>BSBN01000477.1:2673237-4009856 GCA_027924645.1 Cunninghamia lanceolata | reverse complement strand
GCATACAAATATCGACAATGTGCATTTCTATCCTGGCGTGCAGAAATTACACTATTCTCAACATCTACATCAACATCAACATGTGTAGTATTATTCTGGTTCATTCTATCTAACTCTATTGGCAATGACACAATTGTGTCCCTCAAGACACTATCAGTATTTGTAACTAATGGAAGAGAATGCATAGAATGTATATTATCACCAAGAACCATAATTCCATCATTTACCCTATCCTCTAATATCGAGGATATATCTTCATTAGATAGGTTATTATCATTCACTCTACTATAATCCAATGTCATTGATATTTCATGCTCTTGGACATCTGTTATATTTTGTGCTTCTCTCTCTCTTCTCATATGATAATTTTCCCTTCTTTGCCTATTTATATCTTCACGTCTAGAAGCATACAAAGCTCTATGACGTGCATTTCTACGCTGGCGTGTAGAAACTATAATGTTCTCAACATCTACATCAACATGAGCATGTGCAATATTATTCTAGTTCAATCTATCTAACTTTGTAGGTAATGACACATTTGTGTCCCTCAAGACACCATGAGTATCTTCACTCCTAGAAGCATACCAAGATCTATTAATTGCTTTTCTATGTTGATGTGTATAATTTTCACTATTTTGAATAACCACATCAGGAGCAGTAGATACAATATTTTCTCGATGCAACTCATCAAACTCCATATGCAAGGGAACACTCGTGGCCCTCATGAAATCAATAACTTTTTTTCTACTATTTCTCTACCATGCACGATTCAATTGATATAGGAGGCCCATCATTCTGAGACACATCATCAAAATTAAAGATAAGATTAAGGTTTTACTTGTGCAAGGACATAAATATAAGTATTATAAGCTAAGAATGGGTGAGCATTATCTTATACCAACAACATAAATACATTGATAATTGAGATAATGTGAAATATGTTTTAAAATTGTAGAAGTTTAATTATTAGATATACACATAGTAAATATATTAAAGATATACAATTCTTTAAACTTAAAATGTTATATATAACAATGAGACATGAAGGTCAATTTTAAGAAAGCATTAATTAATTTTTGCATGATATTTACTACCATTAGTTAGACAATATTTAACTAAATACCATATATATACATTGTATTTGTAGTGAAAAATTGATAATGATATATCATTTTTATTCAAATTCCATGGAATCATACACTTATTGGCCAAGTAAATGGCCAAAAGAACTTAGGATATTCTTGCATTCATTAGCAAAGTCAATGTTTTGTACCTTAGCTATTACACATTTAACCAGAGGCTCTAGATGAAAAGTATCTAATTTTGTATGCATGGAGAACATAAAAGACATGAATAATAACTTTTGTTTTACTTTCCATGGATCCATTTTATGATGTTGAATGTCAATGCACAAATCTTTGCTTTTAACATCCAACATTGCAAGACCCGCTTCATCAAAAACTATCGCCCATATAGAACCTGCATAGTCTTCAAGGAAAACCCTAAATATGTATCTATAATCACATTTAGGAAAAAATTTTGCACACTTGGAATAGTTCCATCCACCACTTGTAATTTCTGTAACTTTTCGTCGACATTGTGAATTACCATTCATTAATGGGCATGCTAGATAACTAAAATTTTTCATCTCATCAACAGAGATCAATGTTGCCCTAAGTAGAATGCATTGTGGTTTTTCATTGGTTTTGACTCCATTTTGTATTTCAGCAGTAGTCATATGTGTAAAAATTGGCCCACATGCATGAGATGGGTTTGTTAAATAATGACATGGATTATTTTTCCCAATATCATTATACCAATGTAAATCAATTTTTGTGCATCTTCAATGATAGGATTTATAAATACTTTGCTTGTTGTGACTGTTCCTATGCATCTACCATGAAATTCTAACACTCGTACACCTTTAATAGCAATGATAGACAGCTTGCCATCATTTTGTAGTTGTTCCAATTCAACACCTTCTTTCATGCAAATTGTTTCCCACATGGTAAGTACAATGCTACACTCTATCATATCTCTGATATATAAACTCCTTTTTTTCAACTCTCCTCCATTCTTTGTAAATATTGTATTGTAAGGGCCAACTTCAAGGACAACACCAATGACATCAATCAATGAATTTACTGGCATCTTCTAAATTTCACTTATTAAAGTGAAAGAATTTTTTTCAAATGGAATGGATAAATCATCACTAGATAAAAGTTCTATATTGCTGGTGTAATTTAGTTTTATCTCATAATCACTTGACAAATTATTGAATCTTTTATCTGCCAACTTTAATTTCCCATTTGATATAGCGTAAATAGACCCAACTTTTATTTCTTCAGAGAATTTGTCAACAAGTTCATTAAAACAAATTATGTGAATCCCTCCACCATCACTGTCAACAACATCAAAACTAAATACTTTTCCTTGTCCTCTAGCATTACTGAAGTCTCAAACTGCCACCTTGTTTGTCACTCTATATTTTATAGTCCCTCTTTCATGGAAAGGTGTTAACATAATTATTGGAATGGAACGAATCACCTTGTTTACTATGTGCACTGGACCCATATTCAAAGAGAAACCACTATGCATATCAGTCAAGCCAATAATATTTGAGGATGGCAATGCAACATCATTGGACTACAAGTCTAAAGAGGTGTCACTTCCAACTAATATTTTATCATCAATGGTATGCTTGAATGATACCATTTCAGCATCTAGTTGAACAATATCCATGTTGAGAATGACCATAAACCTATGACAAAATTTTAAAATTTTGTTATTATTGGTAATATAGATTACTCATTTAATTTCTAAATATAATTAAAAAGGATCTTACATTTGATTGCGTATATTGTCACATTTATAGTCATTGATTTGCAATATTGTTCCTTTTTTTAGAATGCCAAAAACAACAAATTCATTGCAATCAATTGGAAATAAACTTAAGTCTGTTTGAACCCCATCTTAGTAATGCATAATATCTTTATTTTGAATGCTCTTTACTTGTTATTTACTTCACGTCCAATATTTGAAGTATAGTCTTGAGACCAAGAACCCCATTCTTCAAACTAGAAATAGCTCCTTGAGAAATAGTGGACACCATATTATCCTATAGTATTTGCAAATTTTATTAGACACGAATGGTGCACAATCAAATAATTAGAAAATTATATATTATGTTTAATCAAATATTTATAAGCATGTTAAAGTTCAAGAGATTTTAGAGGCTTCTATAAGAAAGAAATGAATATCAAGTTATTATAGTTTTTAATGATTGTATATCTTTATTTTTCAAAAATATTTGTAAAAGATTCACAAAAAATTGCTAAAAATTTGTATATGGGTGCTATCTTATATTACTTCCACATATGACTACAACTCTTATCAACTAACACTACATGAAAATCACATCAAGCTAATACTTAGGACATAGTAGAATTCATTGAGTGAATCATAATATCATAAGGGTTTTCAAAATGTTTTTATTTTTATATTTTTTGAGAGAAAAATAAGCAACATAAAAGTAGTATGTTGCAAGATTCAAGCAAGTCATTCATTAAAGGGGACCAAATAGTTGATAATGAACACATATGATTTTTTTTTATCATTTGAAGTCATTTTTAAATATGAGGGTTCCTTATCTCTCCAAAAAGGTTTCCCTTTCTTTATACTATCAGTCTAATATACCGAACCTTTCTATATACTCACCCTTCCAATATACCCGTCAGTATGTGGAAGAAGTTAGTCCTCTCCATATACGCGATCGTACGTGAGAGAGACCTTAAGGTATGCAAAAGAGAACAATACGTGGTACCAAGTTAGTACATGAAAGAGATTCGGTCTATCAACGATACCTACTTAGAAAGATATCCTTGTGCGTAGGTGTAAGTTCCTTTTATACTTAGAATTTCTTACTATCAGGATTTACGGCTTACAATAGAGACGAATGGGTATTGAACGAAGCAATTTTTATTTTTTTCTAAATAATTTAAATACCTTATTTCTCCCTGACGATTTATAGGGTCAATGCTTATTAGGTATTATATGTTGTAATTCAACATGACAGCATTATACATAAATGTGAATCAGAGGCATCATTTTCACCGAACACTGCTTATTTGTTATGAAAGTGTAACAAAATATTAACTTATATTGATTTACAAAAATGAAATCTCTAAAAAAACTTTCTAAATACAATAAATCAAGGTAACATAGTTTTCCAATTTAAAAAAGTAACTTCAGTGTATAAAACTTATAGTTTTAAAAAGTACTTTTAGTAATACTAAAGTAAAATTAAAATTTACTAAATTATAACAAAATTTATTTTATACTTAAAATAAAATAAAATTTAAATTTAGATTTGAACTAAACTTACATTAAATTAATTTTTTTTAAAAATAAAAACTAATTTCAAACTAAATCTAATCTTATATTTAAGATTTAAATCTTAACTAAACTAAATTTTTTATAACTAAATAAATAAATAAAATGAAATGATAACTAAACCAATTTTTTTTACTTTTATATATTTTTTAATTAAAATTTTTATATTAATTTTAACAATAAATTAAATTGAATATCAAGGTGCAATTTATAAACAAATTAATATAAATAATTTACACTTATAATCAATAAGTAAGTTGTAGATTAGAAACATTTACCTTTGATTTGTTCCTCAATTTCAAAAGAATCTCTAAAAATTTTCAAACCAAAATTAAGATTAAATAATTTCAAAGATATAAAAAAAACTTGTAAAGTAAATTACAATTTTAATTTAATAGAATTAAATAAAAACTAATTTCAAACTAAATAAGATTAAAGAAGTAAAGCCCTTTGCCAGTTCAACTTTCTAACATTGATGTGTCAATTATTGCAAAAAGTGAAGGGAAACTTTCAAACAAATGCATATAGCAGGTGTAAAACTAGAATCCATAACCTTTGCCAAGATCCTCGCAGTTGTGCTCAAGCCAAGAAGAAAGGGCGAAAAGTGTAAATACACAAGAAACCCTAAAATTGAAAAACTCTAAATATTCCACTGTTGAAAACTCATCGATAAGAAAAGGAAATCAGAATTAAAATATTAAATCACAGCTATCTCAGGAGTCTTGCAAGTGTGTTTTAGTATTTTGATAAACTTGGCAAGAGAAAGCTTTTATTCTTCCCTCTTTGGCAAAGGATTTAGAGAACTAATAGGTGTTTGCAGGAAAATGATTTCTATGTATCTCTTTTGTATAGCTAACATGCGGAAAGAATTGGAAGTTTGTTCCTGTGGTTTCAGGTAAGACAGGTATACTGGTAGGAGCAAGATAGGAGAAGTCCCCTCACTAGGATTATAGATAGTTGATTTAATGATATATATCATGGAGGACATCCCAGGTGCCGGAGAACCAAAAAGACATTTAGCAAGAGGATTTCAGAATAAAAGCCTTGGATATGAGCAATGTCTTAACTTGTATTTTAGAAATTGTATAAGAAAGGATGTATCCTTGTGGGGCTTGACCCCGTATAAGATGTATAAATTCAAATGAATTAGACTACAAAAGTCCCAGGCTAGACCAGAGGTTTTCTTCGCTCTATTCTTTCCTACCGGTGCCCGCACTGAATAGAGTTGTATTTTATTGTTAATTATATATATTAATGGCCTCAGCCTTTTACCAATAAAAAAAAAATTAAAGAAGTAAAAAAAATTATAATGTTAACTCTATTTTAATTTAATGTTATTTAATCTTATATAAATCTTTAATTTAATGTTATTTAAGTCCTTAATCTAGTTTATTTAATTTAAAATTAAAATTGATATTAAATATAAATGATAAAAGACAAATAAGTAAAAATAAAAAAAATAAAAAACACCTTATCCTAATTTAATTATTACACTTCATAAATTTTAAAAAATATGATCTAAACAAATAATTACACCACAACGGGATGGGGATGAGAGCACTCATTTTTTCTGCCTAAATTTATAAGAAAATAAAATAAAATACCAAAAAGGAAATAAAAAATAAAACTTAAGAAAATCAAAGAAAAAAACCAAAAAATAAATTAAAAACCATTGAAGGAAAAAAAGCTAAATCACAAAAACTATGAACCAAAAAAGAAATTGGAAAAAAAAAAAAAAACACTAAAAAATAAATTTGAAAAAATAAAAAATACAAACCAAAAAAGAAATTTGAAACTATTGGAAGGAGAAAAAGCTGGAGAAAATCAAGAAAACTATGTGCCGAGAGGCGTTATACAATCACACCAAGGTGGGGATGAGAGCACTCATTTTTTCTACCTAAATTTATAAGAAAAAAATTAAAATACCCAAAAGGAAATAAAAAATAAAACTTAAGAAAATCAAAGAAAAAAACCAAAAAAGAAATTAAAAACCGTTGAAGGAAAAAAAAAAGCTAAATCACAAAAACTATGAACCAAAAAAGAAATTGGAAAAAATAAAAAAAATAAAAACTAAAAAAATTTGGAAAAAATAAAAAATAAACACCAAAAAAAGAAATTGGAAACTGTTGGAAGAGAAAAAGCTGGAGAAAATCATGAAAACTATGGAACCAAAAAAGATATTGCAAACAAAAAAAGTGAGAAAATCAAAGAAAATATGGAAAAAAGATATCCGTCGGCGTACTTTTAGATAATATTTTAATTAATTAATTCTTGCTAACTAAATATTGTAATTACTCCAAGAGGCGTTCTACAATCACTGCAGAGTGGGGATGAGAGCATTCATTTTTTCTGCATAAATTTATAAAAAAAAATTAAAATACCAAACAGGAAATAAAAAATAAAACTTAAGAAAATCAAAGAAAAAAAACTAAAAAGAAAATTAAAAAGTGTTAGGAGAAAAAGTTGCAATAAAAAAAGAAATTGAAAAAAATAAAAACGAAAAACTAGAAAAGAAATTGGAAAAAATAAAAAATAAAAACCAAATTTTTTTTTGGAAACTGTTGGAAGGAGAAAAAGTAGGAGAAAATCATAAAACTATGGAACCAAAAAAGAAATTAATTTTTTTTAAAAATAAAAACCAAAAAAGAAATTGCAAACCAAAAAAAGTGAGAAAATCAAAATAACTATGAAAAATATCCCTCAGCGTACTTTATATATATTTTTTAAAATATAGGTATACTAGTTACTAGTATACCTATATTTAAAAAATATATCTAAAGTACGCGAGAGATATCTTCTAGAGGCACCTATTTCTATCTATGTGTACTAAATTGATTAAAAAATTGCAAAACCTTTTGTAACTCCCATGTCACTACCATCATGCATTGAATTTATTTTATTTTATTTTATTTGTAACTCCCATGCCACTAAATCCATGCATTGAATTTTATTTATTTGATTTGATTTTATTTATTCTCCGGTGCCACCAGTACCATGCATTAAATTTGATTTGATTTGATTTGATTTATTTTCTATTTTTTTTTAGATTTTTGTTTACTATTACAGAAATCTGAATCTTTCAGCCCTTGCTATGAGTGTAGAACTTGACGTAACTAACCTAATAATATTTGAAGATTTTCATAAAAGAAAATATAGCACAAGAATCAACCATATGTAAGTTGAACTCAATTCATTTTATATCGAGTCCCACAATCTACAGAAATGTATTTTCCATTAACCATCGACTTCAGACATAAACACACATAGAACTTGAGCATGGAATTCATAAATCTATTTTAACGTATAATATTCCACCATTATTGTTGGTCATAGTACACCCCCGTATTCAACACCATTAGAGTTGTTCCACAACTTAGAGACAGAATGGATATTTTCCATAATGAGGAAAAACCCAATCACAACCTCTACATAATCAATCTCGATTAAAGACAACATTAAATTAATCTCAAAATCAACCCTTAGCTCGTGTTTTTCTTCTCTTCATGATTGTTTTTATTATTATTAATTATTAATTATTAATTAATGCTTTTCCCTACTCTCTCTTCTTTTTTGACTTTTATCGGTTGGTTAAGATTAAAAAATCATTTATAGAATTTTAATTATAAATGACAATGAAAAATAAAATACTAATTTTTTAAAAAAATTAAAAATGATAATTTTTTAGAATTATTTATTAGGCCTTTGAATATCACACTTACCAATCTATGCCTACTCCACCTTAAATTTTATTGCAATTCCTTTACATCTAAAAGAAAAAGAAGAAGAATGTAAAATTAAGGATTCATTTAGGTTTAATTATGTATGTACAACCAAAATAGAGAATTTACAATTAAGCCATCCCATCAAGTAAAAATTAAAAGATAACATTCTAAGCTATTACATTCATGAAAATAAATTTAATAAATAAGAATTGTGTAGGGTCTGCATACAATGCAAGAATAACCAACCCAAAAAAGTTGAAGCATAATTTACCTTCTATTCATTGCTTCTACATCTATATGAGAAACTTCCTCACATAACTATGACATGGCCAACTATTCAAAACATTGATTAACTCAATATTTTATAGCAATAAAAACAACATCTAACAACTAATCCATGGAGGCCAAAAAGAATCAACCTACAAAATTTAAAGAAAAGTTCAAAATAATTATTATTAGAGAAGACTCAAAAACAATAAGACCTTAATAACTAATGAGATCTAACCTCAAAATTAGTAGTAGTTGTTGTTTCTTCAACCTTTTCCTTACTATCTCCAAAAATTTGATTCTCAAATGGCCTGTAGAATGTTTGAGAAGAAATATTTAAAAAAATAAAATAATAAAACCTTAATAACAAAAATTAAAATAATAAAAACTTAATGACTACTTTACCCTTTCATTTTCAACATCTACAAGGATTTGAGTCTCATTTTTTTGTAATTTTTTAAAAATTTAATTAAAAAATCAAATCAAATAAGTCTAAACTAATGTAATATATTTTATATTTTTTAAGGAGAAAGAGAGAAAAACACTAAAATTAATAATAATGGATTTGATGTTTATTCAGCATAGCACAATTACACACCACAATTACACACCCATATAATCATACCTATACTGTGGACGACTCACTTGCACTAATGCAAGGTGAAATATTGCATTCAAATAGTAGTAATATGGAGGATAAGTATGGTCATTTATTAACGGTCAAGTCTAAGATAACCCAAAACATACAAAACCTTAACTATTAAGGTGATGCACCCAATAAGGCCACTGGTAGACCACAAAAGAATTCAAAACACAAGTCAAGACTACCACCTAACACTATCATGTCCCTGAGAACTAGAATAAAGAGATTAAGAAATGAAGGCATCTATTGCAAAGCATTTCCTCTTTAAGGTAGCTATCAAGAAATCAAGTGGAATGTTATTCCCAAAAATAAGAGATGACAAGTGTTGAATATAAATGTGATCAAACTATGAATTTTCAAGCACAAAAGCCAAAGATCAACCACAAGGCTTCAAGAAAGATACGATATGCAAGGCTCTTATAAAAAGTGCAAACTTTTAAGAAATGAACATTATATTTTCCTTCTTGTATGACATCTGGTTCATAGTTAAACAATCAAAAACTTCAAGAATAAATTTGACCTTAGGAAAGATGAAAAGAAGGTGTTGGTCACTACAACTATTTCATACCGTCCGTTCATATTCCTCCTTTATATTTTCAAGCTGTTCAACAACAGTTTCAACAGCAACTTCAACAACAACTTCAGCAGCAACTTCGACAGCATCCTCTATTTTTTTGGTCACTTCACCTTCAACAACTTTATAAATATTCTTGATAATTCCAATAATTTTTTCCTTCATTGTAATAATTTCTCAATCTTTGATGGAGTCTTCTTTCAACTGGCTAGGTGAAAGATAATTGATGTAGCACCTGTAGAAACAACAACGTTTCATTTAATTTTATTTCTACAGGTGCTGCATCAATTATCTTTCACCTAGCCAGTTGAAAGCAGACTCCATCAAAGATAGAGAAATTATTACATTGAAGGAAAAAATTATTGGAATTCTGAAGAATATTTATAAATTTGTTGAAGGTGCAGTGACTAAAAAAATAGAGGATGCTACCAAAGTTGCTGCTGAAGTTGCTGTTGAAGCTGCTATTGAAACCACTGTTGAACAGCTTGAAAATATAAAGGAAGAATATGAATGGATGGTATGAAATAGTTGCAGTGACCAACACCTTCTTTTCATCTTTCCTAAGGTCAAATTTATTCTTGAAGTTTTTGATTATTTAACTGTGAACCAGATGGCATACAAGAAGGAAAATATAATGTTCATTTCTTAAAAGTTTGTACTTTTGATAAGAGCCTTGCATATCGCATCTTTCTTGAAGCCTTGTGGTTGATCTTTGGCTTTTGCCCTTGAAAATTCATAGTTTGATCACATTTATATTCAACACTTGTCATCTCTTATTTCTGGGACTAACATTCCACTTGATTTCTTGATAGCTACCTTAAAGAGGAAATGCTTTGCAATAGATGCCTTCATTTCTTAAGCTCTTTATTCTAGTTCTTGGGGACATGATAGTGTTAGGTGGTAGTCTTGACTTGTGCTTTGAATTCATTTGTGGTCTACTAGTGGCCTTATTGGGTGCATCACCTTAATAGTTAGGGTTTTGTATGTTTTGGGTTATCTTAGACTTGACCATTAATAAATGACCATACTTATCCTCCATATTACTACTATTTGAATGCAATATTTCACCTTGCATTGGTGCAAGTGAGTTATCCACATTATAGATATGATTGTCCGGGTGCGTAATTGTGGTGTGTAATTGTGCTATGCTGAATAAACATCAAATCAATTATTATTAATTTTAGTGTTTTTCTCTCTTTCTCCTTAAAAAATATAAAATATATTACATTAGTTTAGACTTATTTGATTTGATTTTTTAATTAAATTTTTAAAAAATTACAAAAAATTGAGACTCAAATCATTGGAGATGGTGAAAATGAAAGGGTAAAGTAGTTATTAAGGTTTTATTATTTTAATTTTTGTTATTAAGGTTTTATTATTTTATTTTTTTAAGTAATATTTCTTCTCAAACATTGTACAGGCCATTGAGAATCAAATTTTTGGAGATAGTAAGGAAAAGGTTGAAGAAACAACAACTACTACTAATTTTGAGGTTAGATCTCATTAGTTATTAAGGTCTTATTGTTTTCGAGTCTTCTCTAATAATAATTATTTTAAACTTTTCTTTAAATTTTGTAGGTTGATCCTTTTTGGCCTCCATGGATTAGTTGTTAGATGTTCCTATTGCTATAAAATATTGAGTTAATCAATGTTTTGAATATTTGACCATGTTATAGTTTTGTGAGGAAGTTTCTCATATAGATGTAGAAGCAATGAATAGAAGGTAAATTATGCTTCAACTTTTTTGGGTTGGTTATTCTTACATTGTATACATACCCTACACAATTCTTATTTATTAAATTTCTTTTCATGAATGTAATAGCTTAGAATGTTATCTTTTAATTTTTACTTGATGGGACGGCTTAATTGTAAATTCTCTATTTTGGTTGTACATACATAATTAAACCTAAATGAATCCTTAATTTTACATTCTTCTTCCTTTTCCTTTAGATGTAAAGGAATCTGCTATAAAATTTAAGGTGGAGTAGGCATAGATTGGTAAGTGTGATATTCAAAGGCCTCATAAATAATTCTAAAAATTATCATTTTTTAATTTTTTTTATATTAGTATATTATTTTTCATCGTCATTTATAATTAAAATTCTATAAATGATTTTTGAATCTTGACCAACCGATAAAAGTAAAAAAAAAAGTGAGTAGGGAAAAGCATTAATTAATAATTAATAATTAATAATAATAAAAACAATCATGAAGAGAAGAAAAACACGAGTTAAGGGTTGATTTTGAGATTAATTTAATGTTGTCTTTAATCGAGATTGATTATGTAGAGGTCGTGATTGAGTTTTCCTCAGTATGGAAAATGTCTGTTCTATCTCTAAGTTGTGGAACAACTCTAATGGTGTTGAATATAGGGGTGTACTATGACCAACAATAATGGTGGAATATACGTTAAAATAGATTTATGAATTCAACGCTCAAGTTCTATGTGTGTTTATGTCCGAAGTCGATGGTTAATGGAAAATACATTTCTGTAGATTGTGGGACTCGATATAAAATGAATTGAGTTCAACTTACATATGGTTGATTCTTGTGCTATATTTTCTTTTATGAAAATCTTCAAATATTATTAGGTTAGTTACGTCAAGTTCTACACTCACAACAAGATTAAAAGATTCAGATTTTGTAATAGTAAACAAAAATCTGAAAAAAAAATAGAAAAAAAATAAAATCAAATAAAATCAAATTCAATTAATGGTGGTGGTGGCACCGGAGAATAATAAATAAAATTCAATGCATGGCTATAGTGGCATGAGAGTTACAAATAAAATAAAATAAATTCAATACATGATGGTAGTGGCATGGGAGTTACAAAAGGTTTTGCTATTTTTTTAATCAATTTAGTACACAGGTAGAAATAGGCGCCTCTAGAAGATATCTCTGGCGATTTTAGATATATTTTTTTAAATATAGGTATACTAGTTACTAGTATATTTATATTTTAAAAAATATATCTAAAGTACGCCGAGGGATATTTTTCATAGTTATTTTGATTTTCTCAGTTTTTTTGGTTTGCATTTTATTTTTAAAAAAATTTAATTTTTTTTTGGTTCCATAGTTTTGTGATTTTCTCCAACTTTTTCTCCTTCCAAGAGTTTCCAAATTTTTTTTGGAATTTTTCATTTTTTATTTTTTCCAATTTCTTTTCTAGTTTTTAGTTTTTATTTTTTCCAATTTCTTTTTTGATTGTAGCTTTTTCTCCTTAACACTTTTTAATTTCTTTTTTAGTTTTTTTCTTTGATTTTCTTAAGTTTTATTTTTTATTTCCTTTTTGGTATTTTAATTTTTTTAATAAATTTAGGCAAAAAAATGAGTGCTCTCATCCCCATCTGCCTCTCGGCATAATTACAATATTTAGTTAGCAAGAATTAATTAATTAAAATATTATCTAAAAGTAAGCCAATGGATATCTTTTTTTTATATTTTATTTGATTTTCTCACTTTTTTTTCGTTTGCAATTTCTTTTTTGGTTTTTATTTTTTAATTTTTCCATTTTCTTTGGTTCCATAGTTTTCATGATTTTCTCCATCTTTTTCTCCTTCCAACAGTTTCCAATTTCTTTTTTTGGTTTTAATTTTTTATTTTTTCCAATTTTTTTTGTTTTTATTTTTTTATTTTTTCCAATTTCTTTTTTGGTTCATAGTTTTTGTGATTTAGTTTTTTTTCCTTCAACGGTTTTTAATTTCTTTTTTAGTTTTTTTCTTTGATTTTCTTAAGTTTTATTTTTTATTTCCTTTTTGGTATTTTAATTTTTTTCTTATAAATTTAGGCAGAAAAAATGAGTGCTCTCATCCCCACCCTACTGTGACTGTATAACACCTCTCGGCGCATAGTTTTCTTGATTTTCTCCATCTTTTTCTCTTTCCAATAGTTTCGAATTTCTTTTTTGGTTTTTATTTTTTATCTTTTCCAATTTCTTTTTTATTTTTTTCAATTTCTTTTTTGGTTCATAGTTTTTGTGATTTAGTTTTTTTTCATAATGGTTTTTAATTTCTTTTTTAGTTTTTTTCTTTGATTTTCTTAAGTTTTATTTATTTTTATTTTTTTGATTGGTAAAAGGATGAGGCCATTAATATATAAAGTCAGTAATAAAATAATATAAAATACAACTCTATTTAGTGCGGGCACCAGTAGGAAAGAATAGAGCAAAGAAAACCTCCCGTCTAGCCTGAGACTTTTGCAGTCCAGTACATACTGTTTATTTATAGATCTTATACAGGGTCAAGCCCAACAAGGACTCATCCTTTCTTATACAATTTTTGGGATACAAGTACAAACATTGCCCTATACCAGGGCCTTTCTTCTGATATTCTCTTGCTGTATGGCTTATTGGTTCTCCGGCTCCTGGGATGCCCTCCATGACATATAGTATTAGATCAGCTGTCTATTATCAAGTGAGGGGCTTCTTCTGTCTAGCTCCTACCAGATTATCTATCTTACCTGAAATCACAGGGAAAACTTCCAACTCTTTTTGCATGTTAGCTATACAAAATAAGGATATAGATAGACTTCTCTTCCTACAAACACCTGTTAGTTCTCTAAATCCTTTGCCTGGGAGGAAAAATTAAAATACTTGCTCTTGCCAATCTTATCATAAATATTCAAACACACTTGCTTCAATGTTAACTTAAATCCCATACTAGTTGACTGATCCCCTATATATGCCAACATCTAAATATATATACTTGTAAAAATACAAATATATATACCTAAGTGTGGGCATAAGTGATCGATCAAGTCACTGATAATGTTGGTGAACCATCTAAAATTTAACCCATCCTCAAAAAATGTTATTACCTGTCAAATCGATAATATCTCTCAAATGAGCTAGAATGAAAGCCAAAGCTCAACTCGAAACCTCATTATTGCCAGTCTAATTTCCTGCCTTCTCACATGCCAGTAGTGATTCAAGTTTCAATCAAAGCATCAGTAGTTCTAACCTTTTCATCAAGACAATCTGCTTCACACATAATGACATTATTAAACGATTATGGTGATCAAATCATATCTTAAACTCTTCCTGCTTGGGTCTTGAGCCCCATGCTAAGGGGAGTCGTACAAGATTTTAAAAAGTATTTATTGATTAGGACCTAAAAATTATGGCAAAATTTTAGGTACCCATGATGAAAATTGGAATCAACATCGAAAATGAGTTGGGGTTGCTTTTTGAAATTTCTGAAAATTCCCTATTTTTTTAGGGTTATGACCAAGTTAGCGAAGGTCAAATTGAATATTGGTCAGAATGCATGTATACCAGATACAAAATAAATTGTATGTATACCAGATACAAAAGGGGAGCGCATAAAAACTTTTTGTATTTGAGCATGTATATAAGATACAAATATGAATGGTCAAAAGTTTTGTATATTTGTTTACATGTATAAAAGATACAAAGCTCATAAAGCATGTAGATACAAATATGCAGATGCATGAAGATCCAGACCTGATGACTTTTCATAAAACCGGACGCAATAGAGTTAAGAGTTTTAATGAATAATTGGTCAAGTCCGTCAGATGTATTTTGAGTTTGTATGTTTGGCAAAGGGAAACATACAAGATGATATACAAAGCTAAATGCATGTCGTGGAACCGAAAAGATTATGAAATGAGGTTTTGTTGTTGTATGTTTCATGCATTGTATGTATGTTTCAGGTTATACATTTCAATATACATACAATGCGGAACTCAAGAAAGGTTGAAATTTGGTTAAAATGATGCATCATGACTTAAAGTATATTGGAAGATGCATTGTACTTTATATACATTGCAGAGCCAAAAAGTAAGTAAACTATGGTTTATAAAAATGATAAGTCTGAAGAGGTGATACAAAGGAGTTTGTATGTATTTAGCTTTGTATCTAAAAATTGGATAAGAGTATTCTTGTATTTCGGAAGATGCAATCAGAAAAGTGATGTGGACTCCACCATTTGCATATCAAGCTTGTATAAATAACAATGTATATCTTCGATATACAAGCTGATATACAAGTTAAAAGGATGCAAATAAGATATACAAACTGGATGCGAAAAGGAAGTTAAATACTAAAAAGTCTTTGAATGTTCAGGGTGCTTGTATGTTTATAATATTCATACCCAATATACAAAGGAATAAAAAGCATCGCTGGGGATAAAAGGTAAAGAGAGGGTTTGTATAAGATGCTTTGTATGTGCACTAAGTCTATAGATATACATCTGTATATATATATAATTTATATATATATATAACTAGATATATAATAAATAGACAAGAGATGCATGCAGATACGAATATGCAGATGCATGAAGATCCAGAATTGATGACTTTTCATAGAACCAAACCCGACAAAGTTAAGAGTTTAAATGAATAATTGGTTAAGTCCGTCGGATGTATTTTGAGTTTGTATGTTTGGCAAAGGGAAACATACAGGACGATATACAAAGCTATATGCATGTCGCGGAACTAAAAAGATTATGAAATGAGGTTTTATTGTTGTATGTTTCGTGCATTGTATGTATGTTTCAGGTTATACGTTTCAATATACATACAATGCGGAACTCAAGAAAGGTTGAAATTTGGTTAAAATGATGCATCATGACTTAAAGTATATCGGAAGATGCATTGTACTTTATATACATCGCAGAACCAGAAAGTAAGTAAACTGTGGTTTATAAAAATGATAAGTCCGAAGAGGTGATACAAAGGAGTTTGTATGTATTCGGCTTTGTATCTAAAAATTGGATACGAGTATTGTTGCATTTCGGAAGATACAATCAGAAAAGTGATGTGGGCTCCATCATTTGCATTTCGGGCTTGAATAAATAACAATGTATATCTTCAATATACAAGCCGATATACAAGTTAAAAGGATGAAAATAAGAGATACAAACCGGATACGAAAAATACTGAAAAGTCTTTATATGTTCAGGGTGCTTGTATGTTTATAATATACATACCTGATATACAAAGGAATAAAAAGCATCACTGGGGATAAAAGGTAAAAAGAGGGTTTGTATAAGATGCTTTGTATGTGCGTTGAGTCTATAGATATACATCTATATATATATAATTTATATATATATACCTAGATATATAATAAATAGACAAGAAAGGTGGTGTCTTAGAAGCATGTAAACAGGGGCGTAGCTCAAGCTTAAACAGTCATGATTGATACTACGTACTTCAGTTAAAGCTAATAATGCTTTATTATTGCTAAATTCAGAAGGAAGGAAACCGCCTCTTAGTTAGCTTTCATCTGGATTTACTGTAGGCTTAAGTGGGCTACATCATAACTTCTTTTTGATTATATATAGCACAGTAAAGTCATGGAGGAAAAGACCCTACAAGGTCCCTTAGAATTTTCTCTTTTGTAACAATTCTAACAAATTTTTATTATAGAAATAGCCGGATACTAAGATCCATGCTTCTAAAAAATGTGAAGCAGTTATTAGTGTTAGGTTTGAGGATAGTCTACACATAAATCTTAATCTAGTTCAAAAGGTTCCAAGTTTCAAGAACTGAAATAAGATTCATGTTAGAAGTTTGGGATTGTAACTGCAAGAGTTTTTAATAGGTCTATCAGCGAGACAGAGAAAACTGATTATAATTTTTAGTTAATTTTGTATGAAGGACTACAAATCATTACCAAACTTCAAATCTTTAATTTGAAGTGATCTACACGTGATAAATAAGAATCTGATTTCATCTCAGTTGTTCTTACCTTCTCCAATGTTGTCCTAAAACTAGGACTCTATGGAGACTCAGTATTAGTTCAAAATATGTGATTGAACTAGTGGAGATCTTATTGGCTTCATAAAGGTATGCGCATCTTATGAGACTGTAAGCAGATCTAAATAGAAAAGTGAGCATCCCTCCTTTAGATTTTTAGGAGTTTAAAATTCCTTCTTTAGGGTTGACCTTTAGTAGAAAGGCATATGCCATCAACCCCTTTCTTAGCCAAGGAGTTAGCTTTACTATTACCTTCCCTATAAATATGGTTAAATGTGCACCTTCTAAAAGAAGCAGTGAATTCTAGGGCAATAGTCAGAAGGGAATTTAGTCTCCAATTAGGCATACTCCCTTTACGTAAGGCGTTAATGATGATTGCGGAGTCTCCTTCGACCTCAACTTTTTCAATTTTCAAGTCTTTGCAGATTTTCAGACCTTCAATCAGAGCAGTCAGTTCTGCTATATTGTTTGTTTCTTCTCCTAGTGGTTTGGCTAAGGTTGTGATTACTCTCTCTTCAGAATCATGAATTATACAGCCTATATCTGCTGCTCCAGGGTTGCCCCTAGACGCCCCGTCGAAATTAAGCTTGAACCAACCTTCTTTAGGAGGTTGCCACTTACATTCCTGTCTCTTATTGGTGGTGTTATCGCTGCCTGGTCCCACAAAGGAGGGCAATTTTAATCCTACCCATTTCCCGCGCATCTTATCATCCTAGTGAGACATTGAGGTATCTTTTTTAGGGTTACTAAGCAGCCTGCTATTGACAATTCTATGATAACAGCTTCAATCTTACTAATTAGTTGTTCAAAAGTCAATTTTCTATCTTTAAATATTCTTCTATTCCTTTCTTTCCAAAGTTCCCATATCATGATCGAAGGGGTAATTGTCCATAACATATGGTAAATGCTTTGTTTGTGTGTATCAGGCCAACACTGGAATAGGTTTAGTATGTTATTAGGAAGGGCTGTAATCCATCCCATCTTATTGCTTAGCCAGTTCTAAGATTTATTAAAAAATTGACAATCGAGAAGAATATGATTTGCTGTTTCTTGCTCCTTTTCACATAGGGGGCATCTGCTAGGCCCTTCATAACCCATCTTCGTGAACCTATCCGTTGTTAATATTTTCTTCTGTAGGGGCATCCATGCAAACATCCCAGCTTTTGGAAGACAATTCTTATCCCAACAGAGTCTCAGTGGAATCTCTGATTTTGGTCTAAGTTGTTGTTTGATTAAAATTTTATAACCGTCCTTATTTTTATAGTTTCCTAATTTGGCCCTGTCCCAAACTAATCTATTTGAGCCTCCTTTGAGGGATACCTTCCTGTTATTAAGGATGTCAATCAATTTCTTTTTTTCATTATTCGGGAGGTTCATATTTTCTAGGGATTTCCAATTCCAACCCTGACTCTCCCCATTATTGGGGAATTCTATGTAATCTTTTACTTGTTTTCCCCATTGGGATTCTAGGATTCTTTTGGCATTTTCTAAGTTACCCAAGCTACTTAACGTCTCAAACCCCCCAAGAGTCATCCCAAAAAAGTGCTTGATTTCCATCACCAAGACTCCAAGTCAGTTTGTCCATAATGAGCTTTCTGCAATCCATCATGAAATTCCAAAGGCAAGAGCCTTTAGGGGGATTGGCCATTCCGAATAGGAAGGCCAATTCCTCACCTCTAAGATATTTGTATCTAAGGATTTTAACCCACTTTAAATTAGGATGTTGATACATTTTCCATGCGAGTTTAGCACCTAATGCCTTGCTCTGCTCCTTGAAGTTTTTCAAACCCAAGCCACCTTCCTCTTTTGGTCTACAAATTTTATCCCAGGCAACAAGTGCCATTTTCTTCTTATCCTCCGAACCTTGCCATAGGAAAGTTCTAAGAGTTTTGTTGATTTCTTCACGTTTTTCTGCTAGCAAATTCATGCAGGATAATTGGTATACTGGGATAGCTGAGAGAACCGAATTTAGCATTGTAACTTTACCTGCTGATGATAGCCACTTGTCTTTCCATGATTTTGCTTTTTTCCTGATCTTAGAAGTGATATGGTCCCAGAGAGCATTAGTCTTGTTGCTTTTACCCAAAGGTATACCTAAATATTTACAAGGCATCTCCCCTCTTTTAAAGGATAAAATTCTACAGATTTCCCTTTCAGTTTCTAGCTCTGTATTGAAAAAATAAATTGCTGATTTATCAGCATTAACCTCTTGTCCAGAGGCCCTACAGTATGAGTCCAAGATGTCTTTGAACGCCTTAGCTTCTTTGATGCATCCCATACCAAAGAGCATAGTATCATCAACAAACTGTTGATGAGTTATAGGATCTACACCCGAAGTGATTTGATTCCTTGAACCTTTCCTTCTACCCTTGCCTTGGTGATCATTCTCCCTAGAACTTCTACCATTATAATAAAGAGAAAAGGGGAGATAGGGTCCCCTTGTCTCAATCCTCTTGATATACTAAAAAAACCTTCAGGGGTCCCATTGACTAAAACTGAAAACTTGGGGTTAGAAATGCATGCCTAAATGAGGTTTATCCATTGTTTAGAAAATTCAAAGGCTTCTAAAGTTTTGCAAAGGAAACGCCAGTCAACCTTGTCGTAGGCTTTACTGATATCTAATTTAATTAACATACTAGGCTTTTATTTTGCTATATGGAGTGAATGGCTTCTTGGGCTATAATAATTCCGTCAAATATGGATCTTCCTGGGACAAACCCTGTTTGCTCATCACTTATGATGTCTAGTAGAACTGTCTGAATTCTATTAGCTAAGGTTTTAGTGAGGATCTTATATATAGTATTACAAAGAGAATTAGGCCGCAGATCCCCCAGATTTTTTGGCTTCTCTTTTTTTGGTATGAGAGAGAGAAAAGTATTATTTACTTCTTTTAGAAGGCTGCCTGAATTTCTTACCCCTTCTAAAGCATCGACTATTTCATCTCCTATGAAGTGCCAGCATTTCTGAAAGAAGAATGCTGGGAAGCCATCTAGTCCCGGAGCTTTGTCCGGCTGCATTAGAGAGATCGCCAGTTCAACCTCAATTTTAGTAAATTTACCATTGAGGTCTTTGTTTTGATCCTCTAAGATAATCCTTGGAATATCTTTCAGTATGGCTTGTTGGTGTAGCCAATTAGATCCTTCCTAATTGTTAAGAATATCCTTAAAGTACCTAACCATTTCATATGCAATTTGTTGAGGATCTTTGATTCAGACATTATTCACATCTTTAATTTTAAAGATCATGTTTACATTTCTGCATGCTCTCGTGCTGTTGTGGAAGAACTTAGTGTTCTTATCACCCGCTTCTAGCCATGTCTCTCTAGACTTTTGTCGGCAAAAGATTTCCTCTTTGGCTAGGATATCTTCATATTCTATTTTCAACTATTTTTCTTTTGCATATGATTTTGCATCCATGCCTTTAGTTATCACACTTCTATTGAGGTTTTCAAGTTCCTCTTCTAACTTAGATTTGATTTCAAAGATATTACCAAAGTTAGTCTTATTCCAACTAAGAAGCTTACATTTGATAGTTTTTAATTTAGATACTAAACAGAAAAGTTTAGATCCAGAAACTCTAGTTTCTTTCCACCATTGCTCAATTAAGATTAAAAGGTTATTATCTTTGACCCACATTTGTTCAAATTTGAAGGGGCACCGTTTCGGTTGGCAGTCTTCTGATATACTTAGTTGGACTGGGTAGTGATCAGAGCTCAAGTATGGTAAGATCTCAGCCTTCAGAATAGAAGAGAGTTGTGCCTAGTTGCTCCTGACCAGGAATCTATCTAATTTTTCTATAATATTGCTAAAGCCCTTCCTTCTATTGTTCCATGTAAAACCTTCTTGTGCAGTTTTGATTTCCAATAAATTGTTCTTATGAACCCAGTCCTTAAAGTCAATTGCTGCTGTGGATAACCTGACAGATCCTCCCAGCTTTTCTTTAGGGTCTAAGATCGCATTGAAATCTCTGCCCAGAATACAAACCTGATCTTGTAAGGTTCCCAAGAATTGTTCTATTTCTGTCCAGACTAATTTCTTGTCCTGGTTCTAGGAAGGACCATAGATGTTAATAAGAAAGAAGTGTAGATTACTTCTGATGCTTCTGACGTTCCCCACCATCCAGTTCTTTTTACAACTTGTTACTAAAAATGAAACCATTCTAGGATCCCAGATTACCCCAAGGCCCCCCGAGGCACCCTCTGCTGGGACTCCTACTAGTTCCCATATTCCTAGCTTCTTATTTAGAGTGTCTATCTCATCTTTATTTAGTTTGGTTTCTTGGAGCATTAGTATGTCTGGTTTTGTGTTGGTTATACAACGTTTTATGATTCGCTATTTGTTAGGGGCATTGAGACCCCTAACATTCCAAGTGTATACTCTCATGGCACCGTGGGAAGGTCCTTCCTCTTCCCTGCATTAAACAGCGTGGTAATATTAGTCTGATCTATTACCTTACCTGCTTTCTCTCTTAGTACCAGTAGTGATTTCTTGCCCCTTTTTTTATTACTTTTGGCACAATCTGGGGTTTCTTTACTAAAATCAGTTATGGCGATTCCCAACCGTGGGTTTGCTTCCTCTAGCTCTCTATCTCCCTGCTCTTTTGGGTCCTCTTTACCATTCTCCTACCTTATCTCCTATTCTTCTAGTTCCAAGATCTTGGTGATAAGTTTTTCCTTCTCTTTGTTTGCTTCTTCGATTACTACTTCCTCTATTGCCTTGTCAAGGATCTCATTACAAATCTCCTCTAGGTCCCTATGACTGACCTTATATGTGGGTTTCTTATGATTCCCATTCTCTTTATGTTTTTCCTCTGTTTCATAAGTGTTTGGGACCCATTCTGGTGTTTCTGAAACCTCTAGATCTATGCTTCCTCCCCATGCTTGGGGGTTAATATTACTAGTCTCTTCTACAGAGACTTCCCCCTCCTCAAGCTCCATCCTAACCTTGCCTATTTGAGGTTCATAACTCTTCTTTGTAGTCTCAGCCGCTACCGGTGTTCCTTTATCTAGTATTTCCTGTGTGAGGTTCATATTCTATATAGTAAGTTCATGACTCTGCCTTTGTGTATTCCTTTTGGAATTTTGAGATGGTTTAGGGCATTTTCTGGGCTGATCTATTACCATACTCGGGTTCTGATTTTGTCCAGTTAACTCTCTTCTACCATTGTGGTGCTGTTTGAGGGAAGGAAGGCTAGTCCTTTGGTATTCCACTATAAATCTGCCTTTATTATCATTGAATTTGATGTTTACCTCCGCTGACTGGGGTTTGGGATTCTTATTAGTATGTGTTTTTGGTGTTCTGTTGATAAAATTACTGTGGGGAGGACCCTTATGAAATACTGGCTTAATATAGTAATTGGCCCAGTTAGTTTTAATTTCAAGAGGTTTGAGGGTTTCCATACTTATATCCAGTTTTACTAATAAGAGAACATCAGAATTGGATAAGAAATCCTTTTCTATTCCTATGAATTCTCCCAAGGGATTACCTATCTCCCTTAAGATTTCGCTGTGGATGACCTCAACCGGGAGGTTTGGCAATTTGACCCATCTGGCTGATTTGAGTTTTATTTTACTGGGGTCAAAATTCGGTTGCCAGTCCATATATTCAAAATTATGCCCTTTGTAGACCAAACTTCTACTATTTAGAATTTCTTTTTTGAGATCTAAATTTTTGCAATCAACAAAATGAAATCTTTAGAGGTGATAGTGATACTTACCTAATTTTTGAGAACTTGTACCCACTCCGCGATTACCTTCGCAGGTTGCCCTATCCCACACCATCGGATTAAAAAACCATGGGTTCTGCAATGATTCCCCAGACCATCTGAGTAAATGTTTATTGGTGCTTTCTTCCCCACGACCTCCGATTTTTGATAATGTCTTGAGCTCATTTGTTGGTTTGACCATGGGGGTCTGGGGTTTGCCTGCCCTTGAATTACTACTTGATTGTTGCCCCTCCCACGAGTGTTATACGCTGTGTATCTAGGTTTAGGGTTTTGAGAGACTGGCCGATGGTGGGGTGCTCTGGAATTCAACATATTGCTTATCAAGGGCTTTTCCTGCGAATGAATGATCCTGGGGGCCAATTTTGATAAACCCTCTACAACTCTTTGCCTTGGAAGGGAAGGCTGGGAGATCGCAGGGGGTAGTTGAGCATTGTGGCTTCTTTCCCTGCCTAACGAAGTGCAGTTAGCTCCAGTTGCAAATGCTGGGGTTACTGAGGTAATTGGGATAGCCCAGATTTTGGAAGCCCTGGCTTGGGCATTTTCTCCACCAGCATTTGCACTAACTCCCCTCTATGATTTCCTACTCTTAACAATCTACCAGCCCTGTTCCTCATATTGTTGCAGAGGGGGAGCCCAACACCCCTGAGAAGCCTTCTCTTTCTAGTGCGAGTCGCAGTGAGGGTATTCTGCCCTAGTTTTATTTTGGGCTAAATTGCAGTTTTGTCGTTGGCACTTTGCTTTTCTTCGCATTTTTGCTTTTTTACTTTTTTAAACTTTTTAACTTATTACTATAGAGTAAAAAATTCTTAAGTTTTATTTTTTATTTCCTTTTTGGTATTTTAATTTTTTTTTCTTATAAATTTAGGCAGAAAAAATGAGTGCTCTCATCCCCACCCCGCTGTGACTATATAACACCTCTTAGTGCATAGTTTTCTTGATTTTCTCCATCTTTTTCTCCTTCCAACAGTTTCAAATTTCTTTTTTGGTTTTTATTTTTTATTTTTTCCAATTTCTTTTTTTAATTTTTAATTTTTATTTTTTCCATTTTCTTTTTTGGTTCATAGATTTTGTGATTTAGCTTTTTTTTCCTTCAACGGTTTTTAATTTCTTTTTTGGTTTTTTTCTTTGATTTTCTTAAGTTTTATTTTTTATTTCCTTTTTGGTATTTTAATTTTTTTTTCTTATAAATTTAGGCAGAAAAAATGAGTGCTCTCATCCTCATCCCGTTGTATAACCCCTCTCGGCGTAATTAAAAAAATAGCCTAAATAAACTGCTTTAATTAAGTTTTAAACATTTAAAAAAGCACAAAACCTATGACATATAAAGAAACTTACTCTACACTATTTTTTTCATTTTCACTCTAATTGTTTTCTTGTGCAGGGATGTAAATATGAAGGGATTTGATGAAAATTGGATTTAAGTCTGAAGGAATTAAAAGTAATAGTAGTAGGGTTTGATTTGATTTCTCCAAAGCACAAATAGGCTTTACAGATTTCTCCAAAGTAGAGGAGCGTCACCAATGGAAAAACTCAAAGAGATTTTACCTAACAGGGGAAAACTACATGCAAAGCCACAATATGCACAAATAAGAATGAAATTGAAGCATGAAGATAAAGAGGAGATTGAAGAACTTCCTCTAGACCTTGGTTGGATTCCTCTTGATTTTTTTGTTTTATGTTGGCACTCTCCTTAAGCTCACCTAAAATCTTATCTGCGTGTTAAAAAAATGAGGCAATGTAAATATCTTGCATTGAAAAAAATTGTGCTAGAAAAACAAAAAATTAATAGAGAAACTAAAATGAAAGCAAAAGCCACCAACATTGTGTAGAGACACAGTACCACCAAAAGCATTGAAGTTTTTGAACAATGGAATGCTTCTTATAAATACCATTGCACTACTCAACATTTTATTTTATAATTTTTAATTTAGCATGAGTCGTGCAGAATTAAAAATTATTTTTTTGCATGACTCATTAAAATGAGTCGTGCAGAATTAAAAATTATTTTTTTGCACGAGTAGAATTAAAAATTATTTCTAGTCCTTTCACCTTCTCCACTCCTCCTTCCACCTTCTACAAATAGGTTTTTGTATTTATTTCTTCACAATCATTTTTTTTGGAAGACTAATTTTTTTAATTTTTGGTGGAAATCTACGACTACATTTATGCCATTTATAATACCTTTATGGCATTTATTACCTTCATTATATATGTATTGTTTTTTTAATAAAAGTCTTATATTTGAATCATTTATTTGAAATTTGAAAAACAAAAATATGATTTTTGACTTTGAGCATCACCCCATAGAAAAGAAGATAAATCACTTTTTTCCAGTTATGAAATAGGAAAAATGAATTATAAACTATAATTTTTTGCTATTTTTTAAATTCTACATGACTATTGGCTCAGCAGGTTGAAATATTTGCATGAACCCATGCATTAGTAATCCTGCAACAAAAATATGAGTAAGGAAACTTACAATTTCTATCGAAAACAACAGTTGTAAAAGTCCATAGATAATATACAGCAATAGGCCGAGTGGTTCCCTTGGACGGTTGCCTCTTCCGTTTGCAACAAAATTGTTGGATCTATGTGGGTATGATATCCAACGCCAGTCTATGTGAGGAGGCAATTGCAAAAACTCCATAACTCTTCAATACAGGAAGCACATTCTCTAGGAACCAGTTTGTTGGAGTATGGCCAAGCGCTATCTTCATTCTTGTATCTTGAATTTCTGTTGCATGATATTCCTGAGTGCTCCATCGATATTCTCTTGGTAATTCTTTCACTCTCCTCACATCATCCTCAAGAATTCATATAAAGAAACCCACATCAAAACTTCTGAATCTTGCTAAATAGGGATCACAACGAATTAAGGAACAATCAATGTGTCATTCCTGATTTTTTGGCAACTACTACTCCAAAACCTCCTATTCGATACGCTAGCCTAGGTTAGTTGTTTTCAACCATTTTTCCGTTCCTTTTAACTTTTAAAAAAAAAAAAAAAAATCCCAGAGCATCCGACGGGGGACATTATAAACGACATGAGACTTTTCTGACAGGATTTTGTTTCTTTTTAAAACTTCCTTCACCGTAACCCCCAATAAATCCCTACACTCTCTTTCTTTCTTTTTAACGTAGTCCTCTTTTTTTTAATGCCTAAAATCTCTCAAAAGCAAGAGATAAGGATTATTACTAGTTTCTTATTTTCATTTTTGCTCTACATTTATAAGTTTCAGGCTTTTAAGACATGTTCGAATGTTTTTTTCTTTTTTAAAAATTAGCTTCTTTTTACTCCTTACAAAGGAAAAAAAAAAAATATATATATATATATATATATATATATATATATATATATATATATATATATATATATATATATATATATATATATATACTTCCTTTATAAATAGAAGAGAAAAAAAACTATTTCTTTAATCATATTAAAATAGATCTTTTAAAACAATTATAATATGAAATAAAGTATCCTATAATATAAACTATTATCAAATGTCTTTGTTCAAATTTTAAATTTAAAAATCACATCTTAATAAAATCAAAAATTATCTTTTTTTTTTCTAAATATCTTATTTTAATTTATTTTAAATCTATTTTTATCATTTCTTATCTCGTACCAAAAAGGTTAGGTGAACACATATAGAATCTATATGTCAATTAAATACCAATAATATCGAACTCAAGATAAAACATTTCAATAGTTATGTATTATAATAACATATTAGTGAGAAATTAACAAGCTAAAATCTACAATCATAATAAAACACAATAATTGTTTGATCTTCATATCTCAATATGGTAAACAATACTCAATATTTATTTGCGTACCTGAATGTTGGTACATGACCCAACCTTAGCATTATCACCTATCCACTTTGCCTTGGACATTGATAACTTCAATTGTACAAGTTTGTTCATAATAGCATGAGTCTGGTGTGTGTGTCCTCTGGATGAGCCATAAGGGTTAGGTGACCTTACACTCTCCCACCCTGAGAATGGACTTCCTCCTGGAAGTCCTCAAGAGAAAAATAATACTTCCCAACTTCAACACATCCAACAAAGGTTAGACAACATAGAAATACATTTGTACAACATCAAAATGAATTTATTGAGATATCAATGCTCTATTTCATGATTCTACATAATACAAATTACAATAGAGATATTGAACTCACTAAATTATCATTTGTCGATAAGCATACTCTGTAATAACGAAGTAACGTCTATAATCATTTATTCAATAGCTAGCAAGAGTGCCAAGGTATCATTATTTATTGAAAGACTAACTTTAAACAACTCTTAAAAATTTAAATATATCATACTGTACCTCTAAATCCATTACATCTTTTGCACTGTCATCTACCCAATAAACATATTTATATGATCTCTAACAATACACAAGAACATTATCCTTTATAAGATTTCATCATAACAGCTATTACCAAGTACACATCATAAATCCCAACTCCATACATACAACATCATGTATACACCCAAATGGGATGAGGAGGATTGGTGCCAAATAGAACCATAGTACTGCAAGGAAAAGATGGTCTTAGAGTCCTCCCAGAGGACTCCTCCATACATTTCCCAGTACCTTCCTCTTGTTTGTGTAAGGGGGTTAGCCACCAAGAGGAGGGTACTAAAATAAATCACACTCATATAACTAGGGGGGAATGGATTACGACCATCCCATACCGATCCCATTTGCAGCCCCCATCCTCACATTAGGAATTCCCCAAGCCTTCTACTCCCCCATACAACTTGACAAGGATCCCTCCTGGATATAATATTTTACACATTCCACATTACACCACACTAGCCAGCAACAACAAACATTGATAAGGTCTCAAAACAAGAAAGTTTTCAATAATTAAAATTTCAAACAAATCAACTAGAAAATTTTCATATAAATATAAATCAAATAGCAGAAGCTAAAAGAATAATTAAAAATCTTAATTAAAAATAGTCCTTGAGGCAATGAGGACAATTTCACAAAAGATATCAACCAAAATCTTGAAAGATCTCCAAAGTTGTTGGCCCACAAAAAAAATGATGTTGCAAAATTCGAATTAAAGTTTCAACAATCTTCATAAAACATTACATTACAATCACCATGTGACTTTAAACAAGTCACCTAGGGGAGGAGGAGAATGGTCTCTCAAACCATATAGATATCAATGTTAAATTTCCATATCACAATACTCATGTCCCACATAACCTGGGACAACTATGTCAAATCTCTATGGATTCCATAAGTAATATCCAAGTTGTAATTACATGTGCATCTATAACAATTGCATCTGATATTTATTTTAACTGAGGTACCAAAACTGACTCATCATGAATAAATAATCTCCTAAACCATAGGCACTCTCTGATCCATCCTCAACCCATACATACTCAAAAACACACATGAATCACTAATGGATCCATAATGAGGGGGAGCATAGGGGATTCCTATTCCAATGTAAGTATGAGGGGGTTGGCTCCCCACCTCGCCCCATAATGGGTTACATCCCAAAGGGGGATCAACACCTCATTCAACCCCATACATGGGAGGCTCTAAACCCCATCGGGATAGATGCACTACCAACAAAACAATAACAACATAATGAATCTCTATTCTGATCCATAAAGAAGGGGGAAAGAGGGGATAATCATCCCTCTCAGGATAAAACAATACCCCAAGAGAGGCTCCACACTTCTCTTGAACCCCATTACGTGAGAGGCTCTCAGCACTCAAGCGAGATCAGCTCTCAAACATCACTATTCCCTTCCCAACACATTACTCAGTAAGAAGTCACAACTATAAATATACAACACACATTGTTCAATAAAACATATAATCTTCATAATTAGGTATATATGCATGAATCGTTACTAACGTCCACAATACCCTTCCCTCAAGTTGGATACATTGTATCACAACTAGGGACACCACATCCACAAGCTAACTAATATCATCACAGAGTAACACATGCTTGACATAAATTATCTGTTATCATCAAGGAACTTAGTCACAATGATTCATCAATGAACAATTATATGTTGCAAGTAATCTACTAGACTTTCATTCCCAACAATAATCAATGAAGAATTACCTCTACTTACTATAGTAAGACCCAAAAAGGCTCTAGAGTTTGATAAAACCTGGCTCTAATACCAAATGTCATGCCCAAGCTGTAACACTTGAGCATGAACCACAAAATATAGATTAATTTCATTCTTTAATGCCAAATGTTAACTCTAGTTTCAAAATAGTAAGGGCCATAACACAAAATTTTAAACTGATACTCCATATGTACAACCAACATTGAATACCATTATACATTAGGCATAAATATGTATCATTCATCATAAATGAAAATCAAAATTTAAACATTTCTTATACAGTTATACACAACTACAATAAGAACCATATGATCATCCATTCACAAGGTGGAAAAATATTTTCTTAGTGCTACCATACTTACCCTGCACAAGTAGCAGTCCTGAATCTACACAACTAAATATAAACATTATTCCCACAAAGTCAATAAATAAACATATTAGATATCAATGCACAAGATGACGAAACTATAGGACCTAAGGGCTAGACCTAATGCCTTGGGGGCTCATCCGTGATGGCCTTGCCTACATATGCACAGCGCAGAGGCTTCATAGTTTGGTTACTTGACTTTCAACCACAAGGTTAACATAAATATAGGTTGTTCATATCAAAAAAAGTATCAGATTCACAACTAGGTTAATGTCCAGAATCATGGACACTCTTCTTTGAGTAAAAAAAAGGATTCAATAAAACCAAGCCATAGATGTTGATGCTATATCACAAACTTCCCCAAATTCATAATTCTATTTTTGGCCATCATTAATAAATATCAAGTCATCATATAACATAGATCAATTTATTTATTCTAGACTCTCTTAGGCAATCCCCTAGCTTGAATAGTCTAACTTACATAGCCCTCTCAATGCATTTCATGTCGAAGTTGGTAAAAGATTTTGCAATGCTTCTAATACTGACCTAAATAGATTAAAAGCTTATAATCATACTACACCTTCTACACAACATGACACATACATGACCAATGTATTACATACACTATCATAAAGGAAAACTAAAAAATGACATTTCACATATACACATAATCCATCAAGGACCAATCATTGATCAAAGCATTCTTTGAAACCACAAAAAGGTAACATTAATCATCCCCAATGTTCTGAAAGCATCTAATAAGACCACAAATCTAGCATATTTCCAAAATTATTGAAAGACAACTTACAATATAAGGTACTATAATTTCAACTACGACTATACAACAATATTTTTCACAAAGTAAGAACTACCAAGGATAACCGATCACTTAACTAAAGTGATTCAATCTAGAATTTACAACTTACAAATATATATATATATATATATATATATATATATATATAATCATAAAACAAGCTTCCTTTTTGAACTAAACAAATCTTATTATGTTAACATGATCATCTAAGTATCTAAATGATTCAATACTTAACAAGAACTCATATCGATTTGCCAGCCATAGTAAAATAGTATATCGTTAGGTGGAAAACTAAAGCATGAACAATATACTCAATGATCACCACAAGTATAGTTTCTCACTCTTGATAATAACAACCTTTCAGGGACTCACTACCTAAAACTAAACTATGAATAAAATACTCTCCAAAATGAGAATGTTGCTATATATATATATATATATACTAGCAGTTGCACTAAATTTGTGCGCAACGGAGTAGCCGATAGGGTATATAAAATAGCAAATCTTAAATGCAGGAATATTTAGGAAGAAGATATATGTAATTTTATATAATCAGGGTGAAAGACATTGGGAGAATCGATAATGTTATTCTGACTGTTCTTCAGTAGAGTTAAACATGTGTAATCTCATGGAATGCAATGATTTTAGGATATTCACAAAATGGATTTGTTGAAAGGGCTTTCAAAACTTTCAAGCAAATGCAATTGGCAAGTCTAAAGCCAAATTCTACAACCTTTGCCAGCATCCTCCCAGCCTGTGCCAAAATGGGAGCTTTGAAATGGTATAGAGATCCATCAAAGCATAAAAGATAGAGAATGTTTGTCAAATGTTGTAGTGGCAACTGCCCTGGTAGACATGTATGCAAAATGTGGAAACATAGACAAAGAATGTGAACTATTTGACAAAATACCTCAAAGAAATGTGGTCTCATGGATTGCAATGATTGCACGATATGCACAAATTAGACTTTTTGAAAAGACTTTAGAAACTTTCAAGCAAATGCAATTGGCAGGTGTAAATCTAGACGCTGCAACCTTTGCCAGCATCCTCTCTGCCTGTGCTAAAATGGGATCTTTGGAATAGGGTATGGACATCCATCAAAGCATGAAGGATAAAGGAATTTTGTCAGATGTTGTACTTGCAACTGCCTTGGTAGACATGTATGCAAAATGTGGAACCATGAACAAGGCACATGAACTGTTTGATATAATGCCTCAAAAAAATGTGGTCTCATGGACTGCAATGATTGTAGCATATGCACAAATTGGATTTTGTAAAAAATCTCTAGAAACTTTCAAATAAATACAATTGGCAGGTGTAAAGCCAGACTGCATAACCTTTGCCAGCATCTTCTCTACCTGTTCCAAAATGGAAGCTTTGGAACAAGGAATGGGCATCCATCAAAGCATAATGGAAGGGGGATTTTTGTCAGATATTACAGTTGGAAATGCTTTAGTAGACATGTATGCAAAATGTGGAAGCATAGACAAGACAAGTGAATTGTTTGACAAAATGCCTCAAAGAGATGCTCTTGGACTGCAATTATTGCTGGATATGCACAAAATGGATTTGTTGAAAAGGCTTTACAAACTTTCAAGCAAATGTAATTGGCAGGTGTAAAGCCAAATTCCACAACCTTTGCCAGCATCCTTCCTGCCTGCACCAAAATGGGAGCATTGGAACAAGGTATGGACATCCATCAAAAAGTAATGGATAGAGGAATTTTGTCAGTTGTTGTAGTTTCAACTGCACTAGTAGACATGTATGTAAAATGTGGAAGCATTGACAAGGTATGTGAATTGTTTGGTAGAATGCCTCAAAGAGATGTCATCTCATGGAATGCAATGATTGGGGGATATGCACAAAATGGATTTGTTGAAAAGGCTTTAGAAACTTTTAAGCAAATGCAATTAGCGGGTGTAAATAAGCACAAAATCAAAAGGGTTAGATGCAGGCTCACAATTAACAACATTAAAAGGTAACCAAAAAAAAGTTTGGGGCAGAGGGCTTAGCTATGGGAAATGCCTCAACAAATTACATTGCTTAAGTGATTTTTTTAGTTTCCCAAAGGTATATGCAGATGCTCAAACTGGCCTTCGACAGCTGTGGTGCCAAAGTTCTGCCCAAAGAGAAGTAATGACTCCCACATCAACAACTTCAGAAGGTCAAGGCATATGTTAGGCAATTGAAAAGGGAAGGAATACATAATCTGGCTATATATAAACCTGCTTTTTATTACCTAAATATGATTCATGCCCAGATTTAGGTATAAACAGTTGTATATAGGCATTTTTTTTATTATCTATATAAACAATATATATTAATAACATTAATTAATTATTCGTAGTTAATTACAATAAATACATTAAATATCAATAAATTAAAATCAATCTTAAAAATAGTTTATATTAATATTCTATATATAATTAATTATTATATTAGAAATAATATATATTAATATACATAGTAATAACTATTGATCACGACATGGTTTGGTGGTCAAGTCGCATGGTTGTTGTGGTGGTCAAGTCGCATGGTTGTTGTGGTGGCCACCAAGGTCCAAACGGTAGTCCATTTTTATTTTGAAACCCAAGTTCAAAGCTTGACTTGAGGGGAAAACTTTAGACACCTAATTACAGAAAGAACAACCCAGCACTATGAAGAGCTCAGTAGTGTCACCTCTGCCAACGCAGCAAGTTACTTTGCCCTAATTTGGCGAGGATTAAAAACAGATCAAGATATTGTTTCACAGCCCAATAGGTATACACTTCTTAATGGAAAACAAATAACAAATAAGGAAAAACAAAAAATAGCTAACGGTAAAGTAGGCCTTGGACTTACTTCAAGAATATGGCGAGGAACATCTTCCCCGAATTCAGCAACAATCACACGAGACTCCCTCTTGTCAACAACATTCTCCAAGGGAAGAATAACATGCCTAAATGCAGACAGACCAAACCCCAAAACATCAATACCATGAGCCCAAAAAGATTTCTTGGCCTTTGCAGGAGGAATAGCGGCTTCAAGAGATGGGAACTGCAACTCAAAAATGTCTTCCTCCTCCTCACGATTTGGGACTTGTTGATCCAATCCCTCCCCATTCAGCTCAAGACATTCCTTCAAATGCTTCAAGAGTTCGGAAGAAACACGCACACAAGAAGCATAATCAGCAGCACCACTGTGGAACCTAAGCATAATGAATGGTTTCTCTGTGGGAAACCCATGAGCATCCATTTCATCTTCTACAATCTGCAACCATGGCTCTTGAGTTCTATCTGGGTCCTCTGCTTCAGGCCCCTCAGCCTTATCTATAACCTCAACATCCAACAATGGACTGGCATCTACATCAAAGCATAATTGGCCTTCTTTTTCTGTAATCCAAGATCTGAGAAGAGGTTGGGAAGATAAAATTGCTGAAACGGCTGCTCGCAGGGGGGCAGGGCCTATGGATTGGCCTAACAGCCTGGTCAAAGACGCCATTGGCAGAAGCTCGCCTGAAACGAGCCTCCGCCAATTTCACGATTTCTTCACTCGGCAGAATCTTCTTATATGTGGCCGTCTCGTGGCTAAATTCAGTCTGCGGAAAAGAAAAATCACCCTCCTTTTTTGGACAGTGTACTGATAATAATTCCTCTATGTCCGGGGATATAATATTATCACAGATAGCTTTAAGCTGTTTGTCATCATTTTCCCAAGGTGCGCTTTGATTGTCATTGTGATCCAGGAGCTCCTCGAGCGATGGTCCGTCTGTTTGGAACAGAAACTGGCTAAGATCAGGATACTCTGACAGAGGAGGAGAAGGAAGTTTGCCATTATTTCCCATCATTTTCCTCATAACTCTGCAAACGTGGTGCCAAGGCTCTCAGATTTAAATAAATAGAAACAAATGTGTTTTCCGCTTTCTCACCGATTTTCCAGCGCCAGACGATTTTCCGACGTCAGATCCGGCGTCGGACATTTTCCGGCGTCCGACAAATCCGGCGTCCTATAGATGCCGGGATCAAAAAGCTCCCACTAATAGACTATCGGCTAATAAGTAATAGAGTGAATAAGGCATTTTAAATGTCAAGCCTAGTTATGGTTTAGATAATTAAAGAATAAGACCAAAGTTTTCTAATACATTATAATAATTCACGAAACTCAAATAATCACATGATTATGTCTAAAATATGACATTAGTAGAAAAACATTCCAAAACCCTTAAGAAAGTAATCAAAATGTCATTGGGGTTTAAATACATATTGTGTTCCAACTTACAATGAAGAGATTAAGATTGTTTCATAAATTAATTTTAGTAAATGCTTAAAGTCGATTTGGGTTAACATGATACAATCTGTTGGATTGTTTTGGTGAGTTGTCCTATTGGAAAAATCAACATTCCTACAAAGGATATTTAAATAATTGATCTAGCTAAAAGACTTAAATTTATCTCTTTTAAGAATCACTATGACAATTTTATTTTCCCAAATATTCATCAATTGATATGATGACCTATTATTTCAGAGATCATACATTGGGACTAGACATGCTTATCTACCTAGGCTTTGATGTTGTTAAGATGATAGTTATTGTTATGTAAACCCCAAGCTGAATTCGGCCTATGAGTAAGACAAACATGGTTATAAAGATGTCTATGTCTAATTTACTCTTTCCCTATTATCACACTCAGTACAGACCAACTCATATAAAAGTAAGAACCGATTATCTACATAAGAGAACACTACGCTCATATCTGAGATATGAGGAGGTCTCAAAATAAAATCTGGGACCTCACATTCACATTATACATGTCATATCATCATAGGTACAATAGTTTATGTGAACAACAATAGGAACCTAATTCTAAAACCAAAGATTTTAAAGAGATCTCCAAACTAATGTCAAAATTTATTTTCTATCTAACGTTTAAACATGTGCTTAAAATCTAAACATTTGACTCTCATAAGATGGAAAAGCCTTATAGATGAATTGATAAGATACACAAATTTTCTTATATTTATTATCACTCTTCAAATGAACATTAAACTTAACTAATTCAATAAGAACAAAAATCTGAGTAAGGAAACTTACAATTTCTATAGAAAACAACAGTTGTAAAAGTCCATAGATAAAATACAGCAATAGTTTGAGTGGTTCCCTTGGACGGTTACCTCTTCCGTTTGCAACGAAATTGTTGGATCTTTATGGGTATGATATATAACGCCAGTCTATGTGAGAAGGAGGCAATTGCAAAAACTCCATAATTCTTCAATACAGGAAACGCATTCTCTAGGAACCAGTTTGTTGGAGTATGGCCAAGCGCTATCTTCATTCTTGTATCTTGAATTTCTATTGCATGATATTCCTGAGAGATCCATTGATATTCTCTTGGTAATTCTTTCACTCTCCTCACATCATCCTCAAGAATTCATATAAAGAAACCCACATCAAAACTTCTGAATGTTGCTAAATAGGGATCGCAACGAATTAAGGAACAATCAATGTGTCATTCCTGATTTTTTGGCAACTACTACTCCAAAACCTCCTATTCGATACGCTAGCCTGAGTTGGTTGTTTTCAACCATTTTTCCGTTCCTTAAAAAAAAATAGAAAAAATCCCAGAGCATCCGACGGACATTATAAACGACATGAGACTTTTCTGACAGGATTTTGTTTCTTTTTAAAACTTCCTTCCCCGTACGGTTACCCCCAAAGAAATCCCTACACTCTCTTTCTTTTTAACGTAGTCCTCTTTTTTTAATGCCTACAATCTCTCAAAAGCAAGAGATAAGGATTATTATTAGTTTCTTATTTCACTTTTGCTTTACATTTCTATGTTTGAGGCTTTTAAGACATGTTGGAATGTTTTTTTTTTTTAAATTAACTTATTTTATTCCTTACAAAAGAAAAAGTATATATATATATATAATTTGAATTTATCTTAATAAGATAATACTTCCTTTATAAACAAAAGAGGAAAAAACCTATTTATTTAATCATATTAAAATAGATCTTTTAAAACAATTATAATATGAAACAAGTGCCACGTAGTGGCTAGTATCTACCTTGTAGTGTTGTTATTATAGTATTTGTTTAGTTGTAATTTTTTTGTTGATTAGCTATTGGTTGTATATAGTATTTGTTTAGTTGTAATTTTTTTGTTGATTAGCTATTGGTTGTATAGACAAATTGCATTCCAATAATTGAAAAATTAATTTTTGAAGAGTGTTGAAATGCCCTGGGTAAATAAAATTGAAATCTCAAAAATAATCTAATTTGGTAAAAATAAAATAGGACTAAAATATTTCCTTAATTATAAAACTAAACTTATAATTTAAAATGCATTAAAATATTGTAACTTTAAAGAATAAAATAAAAAATGTCATAACATGGTGAAATATTTTTTGTGATATTGTAGATTTTTAACTTTTGACTAAATAAAATTGAAATCCTAGATTTTTAATTCTTGAGTAAATAAAATTGAAATCCCAAAAATAATCTAATTTTATAAAATAGAATGTGTAGAACCCTAACCCTAGTTGGGTGTGGAGAGATTTGAAATGTCTACCTAAGATATTAAAATGTAATAATATTGAATATTATTACAATTTAAAATGCATTAAAATATTGTAAGTTTGAAGAATAATTACACAATATAATAACAATAAGATCACTACAGTATTTTATCTTAGTCACTTAATTTTTTGTTTAAATAATAATAGTAAGTACTTTTAGAGAACATGATTTTAATTATTGTTTAAGTAATAATAGTAAGTACTTTTAGAGAACATGATTTTAATTAATCTAATATTGTGGTTTAGTAATAATTTTTTCTAAAGATAAAGAATTGTTTGTCATTTCAAAATTGTAACTATTATATTTCCATAACTAAATTTATAAGGAAAAATTTATGTGAACTCGTTTTGAAATGTCTTGGGTAAATAAAATTGAAATCTCAAAAATAATTTCATTTGTAAAAAACAAAATAGCACTAAAATATTTACTTAGCTATAAAACTAAACTTTACAAAGCCTACTAAATAACCCAAATATTTCCTTAACTATAAAACTAAACTTTACAAAGCCTGCATATTTGTATTATGTGGAGAGCCCTCGCCCTAGTTGAGCATATAGAGATTTGAAATGATATTAAAATGTAATAATATTAATACTATGATAATTTAAAATGTATTAAAATATTGTATGTTTGAAGAATAAAATAAAAAAAATTAATAACATGTCTAAATATTTTTCATGATTAGATTTTTAACTTTTTAGTAAATAAAATTGAAATACTAGATTTTTAACTCTTGAGTAAATAAAATTGAAATCCCAAAAATAATCTAATTTCATAAAATAAAATGTGTAGAACCCTATATGTTTAATAGTATTATTCATATTAATTAGGATGGAGCGTGTGTGCGGGAGCTCTCTGCAGTCCCATGACCTGTAGCAGGTCGCGGTCTGCGTGTGTTTGTTCTCTGTTGCATGCATTTTCTATTTGCAGATTGGGCTCTGTAGAGTTGTTTTTAGCAAGGGGTGGGGTTTTTTAGCTTTCGGGGGGGGGGGGGGGTTTCTTGAGTGTGTGCGTTGTTCAGTGCAGGTGTGGGGTGCGAGGGTTTGAGGGGATTTTCTAATGGCAGGGTCTGTGCCTTTGGGTGAGACGTTGGGGGATGCTGCTATGGCAGGGGTTGGTGACAGGTTTCCTCATCCATCCCCGCCTGATGTTGGGGTTTTTAGCACCGGTGCTTTGAAATTGCACAAGATAAACAGATGCTTGGAAAGAGCTCAAGTTCGTTCGAAGCTGGTGATTCAAACAGAGGCAGTAGATGAGGACCTGGAGTATTATAGAAAACATGTTTTAATCTACAAATTTATGGGATTGAGGGTTTCGATGTCTTTTCTGGAACCCTGGATTCGCAAGTCATGGAATCCGGAAGGTGATTTTGAAATCTTGCTAGCTACGAATAACTTCTTTCTGGTGGTCTTTTCATGTATCTCCGATCGTAACAAGGTTTTTAAGGGAGGGCCCTACTTTTATAATCAAGTTGGCCTATTCATGAAGCCTTGGCATGCAGGCTTTAATTCGGCAGAGGAGTTGCCCTCGAAGGTGCCAGTGTGGGTTCATTTTCCTCGGTTGCCATTGAAATTTTGGAGACATGATATTCTGTAATCAATTGCATTGCTGCTGGACAAGCCTATTGGCCCATCTCAGCAAGCTCTAGAGAAGTAATTTTTTTCCTATGCCTGGGTCTCTGTGGAGATTGATCTGAGCCAACCTCTGCCAGATTCTATTGATCTGACTGTTGGGTCTAGCTCCTGGACTCAATAGTTAGACTATGAGACTTTACCTTTTAGGTGCCGACTGTACCATGAGTATGGCCATCTTCAAAGGAGGTGCCCTCATGCCTCGGGTGCTAGTGGTTCAGATAATGTGAAGGCTCCATCTAATCTAAAGGTGGAAAAGGGTAAAACACCCATGCAGGGGGTGGTACCGGATAAAGATGGCTTTGTGCCAGTTAAGACACGAAACAAGAATCGGGGTCAAAAGAGGACTCTTCAGGATCATCAAGAGGAGGAGACTTTTAACAAGTTTGAGGCTTTGGATGAATTAGTCCATGAGGAGGGGGTTTCTTCTGACATGCATGTTGAAGCTTCTCCTTTAGTTGATCATAATTCTGAGTCTTTGCCTGTCACTACCTCGGTCCTAGTTCCTGTGGTGGCTTCCTGGGTGGTGATGGATTCAGTTGCTTCTCCCCCCGATGCTGGGTTTGGGGACTCTTGTGGTTTGGTGGAAACCCCCATGGCCTCTTCAGATGAAAGGGTGAGTTCAGCCTGTGGACCAAGTTTGGAAGACTCTAGTAAGAAAAAAGCCCTCTCTTCTTCTCCTATTTTGGGTCTACAGCAAAAATCCCTGAAAAAGTGTGCTCCTGATAAGCCCCAGAAGGTGGGGAGGGAGACGGATCAGGAGAAAGTTAAGATGGCTGGAGAGACATTGGTGGAATCTGGGTCAGTGAAGACATTGGATACTCACTTCTCTCACCCTTTGCAATGATTGTGTTATCATGGAATGTAAGGGGTATGAATAGCATCCGTAGATACAAGGCTATTCGGGACTTGGTTAGTGCTTATTCTCCGGATGTGGTTTTCCTCCAGGAGGCGAAGTTATCTGTGGATGGTATGATGTAGTGTGTTTCTAAGATTTGGAATAGAGGGTTTTGCCAGTGTGTGGGTGCGCAAGGCAGCTCAGGGGGTCTTGCTTGCCTCTGGGATCCTTGATGAATTTCTCCTATTTGGTGGATCTCTAGTGGATTTTCCATTTCTCTGGTTGCAATTAGTTTGGAGAAGGGGAAAAGAATTCTTCTTTCTAACATTTATGCTCCGATGGATGTCCCTGGTAAGACTCTCTTATGGTCTCATATCAATCTTCTGAGATCATTGGATCCTTTCCTCCCCTGGATTATGGCAGGTGACTTCAATGTAGTTGCCTCCCTTGAGGAGAAAATGGGGGGTGTGCCTTGTTTGGACCCCTCTTCTGATCTTCTAAGGGATAATTTGGCTCAGCTCCAGCTTGTGGATATCAAACCTTCGAATGACATGTTTACTTGGAATAATAGGAGGCTTGGGGATGATGCCATTTCTGAATGGTTAGATAGGTTTCTTGTTTCCTATTTTTGGGTGGGTGACAAGTGGCTGTCAAGTTCTAAAATTTTAGATTAGCGAGGATCAGACTATTGACCAATCAAATTCTCTGCCCGTTTGGCTGGTGGTCCTAAGAAACAAACTTTTAGATTTCAGCTTATGTGGCTCAAGGAGGAGAGTCTTCTTGACTTGGTTTCTAGATGGTGGACTGAAGGATGACCTACTTTTGGTACAGCTATGTACTCATTTGTGAAGAGGCTTCAATATGTGAAGTATAAATTGAAACATTGGAATAAGTATCAGTTTGGCAACGTGTTTCAGCGAAAAAGGATTTCCCAGGAGTGCTTGGATTCTATTACCAGGCAGATTCAGGACCACGGTCTTGATGTGAATTTAAGCAGGCTTGAGGTTAGTGTGGTTAAAGACCTCATGGAATGGGAGCTTCATGAGGAAATTTTTTGGAAATAGAAGGCCCGTGTTGATTAGCTTCAGGAAGGGGATAGGAATACTTCCTTATTTCATAAATCGGTGAAGGCTCAAAGATAAGGTAACTTTATCTCTTCTCTCTGCTCTCCTGAGGGTTCTGTTCTTTCTTCCTCTTCGGGGATCTCTAGTGAGGCGTTCATTTTTTCTCTGCTCTCTTTTCTGAAGATACCCCACCTACTAGTGAGGAGGAAGCTTCTATCCTGGCTTGTATTCCCTCTCTGGTGACTACGGATATGAATGCTTCTCTTCTTAAACCTATTTCTTTGAAGGAGTTGGAAGATGTGGTGTTTCGATTGAAAAAAGGGAAGGCTCCTAGTCCTGATGGGTTCTCGGCTGAGTTCTTTCAGGAATTTTCAAAAGTCATCAACCTTGATCTATTAGAGGTGGTGTAGGAGTCTTTTAGGAATAAGCAAATGTTACGAGCCATAAATGCCACATTTCTTGCAATTATCCCAAAATGCGAGGGTGCTGATTCTCTGGATCTTTTTTGACCAATTGCTTTGTGCAATGTGGTGTATAAAATCATTACAAAGCTAATTGCTGAACATTTGAAGCCATGTCTGAATAAGTTGATCTTGGAGGAACAAGGGGGCTTTGTTGCAGGTAGATAGATTTTGGATGGAATAGTTATTGCAGCTGAGACTATTCACTCTATGGCCTCTTCTAAGGAAAAGGCTATGTTTATAAAGTTGGACATGGCTAAAGCTTATGACAGAGCTAACTGGGGCTTCTTGATTAAAATTATTAGAGCCTTTGGGTTCAGTTGTGAGTGGATTGATTGGGTCATGAGCTGTGTGAGGACTTCCTCATTTTTTGTTCTCATAAATGGGAGTCTTCGGATTTGTTTGGTATTTCTAGAGGTCTTCGACAGGGGGACCCCTTATCCCCATATTTGTTCATCTTGATGGCTGAAGGCTTGGGGAGATTCATTAAGTCTCATGTTATGGATGGGCTCTTTCAGGGATGGAAATGGAGCAATTCCCTTCCTCCTCAAACTCATCTTTAGTTTGTGGATGATACGACTTTGATGGGTGTTGCTAAGGTGGCTGAAGCGGTTGCTTTGCGTAAGATTTTGGATTGTTACCTGGATGCCTCAGGTCAAAGCATTAATGAAAGTAAGTCTTGCATTTATTTCTTTAATACCCCCAGGCTTATTCAGCAGCGTATTGCTAGGATCTTAAGGTTTTAGGTGGGGAAACTTCCCTTTATATACCTTGGCATCCCTTTGGATGTGTGCCCACTTCCTAGGTGTTTTTGGCAGGATGTGATGGATAAATTTCATGGGCTGGTTTGTCACTGGACCTATAGATGGTTATCTATAGTTGGAAGAGTTACTCTATTCAAGTCTGTGGTACAGGCCCTTCCTATATATAGGTGCTTTGTGTTGATGGCTCCCTCAAGTTTCATCAAAGATTTTGAGGGCCTCTATCGGTAGTTTCTTTGGTTGGGTAATCTCCTTTTGAAGAAGTGGAGCTTAATTAAGTGGCAAGTTGTTTACCGGCCAAAGCAGGATGGTGGTCTGGGTTTGCATAGGACAGATTGGAATGGACAGACTTTGGCTGCTAAACTATACTAGAGATGGTGTTCATCTCAGCATCAGTATTGGGCCAGGATCCTTACCTTCAAGTACCTTGGGGAGGTGGAGGGCGCTGAGGTGCCTTGTTTTAGTCTTTTGGGGAGAGGTTCTATGATCTGGGATACTCTCAAGAGGGGGGCTGCATTGGTTAAATAAGGCATGTTTTGGATTTGTAATAGAGGCTCTGATGCTCTTTTTTGGCATGACTGTTGGGATGGCTTCCCGTCTATCCTCTCCTCACACCCTTACTTGGGGGACTTATGTAGGATTTTTGTTTAGGCTGGTTGGAGTAGAGTGATGGATTTCAAAGCCCCTCAGGCTTTGGGGCAGACTATTGTTTACCAATGGAAGGATATGCAGGAATGGCCCATGGGTGGATCTTTGGAGGATAGGAGGGAGTTGTCCTCCATTTTGGCTGATAGAGTCTGTTTTTCTCTCCCAGAGCGGGATGTGCTGGCTTAGGGTCTAGATCCAAAAGGGAAGTTCACTGTTGCCTCAGGGTATCATGTTTTGGACAGACAGGCTTGGGGTAGTGCTGAGGTTCCTTGGTGGAAAAATATTTGGAATAAATTCTCTTGGCCAAAATATAATTTCTTTTCTTAGCTGGTGGTTTATGGCAGGTGTTTGACTTGGGATAACCTCTATAAGCGTGGATTCCAAGGTCCTTCCTTATGCTTCTTATGTCTAAAAGATGTTGAGACTATTTCACATCTTTTCTTCCAATGCCCTTTTGCTAGGACTATTTGGCATTTTTGGTGGGGGGCTTGGAGTTTGTAGTGCAAGCACCCTTCTTCTCTGGAGGAGTTTTGGTGGGACTTTGGGCCCATTTCAGTGAGGACTTCGTTTCTGCACATAGCTTGACCAATTGGCCCTAGTTTGATTATATGACACATTTGGTTGGAGCGCAACCGTAGGGTCTTTCTAGACAAGAAGTTGCTGGTGGGTCAAGTTTGGTCTCGCATTCTTGGGGCTTTGTAGGAGACCTTGTATGCTAAATGTGATATGTCAGCCCTGGTGGATCTTGGTGATACTAGAGTGATTCGTAATCTGGGGATTCTTGTTGGGGGTCCCGAAAGGCCCAAGATTGGGTAGAGTAGGTGTTCTAGAAGGAAGGTTTCTAGGGAAGGGCATTGGTTGCCCCCTCCCACTGGAGTCTTGAAAATCAATACTGATGGGTCTGCAAGGGGTAACCCTGGGCATGCTGGCATTAGTGGGGTGGGCAGAGATAGTTCTGGGGTGGTTGTGTTTTTCTTCTCAGAATTAGGGGGCTGCACTCTAATAATCTTATGGAGGCCTTGGCTATTCTTTTGGCTTTGAAGAAGGCATATGCCCTTGGCTGGAATAAGATTATCTATGAGTCAGATTCTTAGGTGGTGATAGAGTTGATAAATAGAAGGCAGTTTGATGATGTTCGTTGGCAACTTGCAGTGGTGGCTAAGCAAATCACCAGTCTTGGAGATTTATTTGATTCTATCACCTTCAATCATATCCCTCGGGAATGGAATAAGGTGGCTAATGGGTTGGCCAAATGGGCTTTTGAGAAGAATGGGACCTGGCTGGTGGATGATTGGGACAGTTTACCTAGGGATCTCGCTCAGGATTTGGTGGATTTGGTCATGGAGGATGTGAGATGTTGCATGACCACTTCTTGATTTCTTGTTTGTTGTCTCTGTGCCTATTTGGGCCTCTTGCTGCTTTTATGCTTTGTATTGCTCTATTTGAGTAGTAAAGTTTTTACCCTCTTTTATTAAAAACAAAATAGTATTATTAATATTATAACTTTGTCCCTTTGACAAAATGTAATTTTTACATTTAGCTAATGAAGCAAAAAAATTTGTCCATTTGACAAAAAGTAATTTTTACGTTTAGCTAATGAAGCAAAAAATTAAATTCATAAAAACTAATGATTCTTCCCTCTCATAATTATCACCATCCATTTAGGCATGACTTAACTAGTGGGAGACAAAATTTGTGTTCATAATTTGTTTACTTGCCACATCCTCCCCTCAAACCAAAATTCTCTCCACATTTATAGCTTTTTATTGCACTCTCCAACAATCCGCAGACAAGAGGTCATTTTTTTTCAGCCAATGACAATACAGATAAATCATTTTTCAATAATTTTTTAAAATTTTTTTATCATGTTGACATAGGAAAAGTACAAATTTAAATCAAATTTGCCCGACAAGAAAAATAATCTTGTCTTTTGATTGGTTTACAATCAATATATTAATAACTAGATAAGTGCAAACTCATTGCAATAGTACTGGCTAGTACTAATAAAGTATCCTGTATTATAAAATATTATTAAATATATTTGTTTGTTTTAAATTTAAAAATCAATTCTTAATAAAATAAAAAATTATCTTTTTTTATAAATATCTCATTTTAATTTATTTTAAATCTATTTTTATTATTTCTTATCTCATACCAAAAGGGTTAGGTGAACACGTATAGAATCCATATGTCAATTAAATACCAATAATATTGAACTCAATCTATAAAACATTTCAATAGTTATGTATTAAATAATAACATATTAGTGAGAAATTAACAAGCTATAAACTACAATCATAATAAAACACAATAATTGTTTGATCATCATACCTCAATAATGGTAAACAATACTCAATATTTATTTGCGTATCTAAATGTTGGTACATGACCCAACCTTAGCATTATCGCCTATCCACTTTGCCTTGGACATTGATAACTTCAATTGTACACATTTGTTCATAATACCATGAGTCTGGTGTGTGTCCTCTGGATGAGCCATAAGGGTTAGGTGACCTTACAAACTGCATGACCATATCTTCAAATGCAGAGGAATGCTAAGAATTATACCAACTAGTCTTCAAGGCAACTTCCTGCATCAGAAACCTTCACCAACATCTAGAGACTAGAGTCTTCTTGTAACAACACATACTTCCTTAGGAACAACAGGAGGGAGTATACAACATGCTACAGACCATCAATACCATCCTTCCAACATCAATATTACTTCTAATCATCATCTTGATGCTTCTAATTCCCATTTTAATGCTTCTAATTCCCATCTTAAGACTTCTAATCTCCATCTTAATATATCATCATGATATCATCTCTGCTGACAATAAACATACTCAATACAACCTTAATTGACATTAAACAAGTCATGACCTCCAACCATGAACATCAGCAACATCACTATTGACACACCATCATAGTATATCATTAACATAAGCATCAATGACAGTCCAAATAGAGTATCTAAACTGAGTGTGCTTAATTGAGTGTTGACATCAACGACAACCACAACAATGAGAACCTTAACATATGTGCAACAAATCAGGCCTAGGACATAGCATATTTTCCACCCACATTCCAGTGTCCCTTACTAATTCTTACTTTCGCTCTTCATTACAACCCCGAGGAGAGGAAGTGCTTTGACTGTAGTGGCAATCTCCTACTAGATATCACCCCATAAATGATAAGACTAGTTTTTGATTTTCCAGTGTATCCATAAACCAGCACCTTGACAATGGATGAAGCCCTTAGATCATATAATAAAGATGTTACGAGAAACAAGGGATATCTAAATCAACATTGTCTAGCAAAGAAGAAGAAATCTGCTTCTAAAGTGCCCAAAAATTTGACAAGAGCATATTTACAAGGAGAGGTCTCAGATGTTATCATCCTATTGAGTAGAGCTTTTGGTAGGAAGGAATCTAGGACATATGAAACCTAGATGTTTCAATTTATCTATTACATTATAAAAAAAATAGGCTGGATTGGGCAAAGATTGTGTCAGATAATATACATTCTCAGTTGATGTCAGTGGTACAAGTCAAGAAATTTTAGATGACATTGTATATTGTGTGGTTAGCTGCTAGAGTGGGAAACTTTCCTAGACTGACAACTGTGGGGATTAGAGGAGAGGCTCTAGGATAGAGGAAAATCTTGGAGTTTTATCCCCAATTGGAGCTTAAGGAAGCATAAAAACATTTTAAGAGGGTGAATGATACATTTTTTATATGCTATTATTCTACAATTGACATGAGACCTTGCTTTCTAGATGAAATGGATCTCATCAAGCCATGGGGGTAGTGGTTCATACAATTCCCCAAATCAACATACATTAGAATAGCAGGCTTCATGAGGGCTCCATTTCTACTTCCGAGGCACTGCAGTGATAAGATTATATTGATGGAATTTTCTCACTAGTGAAGTTCATTTAAAACTATCTAGAAAACATAAATCTAGAGTTAAGTATCCATTTGTTTTGTGCTTCTATGAGTGTTGTATTGTTGCTACGAAAATAGCAGCTGAAGAGCTAAATGCTCTAAATTTGAAAGTATATGATCCTAGGGAGGATTTCAACCCTATTGGCAAACTTAATCAGCTCTTTCCCACTATGGATTGCAAACACAAGCATTCTTTAGAAGACTTCTAGGTAAATTGCTAAGATGATTTCAAAGTCAGAAAGAAGTACACTAGACTCATTGCTTTCCAGCTAAGAGAATTTGGATTAAGAAATGACATACCAGAGGAATTTTCCAATGATGGTGTGGTGTTAGACCTAGTATATCAGGTGTCTGCCATTGATGAAAAGCCCTTGGATCCCATCAATTAGTCAGAGAAAGAGGAGAATTCCATTAGGGAATTTAGTGCTTATGTTATTCAGAGGAGTATGGAATGGTTAGTGCCAAGGCTAAGGAATTTTGTGCTAACTAACCCACAAACCAAAAAAAGACACAAAGATCAAGCTTCATCTTCGGGGTCCCCAATTGGAAAAAGATAGAAGGTACAAGTTAAACCTCCAAAGATGACAAAATATGGTGTTTGCTTAGATATTGCTTCTCCTGAAGATGTCCTTAAAGTTGTACAAGAAAAGTTTGCTGAATCTTCAATGATGTACAAGGAGGGTACAATAGGGATTACTTTTGGCATTGGGATCTGACTTGTCTCCCAAATTATTCCTCTTAGGGATGCTATTGGGTAGGTACCAGGTGAAGGCTAACAAACTACAAAAGAAAAAATGTCACAAACAACTTTTTGTACAGTCGTGTTCCTGCCTTCTTCTTCAGAACAACAACTTGAGACTCAACAAATAGAATTAGCAGATCTTCATCATCTAGGGTTTAGTCATTTGTCGTAGTTTGTTTTCTTGATCTTGGTTGGATTTAGTTGATTCTTCTCTATACAAAAAAAGGTAGAACCCCTGTAGTTTGGCTCTCCTTCATGAGTAGAATCCAAGCTCAGTTTGTGTCCTAATGTTTATGGAAGAGGATTTGACCTAGTTTAACCTCTTAGGCTAGATCACTCTTTTCCACACAATAACTCCTTCACTATTCAAGCATTCAATTGTGTCAAGAGTCCCAAGTTTTGATTACAAAGTTGAGTTTAACAAGAAAGCAAAAAAATCTAAAAGACACAAGAAGCAAGTGCTAGAGAGTAAATCTATTGTAACTTCAGAGCCTTCAAGAACCAAGGTATTGCCTACATATGACCTAGATGTTTGTTGTGCTCAAAGTTTAAAATAAACCAAAGAATCAGATGCAACGCTTTGACTATGAGGTGAGCATTATCCAAGTTTGGTTTTTTTGGATTGAAAAATGCTAACAATATTAATGTATCAAAAATGAATAACAATGTAGTGTACACATCATTGCTAAAGAAAGAGAGAGACATAAATAGGTTGTAGAGTCAAATAGAAAAGTTAAATAGGTAGACCTAGCAAATGAGAAAGCAAAGAGGAAATCAACAGATAACAAGAGCAATTAATTAGAGAAAAGGGTAAAAAAAATCTACCTCTACATCTACAAGCAAAGAAAATGAATAGACAGAGGTGGAATTGAATGAATTGAAGTAAAGGTTAGATGAAAGCATAAAGAATTACAATAATGAAAGAGCCAATTTAGAAGAATTACAAGAGTCGATGGAAGCCAAAGCCTTAGCAAATACATTACAAGACAAATTGGACAAACAGACACAAAAAGAAAATTGGTGGGAACAAAAATTGGAGGAAGAGAGAAAAACCATTGAAAAACTACATCTATAGTCGAAGAATGCTGAAAATGAAATAAAGTCTTCTGAAAATAGAGTATCTAAATTTTATAGAAAAATAGTGAGGCATATAAAACAAAACATTTGGGAGGAAATAATGTAGAGGACTGATGATTTGCCAGAATTGTTTAAATAGATTGATGGTCTGATAGTACAAAATGTGAATTTCAAACAATACATTCAAGACAACAAAAAGGTAACTTCAAGCAGGAAAACTGTAAAGAAAATTTTACAAACAATATATAGAATTAGTGACAATGAATTGGCATCCAAGGAATTCACAACTAGATTGATGTCTCAATAAAGACATCATCTATCATTCAGAAGTGTACATAGCTAGGTGATGTAACGTCAGAAAATATCTCCTTGGGGGCTTTTCCCTCATAAGGTTTATTTATTGGGTCTTTAGCATGCATTTAGGACATCTTAGTTCATATTTTGGCATCCCGATGGAATGAGACCTGGGTTTCATGGAAAATGGAACCTAGGTGGACCCCTTGAGTTGTACCCTACCCAAAATAGGGGGGAGGACTTGGGCACGCGCACCCTAGTCCTGTCCTATTTTAGGGCAGCCTCAATTTCAGGGTGTCAGTTTATGCCAATTATTAGGTCCCTTTGTCAACACGGTAAGTTTGAATTTCAAATATCTTGGCGGGAGTGCTTGTAGTTGCATATATAAGCATGTTTAGGCATTCATTTGTAAACCAGATTTTTTACTAGAGGATTACTAGCAAGCTATTGTGTTCTCAAGGTGATTCAAGGCTTCTATTGTGTTGCAAGAGAAGACTTATGTGTTTTATGTGTTGATATTTGTAGATTTGAGCATCAATCTCCTCATGGCATGAAGAGCATCTTCCTCCATGAGAGCTTCACTACAAGGTGACATATCATTGTGTTTTTATCATTGATTCCTTTGGTTTTTGGCCTCTACCTCACAAGGGCATGCCCTCTTTATCTGACAATGGTGTTCAGAGACTTAAGTGTCCTCCGAGGTTTGACTGAGGCAAGCCTCTAAACACCACAACCCCCAAACTAAGTCTTGTGATTGCAGGTTACAAGTGTCACATCTAGAAGAAGTTAGACAAAGGAGCACTTCCAGGACTTGGGCACTCGCTCCAATGTCCTCCGCAGATAGATCTCAAAAAATAGAAGTTACAGGGCTGATCAGTGTCGAAAGGAGGTCCAGATTCCCTGAAAAAGTAGGTACCTTGGACTTGGGCGCCCGCTCCGGTATCCCCAACTATTCCTCTTCGAAACCCCAAATTAGGTATTCTATAATTCAGTATTTTACTCCTATTTGCAAGAGCTTTTTCTGTAAATCATTAATTTGTTGTCGTATTTGCATAATTAGGGTTTTAATGGTCAATTAGACACAGGAGAAGGAAAAATTGATGATTAATTCCCTAATCCAAGTTTACCTTCATCTCATAGTGACCTAGGGTATGATAGTTCTCGCCACTCAACCCTAGATCCTTGAATGTTAAGTGGAAAGGAGGGTTTTAACATCTAAACAACAAAAGATTAACAAAATCCAAATTTCCACCTAAACATTTTGGTGAACCCATATTTTTGGACTTAAATTGCAACTTTTTGAGTGTTTGTCTTTATATTTGGTGTGATTTCATTCATTCATATAGGCATTTACTTTATTGTATTGAGAAAATTTCAAAAAAAATGAAAAATTGGAAAAATACAAAAAAATTGCATTGTTGGGCTTACTAAATTGCATCAATTCTTCCTAAATTTTCCTAACTCATAATTTTTGCATCATATCTAATATAAAATATAGAAAATTCTAAAAAATCAAAAATTTACATTGCATTTTCATCATTAATTTGCTACGTTTTTGTGGAAAATTTGACAATTTTATATATAACCTAGTAATTCCAAAATCTAGGCTTTGTAGGCAAAATCTTTTATCAGATTTTTCTACTGATTTTAGAGGCTCAGTAAAATTTGCATTTGGCTTTAGTCGTGCATTTTAGTGTGAATTTGCATTTAGATTTAAATTATTTACAATTTTGCATAGAAAATTTCAACAAAAAAACTAGCAATTTTGATGCATTTTCCTTAAATTTGCATGGGCATTTTGCATGTTTAACCTTGAAAATCATTTTCAGATCTAAGAGTATTTAATTTCTATCATAAATCAGACCTTAAAACATTCACATAGCTTTTTTTCCCAAGGTCTCAAACCTAGGGCTTCAAAAACAACAATTTTCGCTAAATTTGGCCTTATCGACTCTCTAAACTTGCAATATAAGTGTGTTGTGAAGTATAGTTTTTGCATTAATTTTCTGTTATCACGGTAATCATTTTTTACCCCTCATAAAAATCTTCATAACACCCTTTTATCGGGCTCTTGTAGTGAAAATTTTGCAAAAAACTATACATTTTAACCATTTTCGCCCTAGGGTTTGACCTAGTTTGCACTAAAAATGTGTTGTGTTGGATATTTTGACACCAAGAGGCTATTATTACTGATATTATTTTCTTTCCATCATCATTTTCCTCACAAGACCCTTTGTTATGCCCTTTTGCATTGAATTTTGATGAAAAAAGTGCCTATTTTAACATATTTTCACTATACTTTTACTTGCCATTATCTTGAAATCGCATCAAGAGTGTGTTGAGAAGGATACTTTGCTGTTTTGGACTAATATCAGACAAATAACTTTCTTCCCTCGATCAAAATCCTTCAACAATCCTTTGTTCCAATCATTGACATTGAGACCCAGTTTGAGCATTGTGTGTTGTATGCTTTTGCATAAGATTTATGACACGCTGTCCTAAAAACAATATCCCTTTGAGAAGAAGTAAAAGGTTAATGGCATATAGTGCTGAAAATGACATTCCTACCTCTAACAATCCTTTGGACACCTTCTTTACAAAGGGAGAAACTCAAATTGTGCAAGATATCGTACATCCTCCAATCACAATGGAAGAGCAATTTTTTCATGATGTTGATAATACTATTGAGGCAACATGATATGTATCTGATGAGCAAATAGAAAAATTGGATAAATACCTAGCTGAATTTCAATCATTTATGGAAAATGAGAGAATAGCTGAAGAAGTTGTCCCTGCAATTCATAATATAAGAGAATTGATAAAAGAGGGACAAGATGGTGTAATTGCAATTCGCGACCTAGCACATATTGTACAAACCAATATTATGTCGGTGACTGAATGTGCACAAGTGATCAATAACACTCTATCACCATCTCATACTCAAGTTTTGGCACCTATACCAACTACGGGAATATCAACTTTTACATCAACGATCTTGACAACTAATGTGAACGCTTGTAGTAATGCTACCATGGGTATTCGAGTATCTAATGGCACTAATTACAAAGCTGTGGGATTTAATTATTAGAATTCGGTTCCTAAAGGGACCTCCTCTATGAATAATTGTTCTCAACCTCCTATATATTCCATTCATTCCTAGCCACCTATTACATACTTACAACCATCTTCCACATACCAATATGGCCAACTACAGTTAACATATTCTTAGCCTCCGCCTATTGTATCTCAGGCTCATTCACCTCCTCACTTTGGTTCCAATTCCTCACAACAAACTGCATCTCCAAATGATGCTATCCTAAACCAACTTTTACAGGGCATGACTACTTTACAACAAAAGTTAACAAACTTGACAAATTTTTTGCAGCCTAGTTTACCGACATACCATGCCCATAATCCCCTTTCCTATGCAATCTTGAGAAACCCTATGCCTGAGAGGTTTGAGACTCCTCACTTTGAAAAATATGGTGGAAAAGGTGATCCTAATATTCATGTGGCAGCATTCACAGCTTTGTGTAGCGATTTCTATTTTGAAGAGGATTTGTTAGAAAAACTTTTCCCGCGATCTCTCAAAGATACTTCCTTAGAATGGTTTTGCTCTTTACCTCCGAATTCAATACACTCCTTTTCGCAGTTGATTGATCAATTTTTACAACATTTCCAAGCAAATATCACACCCCAAGTTACTCTAATTGACTTGGTTCAATGTAAACAAGGTTCAAAAGAAAAAGTGACCGAATTCATTAATCGGTATCAAGGACTTTATGCACAAATTTAATATCAAATGAAAGATGAGGATGTTCAGAAGATATTTACTACAAAACTACAACCTAATATTTGTGATAAGATCCTCTTGATGAAGTATAACTCCTTTCAGCACTTATGTACGACCCTTCGTGATTATCAACTTTCATCTAGTTAGTATGAAAACCAAAACTCATTGGCTCAAGTTGGTCAATCCATTGGCAGATCATCACAAATTTTTTTTAAGAGGAACAATAATAGGAGTTTCATCAAGATCAATGGACCAAATATGAATGTGTCTGCTATAAATAATCCAAAGAAAGCATCATATCAACCAAGAAAGTTTACTCCGATATCTGAGTCCTATCATTCTATCATGAATCAAGCTGTGAGTAACAACATTCTAAAGCTTCCCCTGATCAAGCCTATTGATCCTAGTAAACAAGGACCTTACTTCAATGCTAATGCCTTTTGTCATTATCATCAGATGCAAGGACATGACACTGAATGATGTATGCGTCTTAAACATGAGATACAAGACCTTATTGATTCAAATATCATCTAGGTATCGGGTGTGAATGATAATGGAAATAAGTTGGTTGCTCCGCTGAATCAGAATTTACAAATCTTCACTAATCCTTTTCCTAAGCATACTAAAAACAATATGGTGGAACAAGGTTTAATGGAAGTAGACAAGGATGATTACTTGGACTATGATAGTATCATGGGTATGATTGAGGTTGACAAGAAACAAATGGATAATCCACCTCGTCCACAAAGAAACATAATTTATGCTAAGGTTCCTCCTCTGTTATCCTTATATGGATCAGGAGATATTCAAACTACATTAGAAAAGAAAGAACAAAAACTGATACAAATGAAAAAGATGGTACATGATGATTCCCGTTACTATTCTAGAAAGACTCAACAACGAAAACTCGCTAAAAATTGGAAAAGAGAAAGACGATAAGCAATAGCTAGAAATAATAGTGGTTCTCCCCCTCATAAGCAACAAAAAGTCTTATTTAAACAAGGAATTAAGGAACAAACATCATACGATAACAAACAAGACTTTTGTAAGAACCACTCAAATTTTGCATTAAACATGATCGAATACCTCTCCAAGAGGTTCGAGAGCTCCAAGATATAATACGAAGACCCTATAGGTAAGTATCTCTAACTCTTTATCTCTCTCATGATGTGCTTCCCCCGTGATGTGTTAAATGTTGTTTAGGCCTCCTAGGATGACCTCAGATTCTCCTGTATGGTTCAGGATACCAGGAGACCGCCTCTGTTGTGACCTTCTATTTGTATCATCATTCTTCTATATTGCCTCTCTCTCTCTGATTTCATTGTTGTGTGTTGTGTCTTGTAGACATAGCATCGTGGTTGGTGATCTGGGGGCACCCTCCTACGTGACTATCCCTAAGACACTTGTTTCTCCTCTCTTATTTATTATTTCCCTTCCTCTAGTGTTTCCATCTAGCGGGCAGATGATGACAAACATTTATACTAATGCAGACCTAGTGTCCCTTTCAAGAGCAATCAAAAAATGGACTATAGTTCCTAATATGACAATGGGGTTGTATATTTTATCTGACGTTGGCTAGTGGAAGCACTCGTGCTTTCCGCATAGTGAATTTGATGATGTTTCTATCGCATTTACAAACCTTAACAATACTGCTGCTCTATGCACCTTTGTTTGCCTTTGAATCTGGCCTTGGTGGTACTTGATTCAAAGAGCTTCGTGATATGGCCCCTTGGTTATCCTTGAACTTCGAATTCGTTGTATAACCTTGGCTCTTTGTGTGGTTAATCATATGCATTGATGTCGTTCTTTATTATGATGTTGTAGACACTAACATGTTTCTTGCAGGGATGTGTTTGTGGGAACATTTGGTGATTATGAAGTACATGTCACCTCCGGGGGGCATGGGCTTTACAAAAGTTGGCGTTTCCTTGTGTGTTTTCTTCCTACCTTAACGTTCTTGATATCGATAACTGATATCAACCACCTTAAGGTGGGGGCATACATAAGGTAAGCTATCTGTTATAGATGTTAGCAATGTGTTTGACCTCAGATGCAGAGTCTTGCACCCCAAAGTAGTGCATCGTGCATCCTGAGTTTGTTTGCAATCAATTAATCAATCAATCCCTTTGCGGAGGTGGGATATCAAGCATATCCTTTTTCTTAAGCCCTCTGTAGAGGCAGGGATGGTGTATTTCTCAGAGCAAATTACATCTCCTGTCATTTTCAAAAGTCCTCTATGGAGGCAGGGAGTGGTTCTGTGACTAAGTCAACCCTTAAGTGTGTCTTCGGTGATTGTTGTGGTGAAGCCCAATCATCGGTGTGTGCTTGTAATGTGCTTGAGATGGTGTTGGACCTAGAAATAGGTACACTCCATCGCTTGTCTGTCATGTTTTCTCTGTGTCTTCAAGTGTGTGTGCTTTGGTGTGCTTGTTTTGTGTGGCGTGTTTGTTGCCCCATATGTAGAGGCCAACGTCCTCAAGTAGTGTTTCCTACATTTTGGGAGGTTTTATGTGTCTTGGGTGTGTGTTGCCCCATATGCAGAGACTAGCGCCCCTGAGTAGTGCTTCTTGTATTATGGGAGGTTTGTTTAATTTCTAGTACTTGCATTTGCATTTCATATATATGAGAAAAAGAAAAGAAAATATATCATTTATGTCTTCCATGCATTAATGTGTCTTCTATGCATTAACTGTCTGCTCCATGTTCTGCATGACTGTAACTATCTTCTTCGTGTTTTGCATGCCTGTTACTATTTTCTATGTGATTGGCGTGTCTTCTCCGTGCTCGGTGTGTTTTGCTATGTTTGCGACCTTACTTTAATGCATGTATTGGCCTTGTGTTTATACATACATTAAAGTGGGGGTTAAATGTGTTGGAATTGTTTGTCATTGTGCTAAAAGCTCGAGCTATCAATGCTTGCTACAAACGCTAGACTTAACCCAGATCCATGGGAGGCTCACTGCCATGTCACGAATCTCGAGGTCAGTGTTGAACGCCTCACTGACAAGGGGGCAGCTCACTGCCAACAATCCCCCCTCAACACAACCCAAGGGATTCGAACCAGTGACCCATGGCTCTAATACCAATTGTTGGAATCATTTGCCATTGCGCCAAAAGCTTAAGCTCTCAATGCTCGTTACAAACACCAGACTTAACCCAGATCCATGGGAGGCTCACTGCCATGTCACGAATCCCGAGGTCAGTGTTGAACGCCTCACTGACAAGGGGGTAGCTCACTGCCAACAAAATGTAACGTCAGAAAATGTCCCCTTTGGGGCTTTTCCCTCATAAGATTTAGCTCCTGGGTCTTTAACATGCATTTAGGACATCTTAGTTCATATTTTGGCATCTCGATGGAATGAGACCTGGGTTTCATGGAAAATGGGACCTAGGTGGACCCCTTGAGCTGCACCCTACCCAAAATAGGGGGGAGGACTTAAGCACACGCGCCCTAGTCTTGCCTTATTTTGGGGCAGCCCCAATTTCTGGGTGTCAGTTTATGATCGTTATTAGGTCCCTTTGCCGTCACGGTAAGATTGAATTTCAAATATCTTGGTGGGAGTGCTTGTAGTTGCATATATAAGCATGTGTAGGCATTCATTTGTAAACTAGATTTTTAACTAGAGGATTACTAGCAAGCTATTGTGTTCTCAAGGTGATTCAAGGCTTCTGTTGTGTTGCAAGAGTAGACTTGTGTGTTTTATGTGTTGATATTTGTAGATTTGAGCATCAATCTCCTCATGGCATTGAGATCATCTTCCTCCATGAATGCTTCACTACAAGGTGACATATCATTGTGTTTTTATCATTGATTCTTTTGGTTTTTGGCCTCTACCTCACAAGGGCACGCCCTCTTTAACTAACAATGGTGTTCAAAGACTTAAGTGTCCTCTGGGGTTTGACTGAGGCAAGCCTCTAAACACCACAACCCCCAAACCAAGTCTTGTGACTGTAGGTTACAGGTGTCACATCCAAAAAAAGTGGAGTTGCAGGAAGGCTTGGCAGGCATCAGGGATTCAGGATCTAGAGAAAAGTCAGACAAAGGAGGACTTCTAGGACTTGGGCGCTCACTCCAATGTCCTCTACAAACATATATCAGAAAATAGAAGTTATAGAGTTGATTAGTGTTGGAAGGAGGTCCAGATTCCCCAAAAAAGTAGGTACCTTGGACTTGGGCGCCTGCTTCAGTCTCCTTGACTGTTCCGCTTCGGAACCCTAAAAATAGGTATTCTGTAATTCAGTATTTTACTCATGTTTGCAAGATCTTTTTCCATAAATCATTAATTTGTTGTATTTGCATAATTAGGGTTTTAATGGTCAATTGGACATAGGAGAAGGAAAAATTGATAATTAATTCCCTAATCCAAGTTTCCCTTCATCTCACAGCGACCTAGGGTATGATAGTGCTCGCCACTCAACCCTAGATCCTTGAATGTTAATTGGAAAGGAGGGTTTTAACATCTAAACAACAAAAGATTAACAAAATCCAAATTTCCACCTAAACAGGTGAAGCACAAGAATTTCTGGATCAGGTTGCAAAATTATTGTGGAAGCTGCATAAAAAGGTAGAATACCTGAAAGAGCTTGGTTTTTCATGGGCTTTTGGCAATACAAAGCGATATATTGGAAAGGGTACTCTCAAAAAGAAGATGGAGGATACAATGAAGTTGGATTTGGACCAACTTCCTTAGAAGCTAGATGAGGCAAACTTTTTGGATTCCATCAAACCAGTGATAAGCTTGAATGCAACTTTGATTAATACATTAAAGTTATCAATCAGTTATGAATTATTAACAAATTTACAAGTCATATATTATGAGTTAGAAAAGATTGCACTTCCATCATATGAACAGTGGAGCATGCTGCAAAAGTTGAAAAAATGATTTGATAATTTGATAATACTTCTATGTACATTATATTCCTTCATTTGAAAATCAATATAAGACTCTTTTCCATTTTTATGTTCAAATTATCTCTATTATTTAATTACTTAATTTAGGAAAACTTTGGTTTCTAGATACACATTAAACATTTGCTAATGTTGTATATGCTACTGTTAGTGTTGTTAGTATGCATTTAGTTGAATGCATGTAAAATTTATCAGTATCACCCAATAATAATATGAAATTACTAATAATATGTTTGTTAAGGGAAAATTGGAGTAAACATGAATAATCAATAAATCAATATCAATAATACCCAAAACTCAACGAAAAGGGAAATAATTAAGATCAAACAAATAAAAATGAAACCTTTGCAAACCTGAATACTTCATAGCTTCCGTTGGTTACCTGTCTCAATCGATCTTGCATGTATGAATAAGGCCCTCAGAGAGTGCACTTCCTTGCTATTCCAAGATTGTCAATGGGGAATAGCTATGATAGTGCTTTGTAATGAAGATGAGCTTCACAACATGGTAGTGATATGGTAACAAATTGATCACAAGCAAAAGGAATGACGTGGGTGCCAAAGGAGTGCTATAATTCCTACAGAGTAACAATACTAAAAGCTTGGATGAATGAAATGGAAGAATAGGGTTCAATTTATAGACTTGAGAGAGAGAAGATCAATGGTATAGAGAGAATAAGAAGATCAATGGTATAGAACAGTTGAGGAATGTGCACAAATAAGAAGAAGACAAGTGTCTTCCTATATTTTGCATGAAAGGAATTAATAAAATAGAAGAATGAGTTAACTGAAGAGATTAATCAATTAAAAGAATAGATCAATTGGTTAAGAGAATAGAACTAGAGAATAGAAATTACATGAGGATGAGAAGATATTTTAGCTCAATTAAATATTTAGAATATTCAATTGCATGTGCACAAGGATTGAATTATATTCAGAGATAACTCAATTTAGAAGAAATGGACAACTTAAATAAATATTTGATTTATTTAAATTTAGAGAAGATATTATTGGAAGAAACAATTAAATAATTGGTATTATTTAATTTAGAATGAATTTGGGAGAACTAATTAAATAATTGATATTATTTAATTTGTTGGAGGAATTAGAAGAATTTTGGAATTTAATTAAATAAATTGATTTTATTTAATTATTGGAAGAATATGAATCGAATAAATAAATTTGTTTGTTTATTTATTGATAGAGGATTTAGACTTAAATAAATATTATGAATATTTATTTGGCTAGAGTCGTGTCATTTTTAGGCGTATACATTTTGCCCCTCTTTGATGCAATGCAGTTTACAGTGTTGCTTCAAAGAATAAATTGTCTGATAATGATACATGCCCCAGTTTGCCCCTGGTACAGGTTATGACGATAGGATGCCCCCTCGGGAGATTGGATAGGAAGAAGGCAGAAGGACGTGAGACAGACAATCTCATGAAGAATAAGGGAAAGCTAGGTTAGGGTGAAGAAAACAAGATGCATTTCAGAGAAACGGGAAGAAACGAGCTAGGGAAGTAGTCATAGTCACCACACAGCTAGTTAGGATTTCACTTACTATATATAGGAGCTGGGTCCACAAGACAAGTCATTTGCACACTTGGCTTTAGTTGGTTTGTCCTTGAGAGTATAGGAGAGCATAAGAGCATAGAGCAGTCGGTATTGATATGAATATTTCACGTGAGGAGTACTGCTTTGAACGAGTCCGTCGGTTCGATCAGCCAGCCGAGGCAGGACCACCGGTATGTATCTCAAAAAATTTCACCTAGGGTCATTTATAAGTGCAATAAATGCTAGTGAAAAATAGGTAAAACAAATGCGTAGGAAGGCAGTTCGGCGCATATGACATGTGGAACTACGCATCTGATTTTGTGCGGCATATTTGAGATAAGAAATTGTGCATATATGACTTCTGCGCATGTATGTTACAAGTCGGTGCATGCATGTTGCCTTCCGGCGCATAGGATTAGGCTACGCATATACTAGGTATAGCTGTGCATATGGCATGGATCAGCGCATTTAAGAAATGCTGTGGTGCATCTTCCAGAAGTGGTGCATTTGCTGAGAAATTCTGCATTTACCTTTTATTTCAATGCATATGCATAGGATAGTCAGTTTACTTAACAAAATTGACTCGATTGACATCTTTCTCGATGCATCAATCGATAAGCTATCTCTGAGATTGTAGGAATCTAGTTGAGAGATGTAGTATGTTGTTTTGATCAATTTGATATGCTAAGGTACTTGATATGATTCTTTAGATATGTTGAGCAAGATACTTGCAACTTTAGGTGATGCTTTGCCTTGCGTGCTTGTAGGAGGACATTCGAGATACACTTATGTCGAGGGAGCAGTTTCCCTTACCGATGTTGTAGCACTACATGCTCATAGAGATAGATCAAGAGGCTCTCAGCACTATGGGCCTTGATTACATTTGCTTCATGCTTGAGGTTCATGCAAACCTCGGATTACTAACTGCCACAGTGGAGAGATTCCATAGTGAGGATGGGACTTTTCACTTCTCGACTGGCAAGATGGCGGTGACTCTTGACGATGTCTACAGGATTCTACACTTGCTGACATAGGTGAGCTTGTGGAGTACGATCCTCAGCAGGATGCAGGCCTTGTAGAGTGCAGACGGGTGTTTGATGACCTCGAGCTAGATTGTCAGGTTATCTCCTGGCAGGATATACACGATTACTATGACTACTTCCCTGGTATAGTGGCAGGATTGATTAGAGGCGTTGTATGCCCCGATAGGAGATCACATGGGTTCCCGATTGAATGGGGATGGATCATGGAGAGGATGGTCATAGAGGGCACCTGCTATGATTGGGGTGTCTGTGTATTGGCGCACCTATACCACAATATGCATCAAACGGTATACCACAGGGGTGCCAGTCTATCGGCAGGTGTTTCATTGTTGCAGTTTTGGCTATGGGAGCATATCGTCATTACGCAGTCGATATGCATCTTTTCTAGACAGAGGGGCGAGCCCTATAGCTATGGATACGCAAGAGTGATTTCCCAGCACAAGCTGGGAAAGCTTGAGTATTGGAGACATGCCTTGGATGGCGTAGATGCGGTTATCTGGTGGCCATATCTAGACTATGAGCCCTAGGATGATGAGGACGATGAGCTACCCTACTGCTTTCAGACTCAGTGGCTTATAGGTAGGACCTGATTTATTTTAGAGACAAATTGTCAGCAGAGTGCGGAGGCAATTTGGGAGGAGACAGGGCATGCCACAGAGGCAGGCTCAGTTTGCATGGACACACGCAGAGAGGTTTAGGTGGGGTCCAGTGGCATCCTATGAGGAGGCACTAGCAAAGTTCTGGCAGACTCCTTATCTTGTTTGGTTGATTAGGAGAGAGGTGGCAGATGCAGGGATGACTCCGGATTATGAGGAGTGGTTCGTAGCGCACCCATTTCTAAGATACTCAGGGCCCGAAGAGCTAGTTACTCGCATAGACGAGGAGGATACAGATGATGAGGGTAGGGCCGATAGGAGGAGGGGACGGGGGAAGAGAGGAGGATGGGGAGACAGAGGAGATGGCAGAGATGGAGGAGGGGGAAGAGGAGGAGGGGGAGGCAGATCGAGACAGAGGAGGAGATCTAGGGAGGGATCTTCTCACCAATAGCAGGTAGTGTAGCTACAGGTTGCATAGCAAGTTCAGATGCTGCCACCACAGCAGGTGGCCCAACAGTAGGTGCAGGGATAGGTTCTTCAGGGTCCAATGTAGCCAGATGCCCAGGAGTGAGCTATTGCTATGTTGAGGGGGCATGTTAGACAGCTAAGGGCATAGCTCAGGATGGCCGAGGCTTAGCTGGAGTCAGATGCAGGAGTTATCTTGGGGCTCACTAGAGAGTGAGATGCAGCTAAGGCTAGGGTGTAGGCCATCAAAGTAGAGAGGGACTCAACAGTGGTAGCCCTAGGTGCAGATGGCACTAGTAACTTTCTAGTTGGATAGGTGCATTAGGTATAGGTACAACTTGCACAGACACAGGTACAGCTGGCACAGGTATAGGGTCATCTTGCTAGAGTGTAGGCCTAGACACAGTACTATCGAGGGCTATACTATGGTACTGTACCAATAGAGTAGAGGACACCTAGCTACAGGAGCCAGTCTGTGGTAGGTACATCGTAGAGGGCAGAGGGATCACAGTCAGGAGCCTCTGTGATGAGTCCATAGCAGTCTAGGGCCAACAAAGGAGGGGATGGAGAGGGTAGTGCTGGTAGCAGTGGCCTCCAGCAACAGGGTTAGCTAACACTTGTACAGAGTTTGGTATTTAATGCATATACTTTTTGATGGCTCAGATAGCTTGACACGTATATGTATCACTTTTGTACTTGGGACATGTATCATTATGTTTTGAGATGTATACATTGTATATGACATTGACTCAGAGATGATCCTGGTGGACTTTGATATATTGTAGATTTGGACATGTTTTACTTGATATTTATATGATGATACAGTTATTGATGATCTTTATATACAATTTGTTCATACTATATGTTATTGATGCATTTCTTTTGTATGATGGTACACATGTGATGCAGACTATGATTATGTCTATGTGATGTTTATCTAATGTAGACTTAGATGATTTATATGATGCTATGTGATGTTTATCTAATGCAGACTTTTATTTGATGCTATGTGATGTGCAAAAATGCGTTATGCTACCTACATGATGATGCAGATATTAGGATGCGCTACATGTCTTTGTCTATTTTTTTGATTTGTTTTTTTGTTTTGACACTATGTTATGATGCAAAATGTGTATGGATGACCTAATGCACATTATTATGTATGCAAATGATTTAATCATGTGAATGACTATCTCATGTGATATGATATGCAACCTATGCTATGTTTTGTTTGTTATGTTCAAATGTACTCAATTGACACAGAGATGACACAACGACTGACAAAAGGTTGATTGAAGAATGACTTGGTAGAAAGACTCATAAACTTTCATTTGTATTGATACTCTACATTTTGGATCTTTATTGTATGGAATATGGATGCTTTTATGGATGTATAATGGATGTGAATGGTGTTTGTTTTTGATACCTTGATGGTGCAAGTATTTGAAGTGCTTATTTCATCATTGGGCATTTTTTTGGTACTATTTTGAAATGTTGTAAGTTAATACAAGCATCTAGGTATAATTGGACCGAGATGACCTGAGTATTTCTTACATGGATTTTGATTTAGTAAGTTAATACAAGCATCGAGGTATAATTGTACGGAGATGACTTGAGTATTTCTTGCATATCAACAGACAAGGATTGCCCCGTTTCATGTCAGGCCTTTGATGTCCTTGATGATCTTTTACCGATCATGTCTTTAGACAAGGCTTTACATTACTAAAGTTTAATCCACACACAACAAACAAAGAAAATAATCATGCCCTCATCATAGCATCTCTAGCTTTTGGCATCCTTGAGTAGTATAGAAAGACATGATAACAAAAATCAAGACTCTGTAAGTTAACCTAATCATAAACACAAAACATTCTTGCATTTAGATGCGTTTTTTCTTGCCATAATTTAGATAGAATTAGTTAGAGTGCTTTAGGTACTTGTTTGCTTTGCTTTGGATAGGTTAAGGTTTTGCCTCAAAATTTCTACTTGAAAGTGGGTTTTTCTTGCACTTACTTTTCTTGGAAGAGGTTTCCACAATCCTTATTGGTGAGACGGACCCTAAAGGACTGACCTAGTGCCTCAGGAGCTCATTGTTAAATGGCCTTACCTACGTGATGACGCAGAGGCAATGTAGTTCTGGGACCTGGACCATGGATGGACTAGAGGATAGACGACAAGAAATGGGATGGACGGGAAGGTGGAGCCTCAGGGGCGCATTGAAAATGGCCTTGCCTACGTGACAACATAGAGGCAACATACTTTGGGGTTGACCCTATGATATTGACGACAGATGCTATGCTAGGATGACATTGTGGATGGGATACTAGATAAGACCTTAGTTGATAAGGTGACAAGACAGATAGAGTATCAAGCCATGATAGGTTATCGTTAGGTTGCACAAGGGTGCTTTATTATGGAACAAATATGGATTGGATGGGACATGATTGAAGGAAGAAAGGACACAAAGTGATTGGTCTCCCAAAGATGGAGAAGGCGGTTTACCACAAGTAGCGCCTATTTACCATGTTTTCACCACTTGCGTTTATTTGCACGAAAGCTAGAAGTACACATGATGCATGTTTGCCAGGTTTTCATCATAGTACCTATCCAAGGCACCTGTTTGCCAGGTTTTCACCAAAGGACAATTTTTTTTTGTTGCTTTTTCCATTTTTTCAATTTTTTTGTTTTTTTTCTGATTTTTTGATTTTTTTTTTAATTTTTTAATTTTTGTATTTTATGCCCCCCTTACATTGGGGTTCTCTTAGGTATAGAACTATCAAAAAAGCATACTGTTGATTGGGTTATCGAACATCTCACCTTCTGATGTTGCCAACTGATATGTCCCCAATCCATAGGCGGCAACGATCACATAAGGCCCAAGCCAGTTGGGTTCAAACTTGCCTTTCTTTTCCCGATCCTGTTGATTGCGAGGATTTTCTTTAAGTACTAGATTTCCAACCTTAAAGACTCTTAGATGGAATCTTTGGTTGTAGCTTTGTGACATCATTTAATGATATGCCTTGAGATGATTGAAGGCCTTCTGTCTCCTTTCCTCTAATAGCTCTAGCTCTTGTAATCTGGAAACTCTATACTCTTCATCAGTTATGAGACCTTTTAATGACACCCTGAGAGATGGTAACTCTGTTAGCTATCATTGCACCAAAAGATTGACCTTTTAATGCCCGATACAACCACTTGACTTAACAAGCACGGGAGGCGGTTAAGCCCTTGTCGCAAACCACTGTAGCGCAGCGCTGAACAAGGAGACTAAGGGTCACACCTTGCAACAATCTCCCCCTCAGTGCAAGCACAGGGTTTGAACCCGTGACCTCAACTCTAATACTAATTGTTAGCTACCGTTGCACCAAAAGATCAACCTTTTAATGCCTGATACAACCAGTTGACTTAACAAGCATGGGAGGTGGTTAAGCCCTTGTTGCAAACCACCGCAGTGCAACGCTGAACAAGGAGACCAAGGGTCACACCTTGCAACAAACTTGACCTCGATGGGCAAGATGGCTTTTGATCCATAGACAAGGGCATAAGGGGTAGCACCTATGGGAGTGTGTATACTGGCTCGATAGGCCCATAGAGCGGGATTGAGTTGGATGTGCCAATCACAACCAACATCGTTGACTGTCTTCTAGAGGAGTTTCAAGATTATTTTGTTGGATGCTTTTGCTTAGCCATTGCCTTAGGGGTAATAGGGTGTGGAGAAATGGTGTTGGATTTTGAATCTATCACAAAGCTCTTGTACATCCTAGTTTTTGAAAGGTCTTTCACTATCCGTGATAATGGATGAGGGAATTTCGTACCTACAAATGAGGTAATTGAGGATGAATGAGGAAATTTGTTTCAGGGGAATGACTTCAATCCACTTGGTAAAGTATTCAGTGGCGGTTATTATGAACTTGTGGCTGTTGGATGAGGGTGGGTGGATTTTGCACAAAAGGGCTAGTGTGTCGTTAAAGGTCTTAGCTCTTAAGCTGGTGCATGTATCAGGTTTAAGTGTATCTAGCACTTCTTGCACTTCTTCACGAACTAATATGAATATGTTTCCATGTTCGGCCAATAATAACCCAAACGCATGAGTTTCTTAGCTAAGGAAGGACTACTAGAGTGTGTCCTGCAAATTCCTTCGTGCATGTCTTGTAAGGTGGTTTGAGATTCTACTTGTTCTAAACAACGGAGTAAAGTACCATCCAGACCACATCATTATAAGGTGTCAGCAATAATGGTATAACGAGAGGTTTGGTGGATAAAGGTTCGACATTGGTTTGAAGACAAGTCAGGTGGGAGGGTATTGTCCTTGAGGTAAGTGTAAATCTTACCATACCAAGGTGAATCAGATCTGACTAATAGGCATAAGGAGTGTGCCTCAAGATGATCATAAGCTGGTTGCTAAATTGACTCCACCAAGAACTCATACTGTGACTCATTCTCTGGGATCTCGAGGAATGAGGCAATGGTTGCCATGGCATCTGCTACTTTGTTTTCAATGTGAGGTATCTGCTCAAAGGAGATGAGTACAAAGTACTCTTTAAAGTCATCAACCATACACTTATATGGGATAAGATTATCATCTTTGGCTTGGTAATCATCATTGACTTGGTTGATCACCAGTTGAGAGTCACCATAGACATGTAGCTCTTTGATTTTCCATTTTGTTGCCATTTTGAGACCAATGACCAAGGCCTCATACTCTGCTATATTGTTTGTGCATGGGAATAAGATATGATAAGACTTAGGTATGGTGTCGTCATGGGGAGTGCTCCATGGTTTGTATAGGAGCCATCAAAGTAGACTTTCCATGAGTGTGTTGTGATATTGAATAAGGATTCATCTGGAAACTCAAATGCCATTAGTGCGGTATCCTGTAATGGTGCTTCTGCTAACTAATCAACAATGATTTGTCCCTTGATAGCCTTTCTGTCTACATACTCAATGTCATATTCACTTAGGAGCATTACCCACTTGGCTAGGTGACCTGTTAGAGATGTTTTGCTTAATAGGTATTCAAGTGGATCTATCTTTGCAATAAGCTTGACTAGATGTACGAGAATGTAATGTCATAGTTTTTGGGAAGCAAAAACCACAGCAAGACATGATCTGTTGATTTGAGAGTATTGCAGTTCATAGCCCACCAATGTGTGATTGATGTAGTAGACAACTCTTTCTTTACCTTCATAATCTTGTTATGCTAGGAGTGCCCCAAGAGCTGTTGGCATAGCAGATATGTAAAGTAATAGTGGCTTTCCTTTGATAGGAGGCATTAAGATAGGTGGGTTCATGAGATATTCCTTCATTTTGCCAAATGCCTCTTCACATTTCTCATCCCACCTAAATGGAATGTTCTTATGTAGGAGATGATTGAAAGGTTGACACTTGTCTGCCAGCTGTGATATGAACCGATGGATTGCTTGCAACTTGCCCTGTAGAGACCGTAGTTGAGTGAGATTCTTTGGTGGTGGCATTTCCATGATGGCCTTGACTTTAGCAGGATCCACTTCAATCCCATTTGTTGATACAATGAAGCCTAAAATCTTTCCCGAGGTGACTCCAAACACACATTTCTTTGGGTTCAACTTGACCTTGAATTGTTCTAGTCTCTAAAAGACCTTTTCTAGCACATCCAGGTGTGATTCTCTTGTGAGTGACTTTGCAAGGATATCATCTACATAGTCTTCCATTGTGAGATGCATCATATCATGGAATATAGTGGTCATAGCATGTTGATACGTGGCTCTTGCATTTTTTAGCCCAAATGGCATGACATTCCAGTAGAAAGTGCCCCATGGATAGGTGAAAGATGTCTTGTATTGGTCTTCTGGTGCTATCCTAATTTGATTGTATTCGGAGAAGCCATCCATGAGAGATAACATGGTATGTCCTACTGTCAAGTCCACTATGATATCTATATTTGGCAACGGAAAGTCATCCTTGCGGCAAGGTTTGTTTAGATCTCAGAAATCATTGCATAATCTGACTAGGCCATCAAGTTTGGATACTGGTTCTATGTTGGAGACCCACTCTGGATAGTCTATTGCTCTGATGAATCTTACATCCAGTAGTTTCTTGAGTTCTTCCTTCACTAGTAGTGCAATGTGTCGATGCATCTTTCCAAGTTTTTGTTTGACTGGTTTCACTCCCGAATCTAGTGGAAGATGATTTAGAATCAAATCTGGATCCAATCCTGGCATAACTGCATATGACCAAGCAAAGTTGACTTGCTTTTTCTTGAAGAATGGTACAAACTTAGTCTTTTCTGGTGGAGTTAGAGACTTAGCAAAGTGAATGATCTTAGGCTGTTCCTTTATTCCAATGTTAACAAGTTCTGTAGGTTCTACAATAATTTGAGACTTCTCTTGGTGCATGTCATTAGGGAGAGTTTCAAGCCTTCCATCATTAGGTGCCACAGTTGGGTTTTCACCATCGGATGTGTCCTTTCTTTTTACTATTTTGGGATTTGATACTGCTACGGAGCGGTTTTCACTATCAGATCTAGTTTTTATTTTGATATTTTTGTGACTGGAAGGCTTGGCACCCTCTCTGAAATAAGCCAGAATATTGAGTTCAATGGCAAAGCCAACTTTATGATCTCCTATGGGTAGGTGGTCCCTAAGTTCCATGTAGTCAATGTAGGCATCATCATTTTGGAACATGTCTAGTTGTGGGGTTCCTTGTAGGTCCTAGTCGATAAGTTCAGGATGCACAAGGGGGAGGGAGATGGAGGATAGATCTGATTCATTGATAGTTTGAATGGATATGCTAGGGGTATTGATAGGGATAGGGTCCGGGATGGTACTTTCCTCCAAATTGTTTATTGTGATAGAACTCGAACCTTCCTCGAAAGTCGTATTCTCAGGAATTGGTGAATCACACTCTAATGGTCTATGTGTTAGTGTTTCTCCCTCATGGTAGGGGCTATAAGTTTGGATGATGTCAACTTCTTTATCATCATAGGAGTGCTCTATCATCTCATCCCATTCATATTTATTGGAATCTATGTCACTATCCTCTTGAAGGTTATGGATCATTTCCACAAGACAAGCATTTGCTTTTGCTTTGCCCTTGTCTTTGTACCCTAGACCTTTTGTATTTCTTGCCAATGATGACGCAGAAGGTTGAATGGGTTCTATAATTCCTTCTTTTCTTATGCCAATGGGACCTTGTCCTTCATAACCCATTATGTGTAGGATAGACTCACCTCACCCATAGATTTCTGTTGGGAGCTTAGGTGGTTCTTGTTGTGTGTTCTCTTCTTCTTTTGTGTAGAGCTATTGTAAGATATCTCTTTCCTCTGTTTCATCTGATAGGGTCCCCCATTTTACAAAGGGAGTTGTAGGAGGTGTAGGAGGAGTATATGGCTTTGGAAAATGCTTTGGGTGCCCAAAGGATCTAGGAGATAGAGGCATTTTGGCTAAGTTGAGGCTGTGCTCGATGGAGTATTCCTCTACTCCCGTTTCTTTGATGGTAATTTTCTACTCTTTGGGCTTGGATGAGAAAGCTTCAGAGGTAGAATCATAGGCTTTAATAGTGATCTTTTTCCTTGGATCTACCACATTTTTAGAGAACCCCAATGTAAGGACTAGCTTGATTGTGTAAATATTTAAACCGGCTCCTCCATCAATGAGAACCCTTTTGATACGATGTTTATAGATGAAAGCGATAATATGCAAGGGGGTGTTATGAGGCTGAGATACTGAGAGGTCATCCTATTTGGTAAATGATATGGTGCTAGAGGAGGTTAGATTTCCTACCATGGCTGAAAACTTCTCTTGGGCCAAGTTTGTGGGTACATTTATTTCCACTAGGGCTTTTTCGAGAATATCTTTGTGGGAAGGAGATAGATGTAACAACTCTAGGATAGAAATGTGGGTAGGAGTTTTTTGAAGTTGGTCTATGACACTATACTGATGGGGGTTGGACTGAGAAGGTGACAAACTTGGAGGGAGGGTATTCAATGTGACCTTACCACTGCGGGTGATGATGCTACAATCAGTTTTATTGGGTTCTGATTGTTGGTTGGACGTGACCACATTGACTTGTGGGATGTGCTCTGATATGCAATTGATAGTGTACTCGAATGACACGCTCGCATAGTTAGAATTATTATGCCTAGTATTCTGATTTTGCTTGTTGTGATTGTTATTGTCACTGCCTTTGTTGTTATTGTTGTTGTTGTTGTATAGCTTGTCGTGGTTGAGAAGCAGATCCTTGTATGCCACGTGCGTCTCGTTAGAGGTATGTTGTTGAGAACCTACTCGATTTTAGTCAAGTATGTCTTGAATGACATGTTTGAGATGGATACAATTGTTGGTTGTATGGCCTCTTCCTCTATGATACTCACAGAAATCAGTGTCTTTCCAATAGTGTAGTTTTATTTGCAGTTCATAGTTGCTAGTTGGTGGAAGAGTGATCTCATTGTTGGCCAACAACTTTGTTAACACAAACTCTTGGGACTCTCCTAGCAATATGAACTTTTGCCTAGGGCTGGAGCTGAACCATGGCTTTGACTCCTGAGAGAATGTTTTGTTGGATGCAGCATTGCTTGCCTCTCCTTTGAGAGTGAAGATTGGTTGTTGTTTGGGAGCTGCGGCTTTGGCATCAACCACTCCATCATTGACGACATTTTTATTCTTTGTCCAAAATTTCAATTTGTTCGTAGTGTAGTTAGATTTAGGGGTGTCCTTGTACAACTTTATTTGCCCCTTGGCGATCATAGCTTTTTCGATAAATAATCCCATTTCAATGACCTTTGAAAATGAGGTAGGACATTGAATTTGGATTTGGTATCTTAGATCAGAGTTAAGGTTGTGGACAAACATCTCCATCAATTGCTTCTCAGGTACATCATATGAGCACTTGCTCACAAGTTGTCTCCACCTTTCTAAGAAGGAGGCGAAGGATTCACCACTCTTTTGCTTTGTATTGCATAGGTCGAGCATGGAGACTTTGTGTTCAATGTTGTACGAGAAGTGCATGATGAACTTATTTACTAACTCATCAAAGGTTTTTATACCCGGTGGAAGTCACAAGAACCACTCCATGGCTTGACTGCCTAGAGACCTAGGGAATAGTCTCATTAAGAAAGTTTCATTACGAGCTACTTCCATGCACGCGGCAGTAAATTCTTTAATGTGATCTCTTGGGTCCCCTTTCCCTTTGTATTTGTCAAACTTAGGAACTTTGAACCGAAAGGGGAAGGGTACCATGTTCAAACTTCTATCAAAGGGGTACGGTGCGATGTCTTCCAAAGAGTAAGTTTTAGTACTTGTTCCTATTTTGAGATCCGTCATTTGTTGCATTAGACCCTCGATTTGTTTCCTCATTTCTTCCATACGTATATTTGGGTCTGTGCCTTCTTTCCTTTATCTTGCTTAGTGTGGTTTTCATGAGTTTCCTCTATCATCTCTTTTAGTTTGTTGAGATCAAAGTCAGTGGGGAGCTTAAGTCCTAGACTTGCGAGGTGAATAAAGTACTTGTGAGGGTCCTCATGGAGCACTTTTTCTAGTAAGCGTTGAAATTTTTGATCTTGGAGGTGCTCTTGATACTCTTCATGAGAGATATCCTCATCACTATCTTGAGGGGTGACAATGTGATTGGATGATCTGGCCATTTCAAGTTGTCTTTTGTATTGAGATCTAGTTAAAACCATGCAAGGTGATGTGGGACGCGGTGGGATGAAACTAGAGATTTTGGTAAGATGTTGGTGGAAACTGTTGAGAATAGGATACTTGTGATGAGATTTGGACAAGGAACTCTTTTGATCAATGATTCCAAGTAAGACGGCCAATACAAGACGATAGCCACAAGCAAGGGTACTCAATACCCATTTACTATGTAGAGACTAGTCATGCACCAAGACCACTAGCGAAGCTCTGTGACCTACTAGGGTTACTTGAATCTGAAATGATCCAAAAAAGGTCTTGCACTAATCTGACATAGGATACTTTGACTTTTCTCTAGGGAGACCTGGTAGAAGGTGGATGAGATGATTGACGAAAGAGATAGTTTGATGTGGAACGGATGGGAAAACAACCTCAAGGTAAGATATGATTTCAGAATTTGGAATTAGGCTGAAATGGGTACCCGAAAAGGTGAACAAATTTTTCTCAAAATGCGGGGAGATACTCACTGTCATGGATACGCAGAAACAGATGCGCAACAGAATGGGATAAAAGCACCAAAAGTTGGTACAAATGTGCAGTACTAGTAAAAATCAGATGCGTCGTAACAAGAGACAAAAGCATAGCAGGTTGGTGCAAATGCACAACAAGTCGGTATGAATGCGTAGCTTCAGATGACAAATGCACAGTTCTGATTTTTTCAATGTTTTTGTAATTTTTGATAATTTTTCTGTTGGTTTTGGGTTTCTTGGTTGCAAGATGGTCTCTTTGATCTAATTTTCTTTAATTTTGGCAAGAAGACATAGCAAACACAAAGAATTTTTTTCACGTTTTTTTTAATTTTTTTGTGATTTTTTATTCTTTTTGACTAAAAAGAAAGCAAGTACAATCCTAGCTTTCAAAAGAAAATATAAACTGAATTCTCACTATCTCTAGTAAAGCATCTTCGGGAGGTGATAATCACCCTTCCTTGCACCGGCTTATAGGGGTTTTTTGCTTACTAAAAATAAAGGTGTTTAATAAGTGCAACCGTTCAAGTAGTTATACATGCGGAAACACTACTCTCCGTTATGGAGTCTCCCAGCCTGCAAGGCTTGTGCCTTGGAGGGTTTTGGGGGAGGTTGGCTGTCAGTATAACACAAATTCACTCATTGTTTGAAGCTTTCACTCCAAACACAATTTATTTATAGTGGCTTGGTAGAGCTTAGCTTTAGCTAGTTACCACTTAAGGTCATTCCCCAAGAATGGACGGGTATCCTAGGGCAAGCCTCTCTAAAGGTTAAACACATGCGAAAATGATATGTCTAGCATTTTGGTCACCCAAGATAGGGGAGAGCATAGGCCTGGTATCATTCCCAAAAATACAAAAGACAGTGGTTCATTTCCCCTAATTAAAATGAAAAAACTAAATGAGCTATCTACTTGGGCAAGCACAAAAATTTGTTAACTTTGAAGTGATAACAAGATAGGAATGGTTCAATTTTACCAAGATAGCAAGATTTTGTTAACTTTGAAGTGATAACAAGATAGCAATGGTTCAATTTTACCCAGATAGCAATATGTCTAACTCTGAAAGATAGCAATATAGCAATGATTCAATGATATTCAAGATAGCAATGATTTAGTTACTACCCTCCTAGTTAGGATACATGAGATTTGCATGAGCATCTGATGCAGAGGCATCCACACTAAAACCTTGACATACAGCATGTATGTCCGCAACCCTTCATCATCATCATCATATTTTCTCTTAACACTGTCAGCATCATCATATTTTCTCTGCCGACCGATATCCTCCTGCAGACAAACCTTCGACCCTTCGCCTGTCAGCAGCATCATCATATCCGGCTATCAGCAGCATCATCATATTCGGCAAGTGCAAACATCCTCCTGATGTTCACTGTTCATCTTACCGCCAACCTCTATCTGTAGCATCATGATGTTCAACATCATGTTCATCAGCAGGATATAAAATATCCGGCTCCCTCCATATATCCTGATGACCACAACTTCATGCACCTTTCCTTCGATGCTTACGTCACCCTGATATCCTGATGACGATTATCCTGATGACGATGACGTCACATGCAGCTCCTCTAATATCCTGCTGTCGGCCACACTTAACATTATCGGCCCGCGATGGTTTTATCAACCCGATCTTCTACCTTATGCTGATACGCTCCTCCTCGGCAACACCTGATGATGATCACCCCGAAACGCATTCACCTTATGCAAACTACTGCATCATGTTCACCTCCATCTACTCGGTTGACGCCCGAAGTAACTGCAGGATATACACAGGAATATCCTGATGATGCCATTGTGATGGATTTTCCAACCTTAGCAAATTTTCAATCCACCGAACCTCCTGAGGTGACCTGATCCGCTTCCTAGACAACTTTCCAGACTCGAACTACCAGCACGACCTAGCACATACCCATGCTAGGGTTCTCAACACCTCTCGACTGCGATCCTGCACACCTGCATGCAAACAAACACAAAATGCAGACTAAACCCTAAGCTATTATACATGGCCATTCCACCGATTCGACGAATCAACCGGTGGAATGGATCAGCGAATCCATGCAACCACCAGAACAGCAACTTGATTTCACAATGGAATTCAAACAGAGAATTGACACAACAGGATCTCTTTATTGATTTCAAAAGATACAAATACAATACTCAGTCTCTCCCTCTGTCTCACTCTCTGCAAGTCTGATCGATCCTATCCAATCTCAACCAAACTGCATGCATAAATAGGATCTCCTGCGAGTACTACCAACTCGACTCCAAGCGGCTGGGAGCTTCCAAGCGGCTGGGAGGATCCAACCGAACATACAGCATAACAGCTATCCTAACAACCTAGCTAAAAATAGTAAAGTATGGTCAACATGACCTTATTACATGCATTGGTTTTAACAGACCTTCTGGGAAACATTAACCAAACCTATAACAAACTAACTACCTCATGGAGGCCAGCTGTCAGGTAGGTGCTCCTGCACCAGCATCCATTTACTTTCCTTTTAGAAATCGAAGTGTGAGTTCACAAGTGCCGCTATATGATCTAAATCTGTACCTAGCCTGCAAACAGATCCAAGAGTGTTCCTGTGAAAAAGCGTTAGCGTTAGAGAAAAAACCACAAGAAAAACCCTAAAATTACTTTCTAGATCATATGCGCAGCTTCAAAGTCTAAATGCATAGAAATAGAGCTCAAAAGCGCAGGAGTACAAATGCACTGAGACAGATGTCAAAAGTGTAGGAATACAGAGTATATGCATAGAACTAGTAGATGCATCATATCAGAGGTTATATGCATCGAAACAAAGCCTATATGCACCAAAAGATTGGATGCGCCAGAACGGCCAACATATGCGTGTTAGGATGGGTCAAATGCACATATTCTTCTTGTGTATGGCTTCTTAATGCACAAAAACTTAGTTTTTGGGTTTAATTAGGGCTAGGCCCCATGGTGGCCGCCAAAAATGTTTAGGGGAAATTGGAGTAAACATGAATAATCAATAAATCAATAACAATAATACCCAAAACTCAATAAAAAGGGAAATAATTAAGATCAAACAAACAAAGATGAAACCTTTACAAACCTCAATACTTCATAGCTTCCATTGGTTGCCTATCTCAATTGATCTTGCATGTATGAATAAGGCCCTCAGAGAGTGCGCTTCCTTGCTATTCCAAGATTGTCAATGGAGAATGGCTATGATAGTGCTTTGTAATCAAGATGAGCTTCACAACAATGGTAGTGATATGGTAACAAAGTTGATCGCAAGCAAAAGGAATGACGTGGCTGCCAAAGGCATGCTATAATTCTTGCAGAGTAACAATACTAAAAGCTTGGATGAATGAAATGGAAGAATAGGGTTCAATTTATAGACTTGAGAGAGAGAAGATCAACAACATAGAGAGAATAAGAAGATCAACGGTATAGAACGGTTGAGGAATGTGCGCGAATAAGAAGAAGACATGTGTCTTGCTATATTTTGCATGAGAGGAATTAATACAATAGAAGAATGAGTTAACTGAAGAGATTAATCAATTAAAAGAATAGATCAATTGGTTAATAGAATAGAACTAGAGAATATAGATTGCATGAGGATGAGAAGATATTTTAGCTCAATTAAATATTTAGAATATTCAATTGCATGTGCACAAGGATTGAATTATATTTAGAGATAAGTCAATTTAGAAGAAATGGACAACTTAAATAAATATTGGATTTATTTAAATTTAGAGAAGATATTATTGGAAGAAACAATTAAATAATTGGTATTATTTAATTTAGAATGAATTTGGGAGAATTAATTAAATAATTGATATTATTTAATTTGTTGGAGGAATTAGAAGAATTTTGGAATTTAATTAAATAAATTGATTTTATGTAATTATTGGAAGAATATGAATCAAATAAATAAATTTGGTTGTTAATTTATTGATAGAGGATTTATACTTAAATAAATATTAAGAATATTTATTTGGGCAGAGTCGTGTCATTTTTAGGCGTATACAATGTTAATTAATAAATGGAAATTAAAAAATGTGTAAAATTTAGATGCTGAAACAAATCAAATTTGGAAACAACGTTTAAAATTTAGATGTTGAAAACAAATCAAATTTGGAAACAATGTTTAAAATTTAGATTCTAAAATGGAACATTGGAAAATAGTAGTATGTTAATCTATTAATTTTTAATTGGAAAATGAAAAATGTATATCAGGATTTAGTAATAGAAAAATAAAATATCATCAACAACAATTTGGAGTTTGGAATATCAAATACATTATAAATACCTAGTAAGTGCTAGATCACTTCCTTTTTCCAAATCATCTCCTCACTCTGACCATGAGATTGATGGCCATCCTGATCTTGGTCTTCATTTTCTTCGCTCTGCATATGTCCTCTTAAGTGCACCTCGTCACTACCACTACATGTGTTATTTATTGTGTCACGGTCATGTGTGCCAGTATGGTTTGAAGTGTTACGGAACCCTCTTCTTTCACATATGGACCTGTAGATTGTGAGTGTCCTTTCAAAAGGAAAATCTTCAGATATCATACTTAGTTGTATACATCCTCAAGCAATTTTCCAAATTCTTGTCAAGTTTGTTTCTTATCTTTGATTTCAAGAAACCTAATGCACTAAAAACTCTCTCATCCTCCACTAACCCCAATATCATGGTTTGACATAAATCAGTAAGTTTGAAATATTCTAATATTGAATCACACAATATTTCACTTTGACTAAAGGTTTCCCAAAGCTTTGTTATTGATCCATCTAGGAAGGGACTCTCCATGAGTTTAAACTGTTCCATCATTGATGTTGCAAAATGGTCTGATTACTTTTTAAGATTAGATTTATTTATAATTCCTTCTATTTGTTGTCCATTGATTCTAAACTTTTGGAAAAATGATTGACCAATGTCTTTATCTTACGAAAATTGGTTGGTTGATAGTTGACCCAATATTGAGGATACACAACAGACATGGCTTAAAGCAGTTCATCATGAGGGAATAGATCTCTAATCTCTAAGGAAAGAGATCTCACAATATTTTTAAAGTAGTACTTATAGAATTAACAATGTTGTCAAAAGTTCCCTTGTAACAGGTACTTTGATAGTGCACCTAACCCTGGTAAAATGGTGCATTAGTATCTCATATCCCTGTATAGAGAGACATAACTCCCCGCTTGCATTAAACTATTAAAAATCAGCAAGATTATTCACATTTGTCATCAAGTGCCAACTACTAAATTTTGGACTTATAAATGACTGCTCTGATAGATATAGATTATTGAGGGTTATGCATATCATTTTACGTAGTTTAGTATATTATGAAATATACATAGTTCTTTCTTGAGCCTTTTTCACAAGAATGTTCATTTCCTCTAGTATGGGAAGAATACCACATAAAGTTAGGAGTGTCTCTATGTTACTTAACATATGTAAGAGGTCAGGAGCTCTGTCTACTGTGAGGCAATGTTCATAAATTACTCCAATCAAGGATTGATATTCTGAAAAAACTCATTGCATTGATCCATGCAAGGAGATGGACATCTGGTATCAACATCCTTAAGAAGCTTGTTTCTTGCAGTTACTCCATTAGCAAATTGTTGAAATTCCATAAATCATTTGGGACTTCAACAAAAGTATGAGTAGAGCTCGTGGATTAGACCTTCAACTTTTGATACTATAGAAAATTTACTGACAATTTTAAATCCTGAATTCATTCTATGGGCCATGCAGTGAATGGAAGTCATGTATGGTGAAAAAGAAGTTTGTAGATTTATGCAAAGACTGTTCCTATGACCTTGCCTTATTGAAGCCCCATTAGCCCCTACACACCAACTTTTTGCCAATTGGGTAGTCATCCATACCTCCAATTTCATTCAAAGATTTCTTAACTAGTTCAAATAGATTTTGTGATGTCGCATTCCCTTTCATTATATAAAAAAAGAGTAGATGAGGTTGGCAGACATGTTCGCCTATAGTATACACATGCACACATACCTAGGAAGTATTATCTAATGTTGTAACTTCATCTAAAGATAATGCAATAAAGGTTGAATGTTTTATTTTTTCCTACAAATCTTGTTTTTCCACCTCAACAAGACAACTTGCCCATTCCCATCCACTATTTGTTGACCAATGTGTGTTAGGAAAGTTAGGAATGCCCATAAAAGATAATAAACTATTATATTCTAGGTAGTCGTTCATAGGATGTCCTCTGGTCAAAATATGAAAAACAACACTCAACTAAATAGTTTTTGCCATTTGTGCTTCTCACATCATCTTTCCAAATTGAGCTTCTATTGAACCTCCACATGCAGTAAGCTTCACCTTTCTTTGCATATGTGCATCATATTCAAGGGAATTCTTATCATGAAGACATTCTTCCTTTGTTTTCTATCTTATCACTGATTTTTCCTTTCCGTCTATGATTTGTTTTTCATAAACTTTACCAATATGTTTTTCTATAGTGTCAAGTTTTAGCTACAACTTATTATCCTTATGATATTTCCAACTACAAATATTAAACTTGCATTCTATTGGAGGTTCATCTTTGTTTGCATTCTGCATTGGTTTAATGAATGGGTACATTGACACCCAATCAATCTAAAAATTCCTTGTCATATCCCACTCACATCTCTTTTATATTTGTCTTTTCTTTTCCTCTTCTGTGCATGATCTACATCTTCCTTATCACTTGTTGAGCTTGATTTATTCATATTATCATTATCGCTACCTTGGGTACCACCTAGAGCATCAGCTATGACATTGGAATCCAATTCAATGAACTCATTTCAGCTACCCTGGGTACCACCTATAACATCATCTATGGCATTAGTATCCAAGTCAATGAACTCATTTCAGCTACCCTGGGTATCCCCTAGAACATCATCTATGGCATTGTCATCCTGATCCAATTCAATTAACTAATTTGGATCTTCCTCTAAGTTATTTCCTTGTTCATTAATATATGGTACAAGTGTTGACGTTGTAGCTCCATCTAATGGATCTCAAACATTGCCAAAGTATGACATTATGTTTCTACATTTTGATGACCTACCTTCACCATTTTCAACAAACTTGTTCCTACTCAACATCTCTGACAAAATAAATGCTGCAAAAAAATGTCTTTTGTTTAAGGAGTCATAGAATATAGATCCCTAGGCCCTATATGTCTCCCTACTCAATATCATTTATATGAATGAAGTAAACCTGGAAAAGAGATAAATAATATTATAACACTGTAAATAAATTCAAGTGATCACTTTCCTTTAGGCTTTCACTGACTCACTAATGCCTATAGTTGTAACTTTCCTATTATCCAAATCAAGAGCTCAGAGCAAAACAAAATGTGTAAAAGATTAATCAGAGTTTCAATTTGTTAAGTGTGAAAAAGGTGAATGATGACAAATAGCATGCATACTAGATCAAGCCCTCTTTCACATTAACATTCAAGGACAAGACCAAGACAAATCACTACCAAATGGAGGTAGAATTAGCTATAGATCTTGTACTGAAGAGTGCTATAGAAAGATCAGATTTAATCAAGTCGTTTTATCAAACCCTAGGTCAATAATGTACTAAACCCTAATTCTATGATGATATGATTATAATAGAAGATGTATAACAGATATCCAGAAACCAATTGTACAGGGAGGATTAGGAATATGATAAAACCTGTGACCTAGGAGTAGAGGTGTCAGAGGACTGTTTTAGAAATGCCCAAGTCCTGAATGGTTGAATCTGTAGAAACTGTAAACTAGAGAAATGTTGCAGAGGTTGCCCTGATGCTAGATATAGAGTTAGCAGGGGCAAAAAGACTAGGGAGCCACCACCCAAGTCTTTCATAGAGGAATATTCTGTAATTGTTGTTGGATCTCGAAACCTTGATTCTTGCTCAATCTTCCTGTATCTTCATATTTTCTAGATTTCACTCCTGTAACCTACACACAAGAAGAAGAGAAGGGGTTTGGGGGTTATGGTGTTTAGGGACTTGCCTCAGTCAAATCCTAGGATAGCATTCAAGATTCCCAACACCATTGATAGATAAAGAGAGTGTGCCCTTGCAGGGTAGAGGCTAAACACAATGACAATATGATGAATCAAATGATGATAACTAATAATGATATCACCTATGTGATGACACCCTTAGGAGGATGAAGGATCTTCAACTCATAATGGTGCAATCACGATTAGAGGGTTCACAGAATGAACTGTCCAAATCATGCAGCTAGAGTAAACATAATGGAAAACAACACAAATATAGAATGCAATGGAAGATTCAAATGCTCAATATATCATATATTCAGAATGCTTATATGTTGGCAACATGCAGGCTACAATCTAGGGCACACATGCCTGATTACAGATAAGAAAGATATGACATTCAAGCACATCCTCGGAACAAAATATCCAATCTAAATCATATTCTAAACTACTTATTGATTAACTGACTTCCTAATACATCCTAGAGATCTATATATATCATCTCCAAGCTCAAGAAATCCTCCACATTGGCCAAGAAAGGTTACAAACTCCAATGAAGAGATGTAGCATGTAGAAACAAATAGGTTGGCCTACTATTAGGAATAAGATGCAGACGATATCAATTAAATGTAGATAAAGATTAAACAGAGGAATGAAAAACACATAGAAATAAAAATAGCGAGAGATAATTTAACGTGGTTCACCCAAACTCGGGCTACATCCACCAATAGAGAGTCTAATATTATTATCCAGCAAATAGAACTTATTACAACTAGAAATCTCTTACAACTCAATACTGCTACAATATGCTACAATACAATATCCCAAAAATCCTTCCCACAACATACATCCCAGCCACTTATAACAAGCTTTTTGGAAGCTTCTAGAATTAGGGTTTTACAAAGTCATTTTTTATTTGTCGGTTAACAAAAATAACCACCGACTCCAAACGTGCAAGGATACATTATGAGTATACATTATTTGCATGATCAGTTGCCACATACCAACAATCTCCCACTTGGAGACTAATAAGGCTCCACACCAAACAATCTCCCACTTGGAGACTGATCCTAGACTACATCGTTGTACTTGCAGCTCCCTCTAGAAATAAGCACCCTAGACTCTGTTATTCTGATTTTATTATTTTCAATCTTGAAGGCCAAATGAAGCTTAAGAGGAGCTCAACTTCTCCCTTGTCACCACCTTCATAAACATATCCATTGGATTTTCATTTGTATGTATCTTTTCTAGCCTTAACTGTCCATCCTCCAACACTGACTGGATGAAGTGATACCTCAACTATATGTGTTTGGTCTTTGAATGCAAGGCAAAATTATTTGCAAGATGTATGGCACTCTGGCTGTCCATAAACAAATAACTATTATCCTACTATTTACCCAATTCTTCCATGAAAAACTGTAGCCATATCATCTCCTTGCTTGTCTCTGTTGCAGCTACATACTCTGCCTCTGTGGTGGATAATGTAACCACCTTTTGCAACCTTGAGATCTAGCTCACTGTTGTCCCACCGATAGTAAAGACATAACCTGTAGTACTCCATTTGGTATCAATATCTCCTTCCAAATCTAAGTCCACATAACCTACTAAATCAGTATTAGAGCCCCCAAAACACAAATGTTTATTGGATGTACCTCTCAAATATCTGAGAGTCCATTTTACTGCATTCCAATGCTCCAATCTGGGATTACTCAGATACCTTCTTACAACTCCTACAACATGTACAATATCTGGTCTTGTGCATGCCATGGTGTACATTAAACTTCCTACAGCTGAAGCATATGGTACCTTGGACATTTTGTCTTCCTCCTCGTGTCTTTGGACACATTTCCTTAGTCAATTTAAAATGACTAGGCAAAGGTGTGCTAATAGCTTTTGCATTCTGCATATGGAATCTCTGCAACACCTTTTCAACATAATCAGCCTGAGATAGAGTTAATTTTTTGTTCTTCCTATCTCTACAAATTCTCATACCAAGGATTTGTTTTGCTACCCCCAAATCCTTCATAGAAAATGATTTTGCTAACTGATGTTTTAACTCACTTATGTGATCCATGTTACTACAAGCATGTCATCAACATATAAACATAAAATAATGTAGGTGTCATTATCTAAACTCTTAAAATAAACACAATGGTTAGAATTACACCAGCTGTAGGCTTGCTCATCCATAAAATTATCAAATTTCAAGTACCATTGCCGAAGTGCTTGTTTCAAGCCATATAAACTCTTCTTCAATCTGCACACGAATTTCTCCTTACCTTTGACCTCAAATCCTTGGGTATGTTCCATATATATCTCCTCCTCCAAATCACCATGGAGAAAGGCAGTTTTCACATATAGCTATTCCAAATGCAAATCTTTAGTAGCCATAATACTTAAAACATTACGAATAGAAGTCATCTTAACAACCGAAGAAAAAATCTCATCAAAATCAATGCCCTTTTTCTGTGCAGATCTTTGTAGAACTAACCTCGCTTTAAATCTATTCTTACTTCTAGCTTCCTCTTTCATCCTATAAACCCATTGTTTTGGTAAAGCCTTTTTACCTATAGGCAACTTGCATAATTCCCAAGTCTGATTTTTTAGCAAGGAGTCTATTTCTTCTTCCATTGTATGCTCCCACTGAACCTTTGTATCCACTTGCATAGCTTCATCATACCCTTCTGGTTCACCAGCATTTGTTAACAAAATAGAATACAAAGAGGGAGAAAACCTGTCGGGAGGTCTACTTGTCCTTGTTGACCATCTAACATTCACTGGAATTTGTGGTAATTCCTGTTGCTATTGCGGGGGATGAGGAACCACAGGAATGTATCACTATCTAAAGTATCATCCAGCACCACACAATCCTTTTCTTTCTTCTCATGTTGCTGCAATTGATCTTTGTACAACACCCTCTCATTGAATACAACATCCCTGCTTCTCACAATTTTGAGATTTTCAACATCCCAAAGCCTATAACCAAATTCATCAATGCCATATCCAACGAATTTGCATCCAACTTGGTTCTATTTTCAGAATCTACATGTGCAAATGCTTCACATCCGAAGGTTTTGAGAAAAGAATAACTCACTTTCTTACCTATTCATGCTTCCTCTGGAATACCATAGCCCAAAGGAATTGAAGGAACTCTATTAATTAAATATACAACGGTATTGACAACCTCTTCCCACATGTTTAAAGGTAGCCCAACATGCAATCTCATGCTCCTTGCATGATCCATTATTGTCCTATTCATGCGCTCAGCCACTCCATTTTCTTGTGGAGTCCTTGGAACTATTTTCTGCCTATAAATTCCATTAGAGGAACAATAATCCTCAAATTCTTTGCTACAATACTCACCACCATTATTAGATCTGAGACATTTTAATCTTGTACCCATCTCATTCTCAACCAAGCTTCTCCATTTCTTAAATGTTTCAAATACATCAGATTTTTTTCTAATGAAATAAATCCAAACCTTCCTAGTTGCATCATCTATGAATGTAACATAATACCGAGAGCCACCGAGAAAAGATACCTGAGCTAGTCCCCATACATATGTATGCACAAGCTCCAACTTTTCATCTTTCTTTTGCTTCCCATCCTTGTGAAAACTAATTCTCTTTTGTTTGCCATATACACAACTTTCACAGAAATCCATATTAATACGTTTCATACTTGGTAAAACTTTCTTAGAATGAAGTACCTTCATACCTTTTTCACTCATATGCCCAAGTCTGTTATGTCATAGTGTTGTCTCAGAACCTACAGCAATTGTTTCAATCTCTGCCTGTGAACCCGCAACAACTATTCCTAAACCTATTTGATTTTTCTCTGCAACAACTAAAATAGAAGGAATAGTATGACCTGTACAAATATATAAGGTGCCTACTTTCACACCTCTTGAAACCTTCCAATTTTTATCACTGAAAGTAACTATGCAACCTTCATCACCTACCTGCCCTACTGAAATTAAATTCCTACTTAGCCTTGGAACGTGTCTTACCTCTTGTAGTAGCCAATGATTCCCATTCTACAACTTAATCATGATTCTCCCCTTTCCAACAATCTGACAAGGTTCGTTATCTCCCAAATAAACCAGCCCAAAATCCCCTTGGACATAATCAAGAAAATAACTTCTATGGGGTGTAGCATGAAATGAGGCCCCTGAATTTAAAACCCATGAATCATCAACATTATCTAAGGAAAGAATCAAAGCAACATCTTTATATTTATTACTTACCACATTTTCCTCCATATTGCCTTCTTGTTTGTCTCCTTTATTCTTCCGAGACCAACAATCTTTCTTCAGATGACCCAGTTTCCCACAGTACCAACAATCTTTATTTCCTCTAGATTTGGACCTCTTGTCCTTTGATTTTCCTCATGACTTTCCATGACCTCCAGAACCTTTTCCTCTCTCCTTTGATCTTCCCCTGCTTTCTGCATTCAAAACACTACCTGATGTGGATCCACATGAGCATTTCCTACGAATTTCCTTGCTCAGAATAACACCAACAACATCATCAAATTTCAGTGCATTTGAACCAGAAACAGAGTTACTAACTGCCATTACCAAACTATTCCATCTTTTAGGCAAAGAACATAATATCAGGAGAGCTCTAACTTCTTCATCAAAATTTAAATTTACAGAAGTCAATTGACTGGTAACTATGTTAAACTCATTTAAATGATCAATAACCGATCCACCTTCTACCATTTTCATATTAAATAAATGCTTCATAAGAAATACCTTATTCGAAGCAGAAGGCTTTTCATGTAACTTTGCCAATGTGTCCATATATTTAGTTGTTGTCTTTACTTTTGAGATATTGAATGCCACTGATGGTACCAAGCACAAACAAATGCTTCCTAGTGCCTTTCTATCTAGAAGTTCCCAATCCTCATCAGTCATTATTGTCAGTTTCTTGGCTTTTCCTTCCAATGACCTCCATAAATTCTTCTGAGAGAGATAATCCTCCATCTGCATCTTACATAACTGATAGTTCTGCACATTGAATTTATCTACCTTCAATTTACCCTTATCCACCATTACTCCCACTTAACCATGAGATTCCCACTCAATCATGAGACCTTCCTGCAAATGATAATCAAACACAAACCACTCAGATGCCACTTGTTAGGAATAGGATGCAGAAGATATCAATTAAATGCTAATAAAGATTAAACAAAGGAATGAAAAACATAGAAATAAAAATAGCGAGAGATAATTTAACGTGGTTCACCCAAATTTTGGCTACATCCACCAATAGAGAGTCCAATATTATTATCTAGCAAATAGAACCAATTACAACTAGAAATCTCTTGCAACTCAATACCACTGCAATATGCTACAATACAATATCCTGAATATCCATCCCGCAACATACATCCTAGCTGCTTATAACAAGCTTTTTGGAAGCTTCTAGAATCAGGGTTTTACAAAGTTGTTTTTATTTATCGGTTAATAAAAATAACCACTGACCTTGAACATGCAAGGATACATTATGAGTGTATAGTATTTGCATGATCAATCGCCGCATACCAACACCTGCAAAATAGGGTGATGCTCCACAAAATATATGAATCAAGGCGCAGACCTCAAGGGAGGTCTATCTGATCATTATGTGCTATGTATATTGTTCCATTTATCTTTGCAAGTCATGGAAGTGCTCCATAAACCTTCTCCTTCAGTTGACTATCTAAACGATCTGCTCTATAAAAATAGGTGATCTTTTGATAGCGATAACTTCTAGCAGACAAGTCCAAATGATCTAAATTTTGGATATGATGTAGATGACAATATGTAGATGCTAAGTCCTACTCCATGAGCTTTGATATGATGATATAGCAAAATGTGGTACAAAATACTAAAACTACAATTGACTGAACTAAACTAAACTGGAAAATGAAAGATAACAAAAGAATGCAAATTTTTTTGGTTGATGCAAGATTGCTATACAACCTGGGATGCTCCTTTATTAGACACCCGGGGTTATTGAAAAAGTGAGTCCCTCACTTTGCTAGGGCTAAAGGAAAACCAAAACAGTCCACCTTAGCCTGAGATATCCATGATGAACTTTCTTCCGATCTTCCTTTCCACTTTACCAAATATTCTTTGTATTGTTTGCCTCTGGTATTGCGTCCAATTCTGCTGTCCAAGATGTCTTCTATCTACTCCGATTATTGTTGTGGTAACTGAGCCTTCAAACTATCTTCAATGTTGTCACTTGATTCTCCTTCATGATACTGATATAGGTCTATAATATTGAATATATATGATATACTCAGTGTGTCCGATAGCTCCACTTCATATGCATTTCCTGAATCATACTTCCTAAGTATCTTACATGGTCCAAACTTCTTCATCTTCAACTTGTTATATGTCCCTACTAGAAATCTCTCTTTTCTTAGGTATACCATCACTTCATCTCCCATTGAAAATTTGTTATGTCTCCTCTTCTCATCTTCTTGCTCCTTATACTTACTATTCATCTCCTCCAAATGCTTCCTAACTTGATTATGTACTATCTCCATGTATCCTACAAATTCTTCTTGTTCTGCACTTCTCTTATTCTCCATACTGATATGTCTCAATTCTATTACTCCTCTAGGTTTCATTCTAGTCACAATCTCAAATGGTGTCTTCCCTGTACTCCTATTCACTGAATTATTGTATTAAAACTCTTCTTGTGGTAGAATTAGATCTCAATTTCCTACCTTATCTCCAACCAAATATCTCAACAAGTTTCCCAAACTCCTATTTACCACCTATGTTTGTCCATCTGTCTATGGATGAAATGTTGAACTAAACTTTAGGTCTATCTTCATCTTCTTCCATAATGTCCTCCAAAAATATCCAATGAATATTTTATCCCTGTCTAAAATTATACTCTTAGGTAATCCATTTAATCTCACAATCTCTCTGAAAAATAGGTTAGCAACATGTACTATATCATTTGTCTTCTTACAAGGTATTAAATGTGACATCTTTGAAAATCTATCCACCACTACAAATATAGAATCATGTCCTCTCTGTGTCTTCGATAGTCCTAATAAGCTTATGTCTTCCCAAGGTCTCTCTGGTACTATCAAAGATTTGTACAAACCAGTATTCTGACTACTCCCTTTTGCAACTTGACATATTCTATAACTCTGCACAAACTTCCTTAAATCCTTATATATCTGAGGTCAAAAGTAATGTTCACTTACCAAGGCCACTATCTTGTCAATTCCAAAATGTCTTACCAATCCACCACTGTGTTTCTCCTTTATCAAATGATCTCTCATTAAACTCCTAGGTATACAAAACTAATTTCCTTTGAACAACATATCCTCCTGAATGAAATAGTCCAACCACTTACTTCTATCTATCACAACAGGTTCCTTACATGCTTTCCATGGTTTTGCAAAATCAAGATCTACTTCATACATGTGCTTTAGCTCTTCAAATCCTAATACTTCAACTCTCATCTTTGTTAGAAAATTTCTTCTTCTACTCAATGCATCTGCAACTCTGTTTGACTTTCCATTTCTATGCTTCAATACAAATGTTTAACTCTATAAGAACTCTACCCATCTCATATGTCTTTGATTCAACTTTCCTTGACTGTTTAGATATTGTAAAGCCTAATGATCTGTATACAACACAAATTCCTTAGGCAACAAGTAATGTCTCCACTTCTTCAAGGCTTGAATTATGGCATAAAACTCCTGATCATAAACTGAATATCTTCTCCTTACATCATTCAACTTCTCATTGAAATATGCTACTAGTCTCCCTTCCTGAATTAACACAGCTCCTATTACATTTCCAATGGCATCACAATCTACTTGAAATACTTTGTTAAAATCCAATAATTCTAACACTAGTTGCTCTATCACTTTCTACTTCAATAACTCAAAACTTTTATTTTCTCCTGATGTCCACTTAAAATCCTTTCTGACACCTCTCATTGTCTCTGTCATTGGTGTGCATACTAAACTAAAATTTCTAATGACATTTTGGTAGAAACTAGCTAATCCATGAAATGACCTTACCTCTCCAATGCTCTCAGGTGTTGGCCATTCAACAATTGCTCTAACCTTCTCCAGGTTCATCTTCAACCCTTCCACAGAAATCACAAATCCCAAGTATACCAATTCTTCCTTCATGAAACTACACTTCTTGATGTTTATTAGCAATTTCTCTTCTCTCAACCTCTACAATACTTGTCTAAGGTGCCACAGATGTTCTTCCTTTATCTTACTAAAAATTAGAATATCATCCAAGTATACAATAACAAACTAACCCAAGAATCACTTCAAAAAATCATTCATCAATCTCATGAAAGTACTTGGTGCATAAGTCAATCCAAAAGGCATCACTACCCATTCATACAGTCCTTCATTTGCCTTAAATGTAGTATTCCATTCATCTCCTTCTCTGATTTTGATATGATGGTACCCACTCTTCAAGTCTATCTTTGTGAAATACTTTGCTCCACTCAAACAGTCCATAATGTCATCCATCCTAGGCAATGGAAATCTATACTTAACTGTGATCTTATTGATTTCTCTAGAGTTTGTACCTCCATTCTCCATCTTTCTTTGGTGCTAACACTGCAAGTACTGTATATGGGCTCAAGCTTTCTCTGATCAATCCTTTCACTAGTACAAAAACAACAATATATTACTAAAAAAACTACTAAAAATTGTTTATAAATGATCAAACATGGTCACGTGACCATTAGTAGTTTATTGTCAGTCATTTATAATGTGACCAAATTGATGACAAAATCATTTTTAGTCATTTATTAGTTGTTTTGATTGATCAATTTGGTAGTATATTTAGTCGTTGATTTAGTCATTGATTGTTGTAATCGGGTCACTTATTTAATCATTTTTAATTCACTGATATATTTAATCATTAATTTAATCATTGATTGTTGTTAACTAGTCACTTATTTAGTCATTTTTATTCACTGATTTATGTCCATTGGTAGTATATTTAGTCATTAATTTTAATAATCATTTTGATCAATTTGGTAGTATATTATCATTTTTATTCATTGATTTAACACTGGTCATATATTTAGTCATATTTGTTCACTTATTCACTGATTTCTATCAATTGGTAGTATATTTAGTCAATTTAATTATTAATTGACATCAATTAGTAGTATATTTAGTCATTTTGAAGCTTGCATTTAGTCATTAGTATATTTAGTAGTATATTTTGAAGCTTACACAATGAAAAAACTTTGAGAAGGTAAAAACAACTTATTTTATTGATAAAAATGCTTATAAACAACATATAGATCTAAAAATAAGTTACAATTCTTTCTCTTTTCTAAAAAAACCTTCATGGTTACAATACATAGCTCAAAGAATGAGAAAGAAACTAATTTTTTGAGTATCACTGAGCATAGAAGCACAAAACATTCATAGATGTCTTCTTCACAAATCCATGACTGTCCCATGAAGCTCACTATCCTAGTTCAAGATCACACTATCATCTCTGTAGAGATCCTATCTCATGCACCAAACTTGCTCTAGTTCATAAGTTCCCACTGTGAATTGTTACTTGTAGCAATAAACTATCCTTATCTCTGATGGTTATGCCTCTAATGACTATCATCTTTGGTAGGATGCCTCAATTGTCATGGACTGTTATTCAACATTGCCTTATGACTAGGCTATGAATTGTCCTAATCAAACTTGTAGCTTCTTGAAATGCATTGTCCAATCACTTGTCAACCTAGTGTCATGAATTTTCCCTTTATAAAATAACAATGCCTCATGGCTGCCACTACCTCAAAGAGAGAGACCTCAAAGTGAAGGTACATACCCTTGTTGGGAATTAAGGTGTCTCAACCTTGGTAATTCCTTGCATTATTTATGTTTGTATTTATTAATTCATTCCCTATGTTGTAAATTAACTGTAAATTCCATATTGTCATATTGTGGGATGTGGCACGGTGATGTGTCATCCTACATGGAAGATGAGAACTTGTAATTTTGTCCTCACATGAGGAGATAGGTGTCCCACTTTGTGGTAGGAGCATTTTTCCATGTGTTGGCATCTTAGATGTTGTGTAAGGGAATATTGACCAAAACGGTTATGACAGATTCCTATGACAAAATCTATGACATGTAAGAGTCAGAAATAGAAGCTTGTAAGATAGGTGAAGACATGTGTCATGAAGCATCTTTGAAAAAGGCATATTTGGCTGCCCCAAGGTGGACTATGACATTTTGTAAGAGAATATTCTATTTATAGCAGGTGAATGATAGATTCTCTTACAGCTGTAAATTGTAACCGATATGGCAGATTCTATGACAGTCGCAAGTGTCATAAGAGCATCTATCATAGTCCATTTTGGAAATAGGTGACCTCTTTGGCATGGGAGCTATGGACAAGTGTCAGGCACATTCTATAATGTTAGCCAAGTGTCCTTAGGCATGGGTTTTGGGCCATGAGACCAAGTTGGATGCCCATTCCAAGATAGGACCAATATTGCCTTGTATATTCTATATAAACATGTGCTTGGAGGAGGAGACGTATTACATGATTGACAGGTACTGTTATGATGCCACATTGACTCTAGATACAAGTGTTGAACACCATTGAATCTTGCATTTCAAGTGTATTGTAAACAACTTTTAGTTTTGATAGTACATTGTGTAGGTTTCTGAGTGTGGGGTTTTTCACCCAATAAGGGTTTTCCCCACGTTATATCTTTGTCTCTCTTCTTTTGTCTTTTTTCTGGTTCATGTGTATTGCTGCAATATCTCTATTAGATGTTCTATGTTGCTATAGTTGTAAGGATTAAATTAAATTTTCATAGCCCTCTCCTCATGAGATTAGTGTAGGAAGTAATTTTTGCACACCTAGCTTCCTTTCAGTTGGTATCAGAGCCTAGCCAGTTTTGGTCTTAGTTGTTGGGTAGAGGTTTTTTGATCTGATCTTAAGTTGAGTGGGAGTCTATGTAGATTATTCTGAATCTTGTTGCAACAAGGAGATGGCAAGCACATCTGGAAGGATAGAAGTGGAGAAATTCAATGGCACTAATTTTGAGCTGTGGAAGCTCAAGACGGAAGACATGCTTTTTGATCAAGACCTTTAGGAAAGTGTTAATGGAACTAAACTAGCTGTAATGTAACAAGATGATTTGGATCTCAAGGATTAGAATGCTAAGGGTCTCATAAGACTTACTCTTGCTAATTCTGTCCTATTAAATGTCCATGAGGAGAAAATTGCAAACTTGCTTTGGAAGAAGTTGGGAGATTGTATCAAGCCAAATCCCTGGTTAACAAACTTTTTTTGAGAAAGAAGTTGTATTCCCTTTGAATGGAGGACGGAGGATCTGTTGCTAAACATATGATTGATTTTAACATATTGGTTGCACAATTGACATCTATTGGTGTGAAGATGGAGGAGGATCGGTGTATGACCTTGCTTTGTTCTTTGCCGGACTCGTGGGATCACCTTGTCATGGCTATTGGAAGCACCACATCCACATTCAAAATGGATGAAGTGGTTTCTTCGCTGTTGTCTGAAGAGATGTGGAGAAAGTCTTTTGAGGTAGCCAAAGAGGCTCTTGCAGTTCGTGGAAGACCCAAGGAGAAAGGGAAAAAGAAGGACAAGAAAGCTGAGAAGGGTAGATCCAAATCTTGTGGGAGATCCAAATCTCCTGGAAAGTCCAAGGCTATTTGTTGGAACTATGGTAAATTTGGGCATTTCTGAAAGGAATGCAAAGAAGAAGAAGACCCCAGATTCAGATTTTGACAAGTCACAAGATGATGGTAATGCTTTCATCACAGCCCTGGCAACCCATGCATCTAATGATGTGTGGTTGATTGACTCTGGTGCATCATTCCACATGACCTTGCATCGAGACTATGTCATGCCCACATTTCACGTGCATTCACAACACGCAAAACACGCATGTTATGTCCACACATGCCATGTAGGCATGATTCCAACTATCAAAAAAAATTTCCTTATACTAATTGAATTCTTCACCTCGCACGCGTAAGCGTGCTTGGCTGCATTTGTATAGGTTGTTGAGTTACTGTTGCCAGCAGAATGTTCTACATTCGTATGCAAGTGGTTTTCGATCTCTAAGGTTGTGTCGGTTTAATTTGCAACGCATAGGTTTTCTTCAGTAGGTGTTCGACATTTATTCTTTCTTTTTCGGTTTATGCCAAATACTAACTTACTTAGCTACTTCTAACCTACCATTGTCTAGTTATTTAAATATCTAATTAATTTAAATAAATCGTCACATTTACTCTTTACTTAATTATTTAAAAATAATTACTTATTTAAAAACTCTTTTTTTTTTTTTAATAAACTACATTTTAATCTCAAGAATTTCCCCTTGCAAAAGATTAAATAAATAATCATAAACATTTAGGCTTTCTAAGAAAATTTATCTACATTTAAACTAGCAATATACTTATACATTTATATAAATTTATATTTATATTTATATATAAATGTATATATTAATAATTCATTATTCATAAAGATATTACCAATGATTTAATTTCTTTTCTTGTAAAATGAAAACTCCACTTTTAACATACATAAAAGTATTTAATATTATTCATATATGTATATGCATTCAACATATTTACATAAAATAATTGTAATTTTAATCGATATACCCCATACTAGTGGAATTTCCACTTACCATCTTTTTAGAGAGTTAGTTACATAAAACAACTCATTATATATATATATATATATATATATATATATATATATATATATATATATATATATATATATATATATATATATATATATATATATATATATATATATATATATCCAATACATACCTTAATTGTGCAAGCTCATGCTCTTACCAGTTATATATATAAATATACATATATATATATATATATATATATATATACCAAGATGTATATATATATATATTTATATATTTATATATATAAATGTTATTAAGTATACTAGTGGTGTTTCCACTTACATATTTAAATCATTTTAAAAATAGAATCCAACTTATTATGAAGAGGGTTAAAAACCCTAGTTTTAATTGTGCTTTGAGTGTTATTGCAGGTATGGGGTAGCAGATGGTCCGAACGGTGGAGGTCTTGGCTGGCGCAGGGCCGAACAGGGTGGAGGGTCGCAACAGGGTAGAGAGTGGTAGTGGGGAGGCCATAGGCGGCATCGGCGTTGAGCTCGACATAGAGGCCGCGAGGGAAGTGGAGGCGGAAAGTGGCACGAGCGCGGCCTGCACGGGGTTTGTGGTGGTTTAAGGGATGCGGGGGTGTGGGGAGGGGCGGAGCCCCACCCACACCCCACATAGTGGGGTGTGGGTGGGGCTCCGCCCCTCCCCACACCCCATCTTTGTAATGATCAGTGGGGGTTTAACCCCCCACCACTTCTCCTTGCCTATTCGCGATTGTTAAAAAAAATGTGGGAACAACAGTCTTTCCATTATTTGCAATTTGATAAATTTTCATTTATTATTATTAAAAGATAATATATATATATATATATATATATATATATATATATATCACAGTATATCTCATTTGTACGAGTTCATTTAATTTAAACCAATATAAATATAAATATATATATATATATATATATATATATATATATATATATATATATATATATATATATATATCTGTAAATACCTTTGAGTAACATTATTTCCATTTTCTCAACTTCCTTTAAAATGAACTTTTTAAAATGATAAACCATAGTAAACATTCTTTTCACACTAGTTATATTTCTAGTTTATCAATTTCATTGAATAAAAAGAAACATTTAAACATCTAAACTTGTAGTTGTATTTTCCTTATCTATCAAATACATTTTCAAAATTTAAATAGAGTTAAGGATCAAAGATAACACAGGAAACTAATGAATCTTTCCTTTTCAATAACACACAACAGATAAATAGAATTTTGATTTAGATTGATTCCATTTGCAACTTAACTCAAGATGTGACTTTTATTTCCAAGCATATGCATTATTCAATAACACTGTACAAGTAACTTCCTTAGTAGATAATACAAGAGATAGATTTATCAATTGATCCAATTCACAAACATACACACAACTTCTCATTTTTGATAACAACGAATGATGAAAACAATGATAAGTGTTCACTACTCAAATACACTCTAAGGGAGGAATTAATTCCTTCTTCCAAACATACAAAGACGTAATGTAATAACCAGTTTAAATTCGCAACAACGACATAAGAGGGAGGATTAACTCTCTACTTCCAAGATAACAAATTTTACAATAATTGTAAGAGGGAATATTTCTCCTCTAAAACTCTTACAAAATGAACTCATATGGACTTTAAAGAACTAGGTCCTCATTACAAATAGGAGATAGAACATCTTCATTTAACAAGGCAAGATTTTCTTCGATCCTCTTAACATGCTTTAACAAGTACCTACAAGACAACCAGGGGAAAAACAAGAACCATCTAGCTCTCCTCCCTACCTTTGACCCGCTAGAGGGTCACCCTCGAGCTAGGGAGACCATCCTCATACCAGGGTAGAATATACAAAACATAACTTAACCACATTGAAAAACAATAACAAGCAATTAACACACAATACCCCATGGTTGACTCACATCACAAAGACTCAACTTAGGTGAGTTCAAGGAGGGTAGAGAAGTAGACATCTCTAACCCCCAGGTGTCATCTTTTCACATTATACCACATAGTAACACAAGGCCTCAAGCTAACAAGTTATTCTTCCTCCACAAGGCCTCAAGCCAACAATATACTCTTCCTCCACAAGGCCTCAAGCCTTCCAATAAACCCAATCACCAGGGATATCCCAATAGGCTCACATGGCCATAAGCCCTCTAGGCTACATAAGTAACAACATGCTCTCAAGGCATTACAAACATCAAGAACAAGATGACACCTGGGGAGGGTCACACCTCCCCTTCCCTATACAAGATGAGCATTTCCTTCCAACTGGAAGGCGCTCTTTCTACACCCAAAACAAAAACCCAAAACTAACAGAAAACTCATAGAAGACTCATTCATCAAACTAGAAACAAACATACATTTCAAACAACAATCACACAAGAGAATTGAATTGAATCACCAACCTTCCAAAGCCCAATTATGGAATGAAAATTGATGTAGAGCTCCTTTCAAAACTCCTCCCAAAATCTCCTTCTTTCCACAATGAACCAATAATCCCAACCCCCTTACTCCCCTCATCCTCCTTCTTTTAAAACTAATTTCTTCTATTTTACTAATTTTCCCAAATGGCATTAAACAACTCAACCACAATTCCTCCATTATTCTAGTGGAACTTAACAATTTACCCCCACTCCAAAAGATCCCCCATTAAAGCCCACATGTTGAAATAAAATACAATTAAGTAAACTAAAATATAAGAGGGTGGGTGACACAACACCCTCATTAAGGGGAACCCCACAAAAAGAGAGGTACATGGAGACAAGCACTCCATTATTAGGGAATCATGAAGTTGCTCCATGACTTGGAACTGGGCCTGAGTGTGGATTCCACTCATCCCATTGTCCCCCATGCTTCCAAATTCGTCACTTTACTTCACCCTGAGGTTGAAGTGACCATATGGGGGTTAACCTAGGGTTATCCTAGCCCAAAAGGTCCCTAGACCCATCGAGTATAACCCAGGGTTGATTTTTGTCCATTTAGAACTCTCAGAGTTAAATAAAACACAAGATAAAGGGTCTAAAAGAATTAAAATTTAAACAAGATTAAAAACATCATTACTTACAACACTTATCATAATAAAAGTAAATCAGAAGATAACCTTTATTCCCTTGACCTCATGCAACATTTCACATTACAACATTACAACATTTTCCAAACACGAGGTTGATCTTAGTTCATCATTGAACTAGATCGGCTCACAAGGGATACAACATAGGTATGAGGTGGTTTCCTGTAATTGTGGTTTTGTTAGAAATACCTACACACTCAAACTCAAAGTCAATACCACATAGAGATATCATAGCTGAAGCAAAACTAAATACATGCATCTTAAACATTCAACCATAGAATCATATTGAGTTTCCATATCCATTCATCATTTTCTTCCAAAACAATATCTAAATTATCATTGCAAAATTATTTCCTTTAAAAAAAATCAAATAGGTTTAATAAGCAAGATTCCAGAACATAAGTCTCTCAACATATAAATAATAATAAAAATCACTGCAAATAGTCTCATGAATAGTAGTGTAAAAAGTAGGCCTCACATCCTCTCCCCCTAAGATTGCACTTCCTCCTGGAAGTCATCAAAGAGGTGAGGGTAAAGCATCTTTAGTCTCGTAGCATCTTCCTGTGTTGCAGTGACTTCATCATACATATCCCACTAGACCCTAACCTGGTCTAGCTCTCGACCTCAAAGGCCCAGCGTTCGACGAGTCAATTATGCGTATTGGCTCCAAAGCCAATTGCCCGTTTACCTCTGCTCGTAGTCTCAAGGATGGGGGTCTGAAACTTGGCCTTGCAGTTGTCAACCGCTGCCATCATGTGGTGAGATCTAACCACATCCCCAACTACCAGCTCGGATCCTCTGGCATGAGGCTATCCTCCTACTGTAAATCCTTGTGGACACTCCCTGGCAAAATGTCCTACCCCACCACATACATAGCACGGGCCCCTAGCCGGTAACTGTATAGACTGAGTCTTGCTCGACTACTGCTGTCCAGTTTGTCTAGTGGGCCCCTGAGATTCTTTGTTTGCTTGCTGAGACCTTGTGGGTTCAGCAGAAGATCCCTGCTGCTGCCATCCACGGTTCTATCCCCCCTAAACCTTCTGTTGGGGACTAGATTTCTGCTGGTGCTGCTATGGAGGCCTACGAAAATTTTGTTGATGCTGCTGCTGACCTCAATCCTGGAACTGAGGGTGAGAATTTTGCCCCTGTCCCTGAATCTCCTCAGCAATGTAAGCCTTCTCGGCAGCATCACTCAAAGTTTGGGAATCTGCCATCCGAACAGGTCCTGCTATACTATGGTTTAGACCTCTGATGAACTTATGCACTAGGAGTTTCTCGTCATGGAGATACTCCACATACCTAGATAATTCTATAAATTTACTCTCGTACTGTGCCACCGAGAGTCCCCTCTGCTGTAGATCATGGAATTCATCTATGTGACACTGTCGGTATGGTCTGATAGATATCGCGTGTTGAAGCACTCAATAAAAGTCTCCCATGAGAGGGTGTCTATGGAAAGGCGACGCTTGCACTCCTCAATGTCCCACCACGTAGCTACTGCATCCCATAATAAATGTACTACCACACGGGCCTTTGTGTTGCCCTTGTAGGGATGCAACGCGAAGCACCTGTCTAAACTGATAAGCCAGGCCTCTGCCTCAGCTCCCTCTGTGGTTCCAATGAAAGTAGGAGGGTTCAACCTCAATATATCCCTAATGGGATCTCCTCTATCACCGCACCCCCTGATAGGCTCATTTGTATGATGCTCATAAGGCCTAGGACCAAAATGTTCTACTCTCACTATCTCGTCATGCCTGGCATGATGTGTGGGACTCCTGCTACGACCCCTGTCGGCCGAATTAACCTCCTCAGGCAACTTGACATAAGGCTCCACACGTAGCATCCCCTGTGGCTCTATGCAGGGCTCCACACGTGGTACCCCCTGCGGCTCTACGCGCGGCTCCACACGTGGCTCTACGCGCGGCTCAACTACAGTCGGTGGAAGTCTAACTAAGATAGCCTGTATGGCTTGTAATATCTGTGGTCCCATTTCTGGTGGAGCTGGTGGTGCCTGCGGTATCTGAGGAACTGGTTGTGCCTGTAAAACTGGCTAAACTTGTATAATTGGCTATTCTGGTGGGACTGGTTGTTCTGGTCCCATAGCTGAACAATTAGTGTGCACCTTGGTGGCTGGAGTGCGACAGGATAGTGGTTGCCGAGCACGTTTGGGAGGCATTCTACAAAATGAAGTAGACTCTTGTCAGTTTAATCGTGAAAGTAATAATGTGCTCATACAAGCCCAGTGTTTGAAACTATGCTTTGATAGACTGGTTCACTAAGCATGAGGAGTTCGATGGTGCAAAGGTGTACTTAGGTGACGACTCTCATCTAAAGATTGTTGGTTGTGGAAGAGTCTCTATCCGATTCCCTGATGGATGAGTGAAGGGGATCTCTGGGGTTATGCATATCCCAGGCTTAGCATGAAACCTTCTTTCTGTAAGTATGTTGAATGATGCAGGTGTGCAGGTTGTTTTTTCAAAAGAAGGATGCAAGATGACTAGAGGAGCTATGGTGCTTGCTAAGGGCACTAGGAGAGGTACTCTATTTCAATTGGAGGCATGTATTTCACAATGCAATAGTTCTTCTGATTCAAGGAAGAGGGCAGCAATCACTTCATCCCCACCATTTGAATGAGTATTTAAGAAATCTATTGTTTCTAGTTCTGATGTTTGTAATCATGCCTTGGAAGTTAAGCTTCCTGCTGAAAAGACAATGTTATGGCATAAGAGGTTTGGCCACATTGGTGAGAAGGGTCTGCGTACCCTGAAAAATAAAAACCTTGTTGATGGGTTAGATGATTGTAATATTGAGTTTGACTTTTGCAAACATTGCATATATGGCAAACAAAACCGTGTTCAGTTTTATTCAAGTTCTCATAAGTCTTCTGGTGTGTTGGACCTTGTTCATTCTGATGTATTTGGTTCTATTAATGTTCCTTCATTATCAAAATCTATATATTTTACATCTTTCATAGATGACTACAGTAGAAGGACATGGATTTATTTTCTCAGAAGCAAATCTGAAGTCTATAGTAAGTTTAAGGAGTTTAAGGCCTTTGCTGAAAATCAGACTGGTAAAAAGATTAAGTGTTTGAGAACTGACAACGGTGGTGAGTTCTGTTCTACATAATTTGATAAATACTGCAAGGAACTTGGGATTGAAAGACATAAGACAACTCCATACACCCTGTAGCAAAATGGAGTTGCAGAGAGGATGAACATGACACTGATGGAGAAGGCTAGGAGCATGCTTAATGGAGCTGGCTTAGAACAAAAGTTTTGGGCTGAAGCTAGTGCCACTGCTTGCTATCTTGTAAATAGATCTCCTACATCAGCTCTTGTTGGAAAGACACCCATGGACATGTGGTCTAGTAGAAAGCCTTTAATAAGGCATCTTCGTGTTTTTGGTTTTGAGGCATATGCACATGTGCCTAGGGAGAAGTGGTCAAAATTGGAGAACAAGGCTGTTAAGTGTATCTTCATTGGCTATGGTGTCAGTGTGAAAGGATACAAGCTTTGGGACCCTGTGGCTAAAAAATTGTTGTATAGAAGAAGCGTCATCTTCAGAGAGCTTACACCTTCTTCCACTGTTTTATAGCCATAAGAAAAAGAAAAGAAAGAGGATGTTGTTCAATTTCCTGCTACCCCTGAGAAGACTGAACAGAAAGACAATGTTGGACCTGATGATGAGGAGAGCTCTTGTAGCTCTGAAAGCTTAGATGAAGAAGCTGAACCTCAACCTCAGCTCTTGAGGAGGTCTACATGGATAAGAAAGAAACCTGAAAGGTTTGGTTTTACATTGCTTGATTCTAGTTCTGCTTTTGCTTTGCTTACTAACAGTTATGAACCTAGAACTATATCAGATGCTATGGACATGAAAGGTGCAAGTTCCTGGAAGGAAGCCATGGAGGATGAGATGGCTTCTTTGGAAAAGAATCAAATTTGGGACTTGGAGCCTTTGCCTCCTGGACAGAAACCCATTGGACGCAAATGGGTGTTCAAGAAGAAATTTGGTGCAGATGGCAGTGTTGAGAAGTATAAGGCTAGATTGGTTGTGAAGGGGTATTCACAAGTGGAGAGTATAGATTATGGTGAGATCTTCTCTCCCATTGCAAAGCTGACATCTAGTTGATTCCTATTGTCTCTTGCAGCAACTTATGACTTAGAGGTAGAACAAATGGATGTGAAGACAACTTTCCTTCATAGTGATTTGGAGGAAGAAATCTATATGTCATAGCCAGAGCATTACATGGTGAAAGGTAAAGAAAATTTGGTTTGCAAGTTTAAGAAGTCTTTGTATGGTTTGAAGCAGTCCCCTACAAGATGGTACTTGAAGTTTGATGCCTTTGTGTTGTCAATTAGATTTGTGAGATTAAAATTGGATCACTGTGTATTATAAGTTTGATGGTGATCATATTCTCATTGTTGCACTATATGTTGATGATATGTTGCTCATTGGGAAGGGTAAGAATATGATTTATGATTTTAAATCTTAGTTGTTAGCATAGTTTGAAATGAAAGATTTAGGGGCAGCCAGGTATATTCTAGGAATGGAAATCAGAAGAGATAGAACCAACAGAAAACTTTGGTTAAGCTAGAGTAAGTATGTGAAGACCATGTTGGATTGGTTCAACATGGCAGATTATAGACCATTGTGTGTTCCTGTTCTTTGGGGACAAAGTTTTCTATTGAGTATTGTCAGAAATCTCCTAGTGAGGTGGAGGACATGAGCAGAGTACCTTATGCTAGTGTTGTTGGCAGTTTGATGTATGCTATGGTCTGTACAAGACCAGACATTACCCAAGCAGTGGGAGTCCTTAATCAATTTATGGCTAATCCTGGATGAGTTCATTGGGATGCAGTTAAGCAAGTGTTCAAATATTTGAGGGGTACTTTTGAGTATTCCATATGCTATCATGGTAGTGCTATAGGACCTTCGTATTCTGTTGATATTCATGGATTTGTGGATTCAGATTGGGCAAGTGACATTGACAGAAGGAGATCTACCAGTGCTTATGTGTTTACATTGTTCGGTGATGCTATTAGTTGGATGAGTAAGTGACAACCTATGGTTGCTTTGTCCATGACAGAAGCTCAGTATATGGCAGCAACTCATGCTTGTAAGGAAGCCATTTGACATAAAAGATTGTGTTCAGCTATTGGTGTTGATGCAGGTCAAATCATGATCAGTTGTGACAGTCAGAGTGCAATTTGCCTTGCGAAGAATCCAACTTTCCATGCCAGAACAAAGCATATTGATGTTTAGTTTCACTTCATGCAAGACATGGTAGAGGATGGGAAGGTAAATTTTGAGAAGGTAGATACTTTGAAGAATGTTGCAGATGCATTGACGAAACTAGTGGGCACAGAGAAGTTCAGATGGTGTTCTGAGTCTATGGGCCTCTCGGCCTATAGCAGTTAAATCCTGTTATTCTATTGGCTCTTACAAGGTGTTCGAGAAGTGGGAGAATGTTGGGAATTAAGGTGTGTCAACCTTGGTAATTCCTTGCATTATTTATGTTTGTATTTATTAATTCATTGCCTATGTTGTAAATTAATTGTAAATTCCATATTGTCATATTGTGGGATGTGGCATGGCGATGTGTCATCCTACATGGAAGATGAAAACTTGTAATTTTGTCCTGACATGAGGAGATAGGCGTCCCACTTTGTGGTAGGAGCATTTTACCATGTGTCGGCATATTTGATGTTGTGTAAGGGAATATTGACCAAAATGGTTATGACGGATTCCTATGACAGAATCTATGACATGTAAGAGTCAGAAATAGAAGCTTGTAAGATAGGTGAAGACGTGTCATGAAGCATCTTTGAAAAAGGCATATTTGGGCGCCCCAAGGTGGACTATGACATGTTGTAAGAGAATATGCTATTTATAGCCTGTGTATGATAGATTCTCTTACAGCTGTAAGTTGTAACCGCTATGACAAATTCTATGACGGTCATAAGTGTCATAAGAGCATCTATCATAGTCCTTATTGGAAATAGGTGACCTCTTTGGGATGGGATCTATGGACAAGTGTTAGGCACATTCTACAATGTTGACCAAGTGTCCTTGGGCATGGGTTTTGGGCCATGAGGCCAAGTTGGACACCCATTCCAAGATAGGACCAATATTGCCTTGTATATTCTATATAAACAAGTGCTTGGAGGAGGAGATGTATTACAGGATTGACAGGTACTGTTATGCTGCTAGATTGACTCTAGATACGAGTGTCGAAGACCATTGAAGCTTGCATTGCAAGTGTATTGTAAACAACTTTTAGTTGTGATAATACATTGTGCAGGTTTCTGAGTGGGGTTTTTCACCTGATAAGGGTTTTCCCCACGTTATATCTTTGTGTCTCTTCTTCTGTCTTCTTTCTGGTTCATGTGTATTTCTGCAATATCTCTGTTATATGTTATATGTTGTAGTTTTAAGGATTAAATTGAATTTGCATAGCACTTTCCTTGTTAGATTAGTGTATGAAGCGATTTCCGCACACCTAGCTTCCTTTCAACCCTAAGAATAATATGGTACAATATATAAAAGATATACCAAGGAAGATAGAGTATGCACAAAAGAAGACAAGGATTTATGAGGAGATCTACAAAGACCTTAGGGACATTGTAATATATGCAAGACACCTGCACAAGGAAGTATAAGTCAAGTGAGCAAAGACAATACCATGACAGTGTATGAGATAAGCACATAATGGATATAGATCTATAAGGGATATTAAATATAGTGTATGGAACAGTGGATAGTGTTTAGGTCATTTTAGGGTTGGTAAAGCATGTCAAATGTAAAATAACCTGTATGATCAATGTAAAATACCTATCAAGGGTTTATTCTCAGTCATAAAGACTAACATGTTAGGGGTCTATGAAACCCTAAAATTATTGTCTAAAACATTCTCAAGACCATCAATGTCCCTGCAAGCCTAAACAAAGGTCAATAACAATAAAGATGCAAAGGATAGAGACCTATACAATGGCATATGCATGACAAAGAAACAATGGTCTGTCAGACACCTAGTGGCTTGTCAAAGGTTCTACAATATCTGTGACAACATATTTGAAGCTTTGAGCATATTTAAGGTACATGACTATTATGATTTTACACTATGAAAGGGACTTTTGCAATGAAACCCTAGAGGAGGCTTTGTCAGTCAACAAGAGAACAACAATGGAGGAAAGTTGTAGGTTTAGAAAGGTGTTGACAGAGCTAGAGGGAGGTACTAGAAGCCTTCAAGGGGTTGATGCTACTGATAAGAATATTAGGGACAACAAACACAAATTATGTCATAAATCTACTATGAGTTGAAATGCATAGTGTGTATTTCAACCTAGTTGAAACACACACTATAGAAATTGATAAGGAGAAGGAGATTTTGTCACTATTCCAGAGGTATAAATAACTACTTTAAAAATATTTTAAAGATTGAAAGACATGTCAAGACACTTTCATGGGTTTCAATGTAGATTGAATTTGAGTGGAAAGAACAACTGATTAGTTTGAAGGTAGATGGAAGTCCGGTCTACAATGCATAAACTACCCCCATGACTGTCCATGCAAACTTTGATTAATAACACTTTTCACATCATGCACTTTGATGATTATTTCACTTGACACTATCATGGTAGCTTCACCCTTTGCCTTTGATCCTTTATCTTTTCAAGAACCACTAAGGACTATCATCAAAGCTCCTACTCTCTACCTTGCTAGACTGCTCAACACAAGTCTAGTCTATACTCTCACCTTGAAACACTTATCCTTTTATGCCACTCAAGATCTCAAAAACACTTATCCTTTTATTTTTTAGAAGTCACTGTGACAGTCTAGGATCAAGGTGTTGCAATTCAAAAAGATAGTGTTGTCTTACCTACTGAGATTGTGCATGTTGAGATTCCATAAATGTCTTACCCACTGTCCATGCTCTCTTTTACTCACTGTGAGTTGTGCTTACCCTGTCATGCACTGTAGGTTCTATTTTTCTGAGTCTAGCTCCTTGAGAAGAACTTTGTGCTTGGAAAATACAAGTGAATGTAACACTCTATTTATATCATCATCTTCCAAATTTAGTTAAGATTTGATGTCATCAAAACTAAGTTTTTTAGCTTCATTGAACAACATTAATAAAGCGACTTGCAGTTGATTCCATAATAGATTTAGAGTCAATTAATATTGCACACAAAGCAGAATCATATTTTTCAAAAGTGCATCTCAATTTCAAATAAATGTTTGGGAATCCAATTTTTTTTACTTTTGATAGAAACTCTAAGTAGGCTTGCAAATAATAAATTTCTCACAAATGACAATTGATATTCAAAAACTAGTCACCTGGTAAGTCGATAATACCATCTCTATTATGTTGCCATCAAAACTACCTTTCATGGTATAGGTCCCAAGAGAATATATCCATGTAAGTTTGTGCTGCTTATTTTCCTTAGAATAGAATTATTTATATATCTATACATTTAGCCTGCATCAAAAAGGCAAGAATAAACAACTAAGACTAGATGTATTTATTGATTAAAGAAATTGCAAACAAGTAACAAATAAGTTTTACCAGCTCAATAGGAAAATTGATATAAGGGGACTTGTAGGCTAGCTAATATGTAGTAGTAAGCACTTTACCACTCAAATCTATTCCAACATGAATTTCTTCTCTGTCAAGATGCGCAAATTATGAAAACATAGACAAAGCACGTGAACTGTTTGACAAAATGCCTCAAAGAAATGTGGTCTCTTGGACTGTAATGATTACAGGATATGCACAAATTGAACTTTTTGAGAAGACTTTAGAAACTTTCAAGCAAATGCAATTGGCAGGTGTAAAGCTAGACTCCACAACCTTTGCCAGCATCCTACCTGCCTGTGCCAAAATGGGAGCTTTGGAACAGGGTATAGACATCCATCAAAGCATGAAGGATAGAGGAATTTTGTTAGATGTTGTAGTTGCAACTGCCCTGGTAGACATGAATGCAAAATGTGGAAACATAGACAAAGCACATGAACTATTTGACAAAATGCCTCAAAGAAATGTGGTCTCATGGACTGCAATGATTGCAGGATATGCACAAATTGAACTTTTTGAGAAGACTTTAGAAACTTTCAAGCAAATGCAATTGGCAGGTGTAAAGCTAGACCCCACAACCTTTTCCAACATCCTCCCTGCCTATGCGAAAATGGGAGCTTTGAAATAGGGTATGGACATCCATCAAAGCATGAAAGATAGAGGAATTTTGTCATCTGTTGTAGTTGCAATTGCCCTGGTAGACATGTATGCAGAATGTGGAAACATAGACAAAGCACGTGAACTGTTTGACAAAATGACTCAAAGAAACGTGGTCTCATGGACTGCAATGATTGTAGGATATGCACAAAATGAACTTTTTGAGAAGACTTTAGAAACTTTCAAGAAAATGCAATTGGTAGGTATAAAGCTAGATTCCACAACCTTTGCCAACATCCTCCCTGCCTGTGCCAAAATGGGAGCTTTGGAATAGGTTATGGACATCCATCAAAGCATGAAGGATAGAGGAATTTTATCAGATGTTGTAGTTGCAATTGCCCTGGTATACATGTATGCAAAATGTGGAACCATGGACAAGGCACATGAATTGTTTGATAGAATGCCTCAAAAAAATGTGGTCTCATGGACTACAATGATTGCAGAATACACACAAATTGGATTTTTTGAAAAAGCTCTAGAAACTTTCAAGAAAATGCAATTGGCAGGTATAAAGCCAGATTGTACAACCTTTTCCAGCATCCTCCCTGCCTATTCCAAAATGGAAGCTTTGGAACAGGGAATGGGCATCCATCAAAGCATAATGGACGAGGGATTTTTGTTAGATATTACAGTTGGATAGAATGCCTCAAAGAGATTTCATCTCTTGGACTGTAATTATTGTTGGATATGCACAAAATGGATTTGTTGGAAGGGATTTACAAACTTTCAAGCAAATACAATTGGTGGGTGTAAAGCCAAATTCCACGACCTTTGCCAGCATCCTTCATGCCTGTGCCAAAATGGGAGCATTGGAACAAGGTATGGACATCCATAAAAAAGTAATGGATAGAGGAATTTTGTCAGATGTTGTAGTTTCAACTACCCTAGTAGACATGTATGCAAAATGTGGAAGCATTGACAAGGCATGTGAACTGTTTGGCAGAATACCTCAAATAGATGTCATCTCATGGAATGCAATGGTTGTGGGATATGTACAAGATGGATTTGTTGAAAAGGCTTTAGAAACTTTCAAGCAAATGTAATTAGCAGGTGTAAAGCTAAATTCAACAACCTTTGCTAGTATACTTCCTATCTATGCCAAAATGGGAGCTTTGGAACCAGGTATGGACATCCATCATAACATAATTGAAGGGGGGTTTTTGTTAGATATACATGTATGCAAAATGTGGAAGTATAGATAAGGCACATGAACTGTTTGATGGAATGGCTCAAAGAGATATCATCTCTTGGAATGCAATGATTGCAAGATATGCACAAAATAGATTTTGCATAGATGCCCTCAAAATATTTGAATTAGTGAAGCACTCTGAAACATATCCTAACATTGTAAACTTTGCTTGTGTTCTATGTGCATGCAGCCATTCAGGTTCAGTGGATGAGGGTTGTACATACTTCAATTAGATTAGTAACCCTTATTGCATTACACCTACAATTGATCATTATGTGTGCATGGTTGACCTTCTTGCTCATGCTGGCTATCTTGAGGACACTCTAAACCATATAATTAAGATGTCATTAAGAGTGGCACTAGACTTGAATAGTGACTGCAAAATAAAACATGGGCAATTTTCATTAGTGAGCAATATTTTTTTAGGTGGGAAAATGCCAAACTAGAGGGAGACCAACGTAGTTGTCTACTACTTCTTTGCATATGGGAATAAATAGACAGAGGTATTTTTGTTTGGAGTTTGTGCGGCAGTAAAATAACTTGGCATAGGAATACAATATTAGAAGAGGCCACACATGATTTGTATTGACCATATTATTTTTCTAGGTTGGGTGCTTGCCAATGGAAAGAAAGGGGCAATGCATAGATGCTTAATGATAAATGGAATCCAAGGATAGATCTATAGGAAAGCAATGATGAGAATTATTTTGGTTGGGATGACAATGAATAGAGCTTCAGTTGATTTCCAAATTAGCATTCCAACAAATGATGGATGAATGTATCAGCTTCTTCCATGTCTTGTTTCGTTGTGCATAACCATTTAAGGCACAATGAACTTGTTCTCTTTTTTTAAAGTTATGGAAGTATGGCATGTACCTAAGCTTGTGATGACACTTATTGTTGTTCCTATGGTTCATGTATTGGCAACTACAGTCAAGGAAAACTCTATAAAAGATCAGCTTTGTATGGAGTAATTCCCAACAACTTTGAGATTTATGATTTTCTTATTTATTTCCATGTGCATCTACGTGTTTATTCTTTTTTCTCTCACTAAATTATCCCAATCCTTGCAACAAATAAGTTTTGATTCTGCTATGCTCAGAGGAGGACTGTAGATGAGTGTTCTTCAATATGTAAGGTAGAGGTGATATAAATCATGGTGTCTTACACATTCAAAGAAAAGCACTGGTATTCTATATAAATGGAGGTGTAGGAGTTTGAGAAATGGTGTGGAATAGGTAGGCAAACCAAATGCAGCAATTTATATTATAGAGAATGCCAACATGTATTGAAACAAAAAGAAATCCACATGGCAAGTGTTATTTTTTATTAGAAAGGATCTTTGCAATGGGGAGTTTTATCTTCCCCTATCTTTCCACTCTCTATAGTGTTGATGGTGTTTTTAGCACACAACAACATAGGTGAAATACAGGTATCTCACCCCTCTTGAAAAAGGTATCCTATCCAAGATAGGACCGCCCCAAGGATAATACAACTAGGTCTTAGCTTTGCATGGAATAACTTCAGTGGAATGTACCAGCTATACCAACAAGGGGTCTTACATGAAACATAGGGTTTTTGAAAAGATGGCAGTAATTTAAATGCAGAAACCCTAGGTGATGTAGATTGTAAAGTCTGAAAGTTATCAATAGATGATCAATGTAATCCTATTCAAACCCTAAATCTACCAAAGCTCTAATTAAATAAAATGTAAAAGGAAAAGGGAGAGAGGAAAGAAAATGAAATCCTAAGTGACAGTCATAGCCGGTTAAAATTTTGTAGATAGACAAATACTTTTAATAAACTATTCCTTGTGTCACCAGGATAGGAAACCCACAATGTTGTAAGAAATGATGTAATCTTCAAAGGATCTATTGATGATGATGTTAGTCATAAACAAACATAGAATAAAAGTTACACAACAACCTTTACTCATCTTGAAAGATACGATGAACTCAAAGAATTCATGATCCCAAGTCTCTGTTAATTAGTTCATAATCTACTGACGTTACTCAGTGGTTGATGTGTGTTGCTGTTAATCATTCAGGGGCCTTACGTTCTTCAGTAATTTATGCAAAGTTCATCGGTATTTCTCCAGATATCCTGTCCTTTATATCTACTCTGCATAAATCTCCAACAATTCTACCTTTGCACTATGAATTCACTCAAATAATGTGCCTATAGGTTGATATTTGCATAATTTTTACCATTATTTGCAATTCTTTGCATGATATTCTCAACACTACATGCATTTAGCTCAAATATGCTAATGATATTTAGTTATCTACAAGATGTCAGCATATTTCTCTATTCTACCTATTATTTATCATGATTTACAGTTATGGAAGTGATTCACTGAAATTAAAATGAGAAAAAGGGTTAGAGAATGAGATTGCCAAAATTACTTGACTGAGATCACTGATCCACATACATGCTCTGATACAGCAATGAAGGGAAGAAAACTAGAATCATACTTCACTAGGACATTCCACAAATCCGCATGATCCAGTGCAAATCTTCAAAGGGAAAGTTGACAACAACATGCAATAAAATGAAAGCGCTTCTATTTGAACACATCATTCACCATTACATATCCATAAATCAACTTGAAGATTACATAAAGTTTACAATCAAGATGTAATCTGAAGCTTCATCTCCATTCAGTATGCTTTAGAACAAGTACATTTACAATGAACTGAAGAAAGAACCTTGACATTTCAACAATTCAGCCCTCATTAGTCTCGGTAATCCAATCTCTTCTTAATTCTACAGTAATTGGCCATATTTTGCCAGATATTCTCTCTATATATGAGTCCTCCCTTTATTTGGACAAGTTCTGCCCCTTTTATAGAACAAAGGCCAGAAAATAGTTACAATGATCCAATGATCAGGATCCTCCCATAACATTCAACGGTCCAGATGAACACCACATGCCTGCCAGTTGGAAAATCTACAGCTGGTATAGAATATTCCAGCATCTTCGACCTAGTCCATCCTCCAGCTGGCAATCAGCACATTTGACAATATCCTCCTCAACTCTGGTTCATGTTGCCTCTAAGTCTTTAACTCTGTAATTTTCAGCCAAACTCCAAATAGCTTCAACCTCCTGCAACAAACAGACAAGAATTAAGCATCATCATTTAATAACTCACAAGAAAATAAACATTTATATTTTATCAGGCTGTGAATGTGCAAACCCATATATATCGGGTTATGAATATTGACAATCTATGAAAATTCACATAATTAAATGTCCATAGGTGGTCAAGAGGGTCCGGGTGACCATTGTTGATTGGAAAACATGCTATCAGGCCCTAAAATAGTTTCAATATCTGATCAGATCCAGGGTCATTTGAGTGATTTTTGATAAAAATATAAAAAGTATGATTTTTGGTATTTTCTACATCTTGGTAAATTGCATTTTCGAAGGCCTTCAGAGCAGAATTAGGGCTCAAGACTTCGTCGGTTACTTGGCATTAAGCCTAAGTAATCAAGCAACTCAAACTAGATAACTAGTTTATCTTTCCAATGAGTCCAAAAAGTTTAAATTCTGATAAAATATCTAGGAGTTATGACCCTGCCAAGGGGAAGATCAAAAATTTCCTAATTTTTTGAGTTTCTTTGAATTTTTGTAAATAGTTTCACCTTGTAGTAGCTCCTTTTGTATTCCAAGGGTGATGTGACCCTTCATATGGTATACAATCCTATATATTTCAAATGGAAGTGAATAAAAATTAGTTTTCCGCAGGTAATTCACAACTCTCAGTGAGTTTGCCTATTTGCAGAAACTCAATTCTTCTTTGTTTATTTTATTGCATTACAATACCATAGGCTCAGCACTAGGTATTGTCCAGATCAATATCTTACATTTTCAGTTTTGTATCTCTGTGTATATCGCATGCATAAGATCATGCATATGCAATACATGCGCTTTTGTTCACTAAATTCCATTGAATAACACTTTCGGGTCTAGGTATGCACATTAGTTAATATGAGGGATATTAACTAATATGACTCTCTTCATAGATCGGGATATGATGATGATGTCATCATCATGGATGGGCTTCTTTAAAATGTGAAAGGCTGACGTCATGGTCACACTGAAGGAAATCAGGTGATGTTAAGAAATATGACCCTGATATTGAGGAATATCACCCTCCGAATAAGATGACGTCACGGTCATGTCAAGCTTTTTATATCGGGTCAGAATGACGTCACCGTCATGTTAGGAAAGATCAGTCATATTAGAAAAGATGACGGATGTTAGAAATTAGACGACCTTCGGAATTCAAGCCGATTGATGATGTCATCATCATATCAGGTCCTTTGTGGAATGAGATAAGCTGACGTCATCATCATGTTAGCGAAGATGAGCCATATTAACAAATGTGACCCTCTTTTGAAAGATCAGGATGATGTCACCGTCACATTGGGTAAGATCAGTCATATTTACGAACGTGACCCTCATTGAATGCGCGAGTACTTTGATGGGTAGATGACCCTCAAGTATAAATTTGATGTGAGCATACCAATACGTAGATAGTGGATTTTCTAAGCAGGGTGATATTGGAAATATGACACCCCCCTGTGTAACATGACCTTCCGCCTTTGAGCGGCAACACTAATGCAAAGGAAATCAGGTGATGTGGTCAAAGGTTGACCATGTGTATATCAGGTCATGAATTTAAGATTAGGGGATGTTAAAAAAAAATGACCCTCGCAACTAAAATGACCCCCTTTCGAAAGATTGGGGTGACGTCACCGTCATGTTATTTAAAAAGGGTGATCGTGGGTTACATACCTTCGCGAGGTAAAAAGGATGATGACGTCACCGTCAGGGTGATTTTCTTTGTTCATCGGGGTTGGATGACGTCATCAGTATATTGGCACTGGGGTGATATTTTGCGACAAGGTGATATTTGAAACATTGGGTGATATTTGGAATATCAGGTGATGTTCGAAATATGACCCCCGTAAAATATATGATGTTTGACAGGAAAATACCACTATCACGTAAAATTGACGTCTAAAATTTGTGGACCAAATGATTATCGGGTGATAAACTGGCATCAGGGTGATCCAACATAAGGTGACTAATGTTAAGGAATATGACCCACCCAGGAATATCAGGTTTGACCAGGACTTTGACTTGTCATAACTTTCGTTCCCTAAGGAATATCAAGGTGATCCAAAAGGCAAACCTGCATGAAATTTTATACTCTTTTCAACCATGAGGTTATTGATATGAAATATTAACTTTGACAAACTAACCTCATCATGATGACTTATCCACCTCCCTTATGCAGGGTTACATGCATGACTTACTTTTACCAGACCGCCGAAAAGCAAAAAAAAACTACACAAACCAAAGCAACAAAAGTTGGGTCCCTGTTTTGTCAAGTCAAAATGGGGTGTGTTGTGTAACCACACAATAGGATCCTTATGATTTTCAAATTGCATTTACTCATTAAACACCCAAACAATGGCACAACTTAACTAGTGGAGTGCAATCAAACTGTATTCAATGACAAGGCCCAGGCTAACTATACACAACAACTTACAATCAGCAAGCACTAATAGTATGGACCAAAGTATTCATTAGATATCTTAGCATTTACCCATCATGGAAAAAGAACAACTAATTAACTTCATATTGATATGAACCATGAAAACTAAAATGAGACAACATAGAAACACAAATTCCCAGCAACCTACAAAACTTGCTTTGTATTGACTAAATTTTGGCAGTCTTAGCAATTCATTATCAAATCTTGCTTGTTACAAAGATAGAATGATGGCCCTTTTATAGACAAGGCACCATACCAATTTTTTCAATGGACGGTGGAGATTACCTCAACACCAACGGTCCAGATTACATGGCTTAATGAGGTAAAGTAATTAGTTGCATTTTCATATTTGCATTTGTCCTTTAGGAAAAAGATAAAATACAACCTTGAAATACATTGAATCTAGACAAAATGGATACCTATTTGGTTGTACATGATAAAGAGCCAATTTCCAAGGTGGAAGTCAAAATAAAGTCATATGGCCCTTGAAAATATGGGCTGATGTGGACTGATGGGATTTTCATTGTGTTGACCGGACCATCTTGTTGCATGTCACCTTTGAGTTGACCAATGAGATAAATGACTTCTCAAATGTGTTGACTAGTCAAGAAGAGTATGTGGAATGTTTTTCTGATGTAGGAATGTCCAACTGGATGCTTGTTGGATCAATCCTTGATGGCTGGACTGCTGGAACAAGTGCAGACAATTGTGAACATGTCATGTACATTGGACTGGATCTGCAGGAACAACAAGATGTAGGTCTAATCTTTAGTGTCTTCAAGCTCCTTGGATTCATCTCCATCATCTTGGACATTATATTGACTTCCTCTTGCAGGTGCAACAGTAATTTGGCTAGTAAAATGTTGATTCTGCATTTCTAGGTCAGCACTACATCTCTGTGTGTTCACCTTCCAAAATGGCTCCAACAAGCTCCTATGTCCTCAAAAACCTACAATTCACAATTCCAAGCATCAATTTCATCATAAAAAACCAATTTCCATCAATTTGAATCAAAACATGTCCACTTGCAACCATGGATTAGTAAAAAAACAACTCAAACTCAATGTTGCTTCCTTATAGACCTCTTCACAAATCTAGTGATTTTTGGCTTATTTTCTAAATTTTTTTTCCATTTTCAAGTACCCATTTGGCCAATATGATTATCTAGGAGGTTTTGTGGCCATTAGGATCCATTTGGAGGCTTTTATTTTGCATTTTTATGGCCTTTTCTACAAAAAGAAGGATTTTTGGGGGGTACTGACTTTTCAGGTGCAGTGGCATTTATTGATGCCAAACATGCTCAAAATACACAAAAACTTGCTAAAATTTTCAATCATGATGTGACAAATAGTTGTGCAATTGAAATCCATCAAGCAAATCCAATTTCCCCCTTGTAAAACTCAATTTTTAGGCCAAAATGTCCAAAAAGCATTGATTTTGAGGGTCACTGCCTGGCGTTGATTTTGGGTGTCACTAACTAAAAGTCAGTGAAAGTGACTTTTAGTGAAGGTTGGAGAGGTATGTTTTTGGCAAAAAATGTTTTAGCACTGCTTTTGGGTGTCACCAACTTGCGCACATTTTGGATGTCATGGACTAAAAGTTGGTCGAGATCAAATTTAGCACAAGTCAGAGGGTGCCTGTTTTAACGCTAGCGTTAATCTGAGGTTCGACTGACTTAGCGTGACTTTTGGGTCTGACTGACTTAGTGGTAGCTTGGAGGGAAGTCGGTCGGAGATGAATTTAGTACCGAAGTCAGTGAGCGATGTTTTTAGTGCAAAAGTCGGTAGCGACTGATTTTAGCGCTAGGCAGTAGGACTGATTTTTGACGCCAGATTTTGAAGTGCCCTAGGTGACAGTATATTTCAAAATATATTTAATTATATGTTTAACTTTAAATATTTTGAAATATATTGTCAAGATGTTTGAGATAGGTTCCAGATCCATAGGATTTGATATGCAGATTCTAGATTTTTGAGGTTCCACCAGATTTTAGACTTAGCCATTTTTTAGGGTTTTCAGGGTTTTAGACTTAGCCATATTTTAGGGTTTTCAAGGTTTCAGACTTAGCCAAATCAAGGTTTTTAGGGGCATACATCGGGGTGAAGGCTTATGGACCCCTTAGTGAAACCTAGTGGAACTTGACATGATTTTGCAACTCTAAGACCTAGAAACTAGGAATTTCAACAAAACACAACCTGCAATAGCAATTTCAAGGACAATATGCAGTGACATAGGATTTTAGCACAAAATGCAGTAACACCCAATTTTAGTGCAAAAGACAACAAATGGCAATCTTTCAAGCACAAGACCACTCAAGACACTTCCAAATCATTCATAAAAGACATCAAATCACTCCAAACATGCAAAATACTCAAATCTGGAACAAATCTCGCATTCTAAGCACAAATTCACCTTCTCATTGTCATAAGTAACAAAGGTTGAGACTCCAAGCCAAAGCAAAAGAGCGGGTCTCCATTTGGCAAAATGGGGCGTGTGTACAAGGCACAACATGTAGGTGCTTTCCCCATCAATTTATTGCTTTCTCTTTGTAGACATTACAATAATAGATCTTGATTTAGTTGGTATATGGTTTTAAAAGAGTGGTGGGGCTCAGGTGACATACTGTTTGGTTATCTAATAAGAAATATTTAAAAACAAATATATGGGAAAGCATTTTATATACTTCAAGGTTATAAAGAGTGTGTCAAAGGTGGAGGATATTTTTTTGTTAGAATGTTTTAGCCCACCAATATGTATTTCACAATGTGAATAGGCTTAAGATTAAGGTTATCCACATTCTCTTTACATGCTAAAGGGGATGTAGCCTTGCTAACACAGTCTCATGTATTCTATTGCTATGAAGAGATTATAAGGTTAAGCAATAGCTGGGACATGAATGAGAAATATGAAACATAAACATGACCACATGAGCTATTTGAAATGCAATGATTACAGATTTGTTGAAGAGGCTTTGGAAACTTTCAAGCAAACAGTACCAGTAGGCATAAAGCTAAAATCTATGCGTTTGCTAACATTTCCCTTGCCAGAGCATGAACAACCATGAATGCATTTAAAATGGTTTTTAATCAGATATCTACTAGACATATATGGAAAAAGTAGAAGTAGAAATAATGTTTATCAGGTGTTTGACTAAATGCTTGTGCATGTATGTGAAATAAAGAGATATAGAATAAGCACCCCAACTATTTGACAAAATGTCTAAAAAATTATTACTTGCAGGGAAGAGTCCTCAACATGTTTTAAAAAAATGCCTTAAAGAAATGTAGTCTCATGGAATGCAAATTTTAGTAAATGGATAATTTGGATACTCTATACTTCCACATTTGCATACATGTTTGCCATAGCATTTACAACTATAATACCTGCATAAAACCCCCTTTCCATTATGCATTGATGAATGTCCATAGTGGGATATAAAGCTCCTATTTTGGCACAGGTAAGGAGGATGCTAGCTAAGGTCATGGAATTTGGATTTAAACTTACCAATTGTATTTGATTGCAAGTCTATCAATAATTTTCAACAAATCCAATTTGTGTGCACTATTGCACTATCTTCTCTCTATCTACATGCCATTTATTCAAGATGTGTCACATAGGATAGAACATAATGTACCCACATAAAAAATTGAATCTAAACACAAAGAAATTGGACATAAACATTGTTCAAATTGACAGCACCAGCAATGAAATACACCTCAACAATGACATTGTAAAACATCACTACACATTGTCTCAATAGATGACCATGTCATTGGGCTTTCCAACAATTTTAAAACAATAAGAATACCAAGGATAGACCATTAATAGCATAGTGTATTGGTACTAGGGTGCACTATTACAGTAGTCAACAGTACCAAAATCCATAGGATTAGGTGTGCTCACAGGGCCAGGTGAACTCACAGGATTTATGCCCTTGTCTAATAGGCTTGGACCCCAATTTCATTGAATCTCTCAAAACTACCAACCAACCTAAAAATAAAAGGACAAGAAGACATCCAGTAGAACTATTAAAGCTGCATTCAAGTTCCCCTGAGCTAGGTGAACTCAGGATTCATGCCCTCATTTCATAGGCTTGGACTCTGTGTTACATGGGATTGAAGCCTCAGTTATATTGACTCTCTCCTAATTACCAATAACAATTTAAGAAAAAGTCTTTTAAAAAACAAAGGACAAGAAACCACATGGTAAATCTATTAAAGCAAATCATTAACAAATAGTAATCCTTAAAATGTTACAAAATAGGACCAAAGATAAATGCACACACCATCTTTGAGAGAAAGAAGGCACTCGTATGAGATCTCGAACTGGAAGGGATTGAGAAACACTGTAGGATTGTCCAGCACCATCACATTCGTTACATTCACTGCACTCATATTCAATCCATTCAGATACCCTAAATCAGCCTCAACCACAAACTTACTCCACCACCAATTTGGTAGACTCTAAGACCATGTGCTTCTAATTGAATCACAACTGCCCACCACTAGTATGGCTATCACAAACCCTAAAACCTCAGAAAATTCTTGGTTGTCTGAAATGGCTCCTGGATATGAAGTAAAGCATGCACAAAGAAACTATCTTTAGTGAATGAATCTACTAAATATGTGAGATTATTAGCTTGGTAGTGAAGACTCCTTTGTTGTTGCTTCCATGGAAGACTCCTTAAAATAAAACGTGCCATAACTCTAAACATCCTTAGCACGCAGGTGTAATGAAGACAAAACTGAAACCATTTCCCACTTTGGTGCCTAAGCTTTTTCTATTTTCCTTTTGATTTTCCATTTCAAACAAAAATGTGCTTTCTTTTAGTGCTTAAAATTTTAAAAATATGCTTTTCAAAAGTGTTCTTTGAAGACATATTTAGTCATATGACTAATTATTTAGAAATATGACTAAATATTTAGTTGTGTTTTTTCCCTAATGATCAAATTAGTCATTTATTTAGTCATTTATAGCTGTGTTGCAAAAAAATAGTAGAATGACTAAAAGTTTTAGTCACATGACTAAATGTTTTAGTCACGTAGTCATTTATTTGCTCAAATTCTACTATTGTTTCCTCAACAATTCTTGTATCTGTCTATTCAGCTTTGCATTCTCTACTGGTGTCATTTGGTGTGTTGCTTTGTTAGGCAAACTAGCTCTAGGTATAAGATCCATATGATGACTGATACTCTAGATTGGTGGCAATCCTTCAGGTACATTATCTGATATGATGTCTTTATACTCTGTCAACAATTCAGTTATCTCCTCTAGATGTGATTCTTTAGTTTTTATGATTAGGGTTCTAGGCTTCTTAGGAATCAAAGCATAACACATATTCTCATGTCTCAATCCATCCAGTAATTTCCTTCCATCAACCAAACAAATTCTAGCATTCCCACATATTTCACACTTAGGATCATCTTCCAAATGAATCAAGGTAATCTTCTTTCCATTAGATACTATAGTGTAATTATTCTTTCTCCCATCATGTATAGCTTTTCTATCATACTGCCATGGTCTACACAACAATATATGACATACATCCATCAAAATAATATCACACAATACTTCATCATGATAAAATCCTCTATAAAATCTCACCAAACATTGTTCACAAACTAGTACCTTGTGTTCATCCTAAATCCATGTTATCTTGTGGGGCTTAGGGTGTTTCAATCTCTCTAGGTTTAGCTTAGTCACCATCTCCTCTAAAACCAAATTATTAGTACTACCACTATCAATGCTCACTTTACAACGTTTACCTCCTGATTTGCATATGGTCCAGAACAAACGTTTCCTCTGCGGTGGTTACTCAATTGTATCTACTTGAAATAATGCTCTCCTCATGACTAATGATTCTCCTTTCTCTGGTTTTCCAACTGAATTAGGTAATCCAATAGGTTCTTCTTCCACATAGGTTGCTCTTCCACTATTCTATGTCTTCTTTCTTGTACTTCCCTAATGACATTCAAATCCTATGTGTCCTTCACTTCCACACTTAAAACAAGTTCCTCTAAATTTTCTCCTATCAAACCCTCTTTCATCTCTTATGTACCCTTCACTCCGATAAGAATTATAATGTCCTATGCATTAGAAAGTTTTATCATCTCTATGGTATGCATTGTTGTCTCTATCTTTCTTCTTGTATGGACTTTCTTGTTTGTTTTGCTCCACATATGATCTTTCTCCTTTGGAATAAGTTCTACCTCTTTGAAATTTACCTCCTCTTCCTTTTTGTCTCTACTCATGCTTCTTATTCAACTTGTCTTCATTTTTAGGGCAAACCGATATGCTTCTTCTATTGTTGTCATCCTTACTAAACTTAGTTCTTGAATGTTCATTCTTAACCCATTTATGTATCTTGTCACTTTCTCTTTGCTTGCTTCACTATGTCCAGTCCTTATGATCATATTATGAAATTCTTCAATATACTCCTTGACAGATTTCTCCTTTTGCTTCAGGTTCTGCAATCTCTTCAACAGTTCCAACTCATAGTCAGCGGGTATAAACTAATTCTTCAATTTTGTCACCATCCTATCACATTTTGTGATCTTTTCTTTTCCTCTTCTATTTCTATCCAACTAAACTTATTTCCACCAAATAGCAGCATGTCCTTTAATTTAGTGTTTGCAAATCTTACTTTTTATGGATCTTCAATTTCTTCATATTCAAAGTATTCTTCCAAGTCATTTATCCAGTCAATCAATTCCTCTAGATTCAAATTTCCAGTGTAATTTGGTACATCCACTCTAGGTCTCTTTCCAGTCTTTGAAATAGCTTTCAACATCTTCACCTGATCTGATTCTTCTTCTTCTTCTAGGGTTTCTTCATTTTGTTCTGTAGATCAAAATTCTTCATCATCACTTTCATTATCATGTCTAGGTGTTAATCCTCTTCTTCTATCTTCTTCAATAGTATCTAGTCGAGCTTTCATTGTTTTCATCATCTCCATCATTTCATCCATTCTTTCAACCATAGTGCCAACAACAGGTATTCTCCTCGGTGGCATCTCTTCCTAAGATCAAGTGTAGCTACCTCAATTTAGTGATCTGACTACAAGGTGACAACTGCCTCAAAATTAGTGATAGGTTGACAAACACAAGTAGACTGCCTCAGGTCGGTGATCTGTTCACAACAAGATCTTATGGAATTCCTTCACTTCCCAAAGGATTTGAAACTTCGCTCTGATCCCACTTGGTGCAATCATAGTCAGAGGATTCACATAATCAACTGTCCAAACTATGCAGCTAGAGTAAACACAATGGAAAACAACACAAATATAGAATGCAATAGAAGATTCAAATGCTCAATATATCATATATTCATAATGCTTATATGCTGGAAACATGCGGGTAACAATCTAAGGCTCGCATGCCTGATTACAGATAAGAAAGATATGCCATTGAAGCACATCCTTGGAACAAAATATCCAATCTCAATAATATTATAAACTACTTACTGATCAACTGACTTCCTAATACATCCTAGAGATCTATATATATAATCTCCAAGCTCAAGAAATCCTCCGTGTCACCCAAGAAAGGTTACAATCTCCAATGAAGAGATGTAGCGTGTAGAAACAAATAGGTTGGCCTGCAACATAGGGTGATACTCCATAAAATGTATGAATCAAGGCACAAACCTCAAGGAAGGTCTATCTGATCATTATGTGCCATGTTTGTTGTTCCATTTAGCTCTGTAAGTCATGAAAGTGCTCTGCAAACCTTCTCCTTCAGCTAACTATTTGTATGCTCTGCTCTATGAAAATATGTGATCTTCTGATAGTGATAACTTCTAGCAGATAAATCCAAATGATATGAATTTTGGATATGATGTAGATGATGTTGTGTAGATGCTAAATCCTACTCTGCAAGCTCTAATATGATGATGTAGTAAAATGTGGTACAAAATACTAAAATTGCTACTGACTGAACTAAATTAAACTAGAAAATGAAAGAAAACAAAAGAATGCAAATGTTTTTGGTTGATGCAAGATTGCTTTACAACCTGGGATGCTCCTGCATCACATAAGGAGAGATAGATGATAACTTAAAAACCTGTAACAACACACAATAACATCACAAATCTACTCTAGAATCACAATGAATTCTTGGAATTCTCTTTGCTTCAATGCTTCAAGTTAGCTATCTCTATCTAGGTTCATAATGAATTCAAAAACACACTTATATATGCTTTCCTGCAAACATTCGTCAAATTAAACCAAAAGAGCCGAGAAGGAGAAACCTTTTGAAAGGTCTCAGGATGACATACAATTAATTGTCCTGACCAATTAGGAAACACTTGGGTGGGGGCACCCAAATATTTGAGCCCCTTTTAGGTCTGGGATAGGGTTAAGCATGGGCCCCTTATTAACAATTTACATTGATTTTGGGAAATTTTACATCGGGATGAATATTTAGAATGTATAATGTAATCATGGGGACCTAGGAGCTAAACAAGGAGGTAAAAAGACATGTGAACAATTTTTACTCCATAACATTTAGCCACCACTTTAATGTGTGTATGATCTTACGGTCAGTGCATGCATTAAAGTATGATCAAAGCACATCAAACACATCAAACACTAGAGTGAAGACACACCCTAAGTTTGGAGAACCATTTCTAGCCCCCGAGCTTAGGAAAAAATAAGAAAACACTTGAAAGTCACACAAAACATAGAGAATATAGTAAAGAAGTACATAATACATGGAGAAGGTAGTAAGGAAGCACATAATACACGGAGAAGGCATGAGAGCGAACATGCAGTACACAAGGCATACATGAAGAGAAGACATGATAAAGCAATTATATAACCCTAACTAGGTAATGGGGGAGCTCATCGCTATGTGCCGCCATCAAAAGCATACAAAACATACAGCATGGGGGGAGCTCATCACTACGTGCCACCACAAAACATGCAAAACATATGGCATGGAGGGAGCTCATCGCTATGCACTGCCACTAAGAAATGTAAGACATGTAAGGAAGACACATGGAAAACACATGGTGCTACCCTAGAAAATGTATCCCTGGGACTTTTTCCCTCCTATGTTTAGCTTCTAGGTCCTTTAGAAAGCATTTTAATCGTCTTGCATATTCATGTCAACTCCCGATGAGAGAACCCTGAAGTTTTATGACAAATAGGTCCTAGGGGGTCCTATTCAGATAAATCCTGACCTAAATATGGAGGGAGGACTTGGGCGCCCGCACCCTAGTCCTATCGTATTTTAGGCAGGACCTAAATTCAAGTGTTGATTATGTGATCGTTAATTAGGTCCCATGCTGACATTTCAAGTTTGAATTATGAAATTCTTGGTAGGAAGTTGTTTAGTTGCATATATAAGCATGTTTAGGGATTCATTTGTAAACTAGAAGATGATTATGAACTTTTGGCACACTTATGATTTGAGAGCATTCAAAATATTCATTGTTGCAGTGCAGATTTGTCTTGTTATTATGTTTGTTATGCAGATTTGGCTTCATCTTCTCATGTGTTGAAGGATTATCATCTATATGCAAGTTACACCTCCGAGGTGACATTTATTTGTGTTTTCAATCATTTATCAATTGGTTTTTTCCTCTATTCCGCATGGATACACACTCTCTATCTGACAATGGTGTTTGGAAGACTTGAATGTCTCTCTAGGACTTGATCGAGGCAAGCCTCTAAACACCACAACCCCCAACCCTCTTTTCTATGATTGCAGGTTACAAGTGTAGAAGCAGAAGGAGTGGAGTTGTAGGTGTAGACACACAAATTTGTCCCAACTTTGTTTATGTCTAGCAACACCTTGTTAAATTATTATTCATTAAGCCAATTAATTAAATAAATTTTATTTATTTAATTAAATCCCATCCTCATCCCACTTAGCCAATTAATTAAATAAATTTTATTTATTTAATTAATTCCACATCATTTCTCAATCATATCTTATCCCCATCCCAATTAATTAAATAAATTTTATTTATTTAATTAATTTCCACATCATATCTTATCCCATTTTATTCATTTATCCTATTAATTAAATAAATTTTATTTATTTAATTAATATCCAACTCATATCACAACTAATTCAAATATTTTATTTGAATTAAACACTCATCTTTTATCACATTCCAACACTTGTCCAGTCAATCATGTGTTGTAAGACAACTTTCATTCATATCCTTCACATGCACAACTAATTGGATCTAAATTTAGTAACTTTCAATCCTAGCCATTCACATAGCCTCTGAATCTCCACCGTCGATTGATCTTGGTTGAGTCCTATATAAACACCCTCTCACTCCATATGATACATCCAGTAATCATATAGCACCTACATTATCATCTTGAGCATCTTGAGCATCTGAGCACTCATTGAGCTTTTATCATCCATCATGGCAGCTTTCAGCTTTGCAATTGTTCATTGTTGAAGTAGTCCACATCTCTCAAACAAGGAATCACACGGTCTAGGTGATGTTATGCTTGAATTGCATTGTTCTTTGATTTCATTTAGATTAGATTCCTTGATGATGGTAGGGTTAGGGTTTCATGACTATGTCTAATCTGCTAAACCTGACTTTCACCTATCACATTTTGGCACGCTCGGTGGGACTCACGTCCTTGATTGACTTCATTTTTCAGAGTTGTTTCTTTGAAGATCAGATTTTGCAGGTGCTTACAGTAAATTCTGGTCACTTCTGAGTGAAAATCTGTTGCTTTCTGTATCTCTGTGTCGCTTATAAGCTGGAACCAGCCGCATTTACCTCTCTGGATCGCCTTTCAACCGACAATGGTCACCTATGGTATGATACACATCGCTTTTGTTTTAATAGGGCTTGCCTATGATTTCAATACTATTTGCGGTTGCTTTTAAACTATATTTATCACTTATGGCATAACAGTGATCGCTTTGGCATTCATTCGGATCACTTTTGACCTAACAGTGGCCGCTTTTGCACATATTCGCATCGCTTTTGATATAATAGTGGTTGCTTTTAAACTTGTATGAATCGCTTATGAACTAATAGCGCTCGCTTGTGCAGAATAGGGTTTTGTGTTTTGACTGTCTTTTTGCAGATACAGGTCGCTTTTAGCCCACAACCGGTCGCTTATGGCTATATCCGCATCGCTTATGAATATACAGAGGCTGCTTTTGAACTAATAGGTACCGCTTTTGAACTGATAGTGATCGCCTTTGCAGGATAGGGTTTTGACTGTGTTTTGCAGATACAAGTCGCTTAGAGGCTACAATTGATCGCTTTGGATTTATTTACATCGCTTATAAGCTTGCAGTCACCGCATCTGTTATTTTTCAGATCGCATATGATATGCAGGATCTCGCCTGTCGCAAGATACAGATCGCTTATGTTCAACAGTGAATCGCATCTGGTAAATTTTGTTGCTTTGAAATCTGTTTCAGTTCCAGTTCAATTTCTTGGCTATTAATTGGGTATTTGCGTAGCATCTTATCGTTTTATCCAAGAAAAGGAGGTTATCAAACTATTGACATATCTGTTGCAGGTTCAATCAGTCCAAGATTTGTGGTTTTTCACTAAATTAGGCACATTTGGCCTTGGTGCTTAAAATGAATCATTGTTTGCTCCGTGCTTGATTTATCTTTTTTGACTGCTTGAATGTGCTTGATTGTAACCCAAATTTAATGGCAAAAGTATCCTCTCCCCTTGCCTATCAAATGGATCTTGGGTGTTTGAGAACTTGTCATTATCTTTAGAGGGCCTGCCTTCCCGGTGTGAGAAGGGATACGACCCAAGCGGTAACAGGCTAAAGCCAAGTCCTTCTGAACCGCTATATAAGAAAAGCATTTGTGTTGAAAGCCACAAACAATGGGTGTTGTTGCATTATACCGACAGCCAACCTCCCCCAAAACCCTCCAAGGCGCAACCCTTGCAGGCTGGGAGACTCCATAATGGAGAGTAGCGCTGCCGCATGTATAGCCACCCGAATGGATGCCCTTATTAGCAACTTTGTGTAGTAGCCAAAAACCTTCTATCTGTTGATGCAAAAGGTGGGACCTTTGAAGCGGCCCTGATTCACGCAGTTCTTAGTAGAGATAGCAAGGACAATCCTAAGGTTTGGTGTGGGGACAAGCCTTACAGGAAGCCCGAAACTTGGTATGCGTGAGAAGTGAGTGCCATGGAGGGGAGCCGGTGCTACCAAGATCCTGAAGCTATCCGCTTTGAATAAGCATGGCCAGGGGATTCAACGGATACTATCCTATCCTAGCCTAGGTTGTATCAGTTTGTGCTTGTTGTGAGTGTGAGTGACTGTTATCACTATTTTCTTGCTGAAAAACTACAAAATCAGACATCTTTTTGACAAACACAGTCGCTTTTGAACCTAAACTGCCCGCACAGATAACAGACATCGCTTTTGAACTATAGATAGCCGCTTTTAGCTTGAACTGTGTTGCCTTTACACAACAGCTGACCGCATATAGGCTGAACTGAGTCACCTTTAAACAACAGCTGATCACCTACTGCCTGAACAAAATCACATCTGAACCATAGTTGATCGCATATTGACTGAACCAGATCGCCTTTAAGCCGCAGTTAGTCACCTTCTGTCTGAACGAGCTCGCCTTTGAACAACAGACTGTCACCTTTAGGAATATATGAGTCACTTTTGATCAATAGAAAATCACTTTTAGACCAATAGTCATCGCCTTTGGCAAACCATTCGCTTCTGGTTAGCACTGTGATTTACTATCAAAACTTAACCAGATCGCATTTGAACTATCATTGATCGCCTTCAGCATCCTTTGAGTCACATTTGAGCCATCATCAGTCACTTGTAGTCAAAATACCTGCAAATCTTAGTGCCTCAGCTGAATTAGCCACAAGTCCAGCTTGCTTAAGTCTTAAACATTAGTTTTCAGACTTCTCTTTGATCAACAGCAAATACCTAGACTTTGTCTCCTGTTTTTGAGCTTATCAATCAATCACAACTCATGAGCTTTCCATCTTTTTGAGACCCCAATCAGCAAATCAAACATCAACCCAATCATTTCAATCAGCAAACATCATCCTTCAGCTTTAGCTTCAGCAAACATCATCCTTTAGCTTTAGCTCCAACAAATATCAACAGCAAACAATCTTTCCCTTGAGTGTTTGAGCTATCCTCTAGGGACAACCAACAACAACTCAACAACAACAACTCAGCCAAAACAAATCAACCAAGCGAATTAGCCAAACCAGCAAACCAAAACAACAACCCATCAACCAACCAGCCAACTATCATCTTTTGGGTCTCAAAACTTTGACAAGCTCAACTTCATCATCAACATCATGCCTCAAACTAGGAGTCAATATCGAGCTGAAATAGAAGCCAAATTGAAAGCTGAAATGGAAGCCAAATTGCAAGCTGAGATGAAACAATTCACAACACCTCTTAAGGACGCAACTCAATTCACAACTGGTATGCCTCCTCATATGTTCATGCCTCAAGGATACACTATTGGTGAGTCATCTTCACAACGAATGCAACCTACACCATCCTTGGAAACTTTCGAAGAACAATCTCAAGATGACTCATCGGAATTCAAAGATACCTATCTATGGGACCAAGTTGAGAAACTCATGATATCTGAGCCTAATCGTTGCTTTCTCCAACTTGCTTGCATGGGTGCTAAACTACCAAAGGACTTTGACATATCTGCTATTAGAGAGCAAGATCCCAACACTACTGCTGTTGTTGCGAAGGGACCATCTACTATCGTCACATCATCTCCTATTACATCGCAAACATCATCCTCATTGCCTATTGTTACTTCATTTGAGCCACCACGATTAGAGCATACTTTAGAACCATTGATAGTGCCCACCAATGTGCTCCGTCTCATATCACAAAATCTCAACATTCCACCTTTCCATGTTCCTTAACATATCTCTCCTTCTACCATGACTGTTTCCATGCCTCAAGTAACACAAGCTGTCCATGTAACACAAGCGCAAATACTTCGAGCATCATAAGCTATTCCCATGTCTTATAGTGTGCAAACCTCTCAAACTACTCCAACAACACCTATTGTCCATGCTTCACACCCATTACAATCTACTACATCTCATACGAATACCATATCCCATACACCAACTGCTAATACCTCCATGCTATCATATAATCCCAACGTTAGTCTCATTGACATGAGTGATCCACCCGTTTCTCAAACCAATCCGAACAACAAGATCGCTTATGTTGATCAACTTACATCCATGTCATCATATTCTTCTAATCCTTCACACACCATCAATCCATCTTATGCTACCCAAAGCTCCCCTATTATCACCCAACATATGACACATACTAATCCTCATGTTGTCCACAATACAAATCCAAATGTTTCTGTCATACCTACCAATCCCTCTGTCACTTACCGTGTCGTGAATCCAATCCCAACTTCCCAACCATTCACTACTGTCAATCCGCTATCCACTTCCCATGTGATGCACACCCAATTACCACTTGTGTCTCAAGGATAGCAATCCTCCAACACATACGTGTCACATACCAATCCTTCGACATACATTGTGGGTACACAACTGCAACAAACAGTCACAATTCCATATATCCCACAACCGCAACCACAATATATCTCATACCATACTCCACCCCCTTCGCAACAACAGCAATTATCTTCAGCAGATGTTCAACAGATGATCGATGAAAGGGTAGGACAAGGCAAGAAACCTTTTTCTCTTGAAAACATATGCGCCTGTCCATTTGACAAGTCTCTTAATATGATACCTTTTCCGCCACATTTTGAAATCCCACAATTTGATAAGTACAAAGGGAAAGGAAATCCGGAAGACCATCTTCAAGCCTTTTTTGTGGCATGTCTTTATGTCTCTTATGACGATACGTATCTTTTGAGACTATTTCCTCGAAGCTTAGCGGGACAAGCTCTTGAATGGTTTTCTCATTTACCCCCGGGCATCAAATCTTTTGCAGAATTAGCAAACAAATTTTGATCACACTTTGCCTTCAACATTGAACATGAGGTAAACATGAATGACCTTGTCAATACCAAACAGCGCAACGATGAACCCTTTTCTGCTTTTACCCAAAGATGGCGTAATATGGCTAGCAAATTATCATGGGAAATACCTGAGAAACAACAGCTGAACATCTTTGTTCAAAATCTTCATCCTCAGCTATCATTCCAACTACAATTACAAAGTGCTAGCACCTTTGACGAACTAGTTTCCAAAGGAGTTATTATTGAACGAGCCTTAATTGCCAAGGGAACTATCAAGATCTTTCGCGATAACAAAGACTCTCCTCAAAATTCCAATGATAAGTCTCGCTTTTGGAACAAGAACAAGAATGTTGTAAATGATGGTATTGTAGACACAAAGAATATTCAAACTATGAGAGCTCCCATCAACATTCAAGCAGCTTCTACACCAACATGACCTTTTCCACAACGAATAAACCAATGCCAAACTTCCAATCCACGCCGACAATTCACACCATTAGCGGAACCCATGGAAGTTGTTTTCCGAAAGCTACTTCAGGCAGGAGATATTATTCTACCTGATGCACCACCAAATGGTGAACCACTCTTTCGAGCTCCTTGGTACAAAGAAAATGAGTATTGTGATTACTATCGAGTTAAGGGACACAAAACAAATGGTTGTATGCGCTTAAAACATGTTATCCAAGACTGCATTGATCAAGGTTTAATCAACATCACACCTTCAACGGCTCAACCTGCTCAGCAATCAACATCAAACTATGATCTAGAGACTTTCAAGAATCCACTTCCATCTCATGATCAGACAAATAACCTTCAAGCTGGAAATGCTATTCCGTATAACTACGAATCATCTACCATTGGCCACATTGACAATGCTCGCATTTCTACCATTACTATCCAAGGGAGAGCACCTGATTGTGCCGTAACCACGTGAAGAGGTGGAATTACTATTCAAGGAGCACCTCCACATCCTCCTCGATCTCTCTCTGACTATAACCTCTTGGATCACCTTGGCAAAACACCCGTACACATATCTATTCTTGAGTTTCTCCGCATATCCCCTGCACATAAAGCTATCCTTGATAAAGCCTTACAAGAGTCTTCGGTGCCTAATAATATTAATATCACACAATTCCAATCTATGGTCACTAGCATTGTAGCTCCTTGTCACTTGACCTTTTCTGACAAAGATCTTCAACCCTCCATTCATCCTTCACATAACGAAGCCCTCCATATTGAAGTATTTGTTAAACAATGCCGTATCAAACGAGTCTTGATAGATGGGGGAGCTGGTCTTAATATATGTTCTTTGAAACTTATCAAGCAATTGGGATATTCTGAGAAAGATGTTGACACCTCCAAGGTTATTACCATCAGAGCATATGATGATGCTGAAAGAGATATCGAAGGGATTATCTTATTGCCTATTCAAGTTGGGCTGGTCATTACAGACACTCACTGTCAAGTCCTTGATATTGATCTTCCTTACAACATCATCCTTGGTCGCCCTTGGATCCATACCCTTAAAGCAGTTCCCTCTACATACCACCAATGCCTTAAATTTCTACATAAGGGTGTTGAGGTTACTATTCAAGCTGATCCCAATCCATTTGAGTTTTGCCGTGCCTTTCAAGCTAAATATCAAAGTCCAAATCGCATTCCTATTAACACCGAAGCATATCCATCTTCATCCTATATAAACCCATCCGACCTTCTCAAGCCCTCATCTAGCAAAGCCGCTTCCAACCTTCATATCAAATATACCGAACATGGCCCTGGTGAATACAAATTACAAGAGTCCTATTGCGTTGGTACCCTTCCATTATCTCCTAAATCCCATGGTAAGCCCTCTACATCCAAGCCAACTTCATCCTCCGCTATTATCAAAGCTCCCCCTATAGTATTCATTAAAGGTGGATTCTTGGATGATGAAGACATTGAGGACATAAACTCTTGGATATTCTTTGATGCAAATGACCAAGTCCAACTTGAAGTAGAGTGATACAACAATGGGTTTCGTATCATAAAGAACATGGGCTATAAAGGACATGGCGGCTTGGGGTCACAGGAACAAGGACCTATTGAGCCCATTATTGTGTCTAAGAAGTTTAATAAGCAAGGCCTTGGTTACCAACCGAAGGTACCGCGACTCAAAGACATTAAGTGTATTTCCGATATTGACGTTGGACCTTCTTCGGTAGGAGAGACTTCTAACTTGGATACTATCGATGACTCCTCCCTTCATATCACTAACCTTTTTCAAGAACATTCCATCTTCATGTTTTCTGCAGCCTCTTCTAGCCATCACGATTCCTCCATTAGCCTTTCACTCGTATATCTTGACCTCATCGATTGGGACCAACAGGGGGCACCGATATTAGATAATTTGAAAATGACGAAGCCATTGCAGAATTCATGGGTTTGAGACAAGGTATTCCACTGGGTGATCATAAAGCAGGTTTCATGATGGATTTACCTAAACTAGCATATTTTGGTGGAAGTATCAAATCCTTCAGTCGCAAAAGTGAAATAAACAAAATTCAACAAAATAGGTCACTAGGTGAAAACCGAAAGGCACCTCTTGACCATGGAAAAGTAAAAATAAAGGACATATCCGAAGGTGAAAACCTCTCTGAGGTGCCTGAGGATGGGGGATTTGATCTTCCTGTTGCCACTGATTACCATGAGAAATCAACTGTGCTAGTTGAAAAATCACAAGACATGAACTTGGGAACAGAGCAGAATCCAAAAATCACTTTTTTGGCAGCATCACTATTAGAGCAAGAACGAAGAAACTTCACAGCATTTTTTATGAGAAGAGCTATAAATTTTGCATGGACTTATGCAGACATGCCAGGTCTAGATCCTTCACTTGTGGTACATCATTTAGCAGTATCTCCTGATGCAAAGCCTGTCAAACAAAAATTGTGCAAAATGCATCCACAAGTTGCTTTATTGGTCAAAGCAGAAATTCAGAAATTGTTAGAAGCAAAATTTATAAAGCCTGTTGATTATCCAGAATGGGTTTCAAATTTGGTACCTATAGCAAAACCAGATGGACGTGTTCGTTGCTGCACAGACTTTAGAGATCTTAACAAAGCTTGTCCTAAGGACGATTTCCCACTACCAAGCATAGACAACATTGTAGACCTTACAGCAGGACATGAAATGCTATCTCTAATGGATAGATTTTTAGGTTATAATCAAATTAGAATAGCAGAGGAAGATCAAGATAAAACATCCTTTATCTGTCCATGGGGCACATATTGCTAGGTTGTAATGCCTTTTGGTCTCAAAAACGCTGGAGCTACCTATCAACAAGCCATGACAGTTATTTTTCATGACCTTTTTCATACTATCATGGAAGACTATGTTGATGACATCCTGGGAAAATCCAAGACAAGAGAAGGACATCTACAAGTATTGGCACAAATCTTTGATCGATTAAAAAAATACCAAGTCAGACTAAACCCAAAGAAGTGTGTATTTGGTGTAACATCAGGAAAACTACTGGGATATATTGTGTCTCGATGAGGGATAGAAGTGGACCCAGCTAAGGTAAAAGCCATCATAGAAATGCCTCCACCAACGAATCTCAAACAGCTCCGCAGTTTACAAGGTAGGCTACAATCTATCCACAGATTTATCTCACAACTAGCAGATAAATGTCATCCTTTTCAGCATCTTCTTCGTAAGGGTGAACCTTTTAAGTGGGATGAAAAGTGTCAACAGGATTTTGACAAGATAAAGGAATACTTGGCAACACCTCCTGTGTTAGTACCTCTGATACCTGATCATCCATTACTGCTCTATATATCATCAACCACCGCAGCATTAGGTGCCCTTCTAGCTCAACATGATGATTCAGGAAAAGAACAAGCCATTTACTACATTAGCAGAACCCTTGTGGGATATGAACTCAATTACTCATTCATGGAAAAAGCTTGTTTAGCATTAGTGTTTGCTTCCCAAAAGTTGTGACATTATATGTTGAACCAAACAACAAAGCTCATATCTAATGTGGATCCCCTCAAGTATCTCCTTTCAAAAGCACTTCTCACAGGGAGATTAGCAAAATGGGTTATGATCTTAAGTGAATTTGACATACAATATGTGAACCGCAAAGCTATCAAAGGACAAGTTATTACTGATCAATTAGCTGAAGCACCCATCACAGACATTCAGCCAATATATCTAGAATTCCCTGATGAAGGATTGTTTAATTTGAATACTCCAGCACAATGGCAGCTATACTTTTATGGATCATACACACAACATGGGTCTGGAGCAGGCATCTTGTTTGTCACCCCTCAAGTAGATTGTATACCTAAATCATATAGAATAGCATTCCCATGTACCAACAACATAGCAGAGTATGAAGCTTTAATCACAGGCTTGCGCATGGCAGTACAATGGGCTATCAAACAGTTACGAGTCTTTGGTGATTCTCAGCTGGTTATCAAACAGGTCTTAGATGAATATCAAACAAAAGACGAGAAGCTTCTTCCATACAAGCTAATGGTGGACGATTTCAAGAAACATTTTGAGGATATTACCTTTGAGCAAATTCCAAGACTACAAAACAGAGCAGCAGATGCCATGGCTATGATTGGATCTCTTTTAGACATGCTATCTAACACCTATAAATGTGAATTCTTGGTCGAACAGCTTTTGATCCCAGCATTTGAAGTTCCATAGTCTGAGCTCATATGTGAAATTGTTGGTCCCAACTCGTCGTGGTACAAGGATATATACGAGTATCTCCATAATCAAACCTTTCCATTTCAACTATCCAACACCCAGTGCAAAACCTTTATCCGTCGAGCCTCTCGTTACACTATCTTAGGAGACACCCTTTATTGCTAGAGTCTTGATGGTATCCTTCTTAGATGTCTTGATTCTGAGGAAGCAAAAATGGCCTTATGTGAAGTACATGAAGGTGTCTGCGGTTCGCATTTCGCTGGGCCTGGCCTTGTTAAGAAACTTCTACGAGAAGGATACTATTGGCCAACTATGGAAAAAGATGCACAGCAATTTGCAAGGAGATGTCTACAATGTTAGAAACATGGAGATCTAATACATGCACCAGCACATGAGCTTTAGCCTATTGTCACTCCATGGCCTTTTTCGCAATGGGGACTTGATCTCGTAGGTAAAATCCATCCTACTTCATCCAATGGTCATAAGTTTATTATTATTGCCACTGAGTATTTCACGAAGTGGGTAGAAGCCATACCAATGACCTATATCATAGGTAAACAAATAGCCAAATTCATCTTACATTATATTATCTGCCGTTATGGAGTTCCTCAAGCTATTGTCACCGACAATGGTCGCCCTTTGAAGAACCAAGAGGTTAGAGATCTTTGCAACAAGTTCCATATTCAACATAGATTCTCTACACCTTACTATCCTCAGAGCAATGGTCAAGCTGAAGCCTCTAATAAAACAATCATCAAGATCCTTAAAAAGACTATTAATGAAGCTGGTCGAGATTGGCATCTACAACTGCATCTTGCATTATGGGCATATAGAACAAGCATCAGAACTCCCACTGGAGCCACACCCTATGCTCTCGTCTATGGCACTGAAGCTATTTTGCCTATCAAGGTTGAGATCCCCTCTTTGTGCATATCCCTGCAACATACTATCTCAGATGAAGAATATCGAGTATCAAGACTCCATGATCTTGAGCTATTAGATGAACGCCGCCTTACAGCATTGAACCATCTTCAAGTCTACCAAAACTAGCTACACCGCAACTACAACAAAAAGATCAGAGAACACAGATTTCAAGTTGGCGACCTTGTCCTTAAAGAAAATCAAAGGAATCAACAACATCGAGAGAAACAAGGCAAGTTTGAACCCAATTGGCTTGGTCCTTTCATTATCACAACAGTCTATGGATCAGGTGCCTACACTCTGTCAACACCTGAAGGCATTCCCTTAGATGAATCAGTCAACAGCGTTCATCTCAAGAAGTTTTATCCATGAATCTCAGCTATCCCTCAAAATAAATTAAAATAAATAAATAAATAAATAAATAAATAAAGATAAATAATCCGTCCTCTGGTGAAAACCTGGTAAACAGGCGCCTTGGATAAGTACCATAGTGAAAACCTGGCAAACAGGCGCTATGTGTAGTGACCAGCTTCCCTCATCTGCTTGGTTCGTTTGATCATATTTCCCCATTTCATCTTGTATAGTCCATAATCACAATCCATCTCACCATGCCACACATAGCCTTTCATTTTCATCTTTGCCAATGCTAGCTATCCTATTTGAGACATTGTCACGATACCTATATCTTTTGGCACCTTAACATCTTGGCCACATCCTTTCCGCATTGTCGCTTCTGCATAATAAACCTCATCCCGCACTGGGGCTATTTGTTGAGTCTTATTTGGAAGTGGATACTGTTATCTCTAGCTCATAACACATCAAACAACTCAACTTACAACACAACAAACCTTATCAACTTTAGCCATGGCATATATCCAACGACATATGTGACCTAACAATTTGCAACCAGGACCCATATCTTCGCAATTTATCCACATTCATCCAACAATCACAATAAACATCGCTTGATCAAACCTCCAACCAATTAGCGACATCAATAAGAACTACATCCAGCTCTATCATTGACGCCTTGATCTCGTGGATACAGGTTATGTAGGCAATCTGAGATGCGAAGGAAGCACTCTGATTCAGGCTAAGACGATAGCCCCTTTCATCATTCATCATTCATCTTTCTTCTAAACATACTTCAATCTTTCAGCTCACATTCTTCTATCTTTCATCACTTACATCATCAATAAAACCCATAACTACATATTCATCATGTCTCATCTTCATCATAAATGTGCTTTGATCCCGTGGATACAAGGTATGTAGGCAGTCTGGAATACGAAGGAAGTGTCCAGTACTCAAGCACAGATGATCAACCCCATCTTCTTCATCTTCTTTCCTCATCCGATCTTCTTCTTCTTTGATCAGCTCAAACAGGAAGCAAACCATGTGTATATTGAAATCTCAAGCACTTTAACCAATCAAAGGTAAGCCAGAAGCTATTTGTCTGCATGCCTTAAGCCAACATTTGCTATAGCAGTTTATCAACAACTTTAGCCTTCAACAAGATGTAGCTTTCCTCTTAACAAGGCGCCAGCTTGATCTATCCAAGAGCACCCAAAATTTGGCAAGAGAACGTGATGACAGTATCTTTTGTTTTATCTTTTGATTTATCTTTTGTCCCCTTCCTATGCCTAATCAAGACTGCCTTGATCTATTTATATCTTGGTATGTTGCGATGAAGTAAGGACTGGGGCATGGTCATATAGCTTTCGTATGCTGTGTTTGCGAGATGATCTTATTCTCTTCCTATGCGTATTGGTATCTTGTACGTGTTGGGATTAGCATCTTACATATCAATGTCTCTAGCATCTGAGAAGCTAAACAGTCTCTTATGCATTTGAGACTATTCTATGTTAAGACTAACTCCATACATATAACCAGCAAGCTATCGTTATGTGTAGTGGAGATAAGCTCAAACCATTGTTTGTAGCGTCAAAGTCCAACACTAGCTGTTATTCATATCTTGTGCATGTTGGCTCAACATCTTGACCTCATGCGTTCAGACAAGATTGTAACACACTAGTTGCGTATTGGATATCTTGACACCTTGGTCTCTTATACCCTGGTGCATAACATCCATATGCTATATCAAACATAAGGACTGTATTTCTTTTCATTCTGAGCAATTACTTGAAAGCTGCCCATCATCATCCTATCTATTCATCCTATCCATCCATTCCATCATACTCAGCCAAGATCAATCATTTTCATCATCCTTTGTCCACATTCCCGCTCCTGCAAAACAAGTGTGTTAGACATACCTAAGTCCATCATATACCTTTCATTACCATCTATCTATATGCATCAGTCTATCCATATCATTACCATTTACATATTTCACATATTTTCCATCCATTAACATTTGCATACACATCCATATATAATCCATACAACATGCATAGCCATCACAATATCAACATCATAACCATTACAACATCATATAGATTGCCAAAACCGCCATATATATATACATGTGTGTCAAAATACAAGTGTCTACAATACAAGCTGAGCCCTGAAGGACTGAATGTACAAAATCGGCTCTAGGCCTCATCATAATACAAAATACACAAGGTAGCCCTAGTGACTACTGGCAGCTCCCTAGCCCTGACCACCACCACCACTAGGTCCTGTACCTAGTCCTCTGTCTCTCGATGGCCCCACCACTGAGGCTACTGATCAAGATCCACCTGTCCTCCGTGAACTCGAAGCCCCTGACTGCTCCTGAAACTAGGCTGCCTCTGCTCTGCTAGCACAACTCCATAGTACAAGCCTCTGTAATACTTAGCCTCACCCTGCACTCTTTGAAGCTCTGCCTGTACCCCTGTCAACTGTGTGGCCAAGTACATCGTAGCTCCATCAGTCCCCAAGGCAGCCACTACTCTGTCTCGCTCACTAGTCATCCCCTGCAGCTGCTGCACTACCCTATCTCTCAGTGTCTGCATACTATCTCTCTCAGCTCGCAGACCATCCCTCTCTGCTCTCATAGCCTGCTCCTGCTGTATCGCAGTGTCTCGCTCAAGTCTCATCATCTACTCATGCTGTCTAGCCGCATCTCTCTCTCCAGTCACTCTAGCTAGAGCACCGTCATCCTGTCCATCTCCCCCCTGTACTCTCAACTGTAGCTGAGCCTGATATGTCTATGCCTATGCTCTTGCATGCCGTAGACTAATCACTGCCTGATGCCTATCCATCTCCACTCTCCTCAGCCTCATCTGCGCTCGCTGCCTCCATCTCCTCTCCTCTCTGATCCGTCTCCGTAGCTGCTGAATACCAACATCATCACCTGCTCCAATCTATGCCTGAGGCTGTACTAATATAGCAGGCTGACCTGGCACCTACTCTGGCATCTGTATCCCTAGGGCTGCTGGCACAATAGCTTGTGCTGGTGGAGCCCGTCGTCATCTCCTCCGAACTGGTCTCTCCATCCCAATCTCTCCAATCTCCCCATCTCGTGTCAACCGCATCGGCCTCGCTGTCGCCCAGTATACATCATACTCTGGTAATGTGCTTGGATCTGCAGGACCCTGTCCCCACTGCCATGCTACTGGTTGTAATCCATCTCTCTCTGCCAAAGCTGTGTCAACCACAACCTCTGGACCCCAATCAAATACCTCCTGTCTCGTCCTCCCAAAAACGGCATCACCTACTGGTACTGCCTGTGCCTCTCCAAACTGTCTCAAGGCTCTCTCTGGCAAATAGCACTCTATAATATACACGCCGCGTCCAAAAATGTATCTCGCCTATCTAGCATAGACAAGCTTTGCATCCTCCTCATCCCATTGCTCACATCCTAGCCATGGCCTCCATACAAATCTATCCACCTCATCCAATCTCCTCCGCTAGTATACCACACCTCGACACTGTCGATATGTCAAAGCCCCTCTATACATCCGTGCAAATGGCTCTCCTGTTGCTCTAGCCACCCATCCCTCTGGTCTCGTAACTGGAATGTGCTCATACGCCCATACATGCAACACTGTTACTCCTGCCGACATACTGGCTCCAAACATATATGCGCAATCATGCAAGTAATGATAGAGCTGTCCCAACACACACTCTGCCCATGCATATCTCATGCCATACGAAAACATGCCCTCCATCACTGTCCCCCATCCTACGGGAAAACCTCTGGCTCTCCTATCACCCACTAGCCATCTAATGATAGCCACCACTACCCGCTGTAACCTGTCACAGAGCTCCTCCATCCTCCCCATCAGAATCTCTGAACCCTCTGCTCCGATGTCTGGTGTCCCAAATAATCTCCTAAATGCCGCTGGACCCATCTCCGGATCATAATCCACACGATCCCCATCTATCGGAATCCTCAAAATCTAGAACACATCCTCTAAGGTGATGGTCGCCTCTCCTGTCGGTAATAAGAATGAACTATGCTCGCTCATCCATCGCTCCACCATCACTGTCATCAACCCTCGATGTGCCTGAACTGGATCTAATCAGGATACATGCTCCAAGCCCAGGATCTCTAACACCAGTAGCTCCTCTGCATCCAACCATCTCACCAATCGCCAATCTCTCGGATGTGGCTCTCGTGATAGCAATGGCGGTAGTACATCCTGCATCATCCATTTACCCTTGTCAGTCCATTCCGTTAGTTATCCATATCAAAATTTGCTTATCTATTTGCTATTTTACCCTACACCTACCATAAGCAGTCCACTTTACCACATGCACTAATTTCCTGCTCAATAGCGACTTGCTTTACCTTATGTGCTTTTATTTTGCCCACCCGCGAGCTCTTTTGCACATGCGCATCTGTTTTCTCTATAAGCGACCTCTATTTCCATATGCGCTTATCCTTGCATTCTATGTGCGTTTTATGCTGTATGTGGCTATCTTTTCCCTAAAAGCGAGCCTTATATTATATGCGCCTAGCCTATCAGCATAAGCGAGCCAAATAACATTTGCGATCATATTATCCCTATAAGCGAGATTTTTACCATATGTGAGCCCTTCCTATTTAGATGCGAGCCCAACTAGTCTACGTGACGGCTATTTGCCTATATTCGTGTGATTTTTGCCTATAAGCGACTTAATTTGCTATTCACGCGCATTTTGCCTACGTTTTTCCCGCCGACGGGATGCGACTACCCCGCGCCTAAAAGTGAGCTGCACTACTCTAAGCGATCTATATTCCTCCATAAGCGACCTAAAAGTGCTATTTCCTAACCTAGTCGCTTTTGGTGATGTGTGTGTATTAATTATGCTTTTAGGCTATTAATTACACGCTTTTGGGAAAAGTTTTGAAACATACCGGTGCGCCTAGTCCCTCTGGTCGCCCATGTGTCCTCACTCGCTCCGCACAATGATCCCTGTGTGGAATAACCATCCTGCTAGCTCTGCAACTCTCACTCTCAGGAGCTTTGGATTTCTCTAGTTTCTGAGCACAAATAAGCCTATTTGCCATTGAAGAACCTACTTATAGCCCTTCCTCCAACCATAATTCTTCCATGCCATAGCCTCTTTTCTGCCATCCAACCCCCATTTTCTTCGTGTCTGCCTTCTTTTTCGCCTTTTCTTCTATCACGAGCCAACCCAGCCCTTCCTGGTTAGCCTGGCTTACCTCTCGAGGGGGCATCACCTGCCAGTTACACTGGGGCATAACTTGTTTATCGAATGCATATCGTTTCTTCTTTGACACAACGCTCTATCGAACATTGTATCAAAGAGGGGCAAAATGTAGACACCCAGATTTGTCCCAACTTTGTTTATGTCTAGCAACACCTTGTTAAATCATTATTCATTAAGCTAATTAATTAAATAAATTTTATTTATTTAATTAAATCCCATCCTCATCCCACTTAGCCAATTAATTAAATAAATTTTATTTATTTAATTAATTCCACATCATTTCTCAATCATATCTTATCCCCATCCCAATTAATTAAATAAATTTTATTTATTTAATTAATTTCCACATCATATCTTATCCCATTTTATTCATTTATCCTATTAATTAAATAAATTTTATTTATTTAATTAATATCCAACTCATATCACAACTAATTCAAATATTTTATTTGAATTAAACACTCATCTTTTATCACATTCCAACACTTGTCCAGTCAATCATGTGTTGTAAGACAACTTTCATTCATATCCTTCACATGCACAACTAATTGGATCTAAATTTAGTAACTTTCAATCCTAGCCATTCACATAGCCTCTGAATCTCCACTATCGATTGATCTTGGTTGAGTCCTATATAAACACCCTCTCACTCCATATGAGACATCCAGCAATCATATAGCACCTACATTATCATCTTGAGCATCTTGAGCATCTGAGCACTCATTGAGCTTTTATCATCCATCATGGCAGCTTTCAGCTTTGCAATTGTTCATTGTTGAAGAAGCAGTCCACATCTCTCAAACAAGGAATCGCATAGTCTAGGTGATGTTATGCTTGAATTGCATTGTTCTTTGATTTCATTTAGATTAGATTCCTTGATGATGGTAGGGTTAGGGTTTCATGACTATCTGATCTGCTAAACTTGACTTTCACCTATCATAGTAGGGAAGCATAACACAGTGATAGAATCAAAGATCTGAGTAGAAAAGAAGGACTTGGACTTGGGTACCCGCTCATTAGTCCTCCAAATCCTGAAACACAAAAATCTCCAGAACAGCAGAAACAAGTTACAAACAACTTTCAGAGATCCTAACATAAACGAGTACCTTGGACTAGGGTGCTCGCTCATTAGTCCCTAACTTTCTGGCATCTAGAATCCCAAAATATGGTATGTGTTTACTCTAAATATTATATCTCTGTCTACGAGCATTTGTTGTGTTTCATCCGTTAATTTACAATTTTATGTAATTAGAGTTTTGAGCATAATTAGACTTTAATCAATCAATTAATTAGAAAATTCCAATTTTCCTCTTCATTCTAAGGGACACTAAATCTGTAGCAGAGCCCTCTTGCAAAAGGTTGAGGCTTGATTCGATTTATGTCCTTGAATGTAAGGTGTGAAAGGAGGATTAAACCTTGAAATTGAAAACCCCTCTTTTTTCACTAAACATTTTGGTGAACCTGTGTTTATTTGAATTTTGCACCTTGCTGAGTGTTGTACTTTAGATTTACATTCATTTCATTCATCATTTTCTTATTGCATTTGAAAATTTACAAAAAAAATGAAAAATTTGAAAAAAATTAGCATTTTTAGCTTGCTTTTTGATATAATTTGAATTAATTTTCATTTAATTACTGATTTTTGCATTAGATTTGAAATTCATTTCATTCATTCATTTAATTTTCATCTTATTGCATTTGAAAATTTACAAAAAAAATGAAAAATTTGAAAAAATTGAAAAAATTGGCATTTTAGGCTTGCATTTTAAAATAATTTGAATTATTTTGTATTTAATTTCATTTAATTTATGTTATTTTCATCAGATCTGGTTTAAATCACAGAAATTCATTATTTATTTGCATTGCATTTTCATGTTTAATTTGTTAAAAAATGCTTGAAATTGTACATTTTTCATATGACCTAGTTTTTGCATTAGCTAGGGTTTGTGGTTAAAATTTTGCTTCAAATTTTACTACTATTTTAAACACTCATTTAGGAATTATTTATAATTGTAGTGTTTCATCATAGTGCATTTTTGCATTTCAATTTCATGTCTAGGGTTTAAAATCTTGCATTTTCACTAGATTTTGTCTTATTTTGCATATAGGATTGCATTAAAGGTGTGCTGTGAAGGATATTGCTGCATTATTGGACTGATATTAGGATTATTATTTGCTTCCCCTCATCAATTTCCTTACAACACCTCTTCTTTTAGTGATTTGCATTGAAAAATGTGGAAAAATCAAACATTTTCGGTGTCTAAATATATCTTATTCCTAGGGTTTGTTCTATTAGTTTGTACATTGAGTGTTGTATGCTTTTGTATGAGTATTATAACCTGCTTCCCTAATAGAAATATCCCCTTAAGAAGAAGTATTAGACTAGTGGGTTCTAGTTCTCCTGAAACAAATGATATTCCTACCTCCAAAAATCCATTGAACACCTTCTTTACAGAAGGAGAAACACAAATTTTGCAAGATATTATACCTCCTACAACTACAATGGAAGAACAAATATTTCATGATGTTGAGTACCTAATCAGCAAATAAACAAACTTGACAAAGAACTAGCCAATTTTCAAGTATTTATGGAAAATGAAAGGAGAGCAGACAAAGCTATACCTGCAATTCATAACATAAGAGAGTTACTAAAAGAAGGACAAGATGGTGTTAATGCACTTTGAGGCTTAATGCATATAGTACATCATAATGTCATGTTGGTGTCTAAATGTGTGAATGCTATTTCGTCACCATCTCATACACAAGTATCGGCACCTATACCGACTATGGGAATGTCTACATTTACATCAACAATTTTAACTACCAATGCACATGCTTGTAGTAATGCTACCACTGGTATTGGATTATCTAATAGCACTAATTCACAAAATTACAAAGCTGTGGGATTTAACTATCAAAACCTAGTGCCTAGGGTGTCTTCCTATCATTCTCAACCATCCCTTCAATCCACTTACTCTCGACCACCTTCCACCTATCATTATGTCCAACCACCACTCACTTATTCACAATCTCCACTTGTCACTACTCTTGCTCAATCACCTCCACATTTTGGTTCCAATTCCTCACAACAAACTACATCACCTAATGGCACCCTCTTAAACCAACTCTTGCAAGGAAAGACTTCTTTACAGCAAAAAGTGACAAGCTTGACATATTCTTCACAACCTAATATACCAACTTACCATGCATGTAATCCTTTATCCTATGCAGTCTTGAGAACTCCTATGCCTGAGAAGTTTGAAACTCCTCGCTTTGATAAATATGGTGGAAAAGGTGATCCTAATACTCATGTGGTAGCATTCACGACTATGTGTAGTGATTTTTACTTTGAAGAGGATTTGTTAAGAAAATTTTTCCTGCGATCTCTTAAGGATATGGTTTTAGAATGGTTTTTCTCTTTACCTACAAATTAAATACACTTTTTTTCACAGCTAGTTGATCAATTTTTACATTTTCAAGAAAATATTAGACCTCAAGTCTCTTTGATTGATTTAGTTCATTGCAAGCAAGGTCTGAAAGAGAAATTAACTGAGTTTATTAGTAGGTATCAAGGCCTTTATGCACAAATTCAATATTAGATGAAAGATGATGATGTTCAGAAGATATTTATTACAAATCTACAACCTAACATCCATGATAAGATTCTCTTGATGAAGTATAACTATTTTCAACATTTATACACCACCCTTCGAGATTACCAACTTTCCTCTAGTCAGTATGAAAACCAAAACTCATCAGCTAAATTTGGTCAATCCACCGGTGGACCTTCACAAAACAACTTTAAGAAGAATAATAAGAGTTTCATCAAGGTTAATGGACAAAATTCAAACATTTTCTCACAAGTATCTGCTATCACTAATCCAAAGAGGATATGATTTCATAATAGACAATAGCAAAGACAATTCACCCTGATATCTGACTCCTTACATTCTATCATGAATTAAGTTGTGATTAATAACCTCTTGAAGCTTCCTCTGATTAAACCATTGGATCCTAGTAGAATGCAAGGACCTTATTTTGATGCTAATGCTTTTTGTCATTTTCATCGACAACAAGGACATGATACTGAATGATGTATGCACCTTAAACATGAAATACAAGACCTCATCAACTCGAATGTTATATAGGTATCTAGTGTGAATGATAATGGAAATAAGTCGGTTGCTCCTCTGAATCAGGATTTACAAATCTTTACTAATCCTTTCCCTAAGCATACTGATAACAACATGATGGAACATAATATGGTAGAAGTAGAAGATGACTATCTAAACTATGATGAGATAATTGCTACAATAGAGGTGGATAAGGAAAATACTGAAGTATTACTTCATCCACACAGAAATAGAATTTATGTTGAGGATCCTCCTCCGTTATCCCTTCAAGGATCAGGAGTTAACCAAAATGCATTGGAAAAACAACTAGAACAACTGAAGAAAGAGATCATGACAAAATAAAAGATTGAAATGGTGCAAGATAGTCCTTTTCACTATGACAGACAAACTCAACAAAATAAGAGAGCTAAAGATTAGAAAAGAGTAAGATGATTATCATCAGTAGGAAATAACAATGGTTCTCCTCCTCATAAGCAACAAAAGATCTCACATACACAAGGATTTGACAAACTAGCACTGCATGGACAGTCTAAGAATAAAGAACAATCTAATGTGAAACTTGGCACAAAACTTGATGGAGCATCTCTCTAAGATGCTCGCAAGTTCCAAATTCTAGTACAGTTGTACTTGCAGGTAAGTATTTCTAAACCTTTACCTCTATGTTGTGTTCCACCCGTGAGGTGTTATGTGTTGTTTAGGTCTACTAGGATGACCCTTGAGACTCTTGTAAGGTCAAGGATACTGGGAGACCGCCTCTGTTGTGACTATTCTTCTATTTGTATCATCATTTTTCTATCTTGTTTCTCTATTTTTATTGTTATGTCATGCCTTAGGGGCATAGCATTGCGGTTGTTGACCTGGGGGCACCCTCCTATGTGATTGTTCCCAAGACACTTGTTCTCCTCTCTCGATTTATTGTTTACCTTCTTCTAGTGGTTCTATCTAGCTGGCGGATGATGAAAAACAAATAGGATTGATAAGGACCAAATGTCCCTTCAGTGAGTAAGCAAAAATGGACCTAGTCCATACATGACGATAGGGTTGATATATATATATATATCTGACGCTTGTCTAGTAGAATCACTCCGTGTGATATTTTGATTTCATCTTATCGCACTAACAAACTATAACAATACATCTGCTTTGTGCACTTTGTTTATCTTTGAATCTCACCCTAGTTACACTAAGTTCTAAGATCTTTCCAGTATAGCCCCACGGTTATACTTGGTTTCTAAATCCAAAGTGTAAGCTTGGCTTTTTGATGTGAACGATTGCATGCATTTATTTTGGATCATGTGATGTGGTTATTATCTTATGGAAATATTTCTAACCTCTCTTCTTGCAGGAAATTGTGTGTTTGTGGGAACATTTGACGATCGTAAAGTACATGTCACCTCTGGGGACATGGGATTTGCGAGAACTCTTGTTCCCTTGTATGTTTTCTTCCTACCTTAACGTGCTTGATATCAATACACAATATCAACCACCTTAAGGTGAGGGCATATGAAGATAAGTTGTCTAATGATTTTGATACTAACGAAGCATGTTTGTAAACCCTCTATGGAGAAAGGATATTGTATCTCCGCACAAGTGCACATCTTTATTCTATATTGTAATTGAGAAATACCTCTATAGAGGCAGGATATCGTATCTCTTGAGCCAGTGTGTATCCTTTTATTCAAAACCCTGTATGCAAGGCGGGGATGGTGTATCTCTTGAGCTAGCCACATTCTTTTATTTAAAAAGTCCTCCAAGTAGGCAGGGTTGGTGTATCCTCCCTTAAGCGTATCTTTGGCGGTTGTTGTGGCATAAGCCCAACCATCAGGTGTGCCTATAATGTGCCTGAGATGGTATTGAACCTAGCATTAGGTTTCTTCCATCACTTTTTTGCCATATTTAAGACGTATAGTATGTCTTTGGCATGTTATATGGCACTCGTGTCTTCTGTGTGTCTTCCGTGTGTTTTCCCCCATGTTGTAGTTTCAAGATGTGTGGTGAAATTGTTGGAAACAAGGTAGATAACTGAGAGGGGGGGTGAATTAGTTATCTCTAATAATTTTACTTTATTTTTCCTTTTATAATTTGTGCAGCATCAAAACACATAAGCATATATAATGATGAGAGTATAAATGAAATCAACACACATAACACAAGGATTTTAACGTGGAAAACCCTGTTAAGGGAAAAACCACGAGGTGACTAATCCAAGATTGTATTCTCTGTTAAAAGAATACGAAGTACAAAATGGCACTTGCCAATTAGGGCTCACTGCCCGAGCACACTGCTCATAAGAGGCACACTGCCTACAAGAGACTCATTGTCTACAAAGTTTATAGAAGATAACCAAGTGCTTGAACTGATGAGAAGCATCTGCTAATGCTGAGGTTCAGTTCCGGTTAGGCTCAATATACTGATTTAATGCACTTCATTCTTCCTCTGTTCTAGTTCTACTATTCTGTCACATACCGGACTTGTATTGCTGCTTCCACACTTCTCTCTGCCTTTCCTTGCACACTATATAACACACACTCACCTTCATGCTAAAATCCATCTGGTATATATATCTACATCAAGGATTCCAACATCTTTCTAGTCGGCAACCAGAATACTCAAGATATTTCCAAGACACTGATCTGTCGGCTGAATCCATGCTTAATATGTGATGCGTATCAAAGACAGACATAGAAGTCATCAATCATGTCATCCAACCATGTATGATCCCTCAAATAGCTTGATCACCATCAATTTCTCATCCGGATTAAAGTCTGATGCTCTGCCGGTCAGTTCTTCCTCAGTTTTCTCTACCTGTCAGGAACCCAACACTTAGATGCTCATATCTTTTCACTCATACATCACTAGAGGCTCAATCTCTGGAATGTAGTAGTCATGGTACTCTTCTTGACTTGTCCAAGTCTACAACTTGCTGAGTTACACCATCTGAGAGATCTGGACTTGATTGTCAGACCTTGCTGCATGCTCTATTCTTGCTCACCGAACCAAAACACTCTTCAATCTGTCTTCCGGTATAGACATACTATGTGCTGTGGATGTGTGGGATGGACTTTGTTTCCATCAATGACAACACTCATGAAGCCATACAGTGTCTCTTGCCAACAATCTCCCCCTTTGGCATTGATGGCAACACTTAGTGAAAAATGACTAAGTGTCACAGCAAACTCCCCCTTGGCGGATGCTCTATCTTATGCACTATTTTACCGAAGCTCCCCCTTAGCTAGATTCCACATTTTTCACTACTCCTCACTCCCCCTTTGACATCAATGGCAAAGGGCGGAATCCGCACACCAAAATTTGCAAAAATCAACCTATACATAGCCACATAAGTATATATACATGTTATACTTACATAAAACTTAACTATATCCTCAAAGGTGGTCTTCAACTGTACAAATTCTGTTGCACAACTCTGCTTCATCCTGTCCAAAATTGAGATGTGACCACTCAACAAAAATGCATAAACTTTTGCCCTTCTTAAGTCTTTCGGATCACTGGTCTGGGCTGTGGTCTGAGCATCAGTTAAGGCTTCATGCATGGCCTCTAACTTAGGGATAATTATCCCTCTAAGTTCACTCATCCTGCTTATTATATTCTTCCTCTCCTTTTCAAGCCTCTTTATTTCATTCATAATAGCAATAGCCTGGCACTCTTGATTCATTATGGATGTGGTGAGGGGATCAATATTCTAAGATAAACTTGACAGTTTACCTTCTTGTTCTTTCACCTTCTTTTCAAAATCCTCACTTTAGACCAGGATAGACAAAATTTATACATTTCTCCACCATCTTTAAGAGCATTTTCTAGGATCTTTATCCCAATATATAGGGTCCTCCTGTCATTAGCTATGAGCCCCTATACTTCAGTGAATCTCTTTCCCGAAAATTCTTTCTAGACTTTCTCTTTTGCCGATTTCTCTAAAGAATCAAAATGGGTGCTAACAGAATTAACTAGAAATTTCAAGTTACCAGATGGAGAGGCCGAAAGATCCTTTTGGAAGGATTGCATGATCTTCTCCAGCATCCTAGATGCAATCTCTATGAGCTCACAGTCTTCCATGTGAGACTTCAAAATCTTTTCTTTTGCTTTAGCTTGGGCAAAAAATGCTATCTTCATTGTCTGGACTAGAGTGAGGGAATCAAAATTTAGTGGTACTTGGAATAGTTCTGGTTCATCTATCTCCATCATTTCTTTAGTCAAGAAATTCTTCACTACTTCTGTAGTGTCTCTTGCTGGAGACTGAGTCTTCCTTCCTTTTGTTGCCTTAGAACTGTCATCAGAGATCTTCTCTATTTGTTCTTCTTCTCTTCCCTTTACCGCCTCTTCTTGACTCAAATTCTCCTCTTTTCTTCCTTCTCCTTCAGTTCCTGAGTCTGCAGGGGGATCTGGAGGAGAGGTGTTAACTTCTTCATGGACTTCTTCTTCCAGAATAGAGGAATCCAAGTCCTTAGACTTCTCCTCATCTATCTCTTTGGACTCTTCTACATTTTTCTCAGTAGATTCTTCTTTCGATGCACTTAATCCTTCGACATCCGTGGTAGAAGGTTCTTCATCTATTTCCTTTATAATAGGAAGATTGATTTTTTGAAGGCATTCCGGAGGATGTCTTCTATTTCTTTTGCCACCTGATCAGTCTCTCCAAGCATAAGTTTGTTCATTCTTGCTTTGCTCTGGAACTCATCCTTGCAGTCCTTAAAGATCATGGTCATTTGTTTTGGAGTAATGGAAGGATAGAGCTGAATTGCAATCTATTCCCTGATCTCTAAATCCTTTTCCTTGGCATTCTCTTTTCTTAGTTCAAGTACCTTCTCTAGACTTTTGGGAATTAGAGAAATGATTTCAATGAATGCTTTATTATAAATGTTTAGGTACTTGACTGTAGCTTCCTCCAAAATTCTTTTGTCAGTATCAGTGTAATCATCATAAAATTCTGTGACTGGTTGCAGGTTCCCATCCACAGTGACTACCTTGATGATATCATCAATAGAAAGAGTGGGCCTTTTAACAAATTCTTCTACCCCTTCTTCTTTGTTTTTATAGGTAGAGGATTCCTTGGAAGTTTTCTTCTTCTTCATTTTCTTAACATCCTCATCTGACTCTATTTCTTCATCATCCTTTTGGCTTATGTAATCCCTTGTGGATTTTTCTCTTGTTCTCTTTTCTCCCTTTCCAGATGTCTTGGCTTTTGGTTTTGAGGCTCTTGAGCTCTTAGAGGTGGCAGGTGCCGAGCTCTTTGAGGATCTAGTCCAGGAGGAGGCTTGCACCGGAACACTTTCCTTTTCTATTTCTTGCTTCTCTTTCTCAGATCTTTCTATTTTCTCTGTGTTTGCATCAACTACCTCTTTTGATATGCCATATCTCTTGGTGATTTCCTCTACTTCCCTTCTAACTTTTCTTTTTATTTCCTATTGCCTTAGTTCAACATGAATCTTTACACTTAATTCTTCAAATGTTCCAAACCTTTCTACCTCAGGGTCCTTAGGTTGACTTAGCAAGTGTTGGATATGCAGCTCCAAGATTTTCTCATCAACCTCATATCCCATTGGCATAATCCAAACTATTCTAGGCTCAACTACCTCCATTAGGCATTGATCAGTGTCTACCATGAAGCATATTGTATCCTTATACTTTTCAACTATTGTTTAAGGAATTCTTTCTCAGCCTACATCATACTTTGGAAGTTCTTAAAATATCCCCAGAGTGTTGTGCTTTGAGCCTTGGCATCACCAAGGCCATACATGTAGTCTCTGATTTGTATGGCAACCGGTTTGTCATTTTGCCATACCCAAGCACTTGATCCGGGAAGCTCATTCATATAGTAAAAGAATAAACATAGTATTAAGCCACCATACTTGAATGAGTTCTTCTTATCCTTCTTGATCTTCTGCAAGTTTTCTAACAGTTGGTTCAAAAGAAGATCACATAGGTCATAATCAACATTTTCCCTTAGCATCTGATATGCTGTATAAATTGTAGTTCCGGACACAAAATTCTCCCTACTGGAGTGATATATTTTATAACCTATTATCATAGAGGCAAATTTGATATCCGGATCTGTGATATCTTCTATTGTCATGGCTCTTTTGTCAAACTTAGATCCGGTAGCCTCACTTACTATCTGATTCTTGACAGATTTGAGTGTAGGCAACCCATCGGATGAGTGCAATCTAGTTACTGCCCTAATGGCATATTTTGTTATCTTGAAGGGCTTCATCAACCACATGAAGTTGTCATGTATTCTACTAAGAACATATCGGACCCATTCATCTTCTGTAAAATAGGGGAAGTGGATGCAATGTCCAAAATGCTTATCCCAGAGGGCCTTGTATTGAGGTCTAAGTTTAAAAGTTTCATCTATTAATTATTTATGATAGATATCCATCAGCTTGGATTCCCCAAATTCCTCAATATTGGCATCGATGTACAGCCTAAAATCTTCTATGTGCAGAACCCCATGTAGAATGCTAGAAAAGGCACCTAAGGGATCAACTTCTAGGGATTTGTAGGGGTGTTTCTTGAACTTTGGGCGTGGCTTATCAGTGATCTTAACAACCATTGGAGTAGCCATCTTTGCAAAAGATTCAGAGAGAGATATTCATAAATTGAAATACCTTTTTATGCTTCTAGGGTTCACAATATGAGCCGGAAAAGATCGTTGGTTGAATTGGATTCTGCGGTTGATCTTTGAGAAGGTTGTAACAATATTGATGTAGAGCTCTTCCTTTCTTCTTCTCGAATGCAGATGTGCAAATGATGAATAAAAGAACCCTTTTATCTCTGCACAAACCCTAATTTCCTATTGCAATAAATGCACAACTTAAGTTGTTCCGGTTGCCTCGTTCTGAGAGAGATCTTTCTGAAACACTAAGATGCACTTAGAATTATTTTTAGTGATAATTGATAATGTATCTCCTTTCCTCCAATCATACCATTTATCCTCAGGTTAAGATATTTCAATTTTGAATCATACCAGATCTAACTGTGATAATCTTGCTTTTACCAGATGGATGTCAAACTGAATCAATCATGGATGATTAACCTCTTCAAAACTCCTTGCGGATCTTTCATATTTTTACCAAGGGTTAGTTAGATATTTCTCTGAGAGCCCTTTAATCCGCAACATTTCATGTGCCAAATTTAGGTACCAATTGATTGGCTGGGGGAATTTATTTTCCTTTGTGACTCCCCCTAAGCTAGAGCTCATCTATTTAGTTTCCGGAAGGAATATCAACACCAGATTCTGGTGCGGATCCATCCCCAACATTTTCTGTACTCTTCTTCACCCAAATCTTTTTCATCTCCTTTTGAACTTCATCCGCATTCACTTTGCCTTTTCCTTTATCTTGATTTTGATTATGATGCATCGAACCCTTTTTATCTTGATTCTTACTTCTGCAGAATTTGGCAATATGATCGGATCTATTGCAATTGTAGTAAAAAATATTTCTTTGCATATTTGACTGATATCATCTTGATCTGCATTGATTAGCCATATGTCCCATTCTATTGCATGCAAAGCATCTACCATTGAATGAATTGTTTATTTGCATATTTCTGCATTCATGAGATTTGTGACCATACCTTTTGTAGTTGAAACACCGTACGGAGAAGGATGAATTAGCCTGATTCATTCTTCTTCTGCACTGAGTTGTTTTATGATCGAAGTTGTTGCAACTGTAGCAGTATCCATTGAAGGATGGATATCTTTGAGCATTTGGTTGCCTTACCGGAGGTCTTCTAGGCCTATTCCTTGGATTTCCTGATCCAGAGTTCTTCTGACCAGATCCAGAGCTTTCACCTTTCTCATATCCCAAGCCACGCTTGTCATCTACCCTCTTTTGGCTTTCAAGAAGAACTTCAAGTTGAGCTGAGCTTATCTTGAATTTCTCTTTGTATTCATTTGTTGTTTGAAGATCTTGTTTAAGAGTGTCTATCTGATTCTCAAGTTGTTCTTCATTATCTCTAGCTTCTTCAAGATTAGATTCCAGATGCTTGATTATTCTATCCATTTTGTGGCAGTCTTCTGACTTCTCCTTGAGAGATTGTTTCAGACAATCTTAAATTTTTCTTTTCTCTTCAATTTCTTGGGTGAATCTCATAACCCCTGATTCCATTTCATGTCTTACCATAATGACCTCTTTTGATAGCTTCTCACATAGCTTGTTTTTCTCATTCAGATCTTCATTAGTATCATTGGCTTCACTTTGACTTGCTAATTGTTGAAGTAGTTCCTTTCTCTTTTTCATAGAGATACTCAGTTTTTCTTTTAGGTCATTTATGAAATCATCAGCTTGTTTGAGTCTTTCTCTCAAGTTATTGACTTTAGAGTCAGATTGCTCAAGATCATCTAGAGCTGACTGAAGTTGTTCCTTCATACCATACATATCCATTAAGATTCCCAAATCTTCCTCAAGCTGTTAGGCTCTGCTTAGAGGAACTTAGCTCTGATACCAATTGTTGGAAACATGGTAGATAACTGAGAGGGGGGGTGAATTAGTTATCTCTAATAATTTTACTTTATTTTTCCTTTTATAATTTGTACAACATCAAAACACATAAGCATATATAATCATGAGAGCAGAAATGAAATCAACACACATAACACAAGGATTTTAACACAGAAAACCCTGTTAAGGGAAAAACCACAGGGTGACTAACCCAAGATTATATTCTCTATTAAAAGAATAAGAAGTACAAAATGACACTTGCCAATTAGGGCTCATTGCTCAAGCACACTGCTCACAAGAGGCACACTGCCTACAAGAGACTCACTATCTACAAAGTTTATAGAAGATAACCAAGTGCTTGAACTGATGAGAAGCATCTGCTAATGCTGAGGTTCAGTTCCAGTTAGGCTCAATATACTAATTTAATGCACTTCATTCTTCCTCTGTTCTAGTGCTGTTGTTCTGTCACATACCAGATTTGTATTGCTGCTCCACACTTCTCTCTGCCTTTCCTTGCACACTATATCAACACACACTCACCTTCATACCGAAATCCATCCGGCATATATATCCACATCAAGGATTTCAACATCTTTCTAGTCGGCAACCGGAATACTCAAGATATTTCCAAGACACTGATTTGTCGGCTGAATCCATGCTTAATATGTGATGTGTATCAAAGACATAGACATAGAAGTCATCAATCATGTCAACCAACCATGTATGATCCCTCAAATAGCTTGATCACCATCAATTTCTCATCTGGATTAAAGTCTGATGCTCTTCTGGTTAGTTCTTCCTCAGTCTGCTCTGCCTGTCAGGAACCCAACACTTAGATGTTCATATCTTTTCACTCATACATCACCAGAGGCTCAATCTCTGGAATGTAGTAGTCATGGTACTCTTCTTAACTTGTCCAAGTCTACAACTTGCTAAGTTACACCATCTGTGAGATCTAGACTTGATTGTCGGACCTTGATGCATGCTCTATTCTTGCTCACCGGACCAAAACACTCTTCAATCTATCTTCTGGTATAGACATACTATGTGCTGCAGATGTGTGGGATGGACTTTGTTGCCATCAATGACAACACTCATGAAGCCATACAATGTCTCTTTCCAACAGAAATGCACCTCCTACACTTGGGTTTTGTATGGCGTGTTTCTTCCTAGGCATAGTCTCAAGACGTGTGGCGAAATGCCCCTCTTATGCTTTGGGATTTGTATGGCATGTTTGTTCTCAAGTGTAGTTTCAAGACGTGTGGCAAAATGTCCCTACATTTTGGGTTGTGTGTTTACTTTCCTTGTACTTGCATTTGCATTCATATATGAGAAAATGAAAAAATAAATAATCACTACATTAACTATATTCACTGTGTCTTGCATGTCTTCAATGTTGTCTTCTCCATGTTTTATGTGATTGTTACTGTCTTCTCTATGTTTTGCGTGCCGGTTACTGTCTTCAATGTGTTTGGCATGTCTATGACATGTTTTCTCTAATGTCTACCTAAGACTGGGGGCTAGAAATAGTTCTCAATCTTCATGTATGCATTAGCTCTAAGTGCCTGGCATGTTTGTTGTGATTGTTGACCGTACTTTAATGCATGTATGGGCCTTGCGTTCATGCATACATTAAAGTGAGGGCTAAATGTTACGTAGGAAAATGTCTCCCTAGGACTTTTTCCCTCCTATGTTTATGATGTAGAGAAGGTATCAAAATCAAAACTTACTCAAACAACTCTTTTCCAAAGTCTTCACACAACAAACAAAGTGATTTTCTTGACAAATTGTCACTATGCCTTATAGGACAACAAACACCCCTTTTCTAACATAATTTGCAGAAAACAAATCAATGCCACAATCCAAAAACTATTTTGGACACCCATTATGGAATTCTAAAATATACTCAAAATTTAGGTATGGTTGTTTTGGAACAACAAAGCCAAAAATTGACTGTCCCATTTGATAAAGGCCTAATTAGGACAACAAACAAGGTTTTTCCCACATAAATTCCTAACTAGACCTCATACCCAGAAATTAATTATAGTTTTAGATACCCTTTATCTTCTTTTACAACATACCTCAATTGTAGGTGGGTTTACTTTGGAACACAACCTTCAAATTTCTGCTGCTACGCTTTTAAAGAGGCCTAATTAAGCTTGCTTGAATGGCTCACAATTAGGTTTTCAAAACCCCAACCTCAAACCTCCATGAAAATAGATCAAACATGTGACAAAGAGCCTGCCTAAACATTTCCAATCTCTTTAAAGGTCTCCCAAGAGCTTTTCTACAAACCCTAACACCTATGCATCTCCTATGCCAAAAATAAGAGGTTTTCTACCCAGATTTAGAAAAATGGATGCCAAATGCTCAAATCTTAATAAAAAATGATGAGACCAAATGAAAATGAATGAAGATTCAATTATTCATTAATCCAAGTTCATAAAATATCACTTACAAGTCGTACAGGGCCGTACCAACCTCAGGAACATCAAAGAATGTTTTAAATTTGGAAAAAATAGAGGTCTTTTATTGAAATTCTCACACATACATCCTTTTCCACCATCCTCCCCCCTTTTCTCACCTTCATAGAGCATATTTGAAACCATTACAATGTTTTTCCAACTACCATTGGAACCCCAATGGTCTAACCAACCCATGGCAACCGATGACTCTTCAACTTCCATGATTTTTGCACTTTTACAACTATGACAATATTTTTGCATTATGACTTCATAAACCACCTAACAACCTAATATTGACTCAAACACATATAAAGTGGTCTTAATTGACCTTATTACATCAAAGACATAATATTAAAGCATAATTTAACAAAATTGCCTCATGGAGGCATGAAATCCCAAGGTGCTCCTGCACCATACTCCCCAGACAAAATTGACTCAAGTCCCCTTGAGTGAGGATCTGCAACAATTTATTCCTGCATGTCAAAGTAACCCTCAATCATCCAATTAGCTTCTTTATAAGGCAGTCCCTTCCATTCAGTCAAGTACTGGAAGTAGGCTTTGTCCCTTGAGTCTTTGAGTGCCTTCATGTCCAAGACACACTCCAACCTTGGTAGAAACTCTTGTACCCTCCCAACATCTGCAAATATTTGAGAATCTGCACCATGACCTACAACCACAAATACTTGTAAAGAGTATACATCAAAAGGTAAATCTGCAACCTTGAAATCAATGGCTCTTTTGTTCATATTTGCCCCTTGATTGCACTCAACATGTAACTGACCCCATTGTGTCTGATGGATTACATACACTTCCACAACACCTTGCTCTCTTCCAATAGCCTGCTTCATCTTGAACTTAGGTCTATCCCTCCTCAAGATTGCAATCTCAGCAAGAGATTTGTGCATTCCCTCTTTGCTTCTACTTGCCATGCCATCCAACCAACTTTCTTGATTAGCATTACTACCTTCTACCAAAATAGATAAATCATCCTCAACCTCCAATGTCTCATTGTGTAACACCTGCAAAACAAAACATGGAACCCCTTTCTTGAAATTTGGCCCTTCAACTTCATCTTGTATGGGAGGGTCTTCACCAATCTGCCCAAGCAATGCAAAAATATAGTGGGCTGCACCCTCATACTCCAACTGCAAATGTGGAGTGTCTTCAACCACCTTGACAGTTTTGTCTTCCCATTCTAGAAACCTTGTATGAGAACTAACACCTTTCCTTGAAATGTCATCTATTACCAAATCAACATACCCTTGCAACAAGTGTTAAACTTCTAATGGCAATTCATCAATCCTAATTGTTGTTATGACAGTCATATTTTTACTCACCACTTTATTATCTGCCTCTTCCTCTTTTATTGGATTCTTCTCTTCCTTCAAAGATTCCTTAATGTCTGGTTCTATTGTCCCCTCATGCCTTCTCCTCTGAATGATCTTCTTGATAGGCCATGTGAACTTGTTCTTTATTGTAAATACCAACCTTGTTCTTGGTTTGCTCTCTTAAGCAGCTGCATCTCAAATTCCAATCTTTCCCTCTCTTTTCTTATTTGTTCAAGGGCTTGTTTCAATTCTTCTATCTCTTTATCAACATCCATTTGCCTTACCTTCTCATCCTTCTTCTTTGTCTCATCTTTCTCTTTTCTCATCTTGCTTGGTACATCCTTACTGTACAAGTCTCCACAGACTATTCTCCTCAACACTTCCATTCTTTTTCCTCAAGAAAGTCTCTTTCACCTTGCTTTTTCTTGTCTTTGTGATACATCACCTAGGTCTTTTTCCTTTTCCTCACTACCTAGTCTTTTGGCATCCAGGTTCTTCCTTTAATAGGAAAAAAGACAACACACAAACTCCAAAAACTTATCTTGCCCAGATCTTTGGGCTTTGATACCAATTTTATGTAGAGCAGGTATCAAAATCAAAACTTACTCAAAAAACTCTTTTCCAAAGTCTTTACACAACAAACAAAGTGATTTTCTTCACAAACTGTCACTATGCCTTGTAGGATAGCAAACACCCCTTTCTGACATAATTTGCACAAAAAAACTCAATCCCACAATCCAAAAATTGTTTTGGATACCCATTATGGATTTATAAAACATACTCAAAATTTAGGTATCATTTCTTTGGAACAACAAAGCCAAAAATTGTCTGTCACGTTTGATAAAGGCCTAATTAGGACAACAAACAAGGTTTTTCCCACATAAATTCCTAACCAGACCTCATACCTAGAAATTAATTATAGTTTTAGATACCCTTTATCCTCTTTTACAACATACCTCAATTTCAATTGGTTTTACTTTGGAACACAACCTTCAAATTTCTGCTGCTATGCTTTTAAAGAGGCCTAATTAGGCTTGCTTGAATGGCTCACAATTAGGTTTTCAAAACCCCAACCTCAAACATCCATGAAAATAGCTTAGACATGTGACATAGTGCCTACCTAAACATTTCCAATCCCTTCAAACCATTTCCCAAGAGCTTTTCTACAAACCCTAACACCTGTGCATCTCCTATGCCAAAAATAAGAGGTTCTCTGCCCAGTTTTAGAAAAATGGCTGCCAAATACTCAAATCTTAATGGAAAATGATGAGACCAAATGAAAATGAAAGAAGATTCAATGCTTCATCAATCCAAATGAATAAAATATCACTTACAGGTCATACATGGCCGTACCAACCTCAGGATCAAAGAACATTTTAAATTTGCATAAAACAAAGGTCTTTTATTGAAATTCTCACACATACATCCTTTTCCACCATCCTCCCCCCTTTTCTTGCCTTCAAAGAGGATATTTGAAACCATTACAATGTTTTTCCAACTACCATTGGAACCCCAATGGTCTAACCAACCCATGTCAACCGATGACTCTTCAACTTCCATGATTTTTACACTTTTACAACTATGACAACATTTTTGCATTATGACTTCATAAACCACCTAACAATCTAATATTGACTCAAACACATATAAAGTGGTCTTAATTGACCTTATTACATCAAAGACACAATATTAAAGCATAATTTAATAAAATTTCCTCATGGAGGCATGAAATCCTAAGGTGCTCCTGCACCAATTTAGCTCCCGGGGCCTTTAGAAAGCATTTTAAGCATCTTGCATATTCATGTTAACTCCCGATGAGAGAACCACAAAGTTTTATGACAAATAGGACCTAGGGGTGCTATTTAAATAAATCCTGACCTAAATAGGGAGGGAGGACTTGGGCGCTCGTGCCCTAGTCCTGCCCTATTTTAGGCAGGACCTAAATTCAAGTGTCAGTTATGTGACTGTTAATTAGGTCCCATGCTGACATCTGAAGTTTGAATTACGAAATTCTTGGTGGGAAGTTGTTTAGTTGCATATATAAGCATGTTTACAGATTCTCTTGTAAACTAGAATATGATTATGAACTTTTGGCGCACTTATGATTTGAGATCATTCAAAGTATTCATTGTTGCAAAGCATATTTGTCTTGTTATTGTGTTTGTTATGTAGATTTGGCTTCATCTTCTTGTGTGTTGAAGGATTATCATCTGTATGTGAGATACACCTCTGAGGTGACATTTATTTGTGTTTTCAATCATTTATCAATTGATGTTTGCCTCTATCCTATAGGGACACGCATTCTCTATCTAATAATGATGTTTAGAAGACTTGAATGTCTCTACGGGGCTTGACCGAGGCAAGCCTCTAAACACCACAACCCCAACCCTCTTTTCTATGATTGTAGGTTATAGGTGCAGAAGTGGAAGGAATAGAGTTGTAGGGAAGCATAATAGAGTGTCAAAATCAGAGATCTGAGAAGAAAAGCAAGACCTAGACTTGGGCACCTGCTCATTAGTCCTCTGGATCCCAAAACACAGAAATATTTGGAACAACAAAAATAGGTTACAGACAACTTTCAGAGATCTTGACAGAAACTGGTACCTTGGACTAGGGTGCCTGCTCATTAGTCCCTAACTTTCTTGCATCCAAAATCCTAAAATCTGGTATGTATTTACTCTAAATATTATATCTCTGTCTATGAGTATTTGTTGTGTTTCGTCCATTAATTTACGATTTTATGAAATTAGGGTTTTGAGCATAATTAGACTTTAATCAATCAATTAATTAGAAAATTCCAAGTTTCCTCTTCATTCTAAGGAACACAAAATCTGTAGCAAATCCCTCTTGCAAAAGGTTGAGGCTTGACTCGATTTATGTTCTTGAATGTAAGGTGTGAAAGGAGGATTAAACCATGAAATTGAAAACCCCTCTTTTCCACTAAACATACGGAATACACGAGTGCCATAGAGTATGTTATCGACACACTATACATATTAAAGACAAAACATGAGTGATGGGAGGAGCTCATCACTACGTGGCACCATCTAAGACATGCCAAACACTAGCAATTGAGCTACGCTACCACAACTGCCAAAGACACGCTTAAGGGTGAATAAGTCAAGATCCAACCCTGCCTTCGCATAGGACTTTTTAAAAGGATATGCAACCACTCAAGGGAATACACAATCCCACCTTCCACATAAGGTCTTTCGAAAACATACAACCCCACCTGCATTGCGGAGATGCTTTAAAATGAAAAGGAAGCATGTACACAAAGCATACAACCCCACCTGCATCTTAAAGACACCTTATGGTGAAAAGGAGGCATACACAACACATAAAGACAAAGTACACAACCCCACCCACATTGCAGAGATACCTTTGATGGTGACAGGTTGTCATTGATGTCAAAAAGGAGTTATGTTGATCATGGTATTATGATGTTGAATTGCATTGTCATGTTGATTGATCAAGTTAAGATAAGAGGTTGCTTGTGTCTCCAAAAAGGCATCACATAATTCTTATATGCAGATTACATTAGGATGTCAAAGGAATTGGCCATGGTGTTCATGTCAAAAGATGCAGTGTTTGTGATAAGGTCCTTGATTAGCTTCCTATTAGATTGGTATGCCAAAGTAATGGCTATTCTTCCATTCAGAGAATTTGATGTTGCTTCATGTCATGCTTCTAATATCGGTTTAAAGTCAGTGTGTGTTAATGATTACAGTGCTATTGATTTTGAGGCACAATGTTAGTGCAAAGGTGAAATGAAAAATGAAATTTGCCATGATCTATGCAAAAGCCTAGTTTGCATACAAAGGTTAAAAAGGTCTATCATTCAGTTTGTATGATGAAATTTAGAGATCATCTGCATAAAATTTCAATACAAGATTGAACTTTTTTTTGTAGTATTTAAAGGTTTTAAAAGGATAAAAAAATAATAATCCTAAAGTAAAAAAAAATTCTAAATTTTTAAAGTGACCACACTTTAAAATCTTAAATCTTAAATCCTTTTATTTTTTTTAATTCTAAATTCTAAAGTGGGAAGCTAAATAAAGTCTATTATTAGACTTTTCTAAGGAGCTTTTTTAAAGAATTATTTATGAAAGCTTTTCAAGATTCTTTCTAAATTCTAAGATGCTTTCATAGTCTTATGTGGTTTAGAAGACTTAAAAAAAGGAGGAAATTGTTTATAAAAAAAAAATAAAGCATCTTTTTAATGGAATTTTTTTAAAGGAGATTTTATAGCAAGATTTTTGGAGCTTTCTAAGAAGATTTTTTTTTTTCTAATTTTAATCTCCATCCCATGTGAAGAAGGAACTTATTCTTTTTAAGAATAATGTTTAAAGATTTTTTTAAGATTTTTTTTCAAAGGGGATTTGAAAATGAAGGATGAATCCAGGGACATTTTGTATTCATTGAAGATTTTTTAGGGGCAGAGAAATGGATTTTTATGCAGATATTTATAGAGAAGAAAATTGAAAAGTGTTTTTTTGAGAGGAATATGAAATATCATTTCATTATGTTTTGATACACAGATTGAAGATATTTTTGCTAGAGAAATTTTTCAAAAAGAGATATTAGATGATTTTATTGCAAAGAAGTTTGATTGACAAATTGGTGGAGTTATTTTTGCAGATTGAATTTGCACGGGCAAAATGATTTTATTTTTGATAGGGACAATATTGGAGATTCTTTTGTAGGAATAGGAAGGATCATGCATGAAGGCATTTTGATGAAAGATGAAAATGAGGACAGAGATTTTATTACAGGGGCAGATTCAAAATATATTATGATGAATTGTTTTGCAGTTTAAAAAGAATACAGAATGGAGATCTATTTGATGCAATCAGATCTATTTTCTTTTAGAGAAGATGAAAGGTTTTAATAAGAGGATAATAAAAATATGTTTTGAAGGTGAAAAGACATTTCAGGTGCATTGATGCAAATATATAAATAGATATTGATGAAACATAGATGATTATGCAGTGTTGTTGAGTGTATCCAGATGTAGGATTGATTTTGAACAGAATGGACATTTGACATACACATGAGAGAAGAAATGTTTTGTATTGAAACAGAGAAACCCTCTGAATTCTTGTTTTCAGTTTGTTCTGTATTAGGGGTTGGTGCTCCTTGAAGCTGGTGCTTCTAAACAGTATGCCGGTGAGGCTTACAGGTCAGTGAGACCTTAACATTTGTCAGTGAGACACGTATTGTAGCCAGTGAGGCAGTTCTGGAGTGGTTTTTCTACCCCTGGAGGGTTTTCCACTCATGCAATTCTTGTGTCTTGATTCATATTGATCATCTCTCTATGATTGTATGTTTTACTCATGAGTTTTGTTTATGTGTTTGACAAAGTTATGTGCACATGTGTTTGACAATTCAATGATAACTTTCTCACCTTTATGCTCTACAAGTTAAAGTTTGAAAAAGATTTGAAAATTCACACAACACTGATTCACCCCCCCCCTCTCAGTGTTGTCCTTTACTCCTACAATTGGTATCAGAGCCAGTTTCCCTCTTGCAGCTTAATCAGCTTGGGTAGGTCCTATGTGTGGAGTTCAATGGGTAAGTGCAGGAGAAATAAGAACATGAGAAATGTTAAGATTCATTCTGGTCAAAAGACACAAAAGACATCATTCATATCAAATCTAGATGTTGATATAAAGTCAACTGATAAAGATGTTCTGCATGTTGAGTCTGATATTATCTTAAAAGAAAAGGTTTCAGATGTTCCTCAGTTTGATGGTTCAAATTTTTCAGTTTGGTATGTTAGAATGCAAGTATATTTATCCTCCTTAGGATATGATGTATTAATGTCAGTTGAGAATGGTAATTCTGCAAATAACAAAGAAGTTCTTGAATATAATGATATTGCAAAGAAGGCTATATTATCTGCTCTGTCTAATGATGTTATTTGTAAAGTTATGGATTGTGTTACAGCTCAGGATATGTGGAGGAGATTGAAAAGAATTTACCAAGGTAATGATAAAGAAGAGGACACTCTGGTGTGTCAAGAAAGTGGCAATGAAAGGCAATCACATGAAGAAGTTGAGACCCAATCAAATTCAGAAGATGATGATGATCAGGATTATGATGAACAAGACTGTGAGATTGATCTGGAAGGAGAGCTCATATATGCTCTAACTGAACTCAAGAATTATAAGAAGGAGAACAAGAAATTAATGTTGCAATTGCAGCAAGAAAGAGTTTTAAAAGACAAAGCTCTTATAGATCTTGAAGGTGCTAGAAACCTGATTGTAGACTTGAAGAATCAAGCAAGTGAATCAGATAAATTGATTGTCAGTTTGAAATCAGAAATTGAAGAAGCTAAGAGGATAGCTGATGTCTCAATATCTAACCTTGAAGTTGCAAGGATTGAGAATCTAAAACTAGAGAGTGATATTATCAATCTAAGAAAAGAGTACGATGGTCTCAAAGCTATATCTAAGAAGTATAAGGAGTTTGAAGAAAGCACAAGCAAGCTACATAAGATGCTTGGTAAACAAAAACTATATGGAGACAATACTGGACTTAGTTTTGAAGAAGGAGAATGTTCAAAAGCTAGAGAGACTCCTAGAAAGAAGATTGATTTGAATGCTGCCACTGAAAACAAAATACATAATCAAAGAAGAAGAAATTTCAGAAGAAATGCTCCTGTTAGACAAGCATACATGTATAGGTATAACTATTCTTTTAATGGTTATTGTTATACTTCTAATCAATTTGGGCACAAATCAGTTAATTGCAAAAGGAATATTGACATTATTTGTTACAAGTGCAATAATGTTGGACATATACAAACAAATTGTAAAAGATATGATTCTGCATGGAAGTCTAGCATGAGTGCTCAAAGGTATTATCAGTCATTTGGTTATGATTATAACATAGTTTTTTATAATTGCAATTCTTTTGGTCATAAAGCTCATAGTTGTAGAAAAGCATCATCTAATTTGATAGGTTGGAAATGGAAAGAGGCAGAAAAAGTTTGGAGAAAGAAAGAACCTGTAAAAGTGTGGAAGCAAAAATAGAGTCATGAGAAGGTAAAACCCAAACTTGTGTATCCTACACAAGTTACATCATCAGTTGCATAACAGATAGTATGATGTGAGGGGGAGTTGTTCTTGTTCTATCTTTTATCCCCAAGAAGTTACAGGAGGAGATCAGTTGATCTTGTTTTGTTTGTCATGCTTGCCTGAAATGTTTGAAATGAAGTTTCTGATGTTTTTGAGTTTCAGTGTATGTTAGGTGTTTATGATCAGTGACATGTTTAGTGGATCATATAAAGTGTTCAAAAGCTCTCTGCACAAAGAGTTTGATGATGTTGTGACATTGATCCTATTTGTATATTGTTTGATACTTACATGATTAAGTTGTCATGATGCTTCTATTAAGGTGTTCTCAAGGAACTCTCACCTGGATTTGGTTTTGCAAAGTGGTGTTACAGGAAGAGCTTGATGGGCTGATTTGAATGATAAAGTCAAGAGGAAGGAGTTCGTTCTTGTTGATTGCAGATGTGGTTATATCAGGTTTGACAATGTGTTGTAAAAGGTATCTTGTGCAGAAGGATGTTCTCTATTCTTGATTGCAGAATAAATGTTCATTTAGAAGTGATCATTGGTATATTAATTTGACATATTCTTCATCATCAAAATGGTTCAGAAAGGTATGAGAAAATTGTGTGCCTCTTGTTTTGAAGTGGTAAGGTATGTATGGCAAGCTATGACATCTAGAGTTGCTTATTAAATTGATGGAGAATGATTGTGATGTCAAAAGGTGTTTGATGGTGCCATGTTTTTTTCTTAGCATGAAAGGTTGAATGTCAAGTAATTGGATGGTATTCTTTAGGTTGATATGTTTTAGGACTATTTCAGGAAGTGAATCAGTGCTGAGTTTAGTTGAGTTATGTTGATTATTCTTGTTAGGTGGTATTTATGAGTAGTGATTTGTTTGTAAACTTTATCACAGGGGAAGCAAATAGGTTCATTGGAGATTTATCATGTGGTCAAAAGTGTTGTTGATTGAAGAAGAATTGTTTGTTTTGAAAGTTTATTTTTTAATCACATGTGATGTCATCAAGAGTATGTCAGTCTTCATCTTCATAGTGGTATTGTAATAAGAAGTGGTATTGTCATCAGATGTAAGTTAAGTGGTATCAAAGTTTTTTGGTAAGTGGTTCTCAATTTTATTTTTTGGTTGAAGTTAACAAGATGACAAGAGTTTATGCCTTCAAAGTGTTCATATTTCAATGGTTATGATCATGCTATAACATTTTTTAGTGGAGTTGTTCTCAGGGGGAGTTAATTCAGGCTTTGTCATCAAATGTCAAAAAGGGGGAGAAAGAAAAATGTTTTATAAAGTTTTGCCATCAATGACAAAGGGGGAGATTGATGGTGACAGGTTGTCATTGATGTCAAAAAGGAGTTGTGTTGATCATGGTATTATGATGTTGAATTGCATTGTCATGTTGATTGATCAAGTTAAGATAAGAGGTTGCTTGTGTCTCCAAAAAGGCATCACATAATTCTTATATGCAGATTACATTAGGATGTCAAAGGAATTGGCCATGGTGTTCATGTCAAAAGATGCAGTGTTTGTGATAAGGTCCTTGATTATCTTCCTGTTAGATTGGTATGCCAAAGTAATGGCTATTCTTCCATTCAGAGAATTTGATGTTGCTTCATGTCATGCTTCTGATATCGGTTTAAAGTTAGTGTGTGTTAATGATTACAGTGCTATTGATTTTGAGACACAATGTTAGTGCAAAGGTCAAATGAAAAATGAAATTTGCCATGATCTATGCAAAAGCCTAGTTTGCATACAAAGGTTAAAAAGGTCTATCATTCAGTTTGTATGATGAAATTTAGAGATCATCTGCATAAAAATTTCAATACAAGATTGAAGTTTTTTTTGTAGTATTTAAAGGTTTCAAAAGGATTAAAAAAAAAAAAATCCTAAAGTAAAAAAAAATTCTAAATTTTTAAAGTGACCACACTTTAAAATCCTAAATCTTAAATCCTTTTATTTTTTTAAATTCTAAATCCTAAAGTGGGAAGCTAAATAAAGTCTATTATTAGACTTTTCTAAGGAGCTTTTTTAAAGAATTATTTATGAAAGCTTTTCAAGATTCTTTCTAAATTCTAAGATGCTTTCATAGTCTTACGTGGTTTAGAAGACTTAAAAAAAGGAGGAAATTGTTTAAAAAAAAAACAAAGCATCTTTTTAATGGAATTCTTTTAAAGGAGATTTTATAGCAAGATTTTTGGAGCTTTCTAAGAAGATTTTTTTTGTTTCTAATTTTAATCTCCATCCCATGTGAAGAAGGAACTTATTCTTTTTAAGAATAATGTTTAAAGATTTTTTTAAGATTTTTTTTCAAAGGGGATTTAAAAATGAAGGATGAATCCAGGGACATTTTGTATTCATTGAAGATTTTTTAGGGGCATAGAAATGGATTTTTATGCAGATATTTACAAAGAAGAAAATTGAAAAGTGTTTTTTGAGAGGAATATGAAATATCATTTCATTATGTTTTGATACACAGATTGAAGATATTTTTGCCAGAGAAATTTTTCAAAAAGAGATATCAGATGATTTTATTGCAAAGAAGTTTGATTGACAAATTGGTGGAGTTATTTTTGCAGATTGAATTTGCACAGGCAAAATGATTTTATTTTTGATAGCGACACTATTGGAGATTCTTTTGCAGGAATATGAAGGATCATGCATGAAGGCATTTTGATGAAAGATGAAAATGAGGACAGAGATTTTATTACAGGGGTAGATTCAAAATATATTATGATGAATTATTTTTGCAGTTTAAAAAGAATACAGAATGGAGATCTATTTGATGCAATCAGATCTATTTTCTTTCAGAGAAGATGAAAGGTTTTAATAAGAGGATAATAAAAATATGTTTTGAAGGTGAAAGGACATTTCAGGTGCATTGATGCAAATATATAAATAGACATTGATGAAACATAGATGATTATGCAGTGTTGTTGAGTGTATCCAGATGTAGGATTGATTTTGAACAGAATGGACATTTGACAGACACATGAGAGAAGAAATGCTTTGTATTGAAACAGAGAAACCCTCTGAATTCTTGTTTTTAGTTTGTTTTGAATTAGGGGTTGGTGCTCCTTGAAGCTGGTGCTTCTAAACAGTATGCCAGTGAGGCTTACAGGTCAGTGAGACCTTAACATTTGTCAGTGAGACACGTATTGTAGCCAGTGAGGCATGTTTTATTAGTTAAGCCAGTGAGGCAGTTCTTGAGTGGTTTTTCTACCCCTGGAGGGTTTTCCACTCATGCAATTCTTGTGTCTTGATTCATATTGATCATCTCTCTATGATTGTATGTTTTACTCATGAGTTTTGTTTATGTGTTTGACAAAGTTATGTGCACATGTGTTTGACAATTCAATGATAACTTTCTCACCTTTATGCTCTGCAAGTTAAAGTTTGAAAAAGATTTGAAAATTCACACAACACTGATTTACCCCCCCCCTCTCAGTGTTGTCCTTGACTCCTACAACCTTATGGTGAAAAGGAAGCATACACCACACATTCTATCGCAATGTCCAAAATATCCAAGCATTTACAACAATGTATGCCCCTGCCTTAAAGTGGTTGTTCTCACTTGCTGATAGCAATCACATTTAAGGTAAGGTTGAAAACATGTGAGGGAACAAGAGCTTTCACAAAGCTCATGCCCCAAAGTGACATGTGCTTACGATCAGCGATTTTTTCCAACAATCACAATAGAAACACATCAATATCTTTTGCTAACAATTAACAAACTTTGGTTAGAAAATCTTAGCAAAGATAACAACCAAATCATCTTGTGAATATTTGATACAAAAATAAGGTAACATTCCACTTAATAAAACAAGGCTATACTTACAAGTTTGGAACCGAGTATAGCCATGAGGTTATACTTTAGGTATCTCAGAATTGAGTGTGGTGACAAGGTGAGATACAAAAACATTCCAAAGTGCCTAGAGGTAGATTTAGAGTATTGCAACAGTTTGTTATGAGAATTTCACAACACTACACATGATCACATCATGACACACAAAATTGATTCTACTAGTCAAGCGTCGGTAACAAATTACCCCCATCTTCATATATAGACTAGGTCCATTTTTATTCTTGTTGTAGGGATGCACAGTCCTTATCAGTGCTTATTTGTTATCGTCATCCGTCAACTAGTAGAGCCATGAAAGAATGAAATCATGAGAAATGAGAGAGACAAAGGGGACTTAGGGTCACAATGTGGGAAGAGGCCCTCAAGACAAAATCCACAATGTTATGTCCCCAAGGCACCACACACAACAACTATGACAAGAGAAGTGTAGAAGAATAGAGAAACAAATAGAAGAAATGTCACAACGAAGATGGTGTCCTTATAACCTTGACCTTACAAGAGTATCAAGGGTCATCCAAGGAGACCTAAACAAACATTTAACACAACATGGGGGAACACAACACAACACATATGTCTATATCTAAGAGAAGGCCACTCTTGAGAGCAATTCGAAGAGGTGATACATCAAGTGTGGCTGAATGAGGGAGAGATACTTACCTGATAGGGGTCATCCTTCATCAAATCATCGTCTTCCCAATCATGGTCTTTATATGGAATAGGTGTTACATAAGGTACTATAGCCCATTTTGAAACTTCTTCCTTTATTTATTCTTCCTTTAGCTTTTCTTTTGATTCAATTTTTGTCAGTGGGATATTTTCTTCTTGTGTAGACATCTTTCAAGCTAAGGCTTGATGCTTTCTTCTTCTTTCTCTTGCATTTATGTTTCTTTGAGTCTTGTAAGGGTTCATGAATTTCTACATTCATGAATGTCTTTAAAGAGGAAGCTGGTACAAAAGTGATCTTTTGTGATGAATAGATTCGCTCTTGAAGGTTGTCTCCCAATCCTTGTAAGGATGGCGGAGGAGGAACCTCCAAGAAAATTCCTTTTCCTTTCGGTCGAGGTGAATCCTTCAACTCGGGCTCCTTTTCACTCTCTATTTGTTGGATAGGAGGAATTCTAGCCTCAGAGGACTGAGAGGGTCTAGGAGTGTTCTTTCCATATGATAATTCAACTATTTTCTTTGCTTTGTATTTTTGAGATGCCAAGAAAAATTGATCTTCACTTAGTTGATTTGCTTCAGTAGGTTGTGCCTAAAAATAATCCAAATTGATATTTCTGTGAGTGGCTAATGGTTTCCATCCACTGTGATGAATACCATGCAATCATCCTTTATGAGGGAACTTTAAGCATTTGTGAATAGTAGAGGGAACTGCTTTCATGGATTCTAGCCAAGAATGTCCTAATTTCACATGAAAGAGGTCTGAGGTGGGAATGATGACAAATGGTTGTTCTAGTGCCTTTTCCATCACCTTAATGAAACGTGTTATCTTTCCAATTGTCGGAAGAAAGTAACCATTATTTGTTTTTATCATTATGTCTGTTGGATTGTAAGTATCTTGTGCTAAGTCATGCATGTATAAAAATTCTTTTGTGATAACATTTGTTATGCAATTGAGATCTATAAGAACTCCTCTTGTAGGACTTCCATTTATTCTTGTCATTATATAAAGAGGACCATCAATGTTTCTAATAGTAACCTCATGTGGTGTGAAGGATATGAAGGGTTTGGGATCCTTCCTTTCCTTGCTAGATCAGGGAGGAGTCATACCACCCTTGTGTTGGTTGTTTTAAAATTCCAACCTGATCTCAAAAGAGCAATCTATAGAATAGCCAAATCTAATAATGGATTTGCCTTGAGGGATTGGCCAATGAACAAGAAAAGTGGATTTAATCCTTTTCCTCTACACTTAAGGCTCTACAAAACCTAGGAGGGTGATCCTAATAGTATTTTTACTTCAGATCATTTACTATTTTTTTAAAATACTTCTTGCAAACAAATATTTTCTCTCTAAGATGCTTACATAATTACTAGTATAGTAGAACAATGGGCTAGATCTTCAAGCTAAGTTAGCACAACTCTTTGTAGGAGAACACTAGGATAATTTAATATTCATAACTTAAGACAGGAATTGAAATTCATTTTGATTTTCAATAATGAATGATCAGGGAGCTTGTATCAGACAATACTTCTAAAGGATTAGTGCCTAATTCATGGGTCACAGAGTTAAAACAGATATATAATGAAGATCTATTATGATCAGTATTTTCTTCATTCAATATGAACAATACAATAATTCATTACACTATCATACATGAATCAGTTCCTGAACTAACTCTGTTGGCAAGAGACATTGCTATGAAGAAGATTGGAATGTTGTCATTAATGGCAACAAGGAAAAGAGGTTACATTAACATGACAAGAAGACATCATTCTAGAAGATCAACTTGGGTTGGCAACAAGGCACAAAGTATTTTGGTCCAAAAGTTCCAATTGGCTTAGGGGAAGTATTCAGGTATGAGACAGAAAGTGGATCATTATGCCTCCGCAATTGAAGATCTATAAATATGGTTCAGATATGTTGTTTATGGCTACATATTGTTGTTATATGCCAATGATCAAGTTTTGACTTCCTCCGGAAGTCATCTGATGAAACACCTAAGTCTAGATGAACAGAGTCAAGCTAGAGACAGTGAACAGTATAGAGTAAATTGGTCTGCATTCCTTTGCAACAGTATATTTTGTTTTGAGGTTTTTAAGGCATGTTAAGAGGTCAGTTATGGATGTTGAATATGGATTTTGGAGTCTCATATGTTCCGAAGCATAAGCTATGAATGTGACAGAGGAACCTATCATATATTTTCTTAAGGAATAAGCTAACATGATTGTTAGATCCTTGTGCGGAAGAGGCATGATATCTGGAAAATCAATATAAGGTATTGAATGATTGGAGCCAACATGTATTAAGACTTGTACACATTTGTTATGAATCCGCATTGAAGACTATGCCCAAGAACAAGCCGACATAATACTACATCGTGTGCACACATTTCATACTTTACTTGTTGACCTGATTATGAGTTGAATCAAGTTGTAGATATATATAGCTAATGGATTTCGATGATTTAAATGTATTATGTGTGGCTAAGTGTGCGAATGTAAAATATGTGAAATAAGGGATAAGAGCAGAAGAGGAGAGATCACATGTTAAGAGCAGAGCAACAAAATAGGGTAGATAAAGATGAAGAGTTTTGAGTCAGTGTTTCTATACTTCATTGGGAATGTAACTATGCATAAGTAGATGCAAATTCAGCAGTTCATTTTGGTAGTTAGCCACGCTTCTTCTTTCTTCATTCTTCTTTTGGCAGTGAGCCTCTTTGAGCAATGAGCTTTGGGTAGTGAGCCTTGTAGGTAGTTAGCCTCCTTGTAATTCAGTATTGTGTTATCATAATATACTGAGAGCTAACACTCTCTGTGGTTTTTCCCTCTTTGGGTTTTCCACATAAAAATCTTGTTGTCTATGTGTTATGTCTTTATGGTTGTTGTTCAGTTGTTTATTCTGCTTTCACATAATTGAATTTTGTAAATGGTTAAAAGAGCAAGTGCATGAATGGTTTTATAGAAAACTGATTCACCCCCCTCTCAGTGTTCATTATATTTAAAAATTGGTATTAGAGCCTAGTTCCTTGGAAAAAGTCTAACAGTTTGAGGAAGATCTAGTAGAGTTCACTCATGGTAGCCAAAAGATTTGGAAATTTCTCAAACGATGTTCAACTAGAATCAACTCTTATTGATCTTAAAAAGTCTGAAGCAGAAATCAAGGATCTGAAGGGTAATTTACAAGAAGCTGATGAATGGATTTCAAAGTTAAAAGAACAAGTCAAGAAAGTCAAAGATAAATACAAAGAAGTGAGTGATCAATTGATATTAACAAATGAAACCCTGAATGATTTGGAGGCGGAAGTTGTAGAAAGAGCAAAAGCAGAAGAAAGTCTAAATCTAATGATAAAAAATAAGTTAGAAGATTGTGTCAAACTTGAAAAAGAAATTGTGAGCCTAGAAGAAGACTTGGAAAAAGCCAAGAGCTATGAAGAAAAGTTCAAAATAAGCTCTGCAAAGCTTGATGAGATGATTGCTAGTCAAAGGAGTGCTAATGATAAGCAAGGTTTGGGATTTGAGAAAGGAGAAAGTTCAAAATCTGATCAAACAAACATTGAATCAAAGCAAAACAGAAGAAACCAGTTTAGAAATCAAAGAAGACCCAAAAGACCTCCAGTTAGGAAGCCAAATGTTCAAAGGTATCCATCCTTTAATGGCCATTGTCTTAATTGCAATAAGTTTGGTCATAAGGCTACTCAATGTAGAAGTAGAATGAATTAGAATATTCCATCATTCTTTGGTAAATGTTTCAATTGCAAGAAAATTGGTCATAGAGCAAATGAATGTAGAAATTTGGTAAGGAATGGTTTCAACCATCCAAGGAACAATCAATTATTCAAAGGCAAGTGCTTTGCTTGCAACAGATTTGGACACATGGCTAATCAATGCAGGTCACAGATGAATTCATTCAGAGGAAGAAATCAAGAACATAGAAACATTGTGTGCTACAATTGCAACAAGTTTGGACATGTTGCAAGATCTTGCAGAAGTAAGAATGTGAAAAGAAACTACTATGCTGAAGAAAGGAAAATAGAGCAAAGGAATAATAAGGGAAAAGAAAAGGTTGATCTGGTTGAAACCAAGAAGGAGATGAGCAAGATCTGGATCAAGAAGGATGTATATGAAGTCAAGGATGAATTCCTATCAGCCTCTGGTGCAGATACTTCCTTTGGGAAGTAAATTGGCAGCTCTGGCTTAGGGAGGGTAGTATTGAAAATCTAAAGCTCCCAGCCAAATAGTTAGTGCTAGAATTCGATACAAAGTTATGATGGAAAGAATCATATGACAAATTCTGTGGAAGAAAATCCAGAAGAAAATAAGTTAGCATGGCACATTGCAGAGTAATTTTGATTGATTGTATCTATCAGAGAAATGTCAAACAACCTTTGAGAATAAGCATTTATGATGATTAGGTCAAGTGTGGAGAATAAAAAGAAAACTCATTTACATTATAACTTGCTTTGCATTCAAGCTATCAAGATATCTAAAAGAGATTAAAGCAAGATTTCAAGCATCAACAGAGATTCAAAGAACTCAGAACGATCCAGGTGAAGAAAACCCTGATTCGACATAAACCGTTGGAACATTACTGAATATTTATAATGGAAACACCACAAATTATTGATATTTCTAAGCAACCATGACCCAAATTTAAGAAACATTCCTTCAAAGCAATTGAAGTTGATCAAATGGGTGCATTTTTGAAAATACCATATGGAGTTATGTATGTGGAAGATGTTAGGGCTTACATCCATGTTGCCCTAGATGAGCTTGGTGATTGCAAATTCTTAGGTCTATACCAGAAGCATTTAAGTGATGATCAATTTGACCTAAAAGAAGAATACAAAGTCTTAAAAAAGAAGTCGCATTGAAACGTGGTCTCACTAAGGAACAAATCAAAGAAGCAAGAGAAAAAGGTCAAGAAGAAAGATTAGCAAGAGAAAAGAAAGAAAGTGACCCGGTTAAGGCTCCAAAAGTTCAAAAGACTCAACAAGAGGCACCTGCTACACCAACAAGAAGAACAAGGAGTGCTACTTTCTCTAAAACAACATCTAAGTCCTTCGGAATTTCCTCTGCAATAGCTACAAAGGAGAAAATAGGTAAGAGGAAGAAAACTAAAGGTCAGAGAGTGTATGTTAGTATTAATTCAGTTGATGATGATGAGAAAATAGAGTTAGATGAAGAGGTAAAGAAGATGAAAAGAAAAGCTGCTGAAGCCTTCGGCAGCAGTAAGAAGATACCCTCCAGTAGGGGTAAATCTAAGAAAAGGCCAAGGCAAGATGAATCTTAGACATGAAAGGCAACTATAAATCTTGAATATGTCCTAAAAGCCATAACAGTTGATGGCAACTTGAAACCCATAGCCAAATTATATGATCAATATGAAGGTCCAGACAAAAGGATCATTGAGACTACTGTCATCAGATATTTGGACATCTACAACAAAGCTCTTATTGAGATAATTACTGAGCTTCCAAACACCTTGGGTAGTATAATATCTATAAGAAAAGAAGCAGCTATGGCAAAGGACATTGAACTCAGAGAACACACACTAATAACATTATGTTCAGAGATCACTCCTGAAACCAAAACAAAAATCTCCAAAGTGCTCAGCAAGAAGTTCAAAACGAAGAAAAGAATGAATGCACTAATGTTAGGAGAAATTGATAAAGTTGTCAAGGAGACTTAAGAAATCATCCTGGAGATACTAAAGAAATATAATATCCCCACCATCTATGACAATCAAGAAATAGATGTTGGAAATGATACATTTGCTCCAGAAGAAAATCGTGAGCAGAAAATAGATGAAGTTGTCAAAGTGACTGAGGAGAAAGAAGTATCTGCCACTGATACTGAAACAAAGTCTTCTTCAAAACATCAAGATGAGGATAAAATTGACAGAGAGAGAATTAAGAAGGAATGGGCTAAGGAAAATCCTTCACCAGAATAGAAGGAGGACTCTAATAAAAATATGGACCTAGATGAGCCAGAGCAGAGCTTGAAAGAAGAAGTCTCTACTGCACCAAGAGACACTACAGAGTCAGTCAAAGAACTTATGGAGAAAGAGAAACAAGTTTTGAATGAACCTGAGTTTCTACATAGTCCAATAAACGTGGATGCAATGTCCACGATACAAAAATTTAGATTAGCTTCAATTGCATAGGCAAAAGCAAGAGAGGAAATGTTGAAGTCTCACATAGAGGATAGTGAGCTCATTGGTGAGGTATCTAGTGTTTTGGAGAAGTTGTTGCCAACATACTAGAAAGACACCTCCCTACCAATAGAAATTCAACTCAAAGGACTTATAAACTTTGTAAGTATTTTGAATCCTTTGAGAAATTTGCAGAAATAAAAGTTAAGCATGAGTTTGATGAGAAAATATTAGTTGAGTTGAAGTTCATGTTAGCAAATGATAAAATACTATTGGACTCTGGAATAAAAGACATACAGAGTGCCATCAAAGGAGCCTATGACTCACAAGTTATCAAAACTCACAATGACTTAAGTGATTTAATGTATAAGAGGGACCAAATGATAATCATAATGTGTCAATTGAGAGGATTGATAAGCCCCCAAATAGATTCAATGAGTAATCTAGTAGAAGAAACTCTGAAAGCAAAAGAGCAAATTGATACACCTCTATATGTACAAAAAGCAGAAAAGTTAGTCTTTTTGGGTAAATGATCACATTCAAATTTTGGAAAGAGCTAAGAAATGATGGGATGAAGAGATTACACAATTAAAGATTGTGTACAAGGATATTCTTCCATCCACAGCAAATTAAGCTAATGATTGTATGTGTACATATGCGGCAGAGAACAACAATTTTTGCAGTTTTGTAAGAATTTTTTCTCTGGTACTCACACCTTTGCCATTGATGTCAAAGGGGGAGAAGAAGATCAGTGAAAAATGGGAAAACATCTCAGGAGGAGAAGAAACATAGAGTGTATATAGAAAGGGGGAGTAGTCAAGCATTTTTCACTAAGTGTTGCCATTTAATGCCAAAGGGGGAGATTGTTGGCAAGAGACACTGCTATGAAGAATAATGGAATGTTGTCATTGATGGAAATAAGGAAATGAGGTTACATTAGCATGACAAGAATACATCATTCTAGAAGATAAACTTGGGTTGGCAACAAGGCACAAAGTATTTTGGTCTGGAAGTTCCAATTGGCTTAAGGGAAGTATTCAGGTATGAGACAAAAAGTGGATCGGTATGCCTTCGCAATTGAAGATCTGTAGATATGGTTTAGATATGTTGTTTATGGATACATATTGTTGTTATATGCCAATGATCAAGTTCTAACTTCCTCCGGAAGTCATCTGATGAAACACCTAATTCTGGATGAACAGAGTCAAGCCAGAGACAGTGAACAGTACAAAGTAAATTGGTTTGCATTCCTCTGCAACAACATATTTTGTTTTGAGGTTTTGAAGGCATGTTAAGATGTCAGTTATGAATGTTAAATATGGATTTTGGAGTCTCATATGGTCCAAAGAATAAGCTATGAATGTGACAGAGGAACCTATCATATATGTTCTTAAGGAATAAGTTGACAGGCTTGTTAGATCCTTGTGCGGAAGAGGCATGATATCTAGAAAATCAATATAAGATATTGAATGATTGGAGCGAACATGTATTTTGACTTGTACATGTTTGTTTTGAATCTGCATTGAAGACTATGCCCAAGAACAAGTCGACAGAATACTACATCGTGTGCACATGTTTCATACTTTACTTGCCGACTTGATTATGAGTTGAATCAAGCTGCGGATATATATAGCGGATGGATTTTAGTGATTGAAATGTATTATGTGTGGCTAAGTGTGCAAATGCAAAATATGCAAAATAAGGGATAAGAGCAGAAGAGGAGAGATCACATGTAAAGAGCAGAGCAGTGAAACAGGGCAGACAAAGATGAAAAGTTTTGAGTCAATGTTCTATACTTCATTGGGACTGTAACTATGAATAAGTAGATGCAAATTCATCAGTTCATTTTGGCAGTGAGCCACCCTTCTTCTTTCTTCATTCTTCTTTTGGCAGTGAGCCTATTTCTTAGTAGTGAGCCTCTTTGAGCAGTGAGCCTCTTTGTAATTCGGTATTGTGCTATCATAATATACTGAGAGATAACACTCTCCATGGTTTTTCCCTCTTTGGGTTTTCCACATAAAAGTCCTGGTGTCTATGTGTTATGTCTTTATGGTTATTGATCATTTTTTTATTTTTCTTTCACATAATTGAATTTTGTAAATGGTTAAAAGAGCAAGTACATGAATGGTTTTATAGAACACTAATTCAACCCTGCTCTTAGTGTTCATTGTATTCAACAAACTCTACTTAGAAATCCTTTTAGATATTTACAACATTCAATATTCCCTTAAAGAAATTATTTTACTACTTAAGTAAAAGCCATAAGATGAATACACATACACAGGAAGGATTGTGATGATGAACAAAATGGTGCTTGATCAAATCTTATTCATAAATGTAATAAAGAGTACATGTTTAGGAGATAGTATATCTTGAAACTTTGAACAATATATTTATGCTATGAACTAATACTGGTTTACAACAGATTTTGCAAGTATATCAAACTTTGTACTCAAATGACACTTAAACTAAGAAAACCAATTCTATTCTATGTACTGTAGTACAAAACTTCTCCAAGATAATCTGTCAAAATCCTTGAATTCCTTTTTATAGAATAAGGAACAAACAAGCTTCGGGCTACTTGACAAATGTCACATATTCATTTGACAATTGTTAGAATAGTAAGATACAAATATAATTGCTCGTGAGGTAGATATTTTGGGATGAATCAAAAGTTGTTGTACAGGCAGTTTGTAGATCTTTATTTGCTTTAAGAAACACTTTACTGAAGACTATTGAGATATATCCTTGCCGCTTCTTTTCCATCCTATTTATTCTTTAACTACTTATTTTGAACTAGTGATATAGAAAAAGACAAAAAGGCTCAGCAACCACTACAAGACAAAAATGCTTTATTTAGAAATAACAACATCCTTATACTGATTTTAAATAAGTAAAAGGTATCTGCTTATTTTGAACCGGTGATATAGAAAAAGACAAAAAGGCTCAGCAACCACTACAAGACAAAAATGCTTTATTTAGAAATAACAACATCCTTATACTGATTTTGAATAAGTAAAAGGTATCATAGAAGTATATTCTCATTTGAAAAAAGAGACAAATGATAAGTGACAAAATATAAAGAGTTGTAATACCTAGAACCCTATAGATCAGGCAAGTTGTTATACTTCTCATCCTAGGTCTTGTACTATTCTTCTGTGGGCCAGTAGAATACTAGGAACTCACTGACATGGGGTACATACTTGTTTTTATATTTAGCTAGTACCAATTCAGTTTCCCTCACAAAATCCTAAATAAGCTGGCATGAATCCCACAATTTGCTTACACCTTTCATGAAGAGATCAATATCAATTTTTCCATCTTTGCATAGAAAGAAAGACATCATAGGAGTAATGGCCTCAAACTAGAAAAGCCACATTTGATGGGGCTTGATTTCACCATCATCCTTTTTGATTGGAGGTATTACTCCTAATTTATCATTATCAAAATCCTTAATTATATCTAATGCCTTCTCTTCAAGTTGGTTCACAAAACCATGTAATTCTCTGACTTCCTTTACTAAAGTGTATGTTGGCTTGATCTCCCCTGGGGGATCAAGCTCATGGGCTGATCCTTTGTACATGCCAAGTAAGGAGGTAGTCCTTGGGATCCATCTGTTCAGTAGGGGCATGGTCTATTCCTTGTCTTGAGAAATTTTCTTAATGATAATTTGCAATAACACTTATGAATATTTTATGTCTTATCCATAATCTTCCCCATCAGCAATCCCAATATAGTCGAAACAATATGTGTATTATCTCCTTGCTGATCCTTTAAGGAGTCTTCAAAAATTTCTTCAAAAGATTTGATATGTTCTCTCAATTCCTCATTCTCCTTCTCGAGATTAGATTTTGATGGTGAAGAAGAAGTACTAGCAATCATGGTACTTGAATCCTTTACCACTAATGCCATTTGAGGAGGATATGAAGTTGATGTCTGTTGTTTTTGTTGTTGTTTACATTGTGCTTCCAATATCTTTAATTTATTGTATTCATGCACCACATACATATAATCTTCTTACAATTTATTATACTTGTTTTGAAGAGCATCAGTGGTTGCCTTGTTGAATTTTGCAACCTCTACCACCATTGTAGTTACTTTTGTAGTAGGAGTATCAAATACTATTTTAATAATTTGACTCCCCTTTAGGTCCCTATCAGTCTCAACCACTAATGTCTTATCAGTGTTGGGGGATAATGCCCATATGGCTAAGGTTTCCCACTTTGGATTAAATCATGCACCTGATAATGCTGCAACAGCTTCATCCTCTGAAGAAAAGACCTCCTTATCTTGTCTCCTAATTGTGTCTAGGGCAATGGCAAAGGCTATATCCCATTTAGGGAGCGGTAAAATGCCACTTTCTCTGACCATTCTCGTACCTTCTTTAGGAGTGATGTCTTTAGCTTCTGCTTTCATTTGTGTTAGTATCATATGGGATACTTGCTTCTGAGTTTCCTGGGGAGATTTTTCCATTTCTTCTTTCAATCTTCTTGTATACTCCTCTTTTCTAAATCTCCATAGAAAATCAGTAAACTCCTAAGAATTAATAAACTAATCATCAGTCATGAATCTTTGGTAGGCTGTAACTCTCATATCATCCAAGATATCCTTTCCTTCAATGGTAATGTTTGTCACTCTATCCAAGGGTAGCTGCTTAGGTTCATTTCTCCTAGAAGAAGGCATATCCTGATTTATGTCATCCTCAGTTATTTCCATCTCATCTTCTTCTTCAACTGGGTAATCTACCAGAGGGCCCTGTTCAATCTTCCTCCTCTTTAGAGATGATTCCCTAGAAGGTGAATCCAAATCAATTATTTGCACAGAGGGAGGAATCACTTGCTGCACTAGTGGGGAGGACAGAGGAAGCTAAGTATGTGGAGGTGCTTGTGGAACCTATTCTTTGATTTCTACCTTTTTAGCCTTTTTCTTGAATGTGTATTTTAATTTCATATCACCTGGAGGCTGATATGATGGTCTCTCCTCTCTAATAGGTTCTTTATATTTCTTCTTTATAGAAGCAACCTGTCCAATTATTTCATCAATATGTGTTAAAATTGTTTTAATCCTTGTGATAGGGTGGTCAACACTTGCATATACCCCCTTGTAAGAAGGATTCTTCTTTCTCATACTTTCCTCATACTTTAAGAACATTGTCCACTTTCCTCGTCTCACCTCAACTTCCTTTTCATCATTAACATTTCTGATGACATCCTTAGAGTCATAAACCTAATGGGCAAAGGAATATATTTTAATGCTTCTCCTGAGGGCATTTATAAAACCTTTAGGATAAAAAATCCTTACACATTCTTGTTGCATTTTGAATACTTTTAGCTTATCATTTGTTTGTCAAAACCCTCCTTGTTCATCTGGAAGTTAGAAAAAACTTTCAAGAAAGGGAAGAAAGACCATTTCTTCTGGTTTGCCAAATGAGCCTTTTCTGACTCAACAAGTTGCCAAATAACTTCTAAGAAATCAATTCTCAAAGGTGCATACTTTAGCAATATGTGTGGACCTACTAGGTACCCGTAAACCCTTAAGACTGTACACTCTGCATGGAGAATGAAATCTCCCCAATTATGTCAAATACCTAAAGGATCTTTTCTTGTCCCAGGCCTCAAAAAATCCAATACCTAATTTGGGACTCTGGGCACACTTCCTTGCAAGTAAGATAACACTTTGGCAGCAAAATAATCTCTCAAAACCCTATAGCTTGAATCATAATTATGTTTATCCCAAATATGTGTCCAACATTAGACTAGATGTGGGCTTCCTTGTTTGTCAACCTGACTAACCATTAATCTTGGGCTCCATTTTGCTCTCCCCTCATATAAAAACATATGGCACAATAAGGAATACCACTAGAATTTCACTACTTCCTTATTCTTGATATTTATCAATCGATGATGTATGTGATTAGTTAAATAAGGAGCAAAATCAAATTGACAATTCACAGATACATGCTGAATATCAGTAGCCATATAAGTAAATGCAATAGGAATTCTCTCTTGATCTTCCCCCAAGACTTGGCATAATGCATAGTATGTCTTTGCAAAATAATTTTCAAAAGTTTCAAATTTAAGGGGTTCAAATTCACTTTGTGGAATTTGATAGATTTGTTATTTTAATCCTTTTCTCTATGCCTGGGCAGATGAACCATCTTGTAGCTACTCCTATCTTGTAGATATTTCTTCTTGAAATCATCCAGGTCTATGATAGTGGTAGTAGCTAAATCATGTCCAAAGATATCAGAAATTGATTGTTTGCTAATTTCTACTAGAGGACCTCCCCCAACTCCTCTTATTACCTTGGCAGTCTCATCATATTGGGAGGCCATGGATTTAAGTAAATCAATGTCTTCATAGACATTGGTGACAACCAATTTCCCTAGGTTAAGTCTCCATTCATTTGAAATTGGGAAGTAGGCATTCCTTTTATCCCACCAATGGCAAAATAATTGTCATCCTGGCACTTGGATATTTGCATCTTTACAACCATAGTATTTATCAACTAGCCTCTCCTTCGATTCAAGGCCGTTAACTTTCATCTTTTGAGAATAGGAACCAAGGAGTCAAGCTAGAAGGTCTTCATGTAGGGCTCGGCTTTGAGAAGAGGAGGAGGCCTGGGCTCGTGGGGGAGCCATTTGTAGATTAGATTTTGAGAAACAAGGGTTTCTTCTATTGTTTTAGGGTTCCTTCTTTTACATAATTCAGATAGCAGCTTTGAACAAAGACTAGGGTACAATAACCCAGATTAAAATAATTTCATAGAAAGTAACAACAGAATAAAATAATTTCACAAGACCATCTGCATGTAGGGGATACAATGTGTAGGTAACTTACTGGATTTTCACTTAACAAACCTTGAATGGATGTTGGGAAGCTTCTGGTGGCTGCTAATTTCCTTGTCTTGATACTCCAAATGTTTGAATAAAATTGCAAGACAATTGAAATAGGACTTATATAGAAAAAACCATTAATTCTGGGGCTGAAAGAAGCCTTGTCCACCATTACTCCTAGCTTACATTAACTAGATTTTGGTGATCACTTGCTCCTTGAAATTTGAATGTGAGTTGTTTGATTATGCAACAGTAGATTAGATCAGACGGTGCTGATTTATCAGAAATATTTGACAATAATTGACCTACCTTGCAAGGACTGCTGGACCATTTAGAATGCTCCACCTCACCCACCTTTGTGATTCATACAAAAGGCACGCCGTCAAAAGCTGACTCATTCTCTTCTACGTGGTAGCTTTCCATCATTTCATAGTTTGATAAGGTACATTATTTTAATGTTCTGTAGGATGGTAGAAAAGCTATAAGACATCCTAGTGGTACCCACCTAGGATTAGGGTTTCAAGTGTATCCTGTAAATGTTTACTCCACCCATTTTTTCTTTTACCTTAGAAATTCTTGTGGTCCATTTTCACTTTATGCTCTATTCTATAGTTGACTGCTTATCTTAGGTGTCTGGTCATCTAAGATACAACTTAAGGCCATTAAATCATTCGGTGAATAGTCCCTTCTCCTAGTATTACCTCTCATTCCCCGTTGCACCTTAAAATGTAGTGCTTAAGTCTTTGTAGGGCTCGAGAGTTCCTTAAGATGTGTTTATCACGGCATCACATGATGTCATCAATGACATCATCATCCCCTCACACGACTGCAATAAGGCGCTAGCTGTCAATGGGATATGGCCTACAACCATCTGATCAAGAATTTCAAATCAGCAAATCATGCGTTGCCACATATCAAAGTTAGAAATGATCTGCAGGCGGGCCGAGATCCAACGGTCGCGCATCATCGCGGAGGAATCTTGCAAAATGGAATCTGCACTGAGATGCTGCAAGATGATGCCACATGGTAGGGACCAATGTACAGGAAGGAAAAGTTAGATGAATGCGACCATCAACATGGCACAATTTCAGTGGAGGAAGACTTTTTCAATGATGCTGACAAGGAATTCCAAGGTATGATGGAGTCTAGTGACCGTTGATTTAGCGAAGGGTAGACCCAAATCAATAGCTAGAATTAAAAGATGGGAACGAATGTCTATCAGCAAATTTCCTGCCTCCTCCCATACTGAACTGATCGAATCTATAGCACGATCACGGACCAAAACATCAAATTTGCTCATCTAATGAAAGAAAAAGTTGCATAAACAACATATTGTCAAGGGTTTTTGACTGCTTCAGCTACAAAAAATTAACCTAAAGATCTGATTATATTTTGAAAACTTGTAAGGATCTATTGTATCATTTAGGAAGTTTGTTAGAGGTAGATGGATGGTAGCTTGTTTGCTCCTTTAAAAAGGAATCATGGCCATTCTACCAGGGATCGAGTTTTGTTGGGTCTTTTCTTTTAGACTTTGAATATAAGGTATTCACATCTTTGAGAGGCATTTTCCTTTTGTAGAGTTGGTTCTTTGTTTGGGCATAGAGTATCTTCTAGTTTGTGAATGTTTTCCTTCTTATGTGATAGTGTTCTATTAAGGTCAAATTAGATGAAAAACACTATGTGTGTGTCTTGTTCATGATTGTCTCTTTTAATGTTTTCTTCCCTCTTTAGAATAAGGTTATCAAGGATATCTGAGTTCTTCGGTAAGCATTTGGTTTACTATGTGTCTGGTTTCTTGCTTCCACTCAAGGAGTAGATTAAATTGGCTTGAATTGTATATAGGGAGGGAATTCATGTTGAAAGATTCATGAAGTATTATCATGAGCATTACTCTTTCATGGATCTATTGATGTAAGGCAACAGTATTCTCTTAGATCCTCTAGATATGAATTTAGGTTATCATCAGGGAGCATTCACATTTATAGGTTTGACTCTATTGCCCAGGTAAGGCACTGGTCTGGGGAAGTCATACAGCTCTGCTCATCCACCATTTCATCCCTCCCACCCATTAGTTGTAGGAGTAGAATTAGGACCCTGCGTGCTCTCTATTCTAACCAAATTGGGTAGTCTAAGAATGTTTCCAGCTTAGGATTTATCCCGCAGATCTTGGCATATAAATGAGAGCATTCTTCCTATGCTTAAATGTTAAACCTTCTTCCTTGAGCCATTAATGTCACATATTTAGTTATAGGGATACCCCCTTGGTGTGGTAGAACCAGAAGTGAAGGGGAGGTAGCTCACACAACCTCCTGTCTTTGTTGGCTAAATATGCTTGAGCATAGGAATTGGAAAACCCTTTGCTTATTCAGGAACCAACAAAAATGGTGACTCTATTGGGGAATTGATATGAAGATGTTATTTTTCTGTGGAGTCTCTGAAGTACCAGTGCTAGCCTATGTAGAGTTTGCATAAGAACGGTGATTCACATTTCCCTTTGGAGGGTGGTGACTGCTTATTGTTGTTGCAGCAAGATCATGAAGAAAATGTGTGGTGCTCTACTGGTGGTGAATCCAGAAAGTAAAGGTACTTTCCTAATGAAGTGTCAGCTCTGTTTTAGGCAACAACATTTCAAGGTATTTTATTCTCCCGCATTCAGAATGGTTCAAATGATGTAGTAGTCTTGGTTGTGTTCGCAGAAAAGGTCACATTTTGATATGTATAATGCCCTAAATCTCAAGGAAATTAGAGGTTACTAGAATGCTATTCCCAATAAGCTTAGAAAGTGTTTTTCTAAATATAATGGAGTAAATTTTCAGTCAGCAAACAAACATCTGCAAAATATGTTTGAGGTTGGAAGTATTTTAAAGAGGCTCTTTGTTCGGTCATTAAAGGATAATGCTAAAGTCTAGTTTTTTATATGGGTCTATCCTGTAATGACGAGAGTAAAGACCTTGCTCAGCCTCATAGAAAGAAAGCTGTAGATGCCACGTGCCTTTCAGATGATGAAATAAAAGGTGTGTCCTGTAGTAGTTGGCATATCCTGGCTGATCAGGAATATCTATATGAAATGGATATGCCAACCCTCACTCTGAATATAAGGAAATATGGCTCCAGGGTGTAAACATTCGGATCCATGCCTTTCGGATATGGATGGGTTCTTCCTTAAGCATGATGGCCGCCTTCACAATGCAGGGATTGAAATGCTTGATTTTCATTGCATTGGTGAAGAAGGAAAACAAGATCATTATTCAGAGGTGAGTAGATCAAGTGCAGATGTACATACACATGGGATAGTATTGACTATTTGGTAACCATGGAGCTTCAAAATGATGGGCTACATTCTACACCTTTTTCTCAAGACATTCCAGGAGAAATGATGAAACTTCTGAGCTTGGCGGTGAATACCTGGAAATTTCTAAAGATGTTATCTATTGCTTATAGAGGGACTCTCATTAGAAAGGTAATTCTCAGATGAAGATTTAGCTAGCCTACTTACAACAATGGAAGCAAGGACAAAATAGTTCTTCTATAAGAGTAGAGATGAGGTAGGTGCTGTAGACAACTCAATGTTTTCAAGCTTCATTTGAAGAAATCAAAAGAAATTAGGTGGTACTGGTTCTTCCTTTTGGTGGCCCTAGGCCACCAAAATAAATTTGAAAATGTAATTTGTGGTTTGTAGGATGGTGCGATTATGACTCTGTGGCCCAACAGATATGGCAACTAGTCTGCATTCTAGAGATCTATGGTTCTCGCCATGCCTGCAAGAGGCATGTGTCCCCAACCAAAGCCACTAGTGGTACCCACCTAGGATTAGGGTTTCAAGCATATCCCATAAATGTTTACCCCACCCATTTTTGCTTGAACCTTAGAAATTCATGCGGTCTATTTTCACTTTATGCTCTATTCTGTAGTTGGCTGCTTATCCTAGGTGTCTGGTCATCTAAGTTAAAACTTAAGGCCATTAAATTATTTAGTGACCAGTCCCTTCTCCTAGTATTACCTCCCATTCCCCTTCGCACCTTAAAATCTAATGCATAAGTCTTTGTGGGGCACAGGAGTGCCTTAACATGTGTTTATCGCGGCGTCACGTGACGCCATCAGTGACATCATCGTCCCCTCGCGCAGCTGCGATAAGGTGCCAGCTGTCAATGGGATATGGCCTATGACCATCTGATTGAGGATCTCAAATCAACAAATCATGTGCTACCACGTATCAAAGTTAGAAATGATCTCCAGGCAAGCTGAGATCCAACAGTCGCGCGTCGTCACAAGGGAATCTTGCAAGATGGAATCTGCACCAAGATGCCATGAGATGACACCACATGGCGGGGACCGATGTACATGAAGGAAAAGTCAGAGGAATGTGACCATCAACATGGCATGATTTCAGTGGAGGAAGACTTTTTCAATGATGTTGACAAGGAATTCCAAGGTATGATGGAGTCTAGCGACCTTCGATTTAGTGAAGGATAGGCCTAGATCAATGGCTAGAATTAAAAGATGGGAACAACTGTCTGTCAGAAAATTTCCCACCTCCTCCCATACTGAAGTGATTGAATCTGCAGCATGACCGTGGACCAAAACATCAAATCTGCTCATCTGATCGAAGAAAAAGTTGCATAAACGGTGGATTTTCAAGGATTTCTGACTGCTTCAGTTGCAAAAAATCAACCTAAAGATCTGATTGTATTTTGAAAACATGTAAGGATCTGTTGTATCATTTAGGAAGTTTGTCAGAGGTAGATGGCTGGTAGCTTGTTTTCTCCTTTAAAAAGGAATCATGGCCATTCTACTAGGGAGCAAGTTTTGTTGGGTCTTTTCTTTTAGACTTTGAATATAAGGTATTCACATCTTTGAGAGGCATTTTCATTTTGCAGAGTTGGTTCTTTGTCTGGGCACAAATTATCTTCTGGTTTGTGAATGTTTTCCTTCTTATGTGATAGTGTTGTGTTCAAGTCAAATTAGATGAAAAACACTCTGTGTGTCTTATTCATGATTGTCTCTTTTAATGTTTTCTTCCCTATTTAGAATAAGGTTATCAAGGATATATGAGTTCTTCGGTAAGTATTCATTTTACTGTGTGTCTGGTTTCTTGCTTCCACTCAAGGAGTAGATAAAATTGGCTTTGAATCAGTATAATGAGGGAAGCCATGTTGAAAGATTCATGAAGTATGATCATGAGCATTACTCTTTTGTGGATCTATTGCTCTAAGGCAACAATATTCTCTTAGATCCCCTAGATATGAATTTAGGTTACAATCAGGGAGCATTCACATTTCTAGGTTTGACTTTGTTGCCCAAGTAAAGTACTGGTCTAGGGATTTGTCTATTCAAAGGGTTTGGGGAAGTCCCACAGCTCCGTTCATCCACCATTTCATCCCTTCCACCCATTAGTTGTAGGACTAGAATTAGGACCCTGCGTGCTCTCTATTCTAACCAAACTAGGTAGTCCAAGAATGTTGCCAGCTTAAGATTTATCCTGCAGATCTTGGCATATAAATGAGAGCATTCTACCTATGCTTAAATGTTAAACCTTTTGCCTTGAGCCATTAATGTCACATATTTAGTTATAGGGATACCCCCTTGGTGGGGTAGAACTAGAAGCGAAGGGGAGGCAGCTCACACAACCTCCCATCTTCATTGGCTAAATATGCTTGAGCATAGGAACTGGCAAACCATTTGCTTATTCAAGAACCAACACATCCCATGTGGCATTTACTTTATGCCACTTGAGCCTATGACATGTCATTTGATACTAGGTGTCATTTGTTGGGAATTAAGGTGTCTCAACCTTTGCAAGTTCCTAATGTTGTATTTATTTATTCAGCACTATGTTGTAAGATCCCAGGTTAAGTTAGGCTATGACATGTTGTAAGAGGAATATGCTACTTTTAGTCATGTATGATTGATGCAGGAGAATCCCTGATTCAAGCAATCTTGCATCAACCAAAAACATTTGCATTTCAGTTTGTTTGCATTTAGTTTGTTTCTTTTCATTTTCCTATTTAGTTTAGTTAGTGAGCAGTTTTAGGATCGTGATCAGAATTATGTCACAGTGGCATCTCAAGCATTGCGGATCTGGTTTTTGGCATCTAGAAATGTTCATTTACATCATGCTAAGTTTGTAGAACATTTGGATCAGTTACCGGAAAGTTATCGCTATCAGAAGATCCTATGTTTTCTTAGTGTAGAGTTTTCTAACAGTCAAGAACAATCAGCATGGGAGAAAGATTTGGAGCATTGGCCAACTTGTGGATCTCAAAGATTCATTCTACAATGTTCCTTGGTATGTGGCCGACCTTCCTCATAGGTCCGCACTTCATGATAGCCGTTGGAGAAGGATTTTCAAGCTGATAGGTCTGACCTATCCAAGAACACATGTTACACCTCTTCATCCAGATTCTGAATCTCTTGTGGCCGACATGGAGGAATCTATTGTTCCGGATATGATATATAATGATGTAATAGATCCTTAGGAAAGTAGTTATCAAGATCATAAGTTCTGGATTAATAGATTGTTCATCTTTTCTTGCAAAGGAGCTTCAAAGCCTATTCTTGTGCATGTATGTAATCAGGCCTGTGAGCCGAATTGTAAGCCCGCATGATGCTGGTGGATCTATGATTTAAATTCTATGATATATTGAATGACTGAATCTACATATGTTCTATATTCTTGTGTTGTTTCCGTTGTGTTTACTCTTGTTGCATAGTTCAGACAGTTCATTCTGTGAACCCTTCTACTGTGACTGCACCAAGTGGTATCAGAATGAAAGTTTGATTCTTTGGAGTGTTTGAGAAAATTGGCAAGGGAATTCCGTAAGATCTTGTTGTAAGTAGATCACCAATCTGAGGCAAGTTACTTGTGCGCAACTGATCACCGATTGTGAGGCAGTTGTTTCTTGTAGCCCAATCACCAAATTTGAGGCAGTTTGCACTTGATCCTAGGAAGATGCCGCCACAAAGAGTTCCTCTTGTTGGTACACTAATGAATAGAATGGATGAGATTATGGAATTGATGAGAACAATGCAAATCTATTTGGATGTTGTCAAGGAAGATAGGTGAAAAGGTTTAAACCCTAGAATTGATGTTAAAAGCGATGATGATGAAGAACTTCAACCTGCGAATCAAAATGATGAAACCCTAGAAGGCGAAGAAGAAGAAGAATCAGATCAAATCAAAATGCTGCGAGCTATTTTGAAGATTGGAAATAGACCTAGAATTGATGTGCCGACTTATACTAGTAATTTGAATCATAAAGAGCTGATTGATTGGATAAATGATATTGAAGAATACTTTGAATATGCGGAAGTTGAAGATCCAGATAGAGTGAAATTTGCAAAGACAAAGTTGAAAGGACATGCTTCTATATGGTGGAAGGAAGTTTAGTTGGAAAGAAATAGAAAAGGAAAAGAAAAGATTACTAAGTGGGATAGAATGGTGACAAAACTGAAGAATCAATTTATACCTACTGACTATGAGTTAGAACTATTGAAAAGATTGCAAAACCTAAGACAGAAGGAGAGATATGTGAAGGGTATACTGAAGAATTTCATAAGATCATCATAAGGATAGGACATAGTGAAGCAAGCAAGGAGAAAGTGGCTAGATACATCAATGGAATGAGATTGAACATTCAAAAAGAGCTAAACCTGGTAAGAATGACATCTTTAGAGGAAGCATATCAATTTACCTTGAAAGTTGAAGGGAAGCTGAATACGAGACATAATCAGAGGCAGAGAGGAAGAGGAGGTAAATTTTAGAGAAGAAAAACTTATTTCAAAGAAGACAAATCACATTTAGAGAAGAACAAGTTTAACAGTCCTTACAAAAAGAACAGAGATAACAATGCATACAAAAGTGCTGATAGAAAATTTCATCCTAGAGGTAACTACAATTCATACTGGAATGAAGGATTCAGAAGAGAAGGAAGAGGATTTGATAAGAGAACATTCAGAGGTACTTATTTCAAATGTGGAGGTGAAGGACATAGAGCATTTGAGTGTAATTAGGGTAGTGCAAGTAAGAGAGCAAAGAACAGTGGAAGAGTAGCCTATGTTGAAGAAGAACCTATTTGGTGCAGGAGCACCTAACACAAGGTGGCCTCCGTGAGGCATTTAAGTTTATGTTTGTTTAGAAAATCATGTTTGCGTTGTAATAAGGTCTATTTGACCAATGTATTTTCATTTTAGTTTGTATCTAGGTTCATTTTGTAAGTCCCAAGTGACTTAGGGGAATTTTGTTAAATTGTAACTGCATAATGCCAAAAATAGGCAGTAGGGAAGTTGGAGGCTATTTAAAACAGTTGTCTCCCAATCGCTTGGATTGGTCTCCTAGCTACTTGGAGTTAGTTTGGTACTACTATGGGTGAGTTTATAAACCTAGGGAAATGAACAAAGTTAGAAATATGATATTGTAATTGAATGCAATTGTGCGAATATAATCGAGCATTGTGAAGGAGAAATCAAACTATTATGTGTCGTTAATCTGTTTTCTGTTCTCTGTAATTACAAATTGCATAGCTATAGATCTCTTTTCCTTTCTATGTTTTCTCATTGTTGTATTATGTCAATGTGAAGCATTCCACTGATAAGATTTATCTCAAAATCAGTGGAATGGCTTCATTATACCATATTCGTTTGTTTTCTATTTTGTTTTCCTGTTTGGCAGCGCAGAGGACCAAATTTGGTTGTGCACAGTAGATCGCCTAGCATCTCAATGTCCTAGGGTTTTGATTGGAGGAGTTGGAGTTGTTTCGATGAGACAGAGGCCATCAACGAAGCATTTCTCACTCAGATTGATGAGGATAGTCTGGCCGAAGGGAGGATCAAGCTACTGAACGGAAGTCGCGGCTTGAGGTTTAGATCTGAGTGATCAGATTATCAGTGGTTCTGGAGAAAGTCCAACCGATAGGGAAGGATACACCGAAGGTAGATGCCATCGGGCAGAGGAGCAACATTGGAAGAAGAGTTGGAAGCATACAAGAAGACAAGAGTCTCATCGAATGTAGATTACGAATGCATATTGCAAAAGCATGTTGGGAATGTATGTGGAGAAGGTATCTTTCATCAGATACAAATGGTGACCAGTCGTAACGGTGAATTAGGGTATAGGAACTAGTAATAGAAAGACACACCAAGCATATACTAAGTTAGAGTTTGAAGCTCCCCATCATATTAGTATCAGGGCTAGCGAAAGGTCTGGGCAGAGGTGTTGTGTATTTTGATTTCTGTCACTGAGAAGGCAAATGAAGAGTTACTCGTGCCATCTAGTTGCAAGAAGGAATATGACTCCTGTAGTGTGTGGGCAGATGATGCTGAGGTCTATCAAGACCATTCACCAATAGATATTTGGATGGAAGAAGGTGCAGAGTGAAGCCACTATGAGAGAGAGTGGTAGTGCATCTCCAGGATCTGCTATTGGATGAGAGGAATGGGTCTGTGAAGCAGCATGTAGGAAGGATAGCTGATTGAGTATTGTGTTGTAGTCAAATTGAGGATTTGCAGGAGTGTTGGCATTTGGGTGTTGTCTGTGAATGTTTGTGTCAGACAAAGAGAGCGAAGGAGAGGCTAGCGATATGCCTCCAAAGGGGATGACCACCGAAGTGGTCAAGAAATTTCAATAGATGGAAGAGATGATCAAAACTGGAGTCAGGGAAGCACTCCAAGAAGAATTGAAGGCAATGAATATAGGAAAAAGGATAGAGGAAGGTTCAGATGAAGAAGAAGCGAAAGAGGAAGAAGCAGAGGAACAAGAAGAGGCAAAGATATCGGCTGAACAAAAGCAAGTTCTGGAAGCCATCAAGGCAATTGGCAAGGACTCTTTGGAGGCTCAAATCAATATTACCATGTTTAGTGGAAAGATGAATGCTGATGAAGTTATGGAGTGGATTGAGGCTCTCAATAACTATTTCGAATACAAGGAAGTTCCTGACAGTAAGAGAGTTAAGTTTGCAAAAACTAAACTCAAAGGTGCTGCACTTACATGGTAGAATTACACCCAAGGAGAGAGGGTAAAAAATGGGAAAAGTATGATATCTTTGTGGAGCAGAATGCTGGAGAAGATCAAGTCCCAGTTCCTTCCATCTGACTACGAGGTGCAGATTTATAGGACAATGCATAATCTCAAGCAAAAGGATATGGATGTGGCTACTTACACCGAGGAGTTTCACAAGTACACTCTTCGTTGTGGGTACATGGAGGATGAAAAAGCCAAGGTAGAAAGGTATCTAAATGGTCTGAGGATCAATATTCAAGATGAGATAAGTTTGTTTACCCCTGAAACCATGGAAAAATGCTTTCAAGTAGCATTAAGAGCTAAAGAGAAGATGAAGAAGAAAGGTGAACAGCAGAGTACAGTAAGAGGTGATAGAAATTTTAGAGGTAGTTTTGGAGGCAGAAGTCCTAACTAGAGGCCTAGTGGTGAGTCTAGCCAAGAAGAACAAATTGGAGACTCAAGTAGCAAAGGAGGCTACAGAGGCAGAAGGTCAAATGAAAGAGGTGGGACAAATGGATCAGACAGAGGATCCAAGTTCTCCAACATGAGATGTTATAACTATAATCAGATAGGGCACCCAACTTATAAGTGTCCAGAGAAGGCCTCAACTTCTCATGGTAATGAGAGAAGAACCACATTGACTCAAGAGGATGTAGGAAGTGTGACATCTCCTAAAGTGAATTTGTAATCAGAAGTGGGAGGAAATCTGATGATCAAGAGGACGTTGCTCAAAGCACCAGTGAAGACTGAACCATCACAAAGGAGAGCTATTTTCAGGATCAATTGCAAAAGCAAAGGTAAAATATGCAAGGTAGTCATAGATTTTGGTTCAACAGATAACATGGTGTCCAAGGAAATGGTGGATAAATTGAACATAGAGCGGATTCCTCATCAAACTCCTTACAGAGCATCTTGGGTAAGTGATAGTCAATCACTTTTGGTAAGTGAGCAGGCATATGTTGATTTTCAGATTGGAGAATATAAGGAGAGAATTTTATGTGACATTTTGCCCATGGAGTGTTGTCACCTACTTTTAGGTAGACCATGGCAATTTGATAGGCAAGCATTGTATGATGATATGATAACACATACACCATCAAGAAGGATGGAAAGACTTTTGTGATGACACCATTGCAGGAGGATGCTGAAGTAAAGAAGGCAGCCAAGATCATTTTGGTGGGTAAGAAAGAGTTTGTGAAGATGCCTGAAGAAGAGACAAGGAAAGTTGAGGATGTCTAAAGGAGTGAGGTTACCAAAGGTCCACGTTTGAAGGTGATTTTAGTTTTGAATGATGGAGATCAGATAGTGATGTCTGAGATGGATCAGATGAAGGTCAAAGAGCAGGTCTGCAAGCAGCCACAAGTTGATTAGAAAGAAGAGGATGCTATCCTCATAGGGACTATTGTTTATCCTCTAGAGCCAACAAGAGTTGAAAGGCAAACATATCCTACCATAGCAGCAATACAAGAAGCATCAAACAAGGTTTTGAATGCATGTGTTCAGACAGAGATGACAGTAAGGAAGAATGGCAAACAAAGTCTAGGTTTGGTTGCAAGCACCCACTCATGGCAAGGTGTGAGTAGAGCCTACAATGCTAGGCATGAGTTTTTGATTCCATGGAAGCAAGTTGCAGTCCAGAGATCATGGGAAAGGCATGAGATAGCAAAGGATATAGATGGAGCATGACAAAGAATCAACTCATGGGACATGAGTTCTTTTCTAAGTGGGGTGTATGGTGCAGGAGCACCTAACACAAGGTGGCCTTCGTGAGGCATTTAAGTTTATGTTTGTTTAGAAAATCATGTTTGTGTTGTAATAAGGTCTATTTGACCAATGCATTTTCATTTTAGCTTGTATCTAGGTTCATTTTGTAAGTCCCAAGTGACTTAGGGGACTTTTGTCAAATTGTAACTACATAATGCCAAAAATAGGCAATAGTGCAGTTGGAGGCTATTTACAACGGTTGTCTCCCAGCCGCTTGGATTGGTCTCCTAGCCGCTTGGAGTCAGTTTGGTACTACTCTGGGTAAGTTTATAAACCTAGGGAAATGAACAAATTTAGAAATATGATATTGTAATTGAATGCAATTGTGCGAATGTAATTGAGCATTGTGAAGGAGAAATTGAACTATTCTGTGTCGTCAATCTATTTTCCATTCTCTATAATTACAAATTGCATAGCTGTAGATCTCTTTTCCTTTCTGTGTTTTCCCGTTGTTGCATTATGTCAATGTGAAGCATTCCACTGATAAGATTTCTGTCAAAATTAGTGGAATGGCTTCATTGTACCATATTCGTTTGTTTTCTATTTTGTTTTCCTATTCAGCAGCGTAGAGGACCAAATTTGGTTGTGCACAGTAGATCACCTAGTAGATCCATTTGCTAGGGTTTGGATTGGAGGAGTTGGAGTTGTTTCAGTGAGACAGAGGCCATCAATGAAGCATTTCTCACTCAAACTGATGAGGATAGTCTGGCTGAAGGGATGATCAAGCTACTGAACAGAAGTCACGGCTTGAGGTTCAGATCCGAGTGATCGGATTATCGGCGGTTCTGGAGAAAGTCTAACCGATAGGGAAGGATACACCTAAGGTAGATGCCATCGGGCAGAGGAGCAACATCGGTAAAAGAGTTGGAAGCATACATCGAAGACAAGAGTCTCACCGAATGTAGATTGCAAATGCATATCGCAAAAGCATGTTGGGAATGTATGTGGAGAATGTATCTTTTGTCAGATACAAATGGTGACCAATCGTAACTTTGAATTAGGGTATAGGAATCGGTAATAGCATGTCATGCCAAGCATATACTAAGTTAGATTTTGAGGCTTCCCATCATATTGGTATCAGAGCTAGCGAAAGGTTTGGGTAGAGGTGTTGTGTATTTTGATTTCTGTCACTGAGAAGGCAGATGAAGAGTTGCTCGTGCCATCTAGTTGTGAGAAGGAATAGGACTCCTGTAGTGTGTGGGCAGATGATGCTGAGGTCTATCAAGACCATTCACCAATAGATATTTAGCTGGAAGAAGGTGCAGAGTGAAGCCACTATGAGAGAGAGTGGTAGTGCATCTCTAGGATCTGATCTCTAGGATTTGTTGTTGGATGAGAGGAATGGGTCTGTGAAGCAGCGTGTAGAAAGGACAGCTGATTGAGCATTGTGTTGTAGTTAAATTGAGGATTTACAAGAGTGTTGACATTTGGGTGTTGTCAGTGAATGTTTATGTCAGACAGAGAGAGCGAAGGAGAGGCTAGTGATATGCCTCCAAAGGGGATGACCACCAAAGTGGTCAAGAAATTTCAAGAGATGGAAGAGATGATCAAAACTGGAGTCAGGGAAGCACTCCAAGCAGAATTGAAGGCAATGAAGATAGGAAAAAGGATAGAGGAAGGTTCAGATGAAGAAGAAGAGAAAGAGGAAGAAGCAGAGGAACAAGAAGAGGCAAAGATACCAGCCGAACAAAAGCAATTTCTGGAAGCCATCAAGGCAATTGGCAAGGAGTCTTCGGAGGCTCGGATTGATATTCCCATGTTCAATGGAAAGATGAATGTTGATGAAGTTATGGAGTGGATTGAGGCTCTCAACAACTATTTCGATTACAAGGAAGTTCCTGACAGTAAGAGAGTTAAGTTTGCAAAAACTAAACTCAAAGGTACTGCACTTACATGGTGGAATTACACCCAAGGAGAGAGGGTAAAAAATGGGAAAAGTATGATATCTTCGTGGAGCAGAATCCTGGAGAAGATCAAGTCCCAGTTCCTTCCATCTGACTATGAGGTGCAGATTTATAGGACAATGCAGAATCTCAAGCAAAAGGATATGGATGTGGCTACTTACACTGAGGAGTTTCACAAGTACACTCTTCATTTTGGGTACATGGAGGATGAAAAAGCCAAGGTAGAAAGGTATCTAAATGGTCTGAGGATCAATATTCAAGATGAGATAAGTTTGTTTACCCCTGAAACCATGGAAAAATGCTTTCAAGAAGCATTAAGAGCTGAAGAGAAGCTGAAGAGGAAAGGTGAGCAACAGAGTAGAGGAAGAGGTGATAGAAATTTTAGAGGCAGTTTTGGAGGCAGAAGTCTTAACCAAAGGCCTAGTGGTGAGTCTAGCCAAGAAGAGAAAATTGGACTCAAGTAGCAGAGGAGGCTACAGAGGTAGAAGGCCAAATGAAAGAGGTGGGACAAATGGATCAAATAGAGGATCTAAGTTCTCCAACATGAGATGTTATAACTGTAATCAGATAGGGCACCCAGCTTATAAGTGTCCAGAGAAGGCCTCAACTTCTCATGGTAATGAGAGAAGAACCACATTGACTCGAGGATGTAGGGAGTGTGACATCTCCTGAAATGAATTTGCAATCAGAAGTGGGAGAAAATTTTATGATCAAGAGGTCATTGCACAAAGCACCAGTGAAGATTGAACCATCACAAAGGAGAGCTCTTTTTAGGCTCAATTGCAAAAGTAGAGGTAAAATATGCAAGGTAGTCATAGATTCTAGTTCAACAGATAACATGGTGTCCAGGGAAATGGTGGATAAATTGAACATAGAATGGATTCCTCATCAAACTCCTTACAGAGCATCTTGGGTAAGTGATAGTCAATCACTTTTGTTAAGTGAGTAGGCATATGTTGATTTTTAGATTGGAGAATATAAGGAGAGAATTTTATGTGACATTTTGCCCATGGAGTGTTGTCACCTACTTTTAGGTAGACCATGGCAATTTGATAGGCAAGCATTGTATGATGGATATGCTAACACATACACCATCAAGAAGGATGGAAAGAATTTTGTGATGACACCATTGTAGGAGGATGCTGAAGTAAAGAAGGCAGCCAAGATCATTTTGGTGGGTAAGAAAGAGTTTGTGAAGATGCCTGAAGAAGAGACAAGGAAAGTTGAGGATGTCTCAAGGAGTGGGGTTACCAAAGATCCAAGTTTGAAGGTGATTTTAGTTTTGAATGATGGAGATTAGATAGTGATGTCTGAGATGGATCAGATGAAGGTCAAAGAGAAGGTCTGCAAGCAGCAACAAGTTGATTGGAAAGAAGAGGATGCTATCCTCGTACGGACTATTGTTTGTCCTCTACAACCAACAAGAGTTGAAAGGCAAACATATCCTACCATAGCAGCAGTACAAGAAGCATCAAACAAGGTTTTGAACATAGGTGTTCAGATAGAGATGATAGTAAGGAAGAATGGCGAACAAAGTCTGGGTTTGGTTGCAAGCACTCACTCATGGCAATGAGTGAGTAGAGCCTACAATGCTAGGCATGAGTTTTTGATTCCATGGAAGCAAGTTGTAGTCTAGAGATCATGGGAAAGGCATGAGGTAGCAAAGGATACAGATGGAGCATGACAAAGAATCAACTCATGGGACATGAGTTCTTTTCTAGGTGGGGTGTATGGTGCAGGAGCACCTAACACAAGGTGGCCTCCGTGAGGCATTTAAGTTTATGTTTGTTTAAAAAATCATGTTTGCATTGTAATAAGGTCTATTTGACCAATGCATTTTCATTTTAGTTTGTATCTAGGTTCATTTTGTAAGTCCCAAGTGACTTAGGGGACTTTTGTCAAATTGTAACCGCATAATGCCAAAAATAGGCAGTAGGACAGTTGGAGGTTATTTAAAGCGGTTGTCTCCCAGCCGCTTGGAGTTAGTTTGGTACTACTCTGGGTGAGTTTATAAACCTAGGGAAATGAACAAAGTTAGAAATATGATATTGTAATTGAATGCAATTGTGTGAATGTAATCGAGCATTGTGAAGGAGAAATTAAACTATTTTGTGTCGTCAATCTATTTTCCGTTCTCTGTAATTACAAATTGCATAGCTGTAGATCTCTTTTCCTTTCTATGTTTTTCCATTGTTGCATTATGTCAATGTGTAGCACTCCACTGATAAGATTTCTGTCAAAATTAGTGGAATGGCTTAATTGTACCATATTCGTTTGTTTTCTATTTTGTTTTCCTGTTTGGTGGCATAGAGGACCAAATTTGGTTTTGCACAGTAGATCGCCTAGCATCTCCATTTGCTAGGGTTTGGATTGGAGGAGTTGGAGTTGTTTTGGTGAGACAGAGGCCATTGATGAAGCATTTCTCACTCAGACTAATGAGGATAGTCTGGCCGAAGGGAGGATCGAGCTACTGAATGGAAGTCGCGGCTTGAGGTTCAAATCTGAGTGATCAGATTATCAGTGGTTCTAGAGAAAGTCTGACTGATAGGGAAGGATACACCAAACATAGATGCCATCGGGCAGAGGAGCGACATCAGCAGAAGAGTTGGAAGCATACAAAGAAGACAAGAGTCTCACCGAATGTAGATTGCGAATTCATATCGCAAAAGCATGTTGGGAATGTATGTGGAGAATGTATCTTTTGTCAGAGACAAATGGTGACCGGTCGTAATGATGAATCAAAGTATAGGAACCGTAATAGCAAGTCATGCCAAGCATATAGTAAGTTAGAGTTTGAGCAGCCTATGTTGAAGAAGAACCTATTTGATCACCTGATTCAATTGGTAAACCTGAGAAGGGAGAATCTCTTGTGATGAGAAGATCACTTTTTCAAGTTAAGACAACTAAAGAACCACTACAGAGGAAGAGTTTGTTCAAGATAAGATGTAAATCTAGAGGTAAGTGTTGTAAAGTTGTGATTGACAGTGGTAGTTTAGATAACCTAGTTTCTGAGGAGATGGTGACTATGTTGAAGTTGGAAAGATTGAAAGACCCTAAGCCATATCAGATAGCATGGATACAAGATGAGCATAAGGTGTTGGTAAGTGAACAATGTTTGGTGAAATTTTATATTGGATCTTATCATGATGAAGTGTTGTGTGATATTATGCCTATGGATGTTTGTCATATCTTGTTGGGTAGACCTTGGCAGTATGATAGGAATGCTATACATGATGGGAGAAAGAATTCATACACTCTAATAACAAATGGAAAGAAAACTATTTTGATTCCTTTGGAAGATGATCCTAAAGATGTGGTATGTGGAAATGCTAGAATTAGTTTGGTAGATGGAAGGAAATTTCTTGATGGTTTGAAACATGAGAACCTATGTTATGCCTTGATTCCTAAGAAGCCTGATGTCTTGAAGAAAGTAATTGAAGATTCACAACCAGATGAGGTCAAAGAGTTGTTGATAGAGTATGAAGACATTATATCAGAGAATGTGCCTGATGGATTGCCATTTATAAGGAGTATTAGTCATCACATAGATCTTATACTTGGAACTAGTTTGGCTATTAAAGCAACACATAGAATGACACCGGTAGAGAATGAAGAGTTGAATAGACAGATATAAGAATTTTTGAGGAAAGGTTTGATCAAAGAAAGTTTGAGCCCTTGTGTAGTACCTGTAGTGCTAGCACCTAAGAAGGATGGAGAATGGAGAATGTGTATTGAATTGAGAGCAATAAACAAGATCATAGTTAAGTATAGATTCCATTTACCTAGAATGGATGATATCATGGATTGTTTTAGTGGAGCAAAATATTTCACAAAGATATATTTGAAGAGTGGATACCATCAGATCAGAATTAGAGAAGGAGATGAATGGAAGACTGGTTTTAAAACAAATGAAGGATTGTATGAGTGGTTAGTGATGCATTTTGGACTATCAAATGCACCTAGTACTTTCATGAGGTTGATGAATGAAGTCTTGAAGAGATTCTTGGGTAAGTGTGTTATTGTATATTTGGATGATATTTTGATTTTTAGTAGAACAAAAGAAGAGCATTTGCAGCATCTTAGACAAGTTTTGCAGAGATTAAAAGAAGAGAAATTGCTAATAAACATTAAGAAGTGTAGTTTCATGAAGGAAGAATTGGTATATCTGGGATTTGTGATTTTTGCGGAAGGATTGAAGATGGACCCTGAGAAAGTAAGAGCAATTGTTGAGTGGCCTACACCGGATAGTCTTGGAGAAGTAAGATCATTTCATGGATTGGCTAGTTTCTAATGGAAGTTCATTAGAAATTTTAGTTCAGTTTGTAACCCTATGACAGAGACAATGAGAGGTGACAAAAAAGATTTTAAGTGGACATCAGGAGCATATAAGAGTTTTGAGTTATTGAAGCAGAAAGTGGCTGAGCAACCTATTTTGGCATTATTGGATTTCAATAAGGTATTTCAAGTTAATTGTGATGCAAGTGGAAGTATGATTGGAGTTGTGTTAAGTCAAGAAGGTAGACCCCTAGCATATTTTAGTGATAAGTTGAATGATGCAAGGAGAAGATATTCAGTTATGATCAGGAGTTCTATGAAATAATTCAAGCCTTGAAGAAGTGGAGACATTACTTGTTGCCTAAGGAGTTTGTGTTGTATACAGATCATCAAGCTTTGTAATATTTGAATAGTCAAGGTAAGTTGAATCAGAGACATATGAGATGGGTTGAGTTCATGCAGAGTTATACTTTTGTGTTGAAACATAGGACTGGTAAATCAAACAAAGTTGTTGATGCATTGAGTAGAAGAAGGAATTTGCTGACAGAGATGAGAGTTGAAGTGATTGGATTTGATGAATTGAAGAACATGTATGAGGGAGACATTGATTTTGTAGAAACTTGGAAAGCATGTAAGGAACCTATTGTGATAGATAGGAGTAAGTGGTTGGATTATTTCATTCAAGAAGATATGTTGTTCAAAGGAGTTCAGTTGTGCATACCTAGAAGTTCAATCAGAGACAATGTGATCAAAGAGAAACATAGTGGTGGATTGGTAGGACATTTTGAAATTGATAAGACAGTGGCTTTAGTAAGTGAAAACTACTTTTGGCCTCAGATTCATAAGGATGTTCAGAAATTTGTGCAAAGTTGTAGAATTTGTCAAGTTGCAAAAGGGAATAGTCAAAACACCGGATTGTATAAACCTTTGACAGTACTGTTGTGTGGTTACACAACATGCCCTATTTGTCTTAGAAAAATAGGGACCCAATTTTCATTTTACTTCTGCTTGCTTGTTTTCTTGCTCTAGGCAGTTTGGTAAAATTTAGTCATGGATGTCACCTTTGCTTAGGTATGGACATCACAAAGAGAGGTCAGTTGCCAAAGTTGAAATTTGTCAGTCCTAACCTTGTAATTTGAAAGAACACAAATTTATAAGCAGGTTTGCCTTTTGGATCACCTTGATATTGTCTAAGGGTAAAAAGTTATGTTGAGTCAAAGTTTGGTCAAACCAGATATCCTTACATAGGGTCATATTTCTAAATATCGGTCACATTTGTTAAGATGACCCCGATTCCATAAAATTGCCTGATATTTATTCAGTCTAAATATGCGAACATCAAACTTAAGGAAGAATTAATATCTTCTCATCATAAACCTCATGTATTTGCAGGGGAGTCATATTTCCTAATATCTGTCATCTTACAAATCACCCCTTCACAAATATCACCCTGTGCAAATATGATGATGATGTCACTCGGTTCCCATGAATAGAAGAAGTCACCCTAATGGTGACGTAGTCAGTTCACTCGACCAACAGAGGGTCATATTTCCTGATAGTCGTCATATTGAGGAGCCGTCGTATTCCTCAATATGACGATGATGTCACCATAACCTGATAACAAGAAAAAATTGATAGCATGATGATGTCATTGAAAGGAAGCTAGGTGTGTGGAAATCACTTCCTACACTAATGTAATGAGGAGAGATGTATGCAAATTCAAATTTAATTCTTACAAACTATAGCAACATAGAACATCTAATAGAGATATTGCAGCAATACACATACACACAGAAAGTAGACAGAAGAGAGACAAGATATACGTAGGGAAAACCCTTACAGGTGAAAAACCCCACACTCTAAAACACAACTCAAATGTATTACAGTAAACAATAATAGATTACAATATAGTTCTAGAGCCAATGCTCTTTCAAGAGTCTTCAAATGTCAAATCTAGAGATATTCTAGTAGCATAATAGTACCTGTAAAACACACTACTTATCTCCCATCCAAGCACCTATTTTTATAGAGTTTACAAGGCAAATATGGAACCTTCTAGAGATGGGCATCCATCTTGGACTCATACCCCAAAACCCATGCCTAAGGACACTTGTCCAACATCCCATCCCAATGTGGGCACCTTGTCCCAAGATAGGCTATGATAGATGCTCTTACACACCTTACAACTGTCATAGAATCTGTCATACTGTTGACCTATTTTTCCTCTAGCAGGAGTCAAAATAATTCAAGCAGGATCAGTCAATATGCATATCCCCATGAAAGCCATATTTGTGATCCTAAGGTCTTAACCCAATTTCAATATTTGAAGCTTGCCTGAAGAGGCTTACCATGTGAAAGAGCTTGAAAAAATAGGCAAGTTTGCTTTTTACATCACCCTGATATTTGCTAAAAGGAGGAAGTTATGTAGGGTCATCATCTGGTCAAGCCCTGATGTTCTAACATCGGGTGATATTTCTAACATCGGGTGATATTTCTAATATCAGGTGATATTTTGAACATCAGGTGATATTTTTAAAGATTGGGTGATATTTTTAACATCGGGTGATATTCTGGATGTCATCCTTCCTTTCAAATATCACCCTAATGTGACGATGACGTCACCATCATAACCTGATATTACAAATATCGCCCTATCTTCCAACTATGCCCCCATCCGATAACATGACGATGACATCATGGTAACTACAATGATAAACCAAGTAACATGCTGTTGACGTCATTCTTATGACAGGGGGATATCCGCTTGTTTCATAGCTTCATGCATATTCCTGCCGGGGGTGATATTTTAACATCAGATGATCTAGTTGAAGATCATCCTGATGTTGGTGCTACTAAGTTTTCTAAGTATGACCCGATCTTCTGAGGGGTCATCACATTTGAATATCAGGTGATCTTTGAAGATCATTCTGATGTTATTTTTCACTTCATGTTCACTGGATCACCCAACATGCTGATGACATCACCTAGATATGAGGAGGTGATGAGGTCTGGATATGCTTTCCTGCAGGGTGATATTTCACATCAAGGTGATATGAATTATCAGGATGAGCTCGTCAAGAGGATATTTCACAGTTTTTGAAGATGATGATGAGGCTCAGGGCTAATTTCATATCAGGGCAACTTTTCATATCAGTCAAACATGCCGATGGCTCACCGATGTTAGAGGTCTGGCCGACGGGTGATGGTGCTGAGGTCTGCTGACGTCAGGGTGATATTTAGAGCAACAGGATATCATGCTGAAGGAGGATGATGATGAGACTTATGATGATGTCGTCAGGAGAAAAAGCATCGACATAATGTATGCTCATAGCTTAGCTTATAAAGTGATGGAGGTGTCTTCTCCGGGTGCATGTGGGATAATCAGTTCTCGCAGAAATTTGAAAATATCATGATGATGACATTTTGGCAAGAATTCTTCAGGAGGTTTTTTGGAGTTGGATCTGCATGTCGGTCGGGTGGACCTTTTTGGGCAGCGACTTTCTTGAGTTGGTGAAGATATTTTTTGTATTTATTGCTGCATAGGAGGGCACAACTCGCATTGATGGCCCAAAATATCCCGCCACCACTTCATCTCCAGTCTTTTCTCCACCGCCTGATTGTTGAGAACTGTCAAAGGCAGCTGCTCGCATTCAATGCTAGGTTATCCTCTGCCATTCTAAGGATCAGATTGATGATGCAGCTGCTTGCATTGAAGACTCAAAAATATCTTCCATCTACCCCAGTTCCAGATTTTGACGCCATTACTCTTGTTAGCTAGATGTCCTTTCAAGGATTTTGTAACCGACCTCAGCTCCCTGAGCAGATTTTGTAATCGACCTAGGTTAGTTTTGAAATGCTATATAAGCTGAGGCTTAAGATGTAAATAGGGTTGGAAATTTTTTTGGAAACGTTCTGTTCTCCCTATTTCCAAACAGAACTTTTCATGTTGTAACCTTGTCTTTCATTAGATATATGCAAGCTATCATGCCTTTTGCTGATTTCTCTATCTCTGTGTGAATCTGCATATGGTTGTCTATGAATATCTCTTGTTCCTCTCAATCATCTTGCTTCTTACCTCTATTAGAATCCTCTATTCTATGCATATTTGTTTGCTATATCCAGTTGTATTGTGCATGCTTTAGTTTTGCGAGGGCTCTTTAGAACTTTCTGGTGCATCACCCTTTCATGTTTTTTTTTAAGTATTGTTGCTTTATCTTTCATTTCATTTCAGCACACTTCTTCCCCTTTTCACCCCAAAATATAGTAGTTTTAGGTGATAACTAGACAAGGAAGCCAGCCTTCTTCGGAGGTTTGATCTCATTTAGCAAAGTCCCACACTTAGAGATCAATCCCATTGTGTCATTGGAATGCTTGGACTCCCATTCAAGCATGGTGCAATTTCATGTGATAATAGCTTCTGGCATGCCCGGTGGGACCATACAAATGCTTATTACTAGTTTTGATGTGCAACCGGTGATTTTCTGACCTATAGGAGGTTAAACATTGCATATCTGGTGACTCATACTGAGGAAGATCAGGCAAACCAGTTCTGCTGATCTACTTTTATGAAAAGAAAACAAACTAGGAGTTCAAGTTCAAGCTCATTTGATTATCTACAGCTTTCTCTACCTAGGAGGCAGAGTAGAACTATAGTAAGAACTCCCTATTCTTAGAGGACCTTGTCAACTCCACCAAATTTCAGACCAGTTGCCTCCGTAGTCCTTGTAGCAACTCAAGCAAACCCACCTCCAACTGCTCAGATGGCAAGAAATCAGCCATTTGTGGCTTTTGATGGGGGAAGCCCTTTGAATTTAGTAGTACATGATGCCATACCTATGGCAGCCTTGAAGAGCCTACCCTATTTCACAGGGGAAACCCAAACTACACCTATTGAACACATAAGAGATAAGGCTTCTCTATGTGGAGTACATCATGTAACACAAGAGAATGTGGCCATCAGATTACTAGCTGCCTCATTCAAAGGAAAGGCATTACAATGGTTCAGAAGTCTACCAGTACAGACTATAGGAACCTGGGATGACTTAGGAGACAAGCTAAATAAGCAGTTCTAGGATAAATTAGATAATCTGTCATTGGTGGAACAGATGACCACCATAAAGAGAGCTCCTCAGGAACTAATGATGGAATTCAACTTCAGATTTTAGAAGACATGGGACAGAATCCCTGCCACAGTAAGACCTCCAGCTGAGTATGCATTCTTATATTTCTTGAAAGCTTTAAATAGTGATATTTCAGTGATGATACAATCACTAGGAGGTGTAAGCCTACTTGATGCCTATGAAATAGCCATTAGAGCAGAGAACAGTCTAATTCAGGTTGGAAAAATAGCACCTAGGCCCCCTATGCCCATCTTTCCTGAGATCCAGACTTCAATGCCTTTACCCATCCCATATTTTGTCCCTACACCTGTTGTTGCAGCATTACCATGTATCTCCACTTTTGAACCTGCTGCCTCTAGTTCATCTCAAGAGCTAAAGGAAATAAAAAGTAGCCAGCAGAAAATAGAAAATCTTCTGCAGACTTTTGGGAATGATCTAGTAAACATTTAGAAGCAACAGTCTCAAGGTAGGCAGCCTTATCAACAACAACATCAGGGGCAGAACCAAGCATATTAGGGGCAGGGTCAACCTTACCAGGCCAATAGGCCACCTTATCAGAACAACTACCAAGGTGTCAGGCAAAACATGAACCAAATGCCTTTTCAGCCTTACAATCTAGCACCTATTAATGCAGCAAGGGACCTTGTCCCTGTTCAAAATAACATTGCAGTTGATTATGATTGGTGTGTCACATGCCATATGCCACACAATTAGGTAGCCTGTTCAAGTGGAGTCTTAAATCAAGCTCTGATGGCACAAAATGTGCCAGCCACACAATCATACACACCAAATGATGGAGCTGCACAACAACAAGAGCAACCTCAAAATGATTTTGCTTTCATGAATTGGCAGGAAGGAGAATTCTATGGGGTAAACAGTGATAGTAATCCAGTTGCTGCCAATACAAGGGCTAAGAAGAGGGGTTATGAGGTTGAACCGACAGTAAGCAAAGGTAGAGGACATACTGATGCTTCCACATCCCATATTCCTCGTATCTTGCAAAGAAGCACACCAGTAACAACAAGGGTTATGCCTCATTTGCAGGCTAATACTGCTACTACAAAGTCAAGTCAGAAGGTAGGTGCCTCTCCACCTTTCAATATTATTGAAAACATGAAAAAGATGAATGTGACCATGTCTATGTGGGATTCCTTAGCAATCACTGGCCAAAAGAAGATGTTGCAGTCTACCTTGTCTGATTTGAAGGTATTCAATGATACCACTATTGACCCAAATAGGACTGTCCTTGCTAATTCATCCCAAGATGACATCAAGTAGCCTAACCCAGGTGCCAAACCTCTTCCCTTTTATGTATCACTGATAATTGGGGACAAACTAGTGCACAATTGCATGGTGGATAGTGGAGCAAGCAGTTCTGTCATGTCTAAACAGATTGTAGATCAATTAGGGCTTAGATACCAGCCACTTAAGAAAGGTGTACTCCAGTTGGATGGTACATCTATTAATACTGTGGGTATCATAAGAGACCTAGGTCTCACCCTACACACCTGCCCCAATGTTTCTATTTCACAGGAGGTGTTCATAATAGATTTTCCTCGTCATTTTGCCATGTGCTTATCAAGGGAATTTACAGCCAAAATAGGAGGATATCTATCTTCTAATTGGTCCCACATGTTTTTCAGGACCAGATATGGCACCAAAGTAACTTTGAAATCTGAGTTACTTTCAGACTATCACATAGAGCCTTACACACCCAGTGTTGTTACTACAAATTGCATTATCTCTAATGACCCTGAACTAGTTGCTACTAAAGAACTACAAGCTGAGAGCATACCAGAGGTACTCTTGAGGGAGTGGGCCTTTGAAAATGTTGTGGATGATCCTGAGGGACATATCCAAGAAATTGGCATGGGCGTGTACATATTGCATGAGCGTGAAACAACAATACCAAGTCTTCTGAAGAAAGAAGAGCAGCAAGTAGAGCAACATGATGAGTAGGCAAGAAGGAGGAAGATTGGCTATCTACAGGTGTTTGGAGATAGTGAGCTCATTGTGAATCAGGTGAGGGGACTGCACCTTACAAAAAGTGATGCCCTGAAGTGCTACAAACACAGGGTATGGAATTTGATTGAAGAGTTTGATGCTTTCAATCTGATCTCCATTCCAAGGAGTCAGAACCATCATGCTGACAGATTAGCTTCAATTGGGGCTCAATTTGACATCCCCAGCGATATTCAAAGGGAGAAGGTTCAGCCTCATGTAAAGATAATTTCTAGGCCTTCTATCCCTGATAATAATATTCACTGGCAAGTTTTTGACAGTGATGAACAGATCCTGAGGTTCCTATTAGAGGAAGATGAGTTTTCCATAATGAATCAGGATAAACTCAAACAACAGTATGACAATGATCAAATAATTCAGCTGAGAACAAATAAGCTGCCCAAGGGATTGGTCACCTTGGAATCTATTTTTGGCACTGATGACCAAAAGAAGAAGACAAAAACTAGTATGCAGGTAAAGGAGGAGCATTATGAAGAGCTAGAAGTTTTTAAGGGTAGACTCCTCAAAATTGGTAAAATCTGCTCAGTTGAAGACAAAAGAGCTTTCATTGCTCTTTGTAAGGAATTTGAAGAGGTGTTTGCTTGGGATTATGCAAACTTAAAGGGATTTGATCCTCATATTGCCCAACACACCATAGAGTTAGAGCCAGGTATAAAACCTATGAGACAGAAACAGAGACCTCTGAATCCAAAGCTAGAACCCCTGATGATCAAAGAACTAACCAAGCTGATTGAGGGGAAGATCATCTTTCCAATCAAGCACACTTCTTGGGTTTCTAACCTTGTGCCTATGAGGAAGAAAAATGGGGAGGTCAGGCTGTGTGTTGACTTTAGAGACCTCAATAGAGCCTCCCTAAAAGACCACTACCCATTGCCTTCAATGGAGCAACTTCTGCAGGTGGTGGCTGGCTCAGAGAGGTTTTCTTTGCTTGATGGATTTTCTGGTTATAACCAGGTGCTAGTCAAGGAAGAAGACCAATTCAAGACTACTTTCACAACCAAGTGGGGTACTATGGCCTACAAGAGGATGCCTTTTGGCCTCTCAAATGTTGGCTCTACTTTTCAAAGAGCCATGGACATAGCCTTTAAGGGTCTGATGTATAAGCTAGTGCTGGTTTACCTGGATGACATAACAGTCTTCTCTAAAAATGCATCTGAGCATTTATCCCACCTAAGGCTAGTCTTTGAAAAATACAGAGAGTTTGGGATATCCCTCAATCCAAAGAAATGCATTTTTGTTGTACATGAGGGCAAGTTGTTTGGGCATGTTGTGTCAAAGGAGGGTATTACCATTGATAAGGAGAGAATAAAGGCTATTTTGGAATTGCCCTTACCCAGTCATAAGAAGGGACTACAGTGCTTCATTGGTAGAATTAAATTTCTGAGAAGGTTCATACCTGATATTGCAAATCTCTTAAAACCCTTGATGTCTATGTTAAAAAAGAACATAACTTTCAGTTGGATGTCAGAGGCCAGACTTAGTTTCCAGTCCATAAAGGAGGCATTAGTGACTGCACCAACCCTGATCAATCCTGATTTCTCTAAGGACTTTATCTTGTATGCTTATGGCGGCCTGGATACCATCTCCGTGATTCTAGTGTAGTAGCAGAGTGAGGGTTTTGAACAGCCAATCGCCTTCTTCAGCCAAGGGTTGGAGGAGTATGAGTAGAAGTATAGCTTCGTTGAAAAGCATGTCTTGGCAGTAGTCAGGAGCCTGAAAAAATTTAGACATCTTGTTTCAAATAACAAGATACACCTGATGGTGGCTCATCCTAGTGTGAAGGAGTTCCTGCTGAGTAAAGATGTTAATGAGAAAAGGGCTGGTTACATCACCAAGGTCATGGAATATGATGTGGAGATCAAGATAACCAAGTTGGTTAGAGGTAGAGGACTCAGTGAGTAGCTTATCACTAGTTCTAAGGATGAGGTAGAGGAAGAAGAAGAGGTGCTCCTGATCATAGAAGAGGAGCATCAAGATGATACAACAGCAGTAGGTACTAGTTGGGTTAATGATATGACCCAATTTTTGCAAACTGGTAGATATCCTGCAGGCTTAGATAAAGCTAAAAGAAGATACTTTAGGCTGCAATCCATTCCATATGTTTTAATAGAAGGCATCCTTTTCAGAAAGGACTTTAATGGTGTATTGCTTAGATGTGTTGATACTGATTAGACTGACAGGGTGCTATATGAATTCCATGATGGAACAGCAGGGGGTCATTTTGCCCCAAGAACTACTGCTTGGAAAGTAATGAGAGCTAGCTATTATTGGCCTAGCTTATTTAAGGATGCCCATGCATGGGCTAGAAATTGTGTTAAGTGTGCCCTTTTTGTAGGAAAAGAGAGGCTACCGGCTTTGCCTCTACACCTGATCTAGGTAGAGCAGCCCTTTATGAGATGGGGCATTGATTTTATTGGACCTATCAACCCACCATCAAGTGCAGGCCACAAGTGGATACTCACAGCCACAGACTACTTCACAAGATGGATTGAAGCGGTGGCTCTAAAAGAATCTAATGAGAGTGTTGTTTTGAATTTTTATTGTGATTTGGTCTCCAGATTTGGAGTGCCTGAATCAATCATCTCTGATAATGCTCTAGCTTTTGTTGGCCTAAGAATAACTGACTGGGTTGTCAAAAATGGGATTTATTTGAATACTTCATCAAATTATTATCCCCGAGGTAATGGTTTGGCTGAATCCACAAACAAAAATCTCATCAGGATTATTAAGAGGGCAATGGAGAATAATCAGAGGACCTGGCACACTGATTTGAAGTTTGCTCTGTGGGCTGATAGGATACCTCCTAAGAGGTCTATTGGGAACTCCCCTTATTTGCTAGTGTATGGAAATGAGGCAAGATTACCTATGTCTATGGAACTGCCAACATTAGACATCATGCACCATCTAGAAACACTTGAAGCAAAAAGCCTCATGGCTGTAAGATATGCTTAGCTTATGGAGTTGGAGGAAAGCAGAAATAAAGCTATGGCAGCCATGGAACATCATCAGCTGCAAACGAAAAGAAATTTTGACAAGAAGGCCACCCCCAGACATTTTAGAGTGGGTGATATGGTGCTCAAATGGGATGAGCTGAGGAGTAGACTAGGGAAGCATTCCAAATTTGACAGCATGTGGAGTGGCCCCTTTCTCATTACTGAATGCAAGGAGCACAATGTATTTTAGTTGTCAAATATGAATGGAGAAAATCTGCATATCCCAGTCAATGGGATACACTTGAAAAAGTGTTTTGAGGTATGAGACCCTGTAAATTAGTAGGTTAGACTTCTTGTTTTCATAAGTGTTGCTGCACAGTAGTTTAGATCCTTTTACTTCCCTAAGTGCTTTTGCACAGGCTGCTTTGTCATTAGGAGAAAGTAGGCCTTCTCCCTTTTTTGTGTTTTGAGAGGCAGGTCCTAGTTCCCCAGCATATTTTAAACTTGACTCCATGCCCAATGGATGCTTAAGGCCACTGATCTCATGTTTAGCAGGCAAACATCCCATAGAGGTCACCAAAGTTGTTGACCTATTTTTCCTCTAGCAGGAGTCAAAATAATTCAAGCAGGATCAGTCAGTATGCATATCCCCATGAAAGCCATATTTGTGATCTTGAGGTCTTAACCCAATTTCAAAATCTGAAGCTTGCCTGAAGAGCCTTACCATGTGAAAGAGCTTGAAAAAATAGGCAAGTTTGCTTTTTACATCACCTTGATATTCACTAAAAGGAGGAAGTTATGTGGGGTCATCATCTGGTCAAGCCCTGATGTTCTAACATCGGGTGATATTTCTAACATCGGGTGATATTTCTAATATCGGGTGATATTTTGAACATCGGGTGATATTTTTAAAGATTGGGTGATATTTTTAACATCGGGTGATATTCTGGATGTCATCCTTCCTTTCAAATATCACCCTAATGTGACGATGACGTCACCATCATAACCCAATATTACAAATATCGCCCTATCTTCCAACTATCCCCCCCATCCGATAACATGACGATGACATCATGGTAACTGCAGTGATAAACCAAGTAACATGCTGCTGACGTCATTCTTATGATAGGGGGATATCTACTTGTTTCACAGCTTCATGCATATTCCTGCCGGGGGTGATATTTTAACATCGGATGATCTAGTTGAAGATCATCCTGATGTTGGTGCTACTAAGTTTTCTAAGTATGACCCGATCTTCTGAGGGGTCATCACATTTGAATATTAGGTGATCTTTGAAGATCATTCTAATGTTATTTTTCACTTCATGTTCGCTAGATCGCCCAACATGCTGGTGACATCACCTGGATATGAGGAGGTGATGAGGTCCGAATATGCTTTCTCGTAGGGTGATATTTTCTGCGGGGTGATATTTCACATCAGGGTGATATGAATTATTGGGATGAGCTTGTCAGGAGGATATTTCACGGTTTTTGAAGATGATGAGGCTCAGGGCTAATTTCATATCGGGGCAACTTTTCATATCAGCCGGATACGCCGATGGCTCACCGATGTCAGAGGTCTGGCCGATGAGTGATGGTGCTGAGGTTTGCTGATGTCAAGGTGATATTTAGAGCAACAGGATATCATGCTGAAGGAGGATGATGATGAGACTTATGATGATGCCGTTGGGAGCAAAGCACCAACATTATGTATGCTCACGGCTTAGCTTATAAAGTGATGGAGGCGTCTTCTCTGGGTGCATGTGGGATAATCAGTTCTCGCAGAAATTTGAAAATATCATGATGATGACATTTTGGCAGGAATTCTTTAGGAGGTTTTTTGGAGTTAGATCTGCATGTCGGTTTGGTGGACCTTTTTGGGCAATGACTTTCTTGAGTTGGTGAAGATATTTTTTGTATTTATTGCTGCATAGGAAGGCACAACTCGCATTGATGGCCCAAAATATCCCACCACCGCTTCATCTCTAGTCTTTTCTCTGTTGCCTGATTGTCGAGAACTGTTAGAGGTAGCTGCTTGCATTTGATGCTAGGTTATCCTCTGCCATTCTGAGGATCAGATCGATGATGCAGCTACTTGCATTGAAGACTCAGAAATATCTTCCATCTGCCCCAGTTCCAGATTTCGATACCATTACTTCTGTCAGATGGATGTCCTTTCAAGGATTTTGTAACTGACCTCAGCTCCCTGAGCGCATTTTGTAACCGACATAGGTTAGTTTTGAAATGCTATATAAGCTGAGGCTTAAGATGTAAATAGGGTTGGAAATTTTTTTGGAAACGTTATGTTCTCCCTATTTCCAAATAGAACTTTTCATGCTGTAACCTTGCCTTTCATTAGATATATGCAAGCTATCATGCCTTTTGCTGATTTCTCTATCTCTGTGTGAATCTGCATATGGTTGTCTATGAATATCTCTTGTTCCTCTCAATCATCTTGCTTCTTACCTTTGTTAGAATCCTCTATTCTGTGCATATTTGCTGCTGTATCCGGTTGTATTGTGCATGCTTCAGTTTTGCAAGGGCTCTTTAGAACTGTCTGGTGCATCACCCTTTCATGTTTTTTTTTAAGTATTGTTGCTTTATCTTTCATTTCATTTCAGCACACTTCTTCCCCTTTTCACCCCAAAATACAGTAGTTTTAGGTGATAACTAGACAAGGAAGCCGGCCTTCTCCGGAGGTTTGATCTCATTTAGCAAAGTCCCACACTTAGAGATCAATCCCATTGTGTCATTGGAATGCTTGGACTCTCATTCAAGCAAGGTGCAATTTCATGTGACAACACATACCTAACAACACATACAGTTGTAAGAGAATCTGTCATACACTGACTAAAAATATCTTATTCCTCTTATAACTTGTCATAACCTCCCTTGACCACCAAAAGATGCCTTTCTCTCATGTAAAGATACTCACCGACACTTGTCGTTAAATAAAAGTCAGTTGAGGTTTCGGGGGCGCTGCCCCCAAACCCCCATTAATTATTCAAGGGGGAAACCACGGCTGCCAAAGTCACCAAAATTTATCTTAATGCATGTACACAAGGTGCCGACTATGCCAACTCAACATGGGATAAATAAATACAACATTAGGAATTTGCAAAGGTTGAGAAACCTTAATTCCCAACAGTCATCACGATTTAACTCAAAAGGGGTCACATTTCAAAATATCCCCCTCACTTTAACAAAATGACCATGATGTCATCCTTCGTAATTAATTGTTGGAGATCATACGGTGATGATGTTATCTAGTGTCCTCAAATTAGGAGGATATTCCTAAGTCCTAATGACCCAGATATTTCCAAATATCCCTTATCTTTAACTTTATGATCTGATCTTGTGTAATAGCCAAAGGTTGACCATATCACCCTGATTTTAAGTGAGTGATTGTCTCACAGGGGGTTATATTTTCTAATAGGGGGTCATATTTTATAAAGGGGTCATATTTTCAAATATCCCTGATCTTTAAAGGATCACCCTCCAACATTAAATGTAAGTCCAACGGTAGGTGGTACCCTTTTGATTTCAAATATGAATCCAACACTTGGCAAAATCTATGAACTTCACGTGGATGATCAACAGATTCAAACAAAATGATGCATATACCCTAATTTGTCGTATTGATTAGTTTAAAAATGAAATTTAGGGATTATTTACATTTACCTTGCGATAATTAAAGTTACAGGAGCTCTGAAAGTCAATACCTCACAGTCATCTACCAGCGGAACATGACACTCAGCGTAACAGAATGAAACAGTTGATACTTCATATATGCATATTCCCGTTATCAGTCATATACTTAAAGAAGGAAAAGTGATTATCAGGTAAGTAAAGTTAAAACCCTCTCTATTGTCATTTACTGCAAATCACTAGGTAAAATGGTTTTCATTGGGTTAATCTGCATAATGATGCAAGAAGTAATTACAATGTTAAATAATGGATGTGAAATACATGATATTCTTAAATTTCCCATACAAACACCCTAGGGTAAGAAATGCATATTTTCATCGCAGGATACAATGGATGTCAGAAGGAACAAATCTGATTCCAAGTTCTTGAAGCTCATGTTCATACAACCCGAGGGGGTAGCTTTCAGATATGGGGTGATAGACAACACACACCAAGGGAAAACAAACCTAGATGCATGGACAACCAGATTAGACAATGAAACTGACAACCCTATATTGGATAGGATATTCACAACTGGAATGTCGCACGCTGCAAGATTTATGTATGCTATGGAGGCCATTGAGCTGCTGGTGGAATGTGCTAGAAACTATAACCTTGAGAATAGGAGAGTAGAAAAACATGGCAGAGTGTATGCTAACTTCTCAATCAAGGGCATTGCCTCTTTGTTCAATCTGCCTACAGGGAATAAGGTGGTCAGTGTAATCCTAGGCAAATTGGATAAAGACTACAATAATAATAAGAAAGAGGCCAAGAAGGTCATGTACCAATGGAGGGCCAAGAGTAGTACATATACTTCTTCTGCAAAGCTACCGGTCTACTTATATAAATTTGATTTTGATAAGTATCAGTATATGATTGCCCTATTAAACAGGATGACTGGTAGACAGAATGCTGGGAACTTTGAAAATTGGATGTATGGGATCATCTAGATGGTACTATACTTAGATAACAAACCTTTCTGGGGTAAGATCATTAGTGACTGCCTGGATGAAGGGATGAGAAGAATGGGTGGCTAGGCTTGTATATTCCACATGACCTCATATGTTGTGTATGCTTGTGCTTTCCAAGGCACATTTGATGCCATGCAAATAGTGGGCAAGGTTGGAAATAGTACTGGTGATGTAAACATTTGGGACCATTATCCACAATTTCAATAGAGAACATACCTCCAATATTATAAACTGGTGAATGATACATTTTCAATGCATTTAGTCAGAACCATGGAGGAAGATAGAAATAAGAGATTGAGCATGGAAGCTCAAGAAGTTATCTATAAGCATGGGGCTTGGTTCATCCAATTCCCCACTTTTTCATACATAAGAATAGAAGGATTTGAGGCACATCCCTTCATGTTACCAAGATACCACACTGACAGGGTCATCTTGATGGAATTTGTTAGACAGATATCAACTTCAGTAGAGGCTCATATAGAGCAAAAGAAGATTCCTCCTGTATTGTTCCCAATATACATGGGCTGGTACTTATGCCCTGAGAGACAAAGCATTAAAGATGCCATTGGAGGGTTAAATCTCATGTGCCTGCAGCCATTTTCTATAGCCATCTCATATGACTCATATGGCAGAATGCAGACTCAAAAAATAGATACATCAAAAGCACCTTGAAGATTATTGGGGTGATTGTGATGATGAGGCAGAGGTCAGGAGAAGGTCATATCAAAGACCTACTCTTAATCAGATCTAGACCTTTGATTGCATCTCAATACCTACACAACTGACCAAAGATGATGAAAAGATAATGTCGAATGATCTAACGCAACCAAAGGAGACTTCATTAGATCAAATAATGAAAGGGGTCATCCAATTGACTCAGAGCTGGGTAAAGGGTGAGGTCACAAGGTTTAAAAGCCAGGGTATAGCCCTTACCATGGATAATAAAAAGAAAAGACAAGAATTAGCTGAGGAAGAATATGATGATTTTCTAGTTGAGAAGAGAAAATCCAATGGAGAAAGATTGCCTGCTGAAGAACAAGAATAATCAGGCAAGAATAAGAAAGCAGTGCCTACACAAAAGGGGGTGATTGTCAGAAAAACTCAAGCAAAGGGTGATGTGGCATCTGTATTGACATCTACAACCACATCACAACAAACAAATGCGAAGCAAAAGGGTAAGAAAGTTACCAAGCCAGTTCCTGTAGTTGTGGAAGAACCAACAGAGGATGAGCCAATGTAGGATGAGCCATTGGAGGATGGTCCATTAGATGAAGAACCTTGGGTAGAAGAGCTTGGGGATGATGACCTTCTGATAACCAAGAAGAAAAGAAAGGAAGTGCAACAAACACCACCACCTCAGAAAAGGCAGAAGACAACAATGAGGGTAAATGTTAACATTGACCCTATCGTATTAAGGGGTGCAAGTGGTTTGGCTTTCAAGAAGGATTTACAGCATGAGGTTCCCATCCCAGATATTATCCAATTCAAAATTGAAAGGGATGAGGAGTAAATAGAAGAGAAAGATATGCCTGGGAAAGAGCCACCCCTTCCACTAGATGACACTGTGTATATATCAGATGACGAGGTGGTCATTGAGGTTGCTGCACAGAGGATGGAGGCCTTAGTAACCCATATCAGGATGACTCCTCATGGAACCCCTATAGTCAAGAAGGTCACAACCTAGGAGGAGGTTGGGATAGATGAGATAGAACAAGATAATCCTGAGGATGTGGCCCAACAAATAGGGTTGGCCAATTTGGTAGAGCAAGTTACAAGTCCATCCATGATAGATTTGGCCTACCAAGAGGAGATAGATCCAAATAAAGACAATAATCCACCCTTGGAGCCCGGAAAGACAATGTGTAGATTAGGAAAACAAAATGAAGTGAAAACATAAACTGAATGCATAAAACACAAATTTATACCTCACATGAAGACCCAATCTCATCAAGGGAGGAGAAGCTTGCACCCAAGAGCTCCTAGATTAGATAACCCTATTTGATTCAAATGTGGATTGCTCTTACTTTCAACACAAATGTAGATGAAGGATTAAAGAATAGATAGATTAGAGATTTGAGAGAAATTTGAACATGGTTTTGATGCAAGAAGAAGTTGTTATGAATGGCTTGGGTGAGGGTTTCATTTATAGATTTTTGAAAAAGGAATGGAGGGTGAGGATCAAGAGTTGAGATCAAAGGCTCTCATTTTTTGTGAATCTTTAATTCATAATGGATGAATTAATTTTTTTTTTTTGAGAAGAGTGGGGGATAATTGAGTTAAAAATTTAATTAGTGGATGACAATTGAATTAAAAATTCAATTAGTGGATGAATTAAAAATTCATTTTTGGGAAGAGTGGAGGATAATTGAATTAAAAATTCAATTAGTGGAGGACAATTGAATTAAAAATTCAATTAGTGGAAGAGTGAAGGATAAAACAGAGGCAAGATAGTGTTAATATAGAAAATAGCTCCAATACAAAAGCAAGATATTGCTAAACTATGTTTTTTGCCTTAGTTTATAGTCTGCAGTGAGAAAAATAGCGCCAAACTGGGTGATGATAGCACCAATACGGCACAGAGTTGGTCAATGGATGATTTTAGAAAAATTTTACCATAGTCTCCTCTTCTTCATTCAAGATACTTGTAGAAATAGAGAGCAGATAGAATAGAAATAGAAGGAAGACAAAGAAATTCGAATGGATTTGTGAGTGAAAGTTAGGAGAGAAAGTGCCTAGGACCTACAAAAAAAACACGTCTCCAAAACAAAAACTCACAAAAGAAAAAGATTAGATATGGACCTTGTGGGTCCCATCGGGCATGCTAATGTAGATTAGGAAAACAAAATGAAGTGAAAACATAAACTAAATGCATAAAACACAAGGTTATACCTCACATGAAGACCCAATCTCATCAAGGGAGGAGAAGCTTGCACCCAAGAGCTCCTAGATTAGATAACCCTATTTGATTCAAATGTAGATTGCTCTTGCTTTCAACACAAATGTAGATGAAGGATTAGAGAATAGATAGATTAGAGATTTGAGAGAAATTTGAACATGGTTTTGATGCAAGAAGAAGTTGTTATGAATGGCTTGGGTGAGGGTTTCATTTATAGATTTTTGAAAAAGGAATGGAGGGTGAGGATCAAGAGTTGAGATCAAGGGCTCTCATTTTTTGTGAATCTTTAATTCATAATGGATGAATTAAAAATTCTTTTTTTTTTGAGAAGAGTGGGGGATAATTGAATTAAAAATTCAATTAGTGGATGACAATTGAATTAAAAATTCAATTAGTGGATGAATTAAAAATTCATTTTTGGGAAGAGTGGAGGATAATTGAATTAAAAATTCAATTAGTGGAGGACAATTGAATTAAAAATTCAATTAGTGGAAGAGTGAAGGATAATTAGTGGAGGACAATTGAATTAAAAATTCAATTTTGGGATAGTGGATATGACAAGTTGAATTTTTAATTCAACTCATGGGGGAGTGGAGGATATTAGCTAATTAAATATTAAAAATATTTAATTATATGTGCAACATGGTGAGGTGGAAAAGTTGAGGTGGAAAGATGAGGTGGATTGATGAGGTGGATTTGTGAGGTGGATTTAGGACTTAGGATAGAGGGAAATTGAAATAATAAATATTGCATATTTATTAAATCAATTGGCTAATGTTTTAGACTATTGAATTAATGAAATTAATTCAATTTTGGGGATAATATGATGGAAAATAGGGTAATGAAGGGATAATTAATTAAATGAAAATTTAATTAATTGGTTAGGAGGGAAATTGACATGTTTAGGGATTTTAGGAGTCGGTTCAATGGTAGAAGACATTTTTAGGTGTCTACACAATGATTAGAGAGAACAAAGAGAATGATAAGATGATACCTGATCAAGGGAGATCAAGGCAATGCACCCACAAAACAAGAGCTGAAGGAAAACCCGCTTCAAGAGGAAGGTGATAAGGCAATCCTTGATAAAATGGAAGATCAAGTTGTTTCTTCATTGCATGTAGAAGGAAGTAACCAAGGTGATAAACCAGGGCCTAAAGAGAAACTAGCTAAAAAAGAGTTAAACCTAGGAAGAGTAGACCAGTCTAAGGGTAAGGAACAGGGGTTAACACAAGATAAGGGTCCGAAGAAGGAGATAGGAAAGGTGACCGGAGGTGATCAAGCTGATCCCCAAGGTCAAAACACCCAAACTTCTCAAGAAGACCCAGTGTCCTGAGATACACAAGATCAGAATGTGCAAGAGCCCCCTCCTCAGTAGGAGGACCTTCAACATGAGGCACCTCAACAAGATCCCCCTCATGAAAACATACATGAGGAAGAGCCAAGAAAAGAGAACCCACCAAGGGTAGAACACAATGTAGAGCCACATGATGCTCAAAATAAAGAAGGTGATCATCAAGACCCTAAGGGTGATGTTCCTTAGTGGTTGCAACGAGAAACCAATATGCAATAGGTAGAAGAAATACATGATTTTGATGTTTCTACATTGTTTTCCAGAAGCATGATAAAACCTAGAAGAAAGGCAAGGCTGACATTTGCACTAAAAAGAGACCTTACTATAGGTAGGAGAATAGCTCAGGTGGCCTTACCAATTGTAGAAAAATAAAAAAGCCAATTAGGCCTTGAGGAATTTCAAATAACTGATGTCGACTTAGGGTTTGCCAATGAGGACCAGGAAGGTCAAGAAGGTAAGGACATCATTGATTCTTTGACCCAAAGGGTGAAAAGAGAGAAGGATAAGAATAAGAAACATAAAGAGCACATTTCTCAACTACATTCTTTTATTAAAGGATTGGTGGATCCTAAGCACACCCCTGTTAGTGAGGCCACTCCATTAACCATTATTTCTCAAGAAGAGGCTACTGGACTAGATTTGATGAAGCATAAAGCACAATTGATGGACAAATGGTTCATATCCTCCATTTTTGAAGCTGAGCATGTAGTAAAGACCTCCTTAGAGAGTTGGAATTCTCTAAGCACTTTGAAGAGAAAAGTAGATAAGCTGCAGAATGAAGCAGGCAGGAGATCTTTCAAGCTTAACAAACACCTAGATGCTTTAGGGGAGATGAAAAGAATTGATGTACAAATACTATTAAATAACAAAGTACTGGATAACAATACTTCCTAGCTACTTGGTATTTGGTATGAAGATACTATATTCGAATGTGATATCTTGAAGAGATGCAGTGGTAAGCTCAGGGATATAAGTGTCAAGTTGCACAATTTAATGGTAGAAAAGGCAAAAACCCTAGAGGCTTTAGAAGGAAAGGTGGAAGGGAAAATAAAAAATTAGGATACAAATTTTGTTGTCCAGGATTTCTATGATAATTTTAAACAAGTTGCAAAAGATCCCCTGCACCATTTGTCAGAAGAAGTGATAAATAAAGTCATGAGGATGAAGGCCAGGGTGGAGACATATAATGAAACATTAAATAGTAGGAAAAGGAAAATGGATGCCCTTCAAGCAAAGTTTCATTCTCACAGGCATGCCATAATAAAGGCTAAGAACCAGGATGGAGGTGAAGTTGAAAGAATAGTATAGCTGTATGAAGCTATCAGGACAGCCATGAGAGTACACATATGAGATGATCTCCATAAAGGTGCCAGTGATAATGAGGATGATGATATGGAAAAGGACAGTGAAGAAGAAGGAAATGAAGAGTAAAGAAAGATGCATGATGACTAAGTCATGCATTATCAGCATGAAAGATGCTCATGTCCGACAGAGGGTTGCCAGCAGGCAACCTGTGCCATGTGTGAAGACATTGACTAAGTCAATAAGAGATACTGACCATTGATTTGAATAGATAAATCTTGACCATTGATCAATTGTAACCACCTCCTATCCTTGTTCTATAAAAGGAGATGAAGTGCTCTTGTTAAGGCATTAGAAACTTAATTGAAATTAGATTGCTGAAGCATTCAGGACTGATTTCAAAGCTTTTGTGAATGTACATATCTTTTGAATACTTAATGAAAGAGAATCCATTTTGATTACAAATCATTGTAAATATTGAGTAATTAGTGAATGAGATCTAGATATATGCATTGATTAGTTGCGTCCCTTGGAGTGCTTATCAGTTTGCATGTGTTGTTTTCATTCCTTGTTCCTTTGAAGTTAGCATCAACCATACCTAGCTGTGGAACCACCTGGTGAAACTATGGTTCGATTTCTTCTCTTCATGACTGTATCTGGAATGTATGTGACTCAATAGCTAAAGGTTCACCAAATTTAGAAGTATTTATGTGAATTTCATTACAAATCACCTTCATAATTGCAAATAACAGACAATCTAAAGCAAATAAACATAAAATATGCCTATATCTCATAAATAATTGAACATAAAGAGCATATTTTGAATGAAAGCATGTCAGAAATGACAAATATCATGCAAATACATATAAATATCAATGATAAACATGTGAATATCTGCTTATAGGCACATTATTTGATTAAATACATAGTGCAGAGGCATAAAACAAGTTCATAGCAGTGGATGCTCAGAAGAATTGATCAAACTTATAAATATAACCATAATTTGAAGAGCATAGTGAAAATAACCTTGTTTGTGAAGTGAATTTATAGTACACAGGTTCATAATTGATCATCCAGATAATGCAAGACCCTTGAAATGGAAAACAACATGTCACATCAACCTATGAGTAATGTCAGAAGATCATGGCCTGATCAACGGAGACTTGGAGTCATCTGTTTGTTCTAAACTGATCGTACTTTTCAAGATAATAAAGGTTTGTTGTGCAAATTTTTATGCATGTTGTTATGACTTATAATCATCATCAACATAAAATGGCACTAGAAGGAGGGCCTCCTCTCTATTTTGGTAAGTGAATCGGTTATATTCACGTTGTCCTGCAGTTGTACAAGGTAATCTTCTCAAATTCATCATAATTGCTTATGCTTTGAGTGCCTGTGCAAAGGTTCACTTGTTTTATGATGTTTCAGTCTTGTTCATCATAAATGTTGTAGGCTTTATGGTCATTTCTTTAAAATTCTTCAAGATTAAACAATTCTTCCTATTTCCCTAAGAGTTCTTTGTTTAGACTTACTAATATAGGTTAGATATCCTGACATCCATGTCCAGCAGGTTGATCTTTGTTCAAGTTTTCCTGTTTCATGCAAATATTGCATAAATAACCAGTAGTCATTGAGTTTTGGCTAGAAATATCACCTTTGCTTGATCAATCCTTGTGATTTTTGCTGAAATTAGGTTGAATTTCCATTATTCTTGTTATAAGTTGTCAGAATCCTAGCTCACCAGCCAAATACCAGGTACAGTTTGTGTATGAGGAAAATTGACTATGTTAAACTAAACAAATCAAAAAACCAATAACATAAAGAGAACTGATCTAAATAAAAGCCATTAATAATAAATCAATGAAATATGAAAGTTTTTACCGAGATTTGTATTGTTCCCTTTGGATGAATGTGGATTGCTCAATAGTATTGCAAAACCATGGTTGCAACAAGCAAGTAATGTGCTCAAAGATCAATGTTAAGAGATCGTGAAGTTGCTCAATCGATGCGATGTATGCTCAAAGCACTGTTAAGTATGCCTAAGAATAAGTGATCGAAGTAGATTTGTGAAGGAGATGAGGGGAGTTTATATAGGTTTCTACAAAGATCGATCAACGACCAGATAATTCAGAAGAATCAACGGAGGAGAACAGTTGAGGAACGTGCAACGAATAAGAAGAAGACAAGTGTCACACAAAAGCTATTTTATTTGAGTTAAACACTTTCTTTTCTAAAGATAAGACATGCTTTTCATAAATTAGAAAGCTTTTTTCTAATTTAAGAGAAATTGATAAAAACAAGGTTGAGTGAATAGATAACTCAACTTTAGATTTGCTTTTGCATGATTTGAGAGAAATTAAATAATAAATTATTTAATTGTGTGTGCATGGAGAAGAAGACTTATTTTTAGAAGATTTGAAAGATATTTGTAGATATGAAAGCAAATTAAATAAATAGATTTATTTAATTGTTGTGCATGATTTGGAAGAATAAATAAAATATTTGATTTATCTTATTTTTGGAGAATGAGAGAATTTAAATAAATTTGATTTGATTTATTTAAATTTGGAAGAATGAATTTGATTTAATTAAATAGTTAGGAATTATTTAATTGTTTGGATAAGATAGAATTTGTGATGAATTAATTAAATAATGGGATTTATTTAATTAATGTAGACTTGAGATTTGGAAAGAAGATAATGATTTAATTAAATAATATAAATTATTTAATGGAAACTTGAAATTTGAAAGAGGATAATGATTTAATTAAATAATATAAATTATTTAATTAATGGAGACTTGAAATTTGAAAGAGGATAATGATTTAATTAAATAATATAAATTATTTAATTAATGGAGACTTGAAATTTGAAAGAGGATAATAATTTTGTTGAAATTAATTAAATAAAGGAGATTTATTTAATTAATGTTAAATTTTGAAGTTTTGGAAGAATTTGATGAAATTAATTAAATAATTAGATTATTTAATTAATGTTGAAATGCAGGTGATGCTATAGATTAGACGAAATGCAAGTGATTCGAAGACATGGTCATTTTAGGGTGTCTACATTTTGCCCCTCTTTGATGTAATGTAGTTTATAGCATTGCTTCAAAGAAATTGATAGTTGAAGACATGATATAATTTTTGATGCCCCAGTGTAGCTGGTGTAGGGTGCCCCCTCGAGAGGAAAGATACGGAAGCGACAGAAGAACTGTGTTGATGCTCGACTAGAAGATTTGTTGGAGATAGGCGAGGTTGAATAGAAGAAAGTGGAGATAGAAAAGAACATAAGAGAAAGACTGTTGATTGATCTTTGCTGGAAAACTATATAAGGCCATGGAAAAATGGATGGTGTAAATGGATGAGCTTGTTGCAATGGTTTCACATTTTTTATAAAGAGCAATCCTTATTTTTGATATAGCACGTGGATAGTTCGCCACCAAGGTATAAAAGACCAAGGTGCAGTAATATCCGAGTGCGTGGACGTTGACTCTGCAAGCAAGCAGATTGAACTTAGATCCCTTTAGACATAATATGACATTGTTGGAACATGTGAATAAGCCATAGTCTTGAACATAAAATAAACTTCAATACATGTAAATGTAAGAAGAATTATTAATATGTAAGATGCTAGGTTGTAACACACACAAGATAAATAGAATGCTAAGAAAGATGCTAAAGATCATTCCTCAAACACAGCATACAAAAAAAAATGACTATGCCTCCAATCCGTACTGCATCGCAACATACCAAGATTATAGATAAATCAAGGTAGCCTTGAATAGGCAATGGATAAAGGAACAAAAGATAAACCATAACACAAATTGACTGACTTACAAAGTAAACATACAGCCAACATATTCTCTTGCCAAAGAGGTTGCTCAGGATAGATTGGATAGGAAAGATAACAGCCTTATCATAGGAACTCTGTGTCCATTTTAGGGTGCTATCTACCTAAAAAGACAATGTCTCACTGCAGGAAATGCCACATGTCGCAGGAGATGCGTGTGTTGGTCTCGACAATGGAACACTACGTAGAAGACAAGCTTATTGATCTAGGGCTTTGGTTAAGCGGTACTTAGCTAATGTTGGCAATCTATATGCAGGACAGTAGATGACTCTAGAAGGAAGCTGCTTTGCTTCAAGTTTGTTAAGGACCTTTGCTTTGAAAGGATGTGCTAGCTTGCTGCTTGAGTTAGTCAAGTTGAGGCAAATAGATTTTGAAAAATGGAAGACTAGAAAGGTGATAGTGTTTGATGGATTGAAACGGGTGGAGAATGATGAATCATATGTGCCTGCGTACTGGATACATCCTTCATATTCCAAACTACCTACATACCCTATATCCACGGGATCAAGGCACATTACGAGGAAAGACGAAAATGATAAATATGTAGTTTTGGATAGAGTGATGAGATGGGTCAAGGTGGAAGGAGCTTGGGAAGAGGAATTGATGAGATCTTATGTAACTGAGTACTAGATACTTCCTTTGTATTCCAGACTACCTACATACCCATATCCATGGGATCAAGGTACTTTAAGATTGAGAAGATGATAATATGTAGTTCTGGTTGTGTGATGATGTAGGAAAAGTGTTGAGAAGATAACAGCCTTATCGTAGGAGCAATGTGTCCGTTAAAGGATACTATCGGCGGAAAAGAGAAAAGATTGAAGAGCGCGTTGCGAACCACGAACAAGGCACCAATCCTAGACCCAAGTTAAGGAAAGAGTTGCCCCCATTCTAGTAGAGGAATTTGTATGGATGACTGACGAAGAAGACCTAGAAAGTTGTGACCTAGGACCAAACAGTGCAAACTGTTGACATAGATCAAGATGTGGGATGATGACGAGGGACACTGACAAATTTCCAAGCTATACTAGATAGGGAGATGGAAATGCAAACAAGGTCAAGGGTTTTATTATGGATGGATGGATGAAACTTGTTGCGAAATGGACATGGAATGAAGATGGCTCGATAGACGATGGATGCTGACTCTACACATAGCGCCTATTTGCTAGGTTTTCACTATGGTACTTATCCAAGGTGCCTGTTTACCAAGTTTTCACCATAGGATGAAATTTTTTTGGATTTTTTTTTTGTTTTTTTTTTAGGAATACTCTGAGGATCAGGCATAGAACTTCTTGAGATGAACACTGTTAAGTGGCTCATCTAGAGGAATGCCGTCAAATGTAGCTAAAGTATAAGCTCTTGATCCATATGCTGCTATGACAATAAAGGGACCTAACCAGTTAGGCTCAAACTTGCCCTTCTTTTCTTGATTTGCTTGATTTCTCTGATTCTCTTTAAGTATAAGATCACCAACTTGAAACCGTCTTTCCTTGATCTATTTGTTGTAATTACATCGGAGGTGGTTTTGATAGACATGGAGATGATTAAGTGCGGCAAGGTGCCTCTCATCTAATAGTTCAAGCTTAGCTAATCTGGAAGTGCGATACTCCTCTCTGCCAATCAGGTCCTGCATGGATACTCTGAGGGATGGGATCTCGACCTCTATAGGTAGGATGGCTTCAGAGCCATAGACCAAGGCATAAGGTGTGGCACCAGTTGGTGTTTTGATACTAGTGTGGTAGGCCCATAGGGTGGGATTGAGTTGCAAGTGTCAATCACGACTAGCTTCAATGATTGTTTTCTTGAGGATCTTGAGAATGGTCTTATTGGAAGCCTCAGCTTCGCCGTTACTTTGCGGATAGTAGGGAGTTGAAAAGAGATGTTGGATATTATATTGTGTGCACAAGGCATGGACATCTTGGTTCTTGAATGGTCTCCCATTATCAGTGACAATGGCTTGGGGAATGCCATACCGGCATATGAGGTAGTTAAGGATAAACTTGGCTATTTGCTTACCGGTGATATAGGTCATGGGAATGGCTTCAACCCACTTCGTGAAATACTTAGTGGCAGTAATGATAAACTTATGGCCATTGGATGAGGAAGGGTGGATTTGTCCTATGAGGTCGAGACCCCATTGAGAAAAAGGCCATGGAGTAGTCATAGGTTGTAGTTCGTGAGCTGGTGCGTGAATCAAATCTCCATGCTGCTGGCATTATAGACACTTATTAGCAAACTATGTAGCATCTTGCTCTATTGTAGGCCAGTAGTAACCTATTCTCAGTATCTTCTTAGCGAGATTAGGACCAGTAGAATGTGTGCCATAGACACCTTCATGTATGTCTCGTAAGGTAGCTTTGGCTTCTTCCGCATTAAGACATCGTAAGAGGATACCATCGAGACTCTGATGATATAGTGCATCACCTAGAATGGTGTAATGGGAGGATCGACGGATAAAGGTTTTGCGTTGGGTGGATGATAGGTCAGAGGGAAAGGTATTGTGCTTAAGGTATTCATAGATATCTTCATACCATGGGGAATTGGGACCAACAAGTTCATAGATGATTTCAGTAATGGGAACATCGATGACTGGTATCAACAATTACTCGATCAAGAATTTAGATTTCTGTGTATTAGCAGGCATGTCAATCAGTGACCCTACAGGAGCCATAGAATCTACAGCTTTGTTATGCTCTCTTGGAATTTGTTCAAATGTGATGCTAGAAAAATGTGGTTTGTAGGCATCCACTAGTTGCTTGTAGGGGACCAACTTTTCATCTTTTGTTTGGTACTCATCTGTGACTTAGTGAATGACTAGTTGTGAGTCTCCATATACTTGTAATTCTGTGATGTCCCATTGAATTGCTGTATTGAGACCTATGAGGAGTGCTTCATACTCGGCTATGTTGTTGGTGCAAGGGAATGCAAGCCGATATGACTTTGGAATATAGTCATTTTGAGGTGTGATGAATAAGATGCCAGCCCGTGATCCATGTTGTGTGTAGGAACCATCAAAGTATAACTTCCACTTTATTGAGTTGGAAAGAATAAATAGATTCTCATCTGGAAAGTCTGCTACCATAGGGTGTGTATCTGTCATGGGTGCTTCTGCTAGTTGATCTACCAGGGCTTGTCCTTTGATTGCTTTATACTCTGTATACTCCATGTCAAACTCACTAAGGATCATGACCCATTTAGCTAGTCTGCCTGTAAGAGCTACTTTTCCAAGTAGATACTTCAAGGGATCAATTTTGGCTATAAGATTTGTGTGTTGGTTCAACATATAATGCCGCAACTTTTGGGAAGCGAACACTACTGCTAAACAAGCCCTTTCCATTGGTGAATAATTGAGCTCATATCCCACCAAGGTTCTACTAATATAATAAATTGCATGCTCTTTTCCTGTTTCATCATGTTGTGCTAGCAAGGCCCCTAGGGCCGAAGTTGTAGTTGAGATGTATAATATCAAAGGTTTATCAGCAACTGGTGGAACCAATACAGGAGGTGTAGCTAGATACTTTTTGAGCTGATCAAATCTACTTGACACTTATTGTCTGATCGAAATGACACATCCTTTCGGAGCAAGTGTTGAAATGGTTGACATTTATCTGCTAGTTGTGAGATGAAATGCCTAATGGATTGCAACCTTCCCTGAAGGCTCCTTAATGCTTTGAGGTTCTTTGGTGGAGGCATCTCCACTATAGCCTTTACTTTTGCTAGGTCTACTTTGATGCCTCTATGAGATACAATGTATCCCAATAGCTTCCCTGATGTTACCCCAAAGACACACTTCTTTGGATTGAGGTGCACTTGGTGTTTCTCGAGCTTGTCAAAGATCTGTCCTAAAACCTATATGTGATCTGCCCTAGAAGATTTAGCTAGTATGTCATCCACATAGTCCTCCATGATATGATGAAAGAGATCATGGAATATCACTGTCATTTCTCTCTAATAAGTTGCTCCTGCATTCTTTAGCCCAAACGGCATGACACACCAACAATAGTTACCCCAAGGACAAGTAAAACTGGGTTTATGTTGATCTTCTTCCACTATCCTTATCTGATTGTAGCCTGAGAATCCATCCATGAGAGAAAGCATTTTGTGACTTGCTGTCAAGTCTACTATAATATCAATGTTCGGTAGTGGAAAGTCATCTTTGGGACATGCCTTGTTAAGATCTCTAAAATCATTGCACATGCGAATGTGCCCATTGGGTTTAGACATAGGTACAATGTTTGATACCCAGTCTGAATAGTCAATAGGTCGTATGAACTTTGCATCTAACAGCTTCTGTATTTCCACTTTTACTAAGAGAGCTACCTGTGGGTGCATCTTTCTCAGCTTTTGCTTGACTGGTTTAACTTTTGGATCAACTGTGAGATAGTGAACAACTAGCTTAGAGTCTAACCCTAGCATATCAGCATAGGTCCATGCAAAGTTGATGGTTCTTTGTAAGAAGAATGTGTTAAGATTCATGTGCTCTGTTTCTGATAATAATGCTACTAGGAATGTGGTCTTTGGATTTTGTTCTGTGCCAAGGTTTATCTCTGTAGAATCTTCCACTAGGAGAGCTGACTTCTCTTGATACTTAAATGGTAGGGGAAGGTCAAATCCTCCATCCTTAGGTGCCACAGTTGGGTTTTCACCTTTGGATACGTCCTTTGTTTTTACTATTTTGTGATCAGGAGGTGCCACAATGTGGTTTTCACCTAGAGATTTTTCTTTATTTTTACTTTTGCGACTGGAGGATTTGGCATTCTCACCAAAATAAGCCATTGGCTCTAGTTCCATTACAAAACCATGAACTCAGCTAAAGCTTCGTCATTCTGAAATACATCTATAACAGGGGACCCTTGTTGGTCCCAATCGATAAGTTTAGGGTAGACAAGTGTGACATTCTGGGTGTTTGTGGTGGAGGTTAAGGATACAGAGGATAGTGTAAAAATGGAGGATTCTGCAAATAGGTTGGTCATATGGAGGGAAGAGTCATCGATGATATCCTCAGTAGACATCGAATCAGCAGGAAAAGTGTCAGCTACCTCGTCAAGGATATACTTGATGTCCAAGGCACGCGGTACCTTCTTACCAAATCCTAATCCCTTCTTGTCTAGTTTCTTTGTCACAACAATGGGCTCCATAGTACCTTGATTCTGTTTTCCAAGGCCACCTTTGCCTTTATAGCCCATGTTTTTTACTATCCTTAAGCCATTGCCATATTGTTTGACTGGTATTGTGACTAGTTCTTTCTCTTTATAGAGCCAAGAAGAAATGTCCTTAATAGTTTCCTCTTCCAATAACCGTCGCTATTGGAATTGGGTTAGAAATGCTGGGGGAGGAATAGCTATTTTTTTGGTTACTTTGGCAATGGGTGGTTGGCCATAAGATTTTGGAGATAAAGGCATCCGCCCAACACAACAAGATTTGGAGATATCATAAGTTCCAAATCCTATGTCACAGATGTGAGCTTTGATTTCACGAATAGGATTAGGTTCACTTGTAGAGGATTGTGTCAGAGTTTCAGGATCAACATATAGTGGGGATTCAAGGGCTTTTGCATTGTTAGGCACTTGGTTGCAATTCTTATAACTGCCTTGCAAGACACGACAAAATTCAAAAGGATTGGGGTCTCCTGGGATAGTGATCTCCGTACCATTGAATGGGAATTTAAGGGATTGGTGGTACATGGAGGGAACAAATTTCATTGCATGGATCCATGGGCGGCCTAGGATAACGTTGTAAGGCAGCTCAATGTCAAGGACTTGGTACCTAGTTTCCAACATAACGGCATCCAGTTGTATAGGCAAGTGGATAATACCTTTTGAATGGCATTCAACATCATCATATCCCTTGATTGTAATACTTTGATCAGTGTTGACATGATCCTCAGAGTATCCCAATTGCTTAAGTAACTTTAAAGAACAGATGTTGAGACCAGCACCACCATCTATGAGTATACGTTTGATTTTGTGCTTATGGATGAGAACCTCAATATGAAGGACATCATTGTGACAAGGATCATGGGATGGGAGATCTTTCTCAAAGAAGACCACATTGTAGGGCGAAGCAATGTTACCTACTATAGCTTGGAAATCCGCGACCACTATGTTATTAGGAACTGATGACTCTTGGAGGGCTTTTTCTAGCACTACTCTATGTGCAGGTGATGACCGTAGAAGGTCCAAGATAGAGATCTATGCTGGCATTTTACCTAGATGTTTGACAAGATTATAATCAGAGTGAGCAGGGAGACTGGGTGTAGGACCGTGAATGGTGACACGACCACGGTCAGTTGTAACAGTGCAATCCATAGATTTTCCTTTGATTGTGAGGGTAGACACTCGACTCTCTTCAAAATGACCTACAATGGAATCAAAGGAAGTGGAAGCATGATTGATACCTTTACCTCTATCCTGCAGAGGAGGTGGACAATGATGAGGAAATGGTTCCTTGTACATGTTGAGGTCTTTATTCATGTGCTGAGCTAGTGGATCTTCTTGTAGAGATATTTGATTGCCTTCGATGAGATTTTGGATTAGGTGCTTGAGTTTCATGCACGATGCAGTTCTATGCCCTTTGCTCCTATGGAATTCACAGTATTCATTTTCTCTGTACTATGCAGTTTTGTAAACAGGTTCCCCATACGGGGGAGCATCGGGTAAGGTGATGAGACCTTTGTGTAAAATCTTCTATAAGACTATCTCTATGGGCTCTCCCAAGGGAGTGAATTGATGCCGCGGAGGGTAATCTTGTTGAGGCCGCTCTTGTTGTCATTGCTTTTGGTTTTGATAAGGTTGCCTTTGTTGTTGCTGTTGTTGAGGTGGAGCTTGACTTGGTTTGGAAAGCTGTAGCGGCGTTTGCAAAGATTGGACATGTTTAGAATCGACCACCCCATCGTTCACCACGTTTTTGTTTTTGTTCCAATATTTGGGCTTATTGCTCGATTGTTGATGAGGAGCATTATCTTTTGTCTCTTTGAAGATTTTGACCACACCCTTAGCAATGAGGGCCTTTTCGATATTAATTCCTTTATACGTGATTTCGTCGAAGGTTGTAGCACTAAGAATTTGCAAATAGAAACCTAACTCTTGGTTGAGGTTCTACACAAATATGCTAACCAACTGTTTCTCAGGAATCTTGAAAGGGAATTTGCTAGCCATTTGTCTCCATCATTGAAGGAAAGAAATAAAGTTTCACCATTTTTCTATTTATTGTTGCGTAGATCAGTCATGGAGATCTCATGCTCTGCGTTGCAGGAGAAATGGGTGGCAAATTTCTCTGCTAGCTCATTAAAAGATTTGATACCCATAGGCAAGTGTGAGAACCATTCTATTGCTTGACCTCCAAGACTGCGAGGAAAGAGACGCATAAGGATTGTGTCGTTATGTGAAACCTTGAAGCAAGCAAGATAGAATTCCCTAAGATGGTCTTTTGGGTCACCTTTTCCTTTGTATTTATCAAACTTAGGAATAGTAAAATTTTGAGGAAAAGGGATCATAGGTAATGACTGATCAAAAGGATAAGGACACACTTCCTCTAAAGAGAAGGTCTTCTTGGTGTGACCAAATGTAAGATCAGATAGCTATTGTTGAACTTCCGCGATTTTTAGCTCCATTGCTATGGGAGGGGTTGGAAACATCTCTTGTTGTCCTAGAAGTGGTTGTTGCTGCCCATATGGTAGATTGTAGTGTGTACCATGAGCATTGGTATTATAAGGGTCATAAGATTGGTTGGGGTCATACGTGTTGTATGTTGGATTCAGATTGGTTTGGAATTGGATGTTTTGATTTGGAAGAGGTGGAGGTGGTGCTAGGTAAGAATGTTGGCTTTGTGATGGTTGGAGAAAAGAATTAGGTGGAGGAAAGGTAAAGTTCGTTGGGTTAGGTTGCGAGTGCAGAACATAGCTTTGGGAAACTTGATGTTGGGAATGTTGAGAGTGGCTAGGCAATGTGTGAAAGAAATTTAGCGTTGATGAACATAGCGGAGGAGGGACATGGGTAGATGTGATTTGCGATGGTTGAGGTTGATTGAGGATGAGAGTAGAAGAATGTTGTGGTTGGGTTTGCATGATTCTAGTTGGTTGAGAGACAAGGGGAATCAATTTAAGCCCTTAAGATACTCACCATTGGCTCCCTTGAGAAGAGATAGTATTCCCTTGGCCATAAAGTTCTTGTGACCTACTTGAGCTTTCCAAGGGGAGGGTGAGATATCCCTACCTATTGTCTCTCACAAAGATACAAAATATTTGACACCTTTATGGAATGATATTTTTATCGACGGAGTATTAAGCTGTGAGCTGATCTACTGCAATGAAACCTTGACTCTAGGGATAAAAAGTGCTTGTTATTTATTACAATTGTCTTATACCTATGGAAACATTGGGCTTTTTTTGTGAGCCTCAAACATACACTAGCTATTGTACCACTTGTTTGCTATGTTTTCTCTTGCCAAAGATAAATCTAATCAGAACCATAACCAAATCTGTCAAAATTGCTTTTAAAAAATATCAGACACTACTTCAGTGCCTCTGGTATTACAGCAACTCACCCTTGGTGGTACAGTAGATCGCTTTTGGTCACATTAGCTTGTCTTTGGTATAGTAGTAACTCACCTCTGGTAGCTCAATCCATCACCTTTGGTATTATAGTAGCATGCTTTTGGTTGCACAGTCCTGCACCTCTAGTCAAACAGTATAGTGCCTTTGGTCCAGTCACTTGTGCATCAGAGTTTGTCTTTCTCAAAACACAAGCAGAATCCCAGCATTACCTTTTGTCCTAGTGTATTCCATGGTAACCACTAGGCTCCAGCAAACTATGAAGTCCAAGCAAGTTGTCCCTAGGAAGTGCAAATCGCCTCCTCGCACACCGCAATCAGGCCGTCTCAACATTACTCCCAAGGTTACCCCTAGAACACCTACGGAAAGATCTACCAATTCTCCCAACGTGCCGCACCTTGACCACCCTAGTACTCCTCAAGAGGGTAGAGTCCCTTTGGTAAGTACACCTCATTACACCATTGGCTTGCCTCTGGATTTTGTCCCACCGAGCGTGCCAGAATGTGTATGAGGAAAATTGACTATGTTAAACTAAACAAATCAAAAAACCAATAACATAAAGAGAACCGATCTAAACAAAAGCCATTAATAATAAATCAATGAAATATGAAAGTTTTTACCAAGATTTGTATTGTTCCCTTTGGATGAATGTGGATTGCTCAATAGTATTGCAAAACCATGGTTGCGACAAGCAAGTAGTGTGCTCAAAGATCAATGTTAAGAGATCGTGAAGTTGCTCAATCGATGCGATGTATGCTCAAAGCACTGTTAAGTATGCCTGAGAATAAGTGATCGAAGAGGATTTGTAAAGGAGATGAGGGGGGTTTATATAGGTTTCTACAAAGATCGATCGACGGTCCAGATAATTCAGAAGAATCAACAGAGGAGAACAGTTGAGGAACGTGCAACGAATAAGAAGAAGACAAGTGTCACACAAAAGCTATTTTATTTGAGTTAAACACTTTCTTTTCTAAAGATAAGACATGCTTTTCATAAATTAGAAAGCTTTTTTCTAATTTAAGAGAAATTGATAAAAACAAGGTTGAGTGAATAGATAACTCAACTTTAGATTTGCTTTTGCATGATTTGAGAGAAATTATTTAATTGTGTGTGCATGGAGAAGAAGACTTATTTTTAGAAGATTTGAAAGATATTTGTAGATAAGAAAACAAATTAAATAAATAGATTTATTTAATTGTTGTGTATGATTTGGAAGAATAAATAAAATATTTGATTTATCTTATTTTTGGAGAATGAGAGAATTTAAATAAATTTGATTTGATTTATTTAAATTTGGAAGAATGAATTTGATTTAATTAAATAATTAGGAATTATTTAATTGTTTGGATAAGATAGAATTTGTGATGAATTAATTAAATAATGGTATTTATTTAATTAATGTAGACTTGAGATTTGGAAAGAAGATAATGATTTAATTAAATAATATAAATTATTTAATGGAGACTTGAAATTTGAAAGAGGATAATGATTTAATTATATAATATAAATTATTTAATTAATGGAGACTTGAAATTTGAAAGAGGATAATGATTTAATTAAATAATATAAATTATTTAATTAATGGAGACTTGAAATTTGAAAGAGGATAATGATTTTGCTGAAATTAATTAAATAAAGGAGATTTATTTAATTAATGTTGAATTTTGAAGTTTTGGAAGAATTTGATGAAATTAATTAAATAATTAGATTATTTAATTAATGTTGAAATGCAGGTGATGCTATAGATTAGACGAAATGTAAGTGATTCGAAGACATGGTCATTTTAGGGTGTCTACATAGTTCCCTTGGACTCTTGGAAGAATTGCCTATTCATGGATTCAGACCCCGAACTATAGATATTCACCATGCCCCAGATTCAGATACCTTAACATCTCCATCACGGTATACTGTGACTCGTTCAATATCTCCACTTGCATTTCAAACACCTCCTGGATCATCTGTTATACCTCCAGTTCAACAACTACTGATCACAATGTCATTCTTTGCTATAGAGTCACCTTTGACCTTTACTTCATATCATCCTTTACCTAAAAATATTAACAAGATTTGCCCAAAGTATCATCCATATCAAGATGCTGATGATCACATCAGAACATTCAAGGAAGTTTGCTATAGAGCAAGGATTGAACATTAAGATGTAGTGTGTAGATTGTTTCCATATTCCTTGGGAGAAGAGGCATACAATTGGTACATCAATATTGGTCAAGCCTCAATTGGTTCATGGTCAGCCTTAAAGAAAACTTTTAAGGATAGATTTAAGATACCTATAGATCCCTCAATGAATTATCACATGTTTTCCACAATCAAGAGATTTGAAGGAGAACCTATTGCCAACTTTAGCGCTAGATTCCAAAAGATGCTTTCAAAGCTGGTAGCTCCATATACTGTAGTAGATGAGGTAGCTAGAAGTATATATTACTTAGCCTTAGATGCCCTAACTTCTATGTTTATTAGGACACATCCTAATGTCACAACTCTAAAAGGAGCTTTTGAAGAAGCAATCAAAGTTAATCAGCAACTGATTCCTACTCCAATGCCAAACACAGTCTTCCCTATATACCCTGCATACCCTGCTCAACAACAGACTAATGGAGCTATGATACCTCTTGCTATAATGCCCAGTCCTTTACAAGTACCTCTGCTTAGTATCATGCCACCTCCAAATGGAAATGGCCAGATAGTACAATATCTAGGACATGCACAAGTACCTTAGGATGTAACATAGAATAGTAACAATAATGGTTCTTCCTTCTTCAAACCTCTATCTAAGAATGTAGTAGCTAAAGTTCAGGATGAAAAAGGGGAAATTAAAGAGATATCAGTACAGTTAAGAAAGTTGACAACTAAAATCACTCATTTGAGAGGTCAGAATTTCTATTCCCAATCAAATCAGAACAGGGGATATAACAATGAAAAATCTAGATATCCTGATAGAGGATATAATAATGATAGGAACTACAACAATAACAACAGCAATGGTAACAAAATGTACCTACACAACCTAGAGTGTGGAATACTAGGCCAAACAATGGTTCTCTACCATCACCCTTGGATAATCAGCCTCCTAGTGAACCTAAGCAGATTACTAGGGTGGATTTAGCAGAGGCAACCCTTACAAACTATTTTAGGATACATGACACCAATGCTCATGATGAATTGGATTGTCCTCAATTTAGGATAGCAGCCAGTATATTTTAGGCTGAAGTATCAAATACTGTAGGTAACCCTCCTTTTGTTGAAGGAAATGAAATTGTCCCTTGTGGATATGACTCTGCCCTTGTATTAGAAAGTTTTGATAATCATCCTCATTAGCAAGTAGCCTCATCCCATGAGAATTATACCCTAGCATGTGAGGAATCAACCATGGCGTTTGAAAAAATTATGTTTTCCCTTTTGAGGATAAAAATGAGCTGTCAGTTAAACATGAGGAAGTGCATGCTTATCAGCAACAATTTTAGGGTAGACACAATTACAATCTTAGGAATAACTCAAACAGACCTTCCGGTCCCTTGACCACATCTTTACCTCCCAACAATTTTAACACTCCTCCAGATCCAAAAGCAAGCAATTACCTTGGTTTTCCCAAGGTCAATGCTCAGTACTTAGCAGCACCACATAATTTAGTGGCTCCTGATAAATTGCTTATGTACTTAGCAGATGAAATGAAGAAGATCAAAATTAGCTTGTCATTATCAAAATTACTTAAAACCCCAGCTATTAAAAAGGCATTCATGAAGTCTTTAGATGATCTTGCACCAAAAGAGAATAGCCATCCCCCTTAGTTCAAACCAGATTTTGAGTAAGGATCATGCAGTTAAGGATAATAATGTTAAACACAAGACTTTAGCAACTGTTCAATCTGCTGAAACTACACACATGACCCTTTATAGGGATAAGACTGAGTCACCTCCATTTCCCCTTACCGTAAGGATGTTCAGTAAGAATTTGTACAATTGCTTAGTGGATTCATGTGCTTCTACCAATGTAATGCCGTTGTCTATATGCAATGCCTTAGGGTTACACCTAGATAAGTCACTAAAGAAGGTGAAATAGTTAGACAAAACTGAGGTGAGTGTTGTAGGAAAAATAACTCACATTCACATGCAATTAGCATCAGATCCAAGGATTCAATACTATATTAACATCCAGGTGGTAGATATCCCTGATACATATGGAATGTTGCTTAGCAGGGATTGGTCAAAGACACTTAATGGATACATGTCTACTGTTTTCAATCACATGTGGTTACCTTGGAAAGGGATTCCCAATTAGATTAGGATAGATGTTGAACCTCGCATGAAACATATGATCACTGAGTATAGTAAAACTAATGAGATCATGTATGTGGATGTTAAACCTGGATTTTACACCATCAGACCTCAAACGGTCAGGATAGAAGAGATCCTCATGTATGATATTCATGTTCATAGGAATGATCACCAAGATGACATAGTAGTTGTAGAATCTGATCATGGTTTAGATGATAGTGATGAGTCAGATCATTTCAAGAATTTTGAGTTGTATCTATCCAGAGAGATGCAACGTTGTCGAATGCTAAATATGTCTATAAAGATGTTTTGATTGAAAGTTGGTGCAGGTTGTATGATGAGGCACATTCTAAAAAAACTTGTGATTCTTGTTTAGATATGATGGAGCTGGAATAGACATGTAGTGAGAAAGAATTGTCATCACCTGAGGTAAGTCATCCAGATAGTTATAGTGATACTGATTCTTGTTCATCATCTGTAGGTACAGAAGACACTACATATTAGGATGAAAGTTATGTTCATAGTTCAAAAGAAATCCTGGTGTATAGTGACAACATTTCTAGTAGTAAAAACAATATCACCCCAGGAACTGATTATTTGATTGAGTTTGATTATGAAGTGCCAGATGAAGATAGAGAGAGTAATTTGACCAAGTTTGAGGAGTTCTTGTCGAAACAAATTCTAACGATGAAGTTGCAGAAAAATCCTCTACAAAATGCTCTAATTAGAGTTTGGTGTAGGCTACATGAGGCACCACATTCAGAGACTACTTGCTCATTATTTTTGCATATTTTGAAAAAGAAAGAGATGCTTTACTCAAAGGATCATCTACCTGATAAGAAAGACATGCCTAATGATGAAGAGAAAAATGTCAGGATACATACAGACACTGATGCTCAGGACATTAAGGATAAAAGGGATAAAAATTTATCAGTTCTACATCAGCTAGAGAAAATAAAAGTAGAAAATAATGAATCATCAAAACTGAAATGGATATCAAGTGGTGTAACTGCTAGAGTTAAAAAGAAAAGAGAAGGTTCTGATAAGCCTTCTGGTGCAGGAGCACCCCTTCAACAAGAAGACTAGAATCTTATGCATTTTCTATATTTGATGTAATAAGGTCTGTTTGACCAGACTTGTCATTGATGTTTGTAATTCAGTTTCTATTTGTAAGTCCCTAGAACACTTATCGATCTGTCATGATAAGGTTGTTAGTTTGTTAGAAGTTTGTTTGTTGGTTATCTCTCCCAGCCGCTTGGAATTGTCTCCCAGCCACTGGAAATCATGTCGGTACTACTGTTGGCAAGTAGATAAATAGCTTAGCTCAGATCGATTGGAGATGTCGATTGAAATTGTTATATAGAGAGATAGGGATCAAAGCAATAGTGTGTAGTTAAGTTCTAAAACTGTGAAATCAGATATTTGTATTTCATTTCTGGAAGCAATAAAAGAAGATCCTATTTTGTGTTTGATTTCCTTGTGTAGTCGATTTTTTGGTTTGCAGCTGAGATGGGTTCTTAACCCATTCCACTGGTTGGATTACTTCGTAATTGGTGGAATGGCTGTATATAGTAGTTTAGATTTTCTGTTTTGTTTTTGTGTTCACAGGATCGATTTGCAGCATGCATTGAAGATGAACCCTAGCATCCTCATGTGCTAGGCTGTTAAAGTTAGAAAAAAAAATCTGTATGTTTGTAGGAGGAACATTTTGGCAAAGTCGTGAGGGGTTTAGCTAGTCAGATTGGCATTACAGACAATTAAAATTTCTGCGTTTGAACCAATTTCAAAGGTTCAATGGTCTTTCGAGTCAATGGAGGAAGCGTCGATAAAGTTTTTATTATCAAGTTCCGCAGTTAGCCAAAATCTAGTGGAAGGTCTTTGATTGAACCTTTGGTGAAAGGTTCAACAGTTCAATGGTTCAACCAACCATTTGGTTCAACCGTTCGGCGACAGAGACAGTGCTAAAGAGCTAGCGACAATTGAACCATTCGTTGAACCGGTTCAATGAGCCGGCGGTTCAACGATTTAGTGAAGCCGATGGGTTCCTGCGATTCAATAGTGCAACTGTGAGTTGCCAATAACACTATAAACTAAGAAATTAAACCAATAGCATTGGTTCAAAGGTAAGTGAGGTTCAGATGTTCAACAAAAGTGAAGTACCCACATTGGCCTATCGGTAGGAGTTAAAAGGAGTTCGTCGATAGCAACGGTCTCGCCGATAGGTGCAAAATCTAAGTCCCATCAGCCTAAGGACAGAGCTCGGCGTGACAAGGTTTAAGCTTGCTGATAGAAGTGGGTTTTGCCGATGGAAACACATACGCAGAAAATGTATGTTAGCGGCTGGTTAACTGCCGATTGCTAAATAGTTTTCCATGACCCGTTGCCCGCTCTGCATCACCTTCAACTGAAGATAAACCATGGATCCTTAGGTTTAATGGATCTAAGTCAAAATAAGGAGCTGGAGTAGGTATAGATCTTATTGATCCATCTAGAAAATCCTATTTAGCAGCATATAGATTACAATTCCCATGCACAAATAATGTGGCAGAGTATGAAGCTTTAATTCATGGGTTATTATTTGCTCTCAAGAAAAGAGTGAAGATTCTACATCTCTATGGAGACTCAAAATTAGTGGTAAGACAAGTAAGAGGCATATACTCTTGTATTTACAAAAGGTTATCTAATTACAGACATAGGATATTTGATTTGATAGAGGACTTTGATGCATTTAACATCACCCATGTACCTAAAGAACTAAATCATAGAGCAGATGCCTTGGTGCAGGCTGCAAGTACTTTGGAGCCATTATCCATATCTAGTTTGAAGAGGTTTTTTGTTAAACTGATATTAGTACCTTCCGTACCAGATAATGTCGCTGATCTCCAAGTGTTTGATGATGATCAACACATTTTGGATTTCATATCAAATAGAGATGTGTTTGATGCATAGATTATAGATGAAAGAAATGTGGAAGACCATACTTGGGAAGAAGAGGAGATCATAGATCTACCTAGTAATAAGATTCCTAAGGGTATGATAGAGTTAGAAAGAGCATTTGATTTGCACAACATGCTAAAACAGAAAGATCTCCCATGGATTGATGGAGGAGAATATTCACCAATCAATATAGGACAAGATGAGGAAATACAGAATGTCCTAGATGGCAAGGTTTGCACAAAAGAAGAGATGTTAGGGATAACTCAAGCACTCAAGGATTACATTCATGTTATCGCCTGAACCTATGATGAGTTGAAAACTTATGATATTTCAATCATCACCCATACTATACCACTGAATCCAAATGCCAAACCTTTTAGACAAAAGCAAAGGCCTATTAATGCCTTGTTGGAACCTATCATCTTTGAAGAAGTGAAGAAATTGCTTAATGCTAGAATTATATTTCCAGTAAGACATTCAACATGGGTAGCTAATCTGGTCCCTGTAAGAAATAAAAATGGTGATATCAGGTTGTGTGTAGACTTCAGGAATCTGAACAGAGCTTCTGAAAAGGATAATTATCCTTTACCTTCCCTGGATGAAGTTCTACAAATAGTCAATGGTGCACAGATGATGTGATCTTTGGATGGTTTCTCTGGTTATAATTAGGTGATGGTAGACAAAATAGATAGATTGAAAACTACATTCACCACAAAGTGGGGTATATTTTCCTATAGGCGCATGCCTTTTGGATTGATAAACACTGGTGCTACCTTTCAACATGCAATGGATATAGCTTTTAGAGGTTTGATTGCTAAGTGCATAGTCATTTACATGGATGATTTGACAATCTTCTCCAAACAGAGGGGTGATCATGTAGAAGACCTCAGGAATGTGCTTAAGTAGTGTGAACAATATGGTATACCACTCAACCCCAAGAAGTGCAAATTTGGAGTGACAACTAGTAAATTGCTAGGTCATCTGATAACAGAGAATGGAATCATCATTGACCCTGCAAGGGTAGAATCAATCATGAAATTATAGCTTCCTGGAACCAAGAAAGAACTTAAATCATATTTTTGTAAAATAAACTTTGTTAGAAGTTCATTACTGGCTTTGCAGAGATTTTTAGGCCACTTAATGTAATGCTCAAGAAGGATGCCAAAATTGAATGGACTTCTGAGGCCAGAGCAGCTTTTGAGGACATCAAGAAAGCCATATTTGATGCTCCTGTCCTGATTAGCCCATATTACATAAAATATTTCTACATTTATTCATTCGCTTCAGAGCATACATCTGTAGCAGTATTAACACAAAGGAATGAGGCTAAAGAAGAAAAGCCCATAGCTTTCATGAGTTGCCCATTCAAGGATATAGAGCTTAGATACATGGATGTTGAGAGACAAGCTCTCATTCTAGTCTGAGCAATCAAAAAATTTAGATATTACATTTTGAGAAGTAAAATAATTGCTGTAGTACCAGATGTAGTTGTGAAAATGCTCTTAATGCAGAGTGAACTTGGTGAGAAAAGGGCCAAGTGGATAACAATCCTCCAAGAATATGATATGGATATAACACCTATGAAGTTGGTAAGAGGACAGGCTTTGAGCCAAATGACATTGTTGATGATTATTTTTACACATTCATAACAAAAGTTAAAATTTACAAAATGAACCTAAACTATCTTGAAAGATATGAAGAATCAACTAAGAATTCTTAATTCCAAGTTTTTGTATGGTCAGGTCTTGACCTTGTGGACAATTTAGCAAGTTAATGTGAAACTGTAATATTCAAGGGGCCTTACCTGATTTAAGATAATTAGTGAGTTAGTGGACACAAATTATACAAATTGTTGCAAATATCAATGAATTATTCATTCCTTTGCATAAACTTACTACTGTATCACAAAGCTTTGTATGATTTATAGTAAAACAAACTTTGCCTTTTAGATTGATCTAAAAATTGTCAAATATCAATATAATTTCTCATGCTTCATACAAATGCAAGACAATTTCCTTAAGATTTTTGCGTTTAAGCTAATTATTTCAAAAGTTTGGAGAAAAGTTAGAGAAATCAAGTTGAGTATCATTTCACTACAGGATCTAAATGCTCTATTACTCACGTCTTTTAAGAAATACAGCAAATTGATCAAATCAACATATTTAAATCTTCAAATGTAAAGTCCTGAGTATTTTCACAAGCATACATCAAAGATTGCAAGATTCCAAAGGATAATATTTCAAATACCAGTAAGAGTCAGAAAGCACTCTGTAATAGATGCAGAATTCCAAGTTTACTTGTATTCAAAGCACAAAGTCATATAGAATTTACAATGTGGTGCAGGAGCACCTACCTGACAGCTGGCCTTCATGAGGCAGTTAGTAGTTATAGGTCTTGTTTGTGTTTCCAAGAAGGTCTGTTAGACCAAATGCATGTAATAAGGTCATGCTGATCATGATAAGATCATGCTGACCAGGCTTTTGCTATTTTTAGCTAGTTAGTTATAACAGCTGTCATGATGTATGTTCGGTGGGATCTCCCAGCCGCCTGGAGAGTTCCCAGCCGCTTGGAGTCGGGTCAGTAGTACTCGTAGGAAAGTCTTTATAAGCATGAGATCGTTTGATATTGCATATATAGAGACAGATTAGCTAGTTAGTTATAACAGCTGTCATGATGTATGTTCGGTGGGATCTCCCAGCCGCCTGGAGAGTTCCCAGCCGCTTGGAGTCGGGTCAGTAGTACTCGTAGGAAAGTCTTTATAAGCATGAGATCATTTGATATTGCATATATAGAGACAGATATCATTGATCGATCGGTAGTGTAGTGTTGCATCAAGCAGAGGAGTTGAGTGTTCTGTGTGAGGAACATCATATTGTATTGCATCTTTGAGTCAATAAAGATCCTGTTTCGTTTTCTGTTTGATCTCCTTCCTGTAATCGATTGCTGGTTTGAGAGGGTGTCATGGATATACTGATCCATTCCACCGGTTGACTCATCTGATCGGTGGAATGGCAATGTACAGTAGGTTAGTAGGTCGTTTGTTTGTTTGCATGCAGGTGTGCAGGATCGCGGTCAAGAGGTGTTGAAGACCCTAGCATCCTCATGTGCTAGGTCAAGTTGAGAAGTTCAAGTTGAGAGAGATCACCCTAAGACTGGATCAGGTCGTCCCTGGAGGATCGGCGAAGTGAGATTTCGCTAAGTGAAGAAGTCTGTTAAAACGGCATCATCAGGATATTTCTGCAAATATCCTGCAGACAGTTCGGATATCGTCATCTGGATAAGTGGAGGAGATCGGCATGATGTTGTCGATTGCATGAAGTGTGAGTTCGTCGGGGTGATCATCAGCAGGAGGAGCCGAGGAGTGTATCGGCATCAGGATCATCATATCGGAAGTGCCAAACATCCGCATATCGCGAGTAGATGCGGAAGAGAAAGTTCGTGTTTTTGGCTAAGTGTTGAAGAGGTCATCAGGATATTGGGTGACGTCATCGTCATCAGGATATGACGTCATCGTCATCAGGATATTGAGATATCCCCCCTATGCGAGTTCATCCTGCTGTCGTTAAGTATCGGCATCGGCAGAAAGTGTATTAAGCATCATCAGGAGGTTTCGAAGACAACCGGATAAAGTAGATCATGATGCTGTTGCTTGTGTCGTCGGGTAGCGGAGCATCGAAGGTAAGCTGCTGAAGGTGAACGTCATCAGGATATTTGGAGCAACCGGATGTTGAATATCCTGCTGACGAAGGAAGTGTTGCATATGATGATGACGATGGAGTTCGGAGCCCGATGAACAGTGCAACCGGAGGATGTGTGCGCCCGCTGAACATCATGATGATGATGTTAGAAGGAAAGCGGAGATGAACAGTAGTCGGCAGGCGGATGTTTGCGATCGTCCGAAATATGATGATGCTGACTGTGTAACGCAGAACATGATGATGCTGTTGGTAGTTTTAGGGAATATGATGATGATGGCGAAGATGATGATGATGAGGTTGGTCTGCAGACATTCATGCTATATGCGAATGATATAGTGTGGATGCCTCTGCATCATAGTGGTATCAGAGCTCAGCAAAGGGTCTGGGCTGGTGTGTGTTGATTCTGTCACCGAAAGGGCAGAGGTAGAGATAGAGTTGAGTTGTGTGTTGATTGTGAGGTTGACAAAATGCCTCCTAAAGGTAATGGTACTGCAAGGGAATTGCAGGAGATGAAGGAGAAACATGCTAGAGAGATGAGGAAGATGAAGGAGCTTGCTGAAGCACTTCAAGCCAGGCTGACAGCCCTGGAAAAGAACAAAAAGAGGGAAGTGGAAGACAGTGAGTCTGAAGAAGATGCAGATACTGTTGAAGAGTATGAAGAGGTAGTTGAAGATCTGGATGCTGAAGACCAGAGATTGGCAAAACTGTTAAAGGCAGTACAGAGTGAAAAACCTAAGGTAAAGGTTGATGTTACCAAGTATACTGGAGGCTTGAATGAAGATGAATTGTTGGATTGGATTGCTGCACTGGATAATCACTTTGAATGTGAAGATGTTGGTGAGGATCAGAAGGTAAAGATTGCAAAGACCAAGTTAGGAGGTCATGCTTTGGTTTGGTGGGATTATGTACAATCTGAGAGAAGGAAACAAGGGAAGTCTAAGATCACTTCATGGGATAAGATGGTAGCAAGGATCAAGGGGAAATTCTTGCCAAGGGATTATGAAATCCAGATGTTTAAGAAGCTGCAATTTTTAAAGCAAAAAGACAGGGATGTGAAAGCATATACTGAGGAATTTTATCTGTTGAGTATGAGATCTGGTCATCATGAGAATGAGGTAGAAAAGGTGGCTAGGTACTTGGCTGGTTTGAGGTTTAACATACAGGATGAGTTAGTTTTAGCTAACCCTAAGAATGTGGAGGATTGTTATCAAATGGCAATCAGGATTGAAGAAAAGCTGAATAGAGGACATGATAAGTCCATGAGAGGAAGAGGAAACAATAGGGGAAGAGGAGTAGCCCCTGCACAAAAGCAAACCAATGAGGTTCAAGAAGACACTGGTAAAGGACAGGGACAGTCTGATTTCAGAGGTGGATGGAAAGGTAATAGAGGAAGATTTGGAGGTGGTAGAGGTTCTACTACATTTTCAGGAAAGTGTTACACCTGTGGAGAGTTTGGTCATCCATCTTTCAAATGTCCAGAAAACAAAGGTTCATCATCCAGAAATGATAGAACAAGTGATAAGAGAGTACAATTGGTACAAGAAGAGAAGGAAGAAGAAAGTGCACAGAGTTCAAACAGAGGTCCTGAGAATTTTGGCTATCCAGAGAGTGGAGAATCATTGCTGTTAAGGAAAACAAGTTTGCAGGCATCAAAGGATATGATGCAAAGAAGAGCTCTTTTCAAAACCACATGTAAGAGCAAAGGTAAGGTATGTAAGGTTGTCATTGATACTGGTTCAACAGACAACATGGTATCTCAGGAAATGGTGGATAAACTGAAGCTGGAAAGAATTCCACATCCACACCCTTACAAGACATTTTGGGTGAGTGATAGGCAATCACTTGTTGTCTCTGAACAGGCATATGTGGATTTCCAGATTGGACCATATCAGGATAGAATCTTGTGTGATATATTGCCTATGGAATGTGGTCACCTACTGTTAGGTAGACCATGGCAATTTGACAGAAGAGTACTGTATGATGGGTATGCTAATACCTACACCATCCAGAAGGATGGGAAGATTATTAAGTTGATGCCATTGTAGGCAAAAGCTGCAGTACAGAAGGCAGCTCAAATCATTTTGATGGGAAAGAAGGAGTTTGTGCAGATGCCTAGAGGAACAGGCATGAAGGCAGTTCAGGACACTGCAGGGCAAGGAGTTGTTAAAGACAACAAGCTGAAGAAAGTTTCAGTTGTGACTGACAGAGGTCAGCAGCAGGTGCAGAAACAGGTTTGTACACAGCAACCAGTTGAGAGGCATGACAAGGATGTTGTCATAGTTGGGACTATTGCTTGTCCTATGAAGATTGAAAGAAAGGTACAGTTGAACACCACAGAGGCAGTTCAGCCAGAGGTTCTGGTCAGACAATCTGCCAAACACAGGGTATGTGAGCGAAAGGCCTACATCAACAGGCATGCAGATTTACTTGCCAGAAAGCAAGTTACAGTTCAGAAGTCTTGGAGCAGCCAAGAGCCAGCAGAGGATAAAGCTGGAGCAGGTCAGACTATTGACAAGGCAAAGGGTAGAGGTGGAAGACTTCCACATGCTCAACTCATGGGACATGAGTTCTTTTCTTTTGGGGAGTATGGTGCAGGAGCACCTACCTGACAGCTGGCCTTCATGAGGCAGTTAGTAGTTATAGGTCTTGTTTGTGTTTCCAAGAAGGTCTGTTAGACCAAATGCATGTAATAAGGTCATGCTGATCATGATAAGATCATGCTGACCAGGCTTTTGCTATTTTTAGCTAGTTAGTTATAACAGCTGTCATGATGTATGTTCGGTGGGATCTCCCAGCCGCCTGGAGAGTTCCCAGCCGCTTGGAGTCGGGTCAGTAGTACTCGTAGGAAAGTCTTTATAAGCATGAGATCGTTTGATATTGCATATATAGAGACAGATTAGCTAGTTAGTTATAACAGCTGTCATGATGTATGTTCGGTGGGATCTCCCAGCCGCCTGGAGAGTTCCTAGCCGCTTGGAGTCGGGTCAGTAGTACTCGTAGGAAAGTCTTTATAAGCATGAGATCGTTTGATATTGCATATATAGAGACAGATATCATTGATCGATCGGCAGTGTAGTGTTGCATCAAGCAGAGGAGTTGAGTGTTCTGTGTGAGGAACATCATATTGTATTGCATCTTTGAGTCAATAAAGATCCTGTTTCGTTTTCTGTTTGATCTCCTTCCTGTAATCGATTGCTGGTTTGAGAGGGTGTCATGGATATACTGATCCATTCCACCGGTTGACTCATCTGATCGGTGGAATGGCAATGTACAGTAGGTTAGTAGGTCGTTTGTTTGTTTGCATGCAGGTGTGCAGGATCGCGGTCAAGAGGTGTTGAAGACCCTAGCATCCTCATGTGCTAGGTCAAGTTGAGAAGTTCAAGTTGAGAGAGATCACCCTAAGACTGGATCGGGTCGTCCCTGGAGGATCGGCGAAGTGAGATTTCGCTAAGTGAAGAAGTCTGTTAAAACGGCATCATCAGGATATTTCTGCAAATATCCTGCAGACAGTTCGGATATCGTCATCCGGATAAGTGGAGGAGATCGGCATGATGTTGTCGATTGCATGAAGTGTGAGTTCGTCGGGGTGATCATCAGCAGGAGGAGCCGAGGAGTGTATCGGCATCAGGATCATCATATCAGAAGTACCAAACATCCGCATATCGCGAGTAGATGCGGAAGAGAAAGTTCATGTTTTTGGCTAAGTGTTGAAGAGGTCATCAGGATATTGGGTGACGTCATCGTCATCAGGATATGACGTCATCGTCATCAGGATATTGAGATATCCCCCCTATGCGAGTTCATCCTGCTGTCGTTAAGTATCGGCATCGGCAGAAAGTGTATTAAGCATCATCAGGAGGTTTCGAAGACAACCGGATAAAGTAGATCATGATGCTGTTGCTTGTGTCGTCGGGTAGCGGAGCATCGAAGGTAAGCTGCTGAAGGTGAACGTCATCAGGATATTTGGAGCAACCGGATGTTGAATATCCTGCTGACGAAGGAAGTGTTGCATATGATGATGACGATGGAGTTCGGAGCCCGATGAACAGTGCAACCGGAGGATGTGTGCGCCCGCTGAACATCATGATGATGATGTTAGAAGGAAAGCGGAGATGAACAGTAGTCGGCAGGCGGATGTTTGCGATCGTCTGAAATATGATGATGCTGACTGTGTAACGCAGAACATGATGATGCTGTTGGTAGTTTTAGGGAATATGATGATGATGGCGAAGATGATGATGATGAGGTTGGTCTGCAGACATTCATGCTATATGCGAATGATATAGTGTGGATGCCTCTGCATCACAATGTTAGAATGACCTTTTGTTTCATTGCTCAAATTGCTAGAAAACTTATAGGTGTTTTTACAGATACAATAAGGAAACTAGACATTCTGTGTATTCCTTAGTGTAGACACAGGCGACCTCCTCTTCTAAACTAAAAGAAATACCTCTCTATTCCTAAGTATTCAGAAAAATTACAAGTGCAAGTTACAATTCAAAATCCCTGTGTAAATATTTACAAGTAGCAGAGCTTCTTATATAGAATTTGAAGCTTCATATAGCTACGGCTACAAAACTTAATCTACGGTTAGTATTCAAATTTTCTTGATCAAGGGTGTACATTCATTCTTAACCGTTTCCCAAAATATCTTCGTGGTATCTTTTCTTGCCTCAAAGGATGCCATTGGAATCTTTTCAAAACAAGATGCCCACTGACTGGTTCTAATTTGTTGACTTTGCTCGCTGATACCCCTCAATTAACCCCTTTTCTTAGCATTATTTACCTTTCTTATACCTTACTACTCCTTTAGGTATATCTTGAAATTATTTATTACACCTTCTATGAAAGTGCGATTTCCACTTGGACTTCTTGTCCATATCTATTCCTGCATTGTGACTCCTTCCTTCAATTTCTTCTCTTCCTTACTCAGACCTTCAACCTTTTTCTTATACTTCTTTATTTTGGCACTTGTTTCCATGATTGAATTAATCATTTCTTTACTCAAATAGGCCGTCAGGTTCCCCAAACATGGTGTAAAAATAGCTTTAAACTCTTTTAATGCCTTTTGTAGTTCATATGCTGGTATGTCCAAGAATTCGTGGTCAATGAATTTCTCAATTATCTTCATATGCAACCTGATCATTTTATCTTCCTTCTCCTCTAAATCTTGAGTAACTGTGATACATCTTTTGATACTGTCATCTTCAAACTTTAATTCTAACCTGGCCTATGGTACTTGATTTGCCATAGGAGGAGTAACGACTCCTTCACTTATCAATTCATCTTCTCTTTCTTTAATTTCTTCCAGCTGCCTCAATTCATACTTGCATTCTTCCCTTCTAAATTGGCAATTATGTATAAGAACACTGCATTTATTCTTCTCTGTCCTAGCCACTTCCCAACTTGTCACTGCTTGCTTGGCCACCTCTTCTCCCTTTTGCATGAATTCTCTGAACCATTCTTCAAAAATATTAGCCTCAAGCCTTTTATTCTCCATGTCTTTTACTTCATCCTTTGACAACACTACTATTTCACTGGGTAACTCTAGTATTGTAGTGTTGGGATCAAATATCCCTTTAATGAATTACTATAATTGGACAATGTGTCCTTTCAAATATTCATGTTTATCTTTGTCCTTAAAATTTATGCCATAGCCTGGTGCATATCTTCCCACTCATTTATATGTTTCTCTCTTGTCATGTGGCCCAGGTCAAAATTGAGTATTTTGTAGTCCTCCACCGTTATTTCTCCTTTGGGTTTATCCTTGTGTGGTATGGCCAAATTCAGAGTTCTGGATCCATCAGGACCTCTTTTTATTGTTGACATTTTTCTGGCCTTCCTCTTTTCTTTCCATGACATTGCACCACCCAACAAACTCTTGATATCTATTGGTACTAATTATACCTCCACCTTTTCTCTCCTAACTTCTGAACCCAACTAGGCTGGAGCCTCTTTTACACTTTCTATATCTTTTTATTCATTAATTACCTCTTCTTGAGTCTTCTCTATTTCCTCTTGTTCTTGTTGCTGTTGTTGTTGTTGTTGCTGTGGAGGAGGTTGCAGTTGAGGGGCTTGTTCTGGAACAATCAAATCATTCCATTGTTTAGATTCACCCTCATTATCATCCTCTTCAATTTCTATGTCTCCTCCATCCTCATCCTCTTCCTCTGGATTTTCTTTCTCTAACGGCTTCTTTTGTTCTTCCTCTTCTTTATAATCTTGCTCCATATTTACCATATATTCATCTTTTGTTTACTTCTTAGGTTCTAACTTATCTTCAACAATATTCTCTATGTTTTCTCCGCTTTCAGATTTATTTGCTATTTCCTTTGCCTCCTCTGTTGTTTCAACTTTTTCCTGCACCTTTTTAGGCATGTCAGTTTGTTCTATATGTGAAGGCAAACCTATAGTCTTATCAGGTTCCCTTGCATCTTTTTCTTGTTCATCTTTGTTTTCTATATTCTTGTTTCTTCCTTAGTCTTGGCATGTGTTTCCTTCACTGCTTTTTTAGGTGTATCCTCCTTTTCAAATTCTTCTATCTAATGTGCTACATCTTGTACATCCCTTATGATTTCTAGAGGTACCAGTGTACCAAACGAATCCACTGCTTCCAATCCTTCTTGTACATTTTCTTCTTCAGACATTAGACCATGTTCAATTTCTATGTAGGTTTGAGCATCTTGTTCTTCTTCTTCACCCAAGTATTCACTAGATTGCTCCTCATCCCTACCGGTTTCTTTTCTTGCCTTGGGATTCACCTCTCTAATCCCACTATCACTGCTATCATCCTCAATGTTAACAGTCTCTGTTACTTTTTGTACTTCATGTCCTTTTGACCCATGCAACTTTTCTTTAGCCAATTTTGTTGTAACTTTTGCATATGTTTGTCTCCTTTCTTCTGATGTCACTAGTGATGCCACTCAAATTAGTTCCTATCTATGGTGCACTTATAACATCATCTTGTTTTAAAGTTCCTCCTTTGATGTTTCTACTGGTATTTCCTTCATGACTTTCTGTCATGTTGACCACTTGTCGGCATGTGCCTACTCTGCACTAGTATCATGACCAAATGATTTTGCTTCTACAAATGTGCTTGATGATACCACCACTATCACCCCTAATGCATATGGATCCATTAAAGTGGCATTTTTGTCTTTTTCAATAATCTTTACTTCTATAATCTTTCTTTTCTTCGCATAGAAACATTGGAGCTCATCCCTATGCTCCCTCACTCTCTTCTTACCCTTCTTTGGATATGTAGGCTCAATCCCTTTAGCCTTAAGCTCTTCTATTTTATTTTTTAACCATGTCTTTGAAAACAAAATGATAGGCTTGGACAATATGTCTAAGGATGTATTCCACTGCTGTGACCAATCAGGCTCACTAATAGGAGTAAGCCTGACATTCTTATAAATATAATGCAATATTTCATCATCATCCTTCACTTTAGGAGGCACATAAATCTCCCCCATGGACTTCATTTTCTCTAATGTCAGTCTTTGGTGAGCTCTCTTTCTCACCTCTCTGTCATTCTTGCAGTCTGACCAATAGTCCTGAATGTGTACTTGATGTTTAAACTTAGAATCAATAGTATTTTGGATCCTATGAAAAGGATCAAACCTCCTTGCTAACTCAAACTCTTCAAATCCATAATACCTCAACTCTTTTTCTGAGTAGCTAGCCACCTCTTCATTGTAACATGAATATCTACCAATTGCCCAAGGTAGCTTAAGATTCCCTCTGACATACTTCTTTTTATACACTTTAAAAGCATTCAAATTTTGTCTTGAGAATTCCAATACAATTAACTTGTTGGAGGGATACCTAGGCAGCATAAAAGGTTTTCCTTCAAAACCTTTAGTTCTAATATATGTGAAATTCGAGAATTGTATGTACCATGAACTGTGCCAACCAATTGTATCATTTGCATCTGTAGATAATCTCTTATCCTGTTCTTCTCTCAAAACCCTTACCATGTATGTATAAAATATATCATTCACTAAAGCATACTTTCTTAGTGCATTATCCTCCCATAGATCTGGATAATGGTCATATACAAGCTTTTGATCTGGGCCATTCCCTAGGATCCCAACTCTATCAATCCCATATATATATGGTTGAATCATTGTTGCACATGAGTATAATACATACGAGGACAAATAGAATGGCATCATCTTCTGTTTCCTTAACATTGAATGTTTCCATATGGCTATCCTAATAGCCTTAGCCCAGTGAATTTGTCCTTGTTCCTTCTTTGCCTCTCTCATGAATTGGATAACAATGAACATCCAAGGTTCACATTTAGTGGAATCTCTTAAGCCTACTAGTCTGCTTAACATTGTTATCATCAAATGTATCTCTTCTTTGAAATCTATTCTTTGTAGGTTCTTATGTACTCTTGCTACAACCTTGGGTTTGTTCTCCACATTATACCAACTGTAGAAGATCTTGCTTCTTCAATCCCTCTCATTATTATTGAATTCTTCATTGTATTGGTCTATAACAATGTCTACCATTTTTTCTTGTATTTCTAGGGCACATGTTCTTGCGATCCATTCCATAGATAAGTCTGCAATGATCCTATCTTTGTGTATTACCCTCCTGGTAGCTAATTCATATAGGTGTATATAGTCCAGACATAGGTCCTTAGCCTCCATAGCTAGTGGGAAACTTGCAGATCTGTACAATCCTCTTTCCTAGATACACTTCATGTCAGGTGTAGCCTCTATCGCAGTAATCCTCTGCAAAACATCCTCAGCATCATAATTCCCTATGCTAGTGTCTGTTCCTACTCCACTTGTACTGATTAGTGAATGTTAACCTCTGTGTATTGGTAGATCTTCTTTCTCTATTTCTTTGTGAGGCTTTCTTTCCTTTTTCACCTTTTCCTCACCTCCTGTATCCACCTTCTTCTATTTTGGGGCCATCCTGTAAAAATGCATTTTTTAACTTGTCATTTTTACCCGATTAACTTAGGGTTTTACCATGAATTTTCTATTTTTACATTTACCTTAACCCCCTTTTATCTTTTCCATTTTTGACTTTCGTATTATTTAATCCAAATCAACTAATTCACTATCAGAAACAATAATTTAACTTTTTTTTTGAAAAAAGTGGCAGAGAATAGTAATTTAACATTTGCTTGCATTTTAAAACAAAATTACTGATAATCATTTTGCATTTTCAATTAACTGGACTGTAACAATGTTCAAGATAAATACCTGTATTCTTGACAGCTCAACCTTACAACTGTTGACTCACTTTACCATTTTTCTTATCTGTTCCCGTTTCTGGAATTCCTTCCCGCAATGAAATTTCCGTTCAATTTATGCAACAGTTCTTCTTTCTATGATTTTAGTTTTAACAATGTAAATATGAAAGAAAAACAACCTTTTATTTACCCTAACATGTTAAATTTTATCATTCCAGTGTTAGTTCAACATTAATTGCAGCAATCAATGCACATACGGCTTCGGCTTTCTACTTCAATATTTTAATTTAAACATTCTATCTATTAGTCTATTCTTTGCATACATTGTACTTTCTTGTATGTCTCCTTGTATATCATTTCTTGTATGTTACTTTGTATCTTTTCAATATACAAGCCTACATGCAATGAATTATAAACAATGTTACCCTTTTTCATTATGTCTAACTTTGTATCTTTTCTTTGTATGTTGCAATGTATGTAAGATAGATAAAAACAATTATACAAGTGCGACCCATACAAACCCCTTTTACCTTTTGATTCCCGACTGTGTCTTTCACTTCCTTGTATATCAGGATTGTATGTCGTTAACATACAATCGCACAAACATACAAAGAAATAACCTTATTTTACTTCTTTTGAAATCTGCACTTACCTTTTCATTTCTTTGCATCTCTGCTTGTATCTTCACTTGTATATACTCTTGTATATCCGTCTATCTATACAACATACAAATATGAGATACAACCGTGGGACCCACTTTACTTACCCACTTGTATCTTCCTGAAAGACCAACACTTGCATCTACATTTGGATACAAGCCATTCATGCAAACCTTTATACAACCATCCTATATTTTTTTATCTTTCTTAACCTCATTTCATAATCTTTTCGCATCCATACATGTATATTTAAGTGAATGCATATTCTCTAAAAATGTTAAGATACAATGCATTACTTACATCTGATTTAACTAACTTTTGAAATCCGCACTTGTATGTCTGTTATAGATGCAAGCCTGAAACATACAAACATACAAACTACGGGACATACCTTTTTCCTACCTTAATAAACCATATTTTATACCTTCCTCAGGTCCATGAGTGTATATCGCCTTGTATATTGCTTTGTATATCTCCTTTTAAACAAACATACAAATCAAGATACCATGCGAACTTAACAATTTATTCACTCCATTTTGAAAACCTATCATGTCCAACTTGTACACAAATAATAAAACACTAAGCACATGCGTACAAACTACCACGATACACAAACCCAACCATACTCAATGTGACTTATATAATGAATTCACATACAAACAACTTTGTATATGCAACATACAAACCCTTCTATAATGCATTTTACCAAAAAACACGTATATCTTATAGAATATTGGGAATTTTTTACTGGTTCAAAAAGCAACCCCTACTCATTTTTGACAAAGAATTCACCTCTATTCCTTACTAACACTTAATGCTAAATCTTTTCAATTTTAAACAGGGTTTGTAAACTTTATCTCTTTTCCCTTTACTACCAAGAAAGACCACACACAAGCAAAAAGCAACAGCCATAGCAGGGGTCCTCATTTTGCTAAGAGGTAAAATGGGGCGTGTTGTGAGCATCACAACAGATATCAGAAATTGACCATAACATCATGAGCCAACAATATGTGGTAAACACTAGAGAAATTGAAGAATGGTATTCAGATATCAAACATATCTTGATTACTAGGAGATGTCCATCAAAATTGCAGGCTTCATAGAGAAGATCCCTAAAGATAAGATCACAAAAATATATGATAAAAGGAGGAATCCTTTTCAAAAGGAACTATGAAGGAATATAGCTCAGATGCCTAGAAAGGCAAGAAGTAGATAAGGTGTTAGCAGAATTGCATGATAAGTTTGGGACTGTACATGGATCACATTTAGCTACTGCTCATGCTATCCTGAGAGAAGGATACTACTGGCCTACCATCTTTAAGGACACTACTAAACATCTTAAGTTTTTCCATACATGTCAGGTAATAGCCAACAAAGAAAGATATGTTGCTCAACCACTACAGCCAGTGATGGAAGTGCACCCATTTGCTCAATGGGACATGGATTTCATAGGAACCATTAATCCTGCATCATCTTCAGGCCATAGGTACGTCTTAACGATTACTGATTAATGCACCAGGTGGACTGAAGCTATCAACAGTAAGACATGTAATGCAGATGATGTGATCAAATTCTTAGAAAGCAAAATAGTAACTAGGTATGGAGTCCCTTATGCTTTGGTATGTGATAATGGACCTGCCTTTGCATCATTAAAACTATCTAGTTGGGCTTTTGATCATGGAATCATTTTAAAATTCTCTTCAAATTATTATCCACAAGGGAATGGCCTAGCGGAATCAACCAATAAGAATCTATTGAATATCATAAAGAAATTGATAGAGAAGAACCCTAGAGAGTGGAATACTTTATTAAATTATGCCTTGTGGGTAGATAGAACCAAGATGAAGGCTACATTAGGAAATTCTCCTTATCAGTTAGTATATGGGGTGGATCCTATCCTTCCTATTAACCTAAGATCCCCACATTACAATTTTCACAAGAATATCTACGCATAGATTACAAGCAAGAAGTCAGGTTACTTCAGCTTATGCATCTAGAAGAAAAAATAAATAGAGCAATTGATCAGTTTGCTAAATATCAAGCTATTGTCAAACGTTGGTTCGAAAGAAGTGTTACAAGTATGAGCCTAACTAGTGTTGTCATTGATGTCAACATACTCCTATTGCATTGATGATAAGGATTGGATGAGTTGTGTGCTGAGGATATTAAGAAAATTAGTCCTAATTAGAAACAGAGAAGAACAGTAAAGATAGTGATGTAAAGATCCTAGTTAAGATGAAGATCAAAGGGTGTGCTTCAAAGGGTTTGTATATATGTGTCTTAAGACAATTCAGTAAAGATCTCAGAGGTCCACATGAAGATCTAAAGAAGTTATGGCCACTTAAGTAAAACTAGTTCTGGCAAATGTTCAGAGGTGATAGAATGATACAGACAGGTCCAGTGAGATCCGGAAATGTAATATCCTATTCTGCGGATTTGGTGGAGTGTTTAGGAAGTCAATGTGAAGTGACAACTCAATTAGTTCATGGTCTGGAGGTTTGCAAGCATCTATTCCAATATGATAGTGATGACAGACTATGTTCTTGAGGTTTTAGATGAAGGAGAGAATTATTTTAGTACACAGAAGTAGTGTGGATGTTCTTGATGTCTCAGGCAAGCTTGTGGAGGTCTTTGGATTGTGTCCAGTTCGTGTTGATGGTCCACATTGAAGATTGAGCTCATAATTAAAGATTTACTTTCAGATGATGATGTTCTTCTTAAGTTTGAGTGACCGGATGAGTGACACATCCTGTGAATGATCTGGAAGTTGTCCTATGAAGAATGGTGTGTTCCCAAAGAAATATTGACGTCTCAGATCTGTGTAGCCGATAGTGTGTTGATCCGTGTGAAGTCTTTTTGTAATAAGTCATGTTGTATTTATGTACTTGCTCTGTAATGTATGCTGACTTGGATGATAATTCCTAAGTCGATGTCTTGTATAAATAAGGAATTGTAAATTCATTTCAGAGTGTGTCTTGTGGAGATGAGAGTGTGGTAGAGAGGCATAAAGTGAAAAGCAGAGCAAAAGTGTTGGGCTTAAATGAAGCTGACTCAAGCATGGTGAAGATGTTATTTTTTAGATCAAGTATGTAATACTTATTATTCTATAGACAGTGTGTCTCTTGTATGCAGTGGGCCTCTTGTGAGCAGTGTGCTCGAGTAGTGATCCCTAATTGGCATGTGCCATTTTGTTCTTTCTATTCTTCTAACAGAGAATACAATCTTGGGTTAGTCACCCTGTGGTTTTTCCCTTAACCAGGTTTTCCACATCAAAATCTTGGTGTCATGTGTTGATGTGTTTTTGCTCTTGATTTGTTGCATTACATTTCCATGATTGATTCATTATTATGCTGCTAGATTAAGAAAAGAGTTTAAGTAATTATTTTGAAGAAAGTTTTAGACAACTGATTCACCCCCCCTCTCAGTTGTCTATCTTAAATCTAACAATTGGTATCAAAGCTAAGTTCCTTTAAAAGAGCTTAATAGCTTGAGGAGATCTAGGATGTCATCCTACAAGAAGGGTAATCTGAGGTTTGATGGAACCAATTTCACCCTTTGGAAAAGTCGCATGGAATGTCACTTGCAATGTCTGGGAATACAGTATCGGATCATGGCTTCAAAGAAGTATACTCCTCCACAAAATGGTCTGAGAACCATAGATGAAATCAGAGATGCTGAAAATAATCTATGAACTAAAGAAGCTCTTCTAAGTGCCTTGTCTGATTCATAGCTGACAAATGTTGTTGACCTACAAATTACTTTTGAGATTTGGGAAAAATTGGAACTTCTACATGAAGGAGACAAGTATGTTAAATGTGCCAAGCTATAGATTCTGAAAGGAAAATTCAGAAATCTAAAGATAAGAGAAGATGAAAATATCACTACATTTATGCCAAGAGTAAATGAGCTTGTTTGTGGCATTAGATGTACTAGTGGAGTCTTGGATGAAGATGAAATTGTTGGCAAAGTTCTCAGATCCCTTCCTGATTCTTACAAGTACAAGGTCGTTGTTATTGAAGAATTTACATCTATTTCAGGTATCACAAGAGATCAATTGGTTGGTAAATTGGATGCATTTGAATTGATTGAGTTTGGATATGCCCCCCCAAGACTGAATCTGCATTCAAAGCTAGTGCCTCTGTTAAAGGAAAACAAAAGTTTGATCTAGGAGAGAACTCCTCAAAGAAACTATCATGGTATGAGAAAGCAAGAAAAGACCTAGAAGAAGATGAAGCAGAAGCTTCTCAACTTGAAGCCCTTATTGCAAAAAGACTGCCAAGAGGATCTGGTAAGTATGAAGGGAAATTACCTTTTAAATGTTTCAACTGCAACAAGATTGGTCATTTTGCCTCAAGATGTCTAGAAAGATTTTCAAGGCCAAATCCTAACATATCAAGGTTCCAAAAGAAATGTTACTATGTTCAAGAAAATGATGATGATGAAGGAGTAACAGATGATGAATCAGAAATAGGAAACAAATCCAGAAGTGACTGGGTGTTTATTGCCATCAAGGAAGAAGATCCAATGCTCTCTGAATCTGCTAATCATAAAATTGTAGAAAAGCTCTGGCTGCCCAAGTTGAAGAAAAGGATGATTGGGTCATTGATAGTGGATGCTCTCACCATATGACAGGTGACAAAAATAAATTCATAGACTTGGAAAGGTATGAAGGAGGAGTGGTAAATATTGGTGATAATTATGCTGGTAGAATTAGAGGTAGAGGAACTATTTCTTTTGATGGAAAGAACAAAACCAGTAATGTACTATATGTTGAAGGCCTAAAGCACAATCTTCTCAATGTTGGACAGCTAGTGGACAAAGGCTATGATCTCCGATTCAAGAATGGAAAATGCAAGATCTTTGAAAGTTCTGGAACAGAGACTGCATCCGGTACTCAAATAAAAGGTAATATCTTTCACTTGGTTGGTACTGGTAAAAGTTGCTTATTTGTTCAAATTGATTAGAGCTAGTTGTGGCATAGGAGAATGTGTCATGTGAATTTTGATAATATCATCAAGATAAGCAACACTCAAGCTGTAAGAGATCTTCCAAGATTGGTAAAACCTACCAATAGTTTGTGCAAAATATGTTAGTTGGGTAAACAAAGCAGAATCTCATTCAAAAGCAAGGAACAATCTTCTACCAGATTATTGGATTTAATTCATACTGATCTATGTGGTCTAGCAAGAATCAGGACTGTGCAAGGTGATAGGTACTTCATGTTATTAATTGATGACCATTCCCGGATGATGTGGGTGAATTTTCTGAAAGAAAAATCAAAAGATCTTGAGAAATTCAAAATATTCAAGGCTATGGTAGAGAACGAAACTAGATTAAAATTAAAATGTCTGAGGTCTGATAGAGGTGGAGAATTCACATCCGGTGAGTTCATAAAATTTTGTTAGAAACATGGAATAAAGAGACAGTTGTTTACTCCTAGGACTCCACAACAGAATGGAGTAGTAGAGAGAAAGAACTAAACCATCTAGGAAGCATCTAGAACCATGATGATGGAAGCAAATGTTCCTCAGATCTATTGGAGAGAAGCTGTAAGCACTGTAGTCTATACTCTCAATCGAGTACAAATCAGAAGCAATACTGGTAAGACTCCCTATGAACTTTGGTTTGGCATCACTCCCACTGTGAGGTACTTCAGAGTCTTTGGTAGTAAATGTTACATTAAAAGAGATGAAGACCTAGGAAAATTTGATGCTAGAAGTGATGAAGGAATATTCTTGGGTTATTCTACTCAAAGAAAAGCATACCAGTGTTATAACAAGAGATTAAGGAAGATTGTTGAAAGTACAAATGTGACAGTTGGTGAAGGTGTTGAAAAACCCTCAAGGTTTTATGAATATGATCAAAAAGTCCAAGCCCCCTTTGAAATTTAGATTCAGACTGAGCTGGTAAATCAGGAAGAAGAGATAAATTTGAATGAACCTGTTCAAGAATTAGAAGTGCAAGAAACTCCCAAAGTTCCTAGGTATGTAAAACTGAATCACTCTGAAGACCAGATCATAGGTGATAAAAGAAAAGGTGTTCAAACAAAAAGAAGGATTGCTCAAGATTCAGAAGAGTATTGTCTGATTTCAAAGATTGAACCTAAGACAATGAATGAAGCTTGCAATGATGAAAACTGGTCTAAAGCAATGGAAGAAGAGTTGATGCAAACTAAGAAAAATCACACTTGGGATCTTGTTCCCAGACCTAAAAACAAGAATGTGATTGGAACCAAATGGGTCTTCCAGAATAAACTAAATGAAGATGGTGAAGTAGTCAGGAACAAAGCTAGATTGGTCTGCAAAGGTTACTCTCAAGTAGGAGTTGATTTTGAAGAGACTTTTGCTCCAGTGGCAAGAATTGAAGTAGTCAGGTTATTTCTTGCTTTTGCTGCCTTCAAGGATTTCAAAGTATATCAGATGGATGTCAAGTCTGCCTTCCTGAATGGTGACTTGGGAGAAGAAGTTTACATTGAGCAACCAGATGGATTTCAATTGTCTAATCATGGTGATATGGTCTACAAGTTGAAGAAAGCATTGTATGGACTCAAGCAAGCTCCAAGAGCCTGGTATGAAAGATTGGATAAGCATCTTTTGAAGATTGGTTTCAACAAAGGTACTGCTGATAGTAATTTGTATTTCAAAATTGATCATGAAAATATCTTGATTGTTGAAGTATTTGTTGATGATATCATTTTTGGATGAAGAGATTGTATGCGCAAAACCTTTGCAAATCAAATGAAAAATGAATTTGAGATGTCCATGTTTGGGGAAATGAACTTCTTCTTGGGTCTGTAAATCACTCAAACAAAGAAAGGAATCTTCATTTCTCAGACCAAATATGTGAAAGAATTGTTGAAGAAATTTGGGATGGAAGACTCAAAACCAATGAATACTCCCATGGAAACTAGATGCAAATTGAACAAAGATGATGACTCTCCTAAGGCTGATCAGAAAAAGTACAGGTTGATGATTGGAGGATTATTATATCTCACTCAAACTAGACCTAACATTATCAATGTTGTTGGTCTTGTTGCTAGATTCCAAGTTGATCCTAGAGAATCTCATGTCATGGCAATCAAGAGGATTTTTAGATATCTAAAAGGAACAGTTGAGTATGGTTTGTGGTACTCTAGAGATCATGATCTTTCTCTTCATGCATATATAGATGCAGATTGGGTAGGAGATGTGAATGACCGAAAGAGTACTAGTGGTGGAGCATTCTTTTTAGGGAAAAGGTTGGTTTCTTGGCTGAGCAAGAAACAAGAGGTAGTATCTCTGTCCACTACAGAAGCAAAATATATTGCAGCAGTAGGTAGTTGCACTCAAGTATTGTGGATGAAGCAAATGCTAAGGAATATCAGGGTGGAGTATGAGGAACCTATCACAATCTTTTGTGATAATTCAAGTGCAATAAACATATCAAAGAATCTGGTGTTGCATTCAAAGACCAAACACATATCCATCAAGTTTCACTTTTTGAGAGAGCAAGTGAACAAGAATGAAGTCAGACTGGAGTTTGTGGCTCCCAAGGATCAGATTGTAGATATTTTTACTAAACCTATACCTAAGGACTCTTTTGAGTATCTCAGGGAGAAGTTAGGGGTTATTGCCCCTCCGGTTCTGAATTAAGGTGCACTAATGTGCATCAGTCCAATGGATATCATAGTTATATCTTGTGGTCCAGATTGATGTTTGGGAAGCTACTACTCAAGGGGAGTAGCTGACATGTTTCTGAAGTAATGCAAGTATGTGCCCTTTGCCATTGATGTCAAAGGGGGAGAGAAGACATGTGAAAAACAAGTGGTTGATGATCAAAGGGGGAGCAATAAAGGAAGAGAAGACATGTGAGTGGTTGTTGTTGATATGGGGAATTGTGACAGTATGGAGAAGTTCTTGTCTTGATGGTTAAAATAGTTTTTCACATCATATGTTGCCATCAATGACAAAGGGGGAGATTGTTGCAAGTATGAGCCTAACCAGTGTTGTCGTTGATGTCAACATACTCCTGTTGCATTGATGATAAGGATTGGATGAGCTGTGTGCTGAGGATATTGAGAAAATTAGTCCTAATCAGAAACAGAGAAGAACAGTAAAGATAGTGATGTAAAGATCCTAGTTAAGATGAAGATCAGAGGGTGCACTTCAAAGGGTTTGTATATATGTGTCTTAAGATGATTCAATAAAGATCTCAGAGGTCCGCATGAAGATATAAATAAGTTATGGCCACTTAAGTAAAACTAGTTCTGGCAGATGTTCAGAGGTGACAAAATGATATAGACAGGTCTGGTGAGATCCAGAAATGCAATATCCTGTTCTGTGGATTTGGTGGAGTGTTTAGGAAGTCAATGTGAAGTGACAACTCAATTGGTTCGTGGTCTGGAGGTCTAGAAGCATCTATTCCAATATGACAGTGATGACAAACTATGTTCTTGAGGTTCCAGATGAAGGAGAGAATGATTTCAGTAAGCAGAAGTAGTGTGGATCTTCTTGATGTCTCAGGAAAGCTTGTGGAGGTCTTTGGATTATGTCCAGTTCATGTTGATGGTCCGCATTGAAGATTGAGCTCATAATTAAAGATTTACTTCTAGATGATGATGTTCTTCTTAAGTCTGGCTGACCGGATGAGTTACACGTCCTGTAGATGATCTGGAAGTTGTCCTGTGAAGAATGATGTGTTCCCAAAGAAATATTGAAGTCTCAGATCTGTGTAGCCGATAGTGTGTTGATCCGGGTGAAGTCTTTTTGTAATAAGTCATGTTGTATTTATGTACTTGCTCTGTAATATATTCTGACTTGGATGATAATTCCTAAGTTGATGTCTTGTCTAAATAAGGAGTTGTAAAGTCATTTCAGAGTGTGTCTTGTGGAGATGAGAGTGTGGTAGAGAGGCGTAAAGTGAAAAGTAGAGCAGAAGTGTTGGGCTTAAATGGAACTGACTCAAGCATGGTGAAGATGCTATTCTTTAGTTTAAGTATGTAATACTTATTATTCTGTACACAGTGTGTCTCCTGTAGGCAGTGGGCCTCTTGTGAGTAGTGTGCTGAGGCAGTGAGCCCTAATTGGCCTGTGCCATTTTGTTCTTTCTATTCTTCTAACAGAGAATACAATCTTGGGTTAGTCACCCCATGGTTTTTCCCTTAACCAATTTTTCCACATCAAAATCTTGGTGTCATGTGTTAATGTGTTTTTGCTCTTGATTTGTTGCATTACATTTCCATGATTGATTCATTATTATGCTGCTGGATTAAGAAAAGAGTTTAAGTAATTATTTTGAAGAAAGTTTTAGACAACTGATTCACCCCCCCTCTCAGTTGTCTGTCTTAAATCTAACAAGAAGAGCTAAAATCAAGTCTTTTAGGATTTCAGATTTAGTCCTGACATGGGATAAAGCACATGAAAGGAAAGGTGACCATGGTAAATTTGACAAACTTCGGATAGGTCCTTTTCAAATTTCAGAAATCTTAGGAGATAGTACTTATAGACTTAAGACTCGAATCGGTGATGATGTCCCATTACCAGTTAATGGACAATTCCTCAAGCATTATTTTCAAGCCTGAAACAGGGTCATGTCAGTCATCTGTATCATAATGTGTATATTGTATAGTGGTTTGTACAGTTTTGTTTTTTTGTGTGTTTGTTTGTTTGTTTTGGATAGTCAAGATGGTGCATCTTATCACCTTAAGAAAGCAACCAAAAATTGTTAGGATTCAAGTGATGAGATCAAGCTCCTATATAGGTTATGACCTGTTTTGAAGAGTATCTTTGATCAAGTCTGTGATATCCTTTTCATCATGGTGCCTTTTCGTAATTAAGGAGATTTTCACAATGACTCACCTAACATCCTTGGTTTTGCAGAACACATCAGTATAGGTGTTAAGTGAAAAATCTAAAGGGACTCCCTTGCTACCATTACAATCTCCAACCTAAAATAGCAAGTGATTGCACCTTGCATATTGAGCTTACATGATGATATCATATGAAAAAAACATAATATTGAAAATCCAAAAAGGGATAAAATTAGGCCATCTAAGTAACTCTATTGGGGCTAGAGACACTTGTTGGCAGTGGGGCTCTACTTAGGGAGATTGTATAGATAACCTTGTTGGGGCTCTGGACAACTCTTAGCAACAAGGCTCTCTCGGTTGGCTATGAGGGATGAATCACAAAATATGTAGCTTAACACCAGTTACTCATGTTTTAAACTTACTTTCAAGATGAGGATAATTAATCATTTGCACACACTTGATCCCTCACTAGCACTGTTGCAATAATGAACATTATATCATTCAGAAAGACCATAATACTTATGTTTAGAAGGGGTTGAGATAGTATGTTAGAATGTGATCTCATCACTTGAATCATTCAAATTTTTTATTGTTTTTTTGGTGGCAAGTTGTTTTTTGGTTATAGAACACACCACATTTGCCTTAGCAAAATAGGGACCCAACTTTCTTTTTACTTTTGCTTGCTTGTTTTATTGCTCTGGACAGTTTGGTAAAATTCAGTCATGGATGTCACCTTTGCTTAGGTATGGACATCACAAAGAGAGGTCAGTTGCCAAAGTTGAAATTTGTTAGCACTAACCTCATAATTTGAAAGAACACAAATTTCTAAGCAGGTTTTCCTTTTGGATCACCTTGATATTATCTAAGGGTAAAACGTTATGTTGATTCAAAGTTCAGTCAACACATATATCCTTACATAGGGTCATATTTCTAAATATTGGTTACATTTGTTAAGATGACCCCAATTGCATAAAATTGCCTGATATTTATTTGGTCTAAATATGTGAACATCAAACTTAAGTAAGAATTAATATCTACCCATCACAAACCTCATGTATTTGTGGGGGAGTCATATTTCCTAATATTCGTCATCTTACAAATATCACCCTACACAAATATGATGATGACGTCACTCAGTTCCCATGAATAGAAGAAGTCACCTTGATGGTGACGTAGTCAGTTCACTCGACCCACGGAGGGTCATATTTCCTGACAGCCATCATATTCCTCAATATGACGATGACGTCACCATAACCTGATAACAAGAGAAAATTGATAGCATGATGATGTCATCACGATTTAACTCAAGGGGTCACATTTTGAAATATCCCCCTCACTTTAACAAAATGACCATGATGTCATCCTTCACAATTAATTGTTGGAGATCACACGGTGATGATGTTATCTAGTGTCCTCGAATTAGGAGGATATTCCTAAGTCCTGATGACCCAGATATTTCTCAATATCCCTTATCTTTAGCTTTATGACCTAATCTTGTGTAATAGTCAAAGGTTGACCATATCAACCTAATCTTTAAGTGAGTGATTGTCTCACAGGGGTTATATTTTCTAATAGGGGGTCATATTTTATAAAGGGGTCATATTTTAAAATATCCCTAATCTTCAAAGGATCACCCTCTAGCATTAAATGTAAGTCCAACAGTAGGTGGCACCCTTTCAATTTCAAATATGAATCCAACACTTAGCAACATTTACGAACTTCAAGTGGATGATCAATAGATTCAAACAAAATGATGCATATACCCTAATTTGTCGTATTGATCAGTTTAAAAGTGAAATTTAGGGATTATTTACATTTACCTTGCGATAATTAAAGTTATAGGAGCTTTGAAAGTCAATACCTCACGGTCATCTACCAGTCGAATGTGACACTCAGCATAACAGAATGGAACAGTTGATACTGCATATCTGCATATTCATGTTATCAGTCATATAGTTAAAGAAGGAAGAGCAATTATCAGGTAAGTAAAGTTAAAACCCTCTCTGTTGTCATTTACTACAAATCACCAGGTAAAATGGTTTCCATTGGGTTAATCTACATAATGATGCATGAAGTAATTATGATGTTAAATAATGGATGTTAAATACATGATATTCTTGAATTTACCATACAAACACCCTAGGGTAAGAAATGCATATTTTCATCACAAGATACAATGGATGTCAGAAGGAACAGATCTGATTTTGAGTTCTTGAAGCCCATGTTCATACAGTCCAAGGGGGTAGCTTTTAGATATGGGGTGATAGACGACACACACCAAGGGAAAATAGACCTAGATGCATGGACAACTAGATTAGACAATTAAACTGACAACCCTATATTGGATAGGATATTCACAACTGGAATGTGGAGTGCTACAAGATTTTTGTATGCTATGGAGGCCATTGAGCTAGTGGTGCAATGTGCCAGAAACTAAAACCTTGATAATAAGAGAGTAGAAAAACATGGTAGAGTGTATGCCGACTTCTCAATCAAGGGCATCACCTCTTTGTTCAATCTGCCTACGGGGAATAAGGTGGTCAGTGTAAGCCTAGGTAAATTAGAGAAAGAATACAATAATAATAAGAAAGAGGCCAGGAAGGTCATGTACCAATGGAGGGCCAAGAACAGTACATATACAACTTTTACAAAGCTACCGATCTACTTATATAAATTTGATTTTGATAAGGAGTATCAGTATATGATTTCCCTGTTAAACAGGATGACTAGCAGACAAAATGCTGGGATCTTTGAAAATTGGATGTATGGGATCATCCAGATGGTACTATACTCAGATAACAAGCCTCTCTGGGCTAAGATCATCAGTGACTACTTGGATGAAGGGATGAGAAGAATGGGTGGCCAGGCCTATATATTCCACATGACCTCATATGTTGTGTATGCTTGTGCATTCCAAGGCACATTTGATGCCTTGCAAATAGTGGGCAAGGTTGGAAACAGTACTAGCAATGTAAACATTTGGGACCATTATCCACAATTTTGACGGAGAACATACCTCCAATATTATAAACTGGTGAATGACACATTTTAAATGCATTTAATCAGAACCAAGGAGGAAGATAGAAATAAGAGATTGAGCATGGAGGCTCAAGACATTATCTATAAGCATGGGGCTTGGTTCATTCAATTCCCCACTTTTTCATACATAAGAATAGAAGGATTTGAGGGACATCCCTTCATGTTACCAAGATACCCCACTGACAGGGTCATCTTGATGGAATTTGTTAGACATATATCAACTTCAGTAGAGGCTCATATAGAGGAAAAGAAGATTCCTCCTGTGTTGTTCCTAGTATATATGGGCTAGTACTTATGCCCTGACAGATAGATCATTAAAGATGCTATTGGAGGGTTAAAGCTTATGCGCCTGCAACCATTTTCTATAGCCAGGTCATATGACCCATATGGCAGAATACAGGACTTACTCATAAAATAGATACATCAAAAGCACCTTGAAGATTATTGGGGTAATTGTGATGATGAGGTATAGGTCAGGAGAAGGTCGTATCAAAGACTCACTCTTAATCAGATCTAGACCTTTGATTGCATCTCAATACCTGCACAGCTAACCAAAGATGATGGAAAGATAATGTCAAATGAATATGAAGACAACAAGATGTATAATGACACCATCTCAGCTCTTGATCTAATGCAACCAAAGGAGACTTCATTAGATCAAATAATGAAAGGAGTCATCCAACTGACCTAGAGCTGGGTAAAGGGTGAGGTCACAAGGTTAAAAAACTAAGGTGTAGCTCTTACCATGGATAATAAATAGAAAATACAAGAATTAGCTGAGGAGGAATATGATGATTTTCTCGTTGAGAAGAGAAAATCCAATGGAGAAAGACTGCCTGCTGAAGAACATGAACAATCAGGCAAGAATAAGAAAGCAATGGCTGCACAGAAGGGGGTGATTGTCAGAAAACCTCAAGCAAAGGGTGATGTGGTGTCTGCATCTACATTTGCATCCACATCACGACAAACAACTGCAAAGCAAAAGGGTAATAAAGTTATCAAGCCGGTTCCTGTAGTTGTGGAAGAACCAGTAGAGGATGAGCCAATGTAGGATGAGCCATTAGAGGAGGGTCCATTAGATGAAGAACCTTGGGTAGAAGAGCCTGGGGATGATGACCTCCTGATAACCAAGAAGAAAAGAAAGGAAGTGCAACAAACACCACCACCTCAGAAAAGGTAGAAGACAACAATGAGGGGAAATGTTAACATTGACCCTATCATATTAAGGGGTGCAGGTGGTTCGGCTTTCAAGAAGGATTTACAGCATGAGGTTCCCATCCTAGCTATTACCCAATTAAAAACTAAAAGGGCTAAGGAGCAAACATAAGAGAAATATATGGCTTGGAAAGAGCCACTCCTTTCACTAGATGACACAGTGTATTTATCAGATGACGAGGTGGTCATTGAGGTTGCTATATAGAGGATGGAGGCCTTAGTAACCAATACCAGGATGACTCCTCATGTAACCCCTATGGTCAAGAAGGTGACCAGCCAGGAGGAGGTTGGGATAGATGGACAGAATAGGATAATCCTAAGGATGTGGCCCAACAAATAGGGTTGGAAAATTTGGTAGAGCAAGTTACAAGTCCAGCTGTGATAGATTTGGCCTACCAAGAGGAGATAGATCCAAATAAAGACAATAATCCACCCTTGGAGCCCAGAAAGACAGAGATTGGAGCACATAAAGAGGATGATAAGATGATACCTAATCAGTGTGGAGATCAAGGCAATGTACCCATGAAACAAGAGCTGAAGGAAAACCCACTTCAAGAGGAAGGTGATCAGGCAATCCTTGATAAAGTGGAAGATCAAGTTGTTTCTTCATTACATGTAGATGGAAGTAACCAAGGTGATAAACTAGGGCCTCAAGAGAAATCAGTTGAAAAAGAGTTAAACCTGGGAAGAGTAGACCCATCTAAGGGTAAGGAACAGGGGTTAACACAAGATAAGGTTCCGAAGAAGGAGATAGGAAAGGTGAGCGAAGGTGATAAAGTTGATCCCCAAGGTCAAAACACCCAAACTTCTCAAGAGGACCCAGTGTCCCGAGATAAACAAGATCAGAATGTACAAGAGCCCCCTCCTCAGTGGGAGATCCTTCAACAAGAGGCATCTCAACAAGATCCCCCTCATGAAAACATACATGAGGAAGAGCCAAGAAAAGAGAACCCACCGAGGGCAGAACACAATGCAGAGCCACATGATGCTCAAAATAAAGAAGGTGATCATCAAGAGCCTAAGGTTGATGTTCCTTATTGGTTGCAATGAGAAACTAATATACAATAGGTAGAAGAAATACATGATTTTGATGTTTCTACATTGTTTGCTAGAAGCATGATAAAACCTAGAAGAAAGGAAAGGCTGACATCCGCAATAAAAGGAGACCCTACTACAAGTAGGAGAATAGCTCAGGTGGCCTTACCAATTGTAGAAAAAGAAAAAGGAAAAATAGGCCTTGAGGAATTTCAAATAACTGATGTCGACTTAGGTTTTGCCAATGAGCACTAGGAAGGTCAAGAAGGTAAGGACATCATTGATTCTTTGACCCAAAGGGTGAAAAGAGAGAAGGATAAGAATAAGAAACATAAAGAGCACATTGCTCAACTACATTCTTTTATTAAAGGATTGGTGGATCCTAAGCACACACCTGTTAGTGTGGCCACTCCATTAACCATTATTTCTCAAGAAGAGGCTATTAGACTGGATTTGATGAAGCATAAAACACAATTGATGGACAAATGGTTCATATCCTCCATTTTTGAAGTTGAGCATGTAGTAAAGACTCCTTAGAGAGGTTGAATTCTCTAAGCACTTTGAAGAGAAAAGTAGATAAGCTGTAGACTGAAGTAGGCAGGAGATCTTTCAAGCTTAAGAAACACCTAGATGCTTTAAGAGAGATGAAAAGAATTGATGTGTAGATACTAATAAATAACAAAGTACTGGATAATAATACTTCCTAGCTAGTTGGTATTTGGTATGAAGAAACTGGATTCGAATGTGATATCTTGAAGAGATGTACTGGCAAGCTTAGGGATATAAGTGTCAAGTTGCACAATTTAATGTTAGAAGAGGCAGAAACCCTAGAGGCTTTGGAAAGCAAGGTGGAAGGGAAAATAGAAAATCAGGATACATATTTTGTTGTCCAGGATTTCCATGATAATTTTAAACAAGCTGTAGAGGATCCCATGCACCATTTGTTAGAAGAAGTGATAAATAAAGTCATGAGGATGAAGGTTAGGGTGGAGACAAAAACATTAAACAGTAGGAAAAGGAAAATAGATGCCCTTCAAGCAAAGTTTCATTCTCATAGGCATGTCGTAATAAAGGCTAAGACCTAGGATGGAGGTGAATTTAAAAGAATAGTACAGTTGTATGAAACCATCATAGTAGCCATGAGAGTACACATAGCAGATGATCTGCATAAAGGTGCCAGTGATAATGAGGATGATGATATCGAAAAGGATAGTGAAGAAGAAGGAAATGAAGAGTAAAGAAAGATGCATGATGACTAAGTCATATGCATTATCAACATGAAAGATGCTCAAGTCTGACAGAGGGTTGCCAACTGGCAACCTGTGCCATGTGTGAAGACATTGACTAAGTCAATAAGAGATACTGATTGTTAATTTGAATAGATAAATCTTGACCATTGGTCAATTGTAACCGCCTCCTATCCTTGTTCTATAAAAGAAGATGGAGTGCACTTGTTAAGGCATTAGAAACTTAATTGCAATTGGATTGCTGAAGCATTCATGACTAATTTCAAGGCTTTTGTGAATGTACATATCTTTTGAATACTTAATGAAAGAGAAGTTGTTTTGATTACAAATCATTGTAAATCTTGAGTAATCAGTGAATGAGATTTGGATATATGCATTGATTAGCTACGTCCCTTGGAGTGCTTATCAGTTTGCATGTGTTGTTTTCATTTCTTGTACCTTTGAAGTTAGCATCAATAATACATAGCTGTGGAACCACTTGGTGAAACTATGGTTTGATTTCTTCTCTTCATGACTGCATTTGGAATGTATGTGACTCAATAGCTAAAGGTTCACCAAATTTAGAAGTATTTCTTTAAATTTCATTACAAATCACCCTCATAATTGTAAATAATAGACAATCTAATGTAAATAAACATAAAATATGCCTATATCTCATAAATAATTGAACATACAGAGCATATTTTGAATGAAAGCATGTCAGAAATGCCAAATATCATGCAAATACATATAAATATCAATGATAAACATGTGAATATCTTCTTATAGGCACATTATTTGATTAAATACATAGTGCAGAGGAATAAACAAGTTCATAGTAGTGGATGCTCAGAAGAATTGATCAAACTTATAAATATAACCATAATCTGAAGAGCATAGTGAAAATAACCTTGTTTGTGAAGTGAATTTACAGTACACAGGTGCATAATCGATCATCTAGATAATGTAAGACCCTTGAAATGGAAAACAACATGTCACATCAACCTCTGAGTAATGTTAGAAGATCATGACCTAATCAACGAAGACTTGGAGTCATCAATTTGTTCTAAACTGATTGTACTTTTCAAGATAATAAAGGTTTGTTGTACAAAATTTTATGCATGTTGTTATGACTTATAATCATCATCAACAAGTACCAAAGAGACCTTGGGAAGATATAAGCATGGATTTTGTAATGGGATTGCCTAAGACACAAAGAGGACATGATTCTATATTTGTGGTGGTAGATAGATTTTCAAAAATGGCTCATTTCATACCTTGTAAGAAGACAACTGATGCAGTGCATATAGCTGATCTATTTTTCAAGGAGATTGTGAGATTGCATGGATTACCTAAAAGTATAGTTTCAAACAGAGATACTAAATTTGTTGGATACTTTTGGAGAACACTTTGGAAGAAGATGAAGATAGATTTGAAGTTCAGTTCAACTTTTCATCCACAAATAGATGGATAGACAGAGGTACTGAATAGGAGTTTGAGAAATTTGTTGAGATGTTTGGTTGGAGACAAGATTGGAAGTTGGGATTTGATAATTTCACAAGAAGAGTTTGCATATAATAGTTTAGTGAACATAAGTACTGGAAGGACACCTTTTGAGGTTGTTACCGGCATAAACCCTAACAGAGTTGTAGAGTTGAGAGATGTCAGTATTGAAGAGAAGAGAAGTGTAGAAGCAGAAGAATTTGTAGAACACATGAAGACAATGCATGATTAGGTTAAGAAGCATTTGGAGAGTATGAACAATAAGTACAAAGAAAAGGCTGATGAGAAGAGAAGACATAAGGAATTTGAAGTTGGAGATGAAGTGATGGTGTACTTGAGAAAAGAAAGATTTCCTGTTGGGACATATAACAAGTTGAAGATGAAGAAGTTTGGACCTTGTAATATTCTCAGAAAGTTTGATTCAGGAAATGCATATGAAGTAGATCTACCAGAGACATTGAGCATATCACCTATTTTCAACATTGCATACCTCCATCAGTATCATGAAGCAGAATTCAGTGACAGCATGGAAGAAGATTTGAAGAAATAGTTACCATAGCAAGCACTAAAGCAGATTGAAGACATTTTGGATAGTAGAATTGCACGTAGCACCAGAGGAAGAGAGTATAGAGAATATCTTGTGAAGTGGAAAGGCAGACTGGAAGAAGATTCATCTTGGATTTCTCAGGCTAAGGTGGACCGTTTTGGTTTTCCTCTAGCCCCAGTAAAGTGAGGGACTCACTTTTTCAATAACCCTGTATGTTTGATGCAGGAGCATCCCTGGTTCAAGCAATCTTGCATCAACCAAAAACATTTGCATTTTAGTTTGTTTGCATTTAGTTTGTTTCTTTTCATTTTCCTGTTCAGTTCAGTTAGTGATAGTTTCAACATCGTGATCAGAATTCTATCGCAGTGGCTTCTCAAGCATTGTGGATCTGGTTTTTGGCATCTAGACATGTTCATTTACATCATGCTAAGTTTGCAGAACATTTAGATCAATTACCAGAAAGTTATCGCTATCAGAAGATCCTCTATTTTCTCAGTACAGAGTTTTTTGACAGTCAAGAACAATCAACATGGGAGAAAGATTTGGAGCATTGGCCAACTTGCGGATCTCAAAGATTCATTCTACAATGTTCCTTGGTATGTGGTAGACCTTCCTCATAGGTCCACACTTCATGATAGCCATTGGAGAAAGATTTTCAAGTTGATAGGTCTGACCTATCCAAGAACACATGTTACACCTCTTCATCGGGATTCTTAATCTCTTGTGGTTGACACGGAGGAATCTATTATTCCGGATATGCTATATAATGATGTAATAGATCCTTAGGAAAGTAGTTATCAAGATCATAAGTTCTAGATTGATAGATTGTTCATCTTTTCTTGTGAAGGAGCTTCAAAGCCTATTCTTGTGCATGTATGTAATAAAGCCTATGAGCTGAATTGTAAGCCCACATGATGTCGATGGATCTATGATTTGAATTCTATGATATATTGAATGACTGAATCTGCATATGTTCTATATTCTTGTGTTGTTTCTGTTGTGTTTACTCTTGTTACATGGTTCAAACATTTCATTCTGTGAACCCTCCTACCGTGACTACACCAATGATGGATTCTCTTACAACATTAAGTGTTGTCATGTTACAGTTTTCTATGACAGTTGTAAGATGCGTAAGAGAATCTATCATTGCCTATTTTTAGCATGGAGCACTCTATCCTTGTCAAGTCAAATCTGCCATGTATGACAGATGTAAGAGATGTATTTGTAGCTTGGACAAGAGTCCTTTGATGTGGGATAATGGCCATGTGGCCAAGGTGGATGCCTATCTCAAGAAGCTTCCAGAATATGCCTTGTATCTATATAAAATGCATTATTTTGGAGTTGTAGTTGCATAGTGTTTTTACAGGTACTGTTATGCTATCGGAATAACTCCAGATTTGACATTTGAAGACTCTTGGAAGAACTTGCATTGCAAGTGTATTATAAACTATAATTATTTCTGATAATACATTGTGCAGGTTTTAGAGTTTGGGGTTTTTCACCTGAAAGGTTTTCCCCATGATACATCTTGTGTCTACTTCTCTCTATCTACATTCTTGTATTGTGTTTTCTGTTGTAATATCTCTGATATATGTTTAATATTACTACAATTGTAAGGGTTAAAATGAATTTGCATACCTCTCTCCTCATTAGATTAGTTTAGGAAGCGATTTCTGCACACCTAGCTTCCTTTCAGTTGGTATTAGAGCCTGACTAGTTTTGGTCCTAGCTACTAGGTAGGGGTTTTTTGTACTGATCTTAGATTAAGTGGGAGTCTATGTAGAGTATTATGTAATCTTGTTGTAGGAAGGAGATGGCAGGCACATTTGGAAGAATAGACATGGAAAAGTTTAATGGCAGCAATTTCAAGTTGTGGAAAATCAAAATGGAAGATATGCTTGTTGATAGAGACCTATGGGAAACCATTTCTGGTACAAAACCAATGGCAATGGCACAAGCAGATTGGGACCTCAAAGAATGTAAAGCCAAGGGTCTTGTAAGACTCTGTTTAGCTGATTCCATCCTGTTAAATGTTCATGAAGAGAAAATTGTGAAGGAGCTGTGGAAGAAACTTGGTGATGTTTATCAGACTAAATCCCTGGTAAACAACTTATTCTTACAGAAGAAGCTATATTCTCTGAGGATGGAAGATGGAGGATCTGTTGCTGATCACATGAATGCCTTTAATATGCTAGTTGCACAATTGACATCCGTTGGTGTGAAGATGGAGGAGGAGGATCGTTGTATGACCTTGCTTTGTTCTTTACCAAATTCATGGGATCATCTTGTAATGGCCATCAGAAGAACTACAACCACTTTCATGATGGATGAGGTAGTGTCTTCGCTGTTATCTGAAGAGATGTGGAAAAAGTCATCCGAGTTGACCAAAGAGGCTCTTGTGGTTCATGGAAGACCCAAGGTGAAAGGGAAAAAGAAGGACAAGAAAGCTGAGAAGGGTAGATCCAAATCCCATGGGCGATTCAAATCTCCTGGAAAGTCCAAGGCATTGTTTTGGAACTATGGTAAAACTGGGCATTTCCAAAAGGAATGCAAAGAGGAGAAAAAGAAAAAGAAGAAGAATGTCCCAAATTCAGATTCTTACAAGTCACAAGATGATGGTGATTCTTTCATTGCAGCCTTGGCCACCCATGCATCTGATGATGTGTGGCTAATTGATTCTGGTGCCTCTTTCCACATGACCTCGCATTGAGACTGGTTTACAAAGTATGAAGAGTTTGATGGTGGAAGAGTGTAACTAGGTGATGACTCTCATCTGAAGATAGTTGGCCATGGAAGAGTCACAATCTGATTCCCTGATGGATCAATGAAGGGGATCTCTAGGATTATGCACATCCTAGGCTTGACATGGAACCTACTTTCTATAAGTAAATTGAATGATGCAGGTGTGTAGGTTGTCTTCTCGAAAGAAGGATGCAAGATGACTATAGGAGCTATGGTGCTTGCGAAGGGTACTCAGAGAGGTATTCTATTTTAGCTAGAGGCATGCATTTCACAATGCAATATTTTCTCTAACTCAAAGAAAAGAGCTACAGTCACTTCACCCCACCATTGGAACTAACAGTGAAAAGATCTATTGTATCAAATTCTGATGGTAGTGCATTTTGGGTACCTAAGGGTGCTCATGCTTTGGAAGTTAAGCTTCTTGCTAAGAAGACAATGTTATGGCATAAGAGACTTGGCCACATTGGTGAGAAGGGTCTTAGAACCCTGAAAAATAAAAACCTCGTTGAGGGGTTAGATGATTGTAATCTTGATTTTAACTTTTGTGAACATTGTATATATGGAAAGCAAAATCGTGTTCAGTTTTACTTGAGTTCTCATAAGTCTTCTGGTGTATTGGATCTTATTCATTCTAATGTTTTGGTCCAGTTAATGTTCCCTCGATCTCTAAATCTATATATTTTGTATCTTTCATAGATGATTATAGTAGAAGGACATGGATTTATTTTCTCAGAAGCAAGTCTGAACTCTTTAGTCAATTCAAAGAGTTTAAAGCTTTTGTTGAGAATCAAACTAGTAAAAAGATTAAGTGTTTGAGAATTGATAATGGTGGTGAGTTCTGTTCCACAGAGTTTGATAAGTTCTATAAAGAACATGGGATTGAAAGACATAAAACAACTCCATAACCTTGCAGTAAAATGGAGTTGCAGAGAGGATGAACATGACATTGATGGAGAAGGCTAGGAGTATGCTTAGTGGAGTTGGCCTCAAACAAAAGTTTTGGGCTGAAGTTGTTTCCACTGCTTGCTACCTGGTAAACAGGTCTTCTACATCAGCTCTTGTTGGTAAGACACCCATGGAGGTGTGGTTTAGTAAGAAGCCTTCAATAAGACATCTTTATGTTTTTGGTTGTGAGACTTATGCTCATGTGCCTAGGGAGAAGAGGTCAAAATTGGAGAACAAGGCTGTTAAGTGTATCTTCATTGGCTATGGTGTTGGTGTGAAAGGATACAAGCTTTGGGATCCTGTGGCTAAAAAAGTGTTGTATAGCAGAAGTGTTATTTTCAGAGAGCTAACACCTTCTGCCACTATTCTACAACTAGAAGAGAAAGAAAAGAAAGAGGATGTGGTTCAGTTTCCCACTACCCCTGAGAAGATTGAATTGAAAGACCCTGTTGGACCTAATGATGAGGAGAGCTCTAGCAGCTCTAAAAGTTCAAAAGAAGAAGTAGTGTCATGCCCAACTTTTCATGTCCATTCACCCAACCTTATAATTTGATAAAGCCAACAGATAACAAATACTGTAACAATTCCACAATTAAAATTACACACTTAAAGGAGATTTAATCCTCCACTCCAAGGCAACAATTTATACAACTATTTCCAGAGAGCTACAATTTTAACAACTATTCTGAGAGAGATTCTCCCCTCTAAAACTTTTACACAACGAATCATTAAAAGACCAAGCTTTCATTACATACAGGAAGATATGACATTTTCTTAACAAGAAAAGACTATCTTCAAATCCTTTTGACATGCTCCATCCGTAGCCTACATAACAACAAGGGGAAAATCAGCAACCATCTAGCTCTCCTCCCTACCATCGTCCCGCAAGAGGGACACCCCCGAGCTAGGGAGACCATTCTCATACCAAGGTAAATAGACAACCCAACACTTCTCAATCATAGATCAACAACAACAAGCAATTAACACACATTTCCCATGGCTTACTCACAGTACTTTGACTCAGCTTAGGTGAGTGCAAGGAGGGTAGGGGAGTAGATAATCTCTATCCCTAGGTGTCATCTTTTGGCTAACAGCCTTCAAGGCATTTCTCTTAACAAGAAACAAGATGACCCGAGGAGGGTCACACCTCCCTTTCCCTATACAAGATGAGCGTTGCCTTCCAACTGGAAGGAGCTCTTTCCACAACCCAATCAAACCCCAAAAATAACAGAAGGCACAAAGAAGACACTTGCACATTCATCCATCAAGCAAGAAGCAAACATTCTTATTAAGAAGACTAATTCAGGCTTATTCATCAACTCAAAGACAAACTTACATTTCAGACAACAATCACATTGAGAGTAGAACTGTATCACCAACCTTCCAAAGCCAAATATGGAATGAGAGTTGAAGTAGAGCTTCACTCAAACCTCCTTCTCCCAAGACTCCTTCTTTCCACCATAAACCAACCTCCTTACACTTCCCTTCTTCTCCTCTTTTAAACTAGTTTCTCCATTTTTTTTTCTAATTTCCCAAGTAGGAATAAACAACTCAACCCCCCACTTCCTCCATTAACCTAGTGGTCAATAAAACAATGTACCCCCACTCAATAGGTTCCCCATTAAAACCCACTTGAAGAATAAAATACACATGAGAAAACTTAAAATATCATAGAGTGGGTGACACAACACCCACATAAAAGGGAACCCCACCAAAAGGAGGCACATGGAGACAAGCCCTCCATAATGAGGGGGATCATGGAGTGCTCCATGACTTTGAAGTGGGCATGAGTGGGGATTCCACTCATCCCATGTCCCACAAGCTTCCAATTTTCGTCACTTTACCTCACCCCAAAGTTGAGGTGACCCTAATGAAGTTAACCCAAGGCTAACCTAGTCAAAAAGGTCCCTAAACCCAAGGGGTACAACCTAGGGTTGTTTTTAAACCTAGTTAAGACTCCCAGAGTCAAGAAAACACATGAAAAAGGGTCAAAAAGAAATAAAATTTCAAAAACATTTCTTACAAAGTAAATCAAAAGATAACCCCTTTATCCCTTGACCTCATACAACATATTACAACATTTTTCAAACACGAGGTTGATCTTAGTTCCTCATTGAACTAGATTAGCTCACAAGGGATACAACATAGGTATGAGATGGTCTCCTGTATATGTGGTTTCGTTAGTAATACCTGCACACTCAAACTCAAAGTTAATAACTTATCAAGGTATCATAGCTGAAGCACATATAACATATCATTGCACAATTATTTCCTTCAAATTCAGTTAGGTTTAATAACAAGATACAAGATCAATAATCTCTCAATCATAAACATAACAGAAATAGCACAACAATTAGTCTTATGAATAGTTGTGTAAGGAGTAGGCCTCACAAGTAGAACCTCCACCTTAGTCTTTGAGGAGGTCCACATGAAACAGAAAGCAACCTGAGAGGTTTGGTTATACATTGCTAGATTCTAGTTGTGCTTTTTCTTTGCTTACTAATGCTGATGAGCCTAGAACTATGACAGAGGCAATGGGCATGAAAGATGCAAGTTCCTAGAAGGAGGCCATGGAAGATGAGATGGCTTCTTTGGAAAAGAATAAAACTTGGGACTTGGTGCTTTGCTTGATGGATGTAAACTTGTTGGATGCAAATGGGTGTTTAAAAAGAAATTTGGTGCAGATGGCAGTGTTGAGAAGTTTAAGTCCAGATTGGTTGTGAAGGGGTACTCACAAGTGGAGGGAATTGATTGTGGTGAAATTTTCTCTCTCGTTGCAAAGCTAACATCTATTCGGTTCCTATTATCTCTTGCAGTAGCTTATGATTTAGAAATGGAGCAAATGGATGTGAAGACAACATTCCTTCATGGTGACTTGGAGGAAGAAATTTATATGTCACAACTAGAGCATTACATAGAAAAAGGTAAAGAAAATTTGGTTTGTAAGTTAAAGAAGTCTTTGTATGGTTTGAAGCAATCTCCTAGGATGTGGTACTTGAAGTTTGATGCCTTTGTGTTGTCTATTGGATTTTGATACAGAGGGAAAACCAGTTAACAGATAAAACAGGTGGAAGATCCCTGAAAAGCCCACAAAATAGCCATTATAGGGTGGATCAGCCAGATAAGGTAGAAGTCACACCGAAATATACCTATTCTTGCCTATCGGCAAGACCTTAACTATCGGCGAGCTCCTCGAATCTTCTGCCAACGCTATCGGTCACACCAATGAGCGTCTAACTCATAGCTTCTCCATCGGCAACACTTCATAATGATCTTCCCGATCGGTGAGAACATAAACTATCAGTTACCACTCAAAACTTTACGCCAATATACCTTCTTACTCTGATGGCCTCAAAGGCTCCTTCAGACTGCACTGTCGGCGAGACTAATACCGTCGATGTAACCTTGGTCCTTTCTCCCGATCTCCATTGTCATACCGATATACTCTCCTCGGTGACATTCTTCAAACCTCACCCTGATACAAACACGATCGGCAAGATTAATGTTATCGGTTTAATGCACCTTTATCTACCCGATAGACATAGTCAGTCCGATGATCTTATGCCGAAACAATAAACACCAAACTTTTCCTTCGGTGAGACGAATGTCTTGCTCTCCACGATGCTTCTTCTATCGGCATGACTCCATCAATCGGCATAACTTCCAAAGCTTCGCCCGATGTGCTTTCCTCACACCGATGGCTTTTACATACATTTCTCGACTTATTCTGTAACCGAACACAACACACACAGAAAACTACAAACCTACAGAACAGAAATGAATCTACCTACATGGAGGTCATTCCATTGGTTTCGAAGAAACCCACCAGTGGAATGACTCCAAATCAATGCTCTGTAATTAGACCAGGAACTAAACCTATTTTATTCCTTCCAGAGATTATACATACAAAAATTGTTTTCTTTTTTCTTTCTGTTCGTTCACTTTTTTCTACATGAACAGAGACCAACTATAAAAAGACTCTCAATTGACAGTTACACATGGTGGAAAACGAACCACCACTGCCAATCAGTTACACTCTACTACTCTCTTGTTCGGTTACAATTCTTTAGATCTTTTCTTGACACGTATGCCATTACTCGGCCAACTAAGATACGACATGGCACTAAGGCCTTACAATGTAACATTTTGGACATAACATAAAATGTATAGAATCGTCAGATTCTCAATGTCTTCGAGGTGCTTCTGCACCAGATTTCTGAGATTGAAATTAGATCATTGTCTGTATTACAAGTTTGACAATGATTGTATTCTCATTATTGCACTATATGTTGATGATATGTTGTTGATTGGGAATGGTAACAATATGATTTCTGATTTGAGGTCTAAGTTGTCAGCACAGTTTGAGATGAAAAAATTAGGGGCAGCCAGGTACATTCTGGGAAAGGAAATCAGAAGAGATAGAGCAAACAAAAAACTTTGGTTAAGCCAGAGTAAGTATGTGAAGACTGTGTTGGATAGATTTAGCATGGCAGATTGTAGACCATTGTTTGTTCATCTTTTTTTGGGGACAAAGTTATCTATTAATGATTGTCCAAAGTCTCCTTCTGAGATAGAGGATATGAGCAAAGTACCTTATGCTAGTGTTGTTGGTAGCTTGATGTATGCTATGGTCTATACAAGACCAAACATTGCCCAAGCAGTGGGAGTCCTTAGTCGGTTTATGGCTAATCCTAGACAGGTACACTAGGATGCAATAGAGCGAGTGTTCAGATATTTACGAGGTACTTCCGAGTATTCCCCATGTTATCATGGTCATCCTACATGACCTCCACATTCTTTATGTATTCATGGATTTGTGGATTTTGATTGGGCAGGTGACATTGATAGAGGAGATCCACCAGTGCTTATGTGTTTACTATGTTTGGTGGTGCAATTAGTTGGATGAGTAGGATGAAACCTATAGTCACTTTGTCCATGACAAAAGCTGAGTATATGGTAGGTACTCATGCTTATAAGGAAGCCATTTGGCTTAAGAGGTTGTGTTTAGATATTGGTGTTGATGTAGGATAGATTACTATCTATTGTGATGGTCAGAGTGCAATTTTCTTATCAAAGAATCTAACTTTCCATGCCAGAACAAAGCATATTGATGTACAGTTTCATTTTGTACGAGACATGGCAGAGGATGGGAAGGTGATACTGGAGAAAGTAGAAACTTTGAAGAATTTTGTAGATGCATTGACAAAACCAGTGGGCACAGAGAAGTTCAGATGGTTTTTGGATTCTATGGGCCTCTTGGCCCCTAGCAGTTAAATCTTGTCATTTGTTTTGGCTCTTGTAAGGTGTTCGACAAGTGGGAGAATATTGGGAATTAAGGTGTCTCAACCTTTGCAAGTTCCTAATGCTGTATTTATTTATTCAGTACTATGTTGTAAGATCCCATGTTAAGTTGGGATATGACATGTTGTAAGAGGAATATCCTATTTTTAGTCATGTATGACGGATTCTCTTACAACATTAAGTGTTGTCATGTTGCAGTTTTCTATGACAACTGTAAGATGTGTAAGAGCATCTTTCATTGCCTATTTTTAGCTTGGAGTGCTCTATTCTTGGGAAGTCAAATCTTCCTTGTATGATAGATGTAAGAGATGTATTTTCATCTTGGACAAGTGTCCTTTCATGTGGGATACTGGCCATGTGGCCAAGGTGGATGCCTATCTCAAGAAGCTTCCAGAATATGCCTTGTATCTATATAAAATGCATTATTTTGGAGTTGTAGTTGCATAGTGTTTTTACAGGTACTGTTATGCTGGCGGAATAACTCTAGATTTGACATTTGAAGACTCTTGGAAGAACTTGCATTGCAAATGTATTGTAAAATATAATTGTTACAGATAATACATTGTGCAGGTTTTAGAGTGGGGTTTTTCACCTGCAAAGGTTTTCCCCATGCTACATCTTGTGTCTACTTCTCTCTGCCTACATTCCTGTATTGTGTTTGTTGTTGTAATATATCTGATATATGTTTAATATTTTTGCAATTGTAAGGGTTAAAAGGAATTTGCATACCTCTCTCCTCATTAGATTAGTTTAGGAAGCAATTTCTGCACACCTAGCTTCCTTTCATCATTCTTCTACGCTTTTGCGGGTGACCAGTGGGTCCATCAATAGGGTTCTATGGAATGGCAGAAAGCACAAGAACTTGCCACATGTCTGTTGGGGATCCACCCCTTTATTCTTTTATGAGGCTCAACGAAAGAGCCTACCACGTGTTATCTTTCCGCTATTCTATAGATATCTTTATCTTTAATATTTTAATCTCCATGGAACAGTAAAATCTAGTAAAAATAGGTCACCTATCATCAAATAACAAATGGGACTCAGCCTTATGTACTCCTTTTAAAAATAACATTAGTCTACTAGGGAAAAGGGGGCCACGAAACTCATTAAGGGGTTGATTTAAACCTTAGGCATATGGGGAAAAATTAAAACATGGGTAACAGGTGGTGTCTATAAGGCATGGGGCTGATAAAAAACATAGCCTAATACATTAGTTTGTAACTTAAAAGACCTGACACAAGCTACAAGTGGTCAATGCAAAATTATAACAAAGGGCCAACTCTAGTTGTAAAGAAGACACTAAGGTTTAGGGTTTTAGACCCTTAGGAAAATTTTTAGTGTTTTAAATAGAAACCCTAGGCAACACACTCTCAGATGAAGCACAAGATTTGGGAAAAATGCAGGAACCTGGAAAATTTTACATAGTTCTACCAGTGGCTCTAGTTGGAGATGTTTGTTATATCATAACAAAGTGAGATCATAGAAGACCTCCAGAGAAGCATACCACATAACACAACCAAACCAAACCTAAAGCAAAAGCTTAAACAGGGAACCTAACTATATAAAATATAGTATGCATGGAATAGAACCATACCTTATGAAAAGTATGGCTTCAAGAACTGTCCATGCATTGGTAGTTCAATAAGTTTTCCAGTCAAATTTTACAATAAATAATAGTTTTCTCCATGTGTGTTGTTGATTAGATATGGTCCAAGCCAAAGGGAATCAAACTTACCATGTTTTCCCTTGTCTTGAGCCCTTGCATTCCATAATAATACCATATATCCATCCTAAAATTTTCTTTCAGAAGCTTTTTTATCATGTAGGTGCTTGACTTTTTGTTGTATCTTGATATTTCTTTGTTGTGCCAGCCTCCTGGTTTCATCTAGTTGGGTGACTTGAGTAATCCTATTTTGCATTACATCTGAAATATCATCATTATGTTCTTGGATAAATTTCTAAATAGGCAATAGATTATTTATAGGCATCCTTGCATCTAAGCCATATACCAGATAAAATGGAGATTGTACAATAGCCTTCTTCACAGTCACCCTATCGGCCCATACAGCAAGATTCAGTTTAGAGTCTCACACTCTCTTATTCTTTTCAGTAATCCTTTTAACAATCTTCATCACACTCTTGTTACTTGATTCAGCCTACCCATTTCCTTGAGGATGATAAGGGTAAGAGTAAGAAATTGATATTCCATATTGGTTGCAAAAGGTTATGAATTCCTCTGACTTGAAGCACATTGCATTGTTTGATATGATTTTTTTAGGTACTACAAATTTGGTCAAGATATTATTCATTAAAAAGTCAATCACAATCTTGCTAGTTGCTTTTTTAGTAGGAATAGATTCAAACCACTTAGTGAAATAGTCAGTGGTGACCAAGATCCAACTGTGTCCTCCACTTGACTTCTCATGGATTTATCCTATGAAATCAATCTCCCATTGCTAAAAAGGAGCTTCTACTATCATTGGTCTGAGGGGAAGATTTCTAGAAAATTTTAATTTTCTTGAAAATCTTTGGCAAGCATCACAGCTTCTAACCATCTTATGAGCATCTTTAAAAACTGTGGGCCACCAAAATCTAGCCCTTAAGACTTTCTGGGTTGTTGTCTTAGCCATGCAGTGGACTCCACACACACCCTGGTGCATTTCGTTTAATATTTCTGGTGCCTGCTCAGTACTTACACATTTAAGTAGAATGCCTTCTAGATTTCTCCACCAAAGCTCACTATCAACAATTACATATTTTATAGCTTACAACTTCATCGTTCTCTTCTGATTTTCAGTCATTCCTTCGGGACAAGATATCCTCTGCAAGTAATGAACAACATATTTATACCACTCAAACTGCTTCATATCACAATCAACAATTATTTCCTTAATTTCAACCTTATTTATTTGGTTAGCTTCTAAATTTGTTTCAGCCATCAATTTAGCTAATCCTTGTCCTCTCACTAATTTAGTGATTTGGATGTCAATATTAAATTCTTAGATCCTACTGATCCATCTACACCTTCTCCTAGTCACTTCTTGTTGAGTGAAGACATCTTTGACAACAACTATAGGGACATATGCAACAATAGTAGTGCCAACCAGATAAGGTCTAAAATTATTGGTAGACTTTACCAAAGCATAAGCTTCCTTCTCAGTTATATCATACTTAAGCTTAGCAGTCTGGAGAGATTTGCTAAAAAATGAAATAGCATGTTCATAACCTTCATCATTCTTATGTAATAAGACAATTGCTATAGTGTGAAATGAAACAAAGGAGGACAATTGAAAAGATTTAGAAAAATTAGGAGATTTTAGAATAGGGGCTTCCTTGATGGCTTCTTTAATATTTTAGAATGCATTTACTAGCTCTATTGTAAGTATGTGGTAATTGGTGTTGTCATTGATGTCATAATGTTTGTGTTGTCATTGGTATCAACTATGTCTTCTGATGTTTCTATTGTTGTTTGATTGAGTTGTCATGTTAAAATGATTTGAATAGATTTTAGAGGAGCTAATGATGTTAGTAGATTGTCCCTATAGTTGGATTTTCAAGTGCTTTTGAGAAAATTTGATTAATACTGGAAACAGTGTGTTGAAGGAGTCTTCTGGCTTACAAAATACTGTTTGATTTTTTTCTTTGCATTTCTTCTATGTTGGAGACCTAAATGTGCAGATTGGATATGTTGTTGAGAAGTTTTTGAAGATTCTAAATCCATAAATTGGTGCTCTGGATCATAGTGCAATGGAAGTTATGTTCACCTATTTGAAGATAGTATTTGACAGTGTTTCTAAGTTGTGTAGAGGTGTCTAGGAGAAAGTATTTTTCTCTGCATTTCTCCACAGAATGGTCTTAGATGCTACAGTTCTAGATATGTGATCATAAGGTCCTTATCTATCTTGTGATTTGGTGGTCTAGAATGAAATTTTTTGTGTAGTAGAGTTCGATAGTGTTGTTTGTGAGCAGATAGTGAACCTTCTTCAAGTGAAATTTGTTAGTTCTTAGGTGACTTCAAGTTGTTCATGGATGTTTCTAGAATTTGTTAAATCTATGTGCCTGGTCCGCAAGTTATGGTTGTTGTTGGTGATTGTTTTGATGCAATCATAACAATAAGTTAAAATTCACATATAATGAACTGAAACTATACTTGAAAGATAAGAAGGAATCATTTAAGATTCAATTAATCCCAAGTCTACAATGGTACTGTTGGTCAAATTTAGTTGGTCTATGTGAAGCTGTAATGTTCAAGGGGCTTTATGTAATTTAGGGTTGTTTGTGGTTTACTGGACTCAAACTATGCAAAAAGATCATGAGATATGTCAATACTTTTCATTCCTTTGCATAAAAGTGTTACTGTGCTGCAAAGTTTTAGATGGTTGTCTTGAATTATTACAGCTTTCTCCTTTATACACTTATGAAAACTGTCTACCTTTAACTCTGTTGTGCATGCTTCTTCAAATTTGGGACAACTTCCTTTAGATTTCTAGGTTTTTAGCTAAATATTTCAGATGGGTTGAGAAAAGTTAGAAAGATCTAATCTACACCTCATCTACTCTACCGAAGGATTTAATTATTCTGTTATGCACTATGTAAATCCTACAGTAATTTGATCAAATCCACAGTAAAAACCTTAAATGCAAGTTCTAAGCATTTTCACAAACATACATTTAAAATTGCAAGCTCTCAAAGAAAATATTTCAAAACACAAAGAAGAGAAGGAGAACACTTAGAAGATAGATGCAGAACTCCAGATTCTACTGTATTAGAAACAAATAGTCATACATGATTTACAATGTTGGAATGACTCTTAGTTTCATTGATCAAACTACAGAGAACTTACAAGCTTTACAGATACAGTAAGGAAGCCAGACATTCCACGCACACCTTACTGCAGACACAGGCGACCTCCTTCTTCTACTTCTAAACTAAAAGGTCCCTCTATTCTAAATGTTACTTCTACAAATTCCTGCTGCTACAAATCTCTATGTAGCCCCTGTGTAAAGTATTATAGTGTAGAGAGGCACAATATAAAGACTCTCTGATTGTCCTCACTACAGCAAAAAACCTAACTAAACCCTTGGTTCAAACCCCTGGTTACAGCAATAAATGCAGGTGAACTAGTTCTCCAAAATATCCCTGAGCAGTGTCAAATCTAGGCAAAATATTGCCCTTTCTGAGAAGCTTTGGTAGCTCAGCAATAACTTCTGTTTGTCTACTGTAGTAATGTTCTCAGCTGCAACTTTGTCCTCCATTGGGTAGCCCCTTTTGACTTCTTCACACTTGATCTTTATCTTCCTGCTCCTGAGATCAAATTTTCTTCCTCCATGTCACTGTGATCAAGTTCCAGCTACTTCCTCAACTGCAAGCCTGTAAAACAAGACAAGCAATAAGTATCACATGTATCAAATGAACAACAAGAAACTAAAAATATCTGTTTGAATCAAGGTGACTGTGCAAAAAAAAATGTGGAAATCTGGCCCAAAAAACTCTCAAAACGCGTTCAAGACCGCACATAGGCTGCTCAAAACCATCGGGTCAACTATTGCTGACCGGAAAAATGCCACGGGCACCAAAAAATGTGTCCAAAATTCCATCGCTTTCCATTTCCCGCTCATTGGCGTGATACTGTCCATTGGCGTGTGCAAAAATTCCTTGGCCGATCATCGTTGTTTGGCCGATGGCCTTTTGTTTGGTCCATCGGTGAGAGTCCTACCGATATAGCCTTATCAGCTTGCTTTCTTTCTCATCGGCGAGAGATTTGCCATCGGCGAACTCCAAATTCCTTGCTCCGATTACCATGGTTTCACCGATGCCACCACTATCGGCGTGACTCCTGCCAATGACCCCTTCGTCATTCTCTCCATCAGCGTGAGATCACCCATCGGCGACTCACAAACTCCCCCTGCCGATAACATTACCTTGGTCGATGGCCTCCTTTCGGTTTCCATTGGCGAAAGTCCCACCGATCACCCTTGTCTCATCAATGCCTTCCCGTCAATGTGACTCTTACCGACAAACCTCCACATCCTTACCCTTCCTCCCTTCCATTGGACTGACCCTTGCCTATCAGCGTGTCCCGAAAATGATTGGCTGATAGCCTTTGTTATGCCAATGGCCTCTTATCGGCCACAGTCTCACCAAAGCTTTGAACTTGAACCATTGAACCCCGCTATAGAGTACGAGTGGATGGTTCAATGTAGCAGTTCAACGATATATCACTTACGCAAGGTAACTACATGACACGACTTTAGAAGAAAAAATGAACCCTTTGAACCTTGAACCATTGAACCTTTGAGAAAAAGGTTCAAGCGGATGGTTCAACGCAGCGATTCAACGACGATATATAGAACAATAGTTTGCCCTTGAGACATTTTTGGACATGTAGAACCATTTGAACCCTTTGAACCATGAACCATTGAACCATTGAGAAAAGGGTTCAAGCGGATGGTTCAACGCAGTGGTTCAAACCTTAAAAACTTTGCCAATGAATAAATAATGGCGACCAAAAAAGGTAACAAAGTGCACCAATATACCTTTCTGCCAAATAGACAAATGTGAGATACAGAGTGGAACCCAGACAAAATTCCCTTTAACCTGAAACCACCAAGTATGTATTTTCAAAATTTTAAATGAATGCCAACAAGGAAAAAGGCAAACAACTGACTGTTTATCCTGCAAAACCTGATAGTACATTTTACCAAATTGATCATAACTTGCAAAATATGATGAATTTTAAGACGGTTCAAAAAGCAACCCTAGCTCATTTTTCACAAGGAATCCAACCACATCATGCAATGTTACTGAAAATGCAATTTTCTATATTTTTAACAAGGTTTGCAAATTTGACTCCCCTTTTCCCTTACCACCAAACAGAACAACACAAGCAGAAGTAAAAAAGCAAAGCAACAGCAGGGGTCCTCATTTTGCTAAGGGGCAAAATGGGGCGTGTTGTGAACATCACAACAGTTGTGATTATGGAAGCATGCGATGACAAATTCTCTATGTTTACATTACTTGACCGACCTTGAATGATTGCGCTAATTGAGGAGTTGATTTGATGATTATGTGAGTGTGGTGTAGTATGCTTGGATGGATTTAGGTCCAAGCTAAGGTGTAAGGTGGTTTTCCTTCATTCCTTTGTGTCATGGAATGTTTAGGTCCAGACCTAATTCAAATATTGTGTGTTTGCCAACCTTGGAGAATATTTCAAGGATTGAAGATTGTGTTGCCGACCTTGGAGATTGATTTCAAGGTTGATGGAGGTATATATAAGTGTCAAGAGTTCATGTGTGTGAGTGTGGGAAATGGAGATGAGGATTGTGATGTGAAGTTAATTAAAGCATAAAGAACTTTCATGTGTTAGGCGACTGGATGTAGTGAGTAGAAGGTGCCTACTATCTTTCATTATAGATGCGAAGGTGATGTTTGTTGTGATTCATTGGAACTAAACCCATGCATGTGTCAGATGTAATTATATTAGATCATCTTTGGCAGTGAGCCTTTTCTTCTTTCTTCTTCCTCTAGACAGTGAGTCCTTGGCAGTGAGCCTTGTTTTTGTGGGGAGTGAGTCCTAGGTAGTGAGTCTCTTGTAATTCGATATTGCTACTACTTTATATTGTGAGCTAATCCTCACCATGGTTTTTTTGTTTTAGGGTTTTCCATGTAAAAATTTAGTGTTCTCTTATGCATGGTGTTGATGTGTTTAAATTTCTGATATCTGCATTTTATGTTTAATCTTTGTAACAGATTAAGGGTTTAAGTGAACTGATGTGGATGTGATTATATTTATGAGGGTTTGAAATTGTTGATACAACTGATTCACCCCCTCTCAATTGTCTTGTGCATTCAACAATTAGTATCAGAGCTTGGTTCCTTTGAAGAAAGCTTAATAGCTTGAGGTAGATCCAAGATGGTGCACAAGAAGGATGCTCCCTTGTTTGATGGTTCAAACTATGTACTCTAGAAGGTAAGGATGGAGCCTTTCTAATTTCTCTTGGTTATGATGTATGGAAATGTTTCAAGTCTAATTACAAAGAACCTGAGAATGGTATACACTCTAAAGACAAAGTCAAAGCTGCTAAAATAGATGGTAAGGCAAAACATGCTCTCTTAAGTGGACTTACTAATCTTGAATTGGTGAAGGTTGTGAATTTGAGAACTGCTAATGAGATTTGGAAAAGATTGGAAAGTGCTTATGAAGGAGATGAGAAGGTTAAACGGGCCAAAATGTAGAATTTGAATCTCACTTATAAGACCATGTGTATGTCTGAAGATGAAAACATTACAAGCTACTTACAAAAAGTGGATGAAGTTGTCAATGACATCAAGGGACTTGGCAGAAATATAGATGATCAAGAAGTGATATTGAAGGTACTTATAACTCTTCCTAAAGCCTATATTCATAAGGTTTCTACTATTGAAGAACTACAAAGTTTGAATCAGCTTACCAAAGATTAGTTGTTTGGCACTCTAACTGCTTTTGAAATAAGAGAATTTGGCTCAAGTAGTGGAGCTGCAAAAGATGAGACTACTTTTAAAGCTTGTAAAATAGGGAAGATTGTTGAATCATATCCAGAAGACTTTAATGAAGTGGAAGCTACCTTTGTAAGGATGATGAAAAAGGGTACTAGTAAGTTCAGTGGTAAGTTTCCTTTTAAATGTTTTAGTTGTCAAAAAATAGGTCATTATGCTTCAAGGTGTCTAGATAAAGCTCTAAGAATTAAGAATAAGGAAAACAAAGGAAGGATGGTCATGAAAAATTACTATGCAAGTATTTCTGATGATGAATCTATTACCGAGGATGATAATGATGATGAATGCTTATTCATTACCATAAGAGATGAAATTGGTTATGTTAAGTCTAAAAGTTGTGTGAAGGAAAAGAATCAGGAAGCATGTTCTAACCCTAAAGGCACTATAATATCTTCTTTTCATGCTAGGAGTGAAAAGGATGACTAGGTGATTGACAGTGGATGCTCAAATCATATGACAGGTGATAAGAGTAAGTTTATTAAACTTGAAAAATTTAATGGTGGAGTAGTTAGGTTTGGTGGTGATGAAGCTGCTAATCTTTGTGGAAAAGGTTCAATTAGTTTTGATGGAAAGCATAACACTGATGATGTCCTTTATCTCAAAGGTCTAAATCATAATCTCTTGAGTGGTGGACAGATGTGTAGCAAAGGTTACAATCTTATGTTTCAGGATGATGGGTGTGAGATCATAAAAAGCTTTGGAATAGTAATTGATGCTGGAAAGAAGACATGTGGAAATGTTTGTCATCTCAAAGATGGTGTTAGTGATGTAGGAGAATTCCTAGTTCAAGAGAAATCTTGCATCAACCAAAAACATTTGCATTTCAGTTTGTTTGCATTTTAGTTTGTTTCTTTTCATTTTCCAATTCAGTTCAGGCAGCTCAGTCAGAAGCAATTTCTATGTTTTGGTCCACATTCTACCACAGTTTCTCTTTAGATCTTGAGAGCTAGACTTATCATTTAGATTCATTCATACACATCATATCTTAAATTTAGAGCACTTGGATAAAGTACCAGAAAGATATCTCTATCAGAAGATTGATTATTTTCTCATAATAGAGCACCCTGACAGTCTTAGATAATAACCTGAAGGAGAAAGCTTGTGGAGCATTTCACAACTTGTGAAGTAAAAGACACACTATTCTATGTTGTTTGGTTCATGGCCAACCTTCCTCGAAGATCCGCTCATCATTCCATTCATTTGCGGAGGAATCCTTTTCATTTAGGTTCAACCTATCTGTGTACACACGTTACAGCTCTTCATTGGAATTTGTAATCTTCCTTGGCCGATGCAGAGGAATATTTTGTACCGAAGATGATATATATTGATGTAATAGATGCCTAGGAAAGTAGTCATTGATAGTTAGCATGATTTAGAAGATTGATAGTTGGAATTCTTTGTGAAGGAGCTTCAAAACTTTATCTTATGCATATTCTATAATCAGGCCTGAGAGCCCTAATTATAAGGTTGCATGTTGCCAGCCAGTTTGTATTAGAATTCTATGATATACTTAATGACTGAATTTGCATTTGTTTCATAGCTTGAGTTGTTTCCATTGTGTTTACTCTAGTTGCACGGCCTGGATAGTTCTCTTTGAGGACCCTCCTAACCGTGACTGCACCAAGTGGTATTAGAGAAAAATTTTGAATCTTTGGGAGCAAATTGAGTGAGTTGGTGAAGAAATTCCATAAGCTCTTGTTGTGAGCAGATTGTTGACTCTGAGGTAGGTTACTCGTGTTGTAACTGATCACCGATTGTGAGGCAATTGTCACCTTGTAGCCTGATCACCGAACTTGAGGCAATTTTCACTTGATCCTAGGAAGATGCCGCTGAGGAGAATCCTTGTTGTTGGAACAATGGCTAGTAGGATGGATGAGATGATGAAGATGATGAAAAAAATGTGAATTAGACAGGATGTCGTTAAAGAAGACAGAAGAAAAGGACTAAGCCCTATAATTGATATTGAGAGTGATGATGAAGAATTTCAATTTGTGAATCAAACTGAAGAAACCCTAGGAGGTGAAGAAGAAGAAGAAGAATCAGATCAATTCAAGATGTTGCAAACTATTTTGAAGATTGGAGAGAGACCTAGAGTTGATGTATTAAACTACACTAGCAATTTGAACCCTGAAGAGTTGATTGAGTGGATAAATGACATGGAAGAGTACTTTGAGTATGAAGAAGTTGAAGATCCGGAGAAGGTGAAAATTATAAAGACAAACTTGAAAGGACATACTGCTATATGGTGGAAAGAAGTTTAGCTGGATAGAAACATAAGAGGAAAAGAAAAGATCACAAATGGGATAGGATGGTGAAATAATTGAAGAATCAATTTATACCTACTGACTGTGAGTTGGAGTTGTTGAAGAGATTGCAAAACGTGAGACAAAAGGAGAAATTTGTGAAGGAATATACTAAAGAATTTCATAAGATGATCATAAGGACAAGACACAATGAAGCAAGAAAGGAGAAAGCGGCTAGATACATCAATGGACTAAGATTGAACATTCAAGAATAACTGAGTTTGGTAAGGTGACAACATTGGAAGAAGCATACCAATTTGTCCTGAAAGTCGAAGAGAAGTTGAATTAAATACATGATCAGAGATAGAGAGCTAGAGACGGTAGATTTCAGAGAGGCAGAACGTCTTCCAGAGGAGAAAGATCATATGCAGAACAGAATAGACAAGAGACTACATTCAAGGAGGAGGACAAAGATAATAATGCATACTGAAGAGATGATAGAACTTTCTACTACAGAGGAAACCCTAATGCATACCAGAGTGAGGGATATAGAAGATAAGGAAGAGGACCTGATATGAGAACATTAAGAGGAACCTGTTTCAAGTGTGGAGGTGAAGGACATAGAGCCTTTGAATGTAATCAGGGGAGTACAGGCAAGAGGATAGAAAACAGTGGAAGAGCAACCTATGTGGAAGAAGAACTTGTTGAACCAGGTGAATCCTGTTTAGTTGGTAAACCTAAGAAAGGAGAATCACTTTTGATGAGGAGAGCACTATTTCAAGGAGAGACAAATGAAGAACCACCGCAAAGGAAAAGTTTGTTCAGAACCAAAAGCAAATCAGGAGGTAAATGATGAAAGTTGTAATTGACAGTGGTAGTTCTGATAACCTAGTTTTAGAGGAGATGGTGACTAAGATGAAGTTGAAAAGATTGAAACACCCTAAGCCCTATCAGATAGCATGGATTCAGGATGATCATAAGGTACTGGTGAGTGAACAATGTTTGGTGAAATTTCATATTGGATCTTATCATGATGAGATATTGTGTGATATTATGTCTATGGATGCTTGTAATATTTTTTTGGGTATAGGAAAGCTATACATGATGGAAGAAAGAATACATACACAATAACAGCAAATGGAAAGAGAATTACTTTGATTCCTTTGGAAGATGATCCTAAGAGTGAAGTATGTGGGAATGCTAGAATCTATTTGGTAGATGGAAGAAAATTTTGGATGGCTTGAGACATGAGAACATGTGTTATGCTTTGATCCCTAAGAATCCTGAAACCCTAAAGAATGAAGAATCACAACTGGAGGAGATAAAAGAGTTACTGAGAAAATATGAAGACATCATATCAGATAATGTACCTGAAGGATTGCCACCAATCAGGAGTATTAGTCATCACATGGATCTTATACCTGGAGCTAGTTTGCCTAATAAAGAAGCATATAGAATGACATCAACAGAGAATGAAGAGATAAATAGACAAATACAAGAATTATTGAGGAAAGGTTTGATAAGATAAAGTTTGAGTCCTTGTGCAATACTTGCAGTGTTAGTACTGAAGAAAGATGGAGAATGGAGAATGTGTATAGATTCTAGAGCAATAAACAAGATCATAGTTAAGTATAGATTTCCTTTACCTAGGATGGATGATATCATGGATTTTTTGAGTGGAGAAAAATATTTTACAAAGATAGACTTGAAGAATGGATACCAACAGATTAGAATCAGAGAAGGAGATGAATGGAAGACTGCTTTTAAGACAAATGAAAGATTGTATCAGTGGTTAGTAATGCCTTTTGGATTGACAAATGCACCAAGTACTTTCATGAGGTTGATGAATGAAGTCTTGAAGAAATTCTTGGGTAAGTTTGTTATTGTATATTTGGATGACATTATGAATTTTAGTAAAACAAAAGAACATTTGCAGCACCTTAGACAAGTATTGCAAAGACTGAGAGAAGAGAAATTGATGATAAACATCAAGAAATGTAGTTTCATGAAGGAAGAATTGGTATACTTGGGATTTGTGATTTCTACGGAAGGATTGAAGATGGACCCTAAGAAAGTAAGAGCAATTGTTGAGTGGCCTACACCGGAGAGCATTGGAGAAGTCAGATCATTTCATGAATTGGCTAGTTTCTACCAGAAGTTCATCAGAAATTTTAGTTCAATTTGTAACCCTATGATAGAGACAATGAGAGGTGATGGAAAGGATTTCAAGTGGACATTAAGAGTAGACAAAAGTTTTGAATTTTTGAAGTAGAAAGTGATAGAGCAACATGTTTTGGCATTACTGGATTTCAATAAGGTATTTCAAGTAGATTGTGATGCAAGTGGGAATGCAATTGGAGTAGTATTAAGTCAATAAGGTAGACATATATCATATTTTAGTGAGAAGTTGAATGATGCACGGAGAAGATATTTAGTTTATGATCAAGATTTTTATGCCATAATTCAAGCCTTGAAGAAGTGAAGACATTACTTGTTTCCTAAGGAGTTTGTGTTGTATATAGATCATCAAGCTTTGCAATATTTGAACAATCAAGGAAAATTGAATCAGAGACATATGAGATGGGTAGAGTTCATGCAGAGTTATACTTTTGTGTTGAAGCATAGGAGTGGAAAATCAAACAAAGTTGCAGATGCATTGAGTAGGAGAAGAAATTTGTTGATAGAGATGAGAGTTGAAGTGTTGGGATTTGATGGCTTGAAGAACATGTATGAGGAAGATCTTGATTTTCCAGAACCTTGGAAAGCATGTAAGGAACCTGTTGTGACAGATAGGAATAAGTGGTTGGATTATTTCATTCAAGAAGATATGTCATTCAAAGGAAATTAGTTATGCATACCTAAGAGTTTAATGAGAGATAATTTGATCAAAGAGAAACACAGTGGTGGATTGACAGGACATTTTGGCATTGACAAGACAGTGGCTTTGGTGAGTGAAAATTACTTTTGGCCTCAGATGCATAAGGATGTGTTGATGATGATGTTACTCACAACCAAACATTAAATAAAAGTTACACAACAACCTTTATTTATCTTGAAAGATACGATGAATTCAAAGAATTCATGATCCCAAGTCTCCGTTGATTAGTTCATAATCTAATGACATTACTCAGTAGTTGATGTGTGTTTCTATTTTCCATTTCAAGGGGCCTTACGTTGATTGAATGATCAATATGATTCTGTTTCCTGTAAATCTGCTACATAGAGAGGTTATTATACACAGTATATTTAGTCAAATAATGTGTCTGTACTTAGATCTTTGCACGGTATTTATCAATTTAACATGATTTAACTCCAAATATGCTATGTGTTTCCAATTATCTACGAGATTTCAACATATTTCATGTTATTTGCTTTTGATCTTCTATTATTTACAATTATGATGGTGAATTGTTATGAAATTCAAAGAAAATTAAAAGAATGCTTCAAATTTTGGTGAATCTTTAGCTACTGAACCACATACATACCAAATACATTCATTAGGAGAAGAAATCAAACCATATTTTCACTACGATGTTCCACAGCTAGATATAGATGATGCTAATCTTCAAAGGATAAGGAATGAAAACAATACATGTAGATTGACAAGCACTCCAAGGGACGCAGCTAATCAAAGCATGTATCAAGATTTCAGACACAGATTACTCAAGATTTTTGATGATTTGTAATCGAATTGTCTTCTCTTTCATTCAGTATGCAAAAACATGTATGTTTACAATAACTTTGAAATAAGTCCTGATGTTTCAGCAATCAAATTTCAATTAAGCTTCTGAATATCCAAAATATGGCACCCCTGCACCTTTTATAGAATAAGGTGAAGGAACGGCTACAAATGACCTATGGTTAGGATTTATCTATTAAGATCAACAGTAGATAATCTTTCCTTGACTTAGTCAACTCTTTCCTTCATGGCACAGGTTACTAGCTAGCAACCATTTGGACGACTCATTATCTTATGAGCACCTGATGCATCTGTTTTCTTTGTGCTGCATCTTCATTCATTCTTCATGTTCCTGGTCTTCATCTTCTTCTTCTTCATTTTCTCCACAGTCGGCAAGACAATCACCATCGGAAAAACTCCCTCAAGTTTCCCCGAATCCAAACTCACCCCGACAGCTTAACTGCATTTTACCTTCGGCAAGACCTACTTCCATTGGCCCAGTCTTTTCTTCTTTCTGCCGATGCCCGATGAAACTTCACTTTACTTTGTCTTTGGCAAGACAACCATCATTGGCCAAGTCTTTTTCCTTTCTGCTAATTCCCGATGAAACTTCACTTTACCTTCTCTTAACCGTGACGGCTTCTGCATCAATAAACTTGCATACCTGCCAACAAACGTAAGTTAATAAAATGGAATTAAAATTCACTTTTCAGTCTGGAACTTAACCTTTTGCCATAAACATACAAGAATTCAAATATACAAAGAATTTTCTATATTTTAATTTCCTTTTGACATCCGGCTTGTATATTTCACTTGTACATTACTCTTGTATATCGGATATACAAGCAATCTCATGCAAACCCTCTCTTTACCTTTATCTCCTCTAATGCATATAATTTCTTTGTATATCGGCTTGTACATCGTAAACATACAAGCGCTCAAATATACAAAGAGTTTTCTGTTATTAATTTCTTCTTTGCATCCAGTTTCTATATTCTATTTGCATCCGCCTTTGTATACCAGCTTGTATATCCTCTTTGCATATCGGCTTGGATATTCTGCTTTGTATACATTGTTATTCATACAAGCCTGATATTGAAAGGGTGGAGCCCACATCACCTTCCCTTTGTATCTCCACAATTTATAAAGATCAATGCATCTTCTGATATACATTCAAGTGTGATGCATTGTTTATACCAGATTTTAATTTTCTCTGAATTTTGCATTGTATATATCCTGAAATGCATGTCACTGAAACATACATACAAAGAGCGGAACATACAATGATAAAAATTCCTTTCATAACTTTCCAATTCTGTGGCATGCATATCTCATTGTATCTCACCTTGTATGTTACCTGTGCCTAACATACAAACATAAAATTCATCGACGGACTTAACCAACCACTCGTTTAAATTGTAAACCCTGTCGGGTCTGACTTGCATGTATAGATAAAACATTAGCAAATGCATACAAGTAAAACAAAGACCTGATATACAAATAGCATTGTATATGCACCAAACAATAACACAACATACAAACGACCTTGTATATGCAACATACAAACCTTCCTTTTGTACATTTACCAAGAAACACGCATAACTTGCAAAATATTGGGAATTTCAAAATGGTTCAAAAAACAACCCTTACTCATTTCAGATAAGGAATTCACCCATACTCTGCTCTGGTACTTAATGCTATTTTTTCTTTATTTTCAACAAGGTTTATACTTTCACTTCCTTTTCCCTTTACCACCAAGCAGACCCACACACACACAAACAAAAGCAAAGCCACAGCAAGGGTCCTCATTTTGCTAAGGAGTAAAATGGGGCATGTTGTGAACATCACAACAGGATGTCAGGAAATTTGTGCAAAGTTGCAGAGTCTTCCAAGTTGCAAAAGGGAGTAGTCAGAACACTAGATTGTATACACCTTTGACAGTACCGGAGAGACCTTGGGAAGACATAAGTATGGATTTTGTAATGGGACTGCCTAAGACATAGAGTGGACATGATTCAATATTTGTAGTAGTGGACAAATTTTTAAAGATGGCACATTTCATACCTTGTAAGAAAATAACTGATGCAGTTCATGTAGCTAACCTATTTTTCAAGGAGATTGTAAGATTACATGGATTAGCTAAGAGCATAATTTCAAACAAAGATACAAGATTTCTTGGGTACTTTTGGAAGACACTTTGGAAGAAGATGAAGACAAATTTGAATTTCAGTTTAGCATTTCATCCACAGACCAATGGACAGACAGAGGTAGTGAATAGGAGTTTGGGAAACTTGTTGAGATGTTTGGTTGGAGAGAAGATATGAAGTTGGGATTTGATTCTTTCACAAGTAGAGTTTGCATACAATAATTTAGTGAACAGGAGTACTGGAAGAAAACCATTTGAGATTGTGATAGGAACTAACCCTAGAGGTGTAGCAGAGTTGAGAGACATTAGTATGGAAGATAAGACGAGTGCAGAAGAAGAAGAATTTGTAGGACATATGGAGACAGTGCATAATCAGGTAAAGAAACATTTGGAAGAGATGAACAACAAGTATAAGGAGAAGGTAGATGAGAAGAGAAGACACAAAGAATTTGCAATTGGAGATGAAGTGATGGTATACTTGAGAAAAGAAAGATTTCCAATTGGGTCATATAAAAAGTTGAAGATAAAGAAGTTTGGACCTTGTAGGATACTTAGAAAATTTGATTCAGGAAATACATATGAAGTGGAGTTACCAGAGACATTAGGTATATCACCTATTTTCAACATTGAAGATCTATATCAGTATCATGAAGCAGATTTTAGTGATAGCATGGAAGATGACTTCAAGAAGTGGTTAGCACACCAAGAACTAGAGCATATTGAAGGCATTTTGGATAGCAGAGTTGGGCGCAACACCAAATGAAGACAATACAGGGAATACCTTGTGAAGTGGAAAGGCAGACTAGAAGATGATTCATCATGGATTTTGCAGGTTGAGGTGGACCATCTTGGTTTTCCTCTAGCCCCAGCAAAGTGAGGGAATCACTTTTACAATAACCCTAGATGTCTGATGCAGGAGCATCCTTGGTTCAAGAGCAATCTTGCATCAACCAAAAATATTTGCATTTCAGTTTGTTTCTTTTCATTTTCCAGTTCAGTTCAGGTAGTTCAATCAGAAGCAGTTGCTATGTTTTGGTCCACATTCTACCACAGTTGTACTTTAGATCTTGCGGAGCTGGACTTAGCATCTAGATTCATTCATACATATCATATATGAGATTCAGAGCATTTGGATAAAGTACCAGAAAGATATCGCTATCAAAAGATTGATTGTTTTCTCATAATAGAGCACCCTGATAGTCTCAGATAATCAGCTGAAGGAGAAAGCTTGCGGAGCATTTCACAACTTGTGAAGTAAAAGACACATCATTCTATGTTGTTTGGTTCATGGCCAACCTTCCTCGAAGATCCACTCATCATTCCATTTATTTGCAGAGGAATCCTATTCATTTAGGTTCAACCTATCTATATACACACGTTACAGCTCTTCATTGGAATTTGTAATCTTCCTTGGTTGACGTGGAGGAAGCTTTTGTACCAGAGATCATATATATTGATGTAATAGATGCCTAAGAAAGTAGTCATTGATAGTTAGCATGATTTAGAAGATTGATAGTTGGAATTCTTTATGAAGGAGATTCAAAGCTTTATCTTGTGTATATTTTGTAATCAGGCTTGAGAGCCCTAATTGTAAGACTGCATTTTGCTGGCCAGTTTGTATTGGAATTCTATGATATACTAAATGACTAAATATGCATTTGTTTCATATCTTGAGTTGTTTCTATTGTGTTTACTCTAGCTGCACGACCTGGATAGTTCTCTTTGAGGACCCTCCTAACCGTGACTACACCAGTTAGCCATTGCCTTATGACTTAGATCAGTGAGAGTTGGCTATGGCATAAGAGATCATGTCACATCAATTTTGATAGCCTGGTGAGGATAAGTTTAGTCCAAACTGTGTGTAAAGTACTAAAAATTCCACAAACATACACATCTGAAGAGAAGCTAAATTAACTGCTAGTAAAGTAAAGTAATTACATCATCAAGTAAAGGAGATAAAGTTAACATTATTTGTCAATTACAAGATTCCAATCATAACTTGATATACATACATAATTCATAATCATCTTTCTAAGTTCAATTATATAGCTTTCTGAAAATATAGTATACATTTGTTTCAATCATGGCTTTTCGCCTTATAATACATTTGAGTTCAATGAATATATACATATGTCCACAAGATCATGTAAATACAAACAATTAGTCCTCAACTGCCATCAAACATCTGACCATCTACTGCATCGAAGGACAAGAACATGGTTCTGGCACTTTTCTGCCGCACCACAAAGCTTGCGCTTCCCTGGTATTCCTCAAACTAAGAAATGCCTAACCCTGCTTGAAGGGCCTAGCAACTTGTAAACAAGTGCAGGGTGGAATCTAGTGCATGCCTATTAACCTACATGCAATCTAACTAGAATGCAACATCTCATTAATAGGACATGGTACGGAAAAATAATGCATAACTAGGCAAATAAACCATCTATTTCACTGGTACACACGTATGTTTCAACGTCAATTCACTTTGGCCAAAGTATTAACCGTTTTAACAGTTTGTAGGTTTTGAAAAGAAAACCTACTTCCCTATTTCCCCATGTTCGGCACCCATCCAAGAAGGCAACTTTCCACAAGGCATAGAAACATAGAAAAACTCAAAATCCAATCTCACTCCACGCATCATTTTTACAAGGTTAAAGCAGATAAAACTCATTCCATGCATGAAACATTACAAGAGAAGAGAATTCACTTAAGGGAAAAAAAATTAACTATCATTGGTTTCCATATCTAGTTAGTTTCCTTGAATAATACACAGTTTGATTTATCAAGTTTATCTATCTTGTTCATGAATTTGTTTCATTTTTCATTGTTGCAAGTTAATTCAAGGTTTATCCGCCATGACTAAGATAGAGGTTTCAACAAGTTGTCACAAAGAGGTAAAGGTGTTTATTTATATAATTGTAAGGTTCTAACTATACTTGACCATTATACTCATAATTATTAGGTTATATGAAATTAACAATCCTCATAGGGAAAAATAATATTAGATCTATTAAAATATAACATTCAAGATCAATAGTTAATTGTAATTTTGCAAGTTAGTTTTGTTCTATGCTGAGAAAAAGAAACCTAATGCATGTAAATATATTTAATATATATATAAGAACAAAAAATAGACCGGTTCTTTAGTCATTAAGAAAAATAAAAAATTAAAACAAAGGGTCTTACAGGTCAAGACCAATTTTAGAAGGTCGGAAAAAGAATAACAGGTTGAGTAGTCGCTTCTATAACACAGGCCATTAGTGGGAAGTGGCCACTTAGATCTACATACAGGTTGTTTGTTACACTAAGTAGGCTGACTCTGCAATAATAGAAAGGCCAATGTAAATCTAAGACAACCTGAACTTATATATACCCGAGGTCGAGTAAAGAGAGTGAGAGTCTAAATGCGGTAAGCGTAAAGGTAAGGATACAAGGGAAAATGTCTATCTTAAACAAGGATCAGGGAATTAGTATAGATGCCAGTCCAAAACTAGAAGATGATGCCAAGAAAATAAAAGAAACTTTTCATTTGCAAGGTAGCTGATCATAGCACCCAGTGTTGTAATATCAGAGACTGTTGTTAATAGACAAAATATAGAAGGAAGGCCGAATATAAGAGTAGAAGACTGGGTATAGATATAACAAAAATGGTTTGGTGTGTCTCTGCTGAATCACAGACCATAATGGGTTGTCGTTTAGACTTTGCAATAAAAAGTTATGAGGAAGTTACACTTTCTTCATCAACATTTAGACCAGATCACAGATTGAGGCATAACTGAAGATCATTGATCCCAGTGATAGATTGAATACCCTTAGAGACCAATCTCAACAAAGACAACCATAGATTGAATACCTTTAGTGAAGAAGGCCGACTAAAAGAGTGGCTCATGTTTAAAGAAAAATTTGTAGTTTTTTTTTCTAAAAACATAGGCATGACCGAGCTGTAGTTTTTCGTTTTTAAGGTTAAATAAATAAAAAGATAAATTCATTACTGTTACGTTGGAAAATGTCCCCTTGGGGGCATTTCCCCCTTAAGGTTTAGCTCTTGGGTCCTGTTTATGCATTTAGGACATCTTGCATCATAATCTAACTTCACGACGAGAAAACCCTGAAGTTCCATGGCAATTTGGACTTAGGGGATGCACTTGTGACAAACCCTACCTAAAATAGGGGGTGGACTTGGGCACCCGCACCCTAGTCCTTCCCTATCTTGGGTCAGGCCCAATTTCAAAGTGTTAGTTTATGACCATTATTTGGGTCCCAAGCTGACACGGTAAGTTTCAATTACGAAATTCTTGGCAGGAATGTTTGTAGTTGCATATATAAGCATGTTTAGGCATTCATTTGTAAACTAGATGGCAATTGTGAACTTTAGACATTCTCCTGATTAGAGTATTCAAGATATTAATTGTGTAGCAGAGAAGAGCATTGTTCTTGTGTTTGTGCCTGCAGATTTGGCATCCATCTCATCATGGGATGAAGAGCATCTTACTTCCATGAGATCTTCACTACAAGGTGATATCAATTGTGTTTTTGATCATTTATCATTTGGATTTTTCCTCTATCTCGCAGGGATACCTTTCTTTATCTGACAACGGTGTTCGGAAGACTTGAATGTCTCTCTGAGGCTTGACTAAGGCAAGCCTCTAAACACCACAACCCCCAACCCATTTTTCCATGATTACAGGTTATAGGTTGCAGGAGAGTGTTGCAAACTATTAGAATTGCAGATCTGAAGAGAAAATAGGGTCCTAGACTCAGGCGCCCGCTCATTAGTCCTCCAGATCCTGCAACAAGAAAATCTCTGGAATAGCAGGAACAGGTTGTAGACAAGGTTTCCAGATCTTGACAAAAAGCATGGCACTGGACTAGGGTGCCTGCTCATTAGTCCCCGACTGTTCTGCTTCCCAAACTTTGAAAACTGGTATTTTGTTATTTTACATCTTCTTGTAGCAGCATTTTCTGATATTTGTCTATTTTCTTCCATATTTGTATAATTAGGGTTTTAATCATAATTGGGCATAATCAAGCAATCAAATCTACACAATTCCAAATTTCCCCACATTCCTAAGTGACCAAGGGCCTGATAGTAGATTCCTACTCAACTCAAGGTCCTTGAATGTTTAGGGTGAAAGGAGGATCCACATAAACTAGCAAATCAAACCCTCTTATCAAATTTCACCTTAAACATTTTGGTGAAGCCATTTTTTTCTTGATTTTTTCACCTTGTTGAGTGTTGATCTTCAGATTTACATTCATTTCATTCATTCATATCATTGTTCATCTTATTGCATTTGAAAAATTACAAAAAGATTGGAAAATTTGAAAAAATAGAAAACAATTGTATTCTAGGGTTTCTATTTGTCATCAATTAATTTGAATTTCATCAAATTTATGATTTTTTCATTAGATCTGAGATAAATTGCAGAAAATTATAAAAATTCAATCACTTGCATTGCATTTTCATCATAAACTTGCTAGGGTTTTGTTGGGAATTTTGAATTTTTTTATATAACCTAGTAATTTCAAAAAATAGGGTTTGTAGGTAAAATCTTGTTTCATATTTTTCTACTGATCTTATGAACTCATTCAAATTTGCATTTAAATCTCAAAAAAATTGCATTTTTACATAGAAAATTTCAACAAAAACTAGCATTTTTCGTTGATTTATCATTAGATTGGCACTTGCATTTTGCATTATAGGGTTTGAAAATCATTTTCAGATATGAGTGGAACTAATTTTCATCATAAATCAGATAGCAAGACATTCATATAGCATTTTGCATTAAGATCTCATACCCAGGGTTTGAAAAACCTTGATTTTCACTAGATTTGGCCTTATCGACTCTCTAGATTCGCACCATAGGCATGTTGTGAAGAATATTTTTGTACTAATTAGCTTTTATCAAGGTTATTACCTTCTTCCCTTCCTAAAATTCTTTACAATACCTTTTTTTTGGGCCCTTACAGTGGAAATTTGGTGAAAAATTACATATTTTAGCTATATTTTCCCTAGGGTTTGATCTTGAGTTGCACTATAAGCATGTTGTGATAGATTTTTTGGTATTAGGTGGTTGTTACTACTATTATTATTTTCTTCCCTTGATCATTTTCTTCACAACACCCTTTGTCATACTCTTTAGCATTGAAATTTGATGGAAAATTGCATATTTTGGCTATATTTGCCCTAGGGTTTGACCTAGATTTGCACTCCAAGCGTATTGTGAAAGATTTGATGGCTTTCAGTGGCTGATATTACTGATATAATTTTGTGTACATCCTAAAATTTTTTACAACACCCCTTTTATTGGGTCTTTGGATTGAAAATTTGTGAAAAATTGCATATTTTAGTACATTTTCACTAGGTTTTGACTTGTCATCATCCTAGGTTTGCATCACAAGTGTGTTGTGAAGGATATTATGGCTTTATTGGACTGATATAAGCCATATTATTTACTTTCCTTGATCAATTTCCTTACAACACCTTTTCTTTCATTTGTTTGCATTGAAAAAAGTTGAAAAAATCAAGCATTTTAGGTCATTTTTACACATAGTTTTGCACTTGTCTTTTACATAAATTGGGAAAAGCTTTTAAAATCTGATTTTGCATTGATGTTACAATACATTTCACCATGGCACCTTCATCTCATTACTCTCTGGTATATTTACATGCATATATCAAAAACTTCAAGAATTTCTACAAATTTGTTAATATGAATCCTCATGTTCTCACTTACATACAAGCTATGTATCACAAGGATATATTTAAATGCTCTTCATTTGAAATCCTTGACTATGTATCTGATTTTGACAACTTCACATCTCTCATGAATACATACACTTGGATAGTAGAAGATTTAACAAAACATATTGAGAATGATGAGTGTGAAGTTTCTCTTAACGCTTTGGAATTCATAGCTAAAACATGTGATGACAACATAAAAAATGATTCCTCCTATGAGGATTATTATCACTAGGAATTACACCTGTATGTAAGGCTGGTGAAGCACTACAATTCTGTGTAACATGGAACTAATTTCAGGTTGTGGGTGCCCTATGACAAAATTAGACCTTCAGATTGTGGGCTGATTCCCTTCAAATGTTCTATTGAGATGTATGTTTTTTACTATTTGGGAAAAGGGAAGAAATAACTAATTGAATATAAAAGATAAAATGGTGATACACTTGATTTGGGGTAAAAATAATGCAATCTGATCCACAATGTTTGCTTAGAAAACTAACTTTACACAATCCAAACTTGACATAAATACCACAAAAATGATTCTAAGGAAGCTTTGAAAATAGGTTTTTATGAAGGAAATAGTTTTTTCACAACACAAAAAGACTATTTCTAGTTAACACAACCTAAGACCTGTGATGAATATATGCTTTAATGCTGCAAGAAAGGAAGTGAGACAATAATTTTAAAGGTTTAATAATAAAACATAGAAAAATTTCATCAAATCACTTCAATAATTAGCACTAAAAGGAAACGTAATTCAACTGATCTAAAATAAACAAAGGAAAGATTTGCAAATAAGACAAAAGTATAACATGTAACTTGCTGATCTCTCAATAAAACTATAACAGTGAGCTACAAGAATTCTCCAATCTGTTTGAATCAGAATGAGAATCAAGAACTAGCAAAAATAAACTTTTGCTTTACAATATATAGGTTTGCTCTCTCCAAGAGGCATGCAAAAAATATGGACTTGCAGATAACTGCCTCTAAAAATACTCATTCTTGAGAAACCTCCAAAATCCTCAAAATTAGGGCCTAAAACTGCCACAAATTGAGCAAAAATAACTTCAATTTGGGCCTCTCTATATGTTTGACCAAAAAAATTGACCAAGGACCCTAAAAATACTCCTAAAAGTCATGCAAAACCTCCTAGGTGGCCTAGTTAACTCAACTAATCAATTTGCATGATTTTGCATGAGCAAAATTGATTGTGAGTAAATAATAAAGTAATAGAATAATTACTTTATTATTGGTTACAATTTGTTCTATTTTCAATTTTACAACTTGTGGAAAATAATAAAGTAATTTGGAAAATATTACTTTATTATTTATTTACAATTAATGACTTTGTAAAATCATGCATGATTTGAAGAAAAATATCACTCCTTATCACTCCAATTACATTTGCCTAATTTGCATGATATGAGCAAAAATAGGACTTAGGAGAAAAAAGAAAACTACTTATACCTCCATGTGAGAAAAATCCCTATTTTGCATGATTCAAATATACATCAAGGTAAAAATTATCCTTATCACTCCACATGCACTAAGGGGAAAATAATATCACCCTTATAACTCCATGCATAGTATATGCCTTCATGCATAAATTTTCTCTCATCATAACATGATATCAAACACCTTATTACTCCTACACATTATATCAACATGCATCAAAATGTATCCTCACCTTATATCTCCATCATTATACTGCCACCATTCATAATCACTTACCTTGGAAAACTCCATCTCAGTCTCATACATGCCATGTCTGAAAACACACCCTCTTGGCTTTGTTAGCCACTATGCATAATTGGTAGGTATCCTTACCTTTTGATGTTTTGAATAAGGACAAAGAACCTAAGCATGTGTATCATTGTCTATCCAATAGCCAACCACCAAGGAATCTCTAAAAGGTTTATAAGGCATGAAGCCTTTCTCTACCATCATATCGGCCCTCTTGACTTAATAAAAATTAAGTATTAATCTTTGCTTGTCGGCCACTCCATGTTATGATGGCTAGGATCTTCAAGACAAAAGGTCTTGACCACGACACTCCTTTGGATAATGTAATTATCTATTTTTGCAAATAAAAAACACACTTGGTAAACAAAAAGACTTCGAACAAAAGTAATGAAACAACCCTAAAATTATTCATTCTTCATTTGGTCTTCCTTCTTTTGGAGCTCTGCAACTTGTTGATCATGATGTTAGTCATAAACAAACATAGAATAAAAGTTACACATCAACCTTTACTCATCCTGAAAGATACAATGAATTCAAAGAATTCATGATCCCAAGTCTCCGTGGATTAGTTCTTAATCAATTGACGTTACTCAGTGGTTGATGTGTGTTGCTGTTTTCCATTCAGGGGCCTTACGTTTGCTTATCAGTAAGATTATGTTTCTGTAAAGATGCTACACAGAAAGTTATTCTACACAGGATATTTCTACAAATAGTGTGTCTATACTTAGATCTTTGCATGATATCAATTGTACATGCTTTAACTTCAAATATTCTATGAATTTCCAGTTATCTACAAGATGTCTGCATATTTCACGTTTATTTGCTTCTGATTATCTATTATTTGCAATTGTGTTGGTGAATTGTTCTGAAATTAAAAGAAATGTAAAAGAATACTTTAAATTATGATGAATCTTCAACTATTGAGCCACATACACACTTGATACTGTCATTAGGAGAAGAAATCAAACCATATTTTCACCAGGATGTTCCACAGCTAGATACAGATGATGCAAACTTCAAAGGATGATGAATGAAGACAATACATGCAGACTGATGAGCACTCCAAGGGACGCAACAAATCAAAGCATATATCAAGAATTCAAACACAGACTACTCAGGATTTGCGATGATTTGTAATCAAAATGGTCTTCTCTTTCATTAAGTATGCAAAAATATGTATGTTTACAATAACTTTGAAATAGGCCCTGATATTTCAGCAAACAAATTTCAATTAAGCTTCGAATGTTTAAAACAAGGCATCCCTGCACCTTTTATAGAATAAGGTGAGGGAGCGATTACAAATGATCTACGATCAAGATTTATCAATTAGAATCAACGGTGCATATTCCTTTTTGACTTGGTCAACTGTATCTCGTGGCACAGGTTGCCAGTTGGTAACCATCTAGGTAGCTTACTTTCCTCTAAGTACCTAATGTAGATGTTTCCCATGTGGCACATCTTCATTTACTCCTCAGGCTCTTCTTTTTCATCATGATCATCATGATCATCACTTTCTGTGCCTTCATCATCTTGATGGATATTACCTTGTATATTGACCTGCATTATCGTCCTGATATTTTCATATGCTTCTACTATCTTTTCAACTTCCCCACCATCCTGAGTTTTAGCTTTACTGATGGCGTGCTTGTGGGCTTGAAACTTATCTCAGATGCTCTCCAATTTACCCTTCCTGATGCTTAATGTTTCATTATCTTCTCCACTCTGACCTTGATCCTCATGATCTTGTTCATTGCTTCCTCTGTAAGGTGGTTGAGAGGGTCATTATGCTACGCCCTTAATATTGGTGTACATAGGGTTATGAATAGTCGGCTTGTGGCTATCTTAACTCCTAATTAAGTCATATTATCATTATTATATTGTTATTTAGTTGTTTAGGTTGGCCTAAGGCTTCTATAGGTCTATCTAAGTCGGCCTGGGTGATATCCTAGGCATAAATAGGTATATATAGGGGTAGTGAGTCTCATTTCATATCATATTGTGTATTGTGTTCTCATTGAAGACTGTTGGAGGTATCCCCCTCGAAGTGAATTAGGAGGTTGCCCCCTCGAAGTGGCATATTATTATCAAGTTTTTGCAGCATATTTACTATTATATTCAGATATTGTGCAAGTTGTTTCATTACAAGTGGTATCAGAGCATGATCTTGGCACCGTAGAGGCAAGATTTTTTCTCAACATTGGAGGCGATTTTGGGAAGAGCATAACTTTCAGATTTTAGCGAATTTTTTAAAGATTTTTAAAGGGTTTTTGAAGACCATATTAAAGAAGATACAGTCCAGATTTCAGAGGAATTGAAGCAAAAATAAGCGAGTTATTGCAAAATTAGGGTTTCCAACAAATTCGCTCTCAAGGCAGCAAATTTGCTAATTTTTTGGATTTTTTTCTGGGTAAGTGGTATCTTGGCCTTAGTAAGTTACAGTAAAAATTTCAGAAAATTTACATTTCATTTGTGTGATTTATTTCAAAAATATTGGTTTCCATCATGACGGGACCTGCAACAAGAGGCAAAAAGAATGCTGCCACACCGGGGAAATCCTCTGATAAGGATGAGGAAATAATAAAGGATAGTAATCCCAATGAGGAAATGAGTAAGGTCAAAGAAGATTTGTCCTCAATTAAGAGGGATATGTGTGACCTAAGAGGAGATATATCAGATCTACGAAGCATGTTCAGCGCCTATATGAATGAACCAAGAAAGGAGTTCTCAAGCAACCAAGGTGAAACCTTCAAGTCAGCTAATAATGATACAAATTTTAATACTCCTATGGGATCTAGGAATTTCTTTCCTAAGGTGGATATGCGCAAGTTCGATGGTAAGGATCCTCTAACATGGATTAACCAAATGGAGAATTTTTTTGAAGTACATCAAATCCCATATGGACAAAAGGTCACGATGGCTTCCCTATATCTAGAACCAGATCAATTCATTTGGTATCGTTGGCTTTGTACTCATCGGAGAAAAAAGGGTCTCACCGTCTCATGGTCAATTTTTACAGAAGAACTCCAAGCACAATATAGCAATAGTGTGACAGACAACTTCTTCAGCCAGCTTGCTAAACTTCAACAAACAGGATCAGTTAAGGATTATATTCAAAAATTCCAAAATCTATCATTAAGAGTGGATACAATTACAGAAGAGAACTTGAATGATTTATTCTTGGGTGGTCTCAAGGATTACATTCAACATGAGGTACGTATGTTTAGTCCTAGCTCATTAAATGAGTCTTTTATCTTGGCACACAGGGTAGAGGAGAAATATTTGATTCCTAGAAAGCAAGGGGCTAATATGACAAGAGAGAAAGGATATTCAACACCTTCTCTTCCTCAACCTACTAGGTTGACTCCCCAGCAAATTGAGGAGAAAAGAGCAAAAGGGTTGTGTTTCAATTGTGATAGCAAATACAGTCGAGGACATAAATGTAGTGAAAAGAAATTGTTCTATATTGAAGGTCCAAGTGAGGAAGAAGAGGAGGAACCCATATTAGAGGAGGATAGGGAGTCAAGTGAGGAATCACATGATGCTCAGCCAATCATTTCTTGTCATGCACTCTCAGGTTTCAGTGCACCACAAACTCTCAAGGTAGTGGGTTTCTTAAAGAAGCAGAAAGTAACAGTGTTGATCGACTCAGGTAGTACTCATAATTTCATCAACAAAAAGTTGGCAACTCGTCTAAATTGTTTTATATATCCAGCCCCAGAGTTTCAGGTTTTGATTGCAGATGGGGGTATAGTTAGTTGTTCGGGGAAGTGTCATAGCATTAAATTATCCATGGGAGATTATCAACTTGATACCCCAATGTATGCAATATCCATGGGTGCAGCAGATATTGTTTTGGGAGTACAATGGCTTACTACATTGGGAACAATTGAGATGAACTTCCAAGAACTATTCATGAGATTTCAATCAGAAGGAAAGGTAGTGGAGCTAAGGGGGTTGAAGGCAAAATCCCCACAGATGGTAAGCTCTCATCAAATGCAAAAGTTGCTTAAGAAAGGAGCAGATGGATTTGTGGCCCAGCTATGTTCATTAGAAGTCTCTCAATCTAATGCTCCTACTCATCCAGATTTACAAGCAATAATTGATCGTCACTCAGTGGTTCTTGGAGATATGCCTAAAGGACTTCCTCCTAAGAGGGATCATGACCATGCCATACAACTAGTTCCAGGGAGCCAACCACCAAACATCAGGCCTTATAGGTACCCACACATACAAAAAAGTGAGAGAAAAAATTTTTGAGGAGATGCTAGAGGCAGGAATTATCAGGCATAGCCAAAGTGCTTACTCCTCGCCTGTGGTGATGGTGCGTAAGAAGGATGAAACTTGGCGCATGTGTCCAGATTATAGAGTGCTCAACATGTACACCATTAAAGATAAGTTTCCTATTCCAGTCATTGATGATTTGCTAGATGAATTGAATGGAGCTATGTATTTTACCAAGTTAGATCTTAGATCTGGTTATCATCAAATTCGGATTAAGGAGGAAGATATTTGTAAGACAGCATTCCGAACTCATGAGGGTCATTATGAATTTTTGGTGATGCCATTTGGCCTTACCAATGCACCATCTACATTCCAAAGTTTGATGAATTCCATTTTTAAGAAGTTCTTGAGAAAGTTTGTGTTAGTGTTCTTTGATGATATATTGATTTATAGCAAGACTTGGGAAGAACATTTGCAACATGTAGATCAAGCATTACAATTACTCAAAGATCATCAACTCTATGCTAAGCCATCCAAGTGTGCTTTTGGTCTTAAGGAGGTGGAGTATTTGGGACACATAGTTTCACATGAAGGAGTAAAGGTGGACCCTAACAAAATTAAGGCTATCATGGAATGGCCTATTCCAAAAACCATTAAGAAACTGAGGGGTTTCTTGGGATTGACAGGGTACTATAGAAGATTTGTGAAGAATTATGGTCGTATAGCAGCACCCCTCACCACTCTCTTGAAGAAGGATTCTTTTCATTGGAATGAGTCTGCTAATGTAGCATTTGAGCAATTGAAGGAGGCTATGTGTACAACTCCAGTGCTTGCCACTCCAGACTTCACCAAGGAATTCATTGTGGAATGTGATGCTTCTGGAAATGGGATAGGAGCAGTTCTCATGCAAGAAGGTCGACCAATTGCTTTTGAGAGTCGTCAATTAAAGGGTAAAAATCAGCTCAAACCTATTTATGAGAAGGAAATGCTAGCAATCCTTCACGCAGTTAAACAATGGAGGCCTTATTTAATGGGTCGACACTTCAAGGTTAAGACAGATCATGATAGCCTAAAATATTTTTTGGAACAAAGACTATCCTCTGAAGAGCAACAAAAATGGGTCACTAAGATGTTGGAATATGACTTTGAGATTGTATATAAGAAAGGGAAGGAAAATATTGTGGCTGATGCACTTTCTAGGAAGGATGAGAAAGATGAAGCCTTATTGTGTGCCCTTTCAATATTACAAGCAAATTGGGTGGAAGAAGCCAAAGCAGAATGGCAAAATGATGTTGCAACAAGTAATCTCATCCAACAATTAAAAAGTGATCCTAGTAGTTCAGATAAGTTTTGTTTGAAGGGAGATATTCTTTGGTATAAAGAGCGTTTGTATCTCTGTAAGAATTCCACTCTTAAACACAAGATTCTCACCGAGCTACATGAGTCCCCAGTTGGTGGTCATTCAGGATTTTTGAAGACATATCATCGGGTCAAGCAAGATTTTTTTTGGGAAGGGTTAAAAGGTGATGTTCAAAAATTTGTCGCTGAATGTTTGGTTTGTCAAAGAAATAAGGGGGAGACAATTAAGACACCAGGTCTCTTGCAGCCCTTATCTATTCCTAGCCAGCATTGGGAAGAGGTATCCATGGACTTCATCACAGGGCTTCCCAAATCTAAAGGTCATAATGTCATCATGGTAGTAGTTGATCACCTCACTAAATATGCACATTTCATTGCATTATCACATCCTTTTACAGCAAGTGCAGTGGCAAAAGTTTTCTTGGAGAATATCCAAAAGCTACATGGTACACCTAAGGTTATTGTCAGTGATCGTGATCCTATCTTTACTAGTCACTTTTGGAAAGATTTATTCTCATGTTTGGGTACTCAATTGGCTCATAGTTCTTCATACCATCCTCAATCAGATGGGCAAACTGAGGTTGTTAATAAATGTTTGGAAGGATATCTACGTTGTTTCACTTCAGAAAAGCAATCTCAATGGGTAGATTGGCTACCACTGGCAGAATGGTGGTATAACACTTCTTTTCATAGCTCATCAAAAATGTCTCCATTTTTGGCACTTTATGGATATCATCCTCCTTCCATCACATCATCATTAAAGGTGTCACCAAGAGTTCAGGCAGTAGAGGACCACTTGCATCATCAACAACAGGTACTTTCAGGACTCAAGGAGAATTTAGCTATGGCACAAAATCGAATGAAACAACAAGCGGACCAACATCGTAGTGAAAGAAATTTTGAAGTTGGGGATTGGGTCTTCTTGAGATTGCAGCCTTATAAACAAATCTCAATGAAGCAACACAAAAAGACTAATAATTTGTCTCCAAGATATTATGGGCCATACCAAATCATGCAAAAGATTGGTAGTGTTGCCTACAAGCTAGAGTTGCCACCAACAACAAAGATACATCCAGTTTTTCATGTTTCTTGTTTGAAGAAGGTAATTGGGCAGAATATTCCTACTCAAACAGTACTACCAGAACTCGATGAAGAAGGAAGAATAATTTTGGAACCAGAGGTCATTCTTCAAACTCGCACAAAGAAGATGAGGAATAGAACCCTCACTCAGTATCTTATCCAATGGAAGAATTTACTAGTTGAAGAGGCCACATGGGAGGATGAGGAGTTCATTCAAAAGAATCCACACTTGGTTAGCATTGAGGACAATGCTTCTTTGAAGAAGGGGGGCATGCTACGCCCTTAATATTGGTGTACATAGGGTTATGAATAGTCGGCTTGTGGCTATCTTAACTCCTAATTAAGTCATATTATCATTATTATATTGTTATTTAGTTGTTTAGGTCGGCCTAAGGCTTCTATAGGTCTATCTAAGTCGGCCTGGGTGATATCCTAGGCATAAATAGGTATATATAGGGGTAGTGAGTCTCATTTCATATCATATTGTGTATTGTGTTCTCATTGAAGACTGTTGGAGGTATCCCCCTCGAAGTGGATTAGGAGGTTGCCCCCTCGAAGTGGCATATTATTATCAAGTTTTTGCAGCATATTTACTATTATATTCAGATATTGTTGTGGGCTTGAAACTTATCTCAGATGCTCTCCAATTTACCCTTCATGATGCTTAATGTTTCATTATCTTCTCCACTCTGACCTTGATCCTCATGATCTTGTTCATTGCTTCCTCTGTAAGGTGGTTGAGAGGGTCATTAGCCATCAGCTGGAAGTTATTATGCAGAGCTTTTATGGCAAAGTTTGCATCTTGGTTTTCAATTTACCCCTCTACTTTTCCTTCTAAGGCCTCCAGGACCTCTGCTTCATAGGACATCATGCTGTGTAGTTTCACACTGATATCTCTCAATTTATTAATGCACCTCTTCAGTACATCACATTCAAACCTGATGTCTTTATACCAAATATCTACCAGCATGGTAGTGTTACTATCCAGTACCTTATTACTTATTAGGATCTAAGGATTAATCCTCTTTATTTCACTCAAAGCACCCAGGGATTTCTCCAACTAGAATGACCTCCTTTCATTCTCAGTCTGTAATTTATCAACTTTCTTCCTGGAAATACTCAAAGAATTCCACATCTGCAAAGAGGCTCTCACTACTCCCTCAGCTCCTGTTAGTGTTGATGACATCCATTTCCTCATTATCACTGACTCATGCATCATAAGGTCTAATTTATTAACCTCTTCTTGAGAAATTGCAGTCAATGGGACTACCTGATCTGATGGTGTATGATAAGGGTTAATCAACCCTTTTATGTATGAGCGCAGCTGTGCAATGTGCTCTTTATGCTGCTTATTCTTCTCATTTTCTCTCTTCACCCTTTGGGTCAAAGAATCTGTTATATCCTTCCCTTCCTGACCTTCTTGGTCTTCATTGGCAAACCCTAAGTCAACTATGCTAATCTAGAATTCTTCTAGGGCTATTTTACCTTTCTCTTTCTCAACAATGGGAAGTGCTACCTGAGCGGTCCTTCTGCCTGTAGTAGGATCTCTTCTTATTGCAGATGTTAATCTGGCTTTCCTCTTTGGCTTCATGATGGTTTCTGAAAACAATGTTGAAACATCAAATTCCTAAATCTCAAAACCTAATTCCGTACCTATCTCTTTCTCAAGCCATTGAGGTACTTATCTCTAGATCCTTGGTATCCATCATCATCATCATGTTCACCTTGATCTCCATCATTTGTCTCGGTTCTTGGTGGAGAAGGTGACTTCCTTATTTCTTCCTCATGATATTCTTCATGAGGGGGATCCTATTGTGTTTCTTCTTCTGGAGGAACTTCCTCTTGCGGTGGAGGATCATGTTGTGTATCTGCATGTTGATCTTATACTTGATCCTGTACTACTTCCTTTTGTCTTTCATCCACTTTAGGGATTTCTTCATCTTGAGGCACATTTGTATCCATGGATATCATTGTATTTGAACTAGGTGCATCTACCTGATCTTGGATCACATTTTGATCTACACCTAATGTATCTACCTCCTGGGTCTTAAGGTCTTCATGACCTGATGTTTCTTTATCACCTGAGGTTTCTTGAGTCTAGAGGGCATCATCACCTGATGTGTCTTTATCATTCCCGCCCTTTTCTTGGACTTCTACTATCTTGGGTTCAGCTAGTATTTCTTGTTGTTGCTGGCCCATATCTGCAGCATGGCTCTCCACTTCTTTCTGTTTAACTTCTTCAACATTTCCTTCTTTATCAGGTGCACCTGCTTGATGTTTAGGACTTGCATCCTCCCTGTATGTTAGATCTATCACTGCACGGCTAGCTACCTGATCAACTAACTTATCAAGCCTAATCTGTTGGGCTGCCCTCTCTGGACTATTCTCTTTCTCTTGCTCTATCTGCTTCAACTCTTCTAATATCACCCTCTATGAGGATGGAGTTCCATGAAGTGTCATGCGAGTGTTAGAAGCAAGGGTCTCCATCTGCTGAGAAGTCACATTCTGTACCACTTCATCATCTGATAGGTCCACAATTTCCTCTAATGAGAAAGGACCACCTTGAACTGCTCTAGTGGCTTCTTTTGATTGCTCTTTAGCCTTCTCAGTCTTAAACTGAATTATGGTAGGAAGTGGCACATCATGTTGCAATTCTTTCCTGAACACTTCACTACCATCTCCCCTTAATATTACAGGGTCATGTCTTATTTCACCCCTCATAGATGTTCTCTGTCTTTTAGGTGGTGATGGCACCAAGGGTGCCTTCCTCTTTCTTGTGACCATCACGGGGTCATCATCTTCAGGCTCCTCCTCAAGAATGGTATCTTCTTCCACATTCTGCTGTGAGGTTTGGCCCTTATCTCTTATTGCTGCATTGTCCATAGCTGGCCTTAGGATTCCTTTTGTTCTTGGTTCATCTACCAAAGGCTGTGCAGATGAGGCTAATGCATGTCCTAATGTAGATGCAACTTCAGCTGATGTATCAACTCTTTCAACTATTACCCCTTTAGGAGTATCATCAGTTTTCTTCTTTCCTCTAGGGGTTCCTTTGCTTTGTTTCTGAGGTGGCAGCCTTTCTCCATTGGATTTTCTCTTCTCCACAAGAAAGTCATCATATTCCTCATCTAAAATCTCATGCCTTTTCCTCTTGTTGTCCACTGTGAGGGCTACACCCTTCTTCTTCATTGTATTGGTTTGTTCATTTACCCATGCCTGGATCAACTGTAGCACCTAACCTGTAAACTGATCTAATGAAATATCTTCAGATTGCATCAGGTTAGGGGCTGAAATGGTATCATTATACACCTTTTTCTCTTCATATTCATTTGACAATAACTTGCCATCATCTTTCTTCAATTGTGCAGGCACTGGAATGCAATCAAATGTCCTAACCTGATTAAGGGTGAGCCTTTGATATTTTCTTGTTCTAACTTTAGCCTCATCCTCACAATCAGCCCAGATATCCTCTAAGTTCTTCTTATGTATAGGTTGGCCTATGATCTTTTGTATCCTTCCATAGGGGTCATATGATCTGGCCAATGGGAATGGCTGTAAATTCATCATGCTCAGACCTGCTATGGCCTTCTTTATGTTTTCAGAATCAGGGCATATGTACCACCCTATAGTCACTGGAAATAATACTAGAGGTATTTTCTTGTTTTCTTCGTATGCATCTAGTATAGTTGATACCTGTCTCAAAAATTCCATCAGGACTACCCCATCAGTAGGGTACCTGGGTAACATTAAGGGTTGTCCCTCAAAACCTTCTACTCAGATGCAGGAAAATGTGGCAAACTGGATGAACCAAGCACCATTCTTGTATACAACTTCCTGAGCTTCCATGCTCAGTCTTTTGGTTCTATCCTCCTCCATTGTTCTGACCAGATGCATGGAAAATGCATCATTCACTAATTTGTAATCAGTGAGATAGTTTGTTCTCTGCAACTGAGGGTAATGGTCCCATATATGGGCATCATTCAAACTGCCACCAATCTTTCCAACTGTGGTGAGTGCATCAAATGTACCCTTGTATGCACATGAATATACAATATATGAAGTCATATAAAATGAACATTCCAGGCCCCCTAGGTTCATAATTTGTTCATCTAGGGCATCACTGATGATTTTAGCCCATAATGGCTTATTGTCTATGTAAATGCACATCATGATGACCCCATACATCTAATCCTTGAAACTTCCAGCAGTAGGCTGGCCTGTCACTCTGCTGAGTAGGGCAATCATATACTGATATTCATCATCAAAGTTGAATTTTTACAGGTGCACTTGTAATTTGGCAGAGGCAGTGTAAGTGCTGTTCTTTGCTCTCCATTGGTACATCCTCTTTCTTGCAGTCTTTTTGTTATTTATATACTCAATCTCCAGTTTTCTCAGATCCATACTGATTACCTTCTTTCCAAGTGGGAGGCTAAAAGTAGTTGCAATCCCTTTGATGGATAGATCTGCATATACCCTGCCATGTTTTTCTACTCTCCTTATCTGAGGGTTGTAATTCCTTGCACATTCTATTATTAACTCTGGAGTTTCCATGGAATAAGGAAATCTAGCCGCATGCCACATTCCTGATGTGAATATGGAGTCTAGTAGGGTACTTTCTTTATCATTATGCATCTTCGATGACCATGCCACTAAATCTGTGTTTCCCTGATGAGTATCCCCGATGAAACCATACTTGAACTGTACTCCCTTAGGCTGAGTAAACATAGGTTTAAGAAATTCAGACTTAGACTTGTTCTTCCTGACGTCTGCCATGGATTCCTGCAATGAACATGACTGGTCTTGCCATTTGATATTCATATCCATTCATACACAATATTATACGTTTACGGCATCATGCATATTATACTTATTAATCTCTATTTCATCATGATATGCATAATTACAATCTCAAACCAATGGAAAAGCATCCTACCTAGACATGTAGAAAATGACAACAGGAGGGTTTTTAATTACTTACCTGACAATGCTTATCTCTTGGATTAGGCTAATGATTATGGAAAAGGGGCTCAGATACTGTGATAATCACATGTTCTCTTCTCCTGTAGGTTGTATGCGTCCGCAAGTAGGTCATATGAGGGTTTGAGTATGTGCACTGTAAATTTTTGTTTTGTATCAAGGTAAATGTAGAATGACCTTGGAAATTCACTTTATATCTCATTAGTAGGGTAAATTAGGGCAAAACTGGGCTAGATCGATCAGAACCATTGATCTTCTGCCATGAATCTACAGATGCTGCTAGGTGTTTGCATCATGTTCGCAATCAGTGAGAATCCACCTACTGCATTTATGTGCATTTAATGTCATGGGGCAAGATGAGGGGGGTGATCTTCAGAAGATCGGGTGATATTCAGAATATCAGGTGATATTCAAATATTGGGTCATGTTTTAAATATCAGGTGATATTTGAGATGACCCCTCAAAACTAAAGTGACCCCCTTTCAAAAGATCAGGATGACGTCACCGTCATATTATGAAAAAGGGTGATCGCTGGAAATATACCTCCGTGAGGTAAAAAGGATAATGATGTCACTGTTAGGGTGATTTTCTTTGTTCATCGGGATTGGATGATGTCATCAGCATATTGGCTCTATGGTGATATTTTGCGATGGGGTGATATTTGATAGATCGGGTGATATTCAGAATATCAGGTGATATTTGAAATATGACCCCCGCAAAATATATGAAGCTGTTTGATGGGAAAATACCACTATCACGTAAAATTGACATCTAGAGCTCTGGACTAAAATGATTATCAGGTGATAAAATTGGATCATGGTGATCTTACATAAGATGACTGATATTAAGAAATATGACCCTCCCCAGAATATTAGGTTTGACTAGGATTTTGACTTGTCATAACTTTCGTTCCCTAAGGAATATCAGGGTGATCCAAAAGGCAAACCTGCATGAAATTTTGTACTCTTTCCAACCATGAGGTTATTGACATGAAATATTAACTTTGACTAACTAACCTCATCATGATGACTTACCCAGCTCCCTTATGCAGGATCACTTGCATGACTTATTTTTACTAGACCGCCGAAAAGCAGAAAAACCAAGAACAAGCCAAGCAGAAAGTTGGGTCCTTGTTTTGTGAAGTCAAAATGGGGCATGTTGTGTAACCACACAACAACTTGCCACCAAAGAAAACAACAAAATTCCAATGATTCAAGTGAGGTGATCGCATTCATATATAGTATTCTAACTTTTTCTAAGTATAAGCATCATAATCTTTCTGAATGACAAAGTTTTCATCATGGTAACAATGCTAACAAAGGATCAGGTGTGTGCAAATGATTAATTATCCTCATCTTGAAAGCAAGCTGAAAACATGAGTAACTGATGTTAAGCTACATAGTTTGGGATCATCCCTCATAGCCAACCCGGATAGAGCCTTGCTGCCAGTAGGCGTCCATCGCCCTGGCAAGGTTATCTATACAATCCCCCTAAGTAGAGCCCCATTATCAGTAGGTGTCTATAGCCCCGGTAGAGTTACTTAGATCGCCTAATTTTATTTCTTTCTAATTTTTCAATATTTTATATTATGTAAATATGATGTCATCATGTAAGCTCAGTGTGCAAGGTATGGTCACTTGCTGATTTAGGTTGGAGATTGTATTGGTAGCAAGCGAGTCCCTTTAGATTTTTCACTTAACACCTATACTTGTGTGTTCAAAAAACCCAAGGCTGTTAGGTGAGTCATTGTGAAAGAGTCACTTTGGTCAACCTAATCACAAGTACTTCTCAGAATAAATCATAACCTATATGTAAATCTGTTCTTATCACTTGAATCCTAACAATTTAGCTATTTTCTATGGTGATGAGCTGCATCATCTTGACTAACCAAAATAGAAACTCAACCAACAAACAAAACAAAAACCAAAACAAAACTGTACAAACAACTATACAAATATACACTATGATACACATGACTATCATGAAGCTAACTTAGGCTTGGAAATAATGTTTAAGGAATTGTCCATTAACTGGTAATGGAACATCCTCACCTGTCAAGTTTTTAAGCCTGTAAGTGTTGTCTCCAAATATTTCACAAATTTGGAAGGGACCCATCTAGAGTTTATCAAACTTACCATGGTCTCCCTTCCTCTCATGTGCTTTGTCCCACATCAAGACTAAATCTAAGATCCTGAAGGCCTTAACCCTGGCTCTTTTGTTAAACCAGCATTTGACAACAGCCTGATGCTTGGCAAATTGATCAATTGCCTGACTTCTTTTCTCTTCCAAGTGCAACAACTGAAGCAACTTGACTTCTTGCTTATTGTCTATGCCTAGGTACTCTTGTGCAAACTACAGTGTAGGAATCTTTAGATTAACAGGGAGGATGGGATCCACCCCATATACTAAGTGAAAAGGCGAGTTTCCTAATGCAACCTTATTCCTAGTTCTGTCTACCCATAAGGCATATTTTTAGAAGGGTGTTCCACTCCCTAGGGTTCTTTTCTATTAACTTTTTTATGATATTCAACAAATTTTTATTGGTGGATTCTGCTAATCCGTTCCCTTGGGGATAATAGTTTGAAGAGAACTTCAATATGATCCCATAATCAAAAGCCCAGCTTGACAATTTAGTTGAAGCAAAAGCATACCCATTATCATTTACCAGAGCATAGGGAACTCCATACCTAGTGACTATATTACTTTCTAGATATCTGGCGACATCTTCAGCATTGCAGGTCTTGGTGCTGACAGCTTCAGTCCACCTGGTACAGTAGTTAGTAATCGTTAAAACATACCTATGGCCTGAGGATGATGGAGGATTAATTGGTCCTACGAAGTCCATTCCCCATTGTGCAAATGGGCGCATCTCCATCACTAGCTGCAAAGGTTGAGTAGCATATCTCTCTCTGTTAGTAGCAACCTAACATACATGACAACATTTAATATGTTCAGCAGTATCCTTGAAAATGGTGGGCTAGTAGTATCCTGCCCTGAGGATAGCGTGAGTAGTGGCCAAGGATGACCCATGTGTTGTTCCAAACTTGTCATGTAGCTCTGATAACACTTTATCTACTTCTGGCCTCTCTAGGCATCTTAGGTATATCCCTTCATAATTTTTCTTGAAAAGGATTCCCCCTTTCATCATATACTTCTGTGATCTTATTTTTAGGGCTCTCCTTTGTGAGGCCTGCAGTCTTGGAGGACATCTTCCAGTAATCAAGATGTGCTTGATGTCTAAGTACCACTCTCCATTGTCCTCTGTATTAATAACATACTGCTGACTCATGATATTGGTGTCAATCTCTGATATCATTTGGCTTAAAGTCTGTCCTCCCACTAGCTTCATGGGTGTAATATCCATGTCATATTATTGTAGGACAGTGATCCATTTAGCCCTTTTCTCACCTGGCTTGCTCTGCATTAATAGAATCTTCACTGCTGCATCAGGTACCACAACAATAACTTTACTTCTCAGTATATAATTCCTGAACTTCTTTACTGCTCTGACTAGAGCAATTACCTGCCTTTCAACATCCATATATCTTAGTTTAGCATCTTTGAAAGGGCAGCTCATGAAGGCTATGGGGTTCTCTTATTTTTCTTCATTTCTCTGTGTCAGCACTGCTACAAAGGTATACTCTGAAGTAAATGAATAAATATAGAAGTCCTTGGTGTAGTCTAGACTGATCAGAACTTGAGCATCAGATATAGCTTTTTTAATGTCTTCAAAAGCTACTCTAGCCTTTAGTGTCCACTCAATTTTAGCATCCTTCTTAAGCATGGCATTTAAGAGTCTAACTATTTCTGCAAAGCCAGTGATAAACTTCCTAACAAAATTAATCTTACCAAAGTAAGATTTGAGCTACTTTTTGCTTCCAGGAAACTGTATTTTCATGATGGATTACACCCTGTCAGGATCAATGATAATCCCAATTTTAGTTATTAGGTGGCCTAGTAATTTTCCTGTTGTTACCCCAAATATGCATTTCTTGGGGTTCAAAGATATCCCATATTGTTCACATTTTTTAAGCACATTTCTGAGATCTTCTACATGGTTTCCTCTATCCTTAGAGAACACTGTTAAGTCATCCATGTATATGACTATGCATTTTCCTATTAATTCTTTGAAGGCTATGTCGATTGCTCGTTGGAATTTTGCTCTAGCATTGATTAACCCAAACGGCATGCGCTTGTAAGAGAATATCCTATTGGCAAGAGATACTATATGGATTCATGATTGTTGTCATTGATGGCAACAAAGTTCATCCCACACATCCGCAGGACATGGTGTGTCTCTACTGGAAGTCAGAATGAAGAATGCTGTGGTCCGGTAAACAAGAATAGAGCATATGGTAAGGTCCGACAGACAGGTCCGGATCTCTCAGAGGAAGTATCTTGGTAAAGTGTGGATTTGGGGAAGTAAAGAGTACTACCTTGAGTGATAGATTCCAAATTTTTAGCCTCCGGTGATAGATGAGGCAAACTATATGAATACTTGAATACTGGGTTCCTGAGTGACAGTGTGAACAGAGGAAGAACTGATTGATAGAACATCAGACTACTTTCCGGATGTGTTACTGATGGTGTTAAAGGTTATGAAGGCATGAATCATGTTTGGCTGACATGATTATTGATTTCTACAAGTATATGCTTGACCCGCATTACTTGATGTGTAAGGATTCAGCCAACAGAACAGAGTTTGTGAGAAGATTGACTGTTCCGGGTGCCGACTAGAAAGATAATGAAATCACTTGCGTGGATATTTATATAGGATGGATTTAGTTGTGAGAAGTGTTGTGGTGATATGTGAGATGCAAATAAAAGCAGAGCAGAGTAGAAGTAGTAAGGAAGGTCCAGTATGTGAAAGGAAAGCAGCATAAGAGAAGAGGAAAGATGAAGTGTAGCAGATCAGTATACTAAGCCTAACCGGAACTGAACTCCAGCATATGTGGATACCTCCAATCAATTCAAGTATTGTATAACACTCTTTTGTAGACAGTGTGTCTCTTGTAGGTAGTGTGCCTCCTTGTGAGCAGTGTGCTCGGGTAGTGAGCCAATTCCCTAATTGGCAAGTGCCATTTTTGTATTTCCTTATTCTTCTAACAAGAGAATAATCTTTGGGTTAATCACCCCGTGGTTTTTTCCCTTAAAAGGGTTTCCACATCAAAAATACTGTGTCATGTGTTTTTCCATTTCATGATAATGTTTGCTTGTTTGAATTAATGCTGCATTAATTAATAAGAAAGTTCAAAAAGAAGAAACAATTAGGATAACTAATTCACCCCCCTCTCAGTTATCAACAATTGGTATCAGAGCCAAGTTCCTCCTAACAGAGCCTAACAACTTGAGGAAGATCTGGGAGTTCAAATGGATGCATATGGTTTAAGAGAGCAACTCAAGACTGCCCTTAATGATCTTGAACAATCAAACTCTGAAGTCAATGAATTAAAGGAAAGACTCAAACAGGCTGATGATTTCATGAGAGAACTAAAAGATAAATTAAATCGCTCTATGAAAAAGAGAAAGGAGCTGCTTCAACAATTGGCAAGACAAGGTGAAGAAAATAATGTAGATGAAGAGCTGACTGAGAAAACCAAGTTATGTGAAAAGTTATCAAAAGAAATCATTATGGTAAGACATGAAATGGAATTAGGAGTTATAAAGTTTACCCAAGAAGTTGAAGAGAAAAGAAAAACTGAAGATAATCTAAGATAATCTCTCAAGGAGAAATCAGAAGATTGCCACTAGATGGATAGAATTATAAGACATCTTGAATCTAATCTTGAAGATGCTAAAGATAATGAAGAAAAACTTGAGGATCAAATTGTCTCTCTAAAAAGGGATATTCAAACAGCAAATGAGTATAAAGAGAAATTCAAGATAAGTTCTGCTCAACTTGAAGTTCTTCTTGGAAGTCAAAAGAAGGTAGATGACAAGTGTGGTTTGGGATATTGGAAAGGAGAAAGCTCCGGATCCGGTCAGAAGAATTTTGGATCAGAAAATCCAAGGAACAGGCCTAGAAGAGCTCCGGTAAGACAGCCCAATGCTCAAAGATATCCATCCTTCAATGGATACTGCCACAGCTGCAATCACTTTGGTCACAAAGCTAATCAGTGCAGAAAGAGAATGAATCAGACTAATTCATCCTTCTTTGGACAGTGTTTTAACTACAAAAGGTATGGTCACAAGTCTCATGAGTGTAGAAATATGCAAATGAACAAATCATTCAATGGTAGATGCTTTGCATGCAATAGAGTAGGTCATATGGCTAATCAATGCAAATCAAGAGGATATCAGTCAAATATGCAAAGAAATGTTGTTTGCCAAATCTGTAATAGGTCTGGTCATAATGCAAAAGTCTGTAGAAGCAAGAATCAGGACAAAAGAGGTCTGGTATATTATAATCAGAATCAAGATAAGGGTAAACAAAAGATGAATGCGGATGAAGTTAAAAATGAGATGAGCAAGATTTGGGTGAAGAAAAGTACTGAGAATGTAGAGGTTGGATCTGCACCAGACTCTGGTGCTGATATTCCTTCCAGAAACTGAAAAGTGAGCTCTGGCTCAGGGGGAGACACAAAGAAAACCTCGTTCCCCCAGCCAGTCAATTGCTGCCGGAACTGGCACAAGAAGAGTTGCGGATTGAAGGAGTCATAAGGGATATATTCAAACAAACTATGGTTAAGATTTGGAAGATCCGCAAGATGTTTAAAGATCAGGGTTGATCCAGTTCTTCAAATCACCCGAATAAGGCAAACCAGAATAATGTAGGTCAAGCATTTATTGCAATTTGATATTAGGGCTTGCGGAGCAATATAAGGGTTTTTCATTAATCACTCACTCATTCTGCATTCAAGAAGAAATGAAAAGTGGAGCTCTGCAACGAAATTCCTCAAGTACATCAAAGGTCACTTGCAGAAGTCATTACTTCCAGAGATCAATACAACCAACTCCGTGAAACTGATAGGCGCAAAAGGTATTTTCTATTTTCAAATATCTCACTGCAAATCTCTTGATAATGGGTACTCTGAATATTGTAAAGATTTATGATAGACCTCGCCCTACATTTAAGAAACATCCATACAAATCCTTGGAGGTAGACCCCCTAGGTGCATGTTCTAGTGTTCCGCATGGTGTTTTACACACTGAAGATATTAGGGTTTATATACATGCAAATGTTGAAGAGTTTGGGGAATTCAAACTAAGAGATATCTATCACAAACAACGGTTAGATGATTCATTTGAGCTCAAACCCCAATACATAGGCCTCCGGAACAAGCACTTTGCACAATACATACATTTCCCCTATTTTACAGAGGATGAATGGGTTAGGTACATTTTGAGCAGAATACATGACAATTTCATGTGGTTAAATGGACCATTCAAGATCACTAAAGATGCCATCAGGGCAGTTACCGGACTACACTCATCCGGTGGGATTCCTGTTCTTAAATCTGTAAAGAACCAAACTGTGATTGAGGCTACCAGATCTAAGTTTGACAAAAGAGCAATGACAGTAGATGACATCATTGATCCGGATGTCAAGTTTGCTTCTATGATCATTGGATATAAGATATATCATTCTAGCAAAGAAAATTCTGTACCTGGAACTACCATCTACACCGCATATGAAATGCTAAGAAAGGATGCAGACTATGATCTTTGCCAGCTTCTCTTGAACCAACTCATGGAGAATCTACAGAAAATAAAGAAAGATAAAAAGAATTCATTCAAGTATGGTGGATTGATATTGTGCTTATTCTTCTACTTTATGAATGAGCTTCTCGGATCTAATGGCTGGGTATGGGAGAATGATACACCGGTAGCTATCCAAATTAGAGATTAGCTACATGGACATGGTGACAACAAAGCACAAAATATAGCTCTATGGGGATATTTCAAGAACTTTCAGAACATGATGCAAGCAAGAGAAAGGATTCCCCATTCTCTTGTTGAGAAATACAAAGACACAATTTGCTTTATGGTAGAGACTGACCAATGCCTAATGGAGGCAGTAGAGCCAAGGACAGTTTGGATCATGCCCATGGGGTATGAAGTTGATGAACAGATTGTGGAGCTGCATGTTCAACACATGCTAAGCCAACCTAAAGATCCAAAAGCAAAAAGGTTTGGAACCTTTGAGGAGCTGAGTATAAAATCCATGTTGAACTCAGACAACCAGAGATCAAGAGGAAGGTGAGAAAAGAAGTAGAAAATATTGCTCAAGGCCTTGGCATCTCAGAGGAGGCACTTGATGCCCACAAGAAAAGGATGGAAAGGGCTGAGGAAGAGAAGAAAGAGGCAGAAAAGGGAAGCAAGAAAAGTGATCCGGTAGAAACTTCCACCCAGACCAGATCATCAAAGAGATCTACACCTGCCACAGCCAAAGGCTCAAGAACATCAAAACTAGAAGTCTAGGCATTCAAAAAAAGAGAGAAAAGATCAAAGACAAAAGCCACAAGGGCTTATGCAAGTCAAAGAGATGAAGAGGAAACTGAATCAGATGAGGGGGTAAAGGAATTAAAGAAGCAGAAGAAGAAAGGATCCGGTAAACCCTCCACAGGCCAAGACAGGGAAGAAATGGTAGAGGAATTTGTTGAAAAGCCCACCCTGACTTTAGAAAGTGTGATAAAATCAGTCATGTTGGCTATGATGTTAATCAGTCACAAACATAGAATAAAAGTTACACAACAACCTTTACTCATCTTGAAAGACACGATGAATTCAGAGAATTCATGATCCCAAGTCTCCGTTGATTAGGTCTTAATCTACTGACGTTACTCAGTGGTTGATGTGTGTTGCTGTTTTCCATTCAGGGGCCTTACGTGTTTCTGCAAAGTTCATCATCATTTCTTCAAATATCCTGCTCTATATGTCTGCTCTGCATAAATCTCCAATAATTTTACCTCTGCACTGTGAATTTAGTCAAATAATGTGTCTACAGGCTGATATTTGCATGATTTCTACCATTATTTATGATTCTTTGCATGATATTTTCAATACTACATGCATTTAACTCAAATATGCTAATGATTTTCAGTTACCTACGGGATTTCAGCATATTTCTCTGTTCTGCTTGTTATTTATCATGATTTGCAGTTATGGTGATGAATTTATGAAATTAAAAAAGGAAAAGGGTTAAAGAATAAGATTCCCAAAATTACTTGACTTAGATCACTAATCCACATACAAGCTCCCATACATGCAATGAAAAGAAGGAAACTAGAATCATACTTCACCAGGACACTCCACAAATCCGCATGATCTAGTGCAAATCTTCAAAGGAAAAGTTGATAACAACATGTAATGAAATGAAAGCGCTTCTAGTTGAACACAGCATTCACCAGTACATATCCAGAAACCAACAGGAAGATTACGTAAAATTTACAATCAGGATGTAATCTGAAACTTCATATCCATTCAGTATGCTCAAGAACAGGTACATTTACAGTGATCTGAAGAAAGAACCTTGACATTTCAACAATTCTATCCTCATTAGTCTCAGTAATCCGATCTCCTAATTGATTCTACAGTAATCAGCTTTTTTGCGCCAGATGCGTCTATGTATCTTTCTTCCTTTATCTCTCTCAGGCTCTGGCCTTTATATAGAGCAAATGCCAGAAAATAGTTACAATCATCCAAGGATCAGGATCCTCTCATAATAATCAACGGTCCAGATGACAAGCACATGCTTCGCCAGTTGGCAAATGTACAGCTGGCACAGAATATTCCAGCATCTTTGATTTGATTCGGTCTCCAGCTGGCAAACAGCATATTTGACAATATCCTCCTCATTTCTGGTTCATGTTGCCTCCATGTGCAACTTTGTAATTATCAGCTTCAACAGCAGCTCCAACAGCATCATGACTTCCTGCAAATAAACAGACAAACATTAAGTTCATCATCATGTGGATAAACAACAGGAATTTAAACATTTTATTAAACAAGCCTCCAAAATGTGCAGCTACAGGCAATCGAGCTTCAAATCAGTGGAAAATTATGCACTAAATGCATAAACAGCATCAAAACACTCGGGTCAACCATCGTTGACTGGAAATCAGCAATCGGGTCTTCAAATTTCCATCGCTTCATTTTCCCGCCCATTTTCTTGTATATCGGGCTCCAAATATGATCATGTATCTCAAAATATACAAGGAAATAACTACCTTTTAACCTTCCTTCGAATCCGGCTTTGCATGCTCTGTTTGTATGTTTCAGGTCATCATCATATTCGCATCGGTGTGACCACATATGATCGGGGTGACAAAATTAGACTCGGCCGATGGCAATAGTTATACCGATGCCAAAAATCATGATGATGCCCAACTCTATGTCTTCTATCTAGCTGCAGGATATCATGAAATATGATGCTCCTCCCTTCCGAATGCTCTGATGAAAAGCACATCAGGATGTTTCGCTTCTGCATATTGGGGAAAGAAAGACATCATCGTCATCATCATGTCGAAGGAAAATAGGAGGATTTGGAATATGATCCTGCTGCTGAGGGAAGGAATATGATGGTGACGTCATCGTCATATTCGGGTTTCATAAAAATGCAAAAGATGACATCACCGTCATGTTTCGTTAAGATCAGGGGATAAATGTAATATCGGGTCACCTAAGGAAGATGATCAGGTGGATGACTGTAATATGACCCCTTTTGCGGCCAAGGTAACCCTCTCGAAAGATCAGGATGATGATGATCATCAGGATATCCGGTGCTTTTGTTCAAACTTAGAGCATGACGTCATCGTCATATTCGCGAACCAGATCATGTTTTGGAAAATATCCTACCGAAGGAGAAATGTGATGGTGATGTCATCCTGATATTTGCTTCTTCGTTTATCAGGTCGGGATGACGTCATCAGGATATTTGCAAAAGGTTATATTTCTCGGCAGGAGGACATTACGAAATATCGGGTAAACAAACAAGATCATGATGATCATGACAACATGACTTAGGAATGGAATATCACCCTCCCTTTGAAAGATAGGGTGATCATCATGATTGTGCAAAAGGAGATCAGGAGGATATGAAATATGATCCTGCCCTGAAAGATCAGGATGATGATGATCACCAGGACTTTGACGTGCGCATGCAAATTATGCAGATGGTGGATTTCCTAAGTAGGGTGATATTAAAATATCATGATGCTCGCGATGTGCCCAAGGTCATTTGACGGGTAAAACACACTATCACTTAAGATTGACGTCTGGATATTTCGACCTCAGGATTTTTATCGGGTGATAGACCAAGATCATGATGATGACCTTTCGCGATACAAAAGACCGCTCGACGGGAAAACTTACTATGACTTAAAGTTGACGTCCGGATATTTTGACCTCAGGATATTATCGGGGGGCGTTTCAAATATGATGATGATGTTCTTCATACAGCAAAACTGAGTTTATAAAATATGACCCTCTTCATGCGAATATCAGGTTTGACCAAAACTTTGACTGTGCATAACTCCCTCATATGGACGAATTTTCAGGTGATGTAAAAGGCAAACCTACATGGAATTTCAAGCTCTTTCTAAATATGAGGTCATAGAAACAAAATATGAACTTTGACAAACTGACCTCATGATGATGACCAACTTCATCGAATATCATGATGATGATGCACCTGACTCATTTTACCAAACCGCCAGAAAACAGACAACACAAACCAGAACAAAAGTTGGGTCCCTGTTTTGCCAAGTCAAAATGGGGCGTGTTGTGTAACCACACAACTTGCCACCAAAGAAAATAAACAAATTCCAATGATTCAAGTGATGTGATCACATTTATCTATAGTGTTCTAATTCTGTCTATGTGTCAGCATCATAATCCTCTGAATGATAAAATTTCATTATGGTGATAAAGCTAACAAAGGATCAGGTGTGTGCATATGATTCATTATCCTCATCTTGAAAGTAAGTTGAAAACATAAGTAACTAGTGTTAAACTACATAGTTGGAGATCATCCCTCATAGCCAACCTAGATAGAGCCTTGCTGCCAGCAGGCGTCTATAGCCCCGGCAAGGTTATCTATACAATCTCCCTAAGTAGAGCCCCACTGCCAGCAGGCGTCCATAGCCCCGGTAGAGTTACTTAGATGGCCTAATTTTATTTCTTTTCTGATTTTCCTTTAAAAATTTATATTTGATATCATCATGTCAGCTCATTTGTACAAGGTGTAGTCACTTGCAGCTTTAGGTTGGAGATTGTATTGGTAGCAAGGGAGTCCCTTTAGATTTTTCACTTAACACCTATACTAGTGTGTTCAACAAACCTAAGGCTGTTAGGTGTTTCATTGTGATGGATTCACTTTGACCAAGAAAAAGCACCCTGATGAAAAGACATCACAAACTTGATCATGAACACTTCTTAGAATGAATCATAACCTATATTTAAATGTGATCTCATCATCTGAATCCCAACAATTTAATTATTTTCTTAGGGTGATGAAGTGCATCATCCTGACTTACCAGAACAAGGTCCCAACCAACAAAACAACAACAACAACAAACAAACTGTACAAACAACTATACAAATATACAATATGATACATATGACTTGTCATGAAGTCATTTAGGCCTGGAAATAATGTTTGAGGAATTGTCCATTGACTGGCAACGGGACATCCTCACCTGTCAGGTTCTTAAGCCTATAAGTGTTGTCTCCTAAAATTTTAGAAATCTGAAAGGGACCTATCCATAATCTATCAAACTTACCATGATCACCTTTCTTTTCATGGGCTTTATCCCACATCAGGACTAAATTGGATATCCTGAAAGCTTTAATTCTGGCTCTCTTGTCAAACCAGCGTTTGACAACAGCCTGATGTTTTGCAAATTGGTCAATCGCTTGACTTCGTTTTTCTTCCAGATGCATCAACTGAAGCAACCTGACTTCCTGTTTATTATCTATGCCTAGATATTCTTGGGCAAACTGCAGAGTAGGAATTTTCAAGTTTACTGGGAGGATAGGATCTACCCCATATACTAGTTGGAAGGGTGAGTTTCCTAATGCAATTTTCATTCTAGTTCTGTCTACCCATAAGGCATATTTCAGAAATGAGTTCCATTCCCTGGGATTTTTCTCTATCAATTTTCTTATGATACTCAGTAAATTCTTGTTGGTGGATTCTGCTAATCCATTTCCCTGGGGATAGTAGTTGGATGAGAACTTAAGTATGATCCCATGATCAAAAGCCCAACTTGACAATTTGGTGGAAATGAAGGCAGAACCATTATCACTTACCAATGCATAAGGAATTCCATACCTGGTGACAATGTTGCTTTCCAAAAATTTAATGACATCATCCGCAGTACAAGTTTTGCTGCTGATAGCCTCAGTCCATTTGGCACAATAATCAGTAATCGTTAGGACATACCTCTGGCCTGAGGAAGACGGAGGATTGATCGGTCCTATGAAATCCATGCCCCACTGTGCAAATGGGCGCTCTTCCATCACTGGCTGCAATGGTTGTGCAGCATATTTTTCTCTGTTGGCAGCAACCTGGCAAACATGGCAACATTTAACATGATCAGCCGTGTCTTTAAAAATTGTAGGCCAGTAATATCCTGCTCTGAGGATTGCATGTGTTGTGGCTAATGCTGATCCGTGTGCAGTACCAAACTTGTCATGTAACTCTGTTAAAACTTTATTTGCTTCTGGTTTCTCTAAGCATCTCAGGTATATTCCTTCATAATTCTTCTTGAACAAGGTTCCTCCCTTCATCATATACCTCTGGGATCTTATCTTTAAGGCTCTTCTCTGTGAGGCTTGCATTCTTGAAGGACATCTTCCCGTGATCAGGATGTGCCTGATGTCTGAATACCATTCCCTATTGTCTTTCTCATTGATCACATACTGCTGACTGATGACGTTTGGATCAGTTTCAGATATCATCTGGCTCAGAGCTTGTCCTCTTACCAGCTTCATGGGTGTGATCTCCATGTCATATTCTTGTAATACAGTAATCCATTTGGCTCTTTTTTCACCAGGTTCACTTTGCATCAGCAGCATCTTTACTGCTGCATCTGGTACCACAGCAATCACTTTGCTTCTCAGTATATAATGTCTAAACTTTTTTACTACTTTGACTAATGCAAGTGCCTGTCTTTCAACATCTACATATCTCAACTCAGCATCCCTGAAAGGACAGCTCATGAAAGCAATTGGTTTCTCTTCTTTCTCTTCATTTCTTTGAGTTAACACTGCTGCAGAAGTATGTTCTGAGGCAAATGAGTAGATGTAGAAATCTCTTGTATAATCTGGACTAATGAGGACAGGAGCATCTGAAATGGCCTTCTTTATATCTTCAAAGGTAGCCTTGGCTTCTGGTGTCCACTCAATTTGTGCATCTTTTTTCAACATGGCATTTAGTGGTCTGACAATCTCAGCAAAGCCGGTGATGAACTTCCTCACAAAATTTATCTTACCAAAATAAGATTTAAGTTCCTTTTTGCTTCCTGGAAGTTGTAACTTCATAATAGATTCCACCCTGTCAGGATCAATGATAATTCCATCTTCTGTGATCAGGTGGCCTAGTAATTTTCCTGTTGTGACTCCAAATATGCACTTCTTAGGATTCAAAGATATTCCATATTCTTCACATTTCTTCAATACACTTCTGAGATCAGCAACATGATTTCCTCTTTCCTTGGAGAATACTGTCAGGTCATCCATATAGATGACTATACATTTTCCTACTAAGCCTCTGAAGGCTATGTCCATTGCTCGCTGGAATGTAGCTCCAGCATTTATAAGTCCAAATGGCATACGTCTATATGCAAATATCCCCCACTTTGTGGTGAAGGCAGTTTTCAATCTGTCAATTTTATCAACCATCACTTGGTTGTATCCTGAAAAACCATCCAAGAAGGACATCATCTTGGCTCCATTCACAATTTGTAGAACTTCATCCAAAGAGGGCAAAGGATAATTATCTTTTTCTGATGCTCTGTTCAGGTTCCTGAAATCTACACATAATCTGATGTCTCCATTCTTCTTTCTGACCGGCACAAGATTCGCCACCCAAGTGGAGTGCCTTACAGGAAATATTATCCGGGCATTTAACAATTTCTTGACTTCTTCAAGGATGATTGGTTCAAGCAGAGCATTGACTGGCCTCTGCTTCTATCTGAAAGGTTTTGCATCTGGCTTGAGAGGTATAGTATGAGTTATGACAGAAGTGTCATATGTCTTTAGCTCATCATAAGTCCATGCAATTACATGTATGTAATCTTTAAGGGCCTGAGTTATTCCTTCTAACTCTTCAGGTGTACAAACCTTACCCAATAAGACATTTCTCTTGTCATCAGCTTGTCCAATATTCACCTGTGAATATTGACCTCCATCTACCTTAGGCAGATCCTTATGTTTAAGCATATTATCTAGACCAAAGGCTCTTTCTAATTCAATCATACCTTTGGGAATTCTGTTGCTAGGCAACTCTAATATCTCATCTTCTTCCCAGACATGATCTTCCATATCACTCTCATCTATAATCTGAGCTTCAAATATGTCTCTATTTGATATGAAGTCCAGGATGTGCTGATCATCATCAAACACTTGGAGATTAGTCACATTGTCAGGTACTGAAGGTACTGACACCAATTCTACTAAAAATTTCTTTAGACCAGATATAGACAGCGGTTCCAACGTACTGGCGGCCTGAGCAAGTGCATCTACCCTCTGGTTCTGTTCTCTTGGTATGTGAATGATATTAAAGGCATCAAAGTCTTCAATCAGGTCCCACACACGATGTCTGTAATTTGATAGCTTTCTGTAATTACAAGAGTAAATTCCTCTTACTTGTCTCACAACTAGTTCTGAATCTCCAAAGACATGCAAGATCTTCACTTTCTTCTTATGGGCAAACAACATTCCATGAATCAGAGCTTCATACTCTGTGACATTATTGGTGCAGGGGAACTGTAGTCTGTAAGCTGCTAAGTAGGATTTCCCTGATGGATCAATAAGGTCAATTCCTACCCCGGCACCTTGCTTGGATTTGGATCCATCAAACCTCAAGATCCAAGGCTTATCTTCAGCAGGACATTTGTCTTCAGCATGATATTTACTTGAACTTCCTTTCTTCTTTGCAGTTCTGGCTGCTGCTCCGCCTGATATCCACTTTAACTTGGGGATGTCATCCTCAAGTTTCTTTTTTCCTTTATTTGGTGAGCCTGATGGCTTTTCTGTTTTCTCTTCCATCTCAGCAGGAGGATGATGTTCAGCACATACAGCTGCATGCTTCTTCAAAATATGTAAGCATAGTGAGCAAGTTGTTTCTGAGTGAGGTGCCTCATGCAGCCTACACCAACCTCCAATTAAAACCTCCTGGGGAGATTTACGCTGTTGTGTCATCTTTTCTATTTCTTTTACCAGAAATTCTTCAAACTTCGTCAGGTCACTGCCTTTATCTTCATCAGACAACTCATAATCTGATTCCATGAAGCAATCACTCCCAGGAGTGATCTTTTCTTTTCTCGCATCATTTATCGGATCCGACACCAGGACCTCTTCTGCTCTCCGGATATGATCTTCATCAGGATCCGTCGGCTCTTCTGTTCCTGCAGGAGACAGATAAGAATTAGTATCATCATCATCATCATCATCAGATGTAGCACTCACCTCAGAATATGATGATGATGCTTCACTATATGTTTGCTCCAGTATCATCATGTCTAAGCATGGTTCACAAGTCTTTTCTGAATGTGCTTCGCCATGTAATCTGCACCATCCATCAATCAAAATATCATTAGCAGATATATTCAATACTTGGCAACGTTTTACCTGAGTAGATAAATGCATCTCAAAATCTCTGAAGTGATCTATTTCATTCTCATTATCTGGATTATTATCAAATTCCATACTCGGCATGTCCTCATGATAATCATTATCATGATGATGATGAACATCCAACATTAGGATCTCCTCTATTTTAACAGTTTGCGGCCTGATGTGATAAACTCCAGGTTCTACATTTACATACATGATCTCAAGTGTTTTGTTATATTCCATGATCATATGTTTCATCCTAGGCTCAGCATCAATCCTGATCTGATTAGGTATACCTTTCCATGGTAACCACATGTGACTGAAGTCTGTGGACATATATCCATTAAGCGTTTTAGACCAATCTTGGCTAAGCAACATCCCATATGTATCAGGTATGTCCACTACCTGAATGTCAATGTAATACTAGATCCGAGGATCATATGCTAGCTGCATGTGAATGTGAGTGAGTTCTCCTACTACACTTACTTCTGTCTTGTCCAGTTGAGTGACCTTCTTTAAGGATTTAGCAGGATGTAGTCCTAATGCATTGCATATTGACAAAGGCATAACATTCGTTGAGGCTCCTGAATCAACTAAACAGTTGTGCAAGTTCTTGCTGAACATTCTTATAGTGAGGAGAAACGGAGGTGATTCAGTTTTATCTCTATACAAGGTCATGTGAGAGGTTTCAGCAGCTTGGACTGTAGCTGACACCTTGGGCTTGATAAAGTTATCTTTAGCAGCATGATCTTTGCCATTGGAGTGACTTGAAAGATGATTATCCTCTTTAGGAGCAGGATCATCTAGTGACTTCATGAATGCCCTTTTGATGGCAGGAGTTTTCAGTAACTCAGATAGGGACAGGCTGATCTTGATTTTCTTCATTTCATCAGCCAAATAGCTGACTAACTTGTCAGACTCTTGAGGTGCATTTACGACTTTTGTTACTGTGTTTTGAGGAGACAAGTATTGAGCATTCACCTTAGGGAATCCAGGGTTATTGCTAGCCTTAGGATCAGGAGGTGTGTTGAAGTTGTTTGGAGGTAGAGATGATGTCAATGGACCAGCAGGTCTGTTGGCATTGCTCCTCAGGTTATAATTGTGCTTACCAGGATATTGCTGCTGGTATGCATGTACTTCCTCATGCTCTCTTGCAGGTTCATTTTCATCCTCAAAGGGGAAGACATAGTTTGTTTCAAAGGTTAAGGCAGATTCTTCACATGTCTGATTATAATCCTGATGAGTTTGATTTGTGTACGTTTCTAGCACAAAAGCTGAGTCATAACCACAAGGAACTATTTCATTTCCTTCTGCCTGAGGTGGATTTCCAGCAGTATTAGACACTTCAGTCTGAAAGATGCTGGCAGCAATCCTAAATTGTGGACAATCTAATTCTGCATGTGCATTGGTATTGTGGATCCTGCACCAATTGGTAAGGGCTGCTTCAGCAAGATTGACTCTGGTAGTCTGTTTGGCTTCACCAGGAGGCTGGTTGTCTAGGGGTGATGGTAATGAACCGTTATTTGGCCTAGAGTTCCACACTCTGGGCTGTCTAGGAGGATTGTTATTGTTTCCACCATTATTGTTGAAGTTATTGTTGTTATATCCTCTGTCAGGGTAGTTTGGTCTATCATTGGAATAACTCCTATTCTGACTTGACTGCGAATAAAACCCTTGATTTCTCAAATGTGTTACTTCTGTGGTGAGTTTTCTGAGTTGAGCAGAAATTTCTTTGATTTCCTCCTTCTCCTCTTGAGCTTTGGCCACTACATTTTCGGTCTGAGGCTTGAAAAAGGAAGATCCATGGTTATTGTTGGATAGATCTGTACCCTGAGGTGTCTTAGCATGTGCAGGATATTGTGGCAATTGGCTATTTCCATTAGGAGGAGGCATAATACTTAATGGAGGTACTTGCAAAGGTGCAGGCATGACTGCTAGGGGTATCAATGATCCATTTGGATATTGTGCAGGATATTGTGAAGGATAAGCTGCAGGATATTGTGCTGGATATTGTGATTGCATGCCAGGCAAAGTAGGGAATGCTATATTTGGAGTAGGAGCAGGTATCAACTGCTGATTTACCTTGATAGCTTCTTGAAAAGCTCCTGTCAAAGTAGTGATCTCAGGATGTGTTCTCCTAATGAACATGGAAGTTAATGGATCCAGGGCTGAATAATATATACTCCTAGCAGCAGCATCAGTCACCACATATGGGGCAACTAGCTTGGACAACATTTTCTGGAACCTAGCATTGAAATTAGCAATAGGCTCACTCTCAAATCTTTTGATTGTGGCAAACATGTGGTAATTCATGGATGGATCAATAGGGACTTTGAACCTGTCAACAAAGGCTTTCTCTAAGACAGCCCACGAACCGACAGAAGCTTGGCCAAGACTGATGAACCAATTATAAGCCTCTTCCCCTAGGGAAAAAGGAAATAATCTGCACACCACATCCTGATGTTCTATTCTGTCTCTGCAGCACGCTTCTTTAAATGTCCTGATATGATCATCAGCATCTTGATAAGGATGATACCTTGGACAAAGTTTGTCCGGATTCTTTGGTAACTCATGATATGCAGTAAAAGTCAAGGGTGACTCTGCTGCAAAGAAAGACATTGCAGCCTGAGGGGGCTGAACTGGTGGTGCAGTTGGCTGAGGTTGAACTAAAGGTATACCCTGGGTTTGAACAGGAGGTGTCACGGATATACCGGAAGGTATTTGCAAACCGACAGGGGTTACAGGAGGAGGTCCCGGTGAAGCTCTAGACGCGCTTGATCCTGGAGTATGGTGAATGTCTACAGTCCTAGGTCTGAAACCTCTAACAGGCAATTCTTCAAAAACTTCACTAGGTCTAGACCTGGTATTTATCCTGTAAGCCAAGATTTCTTGATTTGGAGGCAAATTGGCTGAAACTTTTCAAATATTGGCTGGATTCCACCAGATGAGGTGATATTTGCGGTTAAACGGTAAATCAGACTGGATATTTATGAAATATTTGCGAAGATACTGCAAATATGACAGGATATTGGGATATCCTGACCCGTAGCACAAGATCTCGAGTGTTTAAGGCTCAAATTCTCAAAGCTTAAACAAATTTATGCATCTTTAGCCGATATTAGTGAATTCAGAGAGATCTACTGTAAAGCTTGTAATATTTATGTGAGATCTGGAAATCTTTACATAGAATGTGCATATACAATCTTGTCACAGCAAATATTTACGAAATTTACTGAAATTCACGAGTGATCTGAGGATACCTTACTCTTATACGTCATCAAACCTGAAAATACTAATGATGTTGCGTCATCTTCCGGTCGTGCCCTCCTTCTAGCGCCAATTTATGTTGGCTATGATGTTAATCAGTCACAAACATAGAATAAAAGTTACACAACAACCTTTACTCATCTTGAAAGATACGATGAATTCAGAGAATTCATGATCCCAAGTCTTCGTTGATTAGGTCTTAATCTACTGACGTTACTCAGTGGTTGATGTGTGTTGATGTTTTCCATTCAGGGGCCTTATGTGTTTCTGTAAAGTTCATCATCATTTCTTCAAATATCCTGCTCTATATGTCTGCTCTGCATAAATCTCCAATAATTTTACCTCTGCACTGTGAATTTAGTCAAATAATGTGTCTACAGGCTGATATTTGCATGATATTTTCAATACTACATGCATTTAACTCAAATATGCTAATGATTTTCAGTTACCTATGGGATTTCAGCATATTTCTCTGTTCTGCTTGTTATTTATCATGATTTGCAGTTATGGTGATGAATTTATGAAATTAAAAAAATGAAAAGGGTTAAAGAATAAGATTCCCAAAATTACTTGACTTAGATCACTGATCCACATACAAGCTCCCATACATGCAATGAAAAGAAGGAAACTAGAATCATACTTCACCAGGACACTCCACAAATCCGCATGATCTAGTGCAAATCTTCAAAGGAAAAGTTGATAGCAACATGTAATGAAATGAAAGCACTTCTAGTTGAACACAGCATTCACCAGTACATATCCAGAAACCAACAGGAAGATTACGTAAAATTTACAATCAGGATGTAATCTGAAACTTCATATCCATTCAGTATGCTCAAGAACAGGTACATTTACAGTGATCTGAAGAAACAACCTTGACATTTCAACAATTCTATCCTCATTAGTCTCAGTAATCCGATCTCCTAATTGATTCTATAGTAATCGGCTTTTTTACGCCAGATGCGTCTGTGTATCTTTCTTCCTTTATCTCTCTCAGGCTCTGGCCTTTATATAGAGTAAATGCCAGAAAATAGTTACAATCATCCAAGGATCAGGATCCTCTCATAATAATCAATGGTCCAGATGACAAGCACATGCTTCGCCAGTTGGCAAATGTACAGCTGGCGCAAAATATTCCAGCATCTTTGATTTGATTCGGTCTCCAGCTGGCAAACAGCATATTTGACAATATCCTCCTCATTTTTGGTTCATGTTGCCTCCATGTGCAACTTTGTAATTATCAGCTTCAGCAGCAGCTCCAACAGCATCATGACTTCCTGCAAATAAACAGACAAACATTAAGTTCATCATCATGTGGATAAACAACAGGAATTTAAACATTTTATTAAACAAGCCTCCAAAATGTGCAGCTACAGGCAATCAAGCTTCAAATCAGTGGAAAATTATGCACTAAATGCATAAACAGCATCAAAACACTCAGGTCAACCATCGTTGACTGGAAATCAGCAATCGGGTCTTCAAATTTCCATCGCTTCATTTTCCCGCCCATTTTCTTGTATATCGGGCTCCAAATATGATCATGTATCTCAAAATATACAAGGAAATAACTACCTTTTAACCTTCCTTCGAATCCGGCTTTGCATGCTCTGTTTATATGTTTCGGGTCATCATCATATTCGCATCGGTGTGACCACATATGATCGGGGTGACAAAATTAGACTCGGCCAATGGCAACAGTTATACCGATGCCAAAAATCATGATGATGCCCAACTCTATGTCTTCTATCTAGCTGCAGGATATCATGAAATATGATGCTCCTCCCTTCCGAATGCTCTGATGAAAAGCACATCAGGATGTTTCGCTTCTGCATATTGGGGAAAGAAAGACATCATCATCATCATCATGTCGAAGGAAAATAGGAGGATTTGGAATATGATCTTGCTGCTGAGGAAAGGAATATGATGGTGACGTCATCGTCATATTCGGGTTTCATAAAAATGCAAAAGATGACGTCACCATCATGTTTCGTTAAGATCAGGGGATAAATGTAATATCGGGTCACCTAAGGAAGATGATCAGGTGGATGACTGTAATATGACCCCTTTTGCGGCCAAGGTAACCCTCTCGAAAGATCAGGATGATGATGATCATTAGGATATCCGGTGCTTTTGTTCAAACTTAGAGCATGACGTCATCGTCATATTCGCGAACCGGATCATGTTTTGGAAAATATCCTGCCGAAGGAGAAATGTGATGGTGATGTCATCCTGATATTTGCTTCTTTGTTTATCAGGTCGGGATGACGTCATCAGGATATTTGCAAAAGGTTATATTTCTCGGCAGGAGGACATTACGAAATATCAGGTAAACAAACAAGATCATGATGATCTTGACAACATGACTTAGGAATGGAATATCACCCTCCCTTTGAAAGATAGGGTGATCATCATGATTGTGCAAAAGGAGATCAGGAGGATATGAAATATGATCCTGCCCTGAAAGATCAGGATGATGATGATCACCAGGACTTTGACGTGTGCATGCAAATTATGCAGATGGTGGATTTCCTAAGTAGGGTGATATTAAAATATCATGATGCTCACGATGTGCCCAAGGTCATTTGACGGGTAAAACACACTATCACTTAAGATTGACGTCCGGATATTTCGACCTCAGGATTGTTATCCGGTGATAGACCAAGATCATGATGATGACCTTTCGCGATACAAAAGACCGCTCGATGGGAAAACTTAGTATGACTTAAAGTTGACGTCCGGATATTTCGACCTCAGGATATTATCGGGGGGCGTTTCAAATATGATGATGATGTTCTTCATACAGCAAAACTGAGTTTATAAAATATGACCCTCTTCATGCGAATATCAGGTTTGACCAAAACTTTGACTGTGCATAACTCCCTCATATGGACGAATTTTCAGGTGATGTAAAAGGCAAACCTGCATAGAATTTCAAGCTCTTTCTAAATATGAGGTCATAGAAACAAAATATGAACTTTGACAAACTGACCTCATGATGATGACCAACTTCATCGAATATCATGATGATGATGCACCTGACTCATTTTACCAAACCGCCAGAAAATAGACAACACAAACCAGAACAAAAGTTGGGTCCCTGTTTTGCCAAGTCAAAATGGGGCGTGTTGTGTAACCACACAACAAGTCACTGTGGATGGAAACCTTCAACCAATGGCCAAATTTTATGATGATTACAATGAGGTTGACCAAAAGATCCTACAGGAAGCTACAGTCAAGTACCTGAACATATATAATAAGGCCTTCATTGAAATTATATCTCTTATTCCCAAGAGCCTTGAAAAGGAGTTAGAAATAACAAAGAACAATGCCATGGCAAAAGACATTGAGATCCGGGAACAGATAGCTATTTAGCTATATCCTTCAATCGATCCCAAAACAATGAATATGATATTCAAGGATTGCAAGGATGAGTTTAGGAGCAAAGCAAGGATGAATTAGCTCATGCTTGGTGAGACTGACAAGGTAGCCAAGGACACTGAAGAGATTCTCTAGAAAGCCTTCAAAAGATTTAATCTTCCTATTATAGATGACTTGGGTATTGATCCCTCAACCACAAAAGTTGCAGAAGAAACTCCTAAGAAAATGACAGAAGAGGTGGGCCCTGAACAGACTAACATTTCTCCTTCAGTTTCCCCTACAATCTCTGGATCTAAAGGAGAAGAAAAATTACAGGAGAAAGAAGCAGAGGTGAAGGAAAAAGAAGATGACAGTGCTAAGGTTGTAGAAGGAGAGAAGACTTCAGCAGAGAAAACTACAACTGCTAGTGGTGGAGAGAAAACTCCTAAGGACAGCTCCAAGACTGCAGAAGAGAAGAAACATCTGTCTCCGGCAAGAGACACTACACAAACTGTCCAAGAATTCCTGAACAAAGAAACAATGGAGTTTGATGAACTGGAGCTTCTACAAGGTCCATTCAATTTTGATTCTCTTTCTCCGGTACAGACAATGAAGATAGCTTTATTTGCAAATGCTAAGGCTAATGAAAAACTCCTAAAGTCTCATATGGAAGACTATGAGTTGATAGAAGCTGCTTCCGGAGTGCTTGAAAATATTATGCCATCAGTTCAAAAAGATCCCATAGCCTCCTCTTCCGGTAATCTCAAAACCTTAGTCAGCAGTGTTAGTACACATTTTGATTCTCTAGAAAAATTAGCTGAAGAAAAAGTCCAGAAGGAGTTTTTGGATAAAAGGTTCTCTGAGGTACAGGGTTTGATCATTAATGATAGGAGAAACATGAACATTGGGATAAAGAGCTTAGAAAATGCTCTTAAGGATGGCGGTGAAATATACAAATTTTGTATCTCCTAGTCCAAGGTAACAGTGGAGATTGAGAAGAAAATAAAAGAGCAAGAGGACAAACTACTAAGCTTGTCTCAAAGTTTTAATCCTCTTTCATCCTCTATAACAAATCAAGAATGTTAGACTATCGCAGTCTTGAGTGAAATCAAGAAATTGGAGAAGGAAAGGAAAAATAGAATAAGCAGGTTAAGTGAGCTCAGGGGGTTAATTGTCCCTAAGCTAGAGGCCATGCATGAGGCTATAATAGAAGCCCAAATTACAGCCCAAACCAATGATCCGATAGATCTAAAAAGGGAAGATGTGTTTACATTCCTGTTGAGTGGGCATATCTCAATTTTGGACAGGATGAAGCAGAGTTGGGCGACAGAAGTTGTACAGTTGAAGAACACTTTTGCAGACATACTTAAGTATATGTAAGTACAACTTGTATATATATACTTATGCGGCTAAGTATAGTAAAATTTTTGAAAATTTTGGTGTATGAACCCTACCCTTTGCCATTGATGTTAAAGGGGGAGTGAAGAGCAGTGAAAAATGAGGAATCCAACTAAAGGGGAGCTCCAAAAAATATATATAAAGATAGAGCATCAGCCAAGGGGGAGCCTAGTGTAAACACTTAGTCATTTTTCACTAAGTGTTGCCATCAATGCCAAAGGGGGAGATTGTTGGCAAGAGACACTATATGGATTCATGATTGTTGTCATTGATGGCAACAAAGTTCATCCCACACATCCGTAAGACATGGTGTGTCTCTACCGGAAGTCAGAGTGAAGAATGTTGTGGTTCGGTAAACAAGAACAGAGCATATGGCAAGGTCCGACAGACAGGTCTGGATCTCTCAGAGGAAGTATCTTGGTAAAGTGTGGATTTGGGGAAGTAAAGAGTACTACCTTGAGTGATAGATTCCAAGGTTTTAGCCTTCGGTGATAGATGAGGCAAAAGATATGAATACTTGAATACCAGGTTCCTGAGTGACAGTGTGAACAGAGGAAGAACTAACTGACAGAACATCAGACTACTTTCTGGATGTGTTACTGATGGTGTTAAAGGTTATGAAGGCATGAATCATGTTTGGCTGACATGATTAATGATTTCTACAAGTATATGCTTGATCTGCATTACTTGATGTGTAAGGATTCAACTGACAGAATAGAGTTTGTGAGAAGATTGACCGTTCCGGGTGCCGACTAGAAAGATAATGAAATCACTTGTGCGGATATTTATATAAGATGGATTTAGTTGTGAGAAGTGTTGTGGTGATATGTGAGATGCAAATAAAAGTAGAGCAGAGTAGAAGCAATAAGGAAGGTCCGGTATGTGAAAGGAAAGCAGCATAAGAGAAGAGGAAAGATGAAGTGCAGCAGATCAGTATACTGAGCCTAACCGGAACTGAACTCTAGCATATGTGGATGCCTCCAATCAGTTCAAGTATTGTATAACACTCTTTTGTAGACAGTATGTCTCTTGTAGGCAGTGTACCTCCTTGTGAGCAGTGTGCTCGGGCAGTGAGCCCTAATTGGCAAGTGCCATTTTTGTATTTCCTTATTCTTCTAACAAGAGAATAATCTTTGGGTTAATCACCCCGTGGTTTTTTCCCTTAACAGGGTTTCCACATCAAAAATACTATGTCATGTGTTTTTCCATTTCATGATAATGTTTTCTTGTTTGAATTAATGCTGCATTAATTAATAAGAAAGTTCAGAAAGAAGAAACAATTAGGATAACTGATTCACCCCCCCTCTCAGTTATCAACATATCCCCCACTTTGTGGTGAAGGCAGTTTTCAATCTGTCAATTTTATCTACCATGACCTGGATATAGCTTGAGAAACCATCCAGAAATGACATCATTTTGGCCCTGTTCACAATCTGTGGGACCTCATCTAGGGAAGGTAAAGGATAATTATCCTTCTTAGATGCTCTGTTCAAGTTCCTAAAGTCCACACATAGTCTGATGTCTCCATTTTTATTCCTCACTGGGACCAGATTTGCTACCCAGGTGGAGTGCCTCATAGGAAATATGATCCTGGCATTTAACAGTTTCTTAACCTCCTCAAAAATAATGGGCTCCAGCAAAGCATTGATAGGCCTTTGCTTCTATTTGAAAGGCTTAGCATCTGGCTTGAGGGGTATGGTGTGTGTGATGATTGATGTGTCATACATTTTCAGCTCATCATAAGTCCAGTCAATGACATGGATGTAATCCTTGAGAACATGGGTTATTCCTTCTAATTCTTCTTATGTTCAAACTTTTCCTATCAGGGCATTTTTCTTTTCATCATTTTGGCCAATATTATTCTGTGAATATTGTCCTCCATTAGCTTTTGGAAGATCCTTTTGTTTAAGCATGTTGTCCAGATCAAATGCTCTCTCTAGCTCTATCATTCCCTTAGGAATCTTATTGCTGGGCAACTCTAAGATTTGTTCTTCTTCCCAAACATGATCTTCTATATTATTCTCATCTATAATCTGTGCATCAAATATATCTCTATTGGAGATGAAATCTAGGATATGTTGATCATCATCAAACACTTGGAGGTTGGTTACATTGTCAGGCACAGAAGGTACTGATACCAACTCTACTGAAAATCTCTTCAGTCTAGAAATAGACAGTGGCTCCAATGTGCTGGCAGCCTGGGCTAAAGCATCTGCCCTATGATTCTGTTCTCTGGGTATGTGGGTGATATTGAATGCATCAAAAGATTCTATTAGGTCCCACACCCTGTGTCTATAATTGGACAATTTTTTATAATTGCAGGAGTAAATTCCTCTCACCTATCTCACAACTAATTCTGAGTCTCCATAGACATGCATAATTTTTACTTTCTTCTTAAGGGCAAACAATATCCCATGAATTAGAGCTTCATACTTTGTTACATTGTTGGTGCATGAGAACTGTAGTCTGTATGCTGCCAAGTAGGATTTTCCTGATGGATCAACAAGATCTATCCCTACTCCAGCTCCTTGTTTTGACTTGGATCCATCAAATCTAAGGATCCATGGCTTATCCTCAGCTAAAAGCTTATCTGAGCCTTCCTTTTTCTTTGTAGCTCTGGCAGCTGCACCACTTTATATCCACTTTAGCTTTGGTATCTCAGCTTTCACAGGCTTCATCTTTCCTTTCTTCTCTGAAGCTGATGTCTCTTCTTTCTTTCCTTCACCAGAAGTTAAATCCTCTAGACTAGGCAATGTCTATCTTTTCAAAAGATGTAGACACAAAGAGCAAGCATTCTTTAAATGAGGTGCTTCATGTAACCTGAACCAGCCTTCAATCAAGGCATCTTGTGGAGACCTTTGCTGCTGTGTCATTTCCTGAATCTCTTTTGACAGGAACTCTTCAAATTTAGACAAATTGCTACCTCTGTCCTCATCAGATAATTCATAATCTGATTCAACTAAACAATCACTCCCTAGGGTGATTTTCCTTTTCCTTTTAACATTACTATGGTTGCATACCAACATTTCTTCTATCATCTGAACATGACTTTCATCTTGCGGTATAGATTCTCCTATTCCTGTAGGAAATAAACAACAATTAGCATCACTATCACTATCACTATCTGCAAAACTTACCTCTGATGATGATGATGATAGTGACTCATCACTGCACGCTTGCTCCAGCTCCAGTATGTCTATGCATGCTTCACAAGTCCTCTCAGAATGTGGCTCATTATGCAACTTGCACCAACCATCAATTAGAATATCATTAACAAGTATCTTTAATAATTGACATTGCTTTACCTATTTAGATAAGTGCATCTCGAAATCCCTAAAGTGATCTACCTCATTTTCATTCTCAGGGTTACAATCAGATTCTACAACCATTTTGTCATCCTGAGGGTCATCATCATGATGATGAACATCATACATCAGGATTTCTTCTATCTTGATAGTTCGTGGCCTAATGGAGTAAACTCTAGGTTCTACATCCACATACATGATCTCGTTAGTTTTGTTATATTCAGTGAGCATGTGCTTCATACGAGGCTCGGCATCAATTCTTATTTGATTTGGTATCCCCTTCTAGGGTAACCACATATGACTAAAATCTGTGGACATGTATCCGTTAAGGGTTTTGGACCAGTCTCTGCTGAGTAACATCCCATAGGTATCAGGTATATCAACTACCTGAATGTCAATATAATATTGGATTCTAGGATCTGATGCTAGCTGCATGTGAATGTGAGTTATCTCCCCTACCACACTCACTTTTGTTTTATCTAATTGTCTTATATTCTTTAAGGATTTAGTAGGATGCAGCCCTAAAGCATTGCATATGGATAGGGGCATCACATTGGTAGATGCTCCTGAGTCTACTAAACAATTGTACAAGTTTTTGCTAAACATATGCTCCTGAGTCTACTAAACAATTGTACAGGTTTTTTGCTAAACATTCTTATGGTAAGGAGGAACGGAGGTGGGAGGTCTCTACAGCTTGAACAATAGTTGGCGCCTTGTGTTTGACATTAGGATCCCTAGCAGCATGATCTTTACTACCAGACTGACCTGAGGGGTGACTATCCTCTTTAGGAGCAGGATCATCTAGTGATTTCATAAATGCCTTCTTGATGGCATGAGTTTTAAGTAACTCTGAGAAGGACAGGCTGATTTTACTCTTTTTCATCTCATTAGCGAGATAAGTGACCAACTTGTTAGATTCATGAGGTAGATTAGCAGTTTTTGGCACATTATTTTGTGGTGTTAAATATTGAGCACTGACCTTGGGAAAACTAGGGTTATTACTCGCCTTGGGATCTGGAGGTGTATTGAAATTGTTCAGAGGCAAGGAAGAGGTCAAAGTACCAGCAGACATGTTTGCATTACTTCTCAGATTGTAGTTATGCTTACCCTGATATTGCTGTTGGTAGGCATGTACCTCCTCATGTTCATTTGAAGTCTCATTTTCATCTTCAAAGGGGAAGACATAATTTGACTCAAAAGCCATGGCTGATTCCTCACATGCCAGGGTGTAATCTTGGTGAGTAGGCACTGTCTACTGATAAGGATGCTGCATGTAGATCTCTAGCACTAAGGCAAAGTCATATCCACAAGGAACAATTTCATTTCCTTCTACATGAGGTTGATTTCTTGAAGTATTGGACACTTTAGTTTGGAAAATACTAGTAGCAATTCTGAATTGAGGACAGTCTAACTCTACATGTGCATTGGTGTTATGAATTCTGCACCAGTTAGTGAGGGCTGCTTCTGCAAGGTTGACTCTAGTAGTCTGTTTGGGTTCACCAGGAGGCAAATTGTCTAGGGGTGATGGCAATGAACCATTGTTTGGCCTAGTGTTCCACACTCTAGGCAATCTTTGAGGATTATTATTGCCATTATTGTTTTAGTTATTGTTATACCCCCTATCAGGATAATTTGGTCTGTCATTGTTATAGCCTCTATTGTGATTAGGCTGAGAGTAGAAGTTTTGACTCCTCAAGTGAGTAATCTCAGTTGTAAGTTTCCTTAACTGAGATGATATTTCTTTAATCTCCTCTTTCTCTTCTTGAACCTTAGCCACTACATTTTCTGTCAAAGGCTTAAAAAAGGAAGATCCATTGTTCTAATTATTCTGATCTATAACCTGAGGTGCCTGTATTTGTCCTGGATACTGCAGCATCTAGCCATTTCCATTTAGAGGTGGCATGATACTCAATGGAGGTATTTGCAAAGGTGCTGGCATGATAGTTGGAGGCATCATGGCTCCATTAGGCTGTTGTTGGGCAGGGTATGTTGGATAACCAGGAAGTGTGGGAAAGGCAATGTTTGGTGTGGGAGCAGGAACTAGCCGTTGGCTGACTTTGATAGCCTCTTGGAAAGCTAGTGTCAAAGTTGTGACATTGGGATGAGCTCTCCTGATAAACATGGAAGCTAAAGGATCTACAGCTAAATAATATATGCTTCTTGCAACTTCATCAGTTACAGTATAAGGAGTAACTAACTTAGACAGCATTTTCTGGAACCTAGCAGTGAAGTTGGCAATAGGTTCTCCTTCAAATCGTTTAATTGTGGCAAACAAGTGATTGTTCATTGAAGGATCCATAGGTATTTTGAACCTATCAATGAAAGCTTTCTCCAGGATGGCCCATGATCCAACCGAACCTTGACCAAGACTAATATACCAGTTATAGGCTTCTTCCCCTAAGGAAAATGGAAATAACTGACATACAACATCCTGATGCTCTATTATAGCCCTACAGTAGGCTTCCTTGAAAGTTTTGATATGATCATCCACATGCTGATATGGATGATACTTTGGAGAAAGTTTGTCTGGATTCTTTGGTAAAGGATGATATGCATTAAAATTCAAAGGTGATTCTGCTGCAAAGAAAGACATTACGACTGGAGGAGGCTGAGCCTGAGGTATGACTGGCTGAGGTTGAACCTGAGGTGTAACAGGTGATCCTATAGGTGTTTGTAAGCCAATAAGATTTACAAGAGGACGCTCTGGTGATGCTCCTGAAGCACTAGAACTGGGAGTATGATGGATATCTACAGTCCTAGGTCTGAATCCTCTGACAGGCAATTCTTCAAAGATTCCACTGGACCTAGACCTAATATTTGGCCTGTGAGCTAGGATTTCTCAAATTTAAGGAAAATTAGCTGGTTGACTGTAAAGATCGGTTGGAATTTACCAGCACAAATTGTATTTATAGTCAGAAAGTGCGACTGACTGGATATTTACACGGACAATGCAAATATGAGGTGATATTGAGGTCTGGTGACACCTGCAACTGGATATCAGGTCTCTAAGGCAGATTACCTCAAAGCTTTTGACAAATTTACCTAAAATTGGCAGATCTTTGCAAATTCATGATGATTTACCACAAAGCTTGCAATATTTATGGTTAATTTTGAAAACTTCACAAATGATTAACATGTACAAGCTTAAAACAACAAATCTTTGCATATTGATCAAAATTTAGAAATGTCTATGTTACCTTACTGTATGCATCATCAAATGCGATAAAACTTACTGATGATGAGCTTCTAGTTTATGGCCCTCCTTCTAGCACCAATTTATGTTGATCATGATGTTAGTCATAAACAAACATAGAATAAAAGTTACACATCAACCTTTACTCATCTTGAAAGATACGATGAATTCAAAGAATTCATGATCCCAAGTCTCCATTGATGTGTGTTGTTATTTTCCATTCAGGGGCCTTACATTTTCTTATCAGTAAGATTCTATTTCTGTAAAGATGCTACACAAAAGTTATTCTACACAGGATATTTCTACAAATAGTGTGTCTATACTTAGATCTTTGCATGATATTTATCAATTGTACATGCTTTAACTTCAAATATGCTATGAATTTCCAGTTATCTATGAGATGTCTACATATTTCACATTTATTTGCTTCTGATTATCTATTATTTGCAATTGTGATGGTGAATTATTCTAAAATTAAAAGAAATGTAAAAGAATACTTCAAATTATGATGAATCTTTAGCTATTGAGCCACATACACACTTGATACTGTCATTAGGAGAAGAAATCAAACCATATTTTCACTAGGATGTTCCACAGCTAGATACAGATGATGCAAACTTTAAAGGATGATGAATGAAGAGAATACATGCAGATTGATGAGCACTCCAAGGGACGTAGTAAATCAAAGCATATATCAAGAATTCAAACACAGACTACTCAGGATTTACAATGATTTGTAATCAAAATTGTCTTCTCTTTCATTAAGTATGCAAAAATATGTATGTTTACAATAACTTTGAAATAGGCCCTGATATTTCAGTAAACAAATTTCAACTAATCTTTGAATGTTTAAAACAAGGCATCCCTGCACCTTTTATAGAACAAGGTGAGGAAGCTATTATAAATGATCTACGATCAAGATTTATAAATTAGAATCAACAGTGCATATTCCTTTTTGACTTGGTCAACTATATCTTGTGGCACAGGTTGCCAGCTAGCAACCATCTAGGTAGCTTACTTTCCTCTAAGTACCTGATGCAGATGTTTCCCTTGTGGTGCATCTTCATTTACTCCTCAGGCTCTTCTTCTTCATCATGATCATCATAATCATCACTTTCTGTGTCTTCATCATCCTGATGGATATCACCTTGTATATGGACCTCCATTATCATCCTAATATTTTAATATGCTTCTACTATCTTTTCAACTTCCCTGCCATCCTGAGTTTTAGCTTTACTGATGGTGTGCTTGTAGGCTTGAAAGAAATAGGCCCTGATATTTCAGCAAACAAATTTCAATTAAGCTTCGAATGTTTAAAACAAGGCATCCCTACACCTTTTATAGAACAAGGTGAGGGAGTGGTTACAAATGATCTACGATCAAGATTTATCAATTAGAATCAATGGTGCATATTCCTTTCTGAATTGGTCAAATGTATCTCGTGGCACAGGTTGCTAGTTGGCAACCATCTAGGTAGCTTACTTTCCTCTAAGCACCTGATGCAGATGTTTCCCTTGTGGCGCATCTTCAATTACTACTCAGGCTCTTCTTCTTCATCATGATCATCATGATCATCACTTTCTGTGTCTTCATCATCCTGATGGATATCACCTTGTATATGGACCTGCGTTATCGTCTTGATATTTTCATATGCTTCTACTATCTTTTTAACTTCCCCACCATCCTAAGTTTTAGCTTTACTGATGGCGTGCTTGTGGACTTGAAACTTATCTCGGAGGGTCTCCAATTTACCCTTCCTACTGCTCAATGTTTCATTGTAGTTCTCAACTCTAACCTTGATCCTCATGATCTTGTTCATTGCTTCCTCTGTCAGGAGTTGAGAGGGTCATCAGCCATTGGCTAGAAGTTATTATGTGGAGCTTTTATGGCAAAGTCTGCATCTTAGTTTTCAATTTTCCCCTCTACTTTTCCTTCTAAGGCCTCTAGGATCTCTGCTTCATAAGACATCATGTTGTGCAATTTCACACTGATATCTCTCAATTTATTAATGCACTTATTTAGTACATCACATTCAAACATGATGTCTTTATACCAAATATCTACTAGCATAGTAGTGTTACTATCTAGTACCTTATTACTTATTAGGATCTGAGGATTAATCCTCTTTATTTCACTCAAAGCACCCAGGGCTTTCTCCAACTAGAATGACCTCCTTCTGGTCTCAGTCTGTAATTTATCAAGTTTCTTCCTGGAAATACTCAAAGAATTCCACATCTGCAAAGAGGCTCTCACTACTTCCTCAGCTCCTGTTATTGCTGATGACATCCATTTCCTCATTATCACTGACTCATGCATCATAAGGTCTAATTTATTAACCTCTTCTTGAGAAATTGCAGTTAATGGGACTACCTGATCTAATGGTGTATGATCAGGGTTAATCAACCCTTTTATGTATGGGCATAGTTGAGCAATGTGCTCTTTATGCTACTTATTCTTCTCATTTTCTCTCTTCACCCTTTGGGTCAAAGAATCTATTATATCCTTCCCTTTTTGACCTTCTTGGTCTTCATTGGCAAAGCCTAAGTCAACTGTGCTAATCTGGAATTCTTCTAGGGCTATTTTGCCTTTCTCTTTCTCAACAATGGGAAGTGCTACCTGAGCGGTCCTTTTGCCTATAGAAGGATCTCTTCTTATTGCAGATGTTAATTTGGCTTTCCTCTTTGGCTTCATGATGGTTTTTGAAAACAATGTTGAAACACCAAATTCCTGAATCTCGAAACCCGATTCCGTACCTATCTTTTTCTCAAGCCATTGGGGTACTTGATCTCTAGATCCTTGGTATCCATCATCATCATCATGTTCACCTTGATCTCCATCATTTGTCTAGGTTCTTGGTGGAGAAGGTGACTTCCTTATTTCTTCCTCATGATATTCTTCATGAGGGGGATCTTGTTGTGTTTCTTCTTCTGGAGGAACTTCCTCTTCTGATGGAGGATCATGTTGTGTATCTGCATGCTGATCTTGTACTTAATCCAGTAATACTTCCTTTTGTGTTTCATCCACTTTAGGGATTTCTTCATCCTGAGGCACATTTGTATCCGTGGATATCATTATATTTGAACTAGGTGCATCTACCTGATCCTGGATCACATTTTGATCCGCACCTGATGTATCTACCTCCTTGGTCTTAAGGTTTTCATGACCTAATGTTTCTTTATCACCTGAGGTTTCTTGAGTCCGGAGGGCATCATCACCTAATGTGTCTTTATCATTCCTGCACTTTTCTTGGACTTCTACTATCTTGGGTTTAGCTGGTATTTCTTGTTGTTTTGGGCCCATATCTGGAGTGTGGCTCTCCACTTCTTTTTGTTTAACTTCTTCAACATTTCCTGCTTTATCAAGTGCACCTGCTTGATGTTCAGGACTTGCATCCTCCCTGTATGTTAGATCTATCACCGCACAGCTAGCTACCTAATCAACTAACTTATCAAGCCCGATTTGTTGGGCTGCCCTCTTTGGACTATTCTCTTTCTCTTGCTCTATTTGCTTCAACTCTTCTAATATCACCCTCTGTGAGGATGAAGTTCCATAAGGTGTCATGTGAGTGTTAGAAGTAAGGGTCTCCATCTACTGAGAAGTCACATTCTGTACCACTTCATCATCTGATAGGTCCACAGTTTCCTCTAATGATAAAGGACCACCTTGAACTGCTCTAGTGGCTTTTTTTGATTTGTCTTCAGCCTTCTCAGTCTTAAACTAAATTATGGTAGAAAGTGGCACATCATGTTGTAATTCTTTCCTAAACACTTCACTACCAGTCCCCTTAATATTACAGAGTCATGTCTTATTTCACCCCTCATAGATGTTCTCTGTCTTTTAGGTTGTGATGCCACTAGGGGTGCCTTCCTCTTTCTTGTGACCATCATGGGGTCATCATCTTCAGGCTCCTTATCTATTGGCTCCTCCTCAAGAATGATATCTTCTTCCACATTCTCCTATGAGGTTTGGCCCTTATCTCTTATTGCTGCAGTGTCCACAGCTGGCCTTAGGATTCCTTTTGTTCTTGGTTCATCTACCAAAGGCTATGAAGATGAGGCTAATGCCTATCCTGATGCAGATGCACCTTCAGCTGATGTATCAACTCTTTCAACTATTACCCCTTTAGGAGTATCATCAGTTTTCTTCTTTCCTCTAGGGGGGTCCTTTGCTTTGTTTCTAAGGTGGCAGCCTTTCTCCATTGGATTTTCTCTTCTCCACAAGAAAGTCATCATATTCCTCATCTGAAATCTCATGCCTTTTCCTCTTGTTATCCACTGTGAGGGCTACACCCTTCTTCTTCATTGTATTGATTTGTTCATTTACCCATGCTTGGGTCAACTGTAGCACCTGACCTTTAAACTGATCTAATGAAATATCTTCAGGTTGTGTCAGGTTAGGGGTTGAAATGGTGTCATTATACACCTTTTTCTCTTCATATTCATTTGACAATAACTTGCCATCATCTTTCTTCAATTGTGTAGGCACTGGAATGCAATCAAATGTCCTAACCTGATTGAGGGTGAGCTTTTGTTATTTTCTTTTTCTCACCTCAGCCTCATCCTCACAATCAGCCCAGAAATCCTCTAAGTTCTTCTTATGTATAGGCTAGCCTATGATCTTTTACATCCTTCCATAGGGGTCATATGATCTAGCCAATTGGAATGGCTGTAAATTCACCATGCTCAGACCTGCTATGGCCTTCTTTATGTTTTCAGAATCAGGGCATATGTAACACCCTATAGTCACTGGAGGTATTTTGTTGTTTTCTTTGTATGCATCCTTTATAGTTGATACCTGTCTCAAAAATTCCATCAAGACTACCCCATCAGTAGGGTACCTAGGTAACATTAAGGGCTATCCCTCAAAACCTTCTACTCTGATGTAGGAAAATGTGGCGAACTGGATGAACTAGGCACCATGCTTGTATACAACTTCCTGAGCTTCCATGCTCAGTCTTTTGGTTCTACCCTCCTCCATTGTTCTGACCAGATGCATAGAAAATGCATCATTCACTAATTTGTAATCAGGGAGATAGTTTGTTCTTTGCAACTAAGGGTAATGGTCCCATATATGGGCATCATTCAAACTGCCACCAATCTTTCCAACTGTGGTGAGTGCATCAAATGTACCCTTGTATGCACATGAATATACAACATATGAAGTCATATAAATGAACATTCCAGGCCCCGTAGGTTCATTATTTATTCATCTAGGGCATCACTGATGATTTTAGCCCATAATGGCTTATTGTCTGTGTAAATGCACATCATGATGACCCCATACGTCCAATCCTTGAAACTTCCAACAGTAGGCTGGCCTGTCACTTTGCTGAGTGGGGCAATCATATACTAATTTTCATCATCAAAGTCAAATTTGTACAGGTGCACTGGTAATTTGGTAGAGGCAGTGTAAGTGTTATTCTTTTCTCTCCATTGGTACATCCTCTTTCTTGTAGTCTTTTTGTTATTTATATACTCAGTCTCCAGTTTTCTTAGATCCATACTGATTACCTTCTTTCCAAGTGGGAGGTTGAAAGTAGTTGCAATCCCTTTGATGGACAGATCTACATATACCCTACCATGTTTTTCTACTCTCCTTGTCTGAGGGTTGTAATTCCTTGCACATTCTATTATCAACTCTGGAGTTTCCATGGAATAAGGAAATCCAGCCACATGCCACATTCCTGATGTGAATATGGAGTCCAGTAGGGTACTTTCTTTATCATTATGCATCTTCGATGACCATGCCACTAAATCTATGTTTCCCTAATGAGTATCCCTAATGAAACCATACTTGAACTCCACTCCCTTAGGCTGAGTAAACATAGGTTTAAGAAATTCAGACTCAGACTTGTTCTACCTGACGTCCGCCATGGATTCCTACAATGAACATGACTGGTCTTACCATTTGATATTCATATCCATTCATACATAGCATTATACGTTTACGACATCATGCATATTATACTTATTAATCTCTATTTCATCATGATATGCATAATTAAAATCTCAAACCAATGGAAAAGAATCTGTATGCATCAAAATATAAATTTTTATTAAAGATTTAAACTATCGTCAAAAACCCTAAATTTATATCAAAATGCACCAACAGAAAAGATTTAAGATCAAATTATTGAAACCAAATAAAAATAGATGTTACCGAATGATTTATGAAATGTGGTTGCTCAGAATAGTAGCGTAACTCCAATGTAAATGTTGCCGGGGGCCATAAATGATGGATGAGCTTGATTTTATAAAGTTTTGGGGACGGTTTCAAAAGTGGTTTGATCGGTTGAACGAGAAAAGGTAGGTAAAAAGGTGGTTAGGGTTATGATAACGGGCTTGTATTATTTTTTGTGAAATAAATTTAGGTTAAAGTTGTAAATAATAAATTAAATTCATTGATTTTAATTTATTATTTATGGGAAAATGGTAAAAATGAAAAGGATTTAATTAATTAATTAAAATTAATTAAATCTTTAGGATAAGAAAAAATTATGATTTAGGGATCAATTTTTTATGTCTACAGAATCCTACCTGGACATGCAAAAAATGACAACAAGAGGGTTTTTAATTACTTACCTGACAACGCTTATCTCCTGGATTAGGCTGATGATTATGGAAAAGGGGCTCAGATATCGGTGATAATCATGTGTTTTGTTCTGCTGTAGGCTGTATGTGTCCGCAGGTAGGTCGTATGAGGGTTTGAGTATGCACTCTGTAAATTCTTGTTTTGTCTCAAGGTAAATGCAGAATGACCTTGGAAATTCACTTTATATCTCATTAGTAGGGTAAATTAGGGCAAAACAGTGTTAGATCGATCAGAACCATTGATCTTCTACCATGAATCTACAGATGCTACCAGGTGTTTGCATCGTGTTTGCAATCAACGAGAATCCACCTACTACATTTATGTGCATTTAATGTCATGGGGCAAGATGAGGGGGGTGATCTTCAGAAGAATCAGTGATATTTGGAATATCGGGTGATATTCAAAATATCAAGTGATATTCAAATATCAGGTCATGTTTTAAAGATCAGGTGATATTTGAGATCACCCCTCAAAACTAAAGTGACCCCCTTTTGAAAGATCAGGATGACGTCATCGTCATATTATGAAAAAGGGTGATCACTAGAAATATACCTCTGCGAGGTAAAAAGGATGATGATGTCACCATCAGGGTGATTTTTTTGTTCATCAGGATTGGATGACATCATCGGCATATTGGATCTAGGGTGATATTTTGTGACAGGGTGATATTTGAAAGATCAGGTGATATTCAGAATATCAGGTGATACTTGGAATATCGGGGTGATATTTGGAATATCAGGGTGATATTCGAAATATGACCCCCACAAAATATATGAAGCTGTTTGATAGGTAAATACCACTATCACGTAAAATTAACATCTGGAGCTCCAGACCAAAATGATTATCAGGTGATAAAATTGGATCAGGATGATCTTACATAAGATGACTGATTTTAAGAAATATGACACCCCCAGAGTATCAGGTTTGACCAGGATTTTGACTTGTCATAACTTTCATTCCCTAAGGAATATCAGGGTGATCCAAAAGGCAAACTTGCATGAAATTTTGTACTCTTTCCAACCATGAGGTTATTGACATGAAATATTAACTTTGACTAACTAACCTCATCATGATGACTTACCCATCTCCTTTATGCAGGATCACCTGCATGAGTTATTTTTACCAGACCGCCGAAAAGCAGAAAAACCAAAAACAAGCCAAGCAGAAAGTTGGGTCCCTATTTTGTCAAGTCAAAATGGGGTGTGTTGTGTAACCACACAACACAACTACATTATGCCATCCTAGGGTTTCAATCTCTCCATCATGGCTTTGATCTTCTCTCTTCAACAGCTCTTCTTTGTTAAAACCATGGAACTCTGCATCATAAGGAAGAAGGTAACACTGCTTTCTATTCATATGAGGCATTTTATAATATATGTAGCTTTATTTATTTTTAATGGTTGCAGCCTCCTTCTTCTTTCATGGCTATCTCCATCATTATGTACTCTTTAACACCCTCTTTTTGTTTCTATATCTTTCTTCCTTCATGGTCTTCATCTGTTCTTGAAAGGTTTAAGGCCACTGTGAGGCCGTGGAAAGATCTTTCCTCCTGTCAGCAAAAAGGGTAAGAACTTGCCATTTTCATCTCTATAGCTTCATTTATCTTTGGTATTACTCTTTATAGAATGGAAAGTCTATTGGTAGACATGGGTATTGTATTTTATAGAAAAAAATGTTATATCACTGTCGGCCATGACTGTATATATCTTCTTTTGGTTTTGACTTGTCTGTAGATAAAAAAAACAAGGGTTTGAGTTTTTTAAGATGAGAGTTTTGACATCTTTTCTCCATTTTCAAAGTCTCAACCTATTATGGCCATGCTCCTTCTGTAAATAGGCATCAAATAGTGTAGATTGTCAAGGGTTTGTGAGGTTCGAAGGTAGGGTTTCAACCCTTCTTGCACTTTCATCCCTTCACAATGCCATGGCCATGCATGGTCTTTATTGTTATTTCCTTCTTTTTTGAATGTAAAGAAACAATCGTTGAACCTTCTATCAAGGGTTTGCTCATTTTGCACTTTTATGGCTTCAAACTGTTATGGCCAGTCTCCTTTATTTGAATCTTTTTTACTATGTTTGCAAAAATGACATTAGGGTTTGATATCTTGATATGGGTATATATTTTTAATGATCAATCTTTCCTTCTGTATAGCACCATCTTGACTTTGGTTTTCTTGTAGGCAAAGCATTTAAGAGTTGAAGTGTTAATAAATGGAGTTTCTTTCTTTGCTTCTCATAACACCTTCTCCTCCTTGTGACTAGCATGGATGATGATGATACACTTCCCTTATCTATCCCACTGTAGCTACTAGGTATAAGTAAGTCTTTTGATTTTCTGTATGACAAGAAATCATTTGATATTCTATAGCATACATTATCATCCCTGGGAAGTTCTCTTGTAGCTTAGATGGTCTCTTTGGCTTATTTGCATATCTCCTTAGTTTGTTAACTGTAATAGGATGGACTATTGTACTGTTATACTTGTCTTTGTTGCATCTGGATTTATACTTTATCATAGATGTTATGTTCTTATCTCTCCTTGCACCTGTAGCTGTTTGTATGTTCTTGAAATGCATATGTAGCTTAGATTGCATGCTCTTATCTCTCCTTCTTATTTCATCACTTGAATGTCTATTGCATCGTATGTATCATGGATCTTTCTCCTCCACCTGTAGTTGTCCTTGTGCATTTTAATGGTATACCTGTAGCATCCTTAACATGTTCATATCTCTTCTTTGCTATTATGCATTCTTTAAATACACCTGTATCTATCTTTCTGCATAATGACTGCTTATCTTATCATGGCTCTCATAGTAACATATATATCAAGCATCTTTCTTCATCTTTGACCATGGTAATTGACTACAATGACTGCATCATGATGGCATAATGGCATAAAAGCAATAGGACTATTTACCTTGTGACTTTCATGTTCTTTGTCCATCCTTACTATATCATTTGATATAAGTCTTCTTCTTCTTTTCTGATATTCCTCCTTCATCACTGATGCACCTCTGTAGGTGGATATGCCAACTTATGATATATCTTGACATATTCTGACTATTCATGTTTTGTAAAACCACTTTATTGATCATATCCTGACTGTTCATGGTGAAATTGATTGTATCTCTCCTTGATCTTACACTGTATCTCTTCTTAAGGCATAACACCTTCTTGACTACACCATGGCATCACTGTAGCTTTAGGCATGGGGAATAAAGTTTTTCAAAACAAAACAATGATGAAATGCATGGAATCCACCTTGTTTAACCTTGGACTGTTGCATTCTTTATACTTCATTATGCTCTATATATTTGAATATGTGTGTGCTCTATACATGACAGTCTCTTGCTTTTGAATCTATACTTGACTGTCATGCAATGGTGATATATGTGGCTGATCCATAGCTTGTTCTTTCTTTCAGATCATTGGTAGTAAGTAACAGTCTTTATTATTTGATGAATTGTGATCGTGTTGTATGCATCTGTCATTTGCATCTTTAGCCTTTAGCATGTGAAAATTCCACTTCTCATATATCTTGTGGAGCTTTACTTTATGACAGTGAATTTGGCATTATGTTTATGATTGTCTTACCTTCCATTGTTTCATCTAATGTTCCATGTGGCATTTACTTGACTGTCTTTATGAGACACTTGCAACTTGAATGTGATATGACTATTAACCTTTGAACATCTTTAACAGTATGAAAACAACATGATAAATACCTCGTGTAGAATGTTGTCTCATCTTTGAAATTATACTTGTATTCTTTATTGCATAGCAAGGCATTGAATGGTATCTCTGCTTTGATGTGTTTCATATGGACCTAGCTATTAATAACATAGCATGAGGAAGCAACATATGATGTAATTTGTTCATTACTCTTGATATCTTTCTTCACTAAGTAAGAAAGAAGCATGCTGGGCTCAACCCTTATGGGAGCCACATTTAATCCACATGCTTATTTGTCTTCAAATCAGCAACAAAACTTGTCCTATACCTATATAGTGAACAAACAAGTTAGCATAAAAAGTACCTGATAGTGTTGATTGATCTTCTTCATGTTTTCTTCCTGATTTTTGTCATATAGCTAATATGATTTCTCATCTGAATGCATGATATGATAAGTAGATGTCTTTGTTTGATAAAAGCATGTGATAATTTTAAACATCCAGAGCACTAACAAGGTTGTCCCTAAAATTATGTAGGTTTCAACTTGATGATGGCTTGGAGTGAAGATTGAAGATTTAAGACTTGAAGGTGAGCTTCAATAGCAACCTCCATCATCAGGCAATGATGGATGTTTAACCTTATCATGTGTTTATTTCTTTCTCTTTTATCAAATAGATACATAGCTTGCATGTCTGCAATTGCTTAGTCTAGTTACTCCCACGACTTGTGTGGGACATATTTGAACACTTCTTTTTAAACATGATCAGTTAATTTGTCTTATACATATAATGTATATGTATTTCTTTTTGAATCAATGCAGGAAATAAAGTAACAGATACTTGGATGTATGTTCAAAACATGACATGAAATAACAGTGCAATACAATATCTTTCTCTCTTTTATTCAAAACTGATTAATTGAAAAACCAATTTAACTTATAACTCCTAAAAGATGAAATTGTGTAGAACAACGGTATCTCCTTGAATGTTTGATTTATTGATAATCAATTCTTTTGTCATGATAACTTATTAGTCCTGATTGGACTGATGGGTTATCCTGACAACTGGATTTTTTTTCTACTCTATCAAGGCATTAACCATTCAATAAATGCATAACTTTGAAGTTTTCTTTGATTCCTTCTAAACAACTGCACTCAGGTCCAACTAATTTTAAGTGTGAAAAAAAAATTAGTAACATTTGTGGTGACCTCTTAGGGGTGTTTGCCTACTAAATAGTTTGGAACCAATAGCCTATCCTTTGTTTTGGGCATAGAGTCATTTTTGCCGTAAACTTAGAAATTCTACAACTCACACTAACTAAAAATAGCAGCAACAACTAACTAAAAACTGAAACTAAAATTGATTTACCTAACACAAAACCAGCAACATGTGCAAAAGTACTTCTTGGAAACAAAACAACTAAATTGAAATTCTACCTACCCTACCCTAACTAGCCAAAGGTGTTGGTCAAATGAATCTGTTAACTGTTTGGTTAAAATAACTTCCCTTCCTCAATAGGGAACACTGATTCACATGATTATGAGTGTCTAAAATTAGATGAAGTACAAGAAAGTACTCAACAAATTTCTACAATTTTGATGACAAAATGTAGAAAAATTCACTCACCAGCTAAACCTGATCATGCAAACCTCTGTCGCGGGGAAAAAAGAGGATTTGATTTTGCTGTTCTAAGGCTGAAAACTATTCAGTTGGTACAACAATATTCTATACTTGCTTCTTCATTTCTCTGGAAACCATATCCCCGATTGGGCATCCTCTCATAATGATGTATTCTTAGCTGATGATTGTGATGTCTAGATTTGGATCTGATGTCATATGATCACTTGTACTTTCAATCTGATCTGCAACAGTTAGCTCATATGATCTATACTCTTTGGCCTGATCCTATTGATCAGAAAATACTGATTCACATGGTATTAGATTATCATCTAGGTTAGAACAAAAATCCTCAATAATACCTGAAAACAAGGTTTCATATGACTGGAAATCATGTACTGAAATTATATGCTCCTCATTTCCTGGTTTAAGCTCTTGATCATTACAAGAATCCAACATATTGGCAAGCCCCCTACAGGCTGAACAGTCAGGATCTTAACAATTAGAAACAAAAATATCTTGAAAATTTTGAACTTTCTCAATTAGTTCATCTGGTTGTTCTGAAAATAGATCAGATGTATTATTCTGCCAGAGAATATTATTTGATTTAGTTTCAGATTCTGATTGGTTAATCTCATGCACATATAAAACAAGATCATTGGCATCTGAAATGCAACTATCCTTTGCTCTTCTAGCTAAACTAAAACATCAACTTCATTAAAGATCAGCAGTACCTTGTGTTCTGCAATGTCAACTGGTTGTCTTAAATCAACTGGTACTTGTAGGATATCTTCATCTTGGTCAATAAAAGAAGGTAGTTGATCAAACAAAAAGATATAATCCTTTTCTTTCTTAAGTCTATTCTCATCTGCAACTTGGGTAATCTATTTTGGTAATTAAAGATTCTCCCCTTCAAATACTTGTTCTTGCATTATATCTGATTTTTCTTGATTGAAACCTGGAATCCTAATTGGTTAAAGTTTTATTGATACTTCTTCCCTTTTTTGATCTTGGATTGGTATGGAAGAATTATCTTTGATAAGATTTGGTACTCTATAATTAGGACATTCAGTACAAGAAGGCTGCCATGGATGTTTATAAGCCTGATGATTTGATTTAGGTACTTGATATGACAGATACTGAGAACTAATAGACTGATCCTAAATATGAATAGGTACCTAATTATAATCAGAATTCTTGAAACTTGAAACTTGATTCCTACTAACCTCAGTTTGAGAATGCTGATCCGGAATAAATGAAGCTGTCTGGATGTTCTGTTTTGCGCAAATACGTCATCTGTGCCTCTTTTGTTGCAATCTATCTTGCAAGATCTTGTTCAAATTATATCCTTTGTGTCTCTAATTCCTGGAGATAGGCCTGATAATCCATCTCCTCCTGTTGATACTCTTGTTGCCTCTTGAACTCTTCTAGGTTCTTTGTGACTTCTAACAATGTCTTGCTGATGTCACTCATGCTATACTTCATATCTCAAATTTCTTGGAACTGATTTTGGATATGTAAATGCTGATATGAAGGATGAGCAGGGGTGGGTGGGAAGTGAACATGTTGAGCATGTTAATTTATTTGCAAATCAAAGAAATTAGGAACAAAATCAGTAGTATGGCTGATCTAAAATGACTGATAAAATGGAGGATTGGCAGTGTTCTCATGATATGATGGATGATATGACATATTTCTATGAAGGAAAGACATGTTTATTCATTCAAAAGATCTGATCTATCAAACCAGAAAGATAGAGTCACCAGGTATTTGTAGATAAACCTCTAAAAAGGCTGAATTAACTGTTGATCATACCAAAAACAAAAGTAATGATAAGTCTTATTGAACTGACAATCAGTTCAAAGTCCCACCAGGTGTGCCAAAAACTGTTATCACTGGGAATTGCACCCATATGCAAGGCTAGTGAAGCATTGTAATTCCATGTAACATGGGACTAATTTTAGGTTGTGGGTGCCCTATGATGAAATTAGACCTCTAGATTGTGGGTTGGTTCCCTTCAAATGTTCTATTGAGATGTATGTTTTTTACTATTTGGGAAAAGGGAAGAAAGAATTAATTGAATATAAAAGATAAAATGGTGATACACCTAATTTGGGGTAAAAATAATGCAATCTAATCCACAATGTTTGCTTAGAAAACTAACTTTACACAATCTAGACTTGACATAAATACCACAAAAATGATTCTAAGGAAGGTTTGAAAACAAGTTTTTATGAAGGAAATGGTTTTTTCACAACACAAAAAGACTATTTTTGGTTAACACAACCTAAGACCTATGATGAATATATACTTTAATGCTGCAAGCAAGGAAGTGAGACAATAATTTTAAAGGTTTAATAATAAAACATAGCAAAATTTCATCAAATTACTTCAATAATCAACACTAAAAGGAAAGGTAATTCAGCTAATCTAAAATAAACAAAGGAAAGCTTTGCAAATAAGACAAAAGTATAACCTGTAACCTGCTGATCTCTCAATAAAACTATAAAAGTGAGCTACAAGAATTCTCCAATCTGTCTGAATTGGAATGAGAATCAAGAACTAGCAAAAACAAACTTTTGATTTACAATATATAGGTTTGCTCTCTCCAAGAGGCATGCAAAAAATATGGACCTGCAGATAACTACCTCTAAAAATACTCATTCCTGAGCAACCTCAAAAATCTTCAAAACTAGGGCCTAAAACTGCCACAAATTGACCAAAATAGCTTCAATTTGGGCCTCTCTATATGTTTGACCAAGGACCCTAAAAGTCATGCAAAACCTCTTAGGTGGCCTAGTTAACTCAACTAATCAATTTGGATGATTTTGCATGAGCAAAATTGATTGTGAGTAAATAATAAAGTAATAGAATAATTACTCTATTATTGGTTACAATTTGTTCTTATTTCAATTTTACAACTTGTGGAAAATAATTAAGTAATTTGGAAAATATTACTTTATTATTTATTTATAATTAATGACTTTTTAAAATCGTACATGATTTGAAGAAAAATATCACTCCTTATCACTCCAATTACATTTGCCTAATTTGCATGATATGAGCAAAAATAGGACTTAGGAGAAAAAAGAAAACTCCTTATACCACCATGTGAGAAAAATCCCTATTTTGCATGATTTAAATATACATCAAGGAAAAAATTATCCTTGTCACTCCACATGTTCTAAGGGGAAAATAATATCACCCTTATATCTCCATGCATAGTATATGCCTTCATGCATAAATTTTATCTCTCATCATAACATGATATCAAACACCTTATTACTCCTACACATTATATCAACATGCATCAAAATGTATCCTCACCTTATATCTCCATCATTATACTACCAGCATGCATAATCAGTTACCTTGGAAAACTCCATTTCAGTCTCATGCATGCCATGTCTAAAAACACACCCTCTTGGCTTTGTTAGCCACTATGCATAATTGGTAGGTATCCTTACCTTTTGATGTCTTGAATAAGGAAAAAAAACCTAAGCATGTGTATCATTGTCTATGAAATATCTGACCACCAAGGAATCCCTAAAAGGTTTATAAGGCATGAAGCCTTTCTCTCCCATCATATTGACCCTCTTGACTTAATAAAAATTAAGTATTAATCTTTTTTTGTTAGCCACTCCATGTTATGATGGCTAGGATCTTCAAGACAAAAGGTCTTGACCACGGCACTCCTTTGGATAATGTAATTATTTGTTTTTGCAAGTCAAAAACAAACTTGGTAAACAAAAAGACTTCAAACAAAAATAATGAAACACCCCTAAAATTGTTCATTATTCATTTGGTCTTCCTTCTTTCAGAGCTCTGCAATTGCATTATGCTAGCCTATGGTTTCAATCTCTCCATCATGGCTTTGATCTTCTCTCTTCAACAACTCTTCTTTGTTAAAACCATGGAACTCTACATCATAAGAAAGAAGGCAACACTGCTTTCTATTTCATATGAGGCATTTTATAATATATGTAGCTTTATTTCTTTTTAATGGGCATGCCCTCCTTTCATGGCTATCTCCATCATTGTGCACTCTTTAACACCCTCTTTCTATTTCTGTATCTTTCTTCCTTCATGGTCTTCATCTGTTCTTGAAGGTTTTAAGGCCACTGTGAGGCCATGGAAAGATCTTTCCTCCTGCCAGCAAAAAGGGTAAGCACTTGCCATTTCATCTCTATAGCTTCATTTGTCTTTGGTTTTACTCTTTATAGAATAGCAAGTCTATTGGTAGACATGGGTATTGTATTTTATAGCAAAAAATGCTATATCACTATCGGCCATGACTGTATAGATCTTCTTTTGGTTTTGACTTGTCTGTAGATGAAAAAACAACAAGGGTTTCAGTTTTTTAAGATGGTTTTGACATCTTTTCTCCATTTTGAAAGCCTCAACCTGTTATGGCCATGCTCCTTCCATAAATAGGCATCAAATAGTGTAGACTGTCGAGGGTTTGTGAGGTTTGAAGCTAGGTTTCAACCCTTCTTGCACTTTCATCCCTTCACAATGCCATGACCATGCATGGTCTTTATTGTTATTTCCTTCTCTTTTGACTGTAAAGAAATAATGGTTGAACATTCTATCAAGGGTTTGCTCATTTTACACTTTTATGGCTTCAAACTATTATGGCTAGTCTCCTCTATTTGAATCTTTTTTATTGTGTTTGCAAAAATGATATTAGGGTTTGATATCTTGATATGGGTATACATTTTTAATGAGCAATCTTTCCTTTTGTATAACACCATCTTGACAGTGGTTTTCCTATAGGCAAAGCATTTAAGAGTTGAAGTGTTAATAAATGGAGTTTCTTTCTTTGCTTCTCATAAAACCTTCTCCTCCTTGTGACTGGCATGGATGATGATGATACACTTCCCTTATCTGTCCCACTGTAGCTACTGGGTATAAGCAAGTCGTTTGATTTTCTGTATGACAACAAATCATTTTATAGTCTTTAGCATAAATTAGCATCCCTGCGAAGTTCTCCTGTAGCTTAGATAGTCTCTTTGAATTATTTGCATATCTCCTCATATTGCTAACTATAATATGATGGACTGTTGTACTGTCGCATCATCTTTTAACTATCATACTTGTCTTGTTGCATCTGGATTTATACTTTATCATAGATGTTATGTTCTTATCTCTCCTTGTACCTATAGCTATTTGTATGTTCTCGAAATGCATATGTAGCTTAGATTGCATGCTCTTATCTCTCTGTTATTTCATCACTTGAATGTCTATTGCATCGTATGTATCATGTATCTTTCTCCTACACCTGTAGTTGTCCTTGTGCATTTTAATGGTATACCTGTAGCATCCTTAACATGTTCATATCTCTTCTTTGCTATTATGCATTCCTTAAATACACATGTATCTGTCTTTGTGCATAATGACTTCTTATCTTATCATGGCTCTCATAGTAACATATATATCAAGCATCTTTCTTCATCTTTGACCATGGTAATTGACTACTATGACTGCATCATGATGGCATAATGGCATAAAAGTAATAGGGTTGTTTACCTTATGACTTTCATGTTCTTTGTCCATCCTTACTGTAGCATTTGATATAAGTCTTGTTCTTCTTTTCTGCTATTCCTCCTTCATCACTGATGCACCTCTATAGGTGGATATGGCAACTTATGATATATCCTGACATATTCTAACTATTCATGTTTTGTAAAAGCCACTTTATTGATCCTGTCCTCACTATTCATGGTAAAAGTGACTGTATCTCTCCTTGATCTTGCACTGTATCTCTTCTTAAGGCATAGCACCTTCTTGACTGCACCATGGCATCACTGTAGCTTTAGGCATGGGGGATAAAGTTTGTCAAAACAAAACAATGATGAAATTCATGGAATCCACCTTGTTTAACCTTGGACTGTTTCATTCTTTATACTTCATTATGCTCTATGTATTTGAAACTGTGTGTGCTCTATACATGACAGTCTCTTGCTTTTGAATCTATACTTGATTGTCATGCAATGGTGATATATGTGGCTGCTCCATAGCTTGTTCTTTGTTTAAGATCACTGGTAGTAAGTAACAATCTTTATTATTTGATGAATTGTGATCATGTTGTATGCATCTATCATCTACATCTTTAGCCTTTAGCATTTGAAAGTTACACTTCTCATATATCTTGTGAAGCTTTACTTTATGATAGTCAAGTTGGCATTATGTTTATGATTGTCTTGCCTTCCACTATTTCATCTGATGTTCCATGTGGCATTTACTTGATTGTCTTTATGAGACACTTGCAACTTGTTGGGTGAATATTTTGTCATTTATCTAACTAACAACAAAATGGTTATATCAATCGCAGTATTATGAGATAAATCTCTCCTCTCACTAAGGGGAGGTTCCCTTTTAACTATTACAAACTTATTTACACAAAATACTAGATTTGGAGGTGTGTTACATTCATCCTTTTCTCTTTTTTTAGAAAAGATGTTTACAATGTTTCACGGTAATATTCAATAAAACAATAATCAACAATATTCTTGTAAGTTGAAGCACATGTCTTTCAACTTACTTTACAACAAGATTCACGAACCAAGTGAATAATCTCAAGTACAAAGTCTTCAAATTATCCCTAGAAAGATTTTAAAAGTAACTGTATCACCAGTTGGAGCACAAAGTCTGTCAACTAACAACACCACTGATTCATGCGAATGTGATTGAAAATCATAGCGCAAAGTCTACAAGTTCTCAACACGATTCATAATCAAAGCGAACAACTACAATCTCAAATTCTTTATAATCCTTCACCAAGAAACACTTTCAACACACATAGATTCAAGGAAATAATATAACACAAAGTTTATATAACTTATCTTGAACGTCCTCCAATCGTAATAACCAAACACCACTTTATCCAATCAATCAACAAGAGAAATCAGCAAAAATGCCATATGTACATCCTCACTCATACAAATTTGATTCAACACAAAGTTTGATATCAAAACTCACCTTCGTTATTGATTGGAATTGATCATATAATTTGAACACAAAGTCTCAAAGTTGAGTCTCAATTTGGGCAGCACTTTGTTGCATAAGATTAAAGATAAAAATTACAATGAAGGCCCTCTTTATTTATAGGGAGAGGCCTTGAAAAAATTTAGGAAAAACCTAACTACTTTGACTTATTTAAAAATAGGAGTCCTTATTGACTTGGTACTTCCTATGTTTTTACATGTAATTACATATGAGAAAAGTACATGTAAAAGTGTCTAAAACTAAATGAAAAGTACATATGAAACTACAAAAATATTCTAAGACATGATGGCTTTCATCAACTCCCATTCCCTATAATCTGCACACATCTTCATGATGATCGGTCCATGAACCCAATTCAAGAATAACTTGCTAGGTTTTATGACTCAGCATCTTTGTGTGCCACTTCCATTGTCACTGCTATTCACTCTCCAATGTCTATTGCACTATCCATACATGATTGCTCATCTCTAAACACAACTGCTCCTCCTTGACTACAAGTGGCACAACACATCATTCTCATTGTCATGACTATGAATTGAATCACCTGTCTCCATGAGTAATGGCTTTCAACATCCTTCTTTACTGTCATGTATAGGCTCCTATTATCAGACCCCTACTATCTTGTGCTTCATTACTTTTGCCTTCTTAGGAGATGGGCCAATCATTTGAAAGATAGACTCCTTCAGATGACGTGATGACCTCAACAACTTTGCAAGAGAAACCGTAACAAAATGTCATGATCTTGCAGTTAGGGGAAATACTGGTAATTTTGGGAAACTGCATGTTGGTGATCATGATCAAAGGGGTGAGCTTGAAAGGGCTAAAGAGCAAGCGGGTCAAAAAAATGAAGGAAAGCGGGCTCAGGATAGCTTTTAGAGAATTCTCCAGAGTTAGAAAATTTCTAAATAGGGTGATGCATGGGCAGCAAAATTTGCCACCCTTGCATGTAAGGGATAGTTCACAAGTGTATCGACAGCCATTTTTACTGATTTTGCATGTTTGGAGAACAGCAAGTGTATTTATGTTTGAGCGGCAAAAAATGACGACAATGTATTTGATCTGGGGAAATTGCAAGTTTAATGTCCAAGCGGCAATTTTTGCCGACAATGCATATGGTATAAGAGTTAAAAGATTTTCATGTAAGGGCGGTGAATTTTGCCACCCATACACTTCCACTTGAAAGCATTGTCAAATACATGAGTGGCAAAATATGATGATACCGCACATTAGGTAGGGTTGTAGGTGTTTGAGTGGCAAAGAACACAGACTCTACATGTTTGATAGGAAATCTTCTATGTAAGGGTGGCGAATTTCACCGCCCATACACCTTGCATTTGGAAAAACTTTAAATACCTTAGCAGCAAAATTACCAACTTCACATCTTGAATACATATGGAGATCAACGATTTCATGAGACAAAAATTACGAAAACCCTTCACAAGATAAAATCAGTCAAAAAGGGGGTTTAAAACAAAAATAGGGTTTTAACACAAAAAGAAGAAAGATATGAAAAACTACAATTTTGCTTTGAACAATATACAAACAACATAATCCGCAAAGGACAAGGGTTTGATCATTCTAACAAGAAATGGAAAATTTTAATAACAAAACAATAAAGAAAAACACTTACCTGTTTAAACAGAGGAAACCCTAGGTGCGCCAACTGCAACTCAAAATCTGTTGCAATAAAAAATACGTGATCAAACGGTCGAAGAAAGGACTCGTGAATCACCTAGGAGGTTTTTGATCAAAAGAAACGACGAGAAACAACATTGAAATAACACATTTTAAAGCTTGAAATCAAGCCTTTAATATTTGGCACGAGTGGCCATTAATGTCACTTGGAGTTCAAGATCTTGAGGATCTTGCTCAGGTGGTGATTTCAGGTGCTCCAACACGTGTTTCACAAAGAATGCAAAAGCAGCAAAAACCATCGATCTTGCAAATATTAAAACCCCTTTTTAAAGAAAACATGCAATAGTGGCGAAAAGTGCCGCTCAAGCATGTGGAAGAAGAAAAACTATGTAAAAGCGGCAGAAACTGCTGACATTACACATAAACAAAAAGACATGTAAAAGCAGTGAATTTGGCTGACTTTACATGTGAAGACTCAAATTTTACTAACACCCTAAAAATGACTAAAATTGATATTTTGATCGGTTTACGACTTAATCGATTTGCGCCAACTTTGAGGAATCGATTCGAGGGAATGTCGCAAACTAGTTTAGGATGTCAAATGACTTCGCACAAGACCAAGAGAATCTTGTCTCAATTTGTGAACTTAGAGTGTAGATCATGAAACAGACAAGTTTCATGGGGGTTGTCTACAAAAATGAGCGTAGCTGATTTTGAGAACAACAGCTGGCTCTAACTGGGGAACTTCCATCGATCAAACTTTGAAATGATTGAAGGGAGGAGAATCTAGTCTCTAAGTGCCTTCATCCATGTCATTGGGCTATAGAGTCAAGCTACCAAAAAGAAAAAGACACAAAAGACTAATCAAAAACACAAAAAGATTAAAATGAAAAGGACACAAAAAACTGTACAAAAATATGAAAACTTATTTGTCACTTCACTTTGAGAAAAGATTCAGATGATGTCTGTTGTGAGGTAGCAGAAAAGATGTTCCACTTCTTTTTCTTTTATTGTTGAAAGAGTAACACTTCCCAGTGTTTGTCATTCTAGGATCTTCTTCTACATCCAGATTGAATTGCCCAACTGATGCTGATGAATTTGGTCCCAACTGTCATCACCATTTGACAAAGCAATTAGGCTCATTAAAAAGTTTCTTCAGAGAAACCAATCGTTTGGAAATGCCATTTCCTTTTAGCTACAAAATCCCTTCACTTGAAAAGAATGATCCCTCTATTTCTAGACCTCCATTTGAAACACTATCCAATAACTCAGGATCTTCATTAGAAATCAAGAAATAAGTACCCAAATCAGAAGATTCAAAGAGAATCTAAGCTTTTGGATCTTCAGATTTCATCATTGTGTACTTGGCCTACCTTTCAGGATGAAACTCCTGCATAATACCCTTAACAGGTATTCTTGCCTCAGACATTTGAATCTTTGTCTCCTCAGCATGATCTATGATATCAACAAGCTGATATGGATTTACTACAGAAGATGAAAATCTCTCATTTTGAGGTTTTTCATTGGGGGTACTGGTCTTAGGAACAAGGGATGAAGTAGGAAGATCTGATGTACTTACTTGGTTGTCACCAGCCACATATTGATGATTAAATTGATTCTGTGACCATGTAAGAATGACATAAGATTCATCAAAAGCATCTTCTTCTTGTTTTATTTCACCTTCCAAGTTCAAGAACCCGGTGGTAGAGTCGCCAGCTAACTGCTCTTCACCTTCCGTGAAAAGATTAGCATCATCTTCTCCTTGATCATATTCTGATTGAAGAAGATTGTCTTGCTCTAATTCATAATAGAAGATTGCTACATCCACAGGTCGTGCTTCCAAAGCAAGTATTCCTTGTTGTGGAGGAAACCTATTTTGATTCTGGTCCCTTGAAGCATTGCCTTGATAATTCAGAGCATCATGAGAAGTTCCCCTTGATATGCCCTTATAGAAGGGAATGGACAAATTCTGTGACACCTATTCTTTCAGAGCTAACAGCTCATCAGTCAACTTTTGCACTATAGGATCAATAGTGCTTGTAGAAGATAAAGCCAAAGAGGGCTGCCCACTAGTCCTAACATAATCCTTCTTCAACTTTCCTGCCAAGATCAAATCATCCTCCACTTCAACTACCAAACTTTGAGCAACTGCAAGATCAGCTGGTGCTACTCTTCGTAAAAGAAAACTTACTTCTGGCAACTGTGAGTTGATGAAGAAGCATTTTAGGTTCTCAGCTGTAGGTTGAGCAACAGTTGGGATCCTATTCTTTAGCTTATTGAACTTTGCCACAAACTCATGCATGGGCTCATGTAGTTCTTTTTTCATTTGAGTAAGTTGGGCCAACAAGGCATAAGCATCTTCTGTTGGCTTTAATCTAGCTTCAAACTGAGTTCGAAGTGTATTCCATCCAGTGACAGTTCCAGGTTTAAGGTGATATAACCAATCAACTGCAACACCTTGGAATGTTTCTACAAACAGTCTTACAGAAACATCTTCATATTCAACTCTGAGAACACCACATGCAATGTAGAAAGCTGCAATGTGCTCATTTAGATGTTGTTTACCATCCCTGTAGAACTTGGGAAAGTTCTTACGTGAACCCCGACGTAGTTCATGTAGAGGCTGAGTCAATTTCAAAGGACCAAATGCATTTCCCCAGGGACCTAGGACAGCCATACTCTTAACAAACAATAGAGTAGATATAATAAAAATATATTACACAAAGATGAGGCTGGTATGCTTCAACCAAAGGCGAGAGGCTCTTGGTTGCGCATTCGATCCCCAGCACAACTTGAATGTGCTATGACTGTTAACCTTTGAACATCTTTAACAGTATGAAAACAACATGAGAAATACCTGGTGTAGAATGTTGTCTCATCTTTGAAATTATACTTGTATTCTTTATTGCATAGCAAGGCATTGAATGGTATCTCTACTTTTGATATATTTCATATGGACCTAAGCTCTTGATAACATAGCATGAGGAAGCAACCTATGATGTAATTTGTCCATTACTCTTGATATCTTTCTTGACTAAGTAAGAAAGAAGCATATTGGGCTCAACCCTTGTGGGAGCCACATTTAATCCACATGCTTATTTGTCTTCAAATCAACAACAAAACTTGTCCTATACTTGCACAGTGAACAAACAAGTTAGCATAAAAAGTACCTAATAGTGTTGATTAATCTTCTTCATGTTTTCTTCCTGATTTTTGTCATATATCTAATTTGATTTCTCATCTGAATGCATGATGTGATAAGTAGAAGTATCTATTTGATAAAAGCATGTGATAATTTTAAACATCCGGAGCACTAACAGGGTTGTCCCCAAAATTTTGCAGGTTTCAACTTGATGATGGCTTGGAGTGAAGATTGAAGATTTAAGACTTGAAGGCTAGCTTCAACAACAACCTCCATCATTAGGCAATGATGGATGTTTAACCTTATCATGTGTTTATTTCTTTCTCTTTTATCAAACAGATGCATAGCTTACATGTCTACAATTGCTCAGTCTAGTTACTGCCATGGCTTGTGTGGGACATATTTGAACACTTCTTTTTAAACATGATCACTTAATTTGTCTTATGCATATGATGTATATGTATTTCCTTTTCAATCAATGCATGAAATAAAGTAACAGATACTTGGATGTATGTTCAAAACATGACATGAAGTAATAGTGCAATACAATATCTTTCTCTCTTTTATTCAAAACTGACTAACTGAATAACCAATTTAACTTATAACTCCTGAAAGATCAAACTATGTAGAACAACTGTATCTCCTTGAATGTTTGATTTCTTGATAACAATTCTTTTGTCATGATAACTTATCAGTCCTGATTAGACTAATGGGTTATCCTGACAATTGGATTTTCTTTTCTACTCTGTCAAGCCATCAACCATTCAATGAATGCATAACTTTGAAGTTTTCTTTTATTCCTTCTAAACAACTACACTCAGTTCCAACTAATTTTAAGTGTGAACAAAAAATTAGTAACAAGGATATCCTAGCACAAGAGGAAGAAATCATTGACACATTCTTAAACATCACCCTACCCTCTTTAGAAAATGAAACTATTGATGTGTAAAATTGTGCAAGTTCCAACACCAACATGGGAAGTTTCAGGAATGTGGGACTTGCTACCTGAAACAACCTCTAGATTTTAAAGAAGCTGGCTCTTCTCTATCTCAAATGGGTTTGGGGAAAGGGATAGAAACTAACATAATTACAGATACAATGAAAGCAAATCTATCTATGGCGATGCGCCTGAATAAAGTGTTTCTCTCAACTAAGCACGGTGAAACTATCCTTAAAATTCAATTACATTAAAGAGAAGATATTGCATGATTAACATAAACAAATGAAATGAATAAAATCAAAGGCTCACAACCAGACAATTTGCAAGGACACAGAAAATATCAACCAAGGCATAGAACTCAGTCTTTCTCATTAATTTTCCAGCAATATAAGAGGCACAGATACATGCATAGTTACATTCACTTTCTAAATCAAGAATAACAAAATAAAGGCAAATGATATTCACTGGTCACAACAAAAGTCTCAAATCTCTAACAGAAAATATCTCTAGCAAAAACTAGAATTCTAACTTCAAAAACTACTCTCGATCATTACAAATGTTACATATTTATAGCACAAGATCGACTCTAGATTATCTGCAACAATCAAATCCCAACGGCCCAACCAAATTGGAGATAACTGGGAGTCTCTGATAGCTAAGATCTTTTAGAATATGTGATAGTTACTCCTTCCTACAAGCCCATTGGCTATGACAAAACATATGTGGCATACCTCCTACTATAAGGAAAAGACACTTGGTAGCTTCTACGCTCATGAAACAATAAACCCTGTGACAGATGGCAGTGTCCGCACGCATATCCTGAAACTCCTTCATCTCTTGGGAAGAAATAGGAAACTGACACTTGGCGGCCTCTGCAGCAACTAGAAACAAATACGTGTCTTTATCCGTACCTCTTTTCTTAACTGTGTCTTTTATGCTCGAGAGGACTCCGCAGGTGACAAGTGTCACGATCCACATCTCTGAAGCTTAAATACATATTAGAAATGGGACCCACAACCTTCTGCTCAGTAACTTTCAAAAGGGACAAGTGGCAGCTTCCGCAGCAACAACTAACTGGTACGTGGCGGCTTCCGCTCCACTTCTTGAAACATTAGAAACCTTTTGAAACTTACGCGGAGGTTGACACATGTCAGGCTCCACATCAGTTGGGAAACATTTAATACACTGGAGAAAGGGATAAAAAGATTTCAAATTTGACATCGCATCCACCATGTGGCACATTCTACAACACTGATACTCTACACTGGGGCCCACCTCCAGCCTTACTTAGCATCAAAACATATAGAAACCATAATGTGGAAGCTGACACTTGGTGAGTTCCACAGCCACCACAAAAGACACATGGTTTCTTCCGCACTTATGCTGAAACATTTAGGGAGTGCCTCCGCTGATTACATGTGGTGCCTTCTGCAGCTTGTAACTTAAAGCAAAATAGAAACATCTTCTGCTACATGGCACACTCCACTCCAAAGTTGTAACTTAGAAACAAAATGTGGCTTGAACTGGGGCTCAACACTTGGCAAGTTCTGCAGCTCTGGCAAAATGAAACCCTCATAGCCATACTTAGAAACATTTATAGACACAAAACTGTAACCTGCAGAAGTGCTGCCACTGAAATAAAATGTAGAGTCTTATACTCTACAGTTCTTGGCAACCAGTAGGACTTTTGAGCTTGCTCAATAAGAACCCAAAAACTTGGCAAAAATGTATGTATTTAAAATACATCACAGGGTCACAAATTTTGCAAAGCTGTCTGGTAAACAAACCATTCCGAATCAGAGAGTCCCTGTTTACTCTGTAAATCTTGAAAGGCAAAATCAAGATTTATTATATCCTTGTGGGAGAATGTCTGCAAAATTTGAACCGTGGCCTTTAATTGAAACTCTAACTGGGCCATTGGTATCAAGACAGCTTCCACTTCCTGTACTGATGAGGAATCACTTAAACCTTGAAAAACTGATTGATCATTTTGCCTTGTTAAAAGCAGGGCCTTGATATCATCAATCATTAGTACAGTGTTATTATCCAGAAATGGTGATGGAAGACCCAACTACACCAAATCCTCTGTGTCTCTTCATATGTTTGACTCCTTCCTTCACGTATCTAGGAGCTCCTGGCAGTTTGTGGCAGCTGAGTTGCAACTTAGAACTTCATTTGCCTTCTTTGCAGCTATCATTCTGCCACTGATCCCTGCTGCCAACAATATTTCATCTGTTGTGTCATATAGCTTCTTTAGCAATAGTTGAGAGTTAGAAACCCTCAAAGAAACAGTAGACAGAGTGGCTTGAACTAAAGTTTCCACTTTTTCACACAACTGTTGTGCATTTAACAGGAATGTTAATGATGGCCTTAACTGGATAATCTCCTCAGAGATTCTTTTCCAAACTGACACATATAGCTCTTTGACCAGATTCAGAACTCCAGCATTCTAAGGCCTATTAGCTAACTCAAGCGTTAGTTGTTTTGTCATTTGTTGCTCTGCTAGGAGTTGAGCCTGCATTGCAGCAGCAACATTCTGCTCACTTAGCAACTTTTGCTGAGACTGTGTGACTTGTTGCAATTTCTCTTGATACCTCTTCTCTAAGCTGGCCTTCTCTTGCCTCAAAACATTTACTGTAGCTTTTTCCTGAGCTAGCTTAACCTTTAGAGAAGCATTTTGTGCCTGTGTTGCTTGATGGATCTGACAGAAAACAGTATCTTGTAACTATTTATTCAGATTCTCTATTTCATCTTTCTTTGATTTCAACTCTCCAGCAAGGTTGCCACTATTGATCTGCTCTTGGGCTAAGTCACTTTCAACTTTCTGTAACCTCCTAGACACTTTTAGGTAGTCAGTTACAAAGGCAAAAGTGGTTTCATTGAGTAGCTCAACCCTATCTTGTGGTCTAAAAAGAGACATGTCCATGGCTACTGCATTCATTGCAAAGTCCTGAGGCTGCATCTGCTCATTTGGCTTCACCACATTTGGGGACAAATGTGTGACAGTCAACTACTATTGAATAGGGTCAAAAAGTCACCTCATATGTGGCACAGCCAGGCTTTTGTTTTCTTTCTTTCTCTTTTTGTCCATTCTGGCTTCTCTAGCCTTCTTTGTTGTATCTACCTGAGCTTGGAAAGTGGGAGGTGAAACAATGAATCCTCCAGCAAAGGGATGACCTTGAGGTAAACCATAAGGAATAGCTAATAATTGTTGGCTAGAGGAAATTTTGGGAGGGGCTCTTTTTGGAACAAAGGGGGAAAAAAGTGGCAATGAGGTGGCCTGTGAAGACATGGCCTAAGGACTAGCAATAAGTAATGATATAGGCACAGCAGAAGTGGCAGGGGATAATGATTGGTCAGTTGGGATTTCCACCCTTAAGGTAGAAGAAAGAGACAGAGGGGAAAAAGGAGAAGAAACACTTACCTGAGGAGCAGCAGATGTGACTGGTATTTGTTGTAGTAATGGTTCTACTTCTTCTTCTGACTCTACCTACAGGTGCAGTCTCCTATGCTTCTTTGGCCTTTCTACTTCTTGCTCCTCTGATTCCTTCTCTACAACATTGACCACTACTGATGGTGGCAAGGGTACAAAACTGGAAGCCCCAGTAGCTGAAACTGATGGAGTCCCTCTGGTTGGTGATAACACCACACCCTTTTGTTTCTCCAAAGTACTGAGAGATTGGGGCCAGGAAGATATAAGACCAACAGAGGAGGCCTGTCCTGTTGCTTGCATTATATGGGTTGACTCAGCTTCCTCTTCTGACTCTTCACCCCTCTTTTGGATTCTGCTTGTATCAGGGCTAGAGACTGGGGATGGATGCCACTCATCCCAGATCGACTCCCATTTTTCATCTGTGTCAATCTTGCCAAAAGAGTGTGTCGACTCAGAAATTTCTTGCCTTAATAGGCCTCAATTTTCTCTGGCTTCCATTCCTGGCCCTTCAAAGCTTTCTTTAAACTAGTACCCATTCTGATCTTAGGGTCAAAGGCCTTTTGTTTAACATAAAAGGTCTCCCATGCCCTGGGACCCTCATAAGGGAAATCTACCAGTTCCACATATAGGTCAGGGTTATCTTCCTTAGGATTTCTTCTATCCTCCCAAAAGGGACGACCCTCATGTACTATTTTAGCCCCAACCTTGTTGCTTCTAACCCAAGAGGCTATAAAACTATTTGGGGCATACCTCCATTTATCTTCAATGATGAAGAATCCCAAGACAGCTAACTTTCATAGCAATAGGTGTTCAGCATCTCTGACTTCTAGGGCCATGTTCTTTCTAACCCATGGGATATCATACATTTTCTTCTTCTTCTTCTTGCTGCCAAACTCATTGTCAACCATAGACACTTGCCAGGTAACTTCTAGAAACGCTACCCTTGGGGTCAAAATTTTAGGTAGCAGCATTGGTTCCTCATTGAAGCCATGGACCCTAATGATAGTATTTTGGGCTCCAAAGAAATAATCACATGGGATTGGGCAATTGGTCATGAAACCCCTAATGCTCTATGTCAACCTATGTTCTATAGGCTTAGGGCTCAAATGGCAAAAGGAAGGGGCAACAAAGAGTTCCCAGAACTCATAAGGGTCGGATGCCTCAGATAGCACATGTGTCCATGCAGACACAGGAATATATATATTTTACCCAAAATCTAGGTCATACCTATTCAATTGCATACTTTGTGGAAAAAGGCTATGGTTCTGATATAACATTAAATGGAACAGATAAGCGGAATACCTGAAAACTCCCTTGGTTTTGAAATTGACAAGCTGATCGACCATGGAATAGGCAATTTGTTTTGAAAAGTCCAGCCGGTATTCATGTGACTTGTCAACAGTCTTCAATCTAAAAAGGATGGCAATTTGCCAGTCGTAGACTATGTTGTCTTCCTTCATACCAAAAATGAAAGCCATCATTGACAGTGCCTCTTGACTAGCCTGACTGAATTGTGCCCTTCCTGTAGGTAGTATGGGTATCTGGATGTTCTCCTCTACCAACTGCATTTCTGAGTTGAGGAACCTAATCTGGTTATTGATATTTGACCATGTCTTTTGCATTTTAGAAATAGTGGGAAATGTGGCCGTTCGATCATGGTACAGGGCCAACATATCTCTTATGGATTTGGGTGTAATTTGCACTATAAAGGGACCCTGTTGTATGGTGCTTGAGGGTGCATGAAACAGCTCCGCACATATATCAATTAGGTTAGGACATAGGTGCACATTTGGAACCATGAACTGTGCCAACTGTGAGGTCCAAATCCTCATTCCAAAAGTTTCAGATTGTCCACTCTTTGCCTTTTGAATGCATCTCTAGTGTGCCCCTTCATGGAGAGTCCTGGTAGATTTTTGAAGGGCTAGGTCAAAGAGGTCATCTGCAAAATCTCTAACCTTCTTTGGGTCGACAGAATACCCTACCTTGGGAACCCTCATTCTTGGATAGGTTCTCTTGGGCTGTGTGGGTGCTGAGGCGTATGATTTACTATTCAAAAGCCTATCGATTGAGTCGTAAATTCTGAGTCCCTCCTGAGAAGACTATGCTTCAGCCATATCTGTATCTGCGAAGAAAATGTGAGAGGCTTTGACACAGCAAAGATAGAAACTGTGTAACAAAAATGACACACAGCTGAAAGTGCTTGCTAGGGATTAAATTGGAGGCAACAATGATTCGCAACAGAGAGACAGAAGCAAATGAGAGCCACAATTAAAGTTTAACTCTAATTTAATTGGGCTTTAATGACACATCTAGTCATATAAATGGCATTAACACCAAGAAACCATTAGTGTATCTTTTGAAATCTACGTGGAAAGGAGTGTTAGAAACATTATGAGAGTAGCTGCAAAAGTGTGTACTTTGAGGGATTTTGGGGATTGCAGATAACCTTAATGAATGCGAGACTTTCAAAAAGAGAAGAGGCTTGTGCTGATGACATGTGTTCACATAACACTTATTGAAGAGGAAAGCGGGAAAAGAAAGCAGAAAAATAGGAAAGCAAGAAAGGGAAACTAACTAACTATAGTACATAAGAGTCCCTGCTTAATTGAAATGTTTCAAATAGATCCCATTAACAGGAATCTCTTTAGGCTCACCATCCATAGTCTCCAGTTCAAAAGAATTTTGTTGCTTACTGGAACGAATCTTGTAAGGACCAATCCACAGTGATTCAAATTTGTTGTGTCGACTTGGCTTGGCACCTCTCTCATCCCATTTCAACACTATTGAGCCAACTTCAAAATGGCGATTTGAAGTCTTCTTATCAAAACAGTCCTTGACTATTTTCTGGTGTTTCATCAGTGACTCATGTGCTTTTTCCCTTTTCTCTTGTACTTCCAACAGTTTAACAAGTCTGACTTGCATGGGGCCATTCTCTTCAATCTCTATTTGTTTCAATAATTGCAAAGCAGGGATCTCTAAGCTCAGTGGCATTACTACTGGTTTACCATAAATTAATTCATATGGAGACATTTTTGTCACTTGCTTAGGTGTAATCCTGTCAGCCCATAGTGTTGTATTAAGCAGTTTGTGCCACTCTCTGTGATAATTTGTCCCTATCCTTTTAATGAGTCTGATCAGGTTCTTATTTGTAGATTCTGCCAGACCATTACCTTGAGGGTAATAGTTTAAAGAAGTCTTCAAATAAATTTCATTCCTTAATGCAAACTTAGATATTTTTGTTCCCAAAAATGCCTTAGCATTATTTGATATTATGGTACGAGGAGGACCAAACCGAGCAAAAATACCTTCTAGAAAGTCTAATATTACCTTTTCTGTTGCTTCCTTGAGTGGTACTGCTTCACTCCATCTAGTAAAGTAATCTGTGGCTGTAAGGATCCATTTGTGTCCCATACTTGACACTGGATTGATCATACCAATGAAATCAAGACCCCATTGGGCAAAGGGTTCATCCACAATTATGGGGCTTAGAGGCATTGCTGCATTTCTTCTTTTTCCTATATAAAACTGACAAGCCTAGCACTCTTTAACCAGCTGATAGAAATTTGTAAATAGGGTGGGCCAAAAGTATCCTTCTTGAGTCACCTTGATTGTTGTGGTCCTTGCTGAAAAGTGTCCACCTGAGGTTCCATGGTGTAATTCATGTAGAATTCTTTGAGCTTCATCTTTCTCTATACATCTCAAAAGTATGCCATCAACATTTCTTCTAAATAGAATATGGTCAATTAATACAAAGTGGCTCCCCTGCTGCCTATAATACCTTCTCTTGTCATGGGAGAGCTCATTTGGGAAAATCCCATGCTTCATGAATTATATTTTGTTTGTGACCGAAGAATCTTGATCTGCCTCTTGTATTTTCAATACATTTTCTCTTTCTGTTTATTTAGTCATCATTCTCTCCATGTCCTGAGCCATATATTGGCACAATCCTTTGCCCCTTACTAACTTAGTGGGTTTGACCTCCACATCATATTCGAGGATCTTTGTTATCTAGTTTGCTCTTTTCTCAGTGATCTCACCCTCCATATTATATTCTCTTACACTAGGGTGAGCCACTAATATCATAATCTTATTCCTTGTGACCATATGTCTAAATTTCTTAAGGGCTTTTACCATGGCATATGCCTGTTTCTCCACAAAATTGTATCTAGCCTCATATTCCCTGAGAGTCCTAGAGAAAAAGGCTATTCGGTGTTCTCCTTCTTGTTGATCATCTTTCTGAGTTAAAACAATAGCAACACTGAATTCTCCTCCATACACGTACATTATGAAAGACTTAGAGAAGTCTAGGTTTCTGAGTACTGGGGCTATTGAAATGGCTCTTTTGATTTCTTCAAAATCTTGCCTTCCCTCTGTAGTCCATCTGAAAACCAGGTCCTTCTTTAGCAACAATGTCATTGGTCTAATTAGACCTGCAAAGTCAAATATGAACTGGCTAACAAAATTGATCTTCCCTAGAAAGGATTGAACTGCTTTCTTATTGACTGGCAGAAATAGATTTATTATAGCAGTGACTCTTTCTGGATCGATAGAGACTCCTTCTTTTGACACTATATGTCCTAATAGTTTACCCTGAGGTACTGCAAATATACACTTCTTGGGATTCAGGGATATTCCAAACTCTTGACATTTCTTAAAAACAACTTCTAAATGATCAAAATGATCAACAACATTTTTAGACAAAATAGTGAGGTCATCTAGATAAATCAAGATGATTTTGTTTATAAGCTCCCCAAATGATACATCCATTGCTCTCTGAAAAGTAGCTCCAGCATTTGAAAGGCCAAAAGGCATCTTTGCATATGCAAATGTTCCCCATTTTGTAGTGAATGCAATCTTATGCTGGTCTTCATCAACCAACCAAATTTGATTGTATCCAGAGAAGCCATCCAGCAAGAAAAATCTCTCTGATCTAGCCACAGTCTGTAAAATTTGTTCCATAGAGGGCAAGGGATAATGATCTTTCAAAGATGCTCTATTTAGATACCTAAAATCCACACAGAGTCTTATGTCACCATTGTTTTTCCTTACTGGCACTAGGTTTGATACCCAGGTTGAGTGCTTGATTGGAAAAAAAATCTTTGATTCTAAGAGCTTTTGCAACTCATCCACCATTAGAGGTTCAATTCTAGGATTCATTGGTCTTTGCTTCTGTCTGACTGGTTTAGATCCTTCAGTCAGCTCTATGGTGTGTTGAATGATATCTCTATTATAGCCATGGAGGTCTTCATAAGTCCAGGCGATCACCCTATCATATCTTTCACACAAATCAATCAACCTTTCCCTTTCTTGCTAGGTTGTAGAATTGCCAATCTTCAATTTTCTTTCTTCACTAACTTGGATTTCAGAATAATCTTCTTTATTTTCTTGGAACCTCTTCTTCTCCAGGCTTACATCTTCTAGGTCAAATAAGTTTTCTAAGGTAATCAGTCCTTTAGGGAGCTTATTTGACTTCAGTTGAATAATTTGGTCACCATAAGCTTCTTCAATTTTAGGGTGCAACTGATCAACAAATTCTCTTGACTGTTGCAAAAATGAGAGGACTTGGAAATCATTTTTAAAAACTTGCCAATTTTGGTCATTGTCTGGGATAGTTGGTCTTACTATAACCTTGACTGACTCATTGTTGACTAGTAGATCAGTTGCTAGATCAAATTGTGAACCAATCTGTGCCATTCTATCTGCCTCAGAATTTTGGGCTCTAGGAACTACTTTAATATTAAAAGCTTCAAAACCATCTACTAGGTCCCAAATTCTGTGCCTATAGGATCTCATTCTTACATTTTTGGCTACTGCCTTTTCCCTAATTTGTTTCACCACTAGTTTTGAATCTCCTCTTACTATCAGATTCTTTACTCCTTTTTTCTTTGCCAACATGAGTCCATGCACCAAGGATTCATACTCAGTATCATTATTGGTATAGGCAAACTGAAAGTGAATGGCTCTTAAAATGTTCTCACCATTTGGGGCAGTAAGGCAAATTCTTGTACCAACACCGTTTTTACTTCTAGCCCCATCAAAATTTAGAGTCCAGATTTCTAAGTCTTTTTCAGATTCTTGAGTCTGTGATGTTTCTTCCCTTAAAACATTTGGGATCTCTTGGTCTTCTTCAAATATGACATAGGTGCCTAAACCAGTAGAGTCATAATTTCCATAGGGATCACTTTGCATCATAGTCAACAACTGATTATTTTCTTCTTCCTGTTGGTCATGCTCAGTCTAGTCACCTAACTCTTCAACAAAGATTATCTCCTCTTTATTCAGCATAGCATGGGCTGCCTCTAATTTTGGGGTTGGTTCATTTGTGATATGGTCTTTTGATAATGGCTCAGATAGTATTTTCATCTTTGTCCCATATTTGGTTCTCAGAATGAGGTGTGACTAATCTAGTGACATGTAACCTCCTATCTTGGTTGTAAAATCTCTGGATAAGCATAGACCAAATACAGGGGGAATATCTATGACTACCACATCTTGATTTACAATTATATTGGGGCAAGTATATAGTTGCAATGGGAGTTGTTTAATTTTCCCTATTGTTTGCACAGATTTCCCATCCAACTGCATAACTCCTCTTGTAAGTAGCTCATATTTTATTTTCAAAGCATCTGCTATTTGCTTTGGCATTACTGTAGAATTAGCCCTAGAGTCTATCATTGCATTATGCAATAGTTTCTTCCCAACTATTAGAGTTAAATAAAAGGAATCTGGTTTAGATTTACCTACCTCAGGTGCATTATTTAATAGGGCTATTGTCTGCAAAGGTACAGTATCTTTGAGCTGCAGCTTTTCTTTATCAGTAGATCCTCCTTTAGCACCAGTATGTTTAGGAACTTCTTGGCCATGCAGAGCCTCTTGCAACAATGTCTTCTACTCAGGAATAGCTAGCATGTCCCAGATTGATACATGCGCTGGCATTCTTTTTTGCTGATCCACCACATTCATAGGTCCTAATGCTTGGGCCTTTGAGTAATAAGGGTACCTGGCTTTTTCTTGAACTTGTCCTGAGGTGACTTGACTCTGCACAAGCTGAGGCATTTCTTGTGTAGCAACTGTGTTTTGATGACTTTGAAATGGAGGAGCTCCCATGTGCTCATTATTAGTGACTTTAGGCTATTCCATCATTCTCCTCTTTGCACTGGTATAGTAATCTAATTATACCAATGGCTTCTTGGAAGTAGATGCTTCATTCAAGAACATTGAATCTTCCTCTTCAATCCATGAAAATAAAGCATGCTCAAGGGCTATCTCCTCTTCATGTTGTAAGGACATCCCTTGCATCTGGGCCACTAGAATTGCATTTTGTACACCAGGAGACTGATATGGTGAAGTGTTAGAGGTTGCAAATTGTCTTTCCAATCCTCTCTGTTCTGCTACCTCTTTTTTTGTAAATTTCCTCTGGGGCAGTCTTTGGGCATATGGGCATTATTGCAATGAAAACACCAAGCATTTGTACCATCTGCAAAATTATTTTGCCTTGGAACAATTTCCCTATTGGGATTAGGAGGGACAGTTTGTAAAGGTGTAGGGACTGTGACTAACTGGTTTGATGGCTGAGGATTAGCTTGCCTTTGAGGGCCTTGATATTGATTTGGCTGAAAGGGAGGTCTATTTCCTTGGTAACCTTGATAAGGGGTTTTTGGATAAGGATTTTGTTGTCTCTTTAGGTTAATTATCTCATTTGAGAAGGTCCTTAAGATGTTCTTGACATCATCCATTTCAGATGATTGAACAGGGGCAATTACTTTAGCAGGTTGCTGAGGAAATGAATACATAGACACAGGTGGGGTTGTAGGATTAGGAGCTTCTTGAGGCAATGGCAAGGTAATTTCTGGGAACATGGGCATAGGAGGCCTCGGGGGTAGTTTTCCAGCATCTATTAAGTTATTTTTAGCCTTGACTACCAACTCATAAGCTTCTAGTAGTGTCTGACCTCCAAGGGACTGGATCATCACTGATATATCTGAGTTTAAAGCTTTAAGGTAAAACACAATAGCCATACCTGGTAAAGGTCTTGCTGTGGTAGGAATTCTCTCCCAAGTCTTTTGAAATCTTGAGTTGAAATCAGTCATTGCTTCTTATGGTGCCCTTTTGATGGTGATCAATTGTTGCAGCAAAGAAGATTTATCACCCTTTTCTTTAAATCTTTCAAAGAAAGCATCACCAAGTTGATCCCATGTAGAGATTGTGTTTGGGGTTAGAGATCAGATACATCTTGCAGATGCTCTTTAGGTGTCTTGAAATCTTCCCCACTGAACTTAGGTAGAGCCTTAAGAGCATTGGATGGAATAGCATCCCAAGTGGTTGGTGGTATTGGGAGAATCAGAGGACTGCCAATGTTCCAATTTGCATAGTTCCTTGGGGCTACAGGTGCTCCCATATTTGCTCTTGGTGCTGCTGCAAACTGATTCACTCTTCTCCTTGGATTAGCTATTAGTGGTGGCAAAAGAATGCCTAGATTAGCAAAAGATTGAGCTCTTGTTACAGGTCCACAACTCTGACTTCCTGTGGCTTTCTAGCTCATACAATCTTGACAGAAACTTTCAAGAAATGGTCCTACCAGGCGTGCCAAAAACTGTTGATGTGTAAAATTGCACAGGTTCCAACACCAACATGGGAAGTTTCTGGAATGTGGGACTTGTTACTTGAAACAACCTCTAGATTTTAAAGAATTTGTCTCTTCTCTATCTCAAATGGGTTTGGGGAAAGGGATAGAAACTAGCATAATTACAGATATAATGAAAGCAAATCTATCTATGGTGATGCACCTAAATAAAGTGTTTCTCTCAACTAAGCATAGTGAAACTATCCTTAAAATTCAATTACATTAAAAAGCAAATACTGCATGATTAACATAAACAGATGAAATGAATAAAATCAAAGGCTCACAACCAGACAATTTGCAAGGACACAAAAAATACCAACCAAGGCACATAACTCAATCTTTCTCATTAATTTTCCAGCAATATAAGAGGCACAGACACATGCATAGTTACATTCACTTTCTGAATCAAGAATAACAAAATAAAGGCAAATGATATTCACTGGTCACAACAAAAGTCTCAAATCTCTGATAGAAAATATCTCTAGCAAAAACTAGAATTCTAACTTTAAAAACTACTCTCGATCATTACAAATGTTACATATTTATAGCACAAGATCGACTCTAGATTTTCTACAACAATCGAATCCCAACAGCCAAACCGAACTGGAGATAACTGGGAGTCTCTGATAGCTAAGATCTTTTAGAATCTACGATAGTTACTCCTTCCTGCAAGCCCATTGGTTGTGACAAAACATATGTGGCATACCTCCTTTTATAAGGAAAAGACACTTGGCAGCTTCCACGCTCATGAAACAATAAACCCTGTGACAGATGGGAGCGTCCGCGCACATATCCTGAAACTCCTTCGTCTCTCAGGAAGAAACAAGAAACTGACACTTGGCAGCCTCCGCAGCAACTAGAAACAAATACGTGTCTTTATCCGCACCTCTTTTCTTAACTGTGTCTTTTATGCTCAAGAGGACTCTGCAGGTGACAACTGTCATGATTCACAGCTCTGAAGCTTAAATACATATTAGAAATGGGATCCACAACCTTCTGCTCGGTAACTTTCAAAAGGGACAGGTGACAGCTTCTGCAGCAACAACTAACTGGTACGTGGCGGCTTCCGCTCCACTTCTTGAAACATTAGAAACCTTTTGAAACTTATGTGGAGGTTGATACATGTCAGGCTCTGCATCATTTGGGAAACATTTAATACACCGGAGAAAGGGACAAAAATCTTTCAAATTTGACATCGCATCCACCACGTGGCACATTCCGTAGCACTGATACTCTGCATTGGGACCCACCTCCATCCTTACTTAGCATCAAAACATATAGAAACCATAACACGGAAGCTGACACTTGGCGAGTTCCGCAGCCACCACAAAAGACACATGGCTTCTTCCGCGCTCATGCTGAAACATTTAGGGAGTGCCTCCGCTGATGACATGTGGCGCCTTCCACAACTTGTAACTTAAAACAAAATAGAAACATCTTCCACTATGTGGCATGCTCCGCTCCAAAGTTGTAACTTAGAAACAAAAGTGCGGCTTGAACTGGGGCTCGAAACTTGGTGGGTTCCGCGGCTCTGGCAAAATGAAACCCTCGCGGCCATACTTAGAAACATTTACAGACATAAAACTGTAACCCGTGGAAGCGCTGCCATTGAAACAAAATGTAGAGTCTTATACTCTACAGAAACATCAGTGGATAAAGGGCTCCCTCTCAAGAAGGATTCTTCATGGGTAGAAACAAAATATTCACCTAATGATCATATGGTGCATGAAAATCCATTATATCTAACACCTTTGATTGAAAAACCAAGAACGTTCGATGAGAAGACTATGGATATCTCTATTCTTCCTAACCACACCATGCCTTCCTCTCATCTCAATGCTCTCCCTAGCCAAGATGTAGCATTAGTGGATGAGAAAAGGTCTCTCACATTAAATCCTTTAGGGATAGATGTTGGGTATAATCAAGAGGGAACAATGTTAATTCAATCTTTATTAATAGAATTTGTGGTAATATTCCTAAGATGATTGTGCGGGGGGCACCTAGTGCACCTTCTTGCTTAAAACTGGTGATTACTGTTCAAGGTGTTCAAAATGTGTTGCAATAACCACACCATAATGTGCTTGCTCACACAAACAACACCTATAATAACAAGCAAAGTAAGAAAGCATCTTATGTGCCTGTCTCCCTTCCATGTTCTCAACCTATGTTCCCTCCACCACCTCATCTTACTCATAAAAGTGGTCAAGAATATGATCTTATCAAGCAGCTTCATGCTACTCCAGCTAAGATCTCTCTTTGGGATTTAAACAAACTTTTCCTATATAGCATGGAATTCTCCAAGAAGCTTTACAAAAGGTGATTGTTCCGCCTGTTGTTAAGTCAAATGATGTAGCAACTCTACTAGATTGTATGCATGTGACAAAAATGGATATTCTCTTTCAACCACATGAGTTACCATCTCTTGAAGTTCAGAATCGGTATGATCCTTTGATTATCTTTGTTACAATAAATAAGACATTAGTTAAGAGAGTTACGATTGATAATGGATTAGCTCTTAGTGTTTGTAGCATTGACCTACCACACAAAATCAAGGTTGACACATCATAAATCAAACCGGATAAACTTAGAATTTGTGGCTTTGATAATCATGATAGTCAATCAATAGGTATTATAACCTTACCTATCAAAGTGGGTCCTGTGATTGTACCTACCTTGATTCATGTCATGCCTGGTTTGCTTTCATATAATATGATTCTCAGTAGATCGTGGATTCATGCATTGGTAGCAGTTCTGTCTACCCTTCATAGATCAATAAAGTTTATCTATCAAGACAAGCTCTACAATGTGAAAGCTGATCCTAAACCGGATAGTTGTTTACATATTGAAAAACAAAAAACATTTAACAATTATACGAATCTAAATAACTTACGAGTTGAGTCATCAATGCCTCTTTCCATAGATAATGTTGTGCAAAACCCTCAACCATCAAATGCACTTTTTAGTGATGATTGGGGTTCATTAGATTTTAATCCTTGCACTTTAGGGGAATATAAATTTAATAGCCCTAACACATCAAAAGTAGCATCGATCTCTAAGAAAACCAAAGCTTCCTTGGTAGAAAACAAAGACAATACTCTCAATTATACTACAAATTATGAGACCTATGAGGCTTCACCATCTTCTAAGGAAATGACATCCCTCTATGGTCGAGGATTTAAAATCCTTTATAACAACTGTGACTATGTAGGTAATGGATGTGGTGTAAATCAACAAGGGATTCGAGTACCTATAGAATCCACTTCAAGACATTACTCAAGCGGCATTGGATATAATCCTTTTAAAGAAAAGAAATCCTCTCATTGTCCTAAACTCAATGTTAATATAATTTCAATAGGACCAAACCAACATGTGAGATATCTTAAGCCGATAGGCCACACTCATTGTAGAAATTATTATAGTTTCTCTCAAGAGTGGCCTCCTCCTAGATATGTATGTTCTTAACATTGGGATGAATCAGGTAAGTATTTCTAACCCTTTACCTCCATGATTTGTTTACCCCGTGATGTGTTATGTGTTTTTTAGGCCTCCTGGGATGACCCTCGATTCTCTTGTAAGGTCCAGGATACTAGGAGACTACCTCTATTGTACACCCTTCTTCTATTTGTGTCATCATTCTTCTATATTACTTCTCCTCTATTTTTCACTGTTGTGTGTTGTGTCTTACAGACATAGCGTTGTGGTTGGTGGCTTGGGGGAACCCTCCTACGTGACTATCCCTAAGGCACTTATTTCTCCTCTCTCAATTTATTGCTTCCTTTCCTCTAGTGCTTCTATCTAGTGGGTAGATGATGAAAAACATATTATATTGATGAGGACCTAGTGTCCCTTTAGTGAGAAATCAAAAATTAGACTTAGTTCCTAATATGACAATGGGGTTGATATATATGATCCAATGCTTGGCTAGTAGAAGCATTCCATGCTTTTACGTAGTGATCTTGATGATGTCTTATCGCATTTACAAACCTAACAATATTGTTGCTCCATGCACTTTGTTTGTCTTTGAATCTCGCATTGGTGACACTCGATTCTAAGATTTTTGTGATATATCCCCATGGTTATCCTCGATCTCCAAATTCATAGTATAACCTTGGCTCTTTGTGTGATTGATCATATGCATTGATGTTGTTGTTTATCATGATTATATGGACACTGACACTTTTCTTGCAGGGATGTGTTTGTGGGAACATTTGGCGATCGTAAAGTACATGTCACCTCCAGGTGGCATGGGCTTTGTGAGAGCTCATGTTCCCTTGTGTGTTTTCTTCCTACCTAAACGTGCTTGATATCAATACCTGATATCAACCACCTTAAGGTGGGGGCATATATAAGGTAAGTTGTTTGTTATAGATGTTAGCAATGTGCTTGTTCTCAGGTGCAGTCTAAAGACTAGTGGCGATGAGTCCCTCCTGCACTTTGAGATTTGTTTGAAATCTATTGCCATAATTTAAGCCCTCTGTAGAGAAGGGATATTGTGCATATCCTTTTTTAATCTTAAGCCCTCTACGGAGGCGGGGATGGTGTATTTCTCAAAAAGAGTGTACATCTTGTCATTTTCTAAAGTCCTTTGCAGAGGTGGGGAGCGATTCTATGACTAACTCAACCCTTAAGTGTCTTTAGCGATTGTTGTGGCAAAGCCCAATCATTGGTGTGTACCTGTAATGTGCCTGAGATGGTGTTGAACCTAGAAATAGGGACACTCCATCGCTTGTCTACCATGTTTTCTCCATGTCTTCCAAGTGTGTGTGTATTGCGTGTTTGTTCCCAAGCATAGTTTAAAGACCAGTGGTGATGAGTCCCTCCTATGTTTTGAGATTTGTATGACATGCTTGTTTTGTTTGGCATGTATTGCATGTGTGTTACCCCATATGTAGTTTAAAGACTAATGGTGATGAGTCCCTCCTACATTATGGGTGGTGTGTTTACTTTCATGTACTTGCATCTGCATTTCATATATATAATGAAAAAGAAAAAAGAAAAGAAATCATCTATGTCTTCTCTGCATTCACTATATTCACTATGTTTTGTGTGTCTTCAGTACTGTATTCTTCATGTTTTGCGTTACTGTAACTGTCTTCTCCATGTTTTGCGTGCCTGTTACTATCTTCTCTGTGATTTGCATGTCTTCTCCATGCTTGGCGTGTTTACTGTGTTTGTTGACCGTACTTTAATACATGTATTGGCCTTGCATTTATACATACATTAAAGTGGGGGCTAAATGTTACGTCAGAAAATGTCCTTTTGGGGGCTTTTCCCTCTTAAGGTTTAGCTCTCAGGTCCTGTTTGTGCATTTAGGACATCTTGCATGATAATCTGACTTCCCAATGAGAAAACCCTAAAGTTCCATGGTAATTTGGACTTAGGGGATGCACTTGTGACAAACCCTACCTAAAATAGAGGGGTGGACTTGGGTGCTTGTGCCATAGTCCTGCCCTATTTTGGGTCAGGCCCAATTTCAAAGTGTTAGTTTATGACCATTATTTGGGTCCTAGGCTGATACGGTAAGTTTCAATTATGAATTTTTTTGCAGGAATATTTGTAGTTGTATATATAAGCATGTTTAGGCATTCATTTGTAAACTAGATGGCAATTGTGAACTTTAAGTATTCTCGTGATTGGAGTATTCCAGATATTCATTATGTAGCAAAGCAGAGCATTGTTCTTGTGTTTATGTTTGCAGATTTGGCATCCATCTCCTCATGGCATGAAGAGCATCTCCCTTCCATGAGATCTTCACTACAAGGTGATATCAATTGTGCTTTTGATCATTTATCATTTGGATTTTGCCTCTATCATGTAGGCATACACTTTCTTTATTTGACAACGGTGTTCAAAAGACTTGAATGTCTCTTCGGGGCTTGACTGAGGCAAGCCTCTAAACACCACAACCCCCAACCCATTTTTTTGTGATTACAGGTTACAAGTTGCAAGAGCAGAAAAAGTGGAGTTGCAAGAGAGTGTTGCAAACTATCAAAATTGTAGATCTGAAGAGAAAACAGGGACCTAGACTGGGGCGCCCGCTCATTAGTCCTTTGGATCCTGCAACAGGAAAATCTCTAAAACAACAGGAACAATTTGCAGACAAGGTTTCCAGATCCTGACAAAAAGCATGACACTAGACTAGGGTGCTCGCTCAATAGTCCCTGACTATTCTGCTTCCTGAACTTAAGAAACTAGTACACATTTGTCTATTATTTTACATCTTCTTGTAGCAACATTTTCTGATATTCATCTATTTTCTTCCGTATTTGCATAATTAGGGTTTTAAGCATAATTGGGCATAATCAAGCATTTAAATCTACACAATTCCAAATTTTCCCACATTCCTAAGTGACCAAGGGCCTGATAGTAGATTCTACTCGACTCAAGGTCCTTGAATGTTTAGGGTGAAAGGAGGATCCACATAAACTAGCAAATCAAACCCTCTTATCAAATTTCACCTTAAACAATTGCATAGGCCAAGAGATAAGGAGAGGCCACTCACGCCGAGAGATGGTTGACAACAAACTATAAAATAAGAGGTCCAAGTGTTGAAAGAGATCCACTAAGGGACCTCATGGACATTCTGAGATCCAGCAAAGGAAAGATAGGATCGATTTATCAAAAAGGAGGGCACTTCAAGAAGAGTTTAAGGTTGAAAAGAATTGAAGCATGTTCAAAAGTGAACCAATCTCCAAATGAATGACAAGATGCTAATATAAAACCAAGAGGTTCGGATGACATAGAAAATGGTGATCTATAAAGAAGATAACTGGATGCTTCAAAGTTTCACTCTAAAAATAAAAAGGAAGGGGTCAAAAACACTCAGATCTAAAGATCACAAACTTTTAATATTCTTGAGCTCGAGAGGTACAATTTTGTCATAGTATATTGCATAAAAGATAACATAAAAATTGAGGAGAACCTATTTAACTTGTTGCTGGGCTATCAGCGGAGATCCTCCCTTCCTTGGTGCCCACGAAACTCTCTCCAGGGTCTACTTGACCCCGTGTCTTCTAATGTTTCTCTGCTTTTTATCATTTGTGTCAGATGATTTCTATCATGCCCACATTTCCCATGTGGTCACAACACACAACACACGTGTCATGTCCACATTTGTCATGTGGTCATGACACAAAAAATCAAAAAATTTTCCACGCATCCCTGAAAACCCCCTCACACACATCAGCGTGCTTGGTGGCACATGCACAAAGGCGCAAACAACTCTATCGATTGATAGGGTATAGCGAATAAATTTTGCAACCCCAGCGAGATGTAAGCCGACTAGGGGGTATGCGACGCGAGGAGCATCACCAATAGGGTTAGGTTCGAATATGAAACTAACCCTAAGATTCCTAAGTGAGGTGGAGGGAATTTGACATGTGTTAAAATCCAAATCCCTAGCACTAGCATAATTAGATTAAAAATAAAATTCACCTAAAACATAATTACAATGCACAAACCATTAAAATATTAAGATAACATGAAAATAAAATACTTAAGTAACCATTTCTAATTCCTGAAAAAATCTGGCAGCATAACGCCTCTAGGGCATTCATAAAAAATATTTAATTAAAATGCCCAACCCTTCCATTCAAATAAGGTAATTACGCTAATTAATTTTAATCATACCCGCATCACAATTTTCCAAACAAGCACAAGGATTAAATAAAATAATAATTAGGTTAGTCTACACGATATTTAATTAAAATATAATACTAATCTAACACCTAAAAATACTCCCAATTGTAATAACTTAAAACCCCATTAAAAGTTCCCTAGTTACCATATTAATTCCCTAGATAAAATAAAAGGACAAGGAGACAATTAACACATTCCACTAAAATAAATTAAATATTAATTATGGACAATTAAAATACTTATTTCCATGATAATAATTTCAACTATACCCCTAGGAGATTAAGTCAATTACATAGATTATATAAATTAAAAACCTCATGGAGAAAATCCCACTAAAATAAATAAAGGCCTAGGTTTAATTAAACCCACTTAGATAATAAACCAAGAGCAATTAAATTAAAGACGATTATTCTAAATTTTCAAAAAAAAGGTCCTAAGTAAAATTAAATAAAAAAATCATAAAGCCACTAAAGTAAATTAAAAAGCCTAGGTTAAGATTTAATCCCGCTAACATAATAAATAAAAAGACAATAAATAATATAAAAAAAGCAAAACAAAAGATCTTAAGAGATAACTTTAAATTTAAAATAAAATAAAACATATATTAATCCTACCACATAACAAAAAAGCAAAAGTATAGGATTAAAATAAATTTCCCAAGCCATTATCCCACTTCAATAATTTTTCCCTCCAACATGTAAATAGTAAAAATAAATAGAGGGAAATGAGAATTCCTTATTAAAACCCTAAAAAGTCTCTATATTAAAATACTCTTTTTCTTAACAAAAGAAACCCTAACATACTTTTCTATTCATTTCTCTTTCTTTCCTACCCTAACTTTCCTCTCATCTCTTCTATTCTTCTTTTCTATTTTTCTTTGTTTGCAGGTCTAGAATAAGGGCAGCCACGGAGGAAGAAAAAAAATACAGAGATAAAAGAATAGTTTGTTTAACCCTCTCTTTTTCTTGTAAAACTAAATTTGATATTAATTTAAAATCTCCCCTTTTTTTTAGGTTCTGGGTATGAACCATAAGGAAATACCTTCATCTTTTTTTTATCTAATTTAATTTTTGTCTCAGGTTGAAAGAAAAACCAGAATACATTTTTTTCATCTCTGGTTGAAAAAGACTAGAATATATATATTTTCTTTTTGAAGGAGATGCATTGCAAAATATATAATCTCAAGAAATAATGTTAAATTTGCAGGTTCAATGATGGCGGCCGGAAGAACAGCCAAAACAAAATCATCCGCTAGAGAGAAGGCCGCGGTGGAAGAATGGCTGCCATTGTGTAAATGGCAAAAAAAGGAACAGGGGGTGGGTGGGGGATATTTTTCTTGTTTTATTTTCTGCAACCAAAAAAACACAAGGCCGCTGCCCTTCCTCTGAAAAATTTGGCCATCTGGCCCCTTTGAGGCATAATAGATATTATATATATATATATATAGTTTTATGAAATAAAAATAAATACATTTGGGTTATATATACATACAGGAAATATATAAACATTTTTATGAAATAAAAATAAAATATAGTTAGGTTACCTTTGCATCTTTAAATATATATAAAATTCCCATCTACATAACTTCATTTATTTCTGTGGTATGGAATAAAACATATAAACTTTTTGTATAAAATGATAGTAATCTATTTTTTTCTTTCACACATAACTACCTGGAAAACAAATTAAATTCAGCAATGTATTCTATTTCCTTTTTGAAAATACATAGTTACATTTACACAGCGAAATCCTTTGAACCCTTTTTTAACAAAATTTACACAGTTTCTAATTATTTTTAAAAAAAATACAGTAAGAGTAATATTCTCTATCTTCCTTTTGAGTACCATAGCAAGTTCAAACAACAAGAATAGATTTTTTTTTTTTTGAAACAACCACAACACTATTGTAGAAATTATTTCATTTCCTGGGAGAGAATGTAAAGCAATACAAAAATATTAAATGCCACTTTCTTTCTTTTCAGAAGAACATTGAATTATCAACAAGTCCCATAATAATTAGCTTGAAATACATAAAGTAGCCCTCTCATTATTTCTTGAAACAAACTCACAATAATAACAGCTACATCACAATATTAGACTTGGATACAAACCCATTTTCCTAGTTTACAACCATGAGAAGAGAGTTCACTCTCTCATATCAAAATTTATCACTAGGCCTCATAGCCATGGCTCAACAATAGCCATACAAAATACAACACATAAATGAACAATTCTTCCTCCAAGCTCCATTATTTCAAACTTGCCATGAAAACAAGGAAAAACTATCCAATGCCACCAAAATGGTCTCCACCCTACCATAGATCTGAAAGAGGATCACCCCTGAGCTAGGAGATCATCCACACACAAGGTTTAACCCTCCACAACATAACAATGAGCAAACCAACAATCATGAAGAGCACCCATGGATTTAACACAACACAAAGCTCATAGAAATGAGTTTGAAGGGGTAGGGGAGTGGACGTCACTCAACTCAAGAGGCCACTCCAAAATCTCAAAAGCTCAACACAAGCAAGGCCTCAAGCCCAAAATAACTACAAGAAACACATAGATTTCACCATGGCACTCATGCCATACAAAATACTCCATACTCATAATCTTGCCCTCAAGACCATAAAATACTAACACTAGGAGGGTGACCTCGAGGAGGTTCACTCCTCCCCCACCTCACACATGTTGAGCATCTTCTCCAAATGGAGAGGCTCTTACAAACTCCCTCAAAATCCCCACAACAAAAAAATACAAAACACAAACAATGCAAGCACACAACAAAAGATAAATGCATAAAGAAAGGCTTTAAGCCTAGAATCCTACCTTGAAAAGCCCAACAATGGAAGATAGTTGAAGTAGAGCTTTCCCACTCCACCTCCAAGTCCTTCCTCCAAAAGTGCCTCCAAAAACCCTTTAACTCTCTCCCAAAATTCAAATAAAATGGAAAATGTAATAAAAATCAAGAACCCTTTCCCTCTCTTCAAGAGGGAGTAAAATAGGCTCTCTTCATGAGCCTTGAGGAATGAGAAGGTGACACATGCCACCTTCTCCTTCGTCCTCACATCCACTTGCAAGCTCCATGGAATGTGGGGGTGACACATTTCACCATCCCATTCCACCAAGTCTTGCCCCCTCCACTTGTGCTCTCTCACACATGTGTGAGAGTAAGGTGGAGCCCAAAATGGATGAGGGTACAATAAGTGTCCAAATCCTAATCTCCCATGAAAGTCCACAAAACCCCAAGGTACTCTCACCAATGTGTGACAGCCTTGGAGTTGGGTCCTCCACAATTATGGGTCTTGAAGACTCCCCAAGCCTTCAATGCAAGGTACCCCAATGCTTTGGAATGAGGTGTGGATAAGGTTGAAGGTTTGACCCAACATTCCACTCCTCCCCAAACTTCCATTTTCGTCACTTCACTTTAGGGTGAAGTTTAAGTGACCATATGGGAGTTATCCTAGGGTTAGACATGCTCAAATGGGCCCTAGACCCTAGGGGTACAACCCAGGGTCACTTTTAACCCAAATTTAGCACCTTAGGATGAAGAAAATCACATGAAAAGGAGTCACAAAAATTGAATCAAATAAACATTACACATTTACAACACCATAATACAATCAACTAAAAAAGGGTAGACCTAGCCCAAAAGACCATACGCAAACACTATGAAAATTCATCATGCAATACATAGTTGATCTTGGTGGAACTAGATTGGTTCAACATGGGATTCATAGAATGTGTGGGATGATCTCTGATTTTCTGTGGCATAGAAAATCACTTGCACACTTGAACAAATAGATTAATCCAACATGTTCATCATAGCTGAAGAAAGGAAATGCATACACTCATGATGTCGCGTATTCATTTAAAACATTAATAAAGTCCCATAACATCATTAACCATATATATAGTTTTACTACATTTCTAAATATGAACTCAAGATAACTCACATAATAATTCCATTTACAAATCTCACAACCATATCTCTAATGGCATCAAAATGCATATCACATGTCATATAATTTATGATTGGAAATCAAAATATAGGGATAGAGTCCAGAAGTCTATATATCGGGATCAACAGTCTCAAATGTCTAAATGTCATCAAACTGAAATACGATGGAAGTAAAAATAAAGGAGTGAGAAAAGTAGGCCTCACAAGGGCAAAGCAACAAACAACATGGGCTACCAGTGCAACCAATCCAGTCGTATGAAGGTGGGCCTCACATCCTCCTCCCCTAGAGCTAAACTTCCTCTTGGAAATTAACATAGAAGTATTGTAGAGTGATCCACCTACAAGTCAATCCTAAATGGCATCAGAATCAGATTGATCTCGACATACAGGTAAGGAACCAAAAGGACCTAAATAGTAATGTCTGGCAATAATCTCAAGGATACCCTCCTCTACCTAGGAGGGGTCAAGAATCTAATATGACACATACTCCAACACTTTATGAGCTTAAAAAGACAAAAAAGCATTAGATGCCCAAGGATAGACTACCAAGTAATTCAAGGTCAAGCACAGTAGGGACTACCCAGAAGGTTATCGTTACGAGAGGCCTTCAACAATAACTTAACTGACTCATACCCCGAGTCTCTCTTATTTCTCTAGAAACCTAACTAGCATAGAGCAACCAAAAGGAAGTTAGGCCAACCATCTAGCCCAAAAACCAACATTCAAGCGCCAATCATGCATCAACCCAGCTTATCGCTGATGCTAAGCTACACACACAAGATTCCAAGAAACCAATACAAGACTCTAAAGTCTCACCTGCCCCATTGATCAACAAGTCCCCACTAGACTGCTTAGATTGGACTTACAGAACAAGTAGGAACCAAATGTGACCAATCGTCCCTAGCATCAAGGGATGTAGATAAACACCTATACCACTACAAAACTCACGGTTCCAACTTCTAATCGATCATAGCAATCACACAATCCCTTAAAACAAGGGAACCTAGAAGATCCACACAACCACAGGAGGATCCCAAGGTTATCCATCCTAGCTACTCCTTCGAACCTCAATAGCATCCATTTCTTGATTCTTTAGGATTTGGTCTCCTGAAACAAGATAGCACCAACACACTTCTCAACATGACACAAGGTCAACAAGGAAGTTCTGAACCACCACCAGTGATCCACTAAACCACTTCAAGCTTACGACATGAACCAAGACTGACTATTCCCATCTGCCTCTCACCAAGCACCCTTTATGGGTAACGTAGGTTACATAGGTCACAACACTACACAGGTACCAGCAAAAGCATCAAAACAAGGATCCTCAAAATAAAAGCTTACAAAAAGAGAAGTTTTGAATAAGTTTAATGAATAAAATTTAGAAGAATTAAGACCCGAGAGATAATTAAATTTCTAAAGGATAAGTCAATATCGAAAGTGGCACCAAATTCAACATTTAAAATTAAAATCAAAAAATAATTAAACAAGTCCTTGAGGTAAAAGGACTGCAAGAACGTAAGTCAACTATGGAACCCAATTAAATAGACTCAAAACTGCTAGTTTCAAACACAATAGAATACCATCAAAAGCAGAAAATCAACTTCAACAAGTTAAACCAAAATTGCACCATACAACATTACACATATATAACATAGTAACAAATGAGAGGAGAGGGATAGTGCTCACATTCCTAACCCAGGTCATGAAACACCCCAACTACATGCACACCCACACTTCTAGGCAGCCTAGGACATGCTTGAAAAAGATTGCCAAAAGTCATGTATCCCAAGAGTCACCTTCGAAGTGGGTGCCTTCATGCTTCATAGAGGGGAACACAACAACTTCTTCATGGACACTACCAAAACCCAACTGTAATTGCCAACTTCCAAAATCCTAAAATTTTCCAAGGCGGCACACAAATTACTCTCAAGTTTAATACCAGGCTTTATATCGCCTAAAAACAACCCACCGGATGCATCTATGTCGATCATACGGGTTGATCACAACAGCCAACCACTAACACCCAAAAGGTATCACAACCAACTCACTATTATCCTCAGCACAAACTTAATCTCCCCTCGCATCCTTAAAATCCCAACGTTTCCAAGATACTCCTATAGGGGACAAACCACATCCATTACCCTAAAGTAAGGTGTGTGATTCCTTATTCAACTCAACACTTAGACTTATTGTAATCCATAGAAATAATATATTTATAACCATTAGGATTTCCTTTGAGGAATCATGCAATCAGTTGCACAAGGGACTCACCTCAAGAGTCACTAGAATCCAACATCTAAAAGTTCAAGAAGATAACACTTAGAGGGTTTCCACATCACCCAATAGGATAACCAAAACTTAAACTTAACTTTCTTTATTACCACCCATCACAAGGCTTCGCTACAGCCTTCCAAGCACCAAAGCCTATGTACATCTTCAAGGGGAACTCATCACCCTATCACGACATAAAGGTAAGTAATTTTCAATGAAATTAGGTGGCAAGGGAGGGATCAAGGTGCAATTTAGATTACTATTTATTTACAGATATGAAATCACACTTGCAACTAGGTCCTACTCCCTTACTATCATAAAATGTCCTAGCCTCAAGCACATACACAACCTTTTAACCATCAACCAGCGAGGTAATTATACTTAATGCACAAAGCACATTACGAATTAATGTGTGGATAGCACATAGCACAATTATCCACTAGACGCCATCATGTTGCAAGGAGATTTACTTGACATGGCATAACAAAAGTCACAAGACTCACAATCACGAAGTGGTCCTCAAGCCACTACTCAACCTTTCATAAAAAAAATCAAGAAGCAAAACCCAAGAATTTAGTCATAAAGGCTTTACATACCAGACTCTTTTAACATCCACTCCTCCATCCTTCAAATGAAGATTTCAAGTGACTCTTATAAGAGAATACACCAATCTGCTCACCCCTTGAGTGACCACCACACTCATTAGGATGACTTAATCCTACAACAAGGTGAAGGACAACTAAAGGTTCACAACTCCATCGCATCCCAGCCAGAGGGGCATTTAAACAAGGTACATCTTACCCCAAGATACAAGGTTAACTAGATGTCACCAAGTGGATCCAATAAAGGATTAGGGTACGTGAGTCTTTGTCTAAGATAGTGTACCACTCAATACATCCCTTTCCTCCTACAAGGTAGGACAACACAACTCAACATTCTGTTGAGTAATAGTGACTTAGATTACAGGTCAACTGATATGTGATGACTATCAGCATAAGGTTGGCCATCGGCGAGAGTTCGGAGTCTTACATCTATATGCTAGGTTACACCGATGAAGGGAAGTTGTTGGGCTGACATTCTCTATCGGGCTTGCCTAAATTTGTTACTCTGATCTCTTTGGTCTCACCGATGGTAGTGAGCTATCAGCATGAGGATTTCTGTCGGCATAGCAATGAAATGTCAATCTGATGAAGTTTGTCACCCCAATGGATGTATCCTATCGGCAGTATTAGTGTGAGATCGTCTATCGGCAGAGCTTTGTGGAGTTGCTCCGATAGTGGTTGTCACCCCGATGGAAGACTGTGAAGCTTTGGCGTCGGTGAGACATTGGTCTTCGGCGTAAGTATTGTTTGCTTTGCCGATAGTGGTTGTCACCCTGATGGAAGACTCTGAAGCTTTGGCGTCGGTGAGACATTGGTCTTCGGCGTAGGTATTGTTTGCTTCGCCGATAGTTGTGGCTACACCGATGGACTGTTAACTTGTTATTGTCGGCAACAAAATTGTCGATGATAGACTTACTGTTCGTTTGGGCTTATTAACTAATGTGTCCAAGTTATCCTGATGCATGTGGGACTATTGGTCACACTAGAATGTGAACGGTTGCGACAATTGGCTAAAATCGATGCTGGAGAAGTCAGATGAAATGGTTAGGGCAGATGTTAATAAACAGTTCTGCACTTGCAAACTAAATATAGAGATCTGATGGAGTCGTTGGAAGTGTGAGAGTTAATTCATGTGAGAGCACTTTCCAATGAGCTCTATTTTTCTTCTTCGGAGAAGTCTTTTGCTGTATGTTGTATGCAGCATGTGAACGGCATGTGAAGGGAATGAGAAGAGAATGAAAACAGAGTTCAGGTGAAAGGGTTTTGGCCGAGAAGGTAAAGTTTTGTACTGTGTGCTATTTGTGGCACGATAACAGTATGAAGAACCAACCAAGTGTTGGAGAACTTTGTGCAGGGTTATACTGTCAGCTATTCTTCAGAAGGAACAAGATGTTAATCTCCTGTAAAGGCTATGAGCTTGTAAATGTATTGTAACTATTTGGTTGTTGAATAATACAATGGCTCGGTGATTTGGAGTGTGGGGTTTTTTACCCGTAAGGGTTTTCCCCACGTAAATCTATGTTCTTGTTCTGTCTTTCATGATTAATTGTTCTCCTGTTGAAACTGGTTAATGTTCGCTTGTGCTTTCCTCTAAGGGTCAATGTTGGAAATGTTCTGTCAGTTTCTGCTTTAATGGCATAGTTGTGCATGTTTTTTGAAGCGATTGAAAAGAATTGAAATATGTCGAAGACACCACTATTCTTAGAAATACGTTCTGAGATGCCCTCATTTCCTTACAAGTGGTATCCGAGCTTTCTTCTGGGATCTGCTTTGTTGCTCACATTTGTACATTTGTGTGCTACATGTGTTTGTATGTAAGAGTTCTCGGTGTATAAGGTCTGGGTATTCCTTCTGTGATGATTTCTTAGTGTGACAGGCTTGAGGAAATCTGAAGGAATCGTTTGATGGTTTGATCCTTGTTTTGAGTGAAGTCTGGCAGTTGATCTTGTGTTTCTGTTTCAGCAGTGCTTGAAGGATGATGAAACTGAAGAGACTGGAGCTAGTCATGATGTGGCCTGAGGCTCTTAATTGACAATATTTAATCCTGTTGCACGGGGTTTGCTTTGTGGTTGTGTTGCTGCAATAACTTTCATATTGGGTGTCTGTGTGAGAGGCTCTCTGATGATATGAAAAAGTTTGTGTTATTGCTCAGCCATGGAGTGTTGTGCTTATGCTGGGTGTTCTACTCTTGGTATTGGAAGGCATAATTTTCTGTTACCCTGACTGCATGTAGGCTATGGAGTTGATTATTGGATGGTCTGAGAGCTTTTGTAATAGCTTGATTCTCTCGGATGCATGTGCATGTTGGTGGTTGAGGGATTGGTCTACAAGTGGGCCTAAAGCTCTGGAACTGCTGTTTCCTTAATTGGATATTTTTGTACTTGCATGACTCAGATTCATGTTTATTGGATTTGAGGGGTTTTATAGTTTTTACTTAAAATCTATGGTAATACATATTCATGATGATCCATTATTCTGGTTTAACTGTTATGGAGTTTATGTTGCAGACTTTTGGGTTTTCTAGATGTGAAGTGGGTATGGATGTGCATGGGTGTTTTTCAAACACTGTGGTTTTGTAGGTTTTACATGGTCAAAAGAAAAACTTGTGGTTTTGTGAAGCTGCAGTTAAGCTAATTCTAGACCCTAGCTTTTGGGATGTTGCTGGATGATATAGTTGCAATTTTGCATGCATTCTCTGTGCATAGTGTGAGGAGGTGAAATGCTTTCTCTGCATGGGAGTGCTGGTATGTGATTTGACACTCAGCATTTCTGTGGTAAAGTTTCTGGTTTCTCAACTATGGTGCTTAGGTTGTGGACTTTTTGGCAAATCAGTTTTGTAAGTAATCTGATGTTTATGTCATGTTGTCTACATGGTTTATCTATTCCTTGAAATCTCAGTTTTATAGTTTCCAGTGTGATAGTGAATTTGCATGGTACATTGGTTAGATCTATGAGTTATGTAGTTTCGTGGGCTGATCACCTACTAAGTTATAGTGAGATGACTTGGATATGGACTGTCTTTATCCACAAGATTGTTTAAGTGCTTATGCAGATTTGTTAGCTGACCTTGTCTCTGGTCACTTGTGCATTGGTGTGACTGTTTTGGGATGAGAGGATGGATGTTGTAGAGTATCTGAATAGTTAGTTATGGAGACTTGTAGTATGTGTATCATGATGTCATGTATAGCTTGAATACACAGGTTTGTGTAAGCTATTGATAGTGATAGAATATTTCCTTGGTTTGGAGATCTTGGTGTCACTTGGTTTTATAGTCACATGGACATGTTAATGTGTGGACCTGGAAGATTTTCAGATTAGGAGATGTTTGGTCATGTTGCTTGGTGTTGGTGCCTGCATGAGCAGTCAGTTTTCAAGCATATAAACATGTAGGCACCTTCCCAAAAAATCCAAAAAGTTCTAAGTCTTTGGGCCTCCTCAGCATGTTTTAACATCAGCATCATATTTTCTTTGGAGGAGGTCATCATCATCATGTTTCCAGACACCACCCTGATGTTGCTTACGAAGGTCATCATATTTTCTGTCAGCATGATCTTTCGCTGGGGTGATATTCTAACATCGGGTGATCTTGGTTAAGATCATCCTGATGATGTTGCTACAAAGTCCTAAGGTGATATCTATTTCTCTGCCTATTTGCATCATGATATTTCCGAAGGAGGGGGTGATATTTTCATATTTGAATATCACCCGGATGTATGTTTGTTCCAGCATCATGATGATGCTGATATCAGGGAGATATCCGCCTGTCGGCTTCATGCATTATCCAGTGGGGGGTGATCATTTCAAATATCTGTCATATTCATATATCACCCCGATCTTATAGCGGAGCTACAGTGCAGCATGATATTTGTGCATCAGGATGATATTTCCAAATATCCGGTTATCTTCCGAATATCATCCTGATGCCGACATGTGGTGGTGACGTCATCAAGGTCCGGGGGGTCATATTTCTAACATTACTCATCTTATGAAGATCCCCCAATGTTGCGAATATGACGATGACGTCATCCGGATATGAGGAGGTGCGCAGTAGGCAGATATGCTGATGACGTCAGCAGGATATGACGGTGACATCATCAGGATGTTCATCGGCCAGACATTTGGTATCGGCTGAGCAGGAGGATCTTCCTCCGATGGATCAGGTTGTGCCGATGAAGGCGATTATCATGCAGGTGATATTGCGATATGATGCTGACGTCAAGGTGATATTTCAAGCAACAGGATATCATGCTGCTTGAGGATGATGATGAAGCTTTATACTAGTGTCGTCGGGAGCAAAAGCACCGACATCATATATGCTCGCGACCTAGTATATAAGGTGATGAGGAGGTTGCTGCGGGGTGCATGTGGGATAATTCAACCCTGCATATTTTCAAATATCATGACGATGTATCTTGGTGGGAAACGGTTGCGACGCACAGTATTCTGCATTTCCCAAGGCCGCGGGTTGGTGCGCCATTAATGGCAATTGTTGCAGAGGTATGGGCGATGGTGTGGACGGATCTAGTACCCGATTGAAGATGTGGATCCCTAGGCGGCGGCGCAAGGCTCGAGATTTCTTCCTGTCTCCTCTCCCACCTGCTGCATTGAATGTTTGAGCGCCAATCTGATGATACTGTGTATCTGGCAGGTTTTTTTTGGTCAACTATGTAATTAAGGCTGAGCACCTCCTTGCTGTATATAGCAGGTTGTGTTGCTCATTTGAAGGTTGTTGAAAACTGGACATTTTGGCTCTGTAATAAGATACAACTGGTTTTGGTTGCTCTGTGCAGCAAAACTTGTGAGTTTATGTATCTCCTGTTGTACGATTTGGCATGAATCCACTGATTTCATGGTTAATCTTATATGAATAATGCTATGTTTGCATGTGTTATGTTGATTCTGTCTCCAGTTTTGCATGTATTTTTCTTACTGCAATAGGGATACCATAAGTATAGACAGCTTAACACTCTTTATTGGGAGATATCTGTAAGGCAGATATCATGTGTATCCCCCCTAAAATCCAATTTCAGCTATTCATGCTGATCATTCACAGGTGTATGTCTACCGAATCCAAGCCCTGGATAGGCACCAATCTAGCTCTGTGTTGAGGTTATACACCATGTCCAGCTTTGCATCCAAAATCCATTCTAAACCATCTCATCCGTCCACCTGTTAGTTGTAGGAGTAGGATTAGGAACCCCCTGCATGCTCTCATACCCAACCAGACATCATGTCCAAGAATGTTGCCAACCTTGTGATCTATCATACAGATCTTGGTCCATACATGAGAGTATTCTGCCTGTTGTTGTCAAGTTAAATCTTTCTATCTTTGAGCTAGTCAAGGTTACATCTTGAGTTATAAGGATACCCCCCTTGGTGCGGCAGAACCAGAAGTGAAGGGGAGGCAGCTCACGCAACCTCCTGTATTTAGTTGGCTGAATCTGCCTGTGCATTAGAAGTGGCAAACCCTAATGCTGATTTAGAAGAAAAACCAACAAAAATGGCGACTCTGCTAGGGATGGACTGATAAAAAATGATATATTTGTGGCTCATCCGAGTCACCAACAAAAATGGCGACTCCACTAGGGAGAAAATTGATAAAAAAAGGGTTATATCTGTGACCCATCCGAGTCACCAACAAAAATGGCGACTCCGCTGGGGATGTTGATGTAAAGTGATATCCTGCAGTCTCTGGTGAAGTTTTGCTCTGCTGGTGGTATGAACTCAGAAAAATATGTGTTGAGCTTTCAGCTACTGTAAATTTTGTCCTCTCTGGAGAGGTGGTGAATCTGCAAAAAAGATCTAAATGCACATGAAAGATGGATGTATGTGATGTGACAAAAATGTGCTGTTCATATTTCAGCATCTGTATGAGAAAAGGTATCTTGTTCCTTCCCCTTTATATATTTACTGTTTTGCTGCATAGGTTAGATGCCAGGGGAGGTTACAGGTCTTAGGCAAACAAAGGATGTCTAAGAGTAAGTTTTTTATGAATCCAAGTATGAATTATCCCATACTCAGTGGTGAAATGTTGGAGAAAAGAATAGAAGAGATAAGAAATAGGTTGATATTCTTAGAGGCTGAGCAGGCCCAGTTAAAAAGTAGTAACCCTGTTGTGTCTGCCAGTCAGAAGGCTAAACCTCTTCTCAGCCCTTTTGATCCTTTGTATGACCAACTGGATTTGTCATGGGTTGATTATAAAGTAGAAACTATGCCTGCTAGGATATACTGTCAGATGCCCAGATTTAGTGGTCACAGTGTATGTGATGGGAATGCACATATCCAAAATTTTCATGAGTTCATGGGAAAACATTCATTTAGAGATGAGGATATGTGGATGAGGTTTTTTGTTAGGTCCTTTGATGCAAAAGCAAAAGACTGGTATTTGAGCTTTTCAAAAGGATCCTTTGCCTGTTGGGATGAGCTTACTGACTGTTTTAAAGAGGAATTTGCAAGAGAACCTGCTGATCTTGTTGCAGAATTGTTGAACATCAGAAAACAAGATGAAGAGTCGTGTGTTGATTTCAGTCATAGGTTTGCAATAGCCCTTTCACAGATCCCAGAAATCTTCAGACTTGATATTTCAGCCTGTGTTGGCATATTCTTTGAAGCTTTTGAGGAGGGCTTTAGTGCAATACTGAGGGATTTCAAGGTGACAAGTATGCAGATGGCATACAGGTTCATAGAAAAGATAGAAAAAATCAGAAATGTGCACCTGCTGAAACCCCTATCCCCAGGCCTTGGTGTGAATAATAGTTGTAAAGCTGCAAATGACCAAATAATTAGGGCATCATGTGAAGATAAAAAGATGAATGTTGAGGATGCCAATGAAAGGACTAATGAGGATTCCCATTGCAATGATGAGGCATCTGACCATGAAAACAACAATGAGGTTGTGGACAGCAATGAGCAATTTTTGGAATGGACCTGTGGAGATAATTGTGAGTATTGTGCTCAAGATAGAGAAGAAATAAGCATACAGGCTGATACTCCTCCACAAAAGGAATCCATTGGTGATGAAGATGCATGCTCTGCTGCCCATGAACAAATGGCATACTATGATGAAACTGATGCACCTGGGTCACCCATCTATGACACATATGGTGATGAGGATCTATCTGAGTATGGTGAGGATCTAGACATTGTTTTTGGCTTGGATTCTATTTCTCATCCTGATGAAAGAGGAAACGACATACATCAGGTAAGTGATTGTAAAAATGTGCCTGATTGTAAAGAGGTGTCAGAGCCTGATCTTTTCCAGCCTGGTGCTGCTGAAATTGTTGTGTACATGATGTGCACAATTGTGATTTTGAAAGCTTTTCTTTTGATGTGCCAGCATATACAATGAGCTCTGATCTTCCTAGCTGTGTGGTGGACTTTGAGTGTTTTCAGTTTTTAGTCCAGCTAGGAGATCATTTTACAATGCATACTGCTGATGCAGATGATGATAAGTGTTACATACCATTTGAGTATGCATTGCTTGATACATTCTACACCCACATGTCACATGATGCTGAAGGTTGTCTGCATAGGGGTGACAGTGACAAGCTAAATCAGAGGGATGAATGTGCAGATGACAAGATTTGTTTGGGGTCAGATCATGGTAGTATCTCCAGGCTTGATCCAGTAAATGCAGATGAAAATAAAGTGTTTGACAAAGGGAGATACATATTTTTCTTTTCTTGGTGGCCTTAGGCCATCAAGTGTGTTTGGTGATGCAGGTCAGTGCAGTATTTGACTCTGTGCCTAATGGATAAGGGACTGGTCTGCATCCCAGAGATCTGGGGTTCTCGCTGCAGTCTTGCACTTGCACATCCCCAGACAGAGCCACTGTTGGTGCCTGCATGAGCAGTCAGTTTTCAAGCATATAAACATGCAGGCACCTTCCCAAAAAATCCAAAAAGTTCTAAGTCTTTGGGCCTCCTCAGCATGTTTTAACATCAGCATCATATTTTCTTTGGAGGAGGTCATCATCATCATGTTTCCAGACATCACCCTGATGTTGCTTACGAGGGTCATCATATTTTCTGTCAGCATGATCTTTCACTGGGGTGATATTCTAGCATCGGGTGATCTTGGTTAAGATCATCCTGATGATGTTGCTGCAAAGTCCTAAGGTGATATCTATTTCTCTGCCTATCTGCATCATGATATTTCTGAAGGAGGGGGTGATATTTTCATATTTGAATATCACCCGGATGTATGTTTGTTCCAGCATCATGATGAAGCTAATATCAGGGAGATATCCGCCTGTCGGCTTCATGCATTATCCAGTGGGGGGTGATCATTTCAAATATCTGTCATATTCATATATCACCCTGATCTTATAGCGGAGCTACAGTGCAGCATGATATTTGTGCATCAGGATGATATTTCCAAATATCCGGTTATCTTCCGAATATCATCCTGATGCCGACATGTGGTGGTGACGTCATCAAGGTCCGGGGGGTCATATTTCTAACATTACTCATCTTATGAAGATCCCCCAATGTTGCGAATATGACGATGACATCATCCGGATATGAGGAGGTGCGCAGTAGGCAGATATGCTGATGACGTCAGCAGGATATGACGGTGACGTCATCAGGATGTTCATCGGCCAGACATTTGGTATCGGCTGAGCAGGAGGATCTTCCTCCGATGGATCAGGTTGTGCCGATGAAGGCGATTATCATGCAGGTGATATTGCGATATGATGCTGACGTCAAGGTGATATTTCAAGCAACAGGATATCATGCTGCTTGAGGATGATGATGAAGCTTTATACTAGTGTCGTCGGGAGCAAAAGCACCGACATCATATATGCTCGCGACCTAGTATATAAGGTGATGAGGAGGTTGCTGCGAGGTGCATGTGGGATAATTCGACCCTGCATATTTTCAAATATCATGACGATGTATCTTGGTGGGAAACAGTTGCGACGCACAGTATTCTGCATTTCCCAAGGCCGCGGGTTGGTGCGCCATTAATGGCGATTGTTGCAGAAGTATGGGTGATGGTGTGGACGGATCTAGTACCCGATTGAAGATGTGGATCCCTAGGCGGCGGCGCAAGGCTCGAGATTTCTTCTTGTCTCCTCTCCCACCTGCTGCATTGAATGTTTGAGCACCAATCTGATGATACTGTGTATCTGGCAGGTTTTTTTTGGTCAACTATGTAATTAAGGCTGAGCACCTCCTTGCTGTATATAGCAGGTTGTGTTGCTCATTTGAAGGTTGTTGAAAACTGGACATTTTGGCTCTGTAATAAGATACAACTGGTTTTGGTTGCTCTGTGCAGCAAAACTTGTGAGTTTATGTATCTCCTGTTGTACGATTTGGCATGAATCCACTGATTTCATGGTTAATCTTATATGAATAATGCTGTGTTTGCATGTGTTATGCTGATTCTGTCTCCAGTTTTGCATGTATCTTTCTTACTGCAATAGGGATGCCATAAGTATAGACAGCTTAACACTCTTTATTGGGAGATATCTGTAAGGCAGATATCATGTGTATCCCCCTGAAATCCAGTTTTAGCTATTCATGCTGATCATTCACAGGTGTATGTCTACCGACTCCAAGCCCTGGATAGGCACCAATCTAGCTCTGTGTTGAGGTTATACACCATGTCCAGCTTTGCATCCAAAATCTATTCTAAACCATCTCATCCTTCCACCTGTTAGTTGTAGGAGTAGGATTAGGAACCCCCTGCATGCTCTCATACCCAACCAGACATCATTTCCAAGAATGTTGCCAACCTTGTGATCTATCATACAGATCTTGGTCCATACATGAGAGTATTCTGCTTGTTGTTGTCAAGTTAAATCTTTCTATCTTTGAGCTAGTCAAGGTTACATCTTGAGTTATAGGGATACCCCCCTTGGTGCGGCAGAACCAGAAGTGAAGGGGAGGCAGCTCACGCAACCTCCTGTATTTAGTTGGCTGAATCTGCCTGTGCATTAGAAGTGGCAAACCCTAATGCTGATTCAGAAGAAAAACCAACACTTGGAAAGCTCAGTTTCCACAGTTCAGTGGGAGTTTTAGCAATGACTGCAGATTCATCACTTAATGGTGAATGATCTTCTATAGTGTTGCAGATGTTACTAAGAGAAGCTCTTTGATCCTGTTGTTGCAGAAGGGTTCTTTCGCATTTGCAGGGGCACTATTTGAGGATGAGTAACATCTTGAAGTCATGGAGGATTCATGAAATTCTTGGCTAAGGTGTTGGTGGTGCTTGACAGGTGATGTTGGTTTAGAGTTTTGGTTTGTTTCATATCATGATTTCTACATTTGAATTTTGGTATGATAGATTGATCTAGAGACCATGGTTATGTTTACCTGGAGCATGGAATCTCCTAAGGGAGATGGTAAGATCATGATGTCATGATAAGTTCTTGATTCAGCTGTTTGGAGCTTTGATAGTGGTTTGGTAACTTCTATATGTTTGGGTACATTTATTATTTGCTTGTTTACTTCATAGTGTTGTAGTGATGCAGTTGGAGTTTAGCATGAGGTGATTGTTCAAAGGTACTCATGGATACATGGAGAATAAGGTGAGACTGTATATGCTGTGTTTTTTGAGTTTGCAGTAGGAATTCTGAGGAGTCTTAACCTTGGTTGAACATGAGTTCAACAGAGACCTATGAGAATTTTGCTCTTAGAGGAGTCATGGTGACTTGTATATCTTGGAGGAGCATTCTTATTCCTGCTCTTGGTCTACTCGGCATTTTATTACTTGAGAGGTATTGCCCATTGTTTCTCTCAGGTGTTTTTTGCTTTCTTTCATAGATATGGATCTTGAACTGCTCATAGATGGTTCTGGAGGATTCATTGTGAGAGATGGATAGCATGTTTAATCTCCTTTTGCATTTGAGTTTAAAGATATCATACATTGATGAGAATTGTTAGGAGATGGTTTTATGGGCTGATTTCCTGAAATGGGAAATGGATTAGTTTAATCTTCTTTGGCTTGAGAGGCTTACATTCTTGTTAAATTGTTTGACCTTGGAGATTGAATGTTTTGTTTGGATGTTGTTATGCTGTTCTCTTTGGGGTTTTGAAGAGAAGATCATACTTGACACAGTTGGCTTTCAGAGGTGTATGTAGAAGGATTTTTACAAGTATATGATGTGCAGTGTTTCTCCCTTTGTTCTGGTTATCTTCCTGGATGATTTGTTTCACACTACTTTGGTTTGAGATTCTGTTGGAGCTGATTGTGATCACTAGCCTGTGGTCATGTGTTTTCACTTATACTTTTGGGTGATGACATGGAAGTTCTGTTATCTCTTTCTTTTGTTGGATGTGGAGAGCTTGGTGAGCTTTGGACTGGTGGTGAGGAGTTGTTGAAGGTTATTGTTTACAGATTTTGCATATCATGGTGGATGTTTCCTTGGTACTACATGATATTTACACTTTCTATGTAATGCTATTGGTGGATTTTTTGTATGCCATGATCTTTTTTAGATCAGCATTATCCATGTAGTGGGAGTTCTTGATGTGTTTGGTCTTCTTCGACTGGTTGACACATAGAGCTTATTTTTGCAACTGATGGGTGTATATGTAGGTGGCATGAGTCTATTGATGTTCATACCTTTAAGGTATGAGTGATTGGATGTTTTAGCACTGGCTATGTGCGCTATTTTCAGTCATCTGTGTTTTATGTTTAGTTGGATGGGTACAGTCAGCTTACTAATTATTGTTCTAGCTGATGGTTTATCTTATTTCTAGAGGATGTTTTTCATGGCTGTGTTCTGAAAGCTTTGAAGTTGCTGTTATGAAGCTTCTGTAGAAGCTTGTGAGCACAGTGGAGTGAAGGCAGTAGTAGCTTTGATTCTGTGACCTGGAGCGTTGATGGTTTCCTATAATTCCTTTGTCAAGTGGGAGAATGTTGAGTAATAGTGACTCAGATTATAGGTCAATTGATATGTGATGACTATCGGCATAAGGTTGGCCATCGGTGAGAGTTCAGAGTCTTACATTGATATGCTAGGTTACACTGATGAAGGGAAGTTGTCAGGCTGACATTCTCTATTGGCTTGCCTAAATTTGTTACTTCGATCTCTTTGGTCTCACCGATGGCAGTGAGCTATTGGCATGAGGATTTTCGTCGGCATAGCAATGAAATGTCAATCCGATGAAGTTTGTCACCCCGATGGATGTATCCTATCAGCGGTATCGGTGTGAGATTGTCTATCAGCAGAGCTTTGTGGAGTTGCTCCGATAGTGGTTGTCACCCCGATGGAAGACTATGAAGCTTTGGCGTCAGTGAGACATTGGTCTTTGGCGTAAGTATTGTTTGCTTCGCCGATAGTGGTTGTCACCCCGATGGAAGACTGTGAAGCTTTGGCATCGGTGAGACATTGGTCTTCGGCATAGGTATTGTTTGCTTTGCCGATAGTTGTGGTTACACCGATGGCCTGTTAACTTGTTATCGTCGGCAACAAAATTGCTGACGATAGACTTACTATTCATTTGGGCTTATTAACTAATGTGTCCAAGTTATCCTGATGCATGTGGGACTATTGGTCACACCAGAATGTGAACGGTTGCGATAGTTGGCTAAAATCGATGCTGGAGAAGTCAAATGAAACGGTTAGGGTAGATGTTAATAAACGGTTCTGCACTTGCAAACTAAATATAGAGATCTAATAGAGTTGTCGGAAGTGTGAGAGTTAATTCATGTGAGAGCACTTTCCAGTGAGCTCTATTTTTCTTCTTCGGAGAAGTCTTTTACTGTATGTTGTATGCAGCATGTGAACGGCATGTGAAGGGAATGAGAAGAGAATGAAAACAGAGTTCAAGTGAAAGGGTTCTGGCCGAGAAGGTAAAATTCTATACTGTGTGCTATTTGTGGCACAATAACAGTATGAAGAACCAACCGAGTGCTAGAGAACTTTGTGCAGGGTTATACTGTCAGCTATTCTTCATAAGGAACAAGATGTTAATCTCTTGTAAAGGCTATGAGCCTGTAAATGTATTGTAACTATTTGGTTGTTGAATAATACAATGGCTCGGTGATTTGGAGTGTGGGGTTTTTTACCCGTAAGGGTTTTCCCCACGTAAATCTGTGTTCTTGTTCTGTCTTTCATGATTAATTGTTTTGCTGTTGAAACTGGTTACTGTTTGCTTGTGCTTTCCTCTAAGGGTCAATGTTGGAAATGTTCTATGTTAGTTTCTGCTTTAATGGCATAGTTGTGTGTGTTTTTTGAAGCAACTGAAAAGAATTGAAATGTGTCGAAGACACCACTGTTCTTAGAAATACGTTCTGAGATGCCCTAATTTCCTTACACATTCATCAAGGCAATCTTTAGGTAGCCAAAGGAACAAATCTTTATCATAAAAACACTTGTCCAAGGGTGCACTTACCATAAGTTATCACGAACCTTAAAGAAGGATCAAAATGCACCAAAACTAGGATAGGGAGCGAGGCTAAGCTTGAAACAACACTCAGCAAAACTCATCCGATACCATACTCTTAGGATAGCACTAGGTCAAGGTGTTGACCTACTTTCAAAATCAGGACTTGCATAGTCCTCCAATTACTCTAATCACCAAGAATACACTCCCCACATACCTATGACACCAAGTCATACATGGGGATTAGCAGATACAAAAAAAAATTGAGGGAAAATAAGCTATTACCATGCAAGGTGTCTTACGAACTCATTGCTACACAAGCTAGAGTTAGACATGCAACACAAGAATGCATGACCTATTATCAGCCCAACTCGATAATATTACACACCCAGAGATCCCAGTGTTTGAAACATGGGCTCTGATACCAAATGTCATGCCCACATTTCCCATGTGGTCACAACACACAACACACGTGTCATGTCCACATTTGTCATGTGGTCATGACATGAAAAACCAAAAACTTTTCCACGCATCCCTAAAAACCCCCTCACATGCATTAGAGTTCTTGGTGGCATACGCACAAAGGCGCAAACAAGTCTATCGATCGACGGGGTAAAGCGAACACCTTTCACAACCCCAGTGAGATGTAAGCCGACTAGGGGGCTATGCAACGTGAGGAGCATCACCAATAGGGTTAGGTTCAAATATGAAACTAACCCTAAGATTCCTAAGTGAGGTGGAGGGAATTCAACATGTATCAAAATCCAAATCCCTAGCACTAGCATAATTAGATTAAAAATAAAATTCACCTAAAACATAATTACAATGCATAGACCATTAAAATATTAAGATAACGCAAAAATAAAATACTTAAGTAACCATTTCTAATTCCTGGAAAAATCTGACAGCATAACGCCTCTAGAGAATTCATAAAAAAATATTTAATTAAAATGCCCAACGCTGCCATTCAAATAAGGTAATTACGCTAATTAATTTTAATCATAACCACATCACAATTTTTTGAACAAGCACAAGGACTAAATAAAAAAATAATTAGGTTAGTCTACACAACATTTAATTAAAATATAATACCAATCACCTAAAAATACTCCCAATTGTAATAACTTAAAACCCCATTAAAAGTTCCCTCATTACCATATTAATTCCCTAGATAAAATAAAAGGACAAGGAGACAATTAACACATTCCACTCAAATAAATTAAATATAAAATATGGACAATTAAAATACTTATTTCCATGATAATAATTTTAACTATACCCCTAGGAGAATAAGTCAATTACATATATTATATAAATTAAAAACCTCATGGAGAAAATCCCACTAAAATAAATAAAGGCCTAGGTTTAATTAAACCCACTTAGATAATAAACCAAGAGCAATTAAATTAAAGACAATTATTCTAAATTTAAAAAAAAATAAGGTCCTAAGTAAAAGTAAATAAAAAATATCATAAAACCACTAAAGTAAATTAAAAAGCCTAGGTTAAGATTTAATCCCACTAATATAATAAATAAAAAGGCAATAAATAATATTAAAAAAGCAAAACAAAAGATCTTAAGATATAACTCTAAATTTAAAATTAAAAAAAAACATATATTAATCCTACCACATGATTAAAAAGCAAAAGTCTAGGATTGAAATAAATTTCTCAAGCCATTATCCCACTTCAATAATTTTTCCCTCCAACATGTAAATAGTAAAAAAAAATAAAGAGAGGGAAATGAGAATTACCATGCACTCATAACAATTAAAATACAATAAAATTTCCTTATTAAAACCCTAAAAAGTCTCTATATTAAAATACTCTTTTTCTTAACAAAAGAAACCCTAACATACTTTTCTATTCATTTCTCTTTCTCTCCTACCCTAACTTTCCTCTCATCTCTTCTATTCTTCTTTTCTATTTTTCTTTGTTTGCGGGTCTGGAATAAGGGCAGCCATGGAGGAAGAAAAAAAATACAGAGATAAAAGAGTAGTTTGTTCAACCCTCTCTTTTTCTTGTAAAACTAAATTTGATATTAAGTTAAAATCTCCCTTTTTGTTTCAGGTTGAAAGAAAACCCAAAATACATTTTTTTCATGTCTGGTTGAAAAAGACCAGAATATATATTTTCTTTTTGAAGGAGATGCATTGCAAAATATATAATCTCAAGAAATAATGTTAAAGTTGTAGGTTCAATGATGGTGGCTAGAAGAACGGCCAAAAGAAAATCATCCGCCAGAGAGAAGGCCGCAGTGGAAGAATGGCTTCCACTATGTAAATGGCAATGATACCAATGCAAGAAAAAAAAAAGGAACAGGGGGTGAATGGGGGGTACCGTCCCCCCTTATTTTCTTGCTTTATTTTCTGTAACCAAAAACTACATGGCGGCAGCCGCCCTTCCTCTAAAAAATTTGGCCATCCAGCCCCTTTGCTAGGGTTTCGACCCTATCTTTTTTTTTTGTATTTAAAAATATTCATGTTATATAAATAGCAAGGCATTATATATATATATAGTTTTATGAAATAAAAATAAATACAGTTGGGTTATATATACATACAGGAAATATATATATAGTTTTATGAAATAAAAAAAATATAGTTAGGTTACCTTTGCATCTTTATATATATATATATATATATATATATATATATATATATATATATATATATATATATATATATATATATAATTCCCATCTACATAACTTCATTTATTTCTGTGGTATGGAATAAAACAAATAAACTTTTTTGTATAAAATGACAATAATCTATTTTTTTCCTTTCACACATAACTACCTAGAAAACAAATTAAATTCAGCAATGTATTCTATTTCCTTTTTGAAAATACATAGTTACATTTACACAGCGAAATCCTTTGAACCCTTTTTTAACAAAATTTACACAGTTTCTAATTATTTTAAAAAAAATATAGCAAGAGTAATATTCTCTATCTTCCTTTTGAGTGCCATAGCAAGTTCAAACAGCAAGAATAGATAATTTTTTTTTTTTTGAAACAACCACAACGTGACTATTGTAGAAATTATTTCATTTCCTGGGAGAGAATGCAAAGCAATACAAAAATATTAAATAACACTTTCTTTCTTTTGAGAAGAACATTGAAATATCAACAGCAACTCCCATAATAATTAGCTTGAAATACATAAAGTAGCCCTCTCATTATTTCTTGCAACAAACTCACAATAATAACAGCTACATCACAATATTAGACTTGGCTACAAACCAATTTTCCTAGTTTACAACCATGAGAAGAGAGTTCACTCTCTCATATCAAAATTTACCACTAGGCCTTATGGCCATGGCTCCACAATGGCCATACAAAATACAACACATAAATGAACAATTCTTCCTCCAAGCTCCATTATTTCAAACCTGCCATGAAAACAAGGGAAAACTATCCAATGCCACCAAAATGCTCTCCACCATACCATAGATCCGAAAGAGGATCACCCCCGAGCTTGGAGATCATCTACACACAAGGTTTAACACTCCATAACACAACAATAAGAAAACCAACAATCATGAAGAACACCCATGGGTTTGACACAACACAAAACTCATAGAAATGAGTTTGAAGGGGTAGGAGAGTGGACATCACTCAACTCAAGAGGCCACTCCAAAATCTCAAAAGCTCAATACAAGAAAGGCCTCAAGCCCAAAATAATTACTCCAAGAAACACATAGATTTCACCATGGCACTCATGCCATACGAAATTTTCCATACTCATAATCTTTCCCTCAAGGCCATAAAATACCAACACTAGGAGGGTGGCCTCGATGAGGTTCACTTATCCCCCACCCCACACATGTTGAGCATCTTCTCCAAATGGAGAGGCTCTTACAAACTCCCTCAAAATCCCCACAACAACAAAATACAAAGCACACACAATGCAAGCACACAACAAAAAGATAAATGCATAAGGAAAGGCTTTAAGCCTTGAATCCTACCTTGAAAAGCCCAACAATGGAAGATAGTTGAAGTAGAGCCTTCCCACTCCACTTCCAAGTCCTTCCTCCAAAAGTGCTTCCAAAAACCCTCTAACTCTCTCCCAAAATTCAAATAAAATGGAAAATGTAATAAAAATCAAGAATCCTCTCCCTCTCTTCAAGAGGAATGAGGTGTGGATAAGGTTGAAGGTTTGACCTAACCTTCCACTCCTCCCCAAACTTCCATTTTCGTCACCTCACTTCAGGGTGAAGTTTAAGTGACTATATGGGAGTTATCCTAGGGTTAGACATGCTCAAATGGGCCCTAGATCCTAGGGGTACAACCTAGGGTCACTTTTAACCTAAATTTAGCACCTTAGGATGAAAAAAATCACATGAAAAGGAGTCACAAAAATTAAAACACAAAAATTGAATCAAATAAACATTACACATTTACAACACCATAATACAATCAACTGAAAAAGGGTAGACCTAGCCCAAAACACATCATATACAAACACTACAAAAATTCATCATGCAATACACAGTTGATCTTGGTTCCTCTTGGAACTAAATTGGTTCAACATGGGATTCATAGAATGTGTGGGATGATCTCTGATTTTTCGTGTCATGGAAAATCACCTGCGCACTTGAACAAACAGATTAATCCAACATGTTCATCATAGATGAAGCAAGGAAATGCATACACTCATGATGTCGCATATTCATTTAAAACATTAATAAAATCACATAACATTATTAACCATATATATAGTTTTACTGCATTTCTAAATATGAACTCAAGATAACTCGCATAATAATTCCATTTACAAATCTCACAACCATATCTCTAATGGCATCAAAATGCATAGCACATGTCATATAATTTATCAATAGAAATCAAAATCAGGATATAGTCACACCACCACATACTACTCTAATCAAATCAAAATATAGGGATAGAGTCTAGAAGTCTGCATATCAGGATCAACAGTCCCAAATGTCTAAATGTCATCAAACTAAAATGCGATGGAAGTTAAAAAAAAAAGAGTGAGAAAAGTAGGCCTCACAAGGGTGAAGCAACAAACAACATGGGCTACCAGTGCAACCAATCCAGTCGCATGAGGGTGGGCCTCACAATTTCTTCCTGCCTTCTTTCTCTTTAGATCTTCCTCTCTGTGTATATCTCTGTGTGTCCTTTTAGCTATCCATTTCTCTTTTTATCACATAAGAACCCTGATTTCTTTATTCCTTTCTTGTCATGCAGAATTTATCTTTATTAAAACTAAGGATTGAAGTTAGGCTTCTTTACATGCATAGCATGTTTAGCTTCATTGTTTTTTCTATTTAATAAAGACGAGTCCCATTTTAATATAAAACTATATATATATATATCATAAATAGATGGTAGTTAATAAAATATGTATTTTTATTCTTTTACAAATTGATAATATATGATTTATTTATTCTTACTTTTGTTTAAAATAAAAAAGTCAACAACACTATTTATATAGAAGAGAAAATTATGCTATTTTAAAAAAAGCACTTAATTTTCATATAATTTAATATTCTTATTTATTTCCAATTACAAAGTTCTAGACTTATAGTAATTAGCCACTAGTACATTATATATATATATATATATATATATATATATATATATATATATATATATATATATATATATATTGGCTACCATTATCCAAAAAGATCCAAATAACAAAACGGGTTCATTTAGTTTTTGAACGAGACAGGTATCGAAAAAAAGCATGGAGTCATGCGAAAAGATGTCAAAATCAAATGAAATATGACAGATAACAACCACATATGCATGCGCCAAGATGAGCGTTTAGCAAACTAGTCAATCATGCAAGAATAAAATTCTACGTGAGTGTGTGTATAAGGACACCAGATAAAACCCATCGATTGTTGCCAAGCGGCTAGGTCCCCTCTTCTTGAGCCATGTTGTTGCCTTTGACAACCTGCAGTCAAACCCACTCACTTTCCATTTTCAATAGGTTAGTTTCGGAAATATAGTCGAAGCGACATAATCATAAGCCAAATAATATATCCCTATCAAATATCACCAATTAGTGTCCAATAGTCCTATGCATTAATGTAATGAAATCAGACACAAGGTCTAAGACGTGACATCCTTCCTCACTTGGAAGAGACATCTTCTCAATATCTTATTACATCCATCAAAACAATAAAGTATCATACTAATACTACTTAATACATCAAATGTACCATCAACAAAGTATCAAAGTATCTCTAATATGCATGAAATAAAAGTATCTATGATATTTCAACAAATGTGGGAAAGATCTATCAATCTCTGTAGCATCCTCCCAAGTGGCACTGTCCAGTAAATACTGGTCCCACTGGACCTTATATTGTACTATGTCTCTATTACACAACTTAACATTGTGCTTCTCCATGACTCGAATGGGCTCCACTAGCACCACTCCTGGATCCTGCACCTGCAAAGCACGCCAATCAAGAATATGCAATACATCAGGATGAAAAGTTTTGAGTAATGACACATGAAAAACATTATGGATCTTGGCAAGATCTGGCGGCAGAACAAGTCTATATGCAACTAGATTGATCACTTCTAGAACATCTAAAGGTCATACAAATCTGGGAGCGAGTTTGGATGCCTTGCCAAATGAAATTGAACTCTTATGTGGTTTGACTTTTAGAAACACCTTGTCACCTACTAAGAATTACCTAAAAGTCTTGTTTCTATCTGCATACATTTTTTGTCTATCTGAGGCTTGCTTCAATTTCTCTTTAATTAGCCTCATCTGATCTTACATTTCTTTTAACATGTCAGGTCCATCCACTATCCTATCTTCAATCCTATCCCAATTGATTGGAGTCCTACACTTGTGCCCATAAAGAACCTCAAAAGGTGTCATCTCTAAAGATGCATGGTATGAATTATTATATGCGAACTCTACCAATGGTAGATATTCCTCCCATTTATACTACCGATCCATACAGTACATCCTCATAAGATCCTCCACTACCTAGTTGACTCTATCTATCTGACCATCTGTTTGAGGATGATAAGTTGTGCTAAAGTTCAACTTAGTCCCCAAAGCTACATTAAGTGTGGTCCAAAACCTAGAGGTCATGCTAGTGTCATGATCTAAAATGATCATCTTTGGCACTCCATCTAATCAAAAAATCTCTTGGACAAACTTTTTCTCTAAGGTCAACGATCCATCTGAGAGATTTCCAGGAATGAAATGGGATACTTTTGTCAACTTGTCCACCACCACTAAGATGACATCATGTCAGTTCTTAGACATGGGTAATCCTTAAATAAAGTCCATGTTAATCACTTTCCACTTATACTCTGGAACACTATGTGGATAAAGAAGTCCTCTAGGATGGACATGTTCGGCCTTGATGCGTTGACACTCTAAACATCGAGCGACAAACACGGTTACGTCCTTCTTAAGCTTAGGCCAAAAGTATAATGGTCTCAACCCTTCCATTGTCTTGGTCACTCCTAGGTGTCCATAATATAGCACACTATGGATCTCTTCGAGAACTAATTTCCTCAACTCACCTGAACCTAGGATATACATCCCTCCCTGGTATCTCAAAAGCCCATCTGACTCTATCACATTCCCATCAAATTGATGATCAGAGGGATCTGCTTCTAATGCTTGTTTAACCCGATCATAATGATCATCCCCTTGGAAGTTTTGGATTACCTACTGCCTTAGATTGGATCTAGTAGTCACCATGGTAGCCAGATTTCATCTCCTACTAAGAGCATCTGTGACCCTATTCTCTTTTCCCTTTATATACTCAATTCCAAAGTCATACTCGCTAAGGAATTCTAATGGTACCTTCTCTTTCGTGCATTGAGATTAGGTTGGGTGAAGATATATTTGAGCCCTAAATGATCTGGACTCTTTAGCTCAAATGGCTTACCCAAGAGGTAGTGCCTCCATATCTAGAGTGCGTGAATAATGGCGGCAAACTCAAGATCGTGAGGTGCATAGTTTAACTCATGCTACTTTAGCTTTCTAGATTCATATGCCACCACTTTCCCATTCTACATCAACACTCCTCCCACACCTTCACTAGAATTATCTATTATCACTGTGAAATGGCCATTTGGATAAGGTATGGTCAGAATAGGTGTTGTCATGAGTTTCTCCTTCAAGAGCTAGAAAGCTTGTTCACATTTATCTATCCAATTGAACTTCTTAACTTTCTTTTGTAACGAGGTTATGGGTGCTACGATTGTTGAGAATCCTTCTACAAATTTCCTATAATATCCTACTAGCCCCATAAAGTTTCTAATCTCAGTCATAGTCTATGGTGAGAGCCATTCCATTATTGCTTTGTGTATACGCCTAAAAATGACACGATTTGGTCTAGATAAATATTCTTAATATTTCTTCCCTTCTAATTCCTCTATCAATAAATAAATAAACAAATTTATTTATTTGATTCATATTCTTCCAACACTTAAATAAAATCCTTTATTTAATTCATATTCTTCCAAACAATTAAATAATTCTTAATTATTTAATTAAGATCAAATCATTCTTCCAAATTTAAATAAATCAAATCAAATTTATTTAAATTCTTTCAATCTCCAAAAATAAAATACAATCAAATATTTTATTTATTCTTCCAAAATCATGCATAATAATTAAATAAATCTATTTATTTAATTTGCTTCCTTATCTTCTAAATTAAATAATTCCAATTATTTAATTGTTTCTTCCAATAATATCTTCTCTAAATTTAAATAAATCAATTATTTATTTAAGTTGCTTTTTCTTCTAAATTGAGTTATCTCTAAATATAATTCAATCTTCTTGCACATGCAATTAAATATTCCTAATATTTAATAAAGCAAAATATCTTCTTATTCTCATGCAAATCCCTTCTTGTTTTAAATCACTTAACTGATTATTATATTCTTTTAATTGCTTTAACTCATTCTTCTATTCTTAGAAAATCTTCTCATGCAAAAGAAAGCAAGACACATGTCTTCTTCTTATTCGTTGCACGTTCCTCAACTATTCTCAATCGTTGATCTTCTCATTCTCTCTATAGCATTGATCTCTTCTTTCTCAAGTCTATAAATACAACCTTGTTCTTCCATTTCAATAATCCAAGCTTTAAGTATTGTTACTCTACAGGAATTACAGTGTGCCTTTGGCACCAATTCTTTCATTGCTTGTGATCACATTCACTACTACACACTACGCTCTACTACCATCATTTTGAAGCTCCTCTTCATTGCGATATTATCACTACCATTCCCAATTGGCATTCTTAAACAAAGCAAAGAAGTGCACTCTCTGAGGGCCCTATTTCATACATACAAGAATGATTGTGATAGGCGATCAATGGAAGCTTCAATCTAAGGAATGTTTACTTTGTTTGTTGTTCATTGCTTCATTGTTATTGAATTTCCTTAGTTCACTATTTCATTGAAGTTTTAGGTATTTGATATTGATTATTATTGCATATTCATTGTTGATCCAATTTTACCCTAACATTTTTGGCACCTATTGTGGGGCCTAGCCCCAAATTTAACCCAAAAACTAAGTTTTTGTGTTTTAGAAGGCCATACACAGGAGGAAACAACGCATCTGTTACTTCCTAACATGCTTCTGTTACCTTTTACGGTGCATTCATTACTGCAGCGCATATATACTCTGTTACAATGCTTTTGTTATTTGAAATAGCGCATATACACTGTATTTCGGTGCTTTTGTCCACTGTTCTAGCGCATATGTAATTGCGGTGCTTCTCTTCACTATTTCTGTGCATTCAGTCTCTGAAATGGTGCATCTATTGTAGCCAGTGATTTTAGGGTTTTCTAGGAGATTTTTGCTAACACTGACGTCTTTGTAGGAACTCTCTTGATCTATTTTGTAGGCTAGTTATTGGTTTAGATTCATATAGTTGCACTTGTTAGCTCACACTGTGATTTCTAAAAGGGAAAGTAAAATGGATGCTCATTACAAATCTCACATAGTTTAACTAGGAAAGTGGTAATTGAATCATTGCTATCTTGCATATTATTGAATTATTGCTATTGCTATCTTTTCAAAGTTATTGCTATCTGGATAAAAATTGAACTCATCATTGCTATCTGGGTAAAACTGAACCATTGCTATCTCGACCATCACTTCAAAGTTAACAAATTTGTGCTACTTGGATAGAATTGAACTCATCATTGCTATCTGGGTAAAAACTAAACCATTGCTATCTTGATCATCACTTCAAAGTTAACAAATTCGTGCTACTTGGATAAAATTAAACTCATCATTGCTATATGGGTAAAACTGAACCATTGCTATGTCAATCATCACTTCAAAGTTAACAATTCATGCTACTTGGATAAAATTGAACTCATCATTGCTATCTTGGTAAAACTGGACCATTGCTATCTTGTTAGCACTTCAAAGTTAACAAAATTATGTGCTTGCCCAAGTAGATAGCTCATCTAGTTTTTCTCATTTTAACTAGGGGAAAAGAACCACTATATTCTATGTTTTGGGAATGAAACCAGGCCTATGCTCTCCCCTATCTTGGGTGATCAAAATGCCAGACATATCATTTTTGCATGTGTTTTTCCTTTAGAGGGGCCTACTCTTGGATACCTTTCATCCAAGTAGGAACAACCCTAAGTGGTAACATGCTAGATGCCAAGCCCTTCCAAGCCATTATAAATAAATTATGTTTGGAGCAAAAACTTCAAACAATGAGTGTAGTTGTATTATACCAACAGCCAACTTCCCCCAAAACCCTCCAAGGCGCAACCCTTGCAGGCTGGGAGACTCCATAATGGAGAGTAGTGCTACCGCATGTATAACCACTCAAATGGTTGCCTTCATTAAACATCTTTGTTCTAGTGGCCAAAAACCTCTATAATCCATTTGAAACCCAGGATTGTGCTTGCTTTTTCTTTTTAGTTGAAAAAGAGTCAAAAAAATCACAAAAAAATAAAAAACCATAAAAACATTCTTTTTGTTTGCTGTGTCTTCTTGCCATAATTTCAAAAAATTAGATCAAAGAGACCTTCTTACAACCAAAATACCAAAAACATTAGAAAAATTCCAAAAAATTGTAAAAAATACTGAGAAAAAAACTAGAGCGGCGCATTCGTCCTTTGTTGCTGTACATATGTACCAACCTATGGCACATCTATACTAACTTATAGTGCTTTTACCACATGTTACAGTGCATTTAATTTTTACCAGTGCAGCGCTTCTACTTTGACTTCTTGCGCATTTACCAGTTTTTGCAGTGCATCTATTCTGGCGCATGAGTGGCAGTGAGCATTTCCACATCTCTTCAGAGAAAAATTTCAAGTTTTCTAGGTACCCATTTCAGTCTTCTGTTAGTTTCTATTGAAATGACAAACTAATCAGAAGTAATTGCTCAAGAACTCCAATACCTACGAGAGCAATTAAACTTTGATATCTCACCCTAGGATCATATAGCAATTGTTCAAGAACTCCAAGTCATACAAGAAGAAATGGCAATCTTACAAGCTGAACGTGTCAGTACTAGCTACGCCTCACCCCAAACTCATACATCTATTTCCCATCTTAATGATGCTCATGACAAGACAAGCACCACCTCAAGCTGGAAATCATATACCACTCTGTCCACTAGTCCTCCTTTACTGTCTTCTAAGACACATATCCCAAAGCATAGCAATCCTACACCAACACCGCCATCGAGTTCCCCGAGCTCTAAATGGACAACCAAAAAAGCTTCAGATGATTTTTGGGAAAGATGTTTTCCAGATTTACACAGCAAAAGAAAAGCTAGGGAGAACTCCAAACCCACTCATCCATTACCTCATTCATCTACCCATACACCTATGCAGGATGTGATCCAAGGGCTACTAGCAGAGAGTCAACCATGTCCCCAAGTTCTGGTCCTTGACCTTACCAAAAATCCTTCATGTAACCTGCAACCCCTTGAGCTTATCAAAGAGCCTCCTACCATGAACCAAAGTCAAGGTCCATCACACCTTCATGTTGTTGACCAAGATCCTATCCAAGAGTCTTCTACCTCCACTCCAATTCAAGCACATCAAGAGTTATGTCAAGAGCACACTTTAGAACATGTGGAAACACCAACCCCTTGTCTAAATCAAGATCAAAGCACTCCCTGTTGGCAAGAGACACTATATGGATTCATGGTTGTTGTCATTGATGGCAACAAAGGTCATTCCACATATCCGCAAGTCATGATATATCTCTACCGGAAGTCAGATTGAAGATTGTTGTGATCCGGTGAACAAGAACAGAGCATGTGGCAAGGTCCGACAGATTGGTCCGGATCTCTCAGAGGAAGTGTCTTGGCACAGTGCGGATCTGGGGAAGTCAAGAGGACTATCTTGAGTAGTATATTCCAAGGATTTAGCCTCCGGAGATGGACAAGGAAAAAGATATGAATAGTTGAGTACCGGATTCCTGAGAGACAGTAAAAACAGAGGAAGAACTGACTGACAGAGTATCAAACTACTTTCCGGATGTGTTACAGATGATGATAAAGGTTGCGGAGGCATGAATCATGTTTGGCCGACATAATTGATGATATCTACAAGTATATGCTTGATCCGCATTGCTTGGTGAGCAAGGATTCAGCCGACAGAACTAAGTTTGTAAGAAACTAGACTGTTCCGGATGCCGACTAGAAAGATGATGAAATTACTTGTGCGGATATATATAGAGGATGGATTTAGTTGTAAAGAGCGTGAAGTGTGTGAGAGGATATGCGAACAAGTCCAGAATAGAGCAGAAGTAACAAGAAAGATCCGGTATGTGAAAGGACAGCAGACTAAAGAACAGAGGAAAGATGAAGTGCAGCAGATCAGTATACTGAACCTAACCGGAACTGAACTCCAGCATATGCAGATGCTTCCAATCAGTTCAAGACTGTGATTCTTATCACTTTGTAAGACAGTGTGTCTTCTTGTAGGCAGTGAGCCTCTTGTGAGCAGTGTGCTCGGGCAGTGAGCCCTAATTGGCAAGTGCCATTTTTGTAATTTCCTATTCTTTTAACAGAGAATAATTCTTGGGTTAATCACCCCGTGGTTTTCTCCCTTAACAGGGTTTCCACGTCAAAAATACTGTGTCATGTGTTTCTTACTTCATGGTTAATGTTTTGTGTTTGATTTTATGCTGCTTCAATTAAAAGGAAAGTTTAATAAGGGAAATAAATAGAGTAACTGATTCACCCCCCCCCCTCTCAGTTATCAACAATTGGTATCAGAGCCAAGTTCCTCCTAATAGAGCCTAACAGCTTGAGGAAGATCTGGGATTTCAAATGGATGCATATGGTTTAAAGGAGCAACTCAAGACTACCCTTGAGGATCTTGAACAGTCAAATTCTGAAGTCAGTGAATTAAGAGAAAGACTCAAACAGGCTGATGAATTCATGAGGGAATTAAAAGACAAATTAAGTCTCTCTATGAAAAAGAGAAAGGAGCTGCTCCAACAGTTGGCAAGACAAAGTGAAGAAAGCAATACAAATGAAGAATTGACTGAGCAAACCAAGTTATGTGAAAAGTTATCAAAAGAAGTCATTATGTTAAGACATGAAATGGAATCAGGAACTATAAAGTTCACTCAAGAGATTGAAGAAAAAAGAAAGGCTGAAGACAATCTAAGACAATCTCTTAAGGAAAAATCAGAAGAATGCCACCAGATGGACAGGATTATCAGACATCTTGAATCTGATCTTGAAGATGCCAAAGATAATGAAGAAAAACTTGAGGATCAAATTACCTCTCTCAAAAGAGATCTTCAAACAGCAAATGAATATAAAGAGAAATTCAAGATAAGTTCTGCTCAACTTGAAGTTCTTCTTGGAAGTCAAAAGAGGACTGATGACAAGTATGGTTTGGGATATGAGAAAGGAGAAAGCTCCGGATCCGGTCAGAAGAATCTTGGATCAGAAAATCCAAGGAGCAGGCCTAGAAGACCTCCGGTAAGACAGCCAAATGCTCAAAAATATCCATCCTTCAATGGATACTGCCACAGCTGCAACCATTTTGGTCACAAAGCTAATCAGTGCAGAATGAGAATGAATCAGATTAATTCATCCTTCTCCGGACAGTGCTTCAACTGCAAAAGGTATGGACACAAATCCCATGAATGCAGAATTATGCAAGTAAACAAATCATTCAAAGGTAGATGCTTTACATGCAATAGAGTAGGTCATATGGCTAATCAATGCAGATCAAGGGGATATCAGTTAAATATGCAAAGAAATGTTATTTGCCAAATCTGCAATAGATCCGGTCATAATGCTAAAGTCTGCAGAAACAAGAATCAGGACAAAAGAGGTCCGGTGTATAATCAGAATCAAGACAAGGGTAAACAAAAGATGAATGCGGATGAAGTTAGGAATCAGATGAGCAAGATCTGGGTGAAGAAAAGCTCAGAGAATGTAGAGGTTGGATCCACACCAGATTCTGGTGCTGATATTTCTTCCGGAAATTAAAAAGTGAGCTCAGGCTCAGGGGGACTCAAAGAAGATTCTGTTCCCCCAGCCAAACAAGTTGTGCCGGATGTGGCACAAGATGCGGATTAAAGGGTTTGTAGGTATAAGTCCTGAGATGCTTCAGTCAAGTTTTCAGAGGTCCGCATGGAGTTATGAAGAAGCTGTGTTCGATTAAGTTAGACCTGTTCAAAGAAAGTGCTCCGGTATGATAAAGGATTACAAAAAGGTCCGGAGAGATCCGGAAGTGCACGATCTTGTCTTGCGGATTGGACAGAGTGTTTGGGATGTTCTTGTAATATATTACCTAGATTTATTCATGATTTAAAGATCCGGATGATATTCAGTGATCAGGACTAATCCGGGATACTCCAAGCTGTCCAGACATGGTAAACCGGAATAATGCAGGTGAAGCATTTATTGCAGACAGATATTAGGGTTTGCGGAGCAATATAAGGGATTTCTCAAAAGTTATCTGCTCATTCTACACTTGAGAAGAAGCGAATAGTGGAGCTCTGCAACAAGGTTCATCAAGCACACCAAGGATCTCCTGCCGAAGCTATTGCATAAAGAAATCAATCCAACCACTCCGTGCAAACCAAAGGCGCATAAGGTATTCTTCGTTTTTTCATTGCCTCACTGCAAATCTTTGAAGAATGGCTACTCCAAACATAGTTAAGATCTCTGATAGACCTCGCCCCTCATTCAAGAAACATCCCTACAAATCATTGGAGGTAGATCCACTAGGAGCCTTCTCTAGTGTTCCCCACGGAGTCTTACATACTGAAGATATTAGGGTTTACATACACGCAAACGTTGAGGAATTTGGGGAATTCAAATTAAGAGACCTCTATCACAAGCAACTGATAGACAATGCTTTTGAGCTCAAACCAGAGTATAAGGGTATCCAGAAGAAACAATTTGAGCAATTCATTCATTTCCCTAGCTTTGAAGAAGATGAATGGGTCCGGTATGTACTGAGCAGGATGCATGACAACTTCCTTTGGCTAGATAGACCCTGTAAGATCACAAAAGAAGCAATTAGAGCAGTAACTGGTCTATACTCTTCCGGGGGGGTACCTATCCTCAAATCTGTCAAGAACAACGTTGTAACTGAGGCCACCGGATCAAAATATGATAAGAGGGCAATGACCATTGAAGATATTTCGGATCCGGATATCAAATATGCATCAATGATAATAGGATACAAGATCTATCACTCCAGCAGGGAGAATTCTGTATCCGGAACTGCAATTTACACAGCATATGAAATGCTAAGAAAGAATGCAGATTATGATCTTTGTGAACTACTACTAAGCCAATTGATGGAAAATGTACAGAAAATCAAGAAAGACAAGAAGAACTCCTTTAAGTATGGTACTCTCATTGTATGTCTATTCTTTTACTTCATGAATGAGCTACCCGGAACAAGTGGATGGGTATGGCAGAATGACAAACCTGTTGCAGTCCAGATAAGAGACTATTTGCATGGACTTGGGGATGCAAAAGCGAGAAATACAGCTCTATGGGGATACTTCAAAAACTTTCAGAGCATGATGCAAGCAAGAGAGAGAATTCCCCAGTCTCTCATTGAGAAATACAAGGACTCAGTATGTTTTATGGTTGACACTGATCAGTGCCTAATGGAGGCAGTGGAGCCAAGGACTGTCTGGATCATGCCCATGGGGTATGAAGTTGATGAACAGATAGTAGAGCTGCATGTTCAACACATGCTAAGTCAGCCCAAAGATCCTAAGGCAGAAAGGTTTGGAACCTTTGAGGAGCTGAGTGTGAAATTACATGTAGAACTCAGGGAACCTGAGATTAAGAGAAAAGTGAGAAAAGAAGTAGAGCACATTGCTCAAGGCCTAGGCATCTCAAAAGAGGCACTTGATGCCAGCCGGGAAAAGAGGAGAAAGGCTGAGGAAGAAGAGAAAAGCAAAGAAAGTGCTCCGGTTGAAACCCCCACCCGGACCAGATCATCTAAGAGATCTGCACCTCCCTCAACCAAAAGTTCAAAACCGGAAGTCCAGGCATCCGGAAAGAGATCAAAGGCAAAAGCCACAAGGGCTTATGGAAGCCAAAAGGATGAAGAGGAGACAGAATCAGATGAAGGAGTAAGAGAAGTAAAGAAACAGAAAAAGAAAGGATCCGGTAAGCCCTCCACAGGCCAAGACAAGGAGGAAATGGCAGAGGTAACTGTTGAAAAGCCCACTCTGTCACTAGAGAGCATAATCAAGTCGGTCACGGTGGATGGAAACCTTCAACCAATGACTGAATCCTATGATGACTTCAGTGAGGCAGACCAAAAGACTCTGCAGGAAGCCACAGTTAAATATCTGAACACATACAATAAGGCTTTCATTGAGATCATATCTCTCATTCCTAAAAGCCTAGAGAAGGAAATGGAAGTAAGAAAGAATAATGCTCATGCCAAAGATCTTGAGATCCGGGAGCAGATAGCTATTCAGCTATATCCTCAAATTGATCCCAAGACAATGAACATGATCTTCAAGGACTGCAGAGATGAGTTCAGAAGTAAAGCCAGGATGAATCAGCTCATGCTTGGTGAGACTGACAAAGTGGCACAAGAGACAGAAGAGATCCTCCGGAAGGCCTTCAAAAGGTTCAATCTTCCTGTTGTAGAGGACTTAGGTGCAGAAACAGCTACTGATTTGGAATCTTCTGTTCCGGAAGAAGTGAGCCATGAACAGACAAGTGAGGACTTGGGACCCTCTGCTCCAGAAGAAGTGGCCCATGAACAAGCAAGCATCTCTCCTCCGGTTTCCCCTACAGTCTCCGGATCCAAAGAAGAAGAGCAATTGCAGGAGAAGGAAGCAGTGGTGACAGACAAAGAGGTTGACAGTTCTAAGACTGCAGAAGAAAAGAAACATCTGTCTCCGGCAAGAGACACTGCACAAACTGTTCAACAATTTTTGAGCAAAGAAACTCTAGAGATTGATGAACCGGAGCTTCTAAAAGGTCCATTTGATTTTGACTCTCTCTCTCCGGTACAAACAATGAAGATAGCTTCATTTGCAAATGCCAAGGCAAATGAAAAGCTCCTGAAGTCTCATATGGAAGACTGTGAGTTGATAGAGGCTGCCTCCGGAGTACTTGTAAAGATCATGCCATCAATCCAAATAGATCCGACAGCCTCCACTTCCGGTAATCTAAAAACCTTAGTCAGCAGTATTGACACACATTTTAATTCTCTAGAAAAATCAGCTGAAGAAAAGGTCCGGAAGGAATTTTTGGATAAGAGATTTTCTGAAATATTAGAATTAATCTCTAAGGATAGGAAGATTGTAAGCATTGGAATAAAGAGCTTAGAAAATGCTCTTAAGGATGGCGGTGACATATACAAATTTTGTATATCTTGGTCAAAGGCAACAGCAGCAATTGACAAGAAAATAAAAGAGGAACAGGACAAGCTTCAAAGCTTATCTCAAAGTTTTGATCCTCTCTCTTCCTCTATAATAAATCAAGAATGTCAGACTATTGCAGTCTTAAATGAAATAAAGAATCTTGAGAAGGAGAGGAAGAACATTACCAACCGGATGGGAGAACTTAGAAGGATTATAGTCCCTAAGTTGGAAACTATGCATGAGGCCATCAGTGATGCCCAGACCACCGCCCATACAAAAGATCCGACAGATCTCAGGCGGGCAGAAGCTTTTGCATTTTTGTTGAGTGGTCACATTTCAATCTTGGACAGAATGAAGCTAAGTTGGGCTACTGAAATGGTTCAACTGCAGACATCCTTTGCAGACATTCTGCAGTATATGTGAGTATGTAAATATGCGGCTATATATAGAAAATTTTTGAAAATTTTGGTGTGCGGACCCTACCCTTTGCCATTGATGTCAAAGGGGGAGTGAGGAGCAGTGAAAAATGAGGAATCCAACTCAGGGGGAGTTCCGGAAATTGTATATAAAGACAGAGCATCAGCAAAGGGGGAGCATAGTGTAAACACTTAGTCATTTTTCACTAAGTGTTGCCATCAATGCCAAAGGGGGAGATTGTTGGCAAGAGACACTATATGGATTCATGGTTGTTGTCATTGATGGCAACAAAGGTCATTCCACATATCCGCAAGTCATGATATATCTCTACCGGAAGTCAGATTGAAGATTGTTGTGATCCGGTGAACAAGAACAGAGCATGTGGCAAGGTCCGACAGATTGGTCCGGATCTCTCAGAGGAAGTGTCTTGGCACAGTGCGGATCTGGGGAAGTCAAGAGGACTATCTTGAGTAGTATATTCCAAGGATTTAGCCTCCGGAGATGGACAAGGAAAAAGATATGAATAGTTGAGTACCGGATTCCTGAGAGACAGTAAAAACAGAGGAAGAACTGACTGACAGAGTATCAAACTACTTTCCGGATGTGTTACAGATGATGATAAAGGTTGCGGAGGCATGAATCATGTTTGGCCGACATAATTGATGATATCTACAAGTATATGCTTGATCCGCATTGCTTGGTGAGCAAGGATTCAGCCGACAGAACTAAGTTTGTAAGAAACTAGACTGTTCCGGATGCCGACTAGAAAGATGATGAAATTACTTGTGCGGATATATATAGAGGATGGATTTAGTTGTAAAGAGCGTGAAGTGTGTGAGAGGATATGCGAACAAGTCCAAAATAGAGCAGAAGTAACAAGAAAGATCCGGTATGTGAAAGGACAGCAGACTAAAGAACAGAGGAAAGATGAAGTGCAGCAGATCAGTATACTGAACCTAACCGGAACTGAACTCCAGCATATGCAGATGCTTCCAATCAGTTCAAGACTGTGATTCTTATCACTTTGTAAGACAGTGTGTCTTCTTGTAGGCAGTGAGCCTCTTGTGAGCAGTGTGCTCGGGCAGTGAGCCCTAATTGGCAAGTGCCATTTTTGTAATTTCCTATTCTTTTAACAGAGAATAATTCTTGGGTTAATCACCCCGTGGTTTTCTCCCTTAACAGGGTTTCCACGTCAAAAATACTGTGTCATGTGTTTCTTACTTCATGGTTAATGTTTTGTGTTTGATTTTATGCTGCTTCAATTAAAAGGAAAGTTTAATAAGGGAAATAAATAGAGTAACTGATTCACCCCCCCCCCCTCTCAGTTATCAACACTCCCATCCAACCCTTACATAACCTTTATCTTTTCGATGATCCTGTACCTATACATGAGCAAGAAATCCAATTTCAAACCATTCATAACCTATATCTCTTTTATGATCAAGATACTACTTTTGATGAAGAAGCTATCCATGAGCAACTTGATCCTATGCATGAACAAGAGATCAAATTCCAACCTCTCCATGATCTATATCCTTTCCATGATCAAGATATTATCATTGATGATGAACCTATACAAGAGCACCTTAATTGCATCACGTAAAATCCTATCTATGATCAAGATCCCATCTATGATCAAGGGCCTATCTATGATCAAGCAGACCATGATGATCCTCTTAGTCAACTTTATGTGTTCCATTGTCCTAAGCTTATAACCCCATCTAGTCCTATCCAAGATCTGACAACTTCCACCTCCCTTGATGAGACACTTGCCTCCCAAGCAAGCATAGAAGATCGAACCTATAATACTCCTTCACCATCCGTTATTGACCAAGTTGTAAATCCCCCACCATATATCCTTGGTCTCACTACCTTCATTCATGAGTGTTCCTCCTTAGAACACAAGCAATCATTATCCTCTATCTCATCTTCTCCATCCAATAAAGAACTTGTGTCTAGTGTTCCACCTACACATAATCCCATTTTCCAATGCATACTCCAACATATGAACTATCAGGGTAAAGGCTTAGGCCTTCACGAACAAGGTATTTTAGAGCCCGTCCATGTCAATGTTCCTCCTCCTTCATATGGCCTTGGATACACACCCCAAGGTGAACAATCTCAAGATGTTGGTACTTCTTCCACTCCTAAATCCTCCACTTTCCACTACAAATCCTTTCATATCCCCAAAACATATGTCGCCATTCCACCTCCATCATCCTACAATTGTCAAAAGCATGTGATAATACACCTCCCACCATCCAATCTACCTCCGCTACTTCCAACTCATAATATCCCTCCATAAATTCTACCACCACTTCTTCCAACACCTTATCTTCTAATAATTCCAATCATGACCAACCAATGCACGTGTTGTCTAAACAAAGAACTTCCTCCAACTCTACTTCCACCATCTCAAGAGAATTCAACCATAAAAATCTAGATGTCTCTACCTATCAAGTCAAAAATCTTAAGAGTCCTCATGATCTAGGATACAAAAGCCAAGAATCAAAGAAGCATCCTTCTCAAGAGGGGCATACACCCACACACCTATACATCAAGCTAAAAAAGGTGTGGGTCCACATCCAACAAATGATTACTCCAAAAGCTGTACAAGAGCTACATACAAACCCATACCCTCACAGGTACTATCCAAAAACAAAATGGTTTGGGTTCCTGAGCAAAAATCCCTCAAGTTACATGAGGCATCTACCTCTCAAGAATCTCGACCATCCACTTTCTCCCGTTCCATCCAAAAGTCTCAAATTCTTCTATCCCACCTGACAAGCAAAGATCAAAAAAATACTCAGTCTATGTGGATCCCTAGATGCCTAAGTGATTCATCCACAAGCAAAAGTCTCTGTTGCTTCCTACATTACTTTCCCATCACCAGCTTCAATGTTTTTCTTGGTATGTACAACCGTTGGTCATGATTCCCTTCCATTCCACAACATTTTCATATACCTCAATCTTCCCTTCCTTCCACTATTATCCTACATATCTCCCTCATCCTATTCCTATGGTCCATGCTTTTGCATAAACCTTCCCTCTGTATTCTGCATCATAATCCACTATCTACCTATGCCATATCACTTTCATGCAGTATGCTACCAACATCTATGAGAACACTTGACATGGTCCATGTGACAACATCTATCTAGCGGGACTATCACCTTTCAAGGAACCAAGCACTCGGGTCCTTCTCTTCCGTATTCCACAATCTCCTATCCAAAAAAAAATGAAAAAAGTAAAGAAAAATCCCTTCGTCCAATGGTGAAAATCTGGCAAACAGGCATCTTGGCTAAGTACCATGATGAAAACCTGGAAAATAGGCATCGTGTGTAAGTTGATCTTCTACGTCACCTACACTTGGGGGTACCTTGTCTCATTAGCCTATCACTCTTCTCCTGTCAGTTTCCTTCGTACCATTTCCTATCCTATCCTACCTATACTACCCAGTCTATCCATCCTAATCTTCCTTTCCTCTATTTCTTTGGTCTTGATAAAGATTGGGGGCACAATGTTGAAAAATGTTTTAGATGTCTCTTGACATACCTTATCCCTCCCAAACCAAGCAAATCCTTCATTATCCTCCTATCCTCCTATCGTCATAAGCATTGCCATGATAAATCCTAAATATTCTACCTACAATGGGGCACGTTATTCTTATGTGACATAGTCCTTGGAGATCACATCCTTGTTTCCTTCTACCTAACCATCCGTATCTACTATCGCCCATCCATCTACCTATCCGTGGTGTTTCCTTGTCATCAGTATCATCCGATCCATATTTGATCCATATCTGTTCCATATCATGTCTCATCTGATCCATATCTATTCCATATCTGATCCATATCTGTTCCATATCTGATCCATATATGTTCCATATATGATCCATATCTATTCCATATCGTGTCTTGTCTGATCCATATCTGTTCCATATCGTGTCTTATCTGTTCCATGTCTGATCCATATCTGTTCCATATCATTTCTTGTCTGATCCATATCTATTCCATAGCTGTTCCATATCATGTCATATCTAATCCATATCTAATCGATGTTTGATCCATATGTATTACATATCATGTCTCATCTGATCCATATCTTAGGTCTGTGGTCCAAGCCATGAACTATGTTGCCTCTGTGTTGTCACGTAGGCAAGGCCATTTCTCAAATGCGCCCTCGCGGCTCCACTATCCCATCCATCCCGTGTCTAGTCCTTCTATCTATCTGAGTTCACACCACTTTCTATCGCCTAGGTCTTAGTTCTTCTAGGGTTTACCCCAAACTACGTTGCCTCTACATCATCACGTAGGCAAGGCCATTTAGCAATGTGCCCCTGAGGCACTAGGTCAATCCCTTAGGGTCCGTCTCACCAATAAAGATTATAGAATCTTCTCACCAGGCAAGCAAGCGCAAACAAAACCCACTCTTTTCAAGCAGAAATATTGACGCAAGACATTAACCTATCCAAAGCAAAGCAAATAAACACCTAAGGCCTTCTAAATGATTTTACCCAAATTATGGTAAGAAAAAAACACATCTAAATGCAAAAGTGTTTTGTGGATTGGAAACATGGTTAAAATACAAAGTCTTGATTTTTACTATCATGCCTTTCTATGCTACTCGAGGATGCCAAACATCTAGAGATGCTATGATGGGGGCATGATTATTTTCTTTGTTTTGTTGTTTGTGGATTAAACTCTAGTAATGTGAAGCCTTGTCTAAAGACATGATCGGCAAAAGATCATCGAAGACATCAAAGGTCTAACATGAACGGGGGCAATCCTTGACTGTTGATATGCAAGAAATACTCAGGTCATCTCGGTTCAATTATACCTAGATGCTTGTATTAACATGCTATATCAAAATCCATGTAAGCGATACTCAGGTCATCTTAGTTTAATTATACTTAGATGCTTGTATTTTCTTACAACATAATAAACACCCAATGATGAAATAAGCACTTCAAAATACTTGCAATATCAAGATGGCAAATATCCATATCCATATCCATATCCCATGCAATAAAGATTCTATGCAGAGTATCAATACAAACAAAAGCTTGCGAGTCCTTCTATCGAGTCATTCTTCTATCATTCAAGTTTCTATCTATCATCATATCTTTCATCCTTATCCAGTCAATTTGAGCAATGATCAAAATGTAAGTCCATCCTTAATCCATATCAATCAAGTCAAGTCAATCTTGTCAAGTGATCCAATCACAATTAGTGGTCTTGATCCGTGTCTGGTCGTAAACCAACTTGATCAATTAATCAATCAATTGTCTTATACAGGATGTAACATTGTCGAAATCAGACCAACACACGCGTCTTACATGACATGCTTCATTTCCTAAAACCAAACACTATCCTTCATGTTGGTCTAGGGATATATTGTTCCCCGCCATGACAACATTGTCGTATATTGTTGGTTTACCGCTTGATAGGGGCAATACCTTGTTTGTTCTTGTATCATTTGTGCATACTTGCTTACTTGCTCGTGTGTGTTATCATTCTATCTTGTATAGCATATCATTCAGCTCTTTCTTCACCATCTTCTTCGTGAGATTATCTGTCTCACTCCTTCTACCTTCTTCTCGTCCAATCTCCCAAGGGGGCATCCTGTCGTTATAACCTGTACTAGGGGCAAACTGGGGCATGTATCATTGTCAGACTATCTATTCTTTGAAGCAACGCCATAAACTGCATTGCATCAAAGAGGGGCAAAATGTATATGCCTAAAAATGACACGATTCGGTCTAGATAAATATTCTTAATATTTATTCCCTTCTTATTCCTCTATCAATAAATAAATAAACAAATTTATTTATTTGATTCATATTCTTCCAACAATTAAATAAAATCCTTTATTTAATTCATATTCTTCCAAACAATTAAATAATTCTTAATTATTTAATTAAGATCAAATCATTCTTCCAAATTTAAATAAATCAAATCAAATTTATTTAAATTCGTTCAATCTCCAAAAATAAAATACAATCAAATATTTTATTTATTCTTCCAAAATCATGTAGAACAATTAAATAAATCTATTTATTTAATTTGCTTTCTTATCTTCTAAATTAAATAATTTCAATTATTTAATTGTTTCTTCCAATAATATCTTCTCTAAATTTAAATAAATCAATTATTTATTTAAGTTGCTTTTTCTTCTAAATTGAGTTATCTCTAAATATAATTCAATCTTCTTGCACATGTAATTAAATATTCCTAATATTTAATAAAGCAAAATATCTTCTTATTCTCATGCAAATCCCTTCTTGTTTTAAATCACTTAACTAATTATTATATTCTTTTAATTGCTTTAACTCATTCTTCTATTCTTAGCAAATCCTCTCATGCAAAAGAAAGCAAGACACATGTCTTCTTCTTATTCGTTGCACGTTCCTCAACTGTTCTCAATCGTTGATCTTCTCATTCTCTCTATACCGTTGATCTCTTCTTTCTCAAGTCTATAAATACAACCTTGTTCTTCCATTTCAATAATCTAAGCTTTAAGTATTGTTACTCTGCAGGAATTATAGTGCGCCTTTGGCACCAATTCCTTCATTGCTTGTGATCACATTCGCTACTACGCACTACGCTCTCCTACCATCATTTTGAAGCTCCTCTTTATTGCGATATTACCACTGCCATTCCCAATTGACATTCTTGAACAAAGAAAAGAAGTGCACTCTCTGAGGGCCCTATTTCATACATACAAGAACGATTGTGATAGGCGATCAATGGAAGCTTCGATCTAAGGAAGGTTTGCTTTGTTTGTTGTTCATTGCTTTATTTTATTGAATTTCCTTAGTTCACTATTTCATTGAAGTTTTGGGTATTTGATATTGATTATTATTGCATATTCATTGTTGATTCAATTTTACCCTAACACTTTGATCTTTTCAGGATCTACCGCTATCCCATCTACTGAAATTATGTGGCCAAGATAGTGCACTTTACTCTAGTAGAATGTGCACTTAGATAACTTGCCAAAAAGTTTTCTCTCTCAAACACTGCAAGACTATCCTCAAGTGTCTTTCATGCTCCTCTACTGACTTAGAATAAATCAGAATGTCATCTAAGAAGATCAACACAAATTCATCTAGACAATCCCTAAACACATTGTTCATCAAGTTCATAAAAGTTGCCAGTGCATTAGTTAGCCCAAATGGTACTATTGTGAACTCGTAGTGACCATATCATGTTCTGAATGCTATCTTAGAGATATCCTCGTCCTTAATCTGTAACTGATGGTAACTAGATCTAAGGTCTATTTTGGAGATTACCTTTGCACCTTTCATATAGTCAAACAATTCATCTATCCTTGGGAGTGGATATTTGTTCTTAATAGTTACCTTGTTGAGCATCCTATAATCAATGCACAACCGCAATGTCCCATCCTTCTTCTTTACAAAGATGACTGGTGTGCCCCAAGGTGATACACTAGGTCTGATAAACCCTTGTTTTAATAATTCTTCTAACTGTGCCTTAAGCTTATATAGTTCTATCGTTGTCATTCTGTAGGGTGCTTTAGACTGCGGTTCTATTCTTGGCACTAGGTCTATAGAGAAATCAAATTCCCTTTTTTGGTGGTAGTTCTGTAAATTCATCAGGGAATACATCTTTAAACTAAGGATAGGATACTTATCAAAAGAGGGTTCCTAATTATCTAGATCTCTTATTTTGACTGCATAGATTGAACATCCCTTTCTTTTAGCCTTTTTCAATTGCATAGCTGATATCTGTCTTAGCTTCAAAGGTGTCCTAGAACCATGAATCTCTACCCAATTCCCAAATTCATCAAGGTATTTCACTACCTTCTCTTCACAATCTACTAAGGACTTATGTTTAGATAGCCAATTGATTCCTAGAATCATATCATAAGATCCTAGAGGTACAACATAAAGGTTGACTTGTGTTTGGAAAGTAGGAAGATCTAATTCATTGCATACTAGACATGAACCTACTCTTTTCTCTGCTTGTTACCATACTGCACTATCCAAGAATTTTCCATGTGTTTGGGTTTCACAAATAACTTAGCTACAATTTTAGGATCAACAAATCATTTTATAGCTCCTGTATCAATTAAAATAGTAACTGGAAGGTCAAAGAGCTTACCAGACATCTAAATGGGTGTAGCTTGAAAATTTGCTTGACGATGATCTATAGTCGCATGAATTTGGTGTTGAGGAACTCCTTGTTGATTCCCATCTCTCTGATTTTCTGTTTGATGAGGACACATGCTAGTATAATTATCTCCTCCACAATTATAACATCCATCTTGAGGTCCTCTGTGTCTAGCTGGCATGTCCCTCCTATTACTGTTTCCATTGTTGCCAAAGTTACCTCTTTTATTGTTTCTACCTTGGTTCCCATTGCCTCTTTTAAGATTCCTTATTTGGCGCTTACTATTTCCATGGTTGTTGTTGTTACTCTAATTGTGACTGTCATTCTGAAACCTTTTATTTCCATTCTTCACATCTCTACTCTTACGACAATTAGCAATCTGCTGCAATTTCTGCTCCTATTTAGTAGCTTTTTCAAACACTTCATCCATGGTCAAGGGATTATGAATATCCACCTCTAACCCAATCTGTGGCCTTAACCCCAAGATAAAATTACAGATCCTGAACCTCTCGTCAAGCTAATACTGTGGAACATACTTCAATAGGTGAGAGAATCTCTCCCAATATTGAGTCACTGTCAAACCTCCCTGAGTTAGGTTTTGGAATTCTGTCATATTTTTATCAAAATAGAGCTGTGGCAACCACCTCTTCCTAAAGAGCTTGAGGAAGCAGTCCCACATGACTTCACCAAGTAATAGTTTCTTTTCATCTTTTTTATCATCCCACCAAGTCACTGCTTCTCAAATAAGCTGGTAGGATCCCCATATAGCTTTAGTTTCATCAGACAAGTTTCAGAGATCAAAATATTTTTCCATATCAATTATCCATGCCTCCGCTCTATCACCTATAGTCTTACCATCAAACTTAGGAGGGGCGACCGTCTTGAGGTCTTTACCCAACTCCTTTCCAATTCTGTTTCGATGATTGGCATTTTCTTTGCCTTCAAGACCTTAGGCTTCTTCCCTATGTTCCTCATTTTGATTTCCTCTTATTCCTCTGACTTCCTGTTCCAGATTGTTCATTCCAGTTCCCTGTTGAGTCAAGAGAGAAAGGATTTGATCTAGTCGGTTATTCTATCCATCATTATTATTGTTTGCATCATTTTTGTTTCCTTCATTATTTCTGGCATTATTTCCGCCATTAGCTCCTCCTTCATTAGTGCTAGTATTGTTCCCTACATTGGCTTCTTCATTGTTTCCTATATTTAGGTCACTGCCAGATCCTAGGGTTGCTTCCCTACACCTAGATTTTCTAGTATTCATAATGAATTATCTACAAGGAGTTTACAACTTTAGAGTAACAATCCAAAAGGCCTAGAGTAGAACCATCACTCTGATACCAAATGTAAAGAACTCAAAATTCCACAAACATACACATCTGAAGAGAAGATAAATTAACTACAAGTAAAGTAAAGTAATTGCATCATCAAGCAAAGGAGATAAAGTTAACCAATTTTTGTCAATTAAAAGATTCCAATCATAACTTGATACACATACATAATTCATAATCATCTTTCTGAGTTCAATTACAGAGCTTTTCAAAAATACAGTATGCATTTGTTTCAATCATGGTTTTTCACCTTATAATACATTTGAGTTCAATGAATATATACATCTGTCCACAAGATCATGTAAATCCAAAAAATTAGTCCTCGATCACCATCGACCATCTGGCCATCTATTGCATCGAAGGACAAGAACATGGTTCAGACACTTTTCTGCCCAACCACAAAGCTTGTGCTTCCCGGTATTCCTCAAACTAAAGAATGCCTGACCCTACTCATGAAAGGAAGCTAGGTGTGCGGAAATCACTTCCTATACTAATCTAGAGAGGAGAGTGAAGTGCAAATTCATTTTAACCTTTACAATTATAGAGTTATTAATCCAACAACAGAGATATTGCACCACTACACAACACAAGAATGTAAGACAGAAGAAGAGAAAGACAAGATATATCATGGGGAAAACCCTTATTGGGTGAAAAACCCCACACTCCAAAACTTACACAATGTATTATCAAAACTGAAATGGTTTACAATACACTTGCAATGCAAGCTCTTAGGAGTCTTCGACACTCGTATCTGGAGACAATCTGGTAGCATAATAGTACCTGTTAATCAAAAAATGCATCTCCTCTCACAAGCACCTGTTTATATAGAAAATACAAGGTAAAAATGAGCCCATATTGAGATGGGCGTCCAACATGGGCTCATGGCCCAAAATCCATGCCTAGGGACACATGTACAACATTGTAGAATGTTTATGACACTTGTCATATCACCCCATCCCAAAGAGGTCACCTATTCCCAAGTTGGGCAATGACAGATACTCTTACGACACTTACAACTGTCATAGAATCCATCATAGCTATCATATCTTACAGCTGTAAGAGAACCTATCATACATAGGCTATAAATAGCATATTCTCTTACAACTTGTCATAACCCTCCTTGGGGCACCCAAAGATGCCTTCTTCCAAGATGCCTTGTGACACATGTCTTCACCTGTCATAGAATCTTCCATTTTTTACTCTTACATGTCATAGATTTGTCATAGGAATCTGTCATAACCGTTTCGGTCAATATTCCCTTACACACTATACAAGATGCTGACACATGGCAAAATATTCCTTCCACCATATGGGATGCTATTGTTGGTTACACAACACGCCCCATTTTTTCCTTGACAAAATAGGGACCCAACTTTTCTTACTGCTTTGGCTTGTTGTTTTTTTGCTTTGGGCGGTATGGTAAAAATAAGTCATGCATGTAACACTGAAAGAGGGTGGATATGTCCACATGATGAGGTCAGTTGCCAAAATAAATATTTCACATTGTTAACCTCATGGTTGGAAAGTGCATAAAATTCCAACCAAGTTTGCCTTTTGGATCACCCCAAAATTCTCTAAGGGAAGAAAGTTATGTTAAGTCAAAGTTCGGTCAAACCTAATACTCCGAGGGGGGGTCATTTTTCAAACATCAGTCATCTTAAACAAGATCACCCTAATATTGTATTATCACCCAATAATCACTTGATCCATGAAGTGCAGATGTCAATTTTACATAGTAGCTAATATCTACTCGTCAAATGACTTAAGTTTCTTGCAGGGGGTCATATTTTTAATATCCGTCATCTTACGAATATCACCCTCTTCACAAAATATCACCCTATGCCAATATGATGGTGATGTCATCTAAATCCAACGAACAAAGGAAGTTACCCTGATGATGATGTCATCATTCCATTCTACCTTGCGGAGGTATATCTGATGCCCACCATATTCAATAACATGATGGTGACATCACTAAAACACAACAATTAAACATGGTCGCCGACACACCGACATCACCCCAATCTTTTCCAAAGGGGTTCATTTTATTTTCAAGGTCATATTTTGAACATCCCCTGATCTTAAATTCATGACCTAATATACATGTGGTCAACGTTGACCACATCACCCAATTCCTTTGCATTTAGTTTTGCCGCTCAAAGGCGGGAGGTCATTTTATCTAGAGGGGGACATATTTTTCATATCACTCGATCTTTCGAAGATCACCCCCCCTATTTCTTAACATTCAATGCACTTAAATGTGGTAGGTGAATTCCCGCCGATTACAAATATAATTCAAACACTTGGCGTCATCCTTGAATTCCTTGTAGAGGATCAACAGATTTAATCAACCTAGCTTAGTTTTACCCTAATTTGTCCTACGGATGTGTTTAAAGGTAACTTTCCAAGGTTATTTTCATTCCCTTGCGAAAAACCAAGAAATTACAGAGTAGAGAAGTCAAACCCTCATACAACTACCTATTAATGGACTAGATCTTTCAGCATAATGGAACGGGTGATCTTCAGCATTTGTGGCCCTTTTCTGTAATCACCCATCTAACCCAGGAGGAAAGCACTATCAGGTAAGTAACTGAAAACCCTCCTGTTGTCGTTTTCTACATGTTCAGGTAGGGTGTATGTTCTTTCTCATGGTTTGAATCTGTGATTATGCATATCATGATGAAGTAAAGAATAATAGATAGAGTATGCATGATGTTGTAAAGGTACATGACGTTATATGAATGCATGTAGACATTGTAAGGTAAGACCAATCATGTTTGTTGCAGGAGTCCATGGCAGATCTTAGAACGAATAGGTCTGATTTAGAGTTTCTCTAGCCTATGTTTGTTTAGCCTGAGGGGGTACAGTTTAAGTATGGCATCATTGGTGATACTCACCAGGGAAATACAGACCTGGTAGCATGGTCAACAAGAATAGATCATGATAAAGATAATACTATTCTGGACGCAATATATGTTTCAGGAATGTGGCATGCAGCTGACTTTCCATATGCAATGGACACCCTAGAGTTGGTAGTGGAATGTGCCAGGAATTATAACCCTGAGACTAGGCGGGTGGAGAAGCATGGAAGAATATATACTGACTTTTCAATCAAGGGCATCACCTCTACTTTTAATCTACCAGTTGGAAAGAAGGTGGTCAGTGTGGATCTACGTAAGCTGGAAATAGAGTACAACAATAAGAAGAAGAATGCAAGGAAGAGGATGTATCAGTGGAGGTCCAAAAGCAGCACCTACACTGCCTCAGCCAAATTACTCATACATTTATACAAATTTGATTTTGATGATAAGTACCAGTACATGATTGCCATGCTAAGCAGGATGAAAGGTAGGCCTCACGCTAGAAATTTTGAGAATTAGATGTTTGGAATCATCCAGATGGTCCTATTTGCAGATAACAGACCATTATGGGCCAAGATCATTAGTGATGCACTAGATGAAGGGATGAGAAACCTGGGAGGCCAAGCATGCATGTTTCATATGACCTCATATGTGGTATACTCATGTGCTTATAAAGGAACCTTTGATGCATTGAATATAGTGGGTGAAGTTGGTAGTGATGTAGATGATGCCCACATATGAGATCGCTATCCTCAGCTACAAAGAAAAAATTACCTCCTGGACTACAAACTAGTAAATGATGGATTCTTTATGCATCTAGTCAAAACCATGGAGGAAGACAGGACCAAAAGACTGAGCATGGAGGCTCAAGAAGTTGTTTATAGACATGGGGCCTGGTTTATCTAGTTTGACACCTTTTCATACATAAGGATAGAAGGATTTGAAGGACAACCCCTTATGCTACCAAGATACCCTACTGATGGGGTTGTCTTGATGGAGTTTCTCAGACAAGTGTCTACCATAGTTGAAGCATACAAGGAACAAAAGAAGATACCTCTGGTATTATTTCTAGTGACTATGGGCTAGTATATGTGCTTAGATTCAAAGAGCATAAAACATGTCATGGGAGGACTAAAACTGATGTATCTGCAGCCATTCCCCCCTGCCAGATCTTATGATTCGTATGGCAGGATGCATAAAAGAATAGGAAAATCTATACATCAGAAGCATCTGGAAGATATCTAGACTGACTGTGAGGATGAGGCTAAGGTGAGGAGAAGGAAGTACTAGAGTCTCACCTTGAAACAAATAAAGACATTTGATTGCATCTCGGTGCCAACACAGCTGAGGAAGGATGATTGAAAGATTATGTCCAATGAATATGAGGACAAGAAGGTGTACAATGACACCATATCAGCCCCTGATCTTACATAGCTAGAGGATATATCACTGGATCAGCTGACAAGTGGGGTGATATAGTTAACCCAAGCTTGGGTGGATGAAGAAATAAATAGATTGAAGAAAAGGGGTGTGGCCCTTACAGTGGATGCCAAAAAGAAAAGGCAGGAAATACCAAATGAGGAATATGATGATTTCCTCAGTGAGAAGAGAAAGTCCAATGGGGAGAGGTTGCCCACACAGAAACAAAGGAAGGATCCGCCTAGAGGTAAGAAAATTGAAGACGAACCAAAGGGGTGATCATTGAAAGGATCGCCACACCAGCCACATGTACATCAACATCAGGTCAAGCATCCGCATCATCTGCACCACCTCTGATTGATAAACCAAAGACTAAGAGGATCTTGAGGCTAGCTGTTGAAATTACAGAAGTGCAGGAGGGCCAAGCCTCAATGCATGAAGTGGAAGAAGAGGGCATCCCATTTAAGGAAGAGCAGGTAAACAAGGAACCTGCAGGTGATGACCTGATAATGGTCAGTAAGAAGAAGAGGGTGATGCTGCTGATGTCACCACTAAAGAAGCAAAGAACATTCATGTGGGGTGATATCAGGGATGACCCTATTGTCTTAAGAGGGGTCGGTGGTGAAGCATTTAGGAACTCCAACATGATGTTCCGCTTCCCACCATAATAAAGTTTAAAACTGAGAAGGCAGAGGAACAAACTAGAGAAGCTTTCAAAGCAAGTCAAGGTGGTCATTTCCCCTTGGAGGACACCGTAGACTTATTAGATGATGAAGTTGTTCAGAATGTGGCCTCTCAAAGAATGGAGACTCTCACCTCCAGTACCTGCATGACTCCACATGGGACCCCATTAGCACAGATGGTGGTATTGGAGGAGGTGAAGCAAACAGAAGAAGTAAAAGAAAGTAGCCCAGAGAGGGCAGCCCCACAGATAGGGCTTGATAAGTTGGTTGATAAGGTGACTAGCCCTGCAGTTATAGATTTAATGTATAGGGGTGATGTAAGCCCTAAAGATAAAGCAGGTGCACCTGATGGGATAGAAAAGATTGAAGTGGCAAAGCAAGTAGAAAAAGAAAGCAATGCTCTTGATGTGGGTCAACAATAGCATGAGATACCCACAGAGCCAAAAATAGTAGAAGTTCAATAGAAAAGCAGGGGTGATAAAGATATATCAAGTGCTGCTACTACCTAGACTCAGTGAGATCTAGAAGATGCCTCAGGAGCTAGAGATAAATATAGTCATGAGGAACCCAAGCCACGGGATGTCAGTGCATCAGGTGCAGAACAAGAAGTGACCCAAGATCTAGGTGATGCACAAGGCCAACACACACAGACATCCATGGATGTCAATATACCTTAGGATGATGAAAGCAATAAAGTAAATGAAAGTCAGAAGAAGGGAGTACAGGATTAGGCATAGGATCATAATGTGGACATTCCACAGGATCCTCCTTTATAGAAAGAAGCTCCTCAGCAGGAAGAAATGCAACAAGATCCCCCTCATGAAGAAGTGCATGAGGAAGAAATCAAGAAAATGCCTTCTCCACCAAGAATAGAAGCAGATACTAGAGAACAGGGAAGACATGATGTTGAAAAAGGACATCAAGGATCTGGAGATGATGTTCTTCAATGGCTAGAGAGAGAAATAGGCATGGAATAGGGATCTGAAATCCAAGAATTTGATGTTTCCACCTTGTTTGCTGAAAACGATGATGAAGCCAAAGGGAAGGCTAGATTGACATTGGCCATAAAAAGAGATCCTACTACAGGCAGAAGGACTACACAGGTAGCACTTCCCATAGTAGAAAAGGAGAAGGGCAAGATCACTCTAGAGGAATTCCAAATCACAACTGTTGATTTGGGTTTTGCTAATGAAGACTAGGAGGGTCAAGAGGGGAAAGACATTATTGATTCTTTGACCCAAAGGGTAAAGAAGGAGAAAGAGAAAAATAAAAAGCATAAGGAGCACATTGCTCAGCTACATTCTTACATAAAAGGGTTAATTAACCCTAATAATACACCAGTTGATCCGGTAGTCCCATTGACTGTCATATCCCAAGAGGTCACCAAGTTGGACCTCATGAAGCATGAGGCCATGATCATGGAGAAATGGATGTTGTCAGCCCTCACAAGAGTTGAAGATGTTTTGAGAACCTCCCTACAAAGATGGAATTCTTTAAGCAGTTTGAAAAGAAAGGTAGATAAGATGCAAAATGAAACAGGGAAATGGTCATTCCAATTGGAAAAGGACCTGACTGCTTGAAGTAAAATAAAGAGGATTGATCCTCAAACCTTTATAAATAATCAAGTGTTGAATAATAATACTACCCTGCTGATAGACATATGGTATGAAGATATCAGGTTTGAATGTGAGATCTTGAAGAAATACAATGGCAAGCTCAGGGATATAAGTATAAAGATGCACAGCATGATGGCTTATGAAGCAGAGATCCTTGAAGTCCTAGAAGGTAAAATAGAAGGAAAGATAGAAAATCAAGATGCAAACTTTGCTATCAAAGCTCTGCATGATAATTTCAAGTCCGTAGCAGATGACCCCCTCACCAACCTGACAGAGGAGGTGATGGATAAAATCATGAGGATAAAGGTCAAAGTAGAAACTTATAATGAGACTTTGAATAGCAAAAAAGGTAAGCTAGAAGTAATTAAGGCTAAGTACCAGTCTCACAAACATGCCATCACCAAAGCCAAAATCCAAGATGGGGGAGAGGTGGATAAGATAGTGCAGGCATATGAGCACATCAGGACAATAGTGAAGGTCCATATATAGGAGGATATACATAAGGGTGACAGTGATACTAAAAGAATGAAGATGATGACCATGATGAAGAAGAAGAAAATGAAGAGGAAGAACCTGAAGAATGAATGAAGATGCATCACCAATAAGACATATGCATAAGGTACTCATAAATAGTGAGTCATCCAGATGGTTGCCAGCTGGCAACCTGTGCCATGAAGAAGAGTTGACTGAGTCAAAGGGTAATTATCAACTGTTGATCTTAATTGACAAATATTTACCATTGGTCATTTGTAACTACCTTCTCACCTTATTCTATAAAAGGTGCAGGGGTGCCATATTTTGAACATTCGAAACTTAATTGAAATTTGAGTACTGAAATATCAGGACTCATTTCAAAGTTGTTGTAAATGTACATGTTATGCATACTGAATGGAAGAGAAGCATATTTGATTACAAATCATCATAAATCTTGAGTAATCTGTGTTTGAAATCTGGATACATGCATTGATCAGCTACGTCCCTTGGAGTGCTTGTTAGTTTGTATGTGTTGTTTTCATTCCTAATCCCTTTGAAGTTAGCATCAACCATATCTAGCTATGGAACATCCTAGTGACCTATGGTTTGATTTCTTCTCTTCATGAATGTATCTTGTATGTATGTGGTTCAATGGCTAAAGATTCACTAAAGTAGAAGTATTCATTTAAATTTCTTTCAATTTCATAATAGATCATCACCATAATTGCAAATAACAGAGAATCAAAAGCAAATAACATGAAATATGCTGATATCCCGTAGATAATTGAAAATACAAAGCATATTTAGAGTAAAAGCATGTCAAATTGACAAATATCATGCAAATTCATACAAATATCTATGGAATACATGCAAATATCCTCTTATAGACACATCATTTGAATAAATATATAGTGTAGAAGAAAGAACAAGTTCATGATGATCAATGATCAGAAGAATTGATCAAACTTGCAAATATATCAGCTATCTTTGGAAATAGAGTAGAAATAACCTCTCTGTGGAGTAAATTTATAGGAAATAGTGCAATACTGGCCATCTAGACAAATGTAAGACCCCTTGAAATGGAAAATAGCATGTCACATCAACCTATGAGTAGCGTCAGAAGATCATGACCTGATCAATGGAGACTTGGAGTCATCAACTTATCCTGAGTTGATCGTACTTTACAAGATAATAAAGGTTTGTTGTGCAAATTTTTATGCATGTTGTTATGACTAACAATCATCATCAACATAAATTGGTGCTAGAAGGAGGGCCATTCCTTCGTGGATTTGTTTGATTTGATGACACAGACAGAAAGGTAATACTCACGTAGCTTTGTATTTCAAGTCATATGCAAGGATTTGTTGTTTTAAGTCCGTGCATGCTTGTCCTTTGCAAAGTTTTCAAAATTGAGCATAAATATTCCAAGCTTTGTGGTTAATCACCATGATGTTTCAAAGATAAGCTATATTTCAAGTCCTTTTGCCAAAGCTTTGAGGTAATTTGCTTAAGAGACCTGATATCTAGTTGCTAGTGTTCCAAAACTTCATATCACCTCTTACTTGCATCATTTCTATAAATATTGCATAAATATCCAGTCAATTACAGATTCTGATCATAAATACAGCCTTTGCTAGAGTGTCTTAGCCAATCTTTATAGTAAACAAGTCAAATTTCCTTAAATTCAAGAAATCCTGTCTCTTAGGCCAAATACCAGGTCTAAATCTAGTGGACTCTTTGAAGAATTGCCTATCCGGGGATTTAGACCTAGAACAGTAGATATTCATCATTCTCCTAGTTTTGGTGCATCAGGAGCTTCACCAGAGCATACTCCTGTAACTCCTATCGGGTTGCAAACACCTACAGGGCCACTTGTCACACCTTAGGTCCAACCTCCACCAGTCACAATGTCATTCTTTACTGTAGAGTCACCTCTGACTTTTACTGCATATCATCCTTTACCTAAAAATCCTGACAAGATTTGTCCTAAATATCATCCATATCAGGATGCTGATGATCACATTAGAACATTCAAAGAAGCCTGTTGTAGGGCTAGAATTGAACATCAGGATGTGGTATGCAGGTTATTTCCATTTTCTTTAGGGGAAGAGGCATATAACTAGTATATTAGTCTTGGTCAAGGTTTAGTCGGTTCATGGGCTACCTTGGAGAAAGCCTTTAAGGATAGATTCAAAATACCTATAGATCCTTCAATGAATTATCATCTGTTTGCCACAATCAAGAGATTTGAAGGAGAACCTATTGCCAATTTCAATGCAAGATTCCAAAAGATGCTCTCAAAGCTAGTTGCTCCCTATACTGTAGCAGATGAAACTACTAGGAACATATACTACTCAGCCTTTGATCCCCTGACTTCTATGTTTATCAGAAGAACACATCCTGGTGTCACAACCTTGACAGGAGCTTTTGAAGAAGCTGTCAAAGTCAGTCAACAATTGGTTCCTACTCCAACACCTAATATTGCATTTCCTACACTCCCTGCTTATCCTACATATCCTGGTCAACAATAGACCAATGGAGTCATGATACCTTTAGCTGTAATGCCAAGCCCTTTACAGATACCACCATTCAGTATCATGCCACCTCCAAATGGGAATGGTTAAGTGTTGCAACATCCAGGACATAAATAGGTACCTCATGTTGTGGAACAATCTAATAACAATAACAATGGATCTTCCTTCTTTAAACCTCAAACAGAGAATGTAGTAGCCAAAGTTCAGGAAGAAAAGGAAGAAATTAAAGAGATATCAGCACAACTGAGGAAACTCACCACTGAGATCACTCATTTGAGGAGTCAAAATTTCTATTCTCAACCAAATCAGAATAGAGGATATGCTAATGATAGACCTAATTATCCTATAGGGGATACAATAACAACTACAATAACAATGGTAACAATAATCCCCCCTAGACAGCCTAGAGTGTAGAACACTAGGCCAAACAATGGTTCTTTGCCATCACCCCTAGATAATCAGCCTCCTAGTGAACCTAAGTAGACCACTAGAGTGAACTTGGTAGAGGCAGCTCTTACAAACTAGTGTATCCAGATACATAACACCAATGCTCATGCAGAGCTGGATTGTCCTCAGTTCAAGATCGTTGCCAATATATTCCAAACTGAAGTATCTAATACTGTAGGTAATCCACCTTGTGTTGAAGGAAATGAAATTATCTCTTATGGATATGATTCTACTCTAGTGCTAGAAAGTTCCATCAATCATCCTCATCAGCAGACAATGTCACCTCATTAGAATTACACCTTAGCATGTGAAGAGTCAGCCATGGCTTTTGAAACTAATTATGTTTTTCCATTTGAAGATGAAGATGAGCCATTAGTTGAACATGAAGAGGTACATGCTTATCAACAGCAGTATCAGGGTAGGCATAATTATAGCTTAAGGAATAATTCAAACTGACTTGCTAGTCCTTTAACTACATCCTTGCCTCTAAATAATTTCAACACTCCTCCTGATCTAAAGGCAAGCAATAACCCTAGATTTCCTAAAGTTAATGCTCAATACTTAGCACCACAACATACAATACCAAAAATTGGTAATCTTCCTCCTGAGTCTGATAAATTGGTCACATACTTAGCAGATGAAATGAAAAAGATCAAAATCAGTCTATCATTGTCAGAACTACTTAAAACCCAAGCTATCAAAAAAGCCTTCATAAAATCCTTAGATGATCTTGCTCCAAAAGAGGATAATCATACCTCAAGTCAGATTGGGAATAAAGATCATGCCATTAGGGATGTTAATGTTAAACACAAAGCTCCAACCACTATTCAAGCTACAGAGACTTCACACATGACCCTTTACAAGGATAAAACTAAGTCACCTCCTTTTCTCCTTACCATAAGGATGTTCAGTAAGAATTTGCATAATTGCTTAGTAGATTTAGGAGCATCTACTAATGTAATGCCCATGTCCATATGCAATGCCTTAGGGTTGTATCTTGCTAAGTCACTGAAGAAAGGAACACAGTTAGATAAAGCAGAGATGAGTGTAGTAGGAGAATTAACTCGCATTCATATGTAGTTAGCATCAAATCCAAGAATTCAATACTACATTGATATTCAAGTAGTAGATATACCTGATACCTATGGGATGCTGGTCAGCAGGGATTGGTCAAAAACACTCAATGGATACATGTCCATTGATTTTAGTCACATGTGGTTACCTTGGAAAGGAATACCTAATCAAATAAGGATAGATGTTGAACCTCGCATGAAGCATATGATCACTAAATACAATAAAACCAATGAGATCATGTATGTAGATGTTGAACCCGGAGTGTACTCCATTAGATCCCAAACCATCAAAATAGAGGAGATCCTCATGTATGATGTTCATGTTCATAATGATAATCTTCAAGATGATAGAATAATTTTAGAGTCTGATTGTAGCCCTGAAAATGAGATAGAAGTAGATCACTTCAAGAATTTTGAGATGCACTTGTCCAAAGAAGTGCAACGCTACCAATTGTTAAAAGTGCTTGTTCATGATGTTTTAATTGAAGGATGGTGCAGGTTACATGATAAGGCGCATTCCGAAAAGACCTGTGATGCTTGCTTAGACATGATGGAACTGGAACAAGCATGCAGTGAGGCATCATCATCATCATCCGAGGTAAGTTCTTCAGATAGTGATAGTGATACTAATTTTTGTTTGTCATCTACAGGAACAGAGGAAGGCACCTGTCATGATGAAAGTCCTATTCAGATGATAGAAGAAATATTGGTGTGTAGCAAGAGTAATTCTAAGAGTAACAAGAAAATCATCCCAGGAACTGATTGCTTAGTTGAATCAGATTATGAAATATCTAATGAAGATAGAGGCAGTAATTTGTCCAAATTTGAAGAATTCTTATCAAAGCAAATTCAAAAGATGATACAATAGCAATGATCCCCACAAGATGTCTTAATTGAGGGATGATGCAGGTTACATGAGGCACCACATTCAGAAACTATGTGTTCATTATGTTTGCATATTTTGAAAAGGCAGATGTTGCCTTGTCTAGAGGATCCTCCTCCTAATGATAAAGAAGAAGAAGGAATATCAGCTTCACATTGGCCAGATAAGGTGAAGTTTGAGAAAATTGAAAAACCAAAATTGAAATGGATATCAAATGGTGTAGCTTCCAAAGCTAAAAAGAAAAGAGAAGGCCCAGACAAGCCTTTAACTGAAGATAAGCCATGGATCCTCAAGTTTGATAGATCTAAATCAAAACAAGGGGCTAGAGTAGGAATAGATCTTATTGATCCAACTAGTAAATCCTACTTAGCAGCATATAGATTGCAATTCCCATGCACAAATAATGTGACAGAATATGAAGCCTTGATTCATGGGATATTGTTTGCACTCAAAAAGAATGTAAAGATTTTGCATGTCTATGGAGACTCAGAATTGGTAGTAAGACAAGTAAGAGGTATATACTCTTGCAATTACAAGAAGTTGTCTAATTACAGACATAGGGTATGGGATCTGATAGAAGATTTTGATGCATTTAACATCACCCATGTGTCTAGAGAGCAAAATCACAGGGCAGATTCTTTGGCCCAAGCTACAAGTACAATAGAACCATTGTCCATATCTAGTTTGAAGAGATTTTTAGTTGAATTAGTATCAGTACCCTCGGTGCCAGACAATGTAGTTAACCTTCAAGTGTTTGATGATGATCAGCATATTTTAGACTTCATATCCAACAGGGATGTCTTTGATGCATAGATCATAGGTGAAAGAAATGTGGAAGATCATATTTGGGAAGAAGAAGAGATCCTAGAGTTGCCCAGTAACAAGATTCCTAAGGGAATGATGGAATTGGAAAGAGCATTTGATTTAGACAACATGCTGAAATAGAAAGATCTCCCAAAAGCAGATGGAGGAGAGTATTCAAAAGTTAACATAGGACATGATGAAGAAAACAGGAATGTCCTGATTAGAAAAGTGTGTACAGAAGAAGAAATGGAAGGGATAACCCAAGCACTTAAAGATTATATCCATGTTATTGCCTGGACATATGATGAGTTGAAAACCTATGACACATCAATCATCACTCATACTATACCTTTAAAGCCAGATGTCAACCCTTTTAGACAGAAGCAGAGACCTATTAATGCTTTGTTGGAGCCCATCATTTTTTATGAAGTGAAGAAATTGCTTAATGCCAGGATCTTATTTCCTATGAGACATTCCACATGGGTGGCTAACTTGGTGCCAATAAGGAAGAAGAATGGTGATATTAGATTGTGTGTAGACTTCAAAAATTTTAAATAGAGATTCTAAAAAGGATAACTATCCTTTGCCTTCTCTAGATGAGGTCTTACAGATTGTAAATGGTGCAAATATGATGTCATTTTTGGATGGTTTTTTAGGTTTCAACCAAGTGATGATAGATAAGATAGATAGATTGAAGACTACATTCACCACTAAGTGAGGAATATTCACCTACAGGTGCATGCCTTTTGGATTGATAAATGCTGGAGCAACATTTCAGCGAGCAATGGATATAGCTTTCAGAGGGCTAATTGGTAAATGCATAGTCATATACATGGATGAATTGACAGTTTTTTCTAAAGAGAGAGGGGATCATGTGGAAGATCTCAGGAAGGTATTAAAGAAATGTGAACATTATGGAATATCCCTAAACCCTAAGAAATGCATATTTGGGGTAACCACAGGGAAGTTATTGGGTCACCTGATAACAGAGAATGGGATCATCATTGACCCTGAGAGTGTAGAATCAATCATGAAGATACAACTTCCTAGAAGTAAGAAGGAGCTCAAATCTTATTTTGGTAAGATCAACTTTGTTAGAAAATTTATTACTAGCTTTGCAGAAATTGTCAGACCATTGAATGCCATGCTCAAGAAGGATGCCAAAATTGAGTGGACACTCGAAGCTAGAGTAGCTTTTGAAGATATCAAGAAAGTAATATCTAATGCTCCTGTTCTAATCAGTCCAGATTATACCAAGGATTTTTAGATTTACTCATTTGCTTTAGAGCATACATCTACAGTAGTATTTGTTAGATTCAGGACAAACAACTAAGAGGGAGGGTGAATCAGTTGTTTAAGACTTTCTTCCAATTAAATACTTAAATCCTCTTTGTGATTTAGCAGGATATTAATAAATCAATCATGGAAACATGATGCATTAAATTAAGAGAAGAAACACATCAACACATAAGACACTAAGATTTTGATGTGGAAAACCCCAGTTAAGGGAAAAACCACAGGGTGATTAACCCAAGATTGTATTCTCTGTTAGAAGAATAGAAAGAACAAAATGGCACATGCCAATTAGGGCTCACTGCCTGAGCACACTGCTAACAAGAGGCTCATTGCCTACAAGAGACACAGTGTCTACAAAATAATAAGTATCACATACTTGAACTGGAGAATAGCATCTTCACCATGCTTGAATCAGTTCTATTTAAGCCCAAAAACTTCTGCTCTGCCTTTCACTCTCTTCCTCACTACCACACTCTCATCTCCACAAGACACTCTTTGAAATGACTTTACAACTTATTATTTATACAAGACATTGACTTAGGAATAATCATCTAAGTTGATAAACATCTACAAGAGCATCCGCAAGATGTGTAATTCATCCGGTCGGCCAAACTTAGGAGGAACACCATCATCCGAAAGTTATTCTTCAATTGCGACTTCAAAATCTAATGCGGACCATCAACATGAACTGGACATGATCCAAAGACCACCACAACCTTGATGAATCACCAAGAACATCCACACTTCGTCTGTTTACTGAAATCCTTATCTCCTTCATCTGGAACCTCAAGAACACAGTCTGTCATCACTGTCACAATGGAATAGATTCTTGTGGACCTCCAGATCACTAACTGATTGAGTTATCACTTCACATTGACTTCCTAAACACTCCACCAAATTCACAAAATAGGATATTGTATTTCTGGATCCCACCGGACCTATCTGTGTCACTCTGTCACCTCTGAACACCTGTCGAAACCAGTTTTACTTGAGCGGCCACAACTTCTTTAGATCTTCATACAGACCTCTAAAATATTTACTGGATCATCTTAAGAATCATATCTACAAACTGTTTGAACCACATCCTCTGATAGTCATCTTATCTTGGATCTTTACCTTACTGTCTTCACTGTTCTTCTCTGTTCCTGATTAGGACTAATTTTCTCAATATCCTCAGCACACAACTCATCCAATCCTTGTCATCAATGCAACAGGAGTATGTTGACATCAATGACAACACCAGTTAAGCCCATACTTGCAACAATCTCCCCCTTTGTCATTGATGGCAACATATGATGTGAAAAACTATTTTAACCAACAAGACAAGAACTTCTCCTTACTGTCACAACTCCCCCTATTAGCAACAATCATCCACATGTCTTCTCTTCCTTTCCTGCTCCCCCTTTGATCAGAAACCACTTATTTTTCACATGTCTTCTCTCCCCCTTTGACATCAATGGCATAGGGCTCATACCTGCAATTACACCACTTCGGGGTCATACCAGCTGCTCCCTCTGAGTAGTAGCTCTCCATCATCAATCCGTACCACAAGATATGACTCTGATATCCACTGGACTGATGCATATCAGTGCACCTTATTTCATCACCAGAGGGGCAATAACCCCTAACTTCTCCCTGAGATACTCAAAAGAGTCCTTAGGTAGAGGTTTAGTAAAGATGTCTGCAATCTGATCCTTAGAAGGCACAAACTCCAATCTGACTTCATTCTTGTTCACTTGCTCTCTCAAAAAGTGAAACTTGATGGATATATGATTAGTCTTTGAATGCAACACCGGATTCTTGGAAATATTTATTACACTTGAATTATCACAGGAAATTGCGATAGGCTCCTCATACTCCACTCTTATGTCTCTTAGCATTTGCTTCATCCAAAAAACTTGAGTACAACTTCGTGCTGCTGCAATATATTCTACTTCTGTAGTGGATAGAGATATTGCCTCTTGTTTCTTGCTCAGCCAAGAAACCAATCTCTTTCCCAAAAAGAATGCTCCACCACTGGTACTATTCTGGTCATCCACATCTCCTGCCTAATCCGCATCTGTATATGCATGAAGAGAAAAATCATGATCTCTGGGATACCACAATCCATACTCAACTATCCCTTTTAGGTATCTAAAAATCCTTTTGATTGCCATGACATGAGATTCTCTAGGATCAGCTTGAAATCTAGCAACAAGACCAACAACATTCATAATGTCAGGTCTAGTTTGAGTGAGATACAACAATCCTCCAATCATTGACCTGTACTTTTTCTAATCAACCTTAAGGGAATCATCATCTTTTCTCAATTTACATCCAGTTGCTATGGGAGTATTCATTGGTTTTGAGTCTTCCATCCTAAATTTCTTCAACAATTCTTTCACATATTTTGTCTAAGAAATGAAGATTCCTTTCTTTGTTTGAGTGATTTGTAGACCCATGAAGAAATTCAATTCCCCAAGCATGGACATCTCAAATTCACTTTTCATTTGATTTGCAAAAGTTTTACACATACTATCTCTTCCTCCAAAAATGATATCATCAACAAATACTTCAACAATCAAGATATTTTCATGATCAATTTTGAAGTATAAATTACTATCAGCAGTACCTTTGTTAAATCCAATCTTCAAAAAATGCTTATCCAATCTTTCATACTAGGCTCTTGGAGCTTGCTTGAGTCCATTCAGTGCTTTCTTCAACTTACAGACCATATCACCATGATCAGACAATTGAAATTTATCCGGTTGCTCAATGTACACTTCTTCTTCCAAGTCACCATTTAGGAAGGCAGACTTGACATCCATCTGATACATTTTGAAATCCTTGAAGGCAGAAAAAGCAAGAAATAATCTGACTGCTTCAATTCTTGCCACTGAAGCAAAAGTTTCTTCAAAATCAACTCCTTTTATTTGAGAGTAACCCTTGCAGACCAATCTGACTTTATTTCTGATTACTTCACCAACTTCATTCAATTTGTTCCGGAAGACCCATTTGGTTCCAATCACATTCTTGTTTCTAGGTCTGGGAACAAGATCCCAAGTGTGATTTTTCTCAATTTGCATCAGCTCTTCCTCCATTGCTTTAGTCCAGTTTTCATCATTGCAAGCTTCATTCACTATCTTAGGTTCAATATTTGAAATCAGACAATATTCATCTAAATCTTGAGTAATCCTCCTTGTTTGTACACCTTTGCTTTTATCACCTATGATCTGATCTTCAGAGTGGTTTAGTCTTACATACCTGGGAACTTTGGGAGTTTCTTGCACTTCTAATTCTTGACCAGGCTCATTACAACTCATCTCTTCTTCCTAATTTATTAGATTAGTTTGAATCTAAATTTTAGAAGGGGCTTGGGTTCCTTGAATCAGAACACCATTCTAATCATCTTCATCATATTCATAAAACCTTGAAGGTTTTTCAATTCCTTCATCAACCTTCACATTTGTACTTTCTATAATCTTTCTCAGTCTCTTGTTATAACACCAGTATGCTTTGCTTTGAGTAGAGTAACCCAAGAATATTCCTTCATCACTTCTAGAATCAAACTTGCCTAGATCTTCATCTCTTTTAATGTAACATTTGCTACCAAAGGCTTTGAAATACCTCACAGTAGGAGTGATGCCAAACCAAATTTCATAAGGAGTCTTACCGATATTGCTTCTTATTTGAACTCGATTGAGAGTATAGACTGCAGTGCTGACAACTTCTCTCCAATAGATCTAAGGAACATTTGCTTCCATCATCATGGTCCTAGATGCTTCCTAGATGGTCTAGTTCTTTCTCTCCACTACTCCATTTTGTTGTAGAGTCCTAGGAGCAAACAACTGTCTCTTTATTCCATGTTTTTCACAGAAATCTATGAACTCACCGGATGTGAATTCTCCACCTCTACCAGACCTCAAACATTTTAATTTTCATCTGATTTCATTCTCTACCATAGCCTTGAATATTTTGAATTTCTCAAGAGCTTCTAATTTCTCTTTCAAGAAAGTAACCCACATCATCCGGGAATGGTCATCAATTAATAACATGAATTATCTATCACCTTTGCACACTCCTTATTCTTGTCGGACCACATAGATCAGTATGAACTAAGTCCAATAATCCGGTAGAAGATTGTTCCTTGTTTTGAATGAGACTCTACTTTGTTTTCCCAACTGACATTCTTTGCACAAACTATTTGTAGGTTTCACCAATTTTGGAAGATCTCTTACAACCTGAGTGTTTCTTATCTTGATGATATTATCAAAATTCACATGACACATCCTCCTATGCCATAGCCAACTCTGATCAATTTGTACAAATAGACAACTTTTACCAATACCAACTAAATGGAAGATATTACCTTTTGTCTGAGTACCAGATGCAATCTTTGTTCTGGAACTTTCAAAGATCTAGCATTTTCCATTCTTGAATTGGAGGTCATAGCCTTTGTCCACCAATTGTCCAACACTAAGAAGATTGTGCTTCAATCCTTCAATATACAGTACATTACCAGTTTTGTGCTTTCCATCAAAAGAAATAGTTCCTCTACCTCTGATTCTACTAGCAGAATTATCACCAAACTTTACCACTCCTCCTTCATACCTTTCCAAATCTAAGAACTTATTTTTGTCACCTATCATATGGTGAGAGCATCCACTATCAATGACCCAATCATCCTTTTCTTCAACTTGGGCAGCTAGAGCTCTTTCTACAACTTTATGATTGACAGATTTAGAGGGCACTGGATCTTCTTCCTTGATGGAAATAAACATCCAATCACTTCCAGATTTGTTTCCTATCTCTAATTCATCATCTGTTACTCCTTCATTATCATCCTCTTCATGAACATAGTAACAATTCTTTTGGAACCTTGATCTGTTAGGATTTGACCTTGAAAATCTTTCCAGACACTTTAAGGTAAAATGACCAATCTTATTATAGTTAAAACACTTAAAAGGCAATTTTCCTTCATACTTACCGGATCCTCTTGGCAGTCTTTTTGCAATAAGGGTTTCAAGCTGAGCAGTTTCAGCTTCTTCTTCTTCTAGGTCTTTTCTTGCTTTTTCATACCATGATAGTTTCCTTGAGGAGTTTTCTCCTAGATCAAACCTTTGTTTTCCTTTTACAGAAGCACTAGCTTTGAATGTAGATTCAGTCTTGGGGGGGACATCTCCAAACTCGGTCATTTCAAATGCAACTAATTTACTAACCAATTGATCTCTTGTGACACTTGAATGGGCTCTGAATTCTTCAATGGCAGCAACCTCGATTTTATAAGAAGCAGGAAGGGATCTGAGAACTTTGCCAGCAATCTCATCTTCATCCAAGACTCCACCAGCACGTCTAATGCCACAAACAAGCTCATTTACTCTTGGCATAAAGGTAGTGATATTTTCATCTTCTCTCTTCTTCAAATTTTCAAATTTCCCTTTCAAACTCTATAGCCTTGCACATTTGACGTATTTGTCTCCTTCATTCAAAAGTTTCAATTTTTTCCAAATCTCAAAAGCAGTTTGTAGATCAACCACATTTGTAAGCTCTGAATCAGACAAGGCCTTTAGAGGGGCTTCTTTAGTTCACAAATTGTTTTCAGCATATGTGATTTCACTTGCGGATTTCGGCCCATTCTGAGGAGGTGTATATTCTGTTGTAGCCATCATCCAGTACTGCATTCCCATACATTGCAAGTGACATTGCATGTGACTTTTCTAGAGATTAAAATTTGTTCCATCAAACTTCGAACTATCCTTCTTGTAGGACGACATCCTAGATCTCCTCAAGTGGTTAAGCTCCTTTTAGAGGAACTTGGCTCTGACACCAATTGTTAGATTTAGGACAAACAACTGAGAGGGGGGGTGAATCGGTTGTCTAAGACTTTCTTCCAATTAAACACTTAAATCCTCTTTGTGATTTAGCAGCATATTAATAAATCAATCATGGAAACATGATGTATTAAATTAAGAGCAGAAACACATCAACACATAAGACACCAAGATTTTGACATGGAAAACCTCAGTTAAGGGAAAAACCACAAGGTGATTAACCCAAGATTGTATTCTCTGTTAGAAGAATAGAAAGAACAAGAATGGCACATGCCAATTAGGGCTCACTGCCTGAGCACACTGCTCACAAGAGTCTCACTGCCTACAAGAGACACATTGTCTACAAAATAATAAGTATCACATACTTGAACTGGAGAATAGCATCTTCACCATGCTTGAATCAGTTCCATTTAAGCCCAAAAACTTATGCTCTGCCTTTTGCTCTCTTCCTCACTACCACACTCTCTTCTCCACAAGACACTCTTTGAAATGACTTTACAACTTCTTATTTATACAAGACATTGACTTAGAAATAATCATCTAAGTCGAAAAACATCTACAAGAGCATCCGCAAGATGTGTAATTCATCTGGTTAGCCAAAATTAGGAGGAACACCATCATCTGGAAGTTATTCTTCAATTGCAACTTCAAACTCTAATGCAGACCATCAACACGAACTGGACATGATCCTGTTGATAACTGAGAGGGGGGGTGAATTAGTTATCTTAATTATTTCAGCTTTCTGAATTTCCTTATCAATTAGTGCAGTATTAAATTAAATAAGCAAACATAACCATGAAATGAAAATAACATCAATACACATGACACAATGATTTTGACGTGGAAAACCCTGTTAGGGGAAAAACCACGGGGTGATTAACCCAAGATTGTATTCTCTGTTAGAAGAATAAGATAGTACAAAATGGCACTGGCTAATTAGGGCTCACTGCCCGAGCACACTGCTCACAAGAGGCTCACTACCTACAATAGTTTATACAAGGAAACTAGATACTTGAACTGATGAGAAGCATCCACATATGCTGAGGTTCAGTTCTGGTTAAGCCCAATATACTGATCTACTGTACTTCATTCTTACTCTCTTGGGTGCTGTTGTCCTGTTACATTCCGGACCTGTCTTACTACCTTCACACTGCTCTTCTGCTTTTCTTTGCACCACACAATGCCCCACACACACCTTCACATCCAAATCTATCTGGTATATATATCCACACAAAGGATTTCATCCTCTTTCTAGTCAGCATCCGGAATAGTCAATATTTTCCCAAACTCTAGTCTGTTGGCTGAATCCTTGCTTACCAATTGTTATCAATCAAGGAGATACTTATAGAAGTCATCTAACATGTCAACCAATCATGAATGATACCTTAAGAACCTTGATCACCATCAATATCTCATCTAGAATAATTCTGATGCTCTGTCGGTCAGTTCTTCCTCTGTCTACTCTGCCAAACCGAACCCCAATACTTAGATGCTCATATCTCTTTACTCTTTCATCACCGGAGGCTCAATCCCTGGAATCTATTAGTCAAGGTATTCCTCTTGACTTCCCCAAGTCCGCACTTTATAAAGATACTGCTTATAAGAGATCTAGACCTGACTGTCGGACCTTGTTGCATGCTCTGTTCTTGCTTATCGGACCAAAGTATTCTTCAATCTGATTTCTGATAAAGATACACTGTGTCCTACGGATGTGTGGAGTGGTCTTTGTTGCCATCAATGACAACACCAATGAAGCCACACAGTGTCTCTTGCCAACAATCTCCCCCTTTGGCATTGATGGCAACACTTAGTGAAAAATGACTAAGTGTCACACTATACTCCCCCTTGGCTAATGCTCTATTCTTATGAACATTTTCTGGAGCTCCCCCTTAGTTGGATTCCTCGTTTCTCACTGCTCCTCACTCCCCCTTTGACATCAATGGAAAAGGGTGGGGTCCACACACCAAAACTTGCAAAACTCAATCTATACTTAATCGCATAAGTATATTATCTGGTTATACTTTACATATACTTTAAGATATCTGCAAAAGTGTTTTTCAATTGTACAAGTTCTGTTGCCCAACTCAGCTTCATCCTGTCCAAAATTGAGATGTGACCACTCAATAGGAATGCAAAACTTCTGCTCTTTTAAGATCTGTCAGATTATAGGTTCAGGCTATGGTCTGAGCATCAGTTAGGGCTTCATGCATGGCCTCTAACTTAGGGATAATGATCCCTCTAAGTTCACTCAACTTGTTTATTCTATTTTTCTTCTCCTTCTCAAGTGTCTTTATTTCATTTATGACTGCAATAGTATGACACTCTTATTTTACTATGGAAGAGGATAGAGGATCAAAACTTTGAGATAAACATAACAGTTTATCCTCTTGCTCTTTTACTTTCTTCTCAATGTCCTTGGTCACTTTAGGCCAAGATAAACAAAATTTATATATATCTCCCCCATCTTTGAGAGCATTTTCTAGGTTCTTTATTCCAATATCCATAACTCTCCTATCATTTGATATTAACCCTTGTACCTCTGATAATCTTTTTACCAAAAATTTCTTCCGGATCTTATCTTCTGCCGACTTTTCTAAGGAATCAAAATGTGTGTTAACACTATTAACTAGAGATTTGAGATTACCAGATGAAGAGGCTAAGGGATCCTTCTGAAATGATGGCAAGGTCTTCTCCAATACACCGGATGCAATTTCTATAAGATTGCAGTCTTCTATGTGAGACTTTAGAAGCTTTTCTTTTGCCTTTGCTAAAGTAAAGGATGCTAGCTTCATGGTTTGAACCAGGGAGAGGGAGTCAAAATTGAACGGTGCTTGAAGAAGTTCTGGTTCATCAAATTCCATCATCTCCTTGGTTAAGAAATCTTCGACTGCCTCTACTGTGTCTCTTGCCAGAGACAGAGTTTTCTCCCCTTCTGCACCCTTACCACCATCATTTGTGGCCTTCTCTATTGGAGTTTTATCTTTTTATATAGCCTTACTACTGTCATCTTCTTTTTCCTTCTCCTCTGCTTGTTGACTAATCTTCTCTTGTACTCTTTCTTTTTCTTTGAATCTGGAGTCTGTAGGGGAAACCGGAGGAGAGATGTTTGCTTGATCATGGACCTCCTCTTCCGGAGCAGAGGAATCTACGTCCTTACCTTTTTGTTCACCTCTCTCCTTTACCTCTTCTACCACTGTCTCAGTAGATTCTTCTTCAACATCTGTGGCTGAGGGATTATCACCTAAGTCCTCTATAATAGGAATGTTGAATCTTTTGTATGCATTCTAAAAAATCTCTTCTGTCTCTTTTACTACTTTGTCAGTTTCTCTGAGCATAAGTTGATTCATTCTAGCTTTGCTCTGGAACTCATCCTTACAATCTTTGAAGATCATATTCTTCTGCTTAGGAGTGATTAAAGGATATAGCTGAATAGCTATTTGTTCTCGTATCTCAAGATCCTTTGCCATAGCATTATTCTTTCTTATTTCTAATTCCTTTCCTAGGCTTTTGGGAATAAGAGATATGATTTCAATAAAAGCCTTGTTGTAGATATTCAGATACCTGACTGTGGCTTCTTGCAAGATTTTTTGGTCATCTTCATTGTAATCATTATAGAATTTAGCCATTGGTTGAAGGTTCCCATCCACAGTAACTGATTTTATGATGTCATCAATGCACAGAGTAGCTTTCTCAACAAATTCTTCTATTACTTCTTTAGAAGAAGGTTCACCAAATGTTTTCCTTTTCTTCTTCATTTTCTTTACTTCCTCATCTGATTCTGTCTCTTCTTCATCCTTTTGGCTTGTGTAAGACCTTGTTACCTTTTTCTTGGTTCTCTTCTCTCCTTTTTCAGATGATTTTGCTTCCGGTTTTGATGCCTTTGAGCTTTTTGCAGTGGTAGGTGCAGATGTCTTAGAAGATCTGGTCCGGGAGGGGACTTCCACCAGAGCACCTTCTTTCTCTACTTTTTCTTTTTCTTTCTCTACCCTTTCTGTCATTTCTCTATTTGCATCAAGTGCCTCTTTTGAAATTCCATGCCTCTTGGCAAACTCTTCTACTTCCCTCCTCACTTTTTTTTTTATTTCTGATTGTCTTAGCTCCACATGGATCTTCACACTTAATTCTTCAAAGGTTCCAAACCTTTTTGCTTTAGGATCCTTGGATTGACTGAGCATGTGTTGAACATGTAGCTCAATAATTTTCTCATCTACTTCATAACCCATTGGCATGATCCAGACTATTCTCTCCTCTACTGCCTCCATTAGACATTGATCAATTTCTACCATAAAGCATATTGTATCTTTATACTTTTCAGCTAAAGATTGGGGGATTCTCTCTCTTGCTTGTATCATGCTCTGAAAATTCTTGAAATAGCCCCAGAGTGTTGTATTCTGTGCCTTGGCATCACCAAGCCTATGTATATAATCTCTGATTTAGATGGCTACTGGTCTATCATTCTGCCATACCCAACCACTAGATCTGGGAAGCTCATTCATGAAGTACAAGAACAAGCACAGTATCAGCCCACCATACTTGAAGGAGTTCTTCTTGTCCTTCTTGATCTTTTGTAGGTTTTCCATTAGTTGGCTCAGAAGGAGTTCACAAAGATCATAATCTGCATTTTTCCTCAACATTTCATAAGCAGTGTAAATTGCATTTCCAGGTACTGAATTTTCCCTGCTAGAGTGATATATCTTATAACCGATGATCATGGAGGCAAACTTGACATCCAGATCAGTGATGTCTTCTATTGTCATTGCTCTTTTGTCAAATTTTGATCAGGTAGCTTCACTCACAGTTTGATTCTTGACGGATTTGAGAATAGGAAACCCACCGGATGAGTGCAATCTGGTTACTGCCCTAATGGCATCTTTGGTTATCTTAAATGGCCTCATCAACCATATAAATTTATCACACATTCTACTTAGAACATACCGGACCCATTCATCTTCTGCAAAACAAGGGAAATGAATGCATTGTGCAAAATGCTTGTCTCGGATGGCTTTATACTGAGTTTTGAGTTCAAATGAGTCATCTATCAAATGCTTGTGATAGATATCAACAACTTAGATTCCCTAAATTCTTCAATATTCGCATGAATATATGCCCTAACATCTTCTACATGTAGAACCCCATGTGGAATTCTTGAAAAGGTGCCTAGGGGATCAACTTCTAGGGATTTATATGGATGTTTCTTGAATTTAGGATGCAGCCTATCAGTGATCTTTACAACATTCGGTGTAGTCATCTTCAAAAGATTTTATAGAGAAATATTAAATAAGAAAAAATACCTTTTGCGCTTCTAGGGTTCGCTGAATGAGCTAGATTAATTTGCTAGATGAATCGACTTCAACGATTGATCTTTTGAGAATTTGAGATAATTTGTTGCAGAGCTCCTTTTCTCTTCTTCTTGAATGCAAATGTGCAAATGATGAGCAAATGAACCCTTTTATTTCTGGGAAAACCCTAATTTCATATTGCAATAAATGCGCAACTCAAGTTATTTCGGTTGCCTAGTTCTTCTTATTTTGAGAAAGATCTTTTTCTGGATCACTGAGATATACTTAGAGTTATCCTTGGTGATTAATAACAAATTATCTTACTGTCCCCAAACACTTGATCTATCCACAGAACAAGATGCCTCAAATTTGAATCATATTGGATTTAACTGTGATAATCCTGTTTTACTGGATGACTATTAAACTAGATCAATCTTGGAAGATTAGACTCTTCAAATCTTCCTGCGGATCTTCCATATCTTTACCAAGCTTTCTTTAGATGTTTCTCTAAAAATCCTTTTATTCCACAACTTCCCATGTGCCAATTTCAGGCACCAATTAACTGGCTGGGGGAAAATGCTTTTCCTTGTGTCTCCCCCTGAGCCAGAGCTCACTTTTTAATTTTCGGAAGGAATATCAACTCTAAATTCTAGTGCGGATCCATCCCCTACATTTTCTTTACTTCTCCTTACCCAAATCTTGTTCATCTCACTTTTAACTTCATCCACATTCACTTTTCCTTTTCCTTTGTCTTGATTCTGATTATGATGCACCGAACCCCTTTTGTCCTGATTCTTGCTTCTACAGAATTTGGCAATATGACCGGATCTATTGTAATTGTGGAAAACAACATTTCTTTGCATATTTGTATGATATCCTCTTGATCTGCATTGATTAGCCATATGTCCCATTCTATTGCATGCAAAGCATCTACCATTGAATGAATTGTTCATTTGCATATTTCTGCATTCATGAGATTTGTGACCATACCTTTTATAGATGAAACACTGTCCGGAGAAGGGTGTATTAGTTTGATTTATTCTCTTTCTAGATTAGCTTTATGACCAAAGTTATTGCAGTTGTGGCAGTATCTATTGAAGGATGGATATCTTTGAGCATTAGGTTGCCTTACCGGAGGTCTTCTAGGCCTGTTTCTTGGATTTCCTGATCCAAATTTCTTCTGACCAGATCCGGAGCTTTCACCTTTCTCATATCCCAAGCCACACTTGTCATCTACCCTCTTTTGGCTCTCAAGAAGAACTTCAAGTTGAGCAGAACTTATCTTGAATTTCTCTTTGTATTCATTTGCTGTTTGAAGATCCTTTTTAAGAGTGTCAATTTGATCCTCAAGTTTTTCTTCATTATCTCTAGCATCTTCAAGATCAGATTCTAGATGCTTGATTATTCTATCCATTTTGTAGCAGTCTTCTGACTTCTCCTTGAGAGATTGTCTTAGATCATCTTCAGTTTTTCTTTTCTCTTCAATTTCTTGGGTGAATTTCATAACTCCTGATTCTATTTCATGTCTTACCATAATGACCTCTTTTGATAATGTTTCACATAACTTGGTTTTCTCCTTCAGATCTTCATTTGTACCATTGTCTTCACTTTGACTTGCTAATTGCTAAAGTAGATCTTTTCTCTTTTTCATAGAGATACTTAGTTTCCCTTTTAGTTCATTTATGAAATCATCAGCTTGTTTGAGTCTTTCCTTCAATTCATTGACTTCAGAGTTTGATTGCTCAAGATCATCTAGGGAAGACTGAAGTTGTTCCCTCATACCATACACATCCATTCGAGTTCCCAGATCTTCCTCAAGATGTTAGGCTCCTTTTGGAGGAACTTGGCTCTGATACCAATTGTTGATAACTGAGAGGGGGGTGAATCAGTTATCTTAATTATTTCAACTTTTTGAATTTCCTTATCAATTAGTGTAGTATTAAATTAAATAAGCAAACATAACCATGAAATGGAAAAAACATCAATACACATGACACAATGATTTTGACATGGAAAACCCTGTTAGGGGAAAAACCACGGGGTGATTAACCCAAGATTGTATTCTCTATTAGAAGAATAAGATAGTACAAAATGGCACTTGCCAATTAGGGCTCACTACCCGAGCACACTACTCACAAGAGGCTCACTACCTACAATAGTTTATACAAGGAAACTAGATACTTGAACTGATGAGAAGTATCCACATATGCTGAGGTTCAGTTCCGGTTAAGCCCAATATACTGATCTGCTGCACTTCATTCTTACTCTCTTGGGTGCTGCTGTCCTATTACATTCTGGACATGTCTTATTGCCTTCACACTGCTCTTCTACTTTTCTTCGCACCACACAATGCCCCACACACACCTTCACATCTAAATCTATCTGGTATATATATCTGCACAAAGGATTTCATCCTCTTTCTAGTCGGCATCTAGAATAGTCAATATTTTCTCAAACTCTAGTCTGTCGGCTGAATCCTTGCTTACCAATTGATACAAATCAAGGAGATACTTATAGAAGTCATCTAACATGTTGGCCAATCATGAATAATACCTTAAGAACCTTGATCACCATCAATATCTCATCCATAATAATTCTGATGCTCTATCGGTCAGTTCTTCCTCTGTCTACTCTGCCAAACCGAACCCCAATACTTAGATGCTCATATCTCTTTACTCTTTCATCACCAGAGGCTCAATCCCTGGAATCTATCAAGGTATTCCTCTTGACTTCCCCAAGTCCACACTTTACAAAGATACTACTTATAAGAGATCTAGACCTGACTGTCAGATGTTGTTGCATGCTCTGTTCTTGCTTACCGGACCAAAGTATTCTTCAATCTGACTTCTGGTAAAGATACACCATGTCCTGCGGATGTGTGGAGTGGTCTTTGTTTCCATCAATGACAACACCAATGAAGCCACACAATGTCTCTTCCCAACAGATCCAAAGACCACCACAAGCATGCCTGAATCACCAAGAACATCCACACTTCATCTGTTTACTGAAATCCTTATCTCCTTCATCCGGAACCTCAAGAACATAGTCTATCATCACTGTCACAATGGAATAGATGCTTGCGGACCTCCAGATAACTAACTGATTGAGTTATCACTTCACATTGACTTCCTAAACACTCCACCAAATCCACAGAATAGGATATTGCATTCCCCGATCCCACCGGACCTATCTGTGTCACTTTGTCACCTCTGAACACTTGTCGGAACCAGTTTTACTTGAGCAGCCACAACTTCTTTAGATCTTCATGCAGACCTCTAAAATATTTACTGGATCATCTTAAGACTCATATCTACAAACCCTTTGAACCTCATCCTCTAATAGTCATCTTATCTTGGATCTTTACCTTACTGTCTTCACTGTTCTTCTCTATTCCTATCATGTCCACATTTCCCATGCCGTCACAACACACATCACACGTGGCATGTCCACATTTGTCATGTGGTCATGACATGAAATATCAAAAATTTTCTCATGCTTCCCTAGAAACCCCCTCGCACGCATAGACGTGCTCGGTGGCGTACGCTTAAGGCGTAAACAATATAGTTGTCAGCGGGGTAATATGCACACGTGTGCATACCCAAACACAAGAAGGCCAACAAGGGGGTCGTTGCAACATAGTTAATGTCGCTACAAGGGTTAAAATTACTAAACTAGTAAACTCTAAATTCTAGGAAAATCCGGCAGCATAACGCCTTACAAGCGTGAGTGGGGTTTATTGCACTAACACTAATCTTGATCACGAGGTTTCCTGATAGGGTTAATAAATATCATACAACTCACTAATACAGTTGATTAAGTTGATTGAACATTTTTCAACAAAGCACAATCATTTGTTCTCCTTCCTATTTTCTAAATTTTAATACTAATTTGTTCTCCTTCTAATTTTAGCATTTTCAACAAAGCCTGAACATTTGTTCTCCTTCCTGTTATCAAGGTTTTTTGATTAATCTGCTCTCCTTCACGTTTTCTATCAATCAGAGTTATCACTGCAACCTTTACATTATTCCTAATTTCTTGGTAGATCAGATCTCTATCGATCAGAGTTATCACTGCATCCTTTACATTATTCCTAATTTATTAGTAGATCAGATCACGTAAACAGGACTTACTAACTTCATTTGATGAAGTCAACTAGGTTTCTACTCTAGGTTTAATTCAATGTTTGCATTAATTTTGTTAATTAAATCACCCCCAATCAGGATTAACAGAATGTTAAATCTTAATTAGTACTCTTAGCCCTATTCTGGCAAGGTCGTGCATTTTCTCCTCTTTGTTTTTACTTTTATCTTTCTTTCTTTTTTTTCTCTCATTTTTCTCAATCTACAGGTTGAGTTTAAAATGGGCACATATGAAATGCATATGATGGCTTAATTTATTTATGAAGATATAAATGCAAATAAGCATATATATATACATAAATAAATATATACATTTGGTTTTAAATGAATCAAATTATTAATATATATATATTTATTTATTTATATTATATTGTGTTACAAAAATTAGGTTTTCTTTTATAAAACCTATGCTTATTGTTTCATTTCATATTTTATTTTGAATCTCATTGAAAAGCCCTAACATATATTTTCTTGTGTATGTGCAGGGTCAATGGAGGCAGCGGCAGCGGTGGAGAGGGCGGCTCTATGTGAAGGGGGTCGCAGGTGGAGGTCGCGGGCGGAGGAAGCCGCAGAGGGAAGTGAGACCGTGGAGAGGGAGAGGCAGCGATGCTGTCAAGGGAGACTAGCGGTGGAGAGGGTAACGGCGGTGGATGGGCCAGAGGCCGCGCAGGGGAAGCAAGGCTCGCGGGGGTCAGGAGTTCATTGTGGGGAAGGGAAAGGCAGGGGTGTGGGGAGGGGGCAGAGCCCCCACCCACATCCCACTAAGTGGGGTGTGGGTGGGGGCTCCGCCCCCTCCCCACACCCTTTTGCAATGTCAACGGTGGGGGGGGTTCGAACCCCCTCCCGCCAAATTTTGTATACATCTTTTTTTTTGTAATGCATTCTGTCCCTTACACAATTCCAGCGACTGTAAAAAAATACAGTCCCTCCAAATTTGGCATTTAATAATGTATATTTTAATTCAAGTTTATTCAATATAAAAATTATATATATATATATAATCACAGTTGTTTATTTAAGAGAAATTAACAGTAAAATGAAATTCACAAATATATATATAGGTGTATAATGAAATCACAAGTGTATTAAGCAACAATAATAAACTCAGTTTTCTATTTTAAAAATCATGTAAGCAAGTTCACTTTAAGAAAAGAAAATACACATATTAATATAATTATATATTCTTTTAACTATGCTATATATTTCTTCAATTTCCTTATAAATTTTCTTTAAAAAAAAACAATAACAAGGTATGTATTTTTGTTTATTCCAAAATTTCCTATAAGGCAAGGAGTTCATTTAAAAATATATTCCTCATAAGATTTATATTTACACATTTTTGAAGGGAGGAATTTAAATATATTTGCAAATAATTAAAAGAAAATTCTAATGCATAACTACATCCAACTTTCATTTCTTCCAAATAATAAATAATAATTTCTTATTTACCACAACAACTAAATCACATCTTTGCTAATAGAAGTATTAGGAAATGTACAAAATCAATATCCTTTTAGAAACAAATCCTTCCTTCATCATTTCATAAATGGTAAAATTTAATTTAACAAACTAAAACTATCAATACAATGAAGGAGGTTTTCTCACAACTTTAGAAGACAAAATTTTACAACAAGAGAGAGAGAGAGAGAGAGAGAGAGAGAGAGAGAGAGAGAGAGAAGTTCTCCTCTTTGAAAAACAACAAGGTTGAAGTTCTTAATAAGACCAAGCTCTCCTCAAGAGCCTTAAGAGTAAAGGAAATAAAATATTTTTCAAGACAAGTAAATTCTTCAACTTCACACTAAGCTCCATGAAACCTGCATATCACACAAGGGAAAGAAACACCACACATACTGCTCTCCTCCCTACCGTAGACTTGCAAGAGGGTCACCCCTAAGCTAGGGAGGTCATCCACACACCTAGAGAACTCAAATCCATTTCACAACAAGGCACACAAACATCTCAAAAACACAATATTACACCCATGGAAATTTACAACACACAAACTCAACCAAGGTGAGTTTAAAAGGGGTAGGAGAGTGGACACACTCAACTCTAGAGTGCCACTCCTTCAAAATATCTCAACACAATTTTTTTTTCTCATGGCCTCAAGCCAACATGTTAACAAAATTTCTAAAGGAGTTCATATTTTGGCTCTCAAGCCATATAACAAATTACTCAAAATCACATAAAATTCCCTCAAGGCTTTCAACATCGCAAAACAAGGTAATGACCTCGAGGAGGATCACACCTCCCTACCCCACACTTGATGAGAATTTTCTCCCAAATGGGAGAGGCTCTTTCAACACCCTACTAAATTTTCCCCATAGTAACAAAATACAACACAAGCAAAATACATCTCACACATTCATCATGCAAGCAAATTGAAATACAAGGGGAAGGCCTTAGCCTTGAAAACCAACCTTTAAAAGCCCTAATATGGAAGAAGTTGATGTAGAGCTCCTCTAAAATCTCTTCCAACATAAGCCACCAAACTCCCTCTATCCTTTTTTCCCAAAAAAACAATTTCCAACAATAATAATTCTCAAAAAATTCAACAACCTTTTCCCTATCCTAAGTGGGATTAAAATAAGCCCAATCCATGAGCTTAGAGGAATGGGGAAGTGACACTTGTCACCTCCTCACTCTTCCTCCCAACCATTAGCATGTCCCAAGGGATGGGTGTTGACACATGTCACTCACCCATCCCCAAAGTCTCCCTCACCCCTTACCACATGTCCTCTCTCCAACACATGGGAGAGAAAAAGGGAGTTAGAGAGGGAAAGGGTGACACATGTCCCCCCTTCCTTTCCTCTTATGAAGGACCTCACAACTCCAAGGGTACTCTCACCAATTGTGAGAGAGACTTGAAGTCAAGTCCTCCACAATGGGTGGATCTTGGAGTCATCTCCAACCTTGGGAAGTGAAAAGGGATGGGTTTGAGTGTTGGTACCACTCATCCTATCCCTCCCATGCCTCCAAATTCGTCACTTAACTTTAGTGTGAAGTTAAGGTGACCATACGGAGGTTTACCAAGGGTTATCCAAGTCAAAGGGACCCTAGACCCATGGGGTATAACCCAGGGTCAAGTTTAGCCTAGTTAGGGTACCCAGGGTCAAGTTAAATCACATGAAAAGGGTCTCCAAAATTTAAAATTTTAAAAATGTAATTCAAAGACAATTTTTACAACACAAATCATAATTTAAATTAAAAGAGGGTAGACTTAACCCAATTAACCTCATACAAATTAACATTTCAACATTACATCATACACAGAGTTGATCTTGGTTCCTCGCGAAACTAGATCAGTTTCACAAGGGATTACAACATCAAGTGTGGGATGATCTTCAGTATCTGTGGTTTGTTAGCAATACCTACGCAATTAATTTCAAAGTTAATTCCACATATAAATATCATAGCTGAAGAAATTTAGAATATTCATTCCTATAAAATACTACAAGTTCTCTTAAGCATAGAGGAAATCACATTACAATTTTCTAACATCACCCAATTAGTTTTCCTTTAATATAGAGTATCTATCTAACATCACCCAATTAGTTTTCCTATAATATAAACATCTATCTAACATCACCCAATTAGTTTTCCTATAAAATAAACATCTATCTAACATCACCCAATTTGTTTTCTCTTAATACAAGCATCTATCTAACATCACCCAATTAGTTTTCCTTTAACATAATAAAGTCTAAAAGTTTGGGAATCCGGGATCAACAGTCCCACAAGTATAAAAGTATCAGCAATAGTAAGGTAAATAGTCACATGAACGGAAATGAAAAAGGTAGGCCTCATAGTTCCTAATTAGGACTAATTTTCTCAATATCCTCAGCACACAGCTCATCCAATCCTTGTCATCAATGCAACAGGAGTATGTTGACATTAATGACAACACCGATTAGGCCCATACTTGCAACAATATTAACACAAAAAAATGAGGCTAAAAAAGAAAAGCCCATAGCCTTCATGACTTGTCCTTTTAGGGATACATAACTCAGATACATGGATGTTGAAAGACAAGCACTTTCTTTGGTCTGAACAGTCAAGAAGTTCAGACATTACATCTTGAGAAGTAAAGTGATCCCTGTAGTACCAGATGCAATAGTAAAGATGTTTTTAATGCAAAGTGAACCAGGTGAGAAGAGAGCCAAATGGATTACTATCCTCCAAGAGTATGATATGGACATAACACCCATGAAATTAGTGAGAGGACAAGCATTGAGTCAGATGATATCTGAAATTGATCCTAACATCATGAGCCAGCAGTATGTCATAAATACAAAGGAAACTGGAGAATGGTATTCAGACATCAGGCATATCTTGATTACTGGAAGATGCCCTTCAAGATTGTAGGCCTCACAGAGGAGAGCCTTAAAGATAAGATCACAAAAATACATGATAAAAGGAGGAATCCTTTTCAGTAAGAACTATGAGGGAATATACCTTAGATGCCTAGAAAGGCAAGAAGTAGATAAAGTGTTAACAGAATTACATGACAAGTTTGGAACTGCACATGGATCATACTTAGCTACCACTCATGCTATCCTCGGGGCAGGGTATTACTGGCCCACTATTTTTAAAGATACTAATAAACACATCAAATGTTGTCATATGTGTCAAGTTATTGCAAATAGAGAAAGATATGTTGCTCAACCTTTGCAGCCAATGATGGAGATGCGCCCATTTTCTCAATGGGGGATGGACTTCATAGGACCTATCAACCCTCCATCACTTTCAAGCCAAGGGTATGTGTTGACTGTTACTGATTATTGTACTAGGTGGACTGAAGCTGTTAGTAGTAAGACATGTAATGCTGAGGATGTAATCAAGTTCTTGGAAAGCAACATAGTAACCAGGTATGGAGTTCCTTATGCTTTAGTATGTGACAATGGATCTGTCTTTGCATCAATAAGGTTATCAGGTTAGGCTTTTGACCATGGAATTATCTTGAAGTTTTCTTCAAATTGCTATCCTCAAGGGAATGGATTAGCAGAATCCACAAACAAGAATTTGTTGAATATCATAAAGAAATTGATAGAAAAGAACCCAAGGGAGTGGAATACCCTATTAAAGTATGCCTTGTGGGTAGATAGAACCAGGATGAAGGCTGCATTAGGAAATTCTCCTTTTCACCTAGTTTATGAGGTGGATCCCATCCTCCCTGTTAACCTAAGGATCTCCACATTGCAGTTTGCACAAGAATATCTAGGTATAGATAACAAACAAGAAGTTAGGTTGCTTTAGTTGATGCACCTAGAAGAAAAAATGAATAAAGCAATTGATCAATTTGCTAAACATCAAGATGTTATCAAGTGTTGGTTTGACAAAAGAGCCAGAGTTAAATCTTTTAGAATTTCAGATTTAGTCCTTATGTGGGACAAAGCACATGAAAGGAAAGGAGATCATGGTAAATTTGATAAACTTTGGGTAGGTCCCTTTCAAGTTTTAAAAATTTTAGGAGATAGCACCTATAGGCTTAAGACTTTAACCAGTGAGGATGTCCCATTACCAGTTAATGGATAGTTCCTCAAGCATTATTTTCAAGCCTAAAACAGTGTCATGTAAGTCATGTGTATCATAGTGTGCATATTTATATAGTTGTTTGTACAATTTTGTTTGTTTGTTTGCTTGTTGAGTTCTATTTTGGTTAGGCAAGATGATGCAACTCATCACCCTAAGAAACCAACCAAATTCTTAAGATTCAAGTGATGAGAACAAATTCCTACATAGGTTATGACTCAGTTTGAGAAGTGTTGGTGATCAGGTCTATGATATCTTTTCCATCAGGGTGCCTTTTCTTAACCAAAGTGATTTTTCACAATGACTCACCTAACAGCCTTGGGTTTGTGGAATACATAAATATAGGTGTTAAGTGAAAAATCTAAAGGGACTCCCTTGCTAATGTAGACACCCAAATTTGTCCCAACTTTGTCCATGTCCTTCAACACCTAGTCAAATACATTATCCTAGACATCATGTAGCATTTTGTCATAAATCCCTCTCTTAACTCCACTTATCCCATTAAGCCAATTAATTAAATAAATTTTATTTATTTAATTAAAATCCCATTCAATCCCATCCTCATCCTACTTAGTCAATTAATTAAATAAATTTTATTTATTTAATTAATGTCACATGTATAATCCCATTTATCCTATCCCCATCCCAATTAATTAAATAAATTTTATTTATTTAATTAATTTCTACATCATATCTTATCCCATCCTATTCATTTTCCCAATTAATTAAATAAATTTTATTTATTTAATTAATTTCCAACTATATCCCAACTAATTCAAATATTTTATTCGAATTAAGTCACATGACCTTTCATCTCACCTTGACACTTGTCCATTTCCCCTTAATCATGTATTGTAGTACAACTTTTATCTTTCACATGCACAACTAATAGGATCTAATTTTAGTATTTATCTACACAAGCACACCTAAGCCTTATCTTCCCTTGCCACATGTCAATTGACTACAATTTCTTAATGTGCAAGGAAACATAACTTAATCCTATCCATCCATTTCATCTAAAGCCCTAATTGATCCTAGCCATCCATTGGAACCAAGCCTTTCCTATAAAGAAAGCCTCTCTTGAGCCATTGGAAGGGATTCAAGATTCTTCTTCATGCAACCTCACTCTGCTGAATTTTCATCTCAAGCCATTATCTATCCTCTTTCATCTACCTAGCTTGCATCTATCAACTATCAATCATCCATCATTTATCTTTTTATCAATGTTATGCTGCAGAATTGAGTAATCAACACAACAAATTGATCAATCAATCAAGCTCATCTTGCATCTTCGAGGTATTGAATTATTTGGGTTTAGGTTATGCATTTCATTATTTGATCATTTCCATTTATAAATCCATTTTTTAGAAATTTTTATATTTCTGGAAAGCACTCAAAATTCTAATGGGGGTCTTTGTTTTACATATTTAATTTGGAGCTCATTTACAGTGCAAAAAAATTAGATCTTTGCCGACTGTACCATTTTCATAAATCTATATTTCTGGCTACAAATCGGGGAATTTCTCTGATTTCTTTACATTTTCGGAAAGCTCTCTGAAAATTAATAGGGGTTTCTTCTTTGATTTTTTAATTTTTGAACCAAAAATGTATCGAAATAATCAAATCTAATTCGGCTATGTATCTAAAATTACAATTTTCCTTGCCTGCTGAGCTTATTTTTTATGCCTGCATTATAATATCATTTTTTTTTATGTTGTAGGTGATCATAAGGAGCTTTAGCAGCAGCAATATCAATCATCTACAACAACTTGGAAAGCGAAAAATAATCAAGTGCACTCATTCTAATCTTTCATCTTAATCATTGTTTGAATCACACATTTCGATTTGGGCATAAAATGAACAATTGTTTGCAAATTCACATCAAAAAATTGGGCTAAAACAAATCATTATCTTTCATCACATTTAGATTTGGGCTTTAAAAACAAACAAGTGCTTGCATTGTCTTCCACACATTGAATTTCTAAGGTTAATGAACCCCATGCGAGTGTGACCAAGTAAATGTGTATGCTCTCTCATCGCGTCCTAACATGAACTTGGAGATCAAAAACATTTACTTGTGTTGCTTTTGTTTAGCCTTAGAGAGGCCTGCCTTGGTATCCACCTCAAGGGAATGACCTCAAGCAGTACTTTCATCCGGTCCGTTATAAAAATCAGAGGATAAGGCGAAAGCCAAGTCTAACAGGTATTAGCGCTCACCATACGGTGCTAACTCGAAAGGAGGTGTACCTTTGTGTATATTAAAACTCCTAGTAGGGTTAGTTAAAGTCTTAAGTGGCTTGCTGGATGCTCGTGAGGTGCCGGTCCCCCAGATTTTCACTAGAACCTCCTTGTGATAGTGGCCTTGCCTTTACTAGGACTTGTTGAATTGTCTTCATGTGCTTGCTTAACCATCATCACATTCTTCCAAACTAAAAATTGCTTATGTGTCTTGCGTGAGTGATTCATGTGTGTATATGCATAATCATTTGTTTGAACATTGCTAAATCAAGCTATAAACACCAAACACATAAACAAATCAATCTAAACATTCATCCTAGTCAACACACATCATATCCAACTTAATTTCATCCACATCATCCAAACAATCCACATCATCATCCAAATCCCTAAACAAGCACTTGTTAAAAGGACTTAAGACAAACACTTGGGTGATAACATGTTTACATCAGAGGACCCAAAAATCAAATTCCAAAGATTCCTCCAAAATATTTATCAAGGATCACAACCGCTTAACCAAGATGCCATTGAAACATTACAATTCTTCATCCAAGAAGCTCAACCCCACGCAAGCCAATCACCTCAATTGCAACACTTTGTAGCCCAAGTCCAACACCTTTTAGCCACTAGTCAAGCTTGACAAGTACAACAATCCTTAGCCACTTCCTATGAACCTAATCCATCTTACCACATGTCATATCCATCCACTTCCTATCAACTTAATCCACCTATCCACCAAGTCAATGCCACATCAACCTATGAACATCCACCTCAACCTTATCCAATCCCTCATGCCACCGTTCCAATGCACTACCAAGCCCATCCACAAGGCAATCAAGTGATATCACAAGAACAACATGCAAGTCCAAATGGTCTTTTGTATATAAATCAAGTTAGCACAAGTCAACCTTGCCAACAAGATCACATGCCCACATCTTTGAGTCCACCGCAAGATATTTTGTCTACATATCCTACCATTACACCTAGCTACCAAGACCATCAATGGCCTTACCAACAAGCACAAGTGAGCCCAAGGCCACCTTTGCAACAAGAAGCACATGCAAGTCCAAGTGGTCCCTTGTACATAAATCAAACAAGCCCAAGTTATCCTATGCAAGATCTAATAACCTTTGACAAGGGAGATACCAATCTAGAGTGGCCACCACCATCCAATCACATGCCAACACATGAGCCAACTAATCCTATCCCAACACCACCATGTGATCCCATTCCTAGTCCATTAATCCCCTTACCTTCCAAACCACCAAGCCCTCCATTACCTTCATCACCATTGCATTCTAATCCTTCACCAAAGGATGCGGCTGAGATAGTTTTACAAAGAATGCTTGAACAAAAACTCATTGAACTTCCTGAAGTCAAACCATGTGAAGAAAGTCCATATGATGAACATGATTATTGTGCATACCATAGGACCAAAGGCCATAATACAAATACATGCCCAATATTTGTCCTAATTGTTTACAAGGTGTACCCACCTATAAGGGGAAATCATGCCACATCATCCCAATCCCATGTGTCACCCCCATCCAATCCAAATCCTAATCCACCCAATCCAATTAGCCCCCAACCTAATCCTAGTCCTAAGCCTGTAACATCATTTGCTATTATTGCCCATCCATTATATTTCCCATCCACTCATACACTTGCAAAGGATGTGATCCATTGGCTACTAGCTAGGAATAAACTACCCCCATTTCAAACACCCATTCATGAGCCTACCAATGAACTTCCAAAGGTCATGTCCAATCATATAATCTCATCATGTGGTTCGCATATCCTTAAGCCTCTTCAAGAGCCTTCCATTAACATACCTAGCCCTTTGAGCTCATCATGTGACCTACAAGCCAACAAGTCTATTCAAGAGTCTCCAACCACAAGCCTAAGTCAAGAGCCATCATGCCCTCATGTCGATAACTATCATGGGTCTATCAAGTCCACTCAAGAGCCTTTCACTTCGATCCAAAGTCAAAAGGTATGTCAAGAGCATAATCTTAAACATGTGGAAATATTGAACCCTAATCTTAATCAAGATCAAAGCACCTCTAAGTTCCACCTATCCATGACCTACTTATGGTTTGCCCTCAAGCTATTAGCCATCACCATGACCCTATTCATGAGCAAAGTTATCCCTTTTATAGCCCATTTAATCCTATTTTTGCTCATATTTATGATCAAGGCTCTATCTAAGATCATGAAGACCATGATGATCCATTTGGCCAAACTTTATCCATCTCATGATGAATATTATATCTATGGTGAAGAAGCTATTTATGAGCACCTTGATCATATCCATAGTCTTATATCCATCCATGAGAAAGATATCCAAATTGCTCTTATCCATCCTCCATCTAGCCCTATCCATAATGAGCAAACATCCACTTGTCATAATGAGACATGTGCCTCTCAAGAACACATAAGCATAGAAGATCAAACAAATAACTTGGATCTTAGTGAACACAATGCTAATGATCCTCCCTCCACATCTACCATCGATCCCATTTCAAGTCCACCATCATGTCCTAGTGGTCTTACCACCTTCCTCCATGAATGTTCTTCCTTAGGACAACAACAACCATTGTCCTCCATTTCATCTTCTCCATCCAATAAAGAACTCAAGTCTAGTTCCCAAAACACATCTAGTCCTATAGTCCATCTCATACTCCAAAACATGAACTACCAAGGTAAAGGCCTAGGCCTTCACAAACAAGTTATTTTGGAGCCAATTCATGACAAGATCCCTCCATGCTCATATGGCCTTGGACACACACCCCAAGGTAAACAAGGGCAAAATGTTGGTAATCCCTTCATGCATCCTAAACCTACCACTTTCCATCACAAACCACATCATGTTCCCAATACATATGTAGCCATTCCACCTCCATCATCCTACAAATGTCAAAAGCATGTGACCATACACCTCCCACCATCCACTTTGCCTCCACTTTTACCAACTCCAAATATCCCTCCATACACCTTGTCACCATTGCTTCCAACACCTAACATACCTATCATTCATAAGCACCCTTACAATCCTAATCATGGCCAACAAATGCACACATCGTTTAAGCATAAAGCTTCCAATCATTCCATCCACTCCACCCACCCCATGGGATTCAAAAGCAAAAATTTTGATGCCTTTATCTATAAAGACAAAAATCTAACTAAAACTCCTAAGGACCCTCATGCCTTAGGGTATCAATGTGAAAAGTCTCTAAATCTTCCATCTTCTAAGCAAAGTACATTCACAAAGCTATCCAAGCCCATACCTCCAAAAGCAAAGCCTAAAAGCAAAATGATTTGGGTTCCTAAGCAAATAGCTAGCAAAGTGAATGAGGCATCCTCATCCACATCTCAAGAATCCCAACCACCTATATCCATCCAAAAGCCTACTTCCATCCAAAACTTCCATTCCCTTCAAAAATCTCACAAGCAAAGCAAAAGCACTAAAAATATTAAATCTATGTGGGTTCCTAAATCACTTCATCAACCATCCACTAATCAAACATCTCCATTGCTTCCTACACCACCATCCAATCAAAAGCTTCAATGTTTATCACGGTGTGTGCAACCATTGGTCATGATTCCCTTCCATTCCAAAACATTCCCACATGCCTCCATCTCCCCATCCTTCATCCATTATCCTACATATCTTCCCCATCACCTTCCTATGGTCCATGCTTTTGCATAAGCCTTTCATCCTAAGTCTGACATAAATCCACACCATAAGCTACTACCATACCTTAACATAATTCCACATCAAAAATCCACTATTCCCATCCATCTATCCTTGCATGAACCTTTCATAATCCATTTCATCATAATCCACTATCTACCTAATCCATCTTCCATCCACGCAATCCCTTATCAACATCTATGAGCATAATGACATGGTCCATGCGAAGACATCATCCATCTCTAAAGGGACACTATCAACCTTCATAGAACTAGACACTTGATTCCCTCCTATCCATTACCATGGTGAAAACCTGGCAAACAGGCGCCATGTGTAATTGTCATCCCATCTAAAAGAAAAAAAATCATCAAAAAAAAAATCAAAAAAGTAAAGAGAAATCCCTTCATCCAACGGTGAAAACCTGGTAAACAGGTGCCTTGGATAAGTACGATGATGAAAACCTGGCAAACAGGCGTCATGTGTAGGTTGATCTTCTATATCACTTACACTTGGGGGCACATTGTCTCATCCGACCTATCCATTTCCAAACTTTTACCATACCATCCTGCCATCCTTAGCCATTACATAAACATGCCTATCCTATTTATCCATTCTTCCGCCTTTTAATTTTGATGAAGACATAGGGGCAAAATGTTGAAACATGTTTGGATATTTCTTGACATACCTTCTTTCCAAACCAAGGCCTATCCATTGACCATTTATACATCCCATTTAAACCAATCCATCATGTCATCCTATCATCATAAGCACCATGTAAAATCCAATCATGTCATCCCTTGGTCATGAACTTTGTCATGTAAAAATCCTAAGTCTTCCACCTAGAATGGGGCAAGTTATTCTTCCTATGCAACATAGCCTTTGAAGATCACATCCTAGCTCCTTTATGATCCATCCACTATGACGTATCCTTATCACGAGCTTTCCATCTTATAGCTGATCCATCCATATATCATAAACTTTCCATTCCACCATGGCCTATCCTCTTATCTATCTATCCACCTATCTATCATGAGCCTTCCATCCCATTTACTATGAGCCCATCCTTTTATCCATCTTTTGCACCTAGACTTGGTCCTCCCTTGTCATTGGTATCAAGCACAAAGGCTACCCAAATTGTAAATCCATTGGCATTCAAAACATTTCAAAAACTCCAAAAAAAAATCAAAATATTCTCATAAATTCAAAAAAATCAAAATATGTCAAAAAAAATCAAATATCCAACAAAAAAATCCAAGAAATAAAAGCAATCACATCATCCAAAACAATCCATTTCCAATCATATCAATCAAATCAATCTAAGCAATGATCTTAAATCTAGGTCACACTAATCCATAACAAGCAAGCTAATCAATCAAGGAACATTATCCAATCAAATCAATAGGTTTTTGATCCTAATCTTGTCATGAGCCAAATCAATCATCATCAATGGGATATAGCATTCCCACATCCTTGTGTTGATCTAGGGTATAGCTTTCCCTGCAATGGCAACACTATCATCATCATCAAACAATCAATTATTGGTTTATGACTTGACAAGGGCAATACCTTGTTTGTTTTACATCAAAACAATCAACCCAGCAATAGCAAACATCAACACCAAAGCAAATCAACTCAATCACATCAACTCCAATCAAAACAAATCCAATCACTTCAACAAATCAAAAGAATCTCAATCCACCACATATCATCCCATCATCAACATTTCATCAAATCAATCTTCATTCATCATTTCATCATCCTCAAAATTATTCCAAGCAAAGATCCAAATGCAAGTCATCATTAAGCTATACCAATCAAGTTAATCAATCAAGCCAAGTTATCCAATCACAATCAATGGTCTTGATCCTAGCCTTGCTGTAAGCCAAATTAATCAATCAACCAATCAGCCAACCAACTCAGTAAACAACCTTGTGTTGATCTAGGGATATAGCTTTCCCCGCAATGACAACACTATCATCAACAACAATCAATTAATCATTGGTTTACAGCTTGACAGGGGCAATACCTTGTTTGTTCTTGAATCATTTGTGCATGCTTGCTTGCTTGCTTGTGTGTGTTATCTTTTTATCTTGCATTTGTATCAAATCTGTATCATTTCTGGCTAATATTCATATCTTGTGTATGTTGGAATAGCTTTTTGCACTATCCTTTGCATCTAAGGTCATATCATACCTTTTATGCATTAGGACTTTAATGCTCTAAGTTTTCTTCCTCATACGTCAGACAAGGTTGTATTACGCTAGGGCACGAGACACAATGTCACACTGGATCCTTATACCTTGGTGCATAACGTCTAGTGCCATATCAAACATCATGGTTGCTCACCTTCATTGCAGCATAACATATCATCCATTTCTTCTATCCATTCCCTTATCTTTCTTTTGTAGCCAAGCTATTTCTTTTCGAGAGCATACCCGTGTTTGTCCAACCCACCTATCCTCTCGAGGGGGCATCACCAACCTATCCTTTCTATCATCATCATCATCATCATCATCATCATCCCTTTCAATTATCCATACCTTAACTTCTTTGAAATGATGTTACTCGACACAAAGCTTATCATCTCAAACATCATCTCAAAGTGGGGCAAAATGTAGACACCCAAATTTGTCCCAACTCTGTCCATGTCTTGCAACACCTAGTCAAATACATTATCCTAGACATCATGTAGCATTTTGTCCTAAATCCCTCTCTTAACCCCACTTATCCCATTAAGCCAATTAATTAAATAAATTTTATTTATTTAATTAAAATCCCATTCAATCCCATCCTCATCCTACTTAGCCAATTAATTAAATAAATTTTATTTATTTAATTAATTTCCAACTATATCCCAACTAATTCAAATATTTTATTTGAATTAAGTCACATGACCTTTCATCTCACCTTGACACTTGTCCATTTCCCCTTAATCATGTGTTGTAGTACAACTTTTATCTTTCACATGCACAACTAATGAGATCTAATTTTAGTATTTATCTACACAAGCACACCTAAGCCTTATCTTCCCTTGCCACATGTCAATTGACTACAATTTCTTAATGTGCAAGGAAACCTAACTTAATCCTATCCATCCATTTCATCTAAAGCCCTAATTGATCCTAGCCATCCATTGGAACCAAGCCTTTCCTATAAAGAAAGCGTCTCTTGAGCCATTAGAAGGGATTCAGGATTCTTCTTCATGCAACCTCACTCTGCTGAATTTTCATCTCAAGCCATTATCTATCCTCTTTCATCTACCTAGCTTGCATCTATCAACTATCAATCATCCATCATTTATCTTTTTATCAACGTTATGCTACGGAATTGAGAAATCAACACAACAAATTGATCAATCAATCAAGCTCATCTTGCATCTTCGAGGTATTGAATTATTTGGGTTTAGGTTATGCATTTCATTATTTGATCATTTCCATTTATAAATCCAAATTTTTTGATATACAGCTACCAATGCAATCTCCAACCTAAATCAGCAAGTGACCATGCCTTGCACATTAAGCTTACATGATGACATCATATGAATAGAGAGAATAAATATTATAAAAAAAAAGAATAAGATTAGGCCATCTAAGTAACTCAACCGGGGCTATAGATGCCTACTGGAAGCAAGGCTCTATCCAGGTTGGCTATGAGGGATTCTCCCAAACTATGTGGCATAACATCAGTTACTCATGTTTTCAACTTACTTTCAAGATGAGGATAATTAATCATTTGTACACACCTGATCCTTTGCTAGCATTGTTGCCATAATGAAAACCTTATCATTCAGAAAGATTATAATACTTATACTTAGAAAGAGTTAAAATACTATGTTAGAATGTGATCACATCACTTGAATCATTGGAATTTGGTTATGTTCTTTGGTGGCAAGTTGTGTGGTTACACAACACATCCCATTTTTGCCTTCACAAAATAGGGACCCAACTTCTCTTGCTGCTTTGGCTTGTTGTTTTCTGCTTTGGGCGGTCTGGTAAAAATAAGTCATGCATGTAACCCTGAAAGAGGGTGGATATGTCCCCATGATGAGGTCAGTTTCCAAAATTAGTATTTCACATTGTTAACCTCATGGTTGGAAAGTGCATAAAATTCCAAGCAGGTTTGCCTTTTGGATCACCCCAAAATTCTATAAGGGAAGAAACTTATTGTTGTTCCACTATTTGCATGAGGATTAGCCTTAAGTATGGTAGGATTGTTGCTAGCATTCTGATCTGGGGGTGTATTGAAGTTGTTAGGAGGAATGGAAGTGGTGAAAGGTCCTCCTGGCCTAGTGTTGTTTCTTAAATTGTAGGTATGGTTTTTATTTGTCTGTTGAAAAGCCTGCACCTCTTATGTTTCAGTTAATACCTCATTTTTAGTTTCAAAGGGAAACTGAAAAGAGTTTAACACAAAGGCTGATTCAGGATAAAGATTTTCACAAAAGTATGGTTCATCTTCCAACAATTCATCCTCCTTCTCTTCCGCAGTTGCAAAGGTAAAGGTTTCTAAAACTAAAGCCGTATCATACCCTGAGGGTACTACCTCATTACCATTGGGAATGAGAAACTCAGAAGTAGGAGGCTATACGTCTATATTAAAAATGTTGGCTACTAAATGAAACTGTGGACAGTCAAGCTTAGCATGGGCATTGGTATTGTGAAATCTGCACGAATTTTTTTTTTATGTATTGGCCATTTGGATGCTAGCTGTTTGTTTTGCATCATGATTATCTATATTCTCAAAAGGAGAAGCTAGAGTACCATTGTTTGGTCTAGTGTTCCATGTTTTGGATGGCCTGGGCTGATTCTGATTTTTGTTATTATTACCCCAAGCCCTATTATCTACCACTGGTCCTTTATTTTGCATTGGTTGCCCTTGGTTATGACTTTGATGCTGATTATAGTTTTGATTCTGATTTGAATTTTGGCCTTGGTTGTTATTCTGGGGTTGAATCTGATTACAGTTCTGATTGTAATGTTGATTTTGATTTGAACTATAGTTCTAATTTTGGCCTTGGTTACTTCTTCCATAGAGGTTCTCATTTCTTAGTTGTGTTACTTCAGTGGTCAATCTTTTCAAATGTGCAATGATCTCTTTAATTTCTTCCCTTTTCTCTTGCGCTTTTGCCACAGTTGTATCCCTAAGGGGTTGGAAGAAAGGCTGACCATTATTTTGACTGTTATTAGAAGTGTTACTCGTGTAAGGAGCTATGGCTTGGATTGGGGTAGGACTATACACAGGTGTGTAAGAAGGAACCAGATTTAATAATGGAGTGTGATGCATAGGGACTCCATTCCAAGGTTGTGCCTGATTTTGCACCCCAAAATTTCCTCCATTAACAAATGGACTATAAGTTGTATGCCTCATTTCTTGGTTTACTGAGGCTACCTCTTTATAGGCTTTGGATATTCAATCGATGTCAGGTTTTCTTTTGACAAACATGGCAGTTAAAGGATCTAAGGCAGCATAGTACATAGCTAACAAGGTATCATCATCCACGGTGTAATGGGCCATCAACCTAGAGTAGGCCTTTTGAAATCTGTCATTGAAATTATCAATCAACTCTCCCTCTCCCCTTTTTATGGTAGCCAATTTGTGATACATGATGCAAGGATCAATGGGTCCTCTAAATCTTGATAGAAATGCTTCTTCCATAAGTGACTAGGAAGAAATGTAACCATTGGGTAAGTTTACATACCAGTTAGAGGCTTGCTCATTAAAGGTGTAGGGAAACAATCTACACACCATGTCCTCATGTTCTAATCTAGCCCTAAAGCATGCTTCCTTAAATATTCTAATATGGTCTTCCAGGGCTTGGTGCAACTGGTATTTGGGACATATCTTTTCCAGATTTTTGGGCATCTCATTATAATCATTGAAGTGTATGGGGGACTGGTCATTGAAATAAGCCATTGCAGGTGCTTGAGCTTGACCTGGACCTGTGGGAATACCTGGATTTCTTGGGGGATTAGGATCCCTAGGAGTACCTGAACCAAGATTTAGAGATTTGAATGAAGATCTATCAGGACTTACAAAGTTATGAATGCTAAAAGGTGAGCCAGGAGGTGCTCCAGATGAACCTCCTGCTTGCAATATTTTAGGATTCCAAATCAAAGGGCTCTTAGTTTGCCCTCTATCAGGTAATTGCACAAATATATCCCCTAAACTGGATTTAGATCTAGTCACTCTATCACTGTTATTAGCCAGTTTGGAACAAACCCTAACTCAAGTCGCCCTCCTTCTAGTGCTAGAAAAACTGTTGATGATGGTTTTGATGCAATCATAACAATTAGTTAAAATTCACATAAAATGAACCAAAACTAACTTGAAAGATATGAAGGAATTGGTTAAGATTCACTTAATCCCAAGTTTAATATGGTCAGGTCTTGACCTGTTGGGCAAATTTAGTTGGTCGATGTGAAGCTGTAATGTTCAAGGGGCCTTACGTGATTTAGGGTTTCTTGTTGGTTTATTGGACTCAAACTATGCAAAAGATTAATAAATGTCAATATGTTGTTCATCCCTTTTGCATAAACTTATACTTGTGTTGCAAAACTTTAAATAGTCTTCTCAGATTTTTGCAGCTTTCTCCTCTTAAATATTTATGAAAACTATCTACTTTCAAACTCTGTTATGCATGCTCTTTTCAAATATGAGACAAATTTCTTTTAAATTTCTACATTTTCAGTTGAGTATTTTTAGATGGGTTGGGAAAAGTTAGAAAGATCTAATCTACACTTCATTCATTCTACCAAAGGATCTAATTGTTCTGTTATGCACTTTATAAGTATTGCAGTAACTTGATCAAATCCACAGACAAAACCTTAAATGTATATCCTGAGCATTTTCACAAACATACACCTAAGATTGCAATCTCCAAGAGAAAATGTTTCAAACACAAAGAAGAGCAGGAAAACACTTAGAAGATAGATGTAGAATTCCAGATTCAAATGTATTAGAAACAGACAGTCATATAAGATTTACAATGTCTGAATGACTCTTAGCTTCATTGACCAAACTACAGAAAACTTAGAAGCTTTACAGATATAGTAAGGAAGCTAGATGTTCCACGCATTCCTTATTGTAGACACAGGTGACCTCCTTCTTCTACTTCTAAACTAAACTAAAATGTTGTTTTTACAAATTCTTGCTGCTACAAATCTCTATGTAGCCCCTGTGTCCTAAAAATCCCTATGTAAATTATTTCAATGTATCCAGGCACAATATATAGACCTTGATTGTCCTCAATATAGTCCAAAAAACCCTAGTTCAAACCTCTAGTTACAACAATAAATGCTGGTGAACCAGTTTCCCAAAATACCTCTGAGTATACATCAAATTTGGGTGAAATATGCCCTTCTAAAACCCTAGCAGCTCAATAGTAACTTCTATTTGTCTGCTGTGATGATGTTTCAACTACATTTTGTCTTCATCAATGAAGACCTTTGACTTCCTTGCCCTTCATCCTTATCTTCCTCTGTTCCTGAGGTCGGATTTCCCTCCTCCATGATGCCATCATCATCAAGTTTCAGCCCTTCTTCACCTGCAAACCTGCAAAAAAAGATAAGCAATAAGTATTAACATTTAATAAACCTGCAAGAAGGAAAACAACTGCCAAATCTAGTCATGACTATGTGAACGCATCAATCGGGCCTTGAATCCATGAAAATTGCATCCAAAATGCATATTCATCGTTAAAAACCAGTCGGGTCAACCATCGTTGACCAAAAATATGCATTCGGGCCCCAAAACGGCCTCAAAACTCGTATCACTCTCTATTTTCCCGCCTATTTCTCTATTTAAATCCATGTATAATCCGCTATACAAGCCGGACGCGATACAACGTTTTAATTAGATTCTAATCTCTTTTGGGTTCCATGTTGTATGTATATTATATTGTATCCTCCGATATGCACTATTTAAAACATACATGGATTTAACCCCATTTGATAAACTTTCTGTTCCAGTACTTGTATATGTGCAATGTATGTTTGATAAAATATAAGTCCGATACATACAACGATTTTTCTTTTTTGGACTTTTATTTCGAATCCAGCTTGTATGTATGCAATGTGTATCAGTTTGTATATCACAATATACAAACGCCAAAATATACAAGCCCTTGACTCTATTTTATGAATTTTTCAATTCCTCTCAATGCATAAATGCATGTATCTTTCAAATATTCAATCTGGACATGATACAAGCATTTAACCAAACTTAATCCTTCGTTGAGATTCGCCTTGTATACTCCTTGCAATGTAATAATATGCAAGGTGTGAAATATACAAGGACCTTTCGTTATTGCATAACCATTTCAAGTCCGCCCCTTGTACATAACCCTTGTATCTTCCGATATACATTTGGGTTTGATACAAGGATTAAATCGGTTTTGACTTTCTCTTTGGATTCCGGCTTGTATGTATTTTTTGATATACAAGGAATTTTCTATTTTGAACCTTTATTTTGAATCTGGCTTGTATGTGAACAGTGCCTTGTATGTTCCGCTTGTATGTCAAAACATACAAGCGCTGAATATACAACGACTTAATTTGTTTTAATAAGTCCGTCGGGTCCACAATTTGCATATTGACGTTGTATGGTCCAAATGTATTCACAAATATACAAACCTGAAATGTACAATGATTTAACACTATTTAATAACCTTTTTGGGTCCGCCATGTATGAAGTGCCCTGTATATTCTACCTGCCAAACATACAAACGTGAGATACAAAGCGGATCCGAAACATCAATTCATTCTAACTCTAAAACCATTTCGGGTCCACCTTGTATGTGTGCATAAACCTTTATTAAAATGCATACAAGGAAAAAGACATACAAGCGGCCTTGTATATGAACTCAAATGCAAAAGCGACTAAGTACAAAAACAAAACCCTTTGCATATACAAATGACCCTGTATATGCAAAGCAATATACAAACCTGAATGTACACTTTACCAAAATGATCATAACTTGCAAAATATGGCAAATTTTAAGATCATTCAAAAAGCAACCCTAGCTCATTTTTCACAGGGAATCCAACCATATCATGTCTTGGTACTAAAAATGCATTTTTTCTCTATTTTTAACAAAGTTTGCAATTTTAACCCTCTTTTCCCTTTACCACCAAGCAAAACAAAACACACAAAAGCAGAAGCAACAGCCACAACAAGGGTCCTCATTTTTCTAAGGAGTAAAATGGGGCGTGTTATGAACATCACAACACTTATGTTAATTCAAAGTTCAGTCAAACCTAATATTCTGAGGGAGGGGTCATTTTTCTAACATCAGTCATCATAGACAAGATCACCCCGATATTGTATTATCACCTGATAATCACTTGATCCATGAAGTACGGACGTTAATTTTACGTAGTAGCTGATAGCTACTCGTCAAATGACTTAAGTTTCTTGCGAGGGGTCATATTTTTAATATCTGTCATCTTACGAATATCACCCTCTTCGCAAAATATCACCCTATGCCAATATAATGGTGATGTCATCTAAATCAAACAAACGAAGGAAGTTACCCTAATCATGACATCATCATTCCATTCTACCTCGCAGAGGTATATCCGATGCCCACCATATTCAATAACATAACAGTGACGTCACTAAAACACAACGATTAAACATGGTTGCCAACACACTGACGTCACCCTAATCTTTTCCAAAGGGGGTCATTTTATTTGCGGGGTCATATTTTGAACATCCCCTAATCTTAAATTCATGACCCGATATACACGTGGTCAACGTTGACCACATCACTCAATTCCTTTGCATTTAGTTTTGCCGCACAAAGGCGGGAGGTCATTTTATCCAAAGGGGGTCATATTTTGTATTTCACCCGATCTTTCAAAGATCACCCCCCTGTTTCTTAACATTCAATGCACTTAAATGCAATAGGTGATTTCCCATCGATTACGAATACAATTCAAACACTTGGCATCATTCATGAATTCCTTGCAGAGGATCAACGGATTTAATCAACCTAGCTTAGTTTTACTCTAATTTGTCCTATGGATGCATTTAAAGGTAACTTTCCAAGGTTATTTTCATTTACCTTGCAAAAAAATGAGAAATTACAGAGCAGAGAAGTCAAACCCTCATACAGCTACCTGTTAATGGACTAGATCTTTCAGTGTAATGGAATGGGTGATCTTTAGCATTTGTGGCCCTTTTCCGTAATCACCCATCTAACCCAGGAGGAAAGCACTATCAGGTAAGTAGCTGAAAACCCTCCTGTTGTCGTTTTCTGCATGTTTAGGTAGGGTGTATGTTCTTTCTCATGGTTTGAATCTATGATTGTGCATATCATGATGAAGTCAAGAATAATAGATAGAGTATGCATGATACTGTAAAGGTACATGATGTTGTATGAATGCATGTAGACATTGTAAGCTAAGACCAATCATGTTTGTTGTAGGAGTCCATGGTGGATCTTAGAAGGAATAGGTCTGATTCAGAGTTTCTCCAGCCTATGTTTGTTCAGCCCAAGGGGGTACAGTTTAAGTATGGCGTCATTGGTGATACTCACCAAGGACATACGGACCTGGCAGCATGGCAAACAAGAATAGATCATGATAAAGATAATACTATTCTAGATGCGATATATGTTTCAGGAATGTGGCATGCAACCGGCTTTCCGTACGCCATGGACACCCCAGAGCTGGTAGTGGAATGTGCCAGGAATTATAGCCCTGAGACCAGGCGGGTGGACAAGCATGGAAGAATATATGCTGACTTTTCAATCAAGGACATCACCTCTACTTTTAATCTACCAGTTGGAAAGAAGGTGGTCAGTGTGGATCTACGTAAGCTGGAAACAAAGTACAATAACAATAAGAAGAATGCAAGGAAGAGGATGTATCAGTGGATGTCCAAGAGTAGCACCTATACTGCCTCAACCAAATTGCCCCTACATTTCTACAAATTTGATTTTGATGATGAGTACTACTACATGATTGCACTACTGGGCATGATGAGAGGTAGGCCTCATGCTGGAAATTTTGAGAATTGCATGTTTGGAATCATCCAAATGGTCCTATATGCAGATAACAGGCCATTATGGGCCAAGATCATCAGTGATGCACTAGATGAAGGGATGAGAAACCTGGGAGGCCAAGCATGCATGTTTCATATGACCTCATATGTGGTATACTCATGTGCTTATAAAGGAACCTTTGATGCATTGAATACAGTGGGTAAAGCTGGCGGTGATGTAGATGATGCCCACATATGAGATCGCTATCCTCAGCTACAAAGAAAAAATTACCTCCTGGACTACAAACTAGTAAATGATGCATTCTCTATGCATCTAGTCAGAACCATGGAGGAAGACAGGACCAAAAGACTGAGCATGGAGGCTCAAGAAGTTGTTTATAGACATGGGGCCTGGTTTATCCAATTTGCCACCTTTTCATACATAAGGATAGAAGGATTTGAAGGACAACCCCTTATGCTACCAAGATACCCTATTGATGGGGTTGTCCTGATGGAGTTTCTTAGACAAGTTTCTAACATAGTTGAAGCATACAAGGAACAAAAGAAGATACCTCTAGTATTATTTCCAGTGTCTATGGGTTGGTATATGTGCTCAGATTCAGAGAGCATAAAACATGTCATGGGAGGACTAAAACTGATGTATTTGTAGCCATTCCCCCTGGCCAGATCTTATTATCCCTATAGCAAGATGCATAAAATAGTAGGAAAACCTATACATCAGAAGCATCTAGAGGATTTCTGGACTGACTGTGAGGATGAAGCTGAGGTGAGGAGAAGGAAGTACCAGAGGCTCACCTTGAACCAAATAAAGACATTTGATTGCATCTCGATGCCAGCACAATTGAGGAAGGATGATGGAAAGATTATGTCCAATGAATATGAGGACAAGAAGGTGTACAATGACACCATATCAGCCCCTGATCTTACACAGTCGGAGGATATATCCCTAGATCAGCTAACAGGTGGGGTGATGCAGTTAACCTAAGCTTAGGTGGATGAAGAAATAAACAGATTGAAGAAAAGGGGTGTGGCCCTTACAGTGGATTCCAAAAAGAAAAGGCATGAAATACTAGATGAGAAATATGATGATTTCCTCAATGAGAAGAGAAAGTCCAATGGGGAGAGGTTGCCCACATAGAAATAGAGGAAGGGTCTCCCTAGAGGTAAGAAAACTAAAGATGAACCAAAGGGGGTGATCATTGAAAGGATTGCCACACCAGCCGCAGGTGTATCAACATCAGGTCAAGCATCCACATCATCTGCACCGTCTCTGATTGATAAACCAAAGACTAAGAGGATCTTGAGGCCAGCTATTGAAATTACAGAAGTGCAGGAGGACGGCCAAGCCTCACAGCATGAAGTGGAAGAAGAGGGCATCCCGTTTGAGGAAGAGCAGGTAAACAAGGAACCTACAGGTGATGACCTGATGATGGTCAGTAAGAAGAGGAGGGCGATGCCGCTGACATCACCACCCAAGAAGCATAGAACATCCATGCGGGGTGATATCAGGGCTGACCCTATTGTATTAAGAGGGGCCGGTGGTGAAGTATTCAGGAAGGAACTCCAACATGATGCTCCACTTCCCACCATAATAAAGTTTAAAACTGAGAATGCAGAGGAACAAACTAGAGAACCTTCCAAAGTAGGTCAAGGTGGTCCTTTCTCCTTGGAGGACACTGTAGACTTATCAGATGATGAAGTTGTTCAGAATGTGGCCTCTCAAAGAATGGAGACTCTCGCCTCCAGTACCCGCATGACTCCACATGGGACCCCATTAGCACAGATGGCGATATTGGAGGAGGTGAAGTAAACAGAAGAAGTAAAAGAAAGTAGCCCAAAGAGGGCAGCCCAACAGATAGGACTTGATAATTTGGTTGATCAGGTGACTAGCCCTGCAGTTATAGATTTAACGTACAGGGGTGATGTAATACCTAAAGATAAAGCAGGTGCACCTGATGGGATAGAAAAGATTGAAGTGGCAAAGCAAGTAGAAAAAGAAAGCAATGCTCCTAATGTGGGTCAAGAGCATGAGATACCCACAGAGCCAAAAATAGTAGAAGTTTAATAGAAAGGCAGGGGTGATAAAGATATATCAGGTGCTATTGCTACCCAGACTCAGGAAGATCGAGGAGATGCCTCAGGAGCTAAAGATAAATCCAGTCATGAGGAGCCCAAGCCACAGGATGTCGGTGCATCAGGTGTGGAACAGGAAGTAACCCAAGATCAGGGTGATGTACAAGGCCAACACACACAGACATCCACAGATGTCAATATACCTTAGGATGAGGAAAGCAATAAAGTAAATGAAAGTCAAAAGGAGGGAGTATAGGATCAGGCACAAGATCATAATGTGGACATTCCACAGGATCCTCCTTTACAGAAAGAAGCCCCTCGGTAGGAAGAAATGCAACAAGATCCCCCTCATGAAGAAGTGCATGAGGAAGAAATCAAGAAAATGCCTTCTCCACCAAGAATAGAAGTAGATACTAGAGAACAAGGCAGACATGATGTTGAAAAAGGACATCAGGGATCTGGAGATGATGTTCCTCAATGGCTAGAGAGAGAAATAGGCATGGAACAGGGATCTGAAATCCAAGAATTTGATGTTTCCACCTTGTTTGCTAAAATGATGAAGCCAAAGAGGAAGGCCAGATTGACATCAGCCATAAAAAGAGATCCTGCTATAGGCAGAAGGACTACACAGGTAGCACTTCCCACGGTAGAAAAGGAGAAGGGCAAGATCACCCTAGAGGAATTCCAAATCACAACTGTTGATTTGGGTTTTTCTAATGAAGACTAGGAGGGTCAAGAGGGGAAAGACATTATTGATTCTTTGACCCAAAGGGTAAAGAAGGAGAAAGAGAAAAATAAAAAGCATAAGGAGCACATTGGTCAGCTGCATTCTTACATAAAAGGGTTAATTAACCCGGATAATACACCAGTTGATCCGGCAGTCACTGTCATATCCCAAGAGGAGGTCACCAAGTTGGACCTCATGAACCATGAGGCCACGATCATGGAGAAATGGATGTTGTCACCCTCACAGGAGCTGAAGATGTTTTGAGAACCTCCCTACAAAGATGGAATTCTTTAAGCAGTTTGAAAAGAAAGGTAGATAAGATGCAAAAGAAACAGGGAAATGGTCATTCCAATTGGAAAAGGATCTGACTACTTGAAGTGAAATAAAGAGGATTGATCCTCAAGCCTTGATAAATAATCAAGTGTTGAATAATAATACTGCCCTGCTGATAGACATATGGTATGAAGATATCAATTTTGAATGTGATATCTTGAAGAAATATAGTTGCAAGCTCAGGGATATAAGTATAAAAATGCACAGCATGATGGCTTATGAAGCAGAGATCCTTGAAGCCCTAGAAGGTAAAATAGAAGCAAAGATAGAAAATCAAGATGCAGACTTTTCTATCAAAGCTTTGCATGATAATTTCAAGTCCGTAGCAGATGACCCCCTCACCAACTTGATAGAGGAGGTGATGGACAAAATCATGAGGATAAAGGTCAAAGTAGAAACTTATAATGAGACTTTGAATAGAAGAAAAGGTAAGCTAGAAGCGGTTAAGGCTAAGTTCCAGTCTCACAAACATGCCATCACCAAAACCAAAATCCAAGATGGGGGAGAGGTGGATAAGATAGTGCAGGCATATGAGCACATCAGGACAGCAATGAAGGTCCATATACAGGAGGATATACATCAAGGTGACAATGATGCTGAAAGCAATGAAGATGATGACCATGATGAAGAAGAAGAAAATGAAGAGGAAGAACCTAAAGAATGAATGAAGATGCATCACCAAGAAGACATATGCATAAGGTACTCATAAATAGTGAGTCATCTATATGGTTACCAGCTGGCGACCAGTGCCACGAAGAAGAGTTGACTGAGTCAAAGGGTAATTATCAACCATTGATCTTAATTGACAAATCTTGACCATTGGTCATTTGTAACTGCCTCCTCACCTTATTCTATAAAAGGTGTAGGGGTGTAATATTTTGAACATTCAAAACTTAATTGAAATTTGATTGCTGAAATATCAGGTCTCATTTCAAAGTTGTTGTAAATGTACATGTTATGCATACTGAATGAAAGAGAAGCATATTTGATTATAAATCATCATAAATTTTGAGTAATCTGTGTTTGAAATCTAGATACATGCATTGATCAGCTGTGTCCCTTGGAGTGCTTGTCATTCTGCATGTGTTGTTTTCATTCGTAATCCCTTTGAAGTTAGCATCAACCATATCTAGCTGTGGAACATCCTGGTGACCTATGGTTTGATTTATTCTCTTCATGAATGTATCTTGTATGTATGTGGTTCAATGGCTAAAGATTCACTAAAGTAGAAGCATTCATTTAAATTTATTTCAATTTCATAACAGATCATCACCATAATTGCAAATAACAGAGAATCAAAAGAAAATAACATGAAATATGCTGATATCCTGTAGATAATTGAAAATACAGAGCATATTTAGAGTAGAAGCATGTCAAATTGATAAATATCATGCAAGTTCATACAAATATCCATGGAATACATGTAAATATCCACTTATAGACACATCATTTGAATAAATATACAGTGTAGAAGAAAGAACAAGTTCATGATGATCAATGATCAGAAGAATTGATCAAACTTACAAATATATCAGCTATCTTTGGAAATAGAGTAGAAATAACCTCTCTGTGGAGTAAATTTACACAAAATAGTGCAATACTGGTCATCTAGATAAATGTAAGACCCCTTGAAATGGAAAATAGCATGTCACATCAACCTCTGAGTAACGTCAGAAGATCATGACCTGATCAACAAAAACTTGGAGTCATCAACTTATCTTGAGTTGATCATATTTTATAAGATAACAAGTTTTTATGCATGTTGTTATGACTAACAATCATCATCAACAGATGCCTATCCTCCATGTGAGGACAAAATACAACTTGCTTTTCACCTTCCACATCATCTCCCAGTAATCAACAAGTCACATGCCAAGTTACTAGATGACGGAGCATAGTAAACAAGAAAGTTACTGCATAGTAAAAATTAATTACCACAGTAATAAGTAAATGTTAGAAATTACCAAGGTTGAGACACCTCAATTCCCAACATTCTCCCACTTGTCGAACACCTTGTAAGAGCCAGTGGAAATAACATAATTTAACTGCTATAGGTCGAGAGGCCCATAGACTCTGAACACCATCTGAATTTCTCTATGCCCACTAGTTTCGTTAATGCATCTGCAACATTCTTCAAGGTATCTACCTTCTCCAAATTCACCTTCCCATTCTCTACCATGTCTCGCATGAAGTGAAACTGTACATCAATATTCTTTGTTCTAGCATGGAAAGTTAGATTCTTTGCTAGGCAAATCGCACTTTGACTATCACAACTGATCATAATTGACCTACATCAACACCAATATCTGAACACAATCTCTTAAGCTAAATGGCTTACTTGCAAGCATGAGTTGTTTCCATATACTCAGCGTCTGTTGTGGACAAAGCAACCACAGGTTGTCGCTTACTCATTCAACTAATTGCACCACCAAACATAGTAAACACATAAGCATTGGTGGATCTCTTGTTGTCAATGTCACTTGCCCAATCAAAATCCATGAATCCATGAATACAAACAGAATACGGAGGTCCTATAGGATTACCATGATAGCATATGGAATACTTAGAAGTACACCTCAAATATCTAAACACTTGCTTAACTGCATCCCAATGTATCCTTCCAGGGTTATCCATAAATCGACTAAGGACTCCCACTACTTGGGCAATGTCTAGTCTTGTGCAGACCATAGAATACATCAAACTACCAATAGCACTAGCATAAGGTACTTTTCTCATGTCATCCACCTCACTAGGAGATTTTGGACAATCAGATCAATAGACAACTTTGTCCTCAAAGAATTAGGAACACACAATGGCCTACAATCTGTCATGCTGAACCTATCCAACACAGTCTTCACATACTTACTCTAGCTTAGCCAAAGTTTTCTGTTAGCTCTGTCTCTTCTGATTTCCATTCCTAGAATGTATCTATCTACCCCTAAGTGTTTCATCTCAAACTGTGTTGACAATTGAGACTTCAAATCAGAAATCATATTCTTACCATTCCCGATTAACAGCATATAATCAACATACAATGCAATAATGAGAATGTGATCATTGTCAAACTTGTAATACACACAATGATCTTATTTTGATCTCAAAAATCCAATGGACAACACAAAGGCATCAAATTTCATATACCACATCCTAGGAGACTGCTTCAAACCATACAAAGACTTCTTTAACTTGCAAACCAATTTTTTTTTACCTTTCTCTATGTAATGCTCTGGCTATGACATGTAAATTTCTTCCTCCAAATCACAATGAAGGAAAGTTGTTTTCACATCCATCTACTCCACCTCTGAATCATAAGCTATTGCAAGAGATAACATGAATCGAATGGATGTCAGCTTTGCAATGGGAGAGAAAATTTCACCATAATCAATTCCCTCCACTTGTGAGTACCCCTTCACAACCAATCCGGCCTTCTACTTTTCAACATTGCCATCTGCACCGAATTTCTTCTTGAACACCCATTTACATCCAACAAGTTTCCATCCTTCAGGAAAAGGTACCAAGTCCCAAGTTTTATTCTTCTCCAAAGAAGCCATCTCATCCTCCATGGCCTTCTTCCAGGAACCTGCATCTTTCATGCCCATAGCCTCTGTCACAGTTCTAGGCTCATTAGTGTTAGTAAGCAAAGTAAAAGCACAACTAGAATCAAGCAATGTATAACCAAACCAATCAAGTTGCTTTCTTGTTCATGTAGACCTCCTCAATGCCTGAGGTTGAGGTTCAGCTTCTTCTTCTAATCTTTTAGAGCTACTAGAGCTCTCCTCATCATCAGGTCTCATAGGGTCTGTCAATCCAGTCATCTCAAGGGTAGAAGGAAACTGAACCACATCCTCTTTCTTTTCTTTTTCTTCTGGCTATAAAATAGTGGAAGAAGGTGTTAGATCTCTGAAAATTACACTTCTTCTATACAACATTTTTTCAGTCATAGGATCCCAAAGCTTGTATCCTTTCACACCGATGCCATAGCCAATGAAGATACACTTAACAACCTTGTTCTCTAATTTTGACTGCTTCTCCCTAGGCACATGTGCATATGCCTCACAACCAAAAACACGAAGATGCCTTATTGAAGGCTTTTTACCAAACCACACCTCCATGGGTGTCTTAGCAACAAGAGCTGATGTAGGAGATCTATTTACTAGATAGCAAGTAGTGGCAACAGATTCAGCCCAAAACTTTTGTTCGAGGCTAGCTCCACTAAGCATACTCCTAGCCTTCTCTATCAGTGTCCTGTTCATCCTCTCTGTAACTCCATTTTGCTGTAGGGTGTATGGAGTTGTCTTATGTATTTCAATCCCAATTTCCTTACAATACTTATCAAATTCTGTAGAATAGAACTCACCACCATTATCAGTTCTCAAACACTTAATCTTTTTACCAATTTGATTTTCAGCAAAATCTGTAAACTCTTTAAACCGACTAAAGACTTCAGATTTGCTCCTAATAAAATAAATCCATGTGCTTCTGCTATAATCATCTATGAAAGATACAAAATATACAGATTTGGAAATTGAAGGAACACTAACTGGACCAAATATATCAGAATGAATAAGATCCAATACAATAGAAGACTTATGAGAACTAGAGTAAAACTGAACATGGTTTTGCTTTCCATATATACAATGTTCGCAAAAGTTAAACTCAAGATTACAATCATCTAACCCCTCAATGAGGTTTTCATTTTGTAGGGTTCTAAGAACCTTCTTTCCAATGTGGCCAAATCTCTTATGCCATAACATTGTCTTTTCAGCAAGAAGCTTAACTTCCAAAGCATGAACACTACCATCAAGATTAGATACAACAAATTTCTTCACTGCTAGTTCAAATGGTGGGGATGAAGTGACTGCAACTCTTTTCCTCACGTTAGAAGAACTATTGCATTGTGAAATGCATGCCTCCAGTTGAAACAAAGTACCTCTCCTAGTACCCTTTGCAAGCACCATAGCTCCTCTAGTCATCTTGCATCCTTCTTTTGAAAAGACAACCTACACACCTGCATCATTCAACATACTTACAGAAAGCAAATTCCGTGCAAAGCCTTGGATGTACATAGCCCCAGAGATCCCCTTCACTCGTCCATCAAGGAATTAGATTGAGACTCTTCCATGACCAACAATCTTCAGATGAGAGTCATCACCCAGGTACACTCTTCCACCATCGAACTCTTCATATTTTGTAAACCAGTCTCAATGTGAGGTCATGTGGAATGATGCACCAGAATCTATCAACCACACATCATTAGATGAATGGGTGGCTAGGGCTATATTGAAGGCATCACCATAATCTTGTGACTTGTCAGAATCTGAATCTGCGGCATTCTTTTTCTTCTTTTTCGTTTCCTCTTTGCATTCCTTTCAGAAATGCCCAGTTTTGCCACAGTTCCAACAGAGAGCCTTGGACTTTCCAAGAGATTTAGATCTCCCACGAGATTTGGATCTACCCTTCTTAGCTTTCTTGTCCTTCTTTTTCCCTTTCTCCCTGGGTCTTCCATGAACTGTAAGAGCCTCTTTGGCTATCTAAGAAGACTTTCTCTGCATCTCTTGAGATAAGAGTGAAGATACCACTTCATCCATTTTGAAAGTGGATGTGGTGCTCCCAATAGCCATGACAAGATGATCCCATGAGTCCAGCAAAGAACAGAGCAATGTCATACAACAATCCTCCTCCTCCATCTTCACACCAATGGATGTCAATTATGCAACTAACATTTTAAAAGCATTCATATGATCTGCAATAGATCCTCCGTCCTCCATTTAAAGAGAATACAACTTCTTTCTCAAAAAAAGTTTGTTCACCAGGGATTTGGCTTGATAAACATCTCCCAACTTCTTCCAAAGTAAGTTTGTAGTCTTCTCCTCATGGACATTTAATAGGACAGAATCAGAAAGACTCAATCTTATGAGACACTTAGCCTTTCAATCTTTGAGATCTCAATCAGCTTGAGACATTGCCATAGGTTTTGTGCTGCTAATGGTTTCCCATAGGTCTCGATCAACAAGCATGTCTTCCGTCTTAAGCTTCCACAGCTCAAAATTTGTGCCATTAAACTTCTCCACCTCTATTCTTCTGGATGTGCTTGCCATCTACTTTCTACAGCAAGGTTTTAGAATACTCTACACAAAGTCCCACTCAAATCTAAGATTAGCTCAAAAAACTCCTACCCAATATCTAAGACCAAAACTGGATAGGATCTGATACCAACTGAAAGGAAGCTAGGTGTACGGAAATTACTTCCTACACTAATCTAGAGAGGAGAGTGAAGTGCAAATTCATTTTAAACTTTACAATTACAGAATTATTAATCCAACAATAGAGATATTTCAGCAATACACAACACAAGAATGTAAGACAGAAGAAGAGAGAGACAAGATATATCGTGGGGAAAACCCTTATTGTGTGAAAAACCCCACACTCCAAAACCTGCACAATGTATTATCAAAACTAGAATGGTTTACAATACACTTGCAATGCAAGCTCTCAAGATTCTTCGACACTCGTATCTGGAGACAATCTGGTAGCATAACATTATCTATTAATCACATAATACATCTCCTCTCACAAGCACCTATTTATATAGAAAATATAAGGTAAAAATGAGCCCATATTGAGATGGGCGTCCAACATGGGCTCATGGCCCAAAATCCACACCTAGGGACACATGTACAACATTGTAGAATGTTTATGACACTTGTCATATCACCCCATCTCAAAGAGGTTGCCTATTCCCAAGTTGGGCAATGATAGATACTCTTACGACACTTACAACCGTCATAGTTGTCATATCTGAAAGGAAGCTAGGTGTGCGGAAATCACTTCCTACACTAATCTAATGAGGAGAGATGTATGCAAATTTAATTTAATTCTTACAACTACAGCAACATAGAACATCTAACAGAGATATTGCAGCAATACACATACACACAGAAAGTAGACAGAAGAGAGAGAGAGACAAGATATACATGGGGAAAACCCTTACAGGTGAAAAACCCCACACTCCAAAACATAGCTCAAATGTATTATAGTAAACAATAATAGATTACAATATAGTTTTATAGCCAATGCTCTTTCAGGAGTCTTCGAATGTCAAAGCTAGAGATATTCTGATAGCATAACAGTACTTGTACCAAAGTTATATATCTCCCATCCAAGTACCTGTTTATATAAAGTTTACAAGGCAAATATGGAACCTTCTAGGGATGGGCGTCCATCTTGGACTCATGCCCCAAAATCCACGCCTAAGGACACTTGTCCAACATCCCATCCCGAAGTGGGTGCCTTGTCCCAAGATAGGTTACGACAGATGCTCTTACGCACCTTACAGCTGTCATAGATCTGTCATACACTGACTAAAAATATCATATTCCTCTTACATGTCATAACCTCCCTTGACTGCCCAAAGATGCCTTTCTCTCATGTAAAGATACTCACTGACACTTGTCATTAATTAAAAATCATTTGAGGTTTTAGGGGCGTTGCCCCTGAGCCCCCACGAGGGTGCTGCCCCTAGACCCTGCAAGGGGCTATGCCCCTTGACCCTGTCTTGTGGGCGCTGCTCCCAAACCCCTATTAATCATTCAAGGGGGAAACCACGACTGCCAAAGTCACCAAAATTTACCCTACTGTATATACACAAGGTGCTGACTATGCCAACTCAACATGGGATAAATAAATACAACATTAGGAATTTGCAAAGGTTAAGACACCTTAATACCCAACAATATCTTATAGTTGTAAGAGAATTTATCATACACAGGCTATAAATAGCATATGCTCTTACAACTTGTCATAACCCTCCTTAGGGTACCCAAAGATGCCTTCTTCCAAGATACTTTGTGACACATGTCTTCACCTATCATAGAATCTGCTATTTTCAACTCTTACGCGTCATATATTTGTCATAGGAATCTGTCATAACCGTTTCGGTCAATATTCCCTTACACACTATACAAGATGCCGACACATGGAAAAATATTCCTTCCACCATATATGGGATGCCTATCCTCCATGTGAGGACAAAATAAAAACTTGCTTGTCACCTTCCACATCATCTCCCAGTAATCGACAAGTCACATGCCAAGTTACTAGATGTTAGAGCACGGTAAACAAGAAAGTTACTGCACAGTAAAAATTAATTACCACAGTAATAAGTAAATGTCAGAAATTACCAAGGTTGAGACACCTCAATTCCCAACAGCTTGAAGGGCCTAGCAACCTGTAAACAAGCGCAGGGTGGAATCTGGTGTGTGCTTATTAAACTACATGCAATCTAACTAGAATGCAACATCTCATTAACATGACATGGCAGGGAAAAATAATGCACAACTAGGCAAATAAACCATCTATTTCACTGGTACACACATCTATTTCAATGTAAATTCACTTTGGCCAAAGTATTAACCATTTTAATGGTGTGTAGGTTTTGAAAAGAAAACCTACTTTCCTGTTTCCCCATGTTCGGCACCCATCCTGGAAGGCAACTTTCCACAAGGCATAAAAACACAGAAAAAATCAAAAAGCCCATCTCACTCCACGCATCATTTTTACAAGGTTAAAGTAGATAAAACTCATTACATGCATGAAAAATTACACGAGAAGAGAATTCACTTAAGGGAAAAAAAATTAACCGTCATTGGTTTCCATATGTAGTTAGTTTCCTTGAATAATACACAGTTTGATTTATCAAATTTATCTATCATGTTCATGAATTTGTTTCATTTTTCATTGTTGCAAGTTAATTCAAGGTTTATCTTCCATGACTAAGAAAGAGGTTTCAACAAGTAAGTTGTCACAAAGAGGTATAGGTGTTTCTTTATATAATTGTAAGGTTCTAACTATACTTGAACACTATACTCATAATTATTGGGTTATATGAAATTAACAATCCTCATAGGGAAAAATAGTATTAGATCTATTAAAAGATAACATTCAAGATCAATAGTTAATTATAATTTTGTAAGTTAGTTTTGTTCTATGCTGAGAAAAAGAAACCTAACGCATGTAAATATATTTAATATATATATAAGAACAAAAAAAATAGGCCAGTTCTTTAGTCATTAAGAAAAAATAAAAATTAAAACAAAGGGTCTTACAGGTCCAGACCAATTTTAGAAGGTCGGCAAAAGAATAACAGGTCAAGTAGTTGTTGTCATAATATAGGCCGTTGGCAAGAAGTGGCCTCTTAGATCTACATACAAGTCATTAGTTACACTAAGCAAGCTGAATCCACAATAATAGAAAAGCCAATTGAAATCTAAGACATGCCAAACTTATATATATCTGAGGTCAAGTAAAGAGAGTGAGAGTCTAAATGCGGTAAGAGTAATGGTAATGATACAAGGGAAAAGGCCGATCTTAAACAAGGATCAGGGAATTAGTATAGATGCGAGTCCAAATCTAGAAGATGATCCCAAGAAAATAAAAGTAACTTTTTATCTGCAAGGTAGCCGATCACAGCACCCAGCGTTGTAATATCAGAGACTGTTGTTGATAGACAAAATATAGAAGGATGAATATAAGAGTAGAAGACTGGGTACAGATATAGAAAAAATTGTTCAGTGTGTCTCTGCTGAATCACAAACCATAATGGGTGGTCATTTAGACTTTGCAACGACAGGTTTCAAGGCAGTTACACTTTCTTCGTCAACGTTTAGACCATATCACAGATTGAGGCATAACTGAAGATCGTTGGTCCCAGTAGTAAATTGAATACCCTCAGAGACCAATCTCAACAAAGACAACCGTAGATTGAATACCTTTAGTGAAGAAGGCCAACTAAAATAGTGGCTCACGTTTAAAGAAAAATTTGCAAGTTTTTTTTTAAAACACAGGCATACCCGATCTATAGTTTTTTTTTAAGGTTAAATAAATAAAAAGATAACTTCATTAAATAGGCCAAGAGATAAGGAGAGGCCACTCACGCTGAGAGATGGTTGACAACAAACTATAAAATAAAAGGTCTAAGCATTGAAAGACATCCACCAAGGGCCCTCATGGCCGTTCTAAGATCTGGTGAAGGAAAGATAAAATCAATTTATCAAAAAGGAGGGCGCTTCAGGAAGAGTTTAAGGTTGAAAAGAATTGAAGCATGTTCAAAAGAGAACCAATCTACAAATGAATGACAAGCCACTGATATAAAACCAAGAGGTTCGGCTAACACAAAAAATGGTGATCTATAAAGAAGATAACCGGATGCTTCAAAGTTTGGCTCTAAAAATAAAAAGGAAGGGGTCGAAAACACTCAGATCTAAAGATCATAGACTTACAATATTCTTGAGCTCGAGAGGTACAGTTTTGTCATAGTTTATTGCATAAAAGATAACATAGAAATTGAGGAGAACCTGTTTAATTTGTTGTTGGGATGTCAACGAAGATCCTCCCTTCCTTAGTGCCCACTGAACTCTCTCCAAGCTCTACTCGACCCTGTGTCTTCCAATGTTTCTCTACTCTATCATCTATGCTAGATGATTTCTTTCTACCTTCTTTCTCTTCAGATCTTCCTCTGTGTGTGTCCTTTTAGCTATATATTTCTCTTTTTATCATATCAGAACCCTGATTTCTTTATTCCTTTCTTGTCATGCAGAATTTATCTTTATTAAAACTAAGGATCGAAGTTGGGCTTCTTTGCATGCATAGCCTGTTTAGCTTCATTTTTTCTATTTAATAAAGATGAGTCCCATTTTAATATAAACTATATATATATAGATGGTAGTTAATAAAAAATGCATTTTTATTCTTTTACAAATTGATAATATATGATTTATTTATTCTTACTTTTGTTTAAAATAAAAAAATCAACAATACTATTTATATAGAAGAAAAAATATGCTATTTTAAAAAAAGCACTTAATTTTCATATAATTTAATATTCTTATTTATTTCCAATTACAAAGTTCTAGACTTATAGTAATTAGCCACCAATACTATATATATATAATATTTGCTACCATTATCCAAAAAGATCCAAATAACAAAATGGGTTCATTTAGTTTTTGAACGAGATAGGTATCGAAAACAAGCATGGAGTCATGCAAAAAAATGACAAAATCAAATGAAAGATGATAGATAATAGCCACATATGCATGTGCCAAGAAGAGCATTTAGCCAACTAGTCAATCAATCAAGAATGAAATTCTACGTGAGTGTGTGTATAAGGACACTAGATAAAACCCATCGATTATTGCCAAGCGACTATGTCCCCTCTTCCTGAGCCATGTTCTTGCCTTTGACAACCTACAGTCAAACCCACTCACTTTCCACCATCAATAGGTTAGTTCCAGAAATATAGCTGAAGTGACATAATCATAAGCTAAATAATATATCCCTATCAAATATCACCAATTAGTGTACAATAGTCTTATGCATTAATGTAATGAAATCAAACACAAGGTCTAAGACGTGACATTGTGAGAGATCTGCCAAAGATAATCAAGTACTGTTGTTTGTAGGGAATGTCAGAAAGAAAACAAGAAGAAGCTTCAAAAGCAAGGATTAGTCATCTATCGGACTATTGGAGTTGGTGCATACAAATCTGTGTGATCCTACCAGAGTAAGGAGTTTTCAAGGTGAAAGGTATTTCATGTTACTTATTGATGATTTCTCTAGAATGACTTGGGTCACTTTTCTTAAAGAAAACTTAGAACCCCTAGATAAGTTTAAATATTTTAAAGCAATGGTTGAGAATGAATTGGATATGAAAATCAAATGTTTGAGGTCTGACAGAGGTGGAGAGTTTAATTCTAATGAGTTTAACATGTTTTGTGAGAATCATGGGATAAAAAGGCATCTATCTACTCCTAGAACTCCTCAGCAGAATGGAGTGGTTGAAAGGAAGAACAGGACTATTTAAGAAGCTACAAGGACAACGATAAAAGAAGAAGCCCTATTGGAAGTCTACTGGAGAGAAGCAATGCATACTTTTGTCTACATACAGAATAGAGTACATGTGAAAGCAAATGACACAAAGACTCCCTATGAGCTATGGTATGGAAGGACTCCCACTGCTAGGTATTTTAAATTTTTTGGAAGCAAATGTTATATCAGAAGAGATGAAGAACTACGAAAGTTTGATGCAAGATGTGATGAAGGTATTTTCTTTGGATACTCTAATAAAAGCAAAGCTTACCGGTGCTATAATAAGAGGCTAAGAAAGATTGTTGAAAGTTCTAATGTTAAGGTTGATGAAGATATACAGAAGTTTTTATAGATTAATGGATATAATCAGATGAGTCTTCTTGCGGAGAAGAAAAGACCAAAGAGAAGGAAGTATATGTTGAAGCTCAAGAAACCATAGAAAAAGAAGTACAAGTTAAAGAACAAGAAGCTCCGAAAAGAGTCCCTAAAACTCCCAAATATTTGCAGAAGCATCACTCTGAGGATTAGATCATTGGTGATAAGAGCAAAGGTGTATTGATAAGAAGAAGAGCTATAGAAGAACAGGTAAATCTATGCATACTGTAGACATTTGAAAATGGTCACAACCACTTTCATCCACCTACACAGTACAACCCTAATCCACCCGCATCACTTCATCCAATCTAATTATTAATTAAATAATTTTTAATTATTTAATTAATTTATTTTGTGCCTTTATCATATTGTAAAAATCAAATTCCTCTACTATAGTTTGAAAATTAAATATTTTTGACTATAGCTCTTTCCAAAAATTAAATAAATTATCATATTATTTAATTACCTATTTTGTTCTACCGATAAGGGCGTGATTCGGTGGTTAAGTCACTCAGTTGTAGTGGTGGCCACCAGAGTTCAAACCCCCACTGGACCAATGATCTTGCAGGCTTTACGCCTTCGCTGGGCCAACGAGCTCATGGGTTTTGAAGTATTCTTGCTAGGGGATGAGCTCCCCTATGTTGTGGCCTCACCGGTTCATTGCTCCGGGCAAAAGCATTCATGTGGAGCCGAAGGGCGTGTCGCACTAGCATCACCGGTCATGTTAAAAAGTTTACTAGGTGCATTTTTTTAAAAAAAATTCTTATTTTGTTCATTTTTTATTACTTTTTGTAATCATCATTATCTTCTTCTAATCCATGTGCACATGAATTAATTTTAATTAATTCATCATTACAAACCCCCATGTTTCTAGAAGTCCACTTGTCATCCAATGTACATGTTTGTACATGACAAGTGGTACTTTGGAAGCATGGGCAAATCTTCCAAATTGAATACATCTGTCCTATTTCTTCCACCTCACTCCATGTGTCACTATTCATTTCAATTTAAAATTCCATGTGGCACTATTTGAACACTATTCTTCTAATTTTAAATTCTACTTGTCCTCTCCATGGAATTTAATATTCCTCGCAAAGTCCAAACCTTACCTTTTCATAAATGAGTCCTTACATGTCATACACCTACTCAATCCTAGCCATCCATCCATTCAAACTTGCAATCTCATCCATTGATCATCCCTTGAATCTTGGAGCAAACTTCTCATCTAATCCAATCATGCCATTTGTCCAATTCTCCTTGCTTGAGGATCCCCAAGCAATCTCAACCTTTGATCTTCCAAATTGATCCTAGCCCTTCAATCCCATCCCCAAAAATCTATAAATTAAGGTCTCCACCTCCCATTTCTAACAAGTCATTTTATGCAAAGTTATTCTGCCAATTTAAGTGCTCACATTCACATAACATTAGTGCAATCATAAGTAATTTAGCTTAGTCATATTATCATATAGAGTAGATCACTACTTATGTGCTTAGATAGGGTGCAATTTAGATAATTAGTGCATTAGTAGTTTAAATCAATCTTGAGGTCACTTGGACTTGCGATTGGGTGCATTTTAGGTTGAATTTGCATCCATTTAGGATCTTATTTTCATAGGTTAGACACTTACTTTCAAAAGTTGAACCTAAAATAGTTATTGAGTCATGCAAGGATGAGTATTGGATCAAAGCTATGGAAGAGGAACTAAGTAGATTGAGAAGAATCAAACTTGGGAACTTGTCCCAAGACCTGAGAACAAGAATGTGATTGGAACTAAGTGGGTTTATAGCAAATTATTGAATGAGAATGGAGATGTGGTAAGAAACAAGGCAAGACTTGTGTGTAAAGGTTACTCACAAGTGGATGGAATAGACTATGAGGAAATGTTTTCTCTAGTGGCAAGAATGGAGGCTATTAGGATGTTTCTGGCTTATGCAACACATAAGGATTTCAAAGTATATCAAATGGATGTAAATTCTACTTTTTCGAATGGTGAGTTGGAAGAGGAAGTATACATAGAACAACCAGATGGATTTCAGTTGTCAAACAAACTAGACATGGTATGCAAATTGAAGAAGGCATTGTATGGACTGAAGAAAGCTCCCATAGCTTTGTATGCAAGGTTAGACAAGTATTTGTTGCAGTAGGGATTCAGTAAAGGGTCTGTTGATAGTAATTTGTATATCAAGGTAGGCAAAGATCAAATCCTGATTGTTGAAGTCTATGTGGATGGCATAATCTTTAGTGGAAATGAAGGTATGTGTAAGAACTTTGCAGATGAGATGTAAAAAGAATTTGAGATGTCAATGTGTGGTGAGATGAACTTCTTCTTTGGGCTATAAATTAATCAGATTGATAAGGGTATTTTCATTTCACAATCAAAGTATGTCAAGGAGCTATTGAAGAAGTTTGGAATGGAATATTCTAAACCATTTTGTACCCCCATGATAGCTAGTTGCAAGCTGAGTAAAGATGATGAATCCCCTAAGGCTAATCAGAGCAAATATAGATCAATGATTGGAGGACTACTATACCTAACTGCTACTAGACCAGATATCATGTATGTAGTCTATCTTGTGGAAAGATTTCAAGTAGATCCTAGAGAGTCACATGTCATGGCAGTAAAGAGGATATTTAGGTATTTGAAGGGCACTCTAGACCATGGTTTGTGGTATCCCAAGAACAATGACTTTACCCTAAGTGCCTATATAGATGCAGATTGGGCTGGATGTGTAGATGATAGAAGAAGTGCAAGCGATGGTGCATTCTTTTTTGGAAATAGAGTTGTATCTTGGCTAAGCAAGAAGAAGGATTCAATATCCTTATCTACTGTGGAAGTAGAGTACATTGCAGCAGCATCTTGTTGTACACAGGTGTTATGGATGAGACAAAATCTGAAGGATATCAAAGTTAAGTATGATGATCTAATTCCTATCTTCTATGATAATACTAGTGCTATTAAAATTTCAAAGAATCTAGTGATGCATTCAAGGACAATGCATATTTCTATCAGGTATAACTTTCTGAGAGAGAAGGTTGCAGAGAATAAAGTGAAGCTTAAGTATGTGTTTACAAAGGATCAGGTTACTGACATTTTCACCAAGGCTCTTCCTACGGATACATTTGAGTATCTCTGAGAGAATTTAGGGGTTATTCCCTCTTCTTTTAACTAGATGCATAAGGAAATGCATTAGTTGAGTGTAATTCAAGATTCATTCTTTTATGGAGTGATGATGGAGATTACCTCTCAAGGGGAACAGGTAGTGGTATTGGTGATTGTTGTAGTCAGGAGGAGTAAGAGTTGATATAGACTGGTGTGTACCCCTAAGGGGGAGTATTCAGAGTAGTTAAGATCAATGCAAGTATGTGCAGTGTCATAATCAGGGGGAGAAAGCTTGAGAAAGATGTGTCACCCTTTTCCATTGATGTCAAAGGGGGAGAGAGTTCATGTGAAAAACAAAGGGAGAAAAAGAGAGTAAGATGTATAAAAGAAAGGGGGAGAGTGAGATTGGGGTAGATTTTTGTCATGATGGTTTTTCACATCATATGTTGCCATCAATGACAAAGGGGGAGATTGTTCCATGTAAGTTCTAATCGGTGTTGTCAATGATGTCAACATGTTTATGTTGTCATTGGTGTTAACTGTGTCTTCTGATGTTTCTGTTGTTGTTTGATTGAGTTGTCATGTTAAAGTGATTTGAATGGATTTTAGAGGAGCTGATGATGTTAGTAGATTGTCCCTATAGTTGGATTTCCAAGCGCTTTTCAGAAAATTTGATTAATACTGGAAATAATGTGTTGAAGGAGTCTTCTGGCTTATAGACTATTGTTCGTGTTTTTTCTCCACATTTCTTCTATGTTGGAGACCTAAATGTGCAGATTGGATATGTTGTTGAGAAGTGTTTGAAGATGCTAAATCTAAAATTTGATGCTCTGGATTGCTATACAATGGAAGTTATGTTCACCAGTTTGAAGACAGTATTTGACAATGTTTCTGAGTTGTGCAAAGGTGTCTAGGAGAAAGTATTTTGCTCCACATTTCTCCATAGAATGGTCTTAGGTGATGTGGTTTTGGATATGTAATCATAAGGTCCTTATCTATCTTCATTCAAGAGGGTTTGTGATTTGGTGCTCTGGAATGAAATTTTTTGTGTAGTAGAGTTCGACAGTGTTATTTGTGAGTATATAGTGAACCTTCTTCAAGTGAAATTTGTTGTGACTGAATTTGTTTGTTCTCAGGTGACTTCAAGTTGTTCATGGATATTTCTAGATTGTGTTAAAGCTCTATACCTAATCTGCAAGTTATGGTTGTGATCATGGAAGCGTGTGATGAAGAATTCTCTATGTTTACATTATTTGGCCAACCTTGAATGATTGTGCTGATTGAGGAGTTGATTTGATGACTATATGAGTGTGGTGTAGCATGCTTGGATGGATTTAGGTCCAAGATAAGGTGTAAGGTAGTTTTCCTTCATTCCTTTGTACCGTAGAATGTTTAGGTCCAGACCTAATTCACATATTGTGTGTTTTCCGACCTTGGAGAATGTTTCAAGGATTGAAGATTGTGTTGCTGACCTTGGAGATTGATTTCAAGGTTGATGGAGGTATAAATAAGTTTCAAGAGTTCATGTGTGCGAGTGTGGGTGATGGAGGTGAGGATTGTGACATGAAGTTGATTAAAGCATAAAGAACTATCATGTGTTAGGCAACTGGATGTAGTGAGCAAAAGGTGCCTACTATCTTTCAATATAGATGTGAAGGTGATGTTTGTTGTGCTTCATTGGAACTGAACCCATGCATGTGTCAGATGCAATTATATCAGTTCATCCTTGGTAGTAAGCCTTTTCTTCTTTCTTCTTTCTCTGGATAGTGAGTCCTTGGCAATGAGCCTCTTGTAATTAGGTATTTCTACTACTTTATATTGTGATTTAATCCTCACCATGGTTTTTCCCTTTTAGGGTTTTCCACGTAAAAATTTGGTGTTCTCTTGTGCATGGTGTTGATGTGTTTAAGTTTTTGTTATCTGCATTTCATGTTTGATCTTCATAATAGATTAAGGGTTTAAGTGAACTGATGTGGATGTGATTATGTTTATGAGGGTTTGAAATTTTTGATACAACTAATTCACCCCCCCCTCTCAGTTGTCTTGTGCATTCAACAGGCTCATCATTCCATGTAATATCCTACCCCCTTTTCAGCATTTTGGATATTGGCCTAGTAGTCTCTACAAAATTAGTGACAAATCTTCTTAAGAAGTTTACTTGCCCAAAGAAAGACTGAATCCCCTTGATACTCTTGGGTATTGGGATTCTCTCAATAGCAGCCACTCTTTCAAGATCAATCCTTATTCCTTCTGTAGAGACAATATGGCATAAAATTTTCCCCTTTGTTACCCCAAATACACATTTCTTGGGGTTAAGGGATATGCTAGATTTCATACACCTTTTAAAAATCTATTCCAAATGGGAACAATGATCTTGCTCCTTTTTGAGTAGGCAGTCAAAGCATCCTGATAAACCACCATTATCAAATTTATAAGGTCAGAAAATGCTACATCCATAGCCCTCTGAAATGTGGCTCCTGCATTTGTCAATCCAAAAGACATTCTGATGTATACATAAGTGCCCCATGGAGTGGTAAATGCAATTTTATATTGCTCAAATTCTTTGACCATTACTTGGATATATCCTAAGAAGCCATCCATCATTGATAGGAGTTCACATCCAGTTACTCTCTATAACATAGCTTCCATATTGGGCAAAGGATAATTATCCTTTAATGATGCCATATTCAAGTTTCCAAAATCTATACAAAGTTTAATATCTCCATTCTTTTTCCTCATAGGAACTAAGTTTGAGACCCAAGTTGAATACCTAATAGGCTTAATTATTCCCTCTCACTTAGCTTGGATAATTCTTGTTGCATCTTTTGTCTTAGGGTGGGGTTTATAGGTCTTTGTTTCTACCTAAAAGGTTTTGCATCTGGCATTAATGGGATCCCATGTTGAAATAAATCTTCTCTATACGCTTTAAGATCCTCATAAGAGCATGCAAAAACTATTTTATGTTTCCTAAGTAGAGAAATCAACATTGCCTTGATCTTGGGGTTTAGGCACTTACCTACATAAAAAAGCTTGGGTTGTGCTTCTGTTCCCACATTCATTTCTTCAAGATCATTCTAGTGTACTGGTGTCAATCTTGTAATTTGTGTGTCATTTGTATAAAATGCCATTTCTAGGGCAACTAATCCCCTTGGAATCTTATTTGTCTTTAGCTAGATAATCTTGTTCCAAACACAGTTTCCTTTCTATCTACCTTTTCTAAAAATTCTTGGAAATCAATCTCCTGTGCCCGGTATTCATCCATGTAGTTCATGAATTTATACAAGTATTGATCATCATTGAAAACCTACCAGTGGTAGTTGTTATCTGTAACAGAGGGTCTTGTTAGTATTTCCACCTTTGAAATCCCTACCAAAGTTACATCTGCAGATTTGACTACAACGTTAGCCAAGAAATCAGCCATCACATTTTTACTTCACTCTATCCAATCAATAGAGAAAGCATCAAACTCTTCTACTGCATCCCATGAAACATTTTGGTACTACTTCAATCTTCTATTTTTGGAAGCATATCTGGGTCTAATCTGGGAAACTACAAGTTTAGAATCCCCTAAGACCTTAAGCTTTTTGACTCCATGTTTGAGAGCCATCTTTAGACCTAGAAGCAAAGCTTCATACTTAGTAACATTATTTGTGCATTCAAATCCCAATTTAAAATGTGACTTGAATGTTTGTCCAAAAGGGGATATTGTTGATAACTGAGAGGGGGGGTGAATCAGTTATCCTAATATTTCAATTTTCTATGCTTTCTTAATAGTTAATGCAACATGGGATTAAATAAGCAAGCATAATCATGAAATGGAAATAACACCAATACACATGACACAATGATTTTGACATTTTAAGGGAAAAAACAATGGGGTGATTAACCCAAGATATTATTCTCTGTTAGAAGAATAGATAGAACAAAATGGCACTTGCCAATTAGGGCTTACTACCCGAGCACACTGCTCATAAGAGGCTCACTGCCTACAAAAGACTTACTGTCTACAAGAAGAAAACTTGAACTGATGAGAGGCATCCACACATGCTGAAGTTTAGTTCTGGTTAAGCTTAATAGACTGATCTACTACACTTCATTCTTACTCTCCTTAAGTGCTGCTGTCCTCTTACATTCCAAACCCATTTTTTGCCTTATATACTCTTCTTCTGCTTTTATTCATACTTCCAAAAATGCACCACCACTGCTTCACATCTAAATCCATCTTGTATATATATCCGCACAAGTGATTTCAACACTTATCTAGTCAGCATCTGGAATAGTCAATATTATCTCAAACTCTGGTCTGTCGGTTGAATCCTTGCATACCAAGTAATGCGGATCAAGGATATGCATGTAGAAGTCTTCAATCATGTTAGCCAATCATGAATGATACCTCAAGAAACTTAGTTATTAGCAATATCTCTTCCAGATTTGAATCTGACACTCTGTCAGTACAGTTCTTCCTCTGTCTACTCAGTCAATCAGGAACCCAACACTCAAGTGCTCATATCTCTTCACCCTTCCATCACCGAAGGCTAAATCCTTGGAATCTATTAGTTAAGGTACTCCTCCTGACTTCACCGAAATTGCACTTCACTGAAATACTTCCTCTGAGAGATTCGGACCTGACTATCAGACCTTGCTGACTGCTCTATTCTTGCTTACCGGATCATAACACTTCTTCAATCTGACTTCCGATAGAGACTCATCATGTCTTGCAGATGTGTGGAATAACCTTTGTTGCCATCAATGAAAACATTCATGAATCCATATAGTGTCTCTTGCCAACAATCTCCCCCTTTGGCATTGATGGCAACACTTAGTGAAAAATGACTAAGTGTCACACTATACTCCCCCTTGGCTGATGCTCTGTCTCTATGTACATTTTCTAGAGCTCCCCCTTGGCTGGATTCCTCATTTTTCACTGCTCATCACTCCCCCTTTGACATCAATGGCAAAGGGTGGGGTCCGCACACCACAATTTTCAAAAATTAATCTATACTTAGTCGCATAAGTATATCATCCGGTTGTACTCTACATATACGTTAGTATATCTACAAAAGTGGTTTTCAATTGTACAACTTCAGTTGCCCAACTCAGCTTCATCCTGTCCAAAATTGATATGTGACCACTCAACAGGAATGCAAAAGCTTCTACCTTCTTCAGATCTGTCGGATCATTTGTCTTGGCTGTGGTTTGAGCATCACTTAGGGCCTCATGCATGGCCTCTAACTTAGGAATGATTATTCTTCTAAGTTCATTTAACCTGTTGATTCTATTTTTCTTTTCTTTCTCTAGCTTCTTAATTTCATCCAAGACTGCAATAGTCTGACATTCTTGATTTACTATGGATGAGGTAAGTGGATCAAAATTTTGAGAAAGTTTTGCTAGTTTGATTTCCTATTCTTTCATTTTCTTCTCGATCTCCATTGTTGCTTTGGACCATGATAGACAAAATTTATATATTTCCCTGCCATCTTTAAGAGCATTTTCTAATCTCTTTATCCCTATATCCATATTTCTTCTATCATTTGATATTAGACTTAGTGCTTCAGAGAATCTTTTATCCAAAAACTCTTTCCGGACCTTTTCCTCATCTGATTTCTCTAAGGACTCAAAATGAGTGTTGATTGAACTAACAAGAGACTTAAGATTACCTAATGAGGAAGTCAATGAATCCTTTAGAAAGGATGGCATGACCTTTTCAAGCACATTGGATGCAGCTTCTATTAGCTCATAGTCTTCCATGTGAGACTTTAGGAGTTTTTCTTTTGCCTTTCCATTAGAAAATGAAGCTATCTTCATTGTTTGTACCAGGGAAAGAGAATCAAAATCAAATGGTCCTAGTAGAAGTTCTGGTTCATCAATCTCCATTGTCTCTTTGTTTAAGAATTCTTTGACAATTTCTACAGTGTCTCTTGCCAGAGACAGAGTTTTCTTTTCTTCTGCAGTCTTAAAGTTGTCATCTTCTTTTCCCTTCACTTCTTTTTCTTTCTCCTCTATTCTTTCTTCTCCTTTGGATCTGGAGTTAGCAGGGGAAACCAGAGGAGTAATGTTTGTTTGTTCATGGGCCACCTCTTCTAAAGTAGAGGATTCCAAGCCCTTATCTTTACCGATGTCCATTACTTCTTCTGTCATTGCCTCAGTAGATCCTTCTTCTACACTTGTGGCCGAGGGATCAACACCCAAGTCCTCTATAATAGGAATGTTGAATCTTGAGTATGCATTCCAGAGGATCTCTTCTATCTCTTTTGCTACTTTGTCAGTTTCTCCGAGCATAAGTTGATTCATTCTTGCTTTGCTCCGGAACTCATCCTTGCAGTCTTTGAAGATCATATTCATTTGCTTTGAATCAATTGAAGGATATGGCTGAATGGCTATCTATTCTTGGATCTCAAGATCTTTTGCCATAGCATTATTCTTTCTTATTTCTAACTCTTTCTCTAGGATTTTGGAAATAAGAGATATAATTTCAATAAAAGCCTTATTGTAGATATTCAGATACTGGACTGCTGCATCTTGCAAGATCTTTTGGTCAGCCTCATTATAATAATCATAGAATTCAGTCATTGGTTGAAGGTTTCCATCCACAATAATTGATTTGATGACATCATCTAATGATAGAGTGGGCTTTTCAACAAACTCTTCTTCCATTTCTTCCTTGTCTTCACCGGTAGAGGGTTCACCAAAAACTTTCTTCTTCATCATCTTCTTGATTTCTTCATCAGATTCTATCTCTTCTTCATCTTTCTAACTGAAATAAGACCTTGTGGCCTTTGTCTTAGTTCTTTTCTCTGCTCTACCAGATGATTTTGCTTTCAGTTTTGATGCCTTTGAGGTTTTAGTAGGTGCAGACCTCTTAGAGGATCTGGTCTGGGAGGAGGCTTTTATCGGATCACTTTCCTTTTCTATTTCTTCCTCCTCTTTTTCTACACTTTCCATTTTTTCTCTATGTGCATCAAGTGCTTCTTTTGAGATTCCATGCCTCTTGGTAACTTCTTCAACTTCCCTTCTTACTTTCCTCTTGATTTCAGGCTGTCAAAGTTCTACATGGATCTTTACACTCAATTCTTCAAAGGTTCCAAACCTTTCTGCCTTGGGATCCTTTGGTTGACTCAGCATGTGCTGAACATGCAACTCCATGATGTTCTCATCCACCTCATACCCCATTGGCATGATCCATACTGTTCTTGGTTCCACTACCTCCATTATACACTAATCAGTCTCTACCATAAAGCATATTGTGTCTTTGTATTTCTCAACTAGAGATTGGGGAATTCTCTCTCTAGCTTGCATCATGTTCTGAAAGTTTTTGAAGAAACCCTAGAGAGCTGTGTTTTGTGCTTTGTCATCACCAAGTCCATGTAAATAATCCCTAATTTGTATGGCAACTAGTCTATCATTCTGCCATACCCATCCACTAGATCTAGGTATCTCATTCATAAAGTAGAAGAATAGATAGAGTATTAGGCCACCAAATTTGAAGGAATTCTTCTTATCCTTTATCTTCTGCAGGTTCTCCAAGAGTTGGTTTAGAAGGAGCTCACAAAGGTCATAGTCTACATTTTTTCTCAACATTTCATAGGCAGTGTAGATAGCAGTTCCAAGTACTGAATTCTCCCTGCTAGAATGATATATCTTGCAGCCAATGATCATGGATGCAAACTTGACATCCGGATCAGTGATGTCATCTATTGTCATTTCTCTTTTGTTAAACCTAGATCTGGTAGCCTCACTTATAGTCTGATTCTTGACAAACTTGAGAGTAGGTATCCCACCAGATGAGTGTAAACCAGGAACTGCCCTAATGGCATCTTTTGTGATCTTGAATGGTCCATTCAACCACATGAAGTTGTCATGTATTCTGCTCAAGACATACCGGACCCATTCATCCTCAGCAAAGCAAGGGAAATGTATATACTGTGCAAAGTGCTTCTCCCGGAGGGCCTTGTATTGGGGTTTGAGCTCAAATGAATCATCTATTAGTTGTTTGTGGTAGATATCCCTTAATTTTAACTCTCTAATTTCTTCAATGTTTGCGTGAATGTAAACCCTAATATCTTCTATATGCAAGACACCATGCAGAACACTGGAAAATGCTCCTAAGGGATCTACTTCCAAGGATTTGTAGGGATGTTTCTTGAATTTGGGGTGAGGCCTATCAGTGATCTTCACAACATTCAGAGTAGACATCTTTTAAAAAGATTTGCAGAGAGATATTTAAGAACGAAAAATACCTTTTGCACCTTTAGGTTTTCACGGAGTGGGCCGGATCGATTTCTGGATGAATTGACTTCTGCAAATGATCTTTGATGGGCTTGAGGAAATTTGTTGCAGAGCTCCTCTTTTCTTCTTCTTAAATGTAGAATGAGCAAATGTTTAATAGGAAGAACCCTTATATTACTCCGCAAACCCTAATACCAAGTTGCAATAAATGCTCGACCTAAGTCATTCTGATTTGCCTTATTCTGATGACTTGAAAAACTGGATCAATCTTGATCTAAACATCTTGCGGATCTTCCAAATCTTAACCATAGGTTATTTGGATGTTTCTCTTATGAACCCTTTAATCCGCAACTCTCCTTGTGCCAGTTCTGGCACTAATTGATTGGCTGGGGGAAAATGGTTTTCTTTGTGTCTCCCCCTGAGCTAGAGCTCACTTTTTAATTTCTGGAAGGAATATTAGCACCAGAGTCTGGTGCGGATCCATTCCCTACATTCTCTATACTTTTCTTCACCCAAATCTTGTTCATCTCACTTTGAACTTCATCCGCATTCACTTTTCATTTTCCCTTGTCTTGATTCTGATTATGATGTACCAGACCTCTTTTGTCCTGATTCTTGCTTCTACAGAATTTGGCAATATGACCAGATCTATTGTAAATTTGGAAAACAACATTTCTTTGTATATTTGATTGATATCCTCTTGATCTGCATTGATTAGCCATATGACCCATTCTATTGCATGCAAAGCATCTACCATTGAATGAATTGTTCATTTGCATATTACTGCATTCATGAGATTTGTGACCATACCTTTTGCATTCAAAACACTGTCCAGAGAAGGATGTATTAGTCTGATTCATTCTCTTTCTGTACTGATTAGCTTTATGACCAAAGTTATTATAGTTGTGGCAGTATCCATTGAAGGATGGATATCTTTGAGCATTAGGCTGCCTTACCGGAAGTCTTCTAGGCCTGTTCCTTGGATTTTCTGATCCAAAATTCTTCTGTCCAGATCCAGAGCTTTCACCTTTTCCTTATCCCAGGCCACACTTGTCATCTACCCTCTTTTGGCTTTCAAGGAGAACTTCAAGTTGAGCAGAGCTTATCTTGAATTTCTCTTTGTATTCATTTGCTATTTGAAGATCCCTTTTAAGAGAGACAATTTGATCCTCAAGTTTTTCTTCATTATCTTTAGCATCTTCAAGATCAGATTCTAGATGTCTGATTATTCTATCCATCTTGTGGCAGTCTTCTAATTTTTACTTAAGAGATTGTCTTAGATCATCTTCAGATTTTCTTCTCTCTTCAATTTCTTGGGTAAACTTCATAACTCCTGATTCCATTTCATGTCTTATCATGATGATTTATTTTGATAACTTTTCACATAACTTAGTTTTCTCTTTCAGATCTCCATTTGTATCATTTGCTTCACCTTGACTTGCCAATTGCTGAAGTAGCTCCTTTTTTTTGCATAGAGAGACTCAGTTTCTCTTTTAGTTCTTTTATGAAATCATCAGCCTGTTTAAGCCTTTCCTTTAATTCATTGACTTCAAAATTTGACTGCTCAAGATCATCAAGGGCAGACTTAAGTTGTTCCCTCATACCATACACATCCATTTGAATTCCTAGATCTTCCTCAAGCTATTAGGCTCTGTTGGGAGGAACTTGGCTCTGATACCAATTGTTGATAACTGAGAGGGGGGTGAATCAGTTATCCTAATATTTCAACTTTCTGTGCTTTCTTAATAGTTAATGCAACATCAGATTAAATAAGCAAGCATAATCATGAAATGCAAATAACACCAATACACATGACACAATGATTTTGACTTGGAAACCCTATTAAGGGAAAAAACCACGGGGTGATTAACCCAAGATATTATTCTCTGTTAGAAGAATAGATAGAACAAAATGGCACTTGTCAATTAGGGCTTACTGCCCGAGCACACTGCTCATAAGAGGTTCACTACCTACAAAAGACTTATTGTCTACAAGAAGAAAACTTGAACTAATGAGAGGCATCCACACATGCTGAAGTTCAGTTCCGGTTAAGCTTAATAGACTGATCTGCTGCACTTCATTCTTACTCTCCTTAAGTGTTGCTGTCCTCTTACATTTTGAACCTATTTTCTGCCTTATATACTCTTCTTTTGCTTTTATTTGCACTTCTGAAAAAGTACCACACACCGCTTCACATCCAAATCCATCTTGTATATATATCCGCACAAGTGATTTCAACACTTATCTAGTCGGCATCTAGAATAGTCAATATTATCTCAAACTCTGGTCTGTCAGCTGAATCCTTGCATACCAAGTAATGCAGATCAAGGATATGCTTGTAGAAGTCTTCAATCATGTCAGCCAATCATGAATGATACCTCAAGAAACTTAGTTATTAGCAATATCTCTTCTGGATTTGGGTCTGACACTCTGTTGGTACAGTTCTTCCTCTGTCTACTCAGTCAAATAGGAACCCAACACTCAAGTGGTCATATCTCTTCACCCTTCCATCACTGGAGGCTAAATCCTTGGAATCTATTAGTCAAGGTACTCCTCTTGACTTCACCAAATCTGTACTTCACTGAAATACTTCCTTTGAGAGATCTGGACCTGACTGTCGGACCTTACTGACTACTCTGTTCTTGCTTACCAGGTCATAACACTTCTTCAATCTAACTTCTGGTAGAGACTCATCATGTCTTGCGGACATGTGGAATAACCTTTGTTGCCATCAATGACAACATTCATGAATCCATATAGTGTTTGTTGCCAACAGATATGAGCACAATTCTTGCTCCAGAGCCTTCTTTGGAGTAAGTTCCATCAAATTGCATAAACCAGAAGCCATCATCATCTGGGGCTGATTTGGGACCTTGATCTAACTAATTTCCCTAATCAATACTTTTCTGCTCAACTTTGAAATTATCCATAGCAACTTCAAGATAATATACAAGTGATCACCCTCCTCAATAATGCCATCTATTATTTGGGAGCACTTCTTTTCTCTATCCAGTCTCACTTCCTTGCCATCCATGGGAATCATGGCATAAGATGAATCCATCTGGATACTACCACCCATAGTAGAGGCCCATTTTCTATATAATAATATTCCATACATAGGAGGGATGTCTACTACAGTGCTACTCATCTTGTATTCTTTGAGTGGATAAGTTGCAAGTCTAAAACTTATGTCCTTGATTATTCCAATGATAGGAACCTCCGTGGAATCCATAGCAAAACATTCACATAGGCTTTAGTAACTTGTAGGCCTAATATCTCCATGACTCCAAGTGGTATTATATAGGCGGAGGCACCTGAATCGATCATACAATTTTTTACACATCTTCCCTTTATCATTAAGGTGACAAAGAAAGGATCTAAATGAGTAGAGAGTTTGTGTAGAGTGGCTCCCAAATATATTTCTGGTATTTTTGAACTCCATTTTTTACTGTCCTTAGATAGCACCTTTTCTCCTTCAGAGGACTTACCACATTTATTCACTTCCCTAGGCATATCATCATTTATAGTGACCACAACTCTATCCTTGTGTTGTGGTATTCTCATCATTTCCAATAGAGGAACTGTTATCCTAATCTGGCTGAATACATGGGCCATGTCCAATGGAATATATTTGGGGACTAAACTGGCATGAGTTGCATCAGTATTTACAATAGGAATATGAGATGCATTTCCTTTGTCAATTTTGTCTTCTACAAGGATTTTCTTAACATGGTCCTTCTCAACTAATATTCTAGCCTTAGGCTGTTTCCTCATTATCTCCTTGGACTTGTTCTATAGACCCCCATCCTTCTTGGGGTTAGATGTATTCAATTTTTCTTGAATAAAAATGTTGCCTGCATTTCCCATAGTGCTACTTTCTCCCTAAATTTTCTTACTTCTAAGGTTGTAATCACTCCTGACTTGAGAAATCTTTGATGTAGTGAGGGATTTTATTTCTTCATCAGAAGACCTTCTCAATCAGATGGCAAGCTCTTCGCTGTTTAACTAGAGGACATATTTTCTATCCTCATTATTTCTTGGGGGACATTGTTGTTCATATGAGATATTTAATTCTTCCCCTTCTGTTGGGATCCTATTTTCTGAATTCCCTTCATTAGAAGAAACATCATCCTCCACAATATATTCATGATCGAAAATGATATTTATATTATGGCTCTCATAATTTCCCTTCTCATTGTACTCATCATTTGGGTCTACATTGTTAGTAAAAAACAATGCCACAACACATGAAGCAGAAGAATGAGGTGCTTCATACATTGAGCACCATATATTTTCATTCATGGCATGCACTCCTTTCCTCAAAGGATCAGGGGTTTCCTTAGACAAGTTTCCACTATTATTAGGGGGCATTGCCTTTCCATTTTGCCAATTTGTGTTATAAGGTTGATCTGACAACCTCGACATTCTTTCTTGTCTGATAAATGGAGGTTTGTCATTTGAGACTCTTGTCATCTCTGGCCATAGAATTTTTCATTTCTCTAACCTCTTTCCATCACACTCATCAATGAGAGGGGCTTTACTGCCATGTCCTCTTTCTTGAGGAGTAAGTTTTAAGTCACTCCTCTTAGGAACTTTTCCAGATGCTTTTCTGTTGTTCTCAATATGTAAGGCATCCTTACAAGCATCTCTTAGAGTGTGTGGTTTTCGATTTTTTAATTCATATCCCATCTTGGGATCATATGCATTCTAGTAAATTACCAAGCACATGTGCTCATTTGGTCTCATGTAAGGTGGGATTTTATTGCATACCTTCAGGAATCTGGCATTGAAATCATGAACACTTTCATTGAACCCCTTTTGAATATGTGTAAATTCATTTACAAAAAACCATGGGTCAATATTGTCCCCATATTATTCTTTTAAAAACCTCTTAAACTCTATCCAACAATCAATTTTGGCCTCTGGCAAGCTTCTGTACCATTCCCTTGCATCCTCTGTTAACGATTGCATGAATAATTTCATTATTACATCCTTAGCCTCAACTTCAAAGTCATCAATCACATTCAAGAATGTCCAAAAATGATCCTCACTAGATATTGCATTGTTTCCAGCAAACCTTGGGATAGTATTTCTAACTGCATTTTTAATAGGGGTTGGATAACCTGGTATACCAGTAAAATCCAACTACCTGTATCTTGCTAGCTATAGTGGTCTTCTAGCAAAAGGATTTACTAAAGGTTGCCCACCCTGGTTACTTAGATTTATTTGAGGATCCAGAGCATTTTACAAATATTGATGTTGTGGCACATTGATTCTGAACATTTAGTTGAGGATCCCTATTATGCACTATAGGAGGATTTTGGATTTGTACCTTCCTTCCTGCCTAGAGTGGAAATTTTGTCCAGGTATTCTAACATTTAGAATATGCTAAGGAATTTGGTGATGGCTTATAGGTATAAACATTGGAGGGTTATTTGTTGGGGCTTGGATCATCGGATCCTACTGGATAGTGGGCATTGGGCCACTCATTTGCTGCTTATTTGTAGTGGATGTACCAGGGGCATCATAATTATCAATGATGTTTGGTTTATTCATGGCCTGCAATCTTAGGAGTAATTCCTCTTTTCTTTTTAAAGTTTCCATTATGGCCACTCTAAGGCTTAACTCTATAACTTCCCTATCTAATTCTTCATCTGTCTAATTTATGCCAAAAGCTATATTGGCATTGGGATAATCATTGGCTTCATTCCTCTCTTGTTTGTAAATTACTATTGTTATCACCCAACAGAGGTACAAAAAAAGACATGAGATCACCAATGGGAGGGGGAATGTACTCACTTGAATCCTTAGTTCTCCACCGTTGAGTACCAAGCTCCTAATTTAGAGGTTTGTTGGGATGCCCCTGCTGATGTGATATCCTTCCATGCATTTTTATGCTTTGATGTTGGTCTTCAGCTTTTCACTGTTGTCAAAATTTCAATAGAGTTTCCACCAACCTTTAGGGAACTGAATGCAAATGCACTGGAATATATTTGTTGTAAATAACAGGTTTTGAAACTATGGTAAAATACTATTGTGTCTGAATGTAACAACTTTCCAAGTAACAAATATAGATCTTAAAATTTTCTTTTACAAAGTTTTCTACTGGTACGGAGAATATCAGAGTCATCACCCTTTACAGGGAATAATAATGATAATGCACTTATGCAAACTCTAAATACCTATGACAGACTACTAGATAAATCTTGACAAGTTATAGACCAGGCCCTAGTAGAGTCGCTAATCTATTGATTGTTTAAAAATCCCAACCTGATCTCAAAAGAGCAATCTATAGAATAGCCACTTCTAATAATGGATTTACTTTGAGGGATTGGCCAACGAACAAGAAAAGTGGATCTAATCCTTTTCCTCTACACTTCAAGCTCTACAAAACTTAGGAGGGTGATCCTAACGTATTTTTACTTTAGATCATTTAATATTTTCTCAAAATACTGCTTGCAAATAGATATGTACTCTGTAAGATGCTTAAAGAATTACTGGTATATTAGAACAATGGGCTATATCTTCAAGCTTTAGCACAATTCTTTGCAGGAGAACACTAGGATAATTTAATATTCATAACTTAAGACAGGAATAGAAATTCATTTTGTTTTTCAAGAATGAATGATCAGGGAGCTTGTATCAAACAATACTTCTAAAGGAGCAGTGTCTAGTTCATGGGTCACAGAGTCAAAACAAATATATAATGAAGACCTATTATTATCAATATTTTCTCAATTCAATATGAACAATACAATAATGCATTACACTATCATACTTGAAACAATTTCTAAACTAACTCTACATAGAAATCCTTGTAGATATTAACAACATTCAATATTCCCTTAAAGCAATTATTTTACTACTTGAGTAAAAGCCATAAGATGAATACACATACACGGGAAAGACTGTGATGATGAAAAAATGATGCTTGATCAAATATTATTCATAAATGTAATAAAGAGTACATGTTTCAGAGATAGTATAGCTTGAAACTCTGAACAATATATTTATGCTATGAACTGATACTGGTTTACAACAAATTTTGCAAGTATATCAAACTTTGTACTCAAATGACACTTAAACTAAGAAAACCAATTCTATTCTATGTACTGTAGTAAAAAAATCTCTGAGATAATCTAGCAAAAGCCTTGAATTCCCTTTTATAGAATAAGGGAGCAAACAAGCTTCGGGCTACTTGACAAATGTCACATATTCATTTAACAATTGTTACAATAGTAAGATACAAATATAACTGCTCGTGAGGCAGATATTTTATTATGAATCAAAAGTTGTTATACAGTCAGTTTGTAGATCTTTATTTGCTTTAAGAAACACTTTGTTGAAGACTATTAAGATATATCCTTGCTGCTTCTTTCCCATCCTCTTTATTCTTTAACTACTTATTTTGAACCAGTGATATAGATAAAGACAAATAGTACAGCAACCACTACAAGAGATCAGTATCAGTTTTTCCATCTTTGCATATAAAGAAAGACATCATCCTAAGTAATGGCCTCAAACTAGAAAAGCCACATTTGATGGGGCTTGATTTCACCATAATCCTTTTTGATTGGAGGCATTATTCCTGATTTATCATTATCAAAATCCTTAATTATATCTAATGCCTTCTCTTCAAGTTGGTCACAAAACCCTGTAATTCTCTAGCTTCCTTTATTGTAATATATGTTGGCTTGATCTCCCCTGGGGGATCAAGCTAATGGACTGATCCTTTGTACATGCCAAGTAAAGAGGCAGTCCTTGGGATCCATCTATTCAATAGAGGCATAGCATGTTCCTTGTCTTGAGCAATTTTCTTAATGGCCTTTGATAATATGCAATAACACTTATGAATATTTTTTGTCTTATCCATAATCTTCCCCATCAGCAAAATCAATATAGTCGAAACAATATGTGTATTATCTCCCTGCTGATCCTTTAAGGAGTCTTCAAAAATTTCTTCAAAAGCTTTGATCTATTCTCTTAATTCCTCATTCTCCTTCTCAAGATTGGATTTTGATGGTGAAGAAGAAGTACTAGCAATCATGGTACTTGAATCCCTTACCACTAATGCCATTTGAGCAATTGTGCTTCCAATATATTTAATTTACTGTGTTCATGCATGCATATAATCTTCTTGCAATGTATTATACTTCTTTTGAAGAGAATCAATGGTTTCCTTATTGAATTTTGCAACCTCTACCACCATTGTAAATGCTTCTGTAGCAAGAGTATCAAATATTCTTTTAACAATTATACTCCCCTTTAGGTCCCTATCAAGCTCAACCTCTAATGGCTTATTAGTGTTGGGGGCTAAAGCTCAAATGGCCAGGATTTCCCACTTTGGATTAAAGTCTAGATCTAATAATGTTGTAGCAGCTTCATCCTCTAAAGAAAATACCCCCTTATCATGTCTCCTAATTGTGTCTAGGGAAATGGCAGAGGCTATATCCCATTCAGGGAGCAGTAAAATGCCACTTTCTCTAACCATTCTCTTGTCTTCTTCATGAGTGATGTCTTTAGCTTCTACCTTCATTTGTGTTAGTATCCTAAGGGATACTTTCTCCAGAGTTTCCTGAGGAGATTTTTCCATTTCTTCTTTCAATCTTCTTATATACTCATCTTTTCTACATCTCCATAGAAAATTAGCAAACTCCTAAGAATTAATAAACTGATCATTAGTCATGAATCTTTGGCAAGCTGTAGCTCTCATATCATCTGAGATATCCTTTCCTTAAATGGTAATGTCTGTCACTCTATCCAAGGGTAGCTGCTCAAGTTCATTTCACCTGGGAGAAGGCATCTCCTGATTTATGTCATCCTTAGTTATTTCCATCTCGTCTTCTTCTTCAACTGGGTAATCTACTAGAGGGCCTTATTCAATCTTCCTCCTCTTTGGAGATGATTCCCTAGAAGGTGAATCCAAATCAATTATTTGCACAGAGGGAGGAATCACTTGCTACACTGGTGGAGAGGACAAAGGAAGTTGAGTATGTGGAGGTGCCTGTGGAACCTGTTCTTTAATTTCTACCTTTTTAGCCTTCCTCTTGAATGTGTATTTCAATTTCATATCACCTGGAGGTTGATATGATAGTCTCTCTTCTCCAATGGGTTTTTTATCTTTCTTCTTTATAAAAGCAACATGTCCAATTATTTCATCAATATGTGTCAAAATTGTTTTGATCTTGGTGATAGGGTGGTCAACACTTGCATATGCCCCCTTGTAAGAAGGATTCTTCTTTCTCATCCTTTCCTCATACTTCAAGAACATTGTCCACTTTGCTTTTCTCATCTCAACTTCCTTTTCATCATTAACAATTCTGGTGACATCCTTAGAGTCATAAACCTAATGGGCAAAGGAAGATCTTTTAATGCTTCTCCTAAGGCTATTTATGAAACCTTCAGTATCAAAACTCTTTACACATTCTTGCTACATTTTGAATACTTTTAACTTATCATTTAGATTGTCAAAACCCTCCTTGTTCATCTGGAAGTCAGAAAAAAATCTCAAGAAAGGGAAGAAAGACCCTTTCTTTTGGTTTTCCAAATGAGCCTTTTTTGACTCAATAATTTTCCAAATAACTTCTAAGAAACCAATTTTCAAAGGTACATACTTTGGCAATATGTGTGGATGTATTGGGCATCCATAAACCCTTAAGACTGCACACTCTGTGTGGAGAATGAAATCTCCCTGATTATGTTGAATACCTAAAGGAGGTTTTCTTGTCACAGGCCTCAAAAAATCCAATACCTAAATTGGGATTCTAGGCACACATCCCTGCAAGTAAGATAACACTTTGGCAGAAAATTAATCTCTGAAAACTTTGTAGCTTGAATCAAAATCATGCTTATCCCAAATATGTGTCTAACATTGGACTAGATGTGGGCTTCCTTGTTTGTCAACCTGACTAACCATTAATCTTGGGTCCCATTTTTCTCCCCCCTCATACAAAAACATATGGCACAACAAGGAATACCACTAGAATTTCCCTGCTAACTTATTGTTCTTGATATTTATCAATCCCTGATGCATGTGATCAGCTAAATAAGAAGAAAAATCAAATTAAAAATTCACAGATACATGTTGAATATCAACAGCCATATATGTAAATACAATAGGAATTCTCTCCTTATCTTCCCCCAAGACTTGACATAATGCATAGTATGTCTTTGCAAAATAATTTTCAAAAGTTTCAAGTTTAAGGGGTTTAGATTCACTTTGTGGAATTTTGATAGATTTGTTATTTGGATCCTTTTCTCTATCTGGGTAGATGAACCGTCCTATAGCTACTCCTATCTTCCAGATATTTCTTCTTGAAATCAACCTAGTCTATGAGAGTGCTAGCAGCTAAATCATGTCCAAAGATATCATAAATTGATTGTTTTCTAATTTCTACTAGAGGACCTCCCCCAACTCCTCTTATTACCTTGGCAGTCTCATCATATTGGGAGGCCATGTCTTTAAGTAAATCAATGTCTTCAAAGACATTCGTGACCACCAATTTCCCTAGGTCAAGTCTCCATACATTTGAAATTGGGGAGTGGGCATTCTTTTCAACCCACCAATGATGAAATAATTATCATCCTAGCACTGGGATATTTGCATCTTTACAACCATAGTATTTATCAACTAGCCCCTCCTTTGATTCAAGGCCATTAACTTTCATCTTCTGAGCAAACGAACCAGGGAGTTGAGCTAGAAGGTCTTCATGTAGGGCTTGGATTTGAGAAGAGGAGGGGGCCTAGGCTCATGGGGGAGCCATTTGTAGATTAGATTTTGAGAAACAAGGGTTTCTTCTATTATTTTAGGGTTCCTTCTTTTACACAATTTAGATAGTAGCTTTGAACAAAGACTAGGGTACAATAATCCATATTTAAAACAATTTTGTAGAAAGTAACAATATAATAAAATAATTTCACAAGACTAGCCAAATGCGGGGGATAAAATGTGTAGGTAACTCACTGGATTTTCACTTAACAGACCTTGAGTGCGTGCTGGGAAGCTTTTAGCGACTGCTAATTTCCTTTTCTTGATACTCTAGATGTTTGAATAAAATCTGATGTAGGAGAATCCTGGTTCAAGAGCAATCTTGCATCACCCAAAAACATTTGTTTTTCAATTTGTTTGCATTACAGTTTGTTTCTTTCATTTTCCAGTCAGTTCAGTTAGAAGCAGTTTCTGTGTTTTGGTCTGCATTCTGCTGCACTTATATTTCAAACCTTGTGGAGCTGGACTTAGCATTTACATTCATTCATCTACATCATATCTAGAATTTAGAGCATTTGGATTAGTTACCAGAAAGATATCTCTATCAGAAGAGTGACTAATTTCTCAGAATAGAGCACCCTGATAATCTTTGTCAATTAGCTCAAGGAGAAGACATGCAAAAGCATTTCTTGATCTGTGAAGCCTAATGACACATCATTTGATGATATTTGGTTCATGGGCAACCTTCCCCAAGATCCACACATCATTCCATTCATTTGTGGAGGAGTTCTATGTAATTAGGTCCGACCTATCCGTGTACACATGTTACAACTCTTCATTGGAGTTTGTGACCTTCCTTGGCTGACGCGGAGGAATCTTATGATCTGGACATGATATATAAAGATGTAATTGATCCTTAGGAAAGTAGTTCATAAGTTACTAAGTTCTAGATTGATAGGTTATTCATTTACTGGCAAAGGAGCTTCAAAGCTCTATCTTGCACATGTATGTAATCAGGCTTGTGAGCCCTAATTGTAATCCTACATATTGCCAGCCGATCTCTATTTAAATTCTATGATATACTGAAAAACTAAATCTGCATTTGTTCCATTTCATTGAGTTGTTTCCATTGTGTTTACTCTTGTTGTACGGCCTGGATAGTTCATTCTGTGAACCCTCCTACCATGACTGCACCAAGTGGTATCAAAGTGAAAGTTAATATTATTTGGATCGTAGTTAGTGAATTGGCAAAGGGAATTCCATAAGATCTTGTTGTGAGCAGATCGCTGATCTGAGGTAGGTTACTTGTGTTGCAAACGATCGTCGATTGAGAGGTAGTTGTCACTTGTAGCCCGAGCGCTGAATTTGAGGCAGTTTGCAATTGATCCTAGCAAGATGCCACCGAGGAGAGTTCCTGTTGTTGGTACAATGGCTAATAGAATGGATGAGATGATGGAATGATGAAAACAATGTGAATCAGATTAGATGTTGTCGAACAAGATAGATGAAAAGGACTAAGCCCTAGAATTGATATTGAGAGCGATGAGGAAGAAGAATTTCAATCTAGGAATCAAACTGAAGAAACCCTAGGAGGCGAAGAAGAAGAAGAATCAGATCAAGTCAAGATGTTGTGAGCTATTTTGAAGATTAGAAAAAGACATAGAATTGATGTGCTAAATTATACTGGTAATTTGAATCTTAAAGAGTTGATTGATTGGATAAATGATATTGAAGAATACTTTGAATATGAAGAAATTGAAGATCTGGAGAAGGTGAAATTTGCAAAGATGAAATTGAAAGGACATGCTGCTATATGGTGGAAAGAAGTTTAGTTGTATAGAAATTGAAGAGGAAAAGAAAAGATTACAAAATGGGATAGAATGGTGACAAAGTTGAAGAATTAGTTCATACCTATTGACTATGAGTTGGAACTATTGAAAAGATTACAAAACCTGAGGCAAAAGGAGAAATATGTGAAGGAATATACTAAAGAATTTCATAAGATAATCATAAGGATAGGACATAGTGAAGCAAGTAAAGAGAAAGTGGCTAGATACATCAATGGACTGAGATTGAACATTCCAGAACTAAGTTTGGTGAAGATGACATCTTTGGAGGAAGCATATTAGTTTTCCCTAAAAGTTGAAGAGAAGTTGAATAAGAGGCATGATCAGAGACAGAGAGGCAGAGGAGGTAAATTTCAAAGAGGTAGAACATTTTCAGGAGGAGACAAATCATTTTTGGAGCAGAACTGACAAGAACATACATTCAAGAAAGAAGATAGAGATAACAATGTGTTTAGGAGAGATGACAGAAATTTCTACTACAGAGGAACCCTAATACATACTGAAATTAAGGATACATAAGAGAAGGAAGAGCAACTGATAGGAGAAAATTTAGAGGTACCTATTTTAAGTGTGGAGGTGAAGGACATAGAGCATTTGAATGTAATCAAGGTAGTGTTGTCTCTCAGATTTGCACCCTTGCTGAGTAGTAAAACTTGGCAATCTGGAGAAACATGGGATCTTTCTAGGTCTGTGGGTCACCTGTGATGGAAAGAACCTCCAGAGAAGGCCGAATTCCTAGCTGGTAATCACCTAAAATCTACTGGACTTGCAGAGGAAAAAGGAGAAGGAATGCTTTTGAAAATGAAAGTTAAAATTGGAAAACTTGAAAATAAGGGTGATCCACCAAGCTTGATAAGGTAAATGAAACTCAAACTTGCATACACTTGGCCACAGACAATAGAAACTAAACCTGCACAATGTATCACTGTATGTTTGCAAAAACACTTCACAAAGAGGCCTAACTGCATTAAAATCTTTAAAAGGAAGCTAAACTTCACATTTTAAAGCCTTATAACACTCTAAGACACAGTTTGCAACCTGCATAAACATGGCTTCTGCAAAAAAAAAGGTATTAAAACATAAGACAGTCACAAGGAAATAAATTACCTCGCAAATGACCTAATCAAACACTTGATACCATCCAATACTACAAAACAAGAAGGCAGAATCTGACTGTCAATGGTATCCAAGGTGTTCTCTATATTTCATATGGCCAAAAGAGTTACAAAAATAAGCCCAAACAGAGTAGGATTGCAAAAAAAATCACTAACTCCAGAATGGTACATGGAAAGAACTCTCTACAGAGTCAAATGAATGACTATATACTCTCCAAATAGCTGTAATCAGATAAAGATGAGCCATCTCCATTTTAGATCAAAACTACCATGTTGGCACATGATAATGCACTTTTCACCAGTACAAAGGTGTTGTCATGTACTCAAACATTTTCAATTGATGAATTTGCAAAATGATCTTTAATTGGATATATTTCATCATTTGAAAGGCTATCACTAGATCTCTCTTTTCCTTTACGATTGTCTTTATCATGGCTGCCCCTGTGATTGCCTTCCTACTGACTGTTATTGCTCTTGACAGTTGTGGTCTACCTTCCGAATATGCTCCTTGGACTGTGCTTTTGCATTTGTATATTACATTCTCTTTTCTTGGTTGTGACTTGAGCTGGGCTCAACCCTTGTGGGAGCCACATTTCCTCCAATCAAAATGTAACTTGATGAATCAAACAAAAACATAATTACACCTATATCTGCACATGAAGCAAACATGTTAGGAAAAATGAGGACTTGCAATCAGTATTCATGATTTGTCTTCTCAAAGGTCCCTGTGACACTAACTGGTAGACTGCATCTGAAAAACAAATTGTATATTTATAGATGTATATCATATGATGTATGATGCCTCATCATTGCTCTACCATCAGTTTTTCTAAAATTTTATGCAAATAACTAGGGGTAGCAAGGAGATAGCAGCTGGATGCAGGACACGCAGACAATACAGGATGACACAAGACACGGCAATAGGATCAAGGCTTGTCATTCAGGCAATAACAAGTCACCCTACCTCATATGCATATTTATCTTTTAGTTCTTCTATAAATATATAGTTTGTCTTTTCACTTGCAATGAAACAGTTAGTCTCACGGCTTGTGTGAGACCTTATACACTTATTTTTTCAATACAAATTGCTGATCTTTTAAAAGATTTGTACAATCTCTTAAATATGAAATGCATCTGAATGCAACAATACACTGTAATCTTAATTTGCACCATATATGTACATAGATATAATGCAGTAGAAATAAAAAATGTACCTTTCTCTCCTTCAAAACTAAAAAGCTCTACCTGATTGAGCTAGTAGTGAAATCTAGGTAACATCTTTGGCGACATCTGCTATATGTTTGCCTGCTAAACATCAAACTAGTTGCCTAAAGCTTAACCATTGGGCATAGAGTCACACATACTTGACAAAAATTTGAAAAACACTTCCTTCCATTGCTGCAACTCACATCAGACTACCATCTCTTCTAATCCATCAAGTGCATGGGTATGGTTGGCAACAGTTAACCAATCAACTCACTGTTACTAATGATATGCATCAACTTGATGGGTTAGAAGGAGATAACCAACAAGAACACCTCCTTAGAAAACTGTTGTGATTTGTTACAGCTCTATGAGGATAGGTATGATGTGTGATAGTGAATATATGTATTCACTATTTCATATGATGGTTGTACTACATACAACTAAAATACATTACAGTAGTTTCATCCTCACCCATGACCAGACCCAGGAATAACTGACTAACGTGTGCGCAATCACACTTAGGAAAATGAAAACTGCATCTAACCTACTATGCAGTAGCACTTATTTAACACAAAAACTGAACCTACTCTGCATCTAACTAGTAGAGGTGGTGCTCAAACATGACCATTTACTGGTTCTTTGAAATAGCTTCCCATCCTCAACAACTTACAATATCTCACATGCTCATGAGCAGCCTCAAGGAGGTGGACAATTGACAAGAGTATAACCAACTGTTGTAATGAGCTTTGGAGAAAGAAAATAAGTCCACCTACCTCATGATTTTGATCATGCTTGCTATTGTTCTAAGGCATATAGGCAAATTGAACCTATTGTTTCTTAGTTTCAATACTCTCCTCAGGATCGAGCATGACTGGAAACACCTTGTTAGGCTTAATTTGAGCAAGATGTCTGATAGGACATCCATTTGAACTAATGAACCTCACTCTCTCTTTGCTGGCTTCTAGCTTATGTACTACCGATTCCTCATCTTGCTAATTGGAATGCCCCATTTGTAGTGTAAGATTTCCTTCCTCCAAAGATGTTTCACCTTCTATCTCAATTTCAATCTGATGTGGAAGAGTTGGTTCACATGAATGAAATGAAGGAATGCCTACCTCTTTGATCTAAACAGGCTGATTGCATGTTGCTGGCTCATATGACAGTAGCTTATCATTGATGTTAGAGCAAAAAACCTCAATGATCCCTGAAAACATGTTCTCATCAAACTCATAACTTTGCATTAAATCTAGATGAGCTTTGTCACTCTGTTGCTCAAAAGCAGGCACTGATGTTAGTACGCATATGCTATCTTTATTCTCATCTACATATTTAGGTAATTCATCAAACAAAATAGCTAAATCCTGAGATCCAACCTCTATTTCCTTCTCTAAAACATGTTCAACCTGATCTTGTCTGCCATCTAAGTTTGACAGAATGGATTCAAAATCATTCCAAAATGAATCCTCATCAGATCTTTCTTGGTCTTTTGATAAAAAGGGAGTGCTTTTCACCTCATGAACCATCCTTTCCTCATGTTCATTTTCATCTTTCAGCTGCTCCAAGACTTGATTATTACATCAATTATCTTATGTCAGCAACTCATCAGGTTGTTTAACCTTTTCTTGCTCATTCAGCTCGATAAAAGAAGGGAGTTCATCGAATAAAAACATGAAATCATTGCTTTTGATACCTTTTTCAAGCTTCTAAACCCACTGTCCTAACTGATCATGTTCACTTTCTTCTTGGAAGATGCCTAATTTTTTCTCTTTTTTTATCACATATAGGTTCATGAACAAAAGGTTCTTCTTTTATCTCAGGAAACTCATTCTTTTGTCCACTAAACCTACTATCTTGATAGACAATGGGTCCACCTGGACAAAGATGGATAGTAAAAGGATAGGAAGGCTAATTCGACAAGGAAACCTGAGGAAATGGCTTGGTCTCTTGCAGACATATAGGCTGTTCTTGTTCAAGTATAGGTTCTTTCAGTGGATGAGACCCTCTAAAACTTGGAATATTCAATTTAGGAGACTTAGGAGACTCACCTTGCTTGAAGCTTCGTATTCCGAACTTGGAAACCTCTTCTTCAAAGAATGGATTTGGAAAAGAAATAACTGATTAAGTTTCCAACCTTTGAAATGGAGCCAACAAAAGCCTCTTTTGCTCATCTTCAGCAAGATCTTCCTATGGAAGCTTCTCCTCGTATTGAGTTTTTTGCATTTCCAGCTATTATTGACACTGGACAGCCTAGTAAGCCAACTCCTCTTGCTGCGACTCAAACTGTTGTTGCCACTTGATCTCACCAAATTGATGAGTCTAGTCCATCAATATGTTTTTGATATCACCAATTGCTAAGTTGTCTAAATTTTGAGATCGACTATGGTGATAAGTGTGTTGGTTTGGCATGAGGTTATTTTCTTGAGGGTGATTTTGAGCATACATGGACTGAAATGAAGTCTAAGCAAGGGTGGGTGGGTGGTAAGCATGTTGGATCTGCTGGCTACTTGCAATTACAGGGCTATTTTAGACAAAATTAGTAGTATAGTTACTTCGATATGGTTGATAAGATGAGTTATGAACAACATTCTCATGAAACGGAGGGTGATAAGGCATATTCCCATGAAACATAAACATGCCTATCACTCAAAAAGCTAGAAAATTAGAATAGAGTACATTTTCTTGATTAAAACTTGAATCATACTAGCACTTGAACTGCTGAAACTAGTAGATAATCTCTCCAAAGTCGCCAGGTGTGTAAAGAAAATACCTCCAAAAGGCTAAAACTACTGTTGTGCACAACAAACAGCAGTAACAAAATGTATAAAATGGACTTCACGGTCCCACTAGGCATGCCAAAAACTATTTGTCTCTCAGATTTAGACTTGCAGAGGAAAAAGGAGAAGGAATGCTTTTGAAAATGAAAGTTAAAACTAGAAAACTTGAAAATAAGGGTGATCCACCAAGCTTGATAAGGTAAATGAAACTCAAACCTGCATACACTTGGCCACAGACAACAGAAACTAAACCTACACAACCTATCACTGTATGTTTGTAAAAACACTTCACAAAGAGGCCTAACTGCATTAAAATCTTTAAATGGAAGCTAAACTTCACAGTTTAAAGCCTTATAACACTCTAAGACACAGCTTGCAACCTACATAAACACAGCTTCTACAAAAAAAAGGTATTGAAACATAAGACAGTCACAAGGAAATAAATTACCTCACAAATGACCTAATCAAACACTTGATAACACCCAATACTGCAAAACAAGAAGGCAGAATCTGACTGTCAATGGCATCCAAGGTGTTCTCTGTATTTCATATTCCCAAAAGACTTACAAAAACATGCTCAAACTGAGTAGGATTGCAGAAAAAATCACTAACTCCAGAATGGTACATGGAAAGAACTCTCTACAGAGTCAAATGAATGACTATATACTCTCCAAATAGCTGTAATTAGATAAAGATGAGCCATCTCCATTTTCGTGTATCTCATAAATGTGCCCAAAATATTTGCAAAAAGTCCTCTAAAAAGGGTCTTCAAAGCAGAAATAGTTAAGGCATGCCATCAACTATCATAAAAGCACCTGAAAATATCTATAAATGCCTTTAAATGATCTTTAAGGCCACTGAAAATAAGTCAAATATGTGCAATAACTCCCCTGCAGCATCATAAATGTTTGATATTTTCACAATAAATGACATAAATACACAAATTTTCTACATTTATCAAACATTGACTAAGAGGTTTATAATTACATCACCTTAGTTAATGTTTTACAATCCAAAATTTATACAAACCTATGCATAAAAATGGCATTTACGACACAACATTTAATTTCCTGATTTTGCATAGTTTGGGGACCAATTATATGTCGTGAAAGGACGACAAAGTAATAAACGAGACTTACTTTGTCATTTGTGATAAATCTGCCTAATGTTGCCTCTTTGCATTTTTATTACAAACGATAAAGTAATTCATAATTCATTACTTTATCATTCGTTTACAACATTTAATCTATTTCTAGATTATGCAAAAATGACAAAAAAAAATGTCTTCATAGCTCCTAGGCAAAATGACCTAACTCATACATCTACATCATATTACATGTCACAAGGCCATAACAAAACATTTCATAATTCCTAGCCGTTCCCATTTATACCTATCCACCATCATGATGCGAGGTTCAATGCAATACATTTTAAGAATGACCCTTATACCTCCCTACATCAAACAATACCTTATGGCCTCCATCAAATGCTTCTTATTCACCGCTTACCCTTATATCACCTTATATCTCCCAACACACACCACCATGCGTTATGGCCACACTTCATCCACCTTGTAATTCCAACACCATATGCCTTAGCAAAATATACTCTCTTGACCCATATGCTATCATAATGTTTTTCTTTGACCTTGAAAGAGAATCAAAAGGCAAAAAAAAAATGTTACACGGCCCCATGATGTATTATTACTAGGTTTTAAAAGACACTAAGGTCTTTACCATGGCCTAAATAGATAAAAATGATTTTTTTGCAAAACAAAAGTCAAAAAGACTCAAATGCAAACTAGGTTCATTCGACCCCAAAAGGAAGAAAACCTAAAAAACCCATTCGGCGATTTGTTCTTTACTCGCTGCCCTACTCGACAACCACCATGGAGGAAGGGTTTGAAGCAAGCCTCATCATTCTCAGTCATTTGCTGAGGGATTTCCATGCATTTGTTTGAAGATTCCGGCAGGTAAGTGGTTGTTGGTCATATATTTGGATCATACCTTTTGTTCTGGAGATATACTCTGGCTTTAAACCCACAGTATGACTCATTCTGATGCATCTTTACCTTTGCCTTCTCCTTTGTTGTTGATATATACTGTCTCTGACCACGACTGTGTTGCAAGTTCACCATGATTTAGGGTTTTGGAGCTTGAAAATACTAATCTTCTCACTGTATTTTTGCATTTCTATGAAGATTTCTGACAGAAAAACAAGGTAAAGCTTTTATAAAATTGAATCTAACCTTCATCATTTTTATGCAATCTGGCCCTACAGGCTGCGAACTCTATCTGGTATTTTTGAACATTCTATGTTTGTCTTGGTCGACACATTGTCTTGCATTTTGACTATTGAGGCGTGATTTCATGAAAATCTGAGCATATTGTGTGAAATGAGTTGAAAACCTTTATTTTCCTCTGTATAAATCTACATCTTGGTTCTAAATAAAAACCCATATGGGTCTTACCTATGTTGAGAGTTTCTTTTTACTTTCTCTCTGGGTGAGGCCACAATGCCATTTAATATTCCTCTGTCACTATTATGACCACATAAATACCACCTTTTACTGATGATTGCATTTACAGAGGCTCTGTTCCCTTTGAGGTATATGATTGTCCCCTATTGCATTTCATAGACTTTGTTATTCTAAATGATCGAGATGGTGTTAACTATCATCTAAGTGCAATCATGTGACTGATGTCCACAATGTTGTTATCTATAAATGATGTTCCTTATATCATGATTGTTGAACCACATTTGCACCAACTAAAGAAAAGAAGTGAATCCCTCAACTTAATTCCCATCGACAATGCACACAACGAATGGTGCCACTACAAAAGACAAGAATGGTGAGATTGCTTGACACTTCCAACTACCTTTGATTATGGGTGACATATAGACCTGCAAGCACTTTTCCCACATTGCTACAGTATGCCCTAAGCACACCTAGCTCCATGTACAATTTTGCATTCTCCTATTGTTTTTTACCCCATGGAACAGGCAAATTGATAGATTCTGCCCCTTTCAGTTACTTCTCTTCATTTGGCTTTGACATTTCAGTACCCACATCTCCCTGGATCCACAACTTCAAGTCCACATCCAGGATAATCGACTCTAATCTGAAGACAAAATCTCCTCTTATCGTAGATTTTTATTTATGGCCTTCTTCCAACCCCATCCCTCGTAGCACTCCCTTTATAAACTCTAGTGCTGCAATAGACTCACAAAGGCTCAAATATTTTTCAAGTGACAATTTGCCACCACACCTTTCTATTTCAAGTCCTTTCCCTTACCAAAGCTCCTTTTGCTAGTCATTACAACCTTTGTAACTAAAATAAACCTCCCCAAAAGCAAAAATGACAGGTGTTCAAACTCCAAATACCACCACTTCTTCCACACAATCACCATCTACAAACTAGAATCAAGAAATAATATACTCATGTTGCCTTAAACATAGTTACTACCCATGAGCAGCTGTACAACAATGTACCCATAGCAATCACCAACAAGGTGACAAATCTATTCTGCCCACATACTCAATTATTTGAAATGCATGCAATCCCCTAACTACTAACACAATAAATGGTCTCCGTAGATGAATTACCAAAATGAAAAACTTTAAACTATGGTTGTTACTTTTTTGAGATCTATGACTGTCCCCTATTGCAGCTCATACTAATATGCATGTTGGTTCCTTACTTCGTGAGAACTAAGCTGAGGTTTCTTTATTTTATGAGTTTCTTCTACTGTATATGGGAACAATGAAAATCTTGGATTGCATTTTAGTTCCTGTCCGCCCATTATACATCTTCTCTTTTCCCCACTGTTCATAACCGCACCTGGGAAGCTGTTCAGTGATATGATCAATGGTGATAGGTTTAAAAAGGTGTAGCCTCAAAAAAAACAATACCACTTGTAGAAATCAATTTTGAAAAGCTGCCCTGGAGTTTGTCTAGAAGGAAATGCATGTGGGTTGATGATAAGATCTGGGCAAATTCCTTCTCTCGTGAAAGGCATATTTGTTTTTTGCTCTTCTATAAACTCCATAACTCCTTTCTGACCATGCATGCTGGAAAACTTGTCTCCAAGTGCTGGAGATATTACTTCTCTCAACCCTACCCTTGCAAACATTCTTCCATCATCATTATTTGTCATTAGAACTTGATCAACCCTCCCTCTTTTAGTATGCTTTAACTTGAGGCTGAAATTTGCATCGGAGGGTTGCGAACTCACCTTTCCAATTAATATGTCCCCACTATATAGGTCTAAACCAATAAAAGGTAATCCATCATCATCAAGCTTATCTACTCTCAGGTTTTCTGTGTTTGGCTTTCCAAAATCTACTCTGATCTTTGATGAACTTTTAGAGTCACTGTCATCATGGTCTGTCTCTAATGTGAATGTATGAAAATGCATGGTTCGAAATAGCCCTCGATCTATTGAGGCATGGTTTAAAACTAGAGAGTATTCCTAGTTATATCCATAATGAACATTGACAGCCACAATAGCATTTTGACCATTACAAAGCTCCACCTTCTTGAGACAATCAGACGACATAGTCTTAAACAAAGTTTTCTGAGGATAAAACAATTGGTGTGAAGAGGTAACACATCTTGTACGGGAATTTGTTGTATAGTATCCTATTGCTTGCCTTGAGTGTTTCTCTGATTGAAGAAGTGTTCTTGTTGCAAGATTCCAGTTTACAAATGGGATCAGACTCACATTGAGGCTCAATAAAAAAGATGGGTCCAACTCACAGTGAGTAAATTGTACAAAATGTTGGGTTTTTTTTTTTTAGCCATCTATAAAATGTCAATCCCACAAGCTATTTGGGCATCTTCTTCTTCCTGATAGACTCATACTATCTGAGGTTTGTATGATTGTTCTTGTGCTGTGTATGTATATATTACATCCATTTGGACATGGTTGTATCTTGGTTACTGTTGTTCTTTGAAGACTATTTTTTGTTGTTCTTTCAAGACTATCATTTGTTGTTCTTTGAAGACTATTTTTTGTTGTTCTTATTAGACAGTCATTTGCTCCACTTCGACACTCAATGTTACCTTCAATTACTAATGATATTGAACTATTTCTACTAGAAAATCTAGCCAATATCCATAGCTCCTTTAGCTGTAGTATGACATAACACTGATATGGCTGTACCTTTTATTTGTTGATCCATGATTTCACCCATGATGTGGTATGCTGATCTACTATTCCATTATTCATTCCTTAGTACTTATTGCTGCTCTACCATGATTGTATATGTATTTAGACCAAAACTACCATGTTGGCACATGATAATGCACTTTTCACCAGTACAAAGGTGCTGTCATGTACTCAAACATTTTCAATTGATGAATTTGCAAAATGATCTTTAATTGGATATATTTCATCATTTGAAAGGCTATCACAAGATCTCTCTTTTCCTTCACGACTGTCTTTATCATGGCTGCCCCTATGGTTGCCTTCCTGTTGACTGTTATTGCTCTTGACAGCTGTGGTCTGCCTTCTGATTATGCTCCTTGGACTGTGCTTTTGCATTTGTATATTGCATTCTCTTTTGTTGGTTGTGACTTGAGATGGGCTCAACCCTTGTGGGAGCCACATTTCCTCCACTCATAATGTAACCTGATGAATCAAATAGAAACATAATTACACCTATATCTACACATGAAGCAAACATGTTAAGAAAAATGAGGACTTGCAATCAATATTCTTGATTTGTCTTCTCAAAGGTCCATGTGACACTAACTGGTTTACTGCATCTGAAAAACAAATTGTATATTTATAGATGTATATCATATGATGTATGATGCCTCGTCATTTCTCTAACATCAATTTTTCCAAAATTTTATGCAGATAACTAGGGGTAGCAAAGAGATAGCAGTTGGATGCAAGACATGTAGACAATACAGGATGACACAAGACACAACAACAGGATCAAGGCTCATCATTCAGGCAATGATGAGTCACCCTACCTCATATGCATATTTGTCTTTTAGTTCTTCTATAAATGTATAGTTTGTCTTTTCACTTGCAATGAAACAGTTAGTCTCACGGCTTGTGTGAGACCTTATACACTTATGTTTTCAATACAAATTGCTGATCTTTTAAAAGATTTGTACAATCTCTTAAATATGAAATGCATATGAATGCAACAATACACTATAATCTTAATTTGTACGATATATGTACATGGATATAATGCAACAGAAATAAAAAATGTACCTTTCTTTCCTTCAAAATTGAAAAGCTCTACCTGATTGAGCTAGTAGTGAAATCTAGGCAACAGGTAGCACAAACAAAAGAACATAGAACAGTGGAAGAGCAGCCTACATTGAAGAAGAACCTGTTGGATCACCTAGTTCTGTTGGCAAACCTAAGAAAGGAGAATCACTTGTGATAAGGAGAGTACTATTTCAAACATAGTCAAATGAAGAATCACTGCATAGGAAGAGTTTGTTCAGAACAAGATGCAAATTCAGAGGTAAATGTTGTAAAGTGGTGATCGATAGTGGTAGTTCAGATAATCTTGTTTCAGAGGAGATGATAACTAAGCTAAAGTTGGAAAGATTGAAACACCCTAAGCCATCTCAGATAGTTTGGATTTAGGATGATCATAAGGTACTGGTGAGTGAACAATGTTTGGTAAAATTTCATATTGGATCTTATCATGATGAGATATTGTGTGATGTTATGCCTATGGATGCTTGTCATATCTTATTGGGTAGACCTTAGCAGTATGATAGGAAAGCTATACATGATGGGAGAAAGAATACATACACTATAACAACAAATGGAAAGAGAATTACTTTGATTCCTTTGGAAGATGATCCTAAGAGTGAGATGTGTGGACATGCTAGAATCTGTTTGGTAGATGGAAGAAAATTTCTAGATGGTTTGAGACATGAGAACTTGTGTTATGCTTTGATTCCTAAGAAGCTTGAAATCTTGAAGAAAGTAACTAAAGATTCACAACTAGAGGAGATAACTAAGTTGTTGACATACTATGAAGACATCATATCATAGAATGTACCTGAAGGATTCCCACCAATAAGAAGTATCAGTCATCACATGGATCTTATACCCGGAGCTAGTTTGCCTAATAAAGTTACACATAGAATGACACCAGTAGATAATGAAGAATTGAATAGACAGATACAAGAGTTGTTGAGGAAAGGTTTGATCAGAGAAAGTTTGAGTCCTTGTGCAGTGCCTACAGTGTTAGCACCTAAGAAATATGGAGAATGGAGAATGTGTACCGATTCCAGAGAAATAAACAAGATCACAGTTAAGTATAGATTTCCTCTACCTAGAATGGATGATATCATGGATTATTTGAGAGGAGCAAAATATTTCACAAAGATAGACTTGAAGAGTGGATACCATCATATCAGAATCAAAGAAGGATATGAATGGAAAACAACTTTTAAGACTAATGAAGTAGTTTATGAGTGGTTAGTGATGCCTTTTGGATTGATGATTGCACCGAGTACTTTCATGAGGTTGATGAATGAAGTCTTGAAGAAATTCTTGGGTAATTTTGTTATTGTATATTTGGATGATATTATGATTTTTAGTAAGACAAAAGAAGAACATTTGTAGCACCTTAGACAAGTATTGCAGAGATTGAGAGAAGAGAAATTGATGATAAACATCAAGAAGTGTAGTTTTGTGAAGGAAGAGTTGGTATACTTGGGATTTGTGATTTCTATAGAAGGATTGAAGATGGACCTTGAGAAAGTAAGAACAATTGTTGAATGGCCTACATTGGAGAGCATTGGAGAAGTCAGATCATTCATGGATTAGCTAGTTTCTACCGGAAGTTCATCAGAAATTTCAGTTCAGTTTGTAACCCTATGACTAAGACAATGAGAGGTGACAGAAAGGATTTTAAATGGACATCTGGAGTAGATAAAAGTTTTGAGTTGTTGAAGCAGAAAGTGATAGAGCAACTTGTTTTGGCATTACCAGATTTCAATAAGGTATTTCAAGTTGATTGTGATGCTAGTGGGAATGCAATTGGAGCAATACTAAGTCAAGAAGGTAGACCTGTAGCATATTTCAGTGAGAATTTGAATGATACAAGGAGAAGATATTTAGTTTATGATTAAGAATTCTATGCTATAATTCAAGCCTTGAAGAAGTGAAGGCATTACTTGTTGCCTAAGGAGTTTGTGTTGTATACAGATCATCAAGCTTTGCAGTATTTGAATAGTGAAGGTAAGTTGAATCAGAGACATATGAGATGGGTAGAGTTCATGCAGAGTTATACTTTTGTGTTGAAGCATAGGAGTGGTAAATCAAACAAAGTTGTTGATGTATTGAGTAGAAGAAGGAACTTGTTGATAGAGAAACTAATTTTACAGAACCTTGGAAAGCATGTAAGGAACATGTTGTGATAGATAGGAGTAAGTGTTTGGATTATTTCATTCAGGAAGATATGTTGTTCAAAGGAAGTCAGTTGTGCATACCTAGAAGTTCAATGAGAGATAATTTGATCAAGGATTAACACAGTGGTGGATTGGCAAGACATTTTGGCATTGATAAGATAGTGGCTTTGGTAAGTGAAAACTTTTGGCCTTAGATACATAAAGATGTTAGGAAATTTGTGCAGAGTTGTAGAGTTTATCAAGTTACAAAAGGGAATAGTTAGAATACTAGATTGTATAAACCTTTGACAATACCAGAGAGACCTTGGGAAGACATAAGCATGGATTTTGTAATGGGATTGCCAAAGACATAGATAGGACATGATTCAATATTTGTGGTGGTGGACAGATTTTCAAAGATGGCTCATTTCATATCTTATAAGAAGACAACTGATGCAGTGCATGTAGCAGACCTATTTTTCAAGGAGATTGTGAGATTGCATGGATTACCTAAGAGTATAATTTCAGACAGAGATACAAAATTTGTCAGATACTTTTGGAGGACACTTTGGAAGAAGATGAAGATAGATTTAAAATTCAGTTCAGCATTTCACCCGTAGACTGATGGATAGACATAAGTTTTGAACAGGAGTTTGGGAAATTTGTTGAGATGTTTGGTTGGAGAAAAGACAATAAATTGGGATTTGATTCTTTCACAAGTAGAGTTTCCATATAATAATTCAATAAACAGGAGTACTGGAAGAACACCTTTTGAGATTATTACTAGAATAAACCCTAAAGGAGTTGCAAAATTGAGAGATATCAGTATGGAAGAAAAGAGAAGTAAAGAAGCAAAAGAATTTGCAGATCACATGAAGACAGTACATGATCAGGTGAAGAAGCATTTGGAGAATATGAATAGTAAGTATAAAGAGAAGGCAGATGAGAAGAGAAGGCATAAGGAATTTGAAGTTGGTGATGAAGTGATGGTATATCTAAGAAAAGAAAGATTTCCAGTTGGTACATATAACAAGTTGAAGATGAACAAGTTTGGACCTTGTATGATACTCAAGAAATTTGATTCAGGAAATGCATATGAAGTAGAGCTACCGGAGACATTGAGCATATCACCTATTTTCAAAATTGCAAACCTATATCAGTATCATGAAGCAGAGTTTAGTGACAACAGTACAGAAAACCTGAAGAAGCAATTGCCACAACAAGCACCAGAACAGATTGAAGACATTTTGGATAGCAGAGTTGAACGCAGCACCAGAGGAAGACAATACAAAGAATATCTTGTGAAGTGGAAAGGCAGACCGGAAGAAGATTCATCATGGATTTCTTAGGCTGAGGTGGACCGTCTTGGTTTCCCTCTAGCCCCAGCAAAGTGAGGAACTCATTTTTTCAATAACCCCGGATGTCTGATGCAAGAGCATCCTGGTTCAAGAGAAATCTTGCATCACCCAAAAACATTTTCTTTTTAATTTGTTTGCATTGCAGCTTGTTTCTTTCATTTTCCACTTAGTTCAATCAGAAACAGTTTCTATGTTTTGGTCTGTATTATGCCCCAATTGCATTTTAGACCTTGTGGAGATAGACTTAGAATCTACATTCATTCATCTACATCATATCCATAATTCAGAGCATTTGGATCAATTACCAGAAAGATATCACTATCAGAAGACTAACTAATTTCTCAGAATAGAGCACCCTGATAATCTCTGACAATCAGCTGAAGGAGAAGACCTACGGAAGCATTTCCCGATCTGTGAAGCATAATGACACATCATTTGATGATCTTTGGTTCATGGAAAACCTTACCTAAGATCTACACATCATTCCATTCCTTTGCAGAGGAGTTCTATGCAATTAGGTCTGACCTATCCGTGTACACACGTTACAGCTCTTCATTGGAGTTTGTGACCTTCCTTGGCTGATGCAGAGGAATCTTATGATTCGGACATGATATATAAAGATGTAATTGATCCTTAGGAAAGTAGTTCATAAGTTACTAAGTTCTATATTGATAGGTTATTCATTTTCTTACAAAGGATCTTCAAAGCTTTATCTGGCACATGTATGTAATCAAGCCTGTGAGCCCTAATTGTAAGCCTGCATATTGCCAGGCGATCTCTATTTGAGTTCTATGATATACTGAATAACTGAAACTATATTTGTTTCATTTCTTTGATTTGTTTCTGTTGTGTTTACTCTTGTTGCATGGCCTGGACAGTTCATTATGTGAACCCTCCTACCATGACTACACCAAAATCATAGGACAATTGAAATAGGACTTATATAGAAAAAACCATTAATTTCAGGGCTAAAAGCAGTCTTGTCTACCATTACTCCTAGATTACGTGAATTAGATTTTCCAGATCACTTTTTCCTTGAAATTTCAATTTGAGTCATTTGATTATACAATAATAGAGTAGATTGGACGGTGCTGATTTATCAGAAATATTTGACTTGCCTTGCGAGGACTGTCGGGCCAATTAGAATGCTCCACCTCACCCAACTTTATGAGTCATAAAAAGGATGCACCATCAAAAGTTGACTCATTCTGTGCTATGTGGTAGCTTTCTGTCATTCCGTAGTTCAACAAAGTACATTATTTTAATGTTTTGCGGAATGGCAGAAAAGCTATAAGACATCCCACATGGCAATTACTTTATGCCACTTGAGCCTATGAAATGTCATTTGATACCAGGTGTTATTCTTGTGCACTTCTGTGGGTGGCCAGAGGGTCCATCAACAAGGTTTCGTGGAATGGCGAAAAGCATAAGAACTCGCCATATGTCTGTCAGGGACCCATCCCTTTATTCTTTTATGAGGTTCGATGAAAGAGCCTGCCACGTGTTATCTTTCCGCTATTCCGCAAATGTCTTTAATATTTTAATCTCTGTGGAATAGAAGAATCTAGTAAAAATAGGCCACCTATCATCAAATGACAAATTGGACTTGGCCTTATGCACTCCTTTTAAAAACAACATTTGTCTCCTAGGGAAAAGGGGGCCACAAAACTCATTAAGGGGTCAATTTAAACCTTGGGCATATGGGCAAAAATTGAAAAATGGGTAACAGGTGGTGGGTATAAGGCATGGGACTGGTAAATAACATAGCTTGATACATTAGTTTGTAACTTAAAGGACCTGACATAGGCTACAAGCAGTCAACGCAAAAATATAACAAAGGGCCAACTTCGCTTTTAAAGAAGACACTAAGGTTTAGGGTTTTAGACCCTTAGGAAAATTTTTAGTGTTTTAAATAGAAACCTTAGACAATAGACTCTTAGATAAGGCACAAGACTTGGGAAAAATGTAGGAACCTAGAAAATTTTACATAGTTCTTCCACCTTGTTTTGATTAGATGTCATGTATGTGAGACCTTTGCACACCAAGACACTAGTTTGAGGAAATCGGGTTTTTGAAGTTTTTACAAAGATAAAAACACACTAATTTCACTACAAACAAAGTGATTATGATGTTAAAAGTGCTGCACAAAAAGGAAATGTAGATAATTTTAAGATTTTTCTCAATGTCATGTTAAGAAGATGTCAAAGTCCTTAATGTTGAAATACACCATGTGTAATTGCAAAAGTGTAATTTTCAAAATCAAAGATGCAAATGATGCAAGAGTATTATGCAAAATCAGATTTAAGGAATGTTTGATGTTATCAAAATGATCATGCAAGAGAATTTTTGAAACTCTACTGCAAGATGTTACCAACAATGCAAACTAAATATGCCATTTTTTCCACACTATACAAGATTTTAAAATGAATGCTGATAAATATTAATGAATCAATGCAAGATCTGATTTGAACTATCAGCAAGATGTAAATGCTCAAAGTTATAGGTTCACCAAAATGTTAAGTGTGAAAAAGGTGAATGATGACAACTAACATGCACACTAGATCAAACCCTCTTTCACAATAACATTCAAGCACAAGACTAAGCCAAATCACTACCAAATGAAGGTAGACTTAGCTACAAATCTTGTACTCAAGAGTGCTATAGAAAGATCAGATTTAATCATGTCTTTTTATTAAACCCTAGGTCAATAATGTACTAAACCCTAGTTCTATGATGATTTGATTATAACAAAAGATGTGCAGCAGATATCCAGAAACCAATTGTACAGGGAGGATCAGGAAGATGATAGAACCTGTGTCTCAAGAGAAGAGGTATCAAAGGACTATTTTGGGACCATCCAAGTCCTAAATGGTTGAATCTGCAAAAACTGTAAACTAGAGAAATGTTGCAGAGGCTACCCTAATGCCAAATCTAGACTTAGTAGCGGCAGAAAGACTAGGGCACCACCGCCCAAGTCTTGCACAGAGGAATATTCCATAACTATTGTCAGATCCTGAAACCTTGATTCTTACTCAGTCTTCCTATATCTTCATGTTTCTCGGATCTCACTCCTATAACCTATACACAAGAAGAAGAGAAGGGGTTTGGGGGTTACGGTGTTTAGGGACTTGCCTCAGTTAAATCTTGGGATAATATTCAAGCTTCCCAACATCATCGATAGATAAAGAGAGTGTGCCCTTGTAGGGAAGAGGCTAAACACAATGACAACATGATGAATCAAATGATGACAAACAATAATGATATCACCTATGTGTTATAACCTTTAGGAGGATGAAGGATCATCAAATCATAAGGAGAGATAAATGATAACTTCAAAACCTGCAACAACACACATAATAACAACACAAATATGCTCTAGAATCACAATGAATGCTTTGAATGCTTTTTGCTTCAATGCTTCAAGTTAGCTATCTCTATCTAGGTTCATAATGAATTCAAAAGCATACTTATATATGCTTTCCCGCTAACATTTGTCAAATTAAACCAAAAGAGCCGACAAGGAGAAACCTTTTGAAAGGTCCCAAGCTGACATACAATTAATTTGGCCCCGACCAATCAGGGAAGAGTTGGGCAGTGGTGCCCAAGTCTTTGAGCCCCTTTTAGGTTTGGGATAAGGTTAAGCATGGGTCCCTTATTCCCAATTTACACTGGTTTTAGGAAATTTTGCATCGAGATGAGTATTTAGAATGTATAATGTAATCATAGGGACCTATGAGCTAAGCGAGTAGGTAAAAAGACATGTGGAAACTTTTTACTCCATAACACGATTGTATTTATATCAATCTATATTTGGTGAATTCTACAGGGTTTTTAAATGATGTAGTAATAATTTGGTGAATCCCGCATGATTATAATACGGAGCATATAAATGTTGGGCTAATTGGACCTTGATCAAACACATACGTTGTAATTTTCAAGGCAATTATGACCCTCAGATAAGCATGGAGTTATAATGGTGTTGGTGAAATAGGCCCTCATACATGGTGAACTTTGTAATGCTATTGACGAATATGTGGGAAAATTAAAACATGCCTCCAAAATTCCAAGCAAATCACTGTTAGAAACACGTAGGTTGTTGTGGCAAAAATATTAGTTACAAATGCCTGATAAAATAAATTGGCGGCAAATTTAAATGTATTTGACCGATAATTCGTAAAATTCAAGCGATTTAGCCCCCCACCGATTACAATATATTTTCCAAATTCAAATTTGTGAATACGAACTATTCACCAATTGGTGAAAATTTTCCACTAAAAAGATCTCTACCCTAGAATCCTTGTTAGCCTAGCTTAAGAACTTCCAGTCATCCTTTTTCATGATGCACCATAATCTAGTTAGGCTTAGGAAGTTATTCACACCATGCTTCAAAGTTTGTAGAGATAGAGCTCACTATGGGCAAGGCTTTGGCCTCCATGGTAAGGAGTTTATAGGTGGTACATGAACTTGCATTCACTAACTATTCACAACTTGGTAGATAGCCTATTAGTGGGCCCACAAAAATTGGCACTCCCACTTGAATCTAGAATAGGGTGTTCATGTGCTTAAGGAATTTTCATTTGTGTGAAACCTATGCATTATCCCTTGCATCCAAAAAAAATCTAAATATTGCAAAATCCAAAACATCCCCTCAAGTCAAAGCTGAAATCCATCCAACCTAAATCTTGAATCAAATCCTTTCATCCTCCATCCATGCATGCAAAAATCAAAATCGCCATCACATCATCTTGATCAAACCCCCCATTTTATCCAAGCCCAAATTTTATTCAAATCTAACATTTAAACCAAAGATCAAGACCTTAAATTGAACCCATCATCCTTAATCCAAACTTGCTTAGGAACTTATCCTTTCTTAAGTACAATTATCCAATCAAATCAATCCCTACCCTCTTGCTTAAGAACATTGTCTATCTTAAGTAGAGATCAAATCCATAATCAAACCCAATCAATTCTTGTTTAAAAACTTTGCCTATCTGAAGTATAGAGTGTTTTATAGGAAAAGAGGGTTGATGGGGTTTAATGGCTAGATCCTCCTTTCACTACAAACATTCAAGGACATATCAACCAAGTTGAATCACACTTTTGCAAGAGGATTCACCTACAGGTTAGGCTATCACTTTGAACGATGTGGAAATTCAGAAATTGTCAATTAATGTATTAATCTAATGCACAAATATGCTTGAAATCCTAATTATGCAAAACAATAAAATGATGAATTACAACAAATGCTCGCAGACTAAGGTAGTAGACAGAGATTAATTACTAACCATTTTTTAAAGTTTGAGATGTGGAATATTTGGGCACACTGACACTCATGCCCCTATCCAATGTGGTGTTTTCTTCAGGGAATCCTAACCTCCTTCTAGCACTGATTATCATTGTTCTATCTATTTCTATTGTGGAAGATGTGGAGGACACTGGCACTAGTGCTCGAGTCCAAGGTAGGGTTTTCTTCAAGATGTCAAAACTTCTTCAGATATTAATTGTCACTGTCAAAGAGATTTCTATATCTACAACATCAGAGGACACTGGCACTAGCGCCCTTATCCTGGAAGTGCTCTAAACTGCTTCTTTCCATCAGATCTAGAATCCTTATCTTCTACAACCTTCCTCTACAACTCCACTCTATGAAATCTAATAACTGTAACCTACAATCACAAGGAGTGTGGTTGGGGGTTGTGGTATTTAGAGGCTTGCCTTAGTCAAGCCCCAGAAGGACATTCAATTCTTCCAAACACTGTTGTTAGATAAGAGTGTGTATCCTTGTGGAATAGAGGCAAAAACAAATTTATAAATGATTCAAACACAAATAAATATCACCTTGGAGGTGTAGCTCTCACATAGATGAAGATCCTTCAATCACATGAGAAGATGAAGCTAAATCTACAATCACAAATACAATAACAATGCTCTACTCTGCAACAATGAATATCTTGAATGCTCTCAAATAACAAGTATGCCAAAAGTTCATAATCATCTTCTAGTTTTCAAATGAATCCCTAAACATGCTTATTTATGCAACAACACACATTCCCACTACAAATTTTGTAATTCAAACTTAAGATGTCAGCATGGGACCTAACTAACGGTCACATAACCGACATTCAAATTTGGGACCTCGTGAGCTCCCGTGTCCTTAGGTCCTATTTCAAGACAAGACTAAGTGCAACAATGTCCCTCAAGCCCCATGTGACATGGGTTTCAGGCCATTTTCGTCTGGGAGTTAAAATGAACATGCAAGATGCAAAACAAGGGACTCGAGAGTGAAACTTAGGAGGTAAAAGTCCTATGGGGACATTTTATGACATAACATAGAGATCCATCGCTCACCCAATGAAATGAAATCATCCTAAGGTCTTAAAATCTGATCCCTAGCCTTCCATCACCTAAATTGAATTACCTCCAATAAAAAAAATGATCATCAATTCGATTATAATCCAATCCAATTTATGTCAAATATTTAATCCAACATCAAACCTTGATCACTATAACACCAAGCTACATAAGGTCTTAGCCCTAATCTTGTAAAACCAAAATCCCCAATCTCTTGATATCAAAGAAAACCTTAAGGCCCAAGCCTTAGCACCCTAAAGACATCAAGTGCATCCATCATCCTGTTGACATTTCTTCTGAATCAGCATTAGGGTTTGCCACTTCTAATGCACAGGCAGATTCAGGCCAACTGAATACAGGAGGTTGCGTGAGCTCCTCCCCTTCACTTCTGGTTCTGCTGCACCAAGGGGGGTATCCCTATAACTCAAGATGTAACCTTGACTAGCTCAAAGATAGAAGGATCTAACTTGACAACAACAGGCAGAATACACTCATGTATGGACCAAGATCTGTATGATAGATCACAAGGCTGGCAACATTCTTGGACATGATGTCTGGTTGGGTATGAGAGCATGCAGGGGGTTCCTAATCCTACTCCTACAACTAACAGGTGGAAGTATGAAATGGTTTGATATGAATTTGGATGCAAAGCTGGACATGGTGTATAACACAAAAACACAGCATGATTGGTGCCTATCCAGGGCTTGGAGTCGGTAGACATACACCTGTGAATGATCAGCATGAATAGCTAAAACTAGATTTCAGGGGGATACACATGATATCTGCCCTACAGATATCTCCCAATATAGAGTGTTGAGCTATCTCTACTTATGGCATCCCTACTGCAGTATACCCTTCCCAATGTTCAACCTGAAAATAGTTTAATCTGCCCCTTGAGCAGAGGTTAAAAGATCAGACATTCAATATAGGAATTCTATGCTCCAGAATCTAAACATAAGCAAACATCCAGATCCAGAAGAAGGATACATGCAATACTGGAGACAGAATTAACACAACACATGCTAAGATAGCATTACTCATACAAGATCAACCATGAAATCAGTGGATTCATGCCAAGTCCTACAACAGGAGATACATAAACTCACAGGTAAGCTGTACAGAGCAACCAGATCAGCTTGTCATGCATTACAGAGCCAAAATCATCAACTTTCAACAACCCTAAATGAACAACACAACCTGCTTATAACAGCCAGGTAGGTGCTCAGCAATTAATTACAATGTTGACCAAAATCTCGCCAGATACACGGTATCATGAAAATGGCGCTCAAACACACTACCAGATTGGCGCCCAAACATGAATGCAGCAGGTAGGGGAGGAGACAGGAAGATATCTCGAGCCCTGCGCCACTGCCCGCTGATTGACACCTCCAGTCAGGTACAAGATCGACCCACGCCATCGCCCACACCTCTGCAACAATCGTCATTAATGGCGCACCAACCCGCGGCCTAGGGAAAATCATCATACAGACCATCGCAAGCTTTTCCCGCCGAGACTCATCATCATGATATTTGAAAATGCAGGATAACAATATCCCACATGCACCCCGCGATGACCTCAATAACACCTTATATACTAGGTCATGAGCATATATCATGTCGGTGCTTTTGCTCCTGACGACACTAGTATAGACTTCATCATCATCATCTTCCAGCAGCATGATATCCTGTTGTTCGAAAAATCACCCTGACGTCATCATGATATTTGAAATATAACCTTCATGATAATCGGCACAACCTGATCCTTCAGAGGAACATCCTCCTGCTGAGCTTATAACAAAAGTCTGGCCGATGAACATCCTGATGACGTCATCATCATATTCGCCTACTGCGCACCTCCTCACATCCGGATGACGTCATCATCATGTTTGCAAATATCAGGAAGTCTCTTCAAGATGATCAGTGTTAGAAATATGACCCCCGCGGGACCTTGATGACGTCATCATCATATTAACATCATCATGATATTCGGAAGACAACCGGATATTTGGAAATATCCTCCTGACGTTCGAACATCAGGTTGCACTGTAGCTCCTCTGTAAGATCGGGGCGAAAACTGAACATGATGATGCTGCTTGAAAAGATCACCCCCAATAGATAACACGCGAAACCAGCAGGCGGATATCTCCTTGATATCAACATCATCATGATGTTCGAACAAACAAACATATATCCGGGTGATATGAAAATATCACCCCCTCCTTCGCGAATATCATGATGCAGATAGGCAGAAAGAAAAATATCACCCTGATATACGGATGACGTCAGCATCATCAGGATGAGAAACAAAGAACAAGAAGTGATACAACATCATCAGGATGATATTGACTAAGATCATCCTGACGTTCCAAAATATGATGACCCTAGTGAATATCGGGTCGCAATTACAACTCTTCAACAACATCATCAGGATGATGTTAACCAAGATCACCCGATGATAAAAATATCACCCCGGCGAAATATCATGAAGGCAGAAAATATGATGACCTCCGCAAGCAGCAGGATGATAACGGGAAATATGATGATGATGAACACGACCCTTAGGAAAAACAAGTTAGGTCGAGCAATTCAAAGAATAAGCAACATCATCATCATGCTCGCGCAAGGTGATAAATGGAAGATCACCGGAGACTTTGAAACATCACCCTCGCAAGTAGATGAGGGCGCACTGTAGCTCGGCAGCATCATCATGATAAAAACCAAACATCACCCGATGACTGAATATGATGATGACGATGAAAAACCCAGTCGACGAAGAACATGATGATGCAGACCATCGAAGACAAGATGATGATGATGACCTCCTCCTCAGGAAAACATGATGATGCAGCTGAAAAATGCTGAGGAGGTCCAACACTTAGAAAAAATGGGCAAGAAGATAAAGGCTTCAAATGAAGAAACCTCCTGATCATGACAAATCAACCCCTGGTCAAAATGAGTGTCAACAGTGGCTCTGTCTGGGGACGTGCAGGTGCAAGACTGCAGCGAGAACCCCAGATCTCTGGGATGCAGACCAGTCCCTTATCCATTGGGCACAGAGTCAAATACCTGCATCACCAAACACACTTGATGGCCTAAGGCCACCAAGAAAAGAAAAAAAAAAATGTATTTCCCTTTGTCAAATATCTTGTTTTCATCTGCATGCACTGGGTCAAGCTTGGAGATACTACAAAGATCCACCCACAAACAAATCTTGTCATCTGTATATTCAACCCTCTGATTTGGTTTGTCATTATCACCCTTGTGCAGATAACCCTCAGCATCGTGTGACATGTGGGTGCAGAATATATCAAACAATGCATGTTCATATGGCATATAGCACTCATCACCTATATCATCATCATGCATTGCAACATGATCTCCTAGCTGGACTGCAAATAGGAAACACTCAGAGTCCATCACAAAACTAGGAAGATCAGCGCTCATTGTATTATATGCTGGCTCATCAAAAGAAAAGCTTTCAAAATCACAATTGTGTACATCATGTACACAACCATCTGGTACACCAGGCTGGAAAAGATCAGGCTCTGGCATCTGTTTTAAGTCAGGCACATTTTCACAGTCACTTACCTGATGTATGTTGTTTCCTCTTTCATCAAGATGAGAAACAGAATCCAAGTCAAAAATAGTGTCAATATCCTCACCATACTCAGACAGATCCTCATCACCACATGTGTCATAAATGGGTGGCCCAGGTGCATCAGTTTCATCATAGTATGCCATTTGTTCATGGGCAGCAGAGCACACATCTTCATCACCAATGGATTCACTCTGTGGAGGAGTATCAGCCTGTGTGTCATAAGCAAAACAGCCATCAAATGAAAAACAATCATGCTCTAAACTAGCACTTATTTCAATTTCTGACTGCTCTTCATGATCTCCATGTGTTTGAAAGGTAGGCAATGGGTCACACATAGGACTGCTTCTCTGTTTGCTTATATCTTCTCTGTCTTGAGTACAATACTCACAATTGTCTCCACAGGTCCATTCTATAAATTGCTCATTACTGTCCACAACCTCGTTATTGTTTTCATGGTCAGCTGCCTCATCATTGCAATGGGAATCCTCACTAGTCCTTTCACTGGTATCCTCAGCTGGTGAACAATCCAGTTGAGCAGTATTGTTAGCATTGTGTTCAAATACAGCAATCTCAACCTCTATGCTTTTATTTTCATTTTTATCTGCACATGATGCCATAATCATTTGGTCATTTGCAGCTTCATAACCATTATTCACACCAAGGCCTGGGGACAGGGGTTTCAGCAGGTGCACATTTCTGGTTTTTTCTATCTTTTCTATGAACCTGTATGCCATCTGCATACTTGTCACCTTGAAATCCTTCAGTAATGCACTAGAGCCTTCCTCAAAAGCTTCAAAGAATATGCCAACACAAGCTGAAATATCAGGTCTGAAACTTTCAGGGACATGTGAAAGGGCTACTGCAAACCTATGACTGAAATCAACACATGGCTCTTCATTTTGTTTTCTGATTCTCATCAATTCTGCAACAAGATCAGCCGGTTCTTTTGCAAATTCTTCCTTGAAACAGTCAGCAAGTTCATCCCAACAGGCAAAGGATTTCTTTGGAAAGCTCAAATACCAGTCTTTTGCTTTTGCATCAAAGGACCTAACAAAAAACCTCATCCACATATCCTCATCTCTGAATGAATATTTTCCCATAAAACTGTGAAAATTTTGGATATGTGCATTCCCATCACATATACTGTGACCACTAAATCTAGGCATCTGACAGTATATCCTAGCAGGCATAGTTTCTATTCTATAATCCACCCATGACAAATCCAGTTGGTCATACAAAGGATCAAAAGGGCTGACAGGAGGTTTAGCTTTCTGACTGGCAGACACAACAGGGTTACTGCTTTTTAACTGGGCCTGCTCAACCTCTAAGAATATCAACCTATTTCTTATCTCTTCTATTCCTTTATCCAACATTTCACCACTGAGTATGGGATAATTCATACTTGGATTCATAAAAATCCTACTCTTAGACATCCTTTGTCTGTCTAAGACCTAAGGCTTTCCCTGGCATCTAACTTATGCAGTAAAACAGCAAATAAAGGGGAAGTAACAAGGTACCTTTTCTCATACAGATGCAGAAATATGTACATCTTTCAACCAATAACATACATCTATCTTTCATGTGCATTTAGATCTTTTTTGCAGAGTCGCCACCTCTCCAGAGAGGACAAAATTTTCAATAGCTGAAAGCTACTTTTCCAGGTTCATTCCACCAGCAGAGCATCATTTTGTTAGTGACTCGGATGGGTCACAAGTATTATTCTTTATTTTATCAATCCTTCCCCAGCAGAGTCGCCATTTTGTTGACATTTCTTCTGAATCAGCATTAGGGTTTGCCACTTCTAATGCACAGGCAGATTCAGGCCAACTGAATACAGGAGGTTGCGTGAGCTCCTCCCCTTCACTTCTGGTTCTGCCGCACCAAGGGGGGTATCCCTATAACTCAAGATGTAACCTTGACTAGCTCAAAGATAGAAGGATCTAACTTGACAACAACAGGCAGAATACACTCATGTATGGACCAAGATCTGTATGATAGATCACAAGGCTGGCAACATTCTTGGACATGATGTCTGGTTGGGTATGAGAGCATGCAGGGGGTTCCTAATCCTACTCCTACAACTAACAGGTGGAAGTATGAAATGGTTTGATATGAATTTGGATGCAAAGCTGGACATGGTGTATAACACAAAAACACAGCATGATTGGTGCCTATCCAGGGCTTGGAGTCGGTAGACATACACCTGTGAATGATCAGCATGAATAGCTAAAACTAGATTTCAGGGGGATACACATGATATCTGCCCTACAGATATCTCCCAATATAGAGTGTTGAGCTATCTCTACTTATGGCATCCCTACTGCAGTATACCCTTCCCAATGTTCAACCTGAAAATAGTTTAATCTGCCCCTTGAGCAGAGGTTAAAAGATCAGACATTCAATATAGGAATTCTATGCTCCAGAATCTAAACATAAGCAAACATCCAGATCCAGAAGAAGGATACATGCAATACTGGAGACAGAATTAACACAACACATGCTAAGATAGCATTACTCATACAAGATCAACCATGAAATCAGTGGATTCATGCCAAGTCCTACAACAGGAGATACATAAACTCACAGGTAAGCTGTACAGAGCAACCAGATCAGCTTGTCATGCATTACAGAGCCAAAATCATCAACTTTCAACAACCCTAAATGAACAACACAACCTGCTTATAACAGCCAGGTAGGTGCTCAGCAATTAATTACAATGTTGACCAAAATCTCGCCAGATACACGGTATCATGAAAATGGCACTCAAACACACTACCAGATTGGCGCCCAAACATGAATGCAGCAGGTAGGGGAGGAGACAGGAAGATATCTCGAGCCCTGCGCCACTGCCCGCTGATTGACACCTCCAGTCGGGTACAAGATCGACCCACGCCATCGCCCACACCTCTGCAACAATCGCCATTAATGGCGCACCAACCCGCGGCCTAGGGAAAATCATCATACAGACCATCGCAAGCTTTTCCCGCCGAGACTCATCATCATGATATTTGAAAATGCAGGATAACAATATCCCACATGCACCCCGCGATGACCTCAATAACACCTTATATACTAGGTCATGAGCATATATCATGTCGGTGCTTTTGCTCCTGACGACACTAGTATAGACTTCATCATCATCATCTTCCAGCAGCATGATATCCTGTTGTTCGAAAAATCACCCTGACGTCATCATGATATTTGAAATATAACCTTCATGATAATCGGCACAACCTGATCCTTCGGAGGAACATCCTCCTGCTGAGCTTATAACAAAAGTCTGGCCGATGAACATCCTGATGACGTCATCATCATATTCGCCTACTGCGCACCTCCTCACATCCGGATGACGTCATCATCATGTTTGCAAATATCAGGAAGTCTCTTCAAGATGATCAGTGTTAGAAATATGACCCCCGCGGGACCTTGATGACGTCATCATCATATTAACATCATCATGATATTCGGAAGACAACCGGATATTTGGAAATATCCTCCTGACGTTCGAACATTAGGTTGCACTGTAGCTCCTCTGTAAGATCGGGGCGAAAACTGAACATGATGATGCTGCTTGAAAAGATCACCCCCAATAGATAACACGCGAAACCAGCAGGCGGATATCTCCTTGATATCAACATCATCATGATGTTCGAACAAACAAACATATATCCGGGTGATATGAAAATATCACCCCCTCCTTCGCGAATATCATGATGCAGATAGGCAGAAAGAAAAATATCACCCTGATATACGGATGACGTCAGCATCATCAAGATGAGAAACAAAGAACAAGAAGTGATACAACATCATCAGGATGATATTGACTAAGATCATCCTGACGTTCCAAAATATGATGACCCTAGTGAATATCGGGTCGCAATTACAACTCTTCAACAACATCATCAGGATGATGTTAACCAAGATCACCCGATGATAAAAATATCACCCCGGCGAAATATCATGAAGGCAGAAAATATGATGACCTCCGCAAGCAGCAGGATGATAACGGGAAATATGATGATGATGAACACGACCCTTAGGAAAAACAAGTTAGGTCGAGCAATTCAAAGAATAAGCAACATCATCATCATGCTCGCGCAAGGTGATAAATGGAAGATCACCGGAGACTTTGAAACATCACCCTCGCAAGCAGATGAGGGCGCACTGTAGCTCGGCAGCATCATCATGATAAAAACCAAACATCACCCGATGACTGAATATGATGATGACGATGAAAAACCCAGTCGACGAAGAACATGATGATGCAGACCATCGAAGACAAGATGATGATGATGACCTCCTCCTCAGGAAAACATGATGATGCAGCTGAAAAATGCTGAGGAGGTCCAACACTTAGAAAAAATGGGCAAGAAGATAAAGGCTTCAAATGAAGAAACCTCCTGATCATGACAAATCAACCCCTGGTCAAAATGAGTGTCAACACATCCTACATCATCAAACCTTATCAAAATCCAAATCAACATCATGAGTCCATTTTATTTTGATACTAGTCCCACACTTTCCAATCCACCCCAATAATTCTACCTATTTCAAACCTAATTCCTCAACAAATAACTTCATACCAACCCATGTTACCATCATACCAATCGCATCCATCCACATATCAAGCCAATCCTACATCAACTTATCCCTAAAACATGTATCTGTTATGTAGAAAAAGAGGGTTTGTTGACTCAATGTATAGTTTAATTAGATCCTCCTTTCATTACATACATTCAAGGACATCAACCTGAGTAGAATCACAACTTTTGCAAGAGGATTTAGCTATAGGTTTGTTGTCTCTTGGAATGATAAGGAAATTTGGAAATTGATGATTATTGTGTTAATTTAAGTCTGATTATGTTCAAAACCATAATTATGCAAAATTGTAAACAAACAGACGAATTCTGACAAATGCTCACACACAGAGATACTAAATGAAGATTAGATACATACCAAATTTTGAAGTTTAGAATCCTGAAAAGTCAAGGGCAAAGGGACTAGCACCTAGGCCCAAGGTAGTATTTTTGTTGAGTGTTTCTGGACCTTTTTTGCTACTGATTATCACTGTTTCAGGGATTTCTAGTTCTACAAACCAAGAGGGCTTCGATGCGGATGGCCAAGCCCTGTAGATGCTATTTCCTACCTTTTTCTTTTAGATCTAGGATTCTTATGCTCTATAACACTCCTCTGCAACTCCACTCTACAGATTTCGACACCTGTCACTTGTAATCACAATAGAGGGGTTGTGGGCTTGTAGTGTTTAGGAGCTTGCCTTAGTCAAGCCCCATAATGGCATTCAAGCCTTCTAACACCATTGTTAGATGAAGAGTGCATGTCCTTGGTGGACAGAGGCAAAAACACCGATAAAGTAGATAGATTGAATCCCAAATAGATATCACCTTGAAGGTAAAACCCTCATGGAAGAATGAAGCTCTTTCATACCATGAGGAGATGGATTGATGAAGCCAAATCTACAACAAACAAACACAATAACAACACAAATCTGCTCTGTAACACAATGAAAGCCTTGAATATCCTTTGCATAAGATCACAAGTTTTCATTATCGATCTAGTCTTAAAATGAAGTCCTAAACATGCTTATATATGCATTCCCACTAAACATTCGTAATTTGAGTTGAATAGGCTAACAAAGGGAAACCTTTTAACAGTCACTTTGTGGACATTTAAATTAAGACCCCGACAAAATATGGTAGAACAACAGCACAGGTGCCCTTGTCTAGGCACCTATTTTGGGGCTGATTAAGATTTAGGACTCACCCCTAGGTCCCATTTGACATGGGTTTCAGGGAATTTTGCTCTGGGATTCATTTTTAACATGCATGATTAATCCTAAGGGACCTAGGAGCTAAAAGTCCTAGGGGGACATTTTATGACATAACATTTAGCCCCCACTTTAATGTATGTATGATCTTACGACCCATACATGCATTAAAGTATGGTCAAAAACACATCAAACACACCAAACACTTGAAGCTAAGTCATACCCAAAGGTTGAGGAACTATCTCTAGCCCCTAGTCTTAGGTAAGCACTAGAAAACACATTGCAGATGCGCAAAACATGGACAAGATAGTAATAGGCATGCAAAACATGAAGAAGATAGTAATAGACACACAAAACATGGAGAAGACATGAGAGCAGTCATGGAGAATACACAGATATTTTCTTTTTCATTTTCACATATATATAGATGCATGGCAAAATAAAAATGCAACGCATAATCCCAAAATGTAGGAGGGGCATTTTTTCACACCCTTGAGACTACATATGGGGGAGAAGACACACCATACAAAACCTTGAGTGTAGGTGGAGCATGTTGCTAAACACACACAAGAAGGGAAAACATGACATACAAAGCCCAAGTGGGAGTTAACCACACAAGGGGGAAAGCACACAGTAGACACACAGAATACATAAGTGTCATATAGCATGTCATAGACATACTATATGTCTTAAACATGGCAAACAATGTGATGAAATGATCTTATTGCTAAGTTCTCACCATCTCAAACACACTGCAGACACACCTGATGGTTGGGCTTATGCCACAACAACCACCAAAAACATGCTTAAGGGAGGATAGTCTCAAGATCTAACCCCTCCTACTTGGAGGACTTTTAAAATAAAAGGATGTGCACTAGCTCAAGAGATACACCATCCCGCCTCGCACAGAGGGCTTTTTGAATAAAAGGATATGGACTAGCTCAAGAGATACAATATCCCACCTCTGCAGAGGGTTTTTTAATTGCAATATAGCTAAAGATGTGTACTCGTGCTGGAGATACAACATCCCGCCTCCGTAGAGGGCTTACAAACACACTTCCTTAATACCAAAATCATTAGACGGCTTTGTTGAAAGGCAAAACACAACTGAGAGGGGGGGTGAATCAGTTGTAACAAAATATTAACTTAATTTAACCAAAATCACATTCACAATTACTTTTCTTAACTCCTTAAATTGTTATGCAGATTAAACATGAATAGCAAAATCAAAACATGAACACATCAACACCACTCACACATGAAAACCAGATTTTTACGTGGAAAACCCTAAACAAGGAAAAACCATGGTGAGTGTTAGCTCACAATATAATATGTAGGAACAATACCAAAAAATTAGAGGCTCACTACCTTGGGGCTCACTGTTAGAAATGAAGGTGCAAACCACACAACAAAAATCTAATTCAAACCTTATTATCCACTAAACAATGTAGAATCAATGGAGATTGCAACAAAAATTAAAACCCATTAAATAAAAATAACATGTACTAAGAACTAAACACATGACATAGTATGTAACATGGAGAAAACCCTTTCAGGTACAAAACTCCACCAAGAAAAGAGGCTCCAAGTTGTATTATCTTCAAATATGAGATTACAATACATACACTTCCTCTGTTTCTTCAGTCTTCAATCCAGTGGCGCCTGCTACTCTCCAATCTGATAAAAATGTAGTACAAATATCCTTATAAAAGGGGGTTTCCTCCTAGGGAAAGATAACTGACAAAATATCAACCGTTAGATCTGTGACATAACGACGAACGGTCCAAATTTACAATGATAAAATATAAAGTAAAATATGGTTTTGGGGGTGTTGCCCCCAAACCCCCACCGGGACGCGTGACCCTCGGACCCCCCACTGGGCTATGATCTCCTGGACCCCTTGCAGGGGGGAAACCCCCCTGCGACCCCCCATCCCGGATGAGTTAGCGTCAAGGATTGGATATAAACATGTAGTTGAAACAAGACCACTGCTGGTGAAACTTTTCATCCCTTATGGATGATTTACAAACAATATTAGGAGTAATTAATTACATAGGACTTACAAGGTTGATGACACATTAATCCTAACACTCACTGCCCAAATGAGTGCTCACTGCAAGGGGTGGCTCACTTGCCAAGGGGTGGCTCACTGCCAAGGGTTGGCTCACTATTGAGTTGGTGAACTGAGATAGTAGCATCTACACCATGCCTAAGTTTAGTTCCATTGAAGCATAATATTTCTTCTCCTTCATTGCCTTCTTCACACACACACACTTATCTTCACATCTACACACAATCACACATCACTCACAACTTCATTACATATATTTATACAATTCATCAACCTTGGAATGTACATCAAGGTCAGTATACATACATACATCAAATTAGGACTAGACCTAAAAAACTTGCAGACTAAATGAATGAAGGAGGAACACTTCATGCCTTATCTCAAACTCAATTACATCTTCATACGCTACCACATGCTTCTACAATTTAGGAAATTCATCCGCAAAGAGTGTTAATCATCCAGGTCGGCTAGACTAGTGCAATCATCAAGAACACTTTGAGCACGCGCATCCAGTGGCTTTATTGTAGCTTGTGGATCAAGAACACACCTTCAATGCATTTAGGGGACATCCACAAACATCATAGAATCATTTGGAAACTAGAAAATCCAACTGTAATAGATCTCAACTTATTTCACTTGAAGATGGATCACAAACTACTCTCAATCAGACACTGTTAAACTCTGCTAATCAAAAACTTGCCTTTTGGAGCACCAAATCACAAATTCTTTAGAATGAAGATAGCTAAGGACTGTGTAAGCTTAAGTACAAGACCACGAGACCAAAGAACATATTGTGGAGGAATGTGGAGCAAAATACTTCCTCCCTGTCACACTGCAAACTCTACCAGGCACAATCTTCAAACTGGTGAATATAACTTTTGTTGTACAGTGATCCAAACCACCAAATTCTGGATTTAGCATCTTCAAAAAATTCTTTAAAACATATCCAAATCTCATACTACAGTCTTCAATACATAGGAAATGCAGAGCAAAATCTTTAGATAGTGTTCTTGACAGGACAACTCAATCTCTCAACAAACATCAATATTAGAAGGCACAATTGGCACCAATGACAACACAGATATGTTCACATCAATGACAACACTAGTTAGCACATACTTACAACAAGCTTACCTTATATATGCCCCCACCTTAAGGTGGTTGATGTCATGTACTGATATTAAGCACGTTAAGGTAGAGGGAAAACACACACGAAAACTAGAGTTTTTGCAAAGCCCATGCCCCAAAGGTTGTTGGAATACAATGGATCACTGAGAGGGGGGATGAATCAATGATCTAATAAAACTAGCTCATTCATCAACCCAATAGTTGTAAAAGTAATTAATGCCAACATGCCAAAGACATAGAAAACAATAGAATCATACAAATGAAACCATAAAACAAGATTTAAAGTGGAAAACCCTAAACAGGGAAAAACCACTATCCAACCTCACCAAAATCATCATTAGGTCTCACTAACCAAAGTCTCACTGATTACACTTATGCCTCACTAGCAAGGATCACACTCATCACATTTTGATAGGAGCACCAATCCCTAGCATATCAAGAACACCAACTCCACTCAAACCAGGGGCACCAACTCCAATAAATCAAAACAAACAATACATAGTGCTACACTGTTTACATTGATATCATAGGTTATTGTTGAATTGTCATGTCTCAAACTTTGATGCATTATGAACTTACTATATTTGGAGTTATTTATAGATAATTATGTGTGGATTAAATAAATGTTGTTTTTATTTTGACTTGAATTAAATAGATAGTATTTTATTTTGAAAGATGGAATAAGTAAATATTATTTTGAAATGATAAAGTGAATATTATTTTATGTAATAAATTGTAATGCTTTGGCTATTGGACACTAACCTATTAATGGAAAATCTGAGTTTCATGAGTTGTAGGTTGTTGAAGACAAGGCTGTGGTTAAGGTTGAGGTGGTTAGCTTCCTAGCAGGGTTAGGATGAAGGGGATTCTCTCTTACACACACACATTTAGATGACATATAGATGCATTAGTATTGTAAATATAAAAATATTCAGTCATCTTTTTATCAAAAAATAGCTGGGGTAGCCATCTTTTCCTGAATAATTCTAGAAATCTCTCCCAAGTCACCTCACCAGGGAACAATTGTTTCTCGGCCTTTTCATTATCCCACCAAGTGGCTACCTCTTTGGTGAGTTGATAGGATCCCTAGATAGCCTTGGTTTTATTTGATAAATTACACAAAGAAAAGTACTTCTCCATCTCTATGATCCATGATTCTGCCCCGTCTCCAATTATTTTGCCATCAAATTTTGGCGAGGTGACCCTTTTAAGGTCCTTACCCATTTCATCAGCTATTCTCTCCTAATTATTAGGGTTTCCTCTAGTTTCAGGGTTTCCTCCACCTGCATCACTCCCGTTTCCCCCATTCCCAACTAGGTTTTGTCCCACTTGACTCACATAGACATCTTGTTCTAGACTATCCATCCTGGCCCCGTGTTGGTTCAACAGGGCTAGGATTTTATCTAATCTCTTGTCAGTGTCACCACAGGGCCCTCCACGCTAGTAAGTGTGACTAATATCCATATGGATTACTCTATACACAATTGCATGTTAAGCATAATTAGGTGAAGGTCCTAGAGTTTAACCTAGAGGCTCTGATACCAAATGTAAAGTGCTTAAATCTCACTTATTAAAACTAGTATCCCAAAAAGCAATGCATATTCCAAATACGGAAAGTAAAACATTTACAATAATAAAATATTCATAGTTGCATAAATAGCAATTTTCCAATAATGAAGTACACATTCCATACACTATGAAAGGTATTACATTTCCATTTACATACATCAAAAAGGGTGTTACAACAATTGTTTCAATGTTACAGGTACAAGTGATAGCATCAATTACATCTATGAAAAGAGTTATACATTTATAGATTGGCTATGCAAGCCATACAAGAGTAATACAATGAAATATATCTGTAAGAATCATATATCATAAGAATCTTTGATCTCAACCACCATAACCCTAGTGGTCTTCCGCAAGCCAAGGTCAAGAGTGTGGCTAAGGTACTTTTTCAACCCAACCACGAAGTACTGGACTTCCCTGGTTTTCTTCCTAACTCCAAGAAAGCACCGGCCCTACATGAGGAGCCTAGCAACCTAGAATGGTAAAGGCAGGAGGGAATATCTTGATGCATGCATGTGCTTGTATGCATTCCTAAACTATACTAGAAATGACAAAACTCTCACAGTAGGATGTGGTAGAGACATATATAAAATATAATCTAGGCTTTTCTAATCCATCTTTTTCAATGGTACATCAACTTGGCCAAGCTATAATAAATAAATTTGGTAATTTAGAAAAAGTAAATTACTGTCTCTAGGAGCCCACATTTGGCATCCTGTCCTAGAAGTAAAATTACACATATACAATATACCATTCACTTAATTTTCAAGGAAGTACATTCATTAACAAAGTGTTCTTTCAGAGAGGAAAAAAAAAAGTTTACATCCACCAATTCATACTCTGGTTTGCATTTTTCCTAAGTTTTCAATTTCAATGGTTTATAAAGATCTTTCACATAAATTAAGTCTATTAGTTTACTATAGTACCGGTTTGCTTTCATTCTATTTGTGATAGTGGTTTTGGTATAATGCTTGGTTTTGGTAAAAGATTTGCTTTTATATGGAATTTAATGTAAGGAAATAAATTTATATAACAAATTCTATCTATGATAGTTGCAGTAGCACCCTCAAGACCCTATTTTACAATCAATATACAACAAGCAGAAAGTCACACAACAATATATGTATGTGTGTGTGTATATGTTGCAAATATGTGCCTAATGTGTTGTCATTGATGTCAACATATCCTTCTGTCAGAGATAGTGAAGGCAGTGCAGGAGATTGTTTAGTATTCCCAGCAGGATGAAGATAAGAGTATGTGGATTTAAGGGTTTGTAGAGGTTTGTCCAAGGTTGCTCCAGTCAAGAGTTGAGAGGTCCACATGAAGATTTGACGAAGTTATGGTTTTCTGAGTAGAACAAGGTTCTGCAATTGTTCAGTGTGACAGAGTGGCAAGAAGATTGGTCCGGATAGATCTGGTATGAGAAGATTATGATCTGTGGATCTAGAGGCATGTCTGGGATGTTGGTATGTTCCCTCAACTAGAGTGGTTCATGGTTTGGAGGTCTGTAAACAATCTTTCTAATATGACAGTCATGGCAGTGTGTGTTCTTGAAGTTTAGTGTATAGATGCAAGTGATTCTGCTGATGTGAAGTGGTGTGGTTGTTCATATTGATTTCCTTGTGCTTGTGGTGGTCTCTGGATCGTGTGCCTATTGTGTTGGTGGTCCGCATTAACAAAGGAGCTCGTTATTGAAGATTTCTTCTTGGATGTTGGTGTTCTTCCCAATTTTGGTCGACCAGATGCCTAATGCATGTTGTGGATGACCCAAGCGAAGATCTATGAAGTGTGTTGTGTTGTTTGAAGAAGATTTGAGTCCCATCTATGTTTGGCTGACAGAGGAGTGATTTTCATATACTATATTGTATCAAATCAAGTCTTGCAATTGTAATAACTTGTTAGTCCGACCTTGAAGGACAATTGTAACAAGATGTTTGTAAAGATGACTTTGATGTTCATTCCAATGTCAATGACATGTATAAATGTTTGTAGTTGAGTCATGGAATTATGTACTTGTGCAAAAATGAAATATCCTAAGAGGAGCAGAGAAGAAGAAGAAGAAGAGCAAAATAGATGTGAAGGTGGAACAGAAGTGTTTGAACTTCAATGGAACTAATCCAAGCATGAAACAGATGCTATTTCCTAGTTCATTATCTTGTAATCAATTCTTGTAGGCAGTGAGCCTCCTGTAGGCAGTGAGCCTCTTTTTAGTAGTGAGTTCTAGGCAGTGAGCCTGAAGGCATGTGTCTTCTATTTTTCTAAGTACTTTTAACAGGGTACGAATCTTTGTTGGTTAACCCCCACTGTGGTTTTCCCTTAACTGGGTTTCCACATAAAAATCATGGTGTTATCTTGTTGTTCATGTTTCTGCATCTGTGTTATTGTTTCATGCTTACATGATAATATCATTAATCAGTGTATAAGTGATAAAGAGGATAAATTGCAGAAAAGGATAAAGAGTTTATGACAACTGATTCACCCCCCCTTAGTTGTCTTCCCTAATTCCAACAATTGGTATCAAAGCCAGTTCCTCTAGAAGAATCTTAACCGCCTGAGGAGATCTAGGATGTCGACCTACAAGAAGGATAGTTTGAGATTTGATGGAACAAACTACACTATTTGGAAGAGTCACATGGAGTGCCATTTGCAATGCTTCGGTGAAGCTTATTGGTCTATAACTAAGGATGAGTATAAGCCTCTGGAGAAAGGTCATTCAACTCTAGATGAACTCAAAGATGCTGAAAATAACATTTGAGCTAAAGAAGCCTTGTTGAGTGCCCTGACCGATTCAGAAATGACAAATTTCTTTAGACTGAAAACTATTCATCAAATCTGGAAGAAGTTGGAGAATGTTTATGAAGGTGATGATCATGTCAAATATGCCAAACTACAAAGTCTAAGAGGAAAATTTGAAAAGCTGAGAATGAGTGGAGATGAAAATATCACAATCTACATGCAAAAGATAAATGAACTTGTGTGTGGTATCAGGTGTGCTAGTGGAACATTGGAAGAATTAGAGATTGTGTCAAAAGTTCTCAGATCTTTACCTAATTCATACAAGCTTAAGGTTCCTGCTATAGAGGAGATCAGGACTGTTTCAATAGTTACAAGAGATCATCTGGTTGGCAAATTATTAGCTTTTGAATTAAGTGAATTTGGTGACTCTCTTCCTAAGTCTGAATCTACATTCAAATCCAGTGTTTATGGGAAGCAAAGATATGATCCAAGTGAGAGCTCTTCATGAAGAACAATCATATTTGAGAAGACAAGGAAGGATCTTGAAAATGGTGAAACTAAGATTGATGATCTTGAAGCCCTTTTTGCCAAGAGGATCCGATAAGTATGAAGGAAAGTTACCATTCAAATGTTTTAATTGCAATAAGATTGGTCATTTTGCCTCAAGATGTCTGGAGAGGGTTTCAAAGCCAAACCCTAACAGATTTAGAGGACAAAAGAACTACTACTATGTCCAAGAAGCTGGTGAAGAAGGAATCACAGATGACGAATCTGATCATGGAGGTGCTACTGATAATTAAATGGTGTTTATTGCTATCAAAGTGGAAGATCTAGTGCCTATTAAACATACTAGCTATGCAAATGTAGAAAGTACTTTAGTTGCTCAGATTGTAGAAAAAGATGAATGGGTGATTGATAGTGGTTGTTCTCATCATATGACTGGTGATAAAAGTAAATTTGTAAGCTTTGAAAAATATAAAAGTGGACTTGTAAAGTTCAAAGACAACTCAGCTGGTAGAATTCGTGGCAGAGGATCCATCTCTTTTGGTGGTAAGAATAACACTAGTGATGTTTTGTATGTGGAAGGATTGAAGCATAATCTTCTCAGTGTTGGAAAGTTGGTTGACAAGGGCTATGATCTTCGATTCAAGGATGGAAAATGTAGAATCTTGGAAAGATCTGGAACTGAAATTGCATTCGGTACTCAAACTAGAGGAACATCTTTCATTTAAGTAGCTCTGGTAGAAGTTGTCTGATTTCTTAAGTTGATCAAAGTTGGCTTTGGCATAGGAGAATGTGTCATGTAAATTTTGATAATATTGTCAAGATAAGTTCCACTCAAGTTGTAAGAGACCTTCCAAGACTTGTGAAACCTACTGATAGCATGTGCAGAGAATGTCAATTGGGAAAACAAAATAGAACTTCATTCAAGAGGAAAGAAAAGTCATCAAGTGGTTTGTTGGAACTTGTGCATACTGATCTTTGTGGTCCTGCTAGAATTAGAAGTGTGCAAGGAGACAGATATTTTATTTTGCTGATTGATGATTACTCCCAGATGATGTGGGTAACCTTCTTAAGAGAAAAATTAGAATCTCTTGACAAATTCAAAGTATTCAAGGTTATGGTTGAAAATGAGATTGGTGTGAAGATAAAGTGTCTGAGATCTGACAGAGGTGGAGAGTTTACCTCTGGTGAGTTTGATTCATTTTGTGAAAAGCAAGGGATAAAAAGATAGTTATCTACTCCTAGGACTCCTCAGAAGAATGGAGTTGTGGAGAGAAAGAACTAGACCATTCAAGAAGCATCCAGGTCCATGATGATGGAAGAAAATGTTACTCAAGTCTATTGGAGAGAAGTTGTGAGTATTGTTGTCTACACTCTTAACCGGGTGCAGATCAAAGATAACTCTGGTAAGACTCCCTATGAACTGTGGTTTGGTCATCCTCCTATTGTAAAATATTTCAAATTTTTTGGTAATAAATGCTATAACAAAAGAGATGAGGATCTTGGCAAGTTTGATGCAAGGAGTGATGAAGGAATATTTCTTAGGTACTCCACTCAAAGCAAGGCATACCGGTGCTTCAACAAGAGATTGAAAAAGATTATTGAAAGTACTAATGTCAGAGTTGATGAAATCAAGGGGAGACCTTCTCGGTTTTGGAGCTATGATTCCAATGGTCAAGATGAAAGTCAAACTCAAGAAAGACAAGTTCAAACCTAGACTCAAATTCAGATTGATCTGAAAAACTCAGTAACTCAAGAAGATAGTGCAGATATTGATGAACAAGCTCAAGAAACATAAGCTCAAGCAATTCCCAAAACTCCCAGGTATGTAAGACAGAATCATCCTAAAGATCAGATTATAGAAGAAAGAAATCAAGGTGTTCGGACTAGGATAAGAATTGCTAAAGATCAGGAGGAGATTTGTTTGATTTCAAAGATTGAACCAAAATCAATAAGTGAGGCTTGAAATCATGAAAATTGGGTAAAAGCAATGGAAGAAGAACTATTGCAAATTGAAAAGAATCACACTTGGGATCTTGTTCCTAGACTTGAAGACAAAAATGTGATTGGAACAAAATGGGTCTTCCGAAATAAACTAAATGAATATGGTGAAGTTGTAAGGAACAAAGCAAGGCTGGTATGCAAAGGATATTCTCAAGTAGAAGGAATTGATTTTGAAGAAACTTTTGCTCCAGTGGCAAGAATAGAAGCAGTCAGATTATTTCTTGCATTTGCTACTCACAAAAATTTCAAGGTATATCAGATGGATGTCAAGTTAGCATTCCTAAATGGAGAATTGGAAGTGTGATTAGGAAATCCAAATCGAGATAAAAATATAAACCAAATGCATGCAAAACAAGAAGTTATACCTTGACATGAAAACCCAATCTCATGAGGGTGAAGGAGCTTTCACCCAAATGCTCCAAGATATACCCTAGACACTCAAAGGAGATGTGAAATTCTCTCAAGCTTACAAATGCAACTTAAGAAATTACTTAGCTCAAGGGATATTTTGGCATGGTAACATTACTTAGAAACTAGATGATCAAATGGCTTGGAGGATGTTGTATTTATAGGCATTTTGGAGAGATTTTAATCCAATGGTTGAGATTGATTTGGGAGATCAATGGTGGAGGATGAAGATGATGTGGAGGGCCTATATTTCATCTTAGAAAATGGAGGGCTAGGAATAAAGATAAATTTTATAATCATCTTGGGAAAGGGGTGAATTAAATGAGGTTGGGTGAGATGGATTATTTGTGAATTAAAAATTCACATGGGGAAGGGTAAAATGAATTAAAAATTCATTTGGGGAAGAGTGGATATTAATGAGTTATGACATGTGTAAGGGGTGTAAGAGGTATTAAATGAGGATTATGACACGTGTATAAAAAATTAATTTATATGAGATATATTTCAATTTTTTATTTGTGGGATGTGGGAAGGAGTGTTAATCAAGGTTTGACCATTTTAATTAGGGTGATTAGCCTAATTAATATGGCTGGAAAAAATTAGGGAATGGGTTAATGGGAGGTTAAGATTAATTAAATAAGGTTTTATTTAATTAATCCTAAGGCTAGGATGATATAGGCTAGGGTAGGCAATTAAATAATGACTATTTAATCACCTAGGGTAGGGATAGGTTAATTAATAGGCTGAATTAATTAGCTAAACATGATTTACCTAATTAATTAGATTTAGTGAAAAGGGAGAATTAACCAAATAAATATTGCATATTTATTTAAATAATTGGGTAAGGTTAGACTATTGAATTAATTAAATTAATCCAATTGTAGGGGATAAAATGATGAAAAATTAGGTGATGAAGGGATAATTAACTAAATAAAAATTTAATTAATTGATTAGAAGGGAAATTGGTATGTTTAGGGATGTCAGGAGTCGGTGTGACAATGAAAACATTTTTAGGTGTCTACATTTGCCCCTCTTTGACGTGGCGTCAAGACCTAATAGGGAAGTGGCATTAGGTCAAAGAAAAAAATATGCCCCAGCACTGGGAAGGAATAAAATAAGTGAGGGATGCCCCCTTGAGAGGTCGGTGAAAAAAATAAAAAAAATTTGGGCGAGCTCTCGAAAGGACGTGACGGGAGTGAAAGTTGGATAGAGGATGGAAAAAGAAGATGACAAGAAGAAAAATGGAGGAAAAAGGTTGTGATCTGCACCCTAGAGGGGAAAAAGTGCATGGGAGGATAACATGGCTTACTATATTTAGAATAGTGGGCCCTAAGGGTGCCACATTGGCACACATTGAGTTTTTGAGAAGAAGGAGCAAAGCAGAGATGGTAGAGCGCAATCCTAGGTTCCCGCAATACACCCACATTTTTGAGCATTTCCGATCGTATGGCTGGGCACTGGAGGTTGGACCCCAGGTAGGGCCTAACCCTAGCTTTGCCAATTTTTGATTTTATCCCATTTTTTTGCTTCAGGAATTTGGGATTGTTGTTATGGCGCTATCGCAAGATCGCGTGGTGCTAAAGGGGAGCGGATTAGCGCAATCCTTTGGATTGGCGCTATCCGCTAGGGTAGAGCATGAGCAGATTGGCATCATATGTTTATCGTTTTGGTGCCATCCCCTGTATTAGCACAATGTTGTGTAGGGTTTAGGATTTTGGCATTTTGGCACCAAATAGGAGGTAGGGTAGCACTATCTTTTAGATTAGCGCTATGCTGGGTAATGGTGCTATCTTTAAGATTAGCGCTATGTGGAAAAGTAGCGCTATACTTGATATAGGCGCTATCGGGAAGGGTGGCGCCATTTTTCATATTGGCGCCAAATGGAAAGGTAGCACCATTTATTTGAATGGTGCGAAAAGGCTGCGCAGTCACGTTGTATTTTGAATTAGCGCCCTGGGGAGATGTGGTAGTGCCACCATTAGAAATGGTGCAAAATGTGGTCTGTTGTGGCGCAAAAATGTTTTTGGCTTTCAACAATAGAAGACAGGGTGGATTTTGGAAAATGATAGGTAGGTTTTTGACCAGAAAACTGTGGATGCAGGATACGAGGTCATTTATAGTGTCCTCGCGGGAGCAATGCGTGTCATCCGTGATGGTGTTATTTGATCAGTTTGACGATGCCACCCAAACTCAACTAGCGAGATTAGAGCTTTTGATAGCTACATCGATGCCAGTACTGTGAGCTCATAGAGCTCTGATTACAGCTATTGTAGAGCGGTATTGGCCAGAGACTTGTTTATTTTTGCTTCCTACTGGTGAGATCACCATCACTCTTGAGGATGTTTATCGCATCCTCAAGCTACCGATTCATGGTCATCAAGTGATATATGACACAAGGAGGCAACAGAGGGCCTTAGTTAGAGTATTTGGCCATGATTAGATGGTTTTGTTAGCAGATAGGAGGGAGATGAGCTATGAGGGGACACTGGCGGCGGGTGCAGATCACTTTTCTTTATTCCTATGTGCACTGGTCAATGGGGTAGTGATGCCAGATAGGAGAGGCAGGGGATTTCTAGTTGGATGGGGAGAGGTGATTGAGGGGATGGTCTGACATGAGACAGTGTATGCTTGGGGACCGACGATGTTGGCGCATCTTTATCATGAGATGTATACAGTTGTTTATCATCATGATTCAGCTTTATCAGCTAGAGTTACTTTGCTTCATGTATGGATTTGGGAGCATATTTTGGTCACTCGGCCGAGATGTGGGTACTATTGTCGTCAGTTTGAGGCCTTTGTTTTCTTGTATCAAGATTCTGAGTATACATAGACCAGGCAGGTTTGGTATTGAAGATGTGTTTTGGATGATGTCATTTGGGTTACCTAGCGACCGTACATCAGAGTGGAGCCCTGGCCAGATGACGATGTTCACATGCTTACACATTCCAGCAATGCTTCCTGATAGCTCGTAGGGACCATACATTCAATATGTATCTACTATCACAAGTTATGTGGTAGTTTGGGCTATGACAGGATGTACCATAGCCGATGGTGATTTTTGCATGGACCCGTCGAGATGCCCATTATTGGCCTGCAGCCATACAGCCCCAGGTTGTCCTAGAGGATTTTGTGGCTTTAGAGACATTGATGTGGGATTGGCAGAGTGTGGTTAGGGATGCAGGCACTACTCCTAGGTATGAGACATGGTGGCGGATGTGGTGACCTACATGTTTCACAGACCCCACAGAGGAGGTAGTCCCCGTGGAGGAGGCGGTAGCATCAGGGGATGAGGAGTCCGAGGAGAATGGAGGTGATGATTCTGATTGAGATGATTTCTTGGAGGAGGGAGAGGAGATTATTATGGACTATCTTGTGGAGGTTGGAGGGGATGGGGAGGAGAGGGAGATTAAGAGAGATGGGGAGCTGATGGATGTGTTGGTAGCAGTAGCAGCTGGACAGGTTGGGCTCACGGGAAAGGAGCAGGTAGGTGGTAGTTCGCAGTTGCCCCAGCAGCAGGTGCGGTAGGGGGTACCTGTACAGCAGGTACCTATTGAGCAGGTTCAGATCAAAATGGTGCTGAGGCATGGAGCACCTCAATAATGTGGGGGACAGCTGAGGGTAGGTAGAGGTGTTCTGCCCCCACCACAGGTATCGCAGCAGCAACAGGCTATTGTAGCAGGACAGCAGGCAGAGGCAGGCACTTCAGTGGTAGGTGGAGGTTTAGGGCTTCGAGGGTCTTCATCTTGTCGACGGCCTCAAAGTGGAGAGGAGGAGATTGAGACTCTACGGGTATAGGTTGCCAGCCTACATGAGGCTTTAGAGAGTCGTGAGGCGGAGCTAGTGCAGTTGTGAGGCACAATTGCACTATTAGATGGTACAGATGGACAGGTGGCTGCACTGCGGGCACAGTTAGCCTAGGCATAGAGTGAGATAGTCATTTTGACAGGAGAGCGGGATGCTGTACTTTTGAGAGCTCGGCAGATGGAGGCTATGGTGGCTAGCTTATAGGCTTTGAGTGCTTGTATGGGCCCATTTTTGACACTGATGCAAACACAGTTGTCTCAGGTATAGGGGCAGCTGTTAGAGGCTAGAGGACGGGCAGATTATTATCAGGGTGTCTATCAGGCGGTAGTGCCTGTAGAGTAGCGTGTACCGAGCTACAGTCAGCTCAGTGGATCTAGGATGTCTAGGTCACACAGATCTAGATCAATTCAGTCTGTTCAGCAGCCAATGGGTCCCCCATCACATGTGCCCCAGCAGGCTACACAGGTACAGGTTCAGCCGCAGCCACAGGCAGGACCATAGTCACAGCCACAACCATCACCACAACCAGGATACCCTACTGAGTTAGAGAGAGGGTCCTCTATTCAGGGTTGACAGTTGTATCATTTTGGCCCTTGGAGGCATTGTATCATGACATATTATTATTATTATTTTTTATGTATATACATGAGCGATGTGCATTTTTGCGATGATGATATATGAGATGATGCTTTTTGATGACCTATATGTTTGTTTATGATGCTTTTATATGATTATGATGATGCTTATGCTAATGGATGTAGTATGCTTTATGGATTATATGCTATGGATGTGCTGTGTTTATGCAATGTATTATGTTGATGTTATGGATGTACTTATTGATATAATATGATGGATGTAATGATGGTTTACTTATTTTGATATATGCATGTTTGTGATTTATGGACTATGATGTAAAATGCAAATAAATGTTCAGATTAATAAACATTTATTATGGATGTAAAATGTAATGCAATGGAAATGTATGTTTATCTTAATAAATACATGGTATGCATAGAAATATGAATATGCAACTAGATGGTTATGAAATGCAACTGAATGATTATGATTATGACATTAAATGATTATGAAATGTAACTAAATGATTATGATTATGAGACTAAATGATTATGAAATGCAATATAATGATTATGCTATGCAAATTAAATGTTTATGGTATGCGAACTAGAATGATTATAAAATGGAGAGTGAATGATTATAATATGCAACTAAATGATTCTAAAATGTACTTAAGTGATTATGAAATGCAATGTAATGAAATACAAATTAAATGATTATATGAGATGCAAATTAAATGATATGAAATGCAAATTAAATGATATATGAGATGCAAACTAAGTGATATGAAATGCAAACTAAATGATATATGCAAATTAAATGATATATGAGATGCAAACTAAGTGATATGAAATGCAAATTAAATGATATATGAGATGCAAACTAAGTGATTATGAAATGCAAACTAAATGATATATGAGATGCAAACTAAGTGATTCGAAATGCAAATTAAATGATATATGAGATGCAAACTAAGTGATTATGAAATGCAAACTAAATGATATATGAGATGCAAACTAAGTGATATGAAATGCAAATTAAATGATATATGAGATGCAAACTAAGTGATGAAATGCAAATTAAATGATATATGAGATGCAAATTAAATGATGTATGAGATGCAAACTAAGTGATTATGAGATGCAAACTAAGTGATATGAAATGCAAATTAAATGATATATGAGATGCAAATTAAATGATGTATGATATGCAAACTAAGTGATTATGAGATGCAAACTAAGTGATATGAAATGCAAATTAAATGATATATGAGATGTAAATTAAATGATGTATGAGATGCAAATTAAATGATGTATGAGATGCAAACTAAGTGATTATGAGATGATTAAGTCTTGATACACATGATGTTCTTTGTTGAACCCTGGGTGGTGGGGTTGTGTGATAGGGGAATAGGTGGGGAGAGGATAAGGGTTGATGGATTGGGTATGGATATGATTGGCTATGGTTAAACTGGTAAGGGGAGTGGGATGGTTAATGAGGGAGTTGCTAGGTCATGAAACACCACGTCATTAAGGGGGGGATTTGGTTTGGTTCAGGATGGATTGGAAATCAGTAAGAAGATAGGTTAGTTAGAAGAATGGGGGATGGAGAGTGAATAGATGGGGGGTGGAAAATCTAGGCCCAGATAGTATGGTTGAATGGGTGATAGAAAGATGATTTGAGCTAGCAATAGTAGTTGCATAAGTTTAAGTGAGAGCATTTCTTAATTTATTATAGCAATTGTTGACCTATTTTTCCTCTAGCAGGAGTCAAAATAATTCAAGCAGGATCAGTCAGTATGCATATCCCCATGGAAGTCATATTTGTGATCCTGAGGTCTTAACCCAAATTTTAAAATCTAAAGGTTGCCTGAAGAGGCTTACCATGTGAAAGAGCTTGAAAAAATAGGCAAGTTTGCTTTTTACATCACCCTAAAATTCGCTAAAAGGAGGAAGTTATGTGGGGTCATCATCTGGTCAAGCCTTGATGTTCTATATCGGGTCATATTTCTAAGATCGGATGATATTTTGAACATCGGGTGATATTCTGAATATCACCTGATCTTCCGAATATCATCCTTCCTTCCAAATATCACCCTGATGTGACGATGACGTTACCATCATCACCTTATCTTCCAACTATTCCCCCCCATCCAATAACATGACGATGACATCATGGTAACTGCAATGATAAACCAAGTAACATGCCGCTGACGTCATCCAGATCCATTCCGGGGGAGGATCCTCTTTCTTGCGAAGGTCATCATATTTATGCCAACCCGATCTTTCGCATCAGGATGATATTTTAACATCAGGTGATCTAGTTGAAGATCATCCTGATGTTGGTCCTACTAAGTTTTCTGAGTATGACCTAATCTTCTGAGGGATCATCACATTTGAATATCGGGTGATCTTTGAAGATCATTCTGATGTTATTTTTCACTTCATGTTTGCTGGATCACCCAACATGCTGTTGACGTCATTCCTATGTCAGGGCGATATCCACTTGTTTCACAGCTTCATGCATATTCCTACCGGGGGTGATATTTCCAAATATCAGTCATATTCCAAGATCACCTTGATCTTACGATGAAGCTATAGTGCAACCTGATATTTTGTAGGGATGATATTTCTGAATATCATCCTGCCCCGAATAGCATGATGATGTCGTCAAGGCCCGAAAGGGGTCATATTTTCCTTAACACCAGTTAGCATTTGAAGATCATCCTAATGTTCGACATAATGATGACATCATCAGGATGTTTGTGGACATGATCATCTGGATCATCGGCGAGACATATGAGGTTGGCAAAGCAGGAGGAGCTTCCTATGATGCATCAATTTATGCTGATGAGATTGAATATCATCATCAGGTTTCTTCAGGATTAGGGTGATATGAATTATCGAGATGAGCTCGTCAGGAGGATATTTCCATCAGGAGGATATTTCACGGTTTTTGAAGATGATGATGAGGCTCAGGGCTAATTTCATATCGGGGTGACTTTTCATATCGGCCAGACATGTCGATGGCTCACCGATGTTAGAGGTCTGGCCGACGGGTGATGGTGCTGAGGTCTGCTGACGTCAGGGTGATATTTAGAGCAATAGGATATCATGCTGAAGGAGGATGATGATGAGACTTATGATGATGCCGTCGGGAGCAAAAGCACCGACATTATGTATGCTCATAGCTTAACTTATAAAGTGAAGGAGGCGTCTTCTCCGGGTGCATGTGGGATAATCAATTCTCGCAGAAATTTTAAAATATCATGATGATAACATTTTGGCAGGAATTATTTAGGAGGTTTTTTGGAGTTGGATCTGCATGTCGGTCGGGTGGACCTTTTTTTTTGGTAGCAACTTTCTTGAGTTGGTGAAGATATTTTTTGCATTTATTACTGCATAGGAGGGCACAGCTCGCATTGATGGCCCAAAATATCCCGCCACCGCTTCATCTCCAGTCTTTTCTCCGTTGCCTAATTGTCGTGAACTATCAGAGGAAGCTGCTCGCATTCAATGCTAGGTTATCCTCCACCATTCTGAGGATCAGATCGATGACGCAGCTACTTGCATTGAAGACTCAGAAATATCTTCCATCTACCCCAGTTCTAGTTTTCGATGCCATTACTCCTGTCAACTGGATGTCCTTTCAAGGATTTTATAACTGACCTCAGCTCCCTGAGCAGATTTTGTAACCAACCTAGGTTAGTTTTGAAATGCTATATAAGCTGAGGCTTAAGATGTAAGTTGTTTGGAAAATTGTTTGGAACATCCTGTTCTCCCTGTTTCCAAATAGAATTTTTACATGTTGTAACCTTGCCTTTCATTAGATATATGCAAATTACTTTACCTCCTTTGTTGATTCTCAGTCTCTGTGTAAATTTGCATGAGGTTGTCTGTGAACTACCAGTTCCTTCAACCCTATTACACCTTACCTCTACTATGATCATCTGATCTATGTATGTTTGGTTGCTATATCTGATTATATTGTGCATTTCTTTCAGTATTGTGAAGGGTTCTTTAAATCTATTTGGTGCATCACCCTTTCATGTTTTAAGTAGTGATGCTTTATTTTTCATTTCAGCACATTTCTTCCCCCTTTTCACCCCAAAAATACAGTAGTTTTAGGTGATAACTAGACAAGGAAGCCGGCCTTCTCCGGAGGTTTGATCTCATTTAGCAAAGTCCCACACTTAGAGATCAATCCCATTGTGTCATTGGAATGCTTGGAGTCCCATTCAAGCAGGGTGCAATTTCATGTGACAATAGCTTCTAGCACGCCCGGTGGGACCATACAAATGCTTATTACTAGTTTTGATGTGCAACTGGTGATTTTCTGACCTATAGGAGGTTAAAAATTGCATATATGGCGACTCATACTAAGGAAGATTAGGCAAACCAGTTCTGCTGATCTACTTTTATGAAAAGGATACAAACTAGGAGTTCAAGTTCAAGCTCATTTGATTATCTATAGCTTTCTCTACCTAGGAGGCAGAGTAGAACTATAGTAATAACTCCCTATTCTAAGAGGACATTGTCAACCCCACCAAATTTCAGACCAGTTGCCTCCGTAGTCCTTGTAGCAACTCAAGCAAACCCACCTCCAGTTGCTTAGATGGCAAGAAATTAGCCATTTGTGGCTTTTGATGGGGGAAGCCCTTTGAACTTAGCAGTACATGATGCCATACCTATGGCAACCTTGAAGAGCCTGCCCTATTTCACAGGGGAAACCCAAACTACACCTATTAAACACATAAGAGATGTGGCTTCTCTATGTGGAGTACACCATGTAACACAAGAGAATGTAGCCATCAAATTACTAGCTGCCTCATTCAAAGGGAAGACATTACAATGGTTCAGAAGTCTACCAATACAGACTATAGGAACCTGGGATGACTTAGGAGACAAGCTGAATAAGCAGTTCCAGGATAAATCAGATAATCTGTCATTGGTGGAACAGATGACCACCATAAAGAGAGCTCCTCAAGAACCAATGATGGACTTCAACTTTAGATTTCAGAAGACATGGGACAGAATCCCTGCCACAGTAAGACCTCCACTGAGTATGCATTCTTATATTTCTTGAAAGCTTTAAATAGTGATATTTCAGTGATGATACAATCACTAGGAGGTGTAAGCCTACCTGATGCCTATGAAATAGCCATTAGAGTAGAGAACAGTCTAATTCAGGCTGGAAAAATAGCACCTAGGCCCCCTATGCCCATCTTTTCTGAGATCCAGGCTTCTATGCCTTTACCCACCCCATATTTTGTCCCTACACCTATCGTTGCAACATTACTAAGTACCTCCACTTCTGAACCTGCTGCCTCTAGTTCATCTCAAGAGCTAAAGGAAATAAAAAGTAGCTAGCAGAAAATAGAAAATCTTCTGCAGACTTTTGGGAATGATCTAGTGAACATTAAGAAGCAACAGTCTCAAGGTAGACAGCCTTATCAACAACATCAGGGGCAGGGTCAACCTTACCAGGCCAATAGGCCACCTTATCAGAACAACTACCAAGGTGTCAAGCAAAACATGAACCGAAGGCCTTTTCAACCTTACAATCTAGCACTTGTTAATGCAGCAAGGGACCTTGTCCCTGTTCAAAATAACATTGCGGTTGATTATGAATGGTGTGTCCCATGCCATATGCCACACAATCAGGCAGCCTGTTCAAGTGGAGTCTTAAATCAAGCTTTGATGGCACAAAATGTGGCAGCTACACAGCCATACACACCAAATGCTGGAGCTGCACAACAACAAGAGCAACTTCAAAATGATTCTGCTTTCAAGAATTGGCAGGAGGGAGAATTCTGTGGGGTAAATAGTGATAGTAATCCAGTTGCTGCCAATACAAGGGCTAAGAAGAGGGGTTATGAAGTTGAGCCAGCAGCAAACAAAGGTAGACGACATACTGATGCTTCCACATCCCATATTCCTCACATCTTGCAAAGAAGTACACCAGCAATAGCAAGGGTTATGCCTCATTTGCAGGCTGATACTGCTACTACAAAGTCAAGTCAGAAGGTAGGTGCCTCTCCACCTTTCAATATTATTGAAAATACGAAAAAGATGAATGTAACCATGTCTATGTGGGATTCCTTAGCAATCCCTGGCCAAAAGAAGATGTTGCAGTCTGCCTTGTCTAATTTGAAGGTATTCAATGATACCACTGTTGACCCAAATAGGATTGTTCTTGCTAATTCATCCCAAGATGATATCAAGTAGCCTAACAAAGGTGCCAAACCTCTTCCCTTTTATGTATCACTGATAATTGGGGACAAACTAGTGCACAATTGCATGGTGGATAGTGGAGCAAGCAGTTCTGTCATGCCTAAGTAGATTGCAGATCAATTAGGGCTTATGTACCAGCCACTTGAGAAAGGTGTACTCCAGTTGGATGGTACATCTGTTAATACTGCGGGTATCATAAGAGACCTAGGTCTCACCCTACACACCTGCCCCAATGTTTCTATTTCATAGGAGGTGTTCATAATAGATTTGCCTCCTCATTTTGCCATGTGCTTATCAAGGGAATTTACAGCCAAAATAGGAGGATATCTATCTTCTGACTGGTCCCACATGTTTTTTAGGACCAGATATGGCACCAAAGTAACTTTGAAATCTAAGTTACTTTCAAACTATCACATAGAGCCTTACACACCCAGTGTTGTTACTGCAAATTGCATTATCTCTGATGACCCTGAACTAGTTGCTGCTAAGGAACTACAAGCTGAGAGCATACCAGAGGTACTCTTGAGGGAGTGGGCCTTTGAAAATGTTGTGGATGATCCTGAGGGACATATCCAAGAAACTGGCATGGGCATGTACATATTGCATGAGCATGAAACAGCAATACCAAGTCTTCTGAAGAAAGCAGATCAGCAGGTAGAGCAACATGATGAGGTATGGAAAATGTATTTTGATGGCTCTAGGGGTAGAATTGGATCTGGTGGTGGTGCAATGCTTGTGTCACCACAAGGTGAAAATTATTATGCTGCTTTTCATTTTGCCTTTTCTTGTACTAATAACACTACTGAGTATGAAGGATTGATACAAGGTCTGTAGTGGGCAAGAAGGAGGAAGATTGGTTGTCTACAGGTGTTTGGAGATAGTGAGCTCATTGTGAATCAGGTGAGGGGACTGCACCTTACAAAAAGTGATGCCCTGAAGTGCTGTAAACACAAGGTATGGAATTTGATTGAAGAGTTTGATGCTTTCAATCTGATCTCCATTCCAAGGAGTCAGAACCATCATGCTGACAGATTAGCTTCAATTGGGGCTCAATTTGACATCCCCAATGATATTCAAAGGGAGAAGGTTCAGCCTCATGTAAAGATAATTTATAGGCCTTCTATCCCTGATAATATTATTCACTGGCAAGTTTTTGACAGTGATGAATAGATCCTGAGGTTCCTATTAGAGGAAGATGAGTTTTCCATAATGAATCACGATAAACTCAAACAACAGTATGACAGTGATCAAATAATTCAGCTGAGAACAAATAAGCTGCCCAAGGGATTGGTCACCTTGGAATCTATTTTTGGCACTGATGACCAAAAGAAGAAGACAAAAACTAGTATGCAGGTAAAGGAGGAGCATTATTAAGAGCTAGAAGTTTTTAAGGGTAGACTCCTCCAAATTGGTAAAATCTGCTCAGCTGAAGACAAAAGAGCTTTCATTACTCTTTGTAAGAAATTTGAAGAGGTGTTTGCTTGGGATTATGCAGACTTAAAGGGATTTGATCCTCATATTGCCCAACACTCCATAGAGTTAGAGCCAGGTATAAAACCTGTAAGGCAAAAATAGAGACCTCTGAATCCAAAGCGAGAACCCCTGATGATCAAAGAACTAACCAAGCTGATTAAGGGGAAGATCATCTTTCCAATCAAGCACACTTCTTGGGTTTCTAACCTTGTGCCTATGAGGAAGAAAAATGGGGAGGTCAGGTTGTGTGTTGACTTTAGAGACCTCAACAGAGCCTCCCTAAAAGACCACTACCCATTGCCTTCAATGGAGCAAATTCTACAGGTGGTGGCTGGCTCAGAAAGGTTTTCTTTGCTTGATGGATTTTCTGGTTATAACCAGGTGCTGGTCAAGGAAGAAGACCAATTCAAGACTGCTTTCACAACCAAGTGGGGTACTATGGCCTACAAGAGGATGCCTTTTGGCCTCTCAAATGCTGGCTCTACTTTTCAAAGAGCCATGGACATGGCCTTTAGGAGCCTAATGTATAAGCTAGTACTGGTTTACCTGGATGACATAACGGTCTTCTCTAAAAATGCATATGAGCATTTATCCCACCTAAGGCTAGTCTTTGAAAGATGTAGAGAGTTTGGGATATCCCTCAATCCAAAGAAATGCATTTTTGTTGTACATGAGAGCAAGTTGTTGGGGCATATTGTGTCAAAGGAGGGTATTACCATTGATAAGGAGAGAATAAAGGCCATTTAGGAATTGCCCTTACCTAGTCATAAGAAGGGATTGCAGTGCTTTATTGGCAGAATTAACTTTTTGAGAAGGTTCATTCCTGATATTGCAAATCTCTTAAAACCCTTGACGTCTATGTTAAAAAAGAACATAACTTTCAGTTGGACGTCAAAGGCCAGACTTAGTTTTCAGTCCATAAAGGAGGCATTAGCAACTGCACCAACCCTGATCAATCCTGATTTCTCTAAGGACTTTACCCTATATGCTTATGGCAGCCTGGATACCATCTCCGCGATTCTGGTGCAGCAGCAGAGCGAGGGTTTTGAACAACCAATCGCCTTCTTCAGCCAAGGGTTGGAGGAGTATGAGCAGAAGTATAGCTTCGTTGAAAAGCATGTCCTAGCAGTAGTCAGGAGCCTAAAGAAATTTAGACATCTTGTTTCAAATAACAAGATACACCTGATGGTGGCTCATCCTAGTGTGAAGGAGTTCCTGCTGAGTAAAGATGTTAATGAGAAAAGGGCCGGTTGGATCACCAAGGTCATGGAATATGATGTGGAGATCAAGATAACCAAGCTGGTCAGAGGTAGAGGACTCAGTGAGCAGCTTGTCACCAGTTCTAAGGATGAGGTAGAGGAAGAAGAAGAGGTGCTCTTGACCATAGAAGAGGAGCATCAAGATGATACAGCAGCAGTAGGTACTAGTTGGGTTAATAATATGACCTAATTTTTGCAAACTGGTAGATGTCCTGCAGGCTTAGATAAAGCTAAAAGAAGATACTTTAGACTACAATCCATTCCTTATGTTTTAATAGAAGGCATCCTTTTCAAAAAGGACTTTAATGGTGTATTGCTTAGATGCATTGATACTGATCAGACTGACAGGGTGCTACATGAATTTCATGATGGAACAGCAGGGGGTCATTTTGCCCCAAGAACTACTGCTTGGAAAGTAATGAGAGCTGGCTATTATTGGCCTAGCTTATTTAAGGATGCCCATGCATGGGCTAGAAAGTGTGTTAAGTGTGCCCTTTTGGCAGGAAAAGAGAGGCTGCCTGCTTTGCCTCTACACCTAATCCAGGTAGAGCAGCCCTTTATGAGATGGGGCATTGATTTTATTGGACCTATCAACCCACCATCAAGTGCAGGCCACAGGTGGATACTCACAGCCATAGACTACTTCACAAGATGGACTGAAGCGGCAGCTCTGAAAGAATCTAATGAGAGTGTTGTTTTGAATTTCTATTGTGATTTGGTCTCCAGATTTGGATTGCCTAAATCAATCGTCTCTGACAATGCTCTAGCTTTTGTTGGCCTAAGAATAACTGACTGGGCAGTCAAGAATGGGATTTATTTGAATACTTCATCAAATTATTATCCCCGGGGTAATGGTTTGGCTGAATCCACAAACAAAAATCTCATCAGGATTATTAAGAGGGCAATGGAGAATAATCAAAGGGCCTAGCACACTGATTTGAAGTTTGCTCTGTGGGCTGATAGGATAACTCCTAAGAGGTCTATTGGGAACTCCCCTTATCTGCTAGTGTATGGAAAGGAGGCAAGGTTGCCTATGTCTATGGAACTGCCAGCATTAGACATCATGCACCATCTAGAAACACTTGAAGCAGAAAGCCCCATGGCTGTAAGATATGCTTAGCTTATGGAGCTGGAGGAAAGCACAAATAAAGCTATGGTAGCCATGGAACATCATTAGCTGCAAACAAAAAGAAATTTTGACAAGAAGGCCACCCCCAGACATTTTAGAGTGGGTGATATGGTACTCAAATGGGATGAGCTGAGGAGTAGACTAGGGAAGCATTCCAAATTTGACAGCATGTGGAGTGGCCCCTTTCTCATCACTGAATGTAAGGAGCACAATGCATTTTAGTTGTCAAATATGAATGGAGAAAATCTGCATATCCCAGTCAATGGGATACACTTGAAAAGGTGTTTTGAGGTATGAGCACCCTTTAAATTAGTAGGTTAGATTTCTTGTTTTCAATAAGTGTTGCTTCACAGTAGTTTAGATCCTTTTACTTCCCTAAGTGCTTCTGCATAGGCTACTTTGTCATTAGGAGAAAGCAGGCCTTCTCCCTTTTTTGTGTTTTGAGAGGCTAGTCCTAGTTCCCCAACATATTTTAAACTTGACTCCATGCCCAATGGATGCTTAAGGCCACTGATCTAATTGTTTGGCAGGCAAAGATCCCATAGAGGTTGCCAAAGTTGTTGACCTATTTTTCCTCTAGCAGGAGTCAAAATAATTCAAGCAGGATCAGTCAGAATGCATATCCCCATGGAAGCCATATTTGTGATCCTGAGGTCTTAACCCAAATTTCAAAATCCGAAGGTTGCCTGAAGAGGCTTACCATGTGAAAGAGCTTGAAAAAATAGGCAAGTTTTCTTTTTACATCACCCTGAAATTCACTAAAAGGAGGAAGTTATGTGGGGTCATCATCTGGTCAAGCCCTGATGTTCTATATCAGGTCATATTTCTAAGATCGGATGATATTTTGAACATCGGGTGATATTCTGAATATCACCCAATCTTCCAAATATCATCCTTCCTTCCAAATATCACCCTGATGTGACGATGATGTTACCATCATCACCCTATCTTCCAACTATTCCCCCCATCCGATAACATGATGATGACATCATGGTAACTGCAGTGATAAACCAAGTAACATGCCGCTGATGTCATACAGATCCATTTCGGGGGAGGATCCTCTTTCTTGCAAAGGTCATCATATTTATGCCAACCCAATCTTTCGCATCAAGATGATATTTTAACATCGGGTGATCTAGTTGAAGATCATCCTGATGTTGGTGCTACTCAGTTTCCTAAGTATGACCCGATCTTCTAAGGGGTCATCACATTTGAATATCAGGTGATCTTTGAAGATCATTCTGATGTTATTTTTCACTTCATGTTTGCTGGATCGCCCAACATGCTGCTGACATCATTCCTATGTCAGGGTGATATCCACTTGTTTCACAGCTTCATGCATATTCCTACCGGGGGTGATATTTCCAAATATCAGTCATATTCCAAGATCACCTTGATCTTACGATGAAGCTATAGTGCAACCTGATATTTTGCGGGGATGATATTTCTGAATATCATCCTGCCCCGAATATAATGATGATGTCGTCAAGGCCCAAAAGGGGTCATATTTTCCTTAACACCAGTTAGCATTTGAAGATCATCCTGATGTTTGACATAATGATGACGTCATCAGGATGTTTGTGGACATGATCATCTGGATCATCGGTGAGACATATGAGGTTGGAAAAGCAGGAGGAGCTTCCTCTGATGCATTGGTTTATGCCGATGAGATTGAATATCATCATCAAGTTTCTTCAGGATCAGGGTGATATGAATTATCGGGATGAGCTCGTCAAGAGGATATTTCGTAGTTTTTGAAGATGATGATGAGGCTCAGGGCTAATTTCATATTGGGGTAACTTTTCATATCGGTCGGACATGCCGATGGCTCGCTGATGTTAGAGGTCTGGCCAACGGGTGATGGTGCTGAGGTCTGCTAACGTCAGGGTGATATTTAGAGCAACAGGATATCATGTTGAAGGAGGATGATGATGAGACTTATGATGATGCCGTCAGGAGCAAAAGCACTGACATTATGTATGCTCATGGCTTAGCTTATAAAGTGATGGAGGCGTCTTCTCCGGGTGCATGTGGGATAATCAGTTCTCGTAGAAATTTGAAAATATCATGATGATGACATTTTGGCAGGAATTGTTTAGGAGTTGGATCTGCATGTCGGTTGGGTGGACCTTTTTTTTGGCAGTGACTTTCTTGAGTTGGTGAAGATATTTTTTGCATTTATTACTGCATAGGAGGGCACAACTCGCATTGATGGCCCAAAATATCCTGCCACCGCTTCATCTCCAATCTTTTCTCCATCGCCTGATTGTCGAGAACTGTCAGAGGCAGCTGCTCGCATTCAATGCTAGGTTATCCTCCGCCATTCTGAGGATCAGATCGATGATGTAGCTGCTTGCATTGAAGACTCAAAAATATCTTCCATCTGCCCTAGTTCCAGTTTTTCACGCCATTACTCCTGTCAACTGGATGTCCTTTCAAGGATTTTATAACCGACCTTAGCTCCTTGAGCGGATTTTGTAACCGACCTAGGTTAGTTTTGAAATTCTATATAAGCCGAGGTTTAAGATGTAAGTTGTTTGGAAAATTGTTTGGAACATCCTATTCTCCCTATTTCCAACCAGAATTTTTACATGCTGTAACCTTGCCTTTCATTAGATATATGCAAATTATTTTGCCTCCTTTGTTGATTCTCAGTCTCTGTGTAAATTTGCATGAGGTTGTCTGTGAACTGTCAGTTCCTTTCAACCCTATTGCACCTTACCTCTGCTATGATCATCTGATCTGTGTATGTTTTCTTGTTGTATCTGATTATATTTTGCATTTCTTTTAGTATTGTGAAGGGTTCTTTAAATCTGTTTGGTGCATCACCCTTTCATGTTTTAAGTATTGATGCTTTATCTTTCATTTCAGCACATTTCTTCCCCCTTTTCACCCCAAAAATACAGTAGTTTTAGGTGATAACTAGACAAGGAAGCCGGTCTTCTCTGGAGGTTTGATCTCATTTAGCAAAGTCCCACACTTAGAGATCAATCCCATTGTGGCATTGGAATGCTTGGAGTCCCATTCAAGCAGGGTGCAATTTCATGTGACAACAGCAATGTAAGATACTATTCACAAAGGTATGAGATGACCTAGGTGATGATATATATCCCACGATTGCATGGACTAGACCCACAAACAATAGGTTGATTTCATGTGTGCCCAAGGTAGTATAACCTTGCCTAGTCGAGGAAGGGGACTCATAGCGATGAGTGCTCATAGTACATATAAGGTATTGATGCCTGTATATGCAAATGAGACACATCATGCTAGAACTGACCCAGGCTTCAAGATATGAATACTATTCTTAGAGTAATGAAACCAACCCACAAGCACAGCATACAGAAACAATGATCATGTCTACTCCAAGTGTTGTCTGCCACTTACCATGACATAATGAGATCAAGGTAGCTTGGAAATAACCTAGAGAGAGACAAGAAGATAAAAATCAATAATCAAAAAGACCAACAAAAAGATAGAAATAGCTATTGTGTGCTCTTGCCAAGATAAATGTTGACAGGATGACAATTTTTTGTCCATTGTAGGAATGATATATCCTAGGACATGAATCAGTTGGATTTTGTTGGATAATTTTTGAAAGGTGGGCAAAAGGATAGTCAGTCCATGTGTTGGATTATAGTTGGTATGTTGATTGATGATTTTTTTGTGTGAGGTGCGATGTTTCAAGCGTATACCAAGCATGTGTATCATTTGTTGGGTCCAGCAAGCTCAGTGAATGGGGACCATCCAAATGGGTTGGGTGGGTGCATCTTATATACCTGAGTACTGGATACTTCCTTCATATTCCAGACTACCTACATACCCTGTGTCCATGAGATCAAGGTACTTTCAAGATGCGGGTGGGATGAATATGTAGTTCTGGCAAGACTTGATGATGTGGGAATGGTTTAGGATGGGTGTGATGCTAAGGGTTGATGGATGTTGATGGTCATGAGTTGTAGAGAGTACTGTTATGGATTAATGCATGGGGGTGATTTGCAATGAATTGTTTAGAAAGGATTTTTGGATTTTCGTGGTTTTTCTATTGTTTTTGGATTTTTTTTATTTTCTATTGTTTTTGGATTTTTTTATTTTCTATTGTTTTTGAATTTTTTTATTTTTAGCTGTATAGATGGAAGCTTACAGGGATCCTTATACTGCGATGATAACCTTGGGTGGGGAGATGTAGGGTGGGTAACTGATGTTGCCAGATTCCAAGCCATGGAGGGTGATTTTGGTGTGGAGTGTTTGTGATGGAGAAAGGACTTATGAGATGGTGGAATTAGCCACTACACATGGCGCCTGAGACAGGTTTTCACCATGATACCAATCCAAGGTGTCACCAAAGTGATTTTCACCATTGGAAGTCTTTATTGCACTCGGGTTTTTCTTGATTTTTTTTATTTTTTTATTTTTTTATTTTTTTTTATTTTTTTAATTTTTTTGTTTTTTTGCTTGGGATACTCGATGGGTTATGCATAGAATTTATTCAAGTGTAGAATGTTCATGGCTCATCTAGAGGCTACCCCTCAAGTGTTGCAAGCTGGTATGCTCTGTTGGCAAGAGACACTATATGGATTCATGGTTGTTGTCATTGATGGCAACAAAGGTCATCCCACATATCCGCAAGTCATGGTGTGTCTCTACCGGAAGTCAGAATAAAGATTGTTGTGGTCCGGTGAACAAGAATAGAGCATGTGGCAAGGTCTGATAGATTGGTCCAGATCTCTCAGAGGAAGTGTCTTGGTGCAGTGCGGATTTGGGAAAGTCAAGAGGACTACCTTGAGTGGTATATTCCAAGGATTTAGCCTCCGGTGATGGACAAGGAAAAAGATATGAATAGTTGAGTACCGGATTTCTGAGAGACAGTGAAAACAGAGGAAGAACTGACTGACAGAGTATCAGACTACTTTCCGGATGTGTTACTGTTGATGATAAAGGTTGTGAAGGCATGAATCATGTTTGGCTGACATGATTAATGATATCTACAAGTATATGCTTGATCCGCATTGCTTGGTGAGCAAGGATTCAGCCGACAGAACAGAGTTTGTAAGAAACTAGACTGTTCCGGATGCCGACTAGAAAAGTGATGAAATTACTTGTGCGGATATATATAGAGGATGGATTTAGTTGTGAAGTGTGTGATTGTGTGAAGGAATATGCGAATAAGTGCAAGAACAGAGCAGAAGTAGCAAGAAAGATCCGGTATGTGAAAGGATAACAGAATAAAGAACAGAGGAAAGATGAAGTGCAGCAGATCAGTGTACTGTGCCTAACCGGAACTAAACTCCAGCATATGTAGATGCTTCCAATCAGTTCAAGACTGTGATTCTTATCACTTTGTAGACAGTGTGTCTCCTTGTAGGCAGTGGGCCTCTTTGTGAGCAGTGTGCTCGGGCAGTGAGCCCTAATTGGCAAGTGCCATTTTTGTAATTTCCTATTCTTCTAATAGAGAATAATTTTTGGGTTAATCACCCCATGGTTTTCTCCCTTAATAGGGTTTCCACGTCAAAAATACTGTGTCATGTGTTTCTTATTTCATGGTAATGTTTTTGTGTTTGATTCAATGCTGCATTAATTAATAAGAAAGTTCAAAAAGGGAAATAATTAGGATAACTGATTCACCCCCCCCTCTCAGTTATCAACAATTGGTATCAGAGCCAAGTTCCTCCTAATAGAGCCTAACAGCTTGAGGAATATCTGGGAGTTCAAATGGATGCATATGGTTTAAGGGAGCAACTCAAGACTGCCCTTAAGGATCTTGAACAGTCAAATTCTGAAGTCAATGAATTAAAGGAAAGACTCAAACAGGCTGATGAATTCATGAGAGAATTAAAAGACAAATTAAGTCTCTCTATGAAAAAGAGAAAGGAGCTGCTCCAACAATTGGCAAGACAAAGTGAAGAAAGCAATACAAATGAAGAATTGACTGAGCAAACCAAGTTATGTGAAAAGTTATCAAAAGAAGTCATTATGTTAAGACATGAAATGGAATCAGGAACTATAAAGTTTACTCAAGAGATTGAAGAAAAAAGAAAAGCTGAAGACAATCTAAGACAATCTCTTAAAGAAAAATTAGAAGAATGCCACCAGATGGACAGGATTATCAGACATCTTGAATTTGATCTTGAAGATGCCAAAGATAATGAAGAAAAACTTGAGGATCAAATTGCCTCTCTCAAAAGAGATCTTCAAACAGCAAATGAATATAAAGAAAAATTCAAGATAAGTTCTGCCCAACTTGAAGTACTTCTTGGAAGTCAAAAGAAGACAGATGACAAGTATGGTTTGGGATATGAGAAAGGAGAAAGCTCCGGATCCGGTCAAAAGAATTTTGGATCAGAAAATCCAAGGAATAGGCCTAGAAGACCTCCGGTAAGACAACCCAATGCTCAAAGATATCCATCTTTCAATGGATACTGCCACAGCTGCAACCACTTTGGTCACAAAGTTAATCAGTGCAGAAAGAGAATGAATCAGATTAATTCATCCTTCTCCGGACAGTGCTTTAACTGCAAAAGGTATGGACACAAATCCCATGAATGCAGAAATATGCAAGTAAACAAATCATTCAAAGGTAGATGCTTTACATGCAATAGAGTAGGTCATATGGCTAATCAATGCAGATCAAGAGGTTATCAGTCAAATATGCAAAGAAATGTTATTTGCCAAATCTGTAATAGGTCCGGTCATAATGCTAAAGTCTGCAGAAGCAAGAATCAGGACAAAAGAGGTCCGGTGTATAATCAGAATCAAGACAAGGGTAAACAAAAGATGAATGCGGATGAAGTTAGGAATCAGATGAGCAAGATTTGGGTGAAGAAAAGTTCAGAGAATGTAGAGGTTGGATCCGTACTAGACTCTGGTGCTGATATTTCGTCCAGAAATTAAAAAGTGAGCTCTGGCTCAGGGGGAGACTCAAAGAAAATCCTGTTCCCCCAGCCAATCAAGTGGTTCCGGATGTGTCACAAGATGCGGAGTAAAGGGTTTAAAGATATAAGTCTTGAGATGATCCAGATAAGATTTCAGAGGTCCGCATAAAAATGTGAAGAAGCTGTGATCAATCAAGTAAGACCTGTTCTGGGAGATGCTCCGGAATGACAGAGGATTACAAAAAGGGTCCGGAGAGATCCGGAAGTGCATTGTCTTATTCTGCGGATTGGACAGATTGTTTGGGATGTCCTTGTGATGTGTTATCTCTATTTATTCATGATTTAAAGATCCGCATGATGTTCATAGATCAGGACTGATCCGGGATACTCCAAGCTATCCGGACAAGGCAAACCAGAATAATATAGGTGAAGCATTTATTGCAAACAGATATTAGGGTTTGCGAAATGATATAAGGGATTCTCAATAATCATTTGATCATTCCACATCCAAGAAGAAGCGAAAAGCGGAGCTCTGCAACAAGATTCATCAAGCACACCAAAGATCTCCTGCTGAAGTCGTTGCATAAAGAAATCAATCCAACCACTCCGTGCAAACCAAAGGCGCATAAGGTATTCTCCGTTTTCATTATCTCACTGCAAATCTTTGAAGAATGGCTACTCCGAATATAGTTAAGATCTCTGATAGACCTCGCCCCACATTCAAGAAACATCCTTACAAATCCTTGGAGGTAGATCCACTAGGAGCCTTCTCTAGTGTTCCTCATGGTGTATTGCACACGGAAGATATTAGGGTTTACATCCATGCGAATCTTGAAGACTTTGGAGAATCAAAACTGATGGATATCTATCACAAATAATTGATAGATGACTCCTTTGAGATCAAACCTCAGTACAAAGCCATCCGGGACAAACACTTTGCACAGTGCATTCATTTCCCCTGTTTTGAAGAAGATGAATGGGTCCGGTATGTACTAAGTAGAGTACATGACAACTTCCTATGGTTGAACAAGCCCTTCAAGATCACCAAAGATGCAATTAGGGCTGTAACCGGTCTGCACTCATCCGGTGGATTACCTGTTCTCAAGTCTGTCAAAAATCAGACAGTTAGTGATGCAACCGGATCCAAGTTTGACAAGAGAGCTATGACAGTTGATGACATCACTGAACCGGATGTCAAATTTGCATCTATGATAATTGGTTACAAAATCTATCACTCCAGTAGGGAAAATTCAGTACCGGGAACTGCAATCTACACAGCCTATCAAATGTTAAAGGAGAATGCAGACTATGACTTGTGTGAGCTTCTTGTAAACCAACTCCTTGAAAATCTGCAGAAGATTAAGAAGGACAAGAAAAACTCCTTCAAGTATGGCAATCTGATCCTTTGTCTCTTCTTTTACTACATGAACGAGCTTCCCAGATCCAGTGGATGGATATGGCAGAATGACAGACCGGTTGCCATCCAAATCAGAGACTATTTGCATGGACTTGGAGATGCTAAAGCAAGAAACACAGCTCTATGGGGATACTTCAAGAACTTCCAAAGCATGATGCATGCAAGAGAAAGAATACCCCTATCCCTCGTTGAAAAGTGCAAAGACACAGTATGCTTCATGGTAGAAACAGATCAGTGTCTAATGGAGGCAGTAGAACCAAGAACTGTATGGATCATGCCCATGGGGTATGAAGTGGATGAACAAATAGTGGAGCTGCATGTTCAACACATGCTAAGTCAGCCCAAAGATCCAAAGACAGAAAGGTTTGGAACCTTTGAGGAGCTGAGTGTAAAGATCCATGTAGAACTCAGGGAACCTGAGATAAAGAGAAAAGTGAGAAAAGAAGTAGAGCATATTGCTCAAGGCCTAGGCATCTCAAAAGAGGCACTTGATGCAAGCCGGGAAAAGAGGAGGAAGGCTGAGGAAGAAAAGAAAAGTAAAGAAAGTGTTCCGGTTGAAACTTCCACCCGGACCAGATCATCAAAAAGATCTGCACCTCCCACAACCAAAATCTCAAAACCGGAAGTCCAGGCATCCGGTAAAAGATCTAAGACAAAAGCCACAAGGGCTTATGAAAGCCAAAAGGATGAAGAGGAAACAGAGTCAGATGAGGGAGTAAAAGAAATAAAGAAGCAGAAGAAGAAAGGATCTGGTAAACCCTCCACAGGCCAAGACAAGGATGAAATGGTAGAGGTATCTGTTGAAAAGCCCACTCTGTCTCTAGAGAGTGTAATCAAGTCGGTTACGGTGGATGGAAACCTTCAACCAATGACTGAATTTTATGATGACTACAATGAGGCTGACCAAAAGACTCTGCAGGAAGCCACAGTCAAATATCTGAACATATACAATAAGGCTTTCATTGAGATCATATCTCTTATTCCTAAAAGCCTAGAAAAGGAATTAGAAATAAGAAAAAATAATGCTCATGCAAAAGATCTTGAGATCCGGGAGCAGATAGCTATTCAGCTATATCCTCAAATTGATCCCAAGACAATGAACATAATCTTCAAAGACTACAAAGATGAGTTCAGAAGTAAAGCCAGGATGAATCAACTCATGCTTGGTGAGACTGACAAAGTGGCCAAAGAGACAGAAGAGATCCTCCGGAAGGCCTTCAAAAGGTTCAATCTTCCTGTTGTAGAGGACTTAGGTGCAGAAACAGCTGTGGATTTGGAATCATCTGCTCCGGAAGAAGTGGGCCCTGAGCAGACTAACATCTCTCCTCCGGTTTCCCCTACAGTCTCCGGATCCCAAGAAGAAGAGAAACTACAGGAGAAAGAAGCAGCAGTTAAAGAAAAAGAGGTTGACAGCACCCCAACAGAGAAAACCACGACTGAAAGTGGTAAGAGTAAGGAAGGAGAAAAGATTCAAAAGGACAAAACTGCAGAAGAGAAGAAACATCTGTCTCTGGCAAGAGACACTGCACAAACTGTTCAAGAATTCTTGACAAAAGCCACTATAGAAATTGATGAACCGGACCTGCTAAAAGGACCATTAGATTTTGACTCTTTGTCACCGGTGCAAACAATGAAAATAGCCTCATTTGCAAATGAGAAAGTCAAAGAGAAACTACTGAAATCTCACATGGAAGGCTGTGAGCTTATGGAGGTAGCATCTGGAGTGCTAGAAAAGATCATGCCATCTTTTCAAAAGGATCCCACAGCCTCCTCTTCCGGTAATCTCAAAACCTTAGTCAGCAGTGTTAGTACACATTTTGAATCTCTAGAAAAATCTGCTGAAGAAAAGGTCCGGAAGGAATTTTTGGATAAAAGATTTTCAGAAGTATTAGGATTAATCTCTAACGATAGGAGAAATATGAGTATTGGAATAAAGAGCTTAGAAAATGCTCTTAAGGATGGCGGTGACATTTACAAATTTTGTATATCCTGGTCAAAGGCAACAGCAGCAATTGATAAGAAAATAAAAGAGGAACAGGACAAGCTACAAAGTTTATCTCAAAGTTTTGATCCTCTCTCTTCCTCTATAATAAATCAAGAATGTCAGACTATTACAGTCTTGAATGAAATAAAGAATCTTGAGAAGGAAAGGAAGAATATCACTAACCGGATGGGAGAACTTAGAAGGATTATAATCCCTAAGTTAGAAACTATGCATGAGGCCATCAGTGATGCTCAGACCACCGCCCAAACAAATGATCCGACAGATCTCAAGAGGGCAGAAGCTTTTGCATTTTTGTTGAGTGGTCACATCTCAATTTTGGATAGAATGAAGCAAAGTTGGGCTACAGAACTGATCCAATTGAAGACATCCTTTGCAGACATTCTTCAGTATATGTGAGTATGTAAATATGCGGCTATGTATAGAAAATTTTTGAAAATTTTGGTGTGCGGACCCTACCCTTTGCCATTGATGTCAAAGGGGGAGTGAGGAGCAGTGAAAAATGAGGAATCCAACTAAGGGGGAGTTCCGGAAATTGTATATAAAGACAGAGCATCAGCAAAGGGGGAGCATAGTGTAAACACTTAGTCATTTTTCACTAAGTGTTGCCATCAATGCCAAAGGGGGAGATTGTTGGCAAGAGACACTATATGGATTCATGGTTGTTGTCATTGATGGCAACAAAGGTCATCCCACATATCTGCAAGTCATGGTGTGTCTCTACCGGAAGTCAGAATAAAGATTGTTGTGGTCCGGTGAACAAGAACAGAGCATGTGGCAAGGTCCGACAGATTGGTCCGGATCTCTCAGAGGAAGTGTCTTGGTGCAGTGCAGATTTGGGAAAGTCAAGAGGACTACCTTGAGTGGTATATTCCAAGGATTTAGCCTCCGGTGATGGACAAGGAAAAAGATATGAATAGTTGAGTACTGGATTCCTGAGAGACAGTGAAAACAGAGGAAGAACTGACTGACAGAGTATCAGACTACTTTCTGGATGTGTTACTGTTGATGATAAAGGTTGTGAAGGCATGAATCATGTTTGGCTGACATGATTAATGATATCTACAAGTATATGCTTGATCCGCATTGCTTGGTGAGCAAGGATTCAGCCGACAGAATAGAGTTTGTAAGAAACTAGACTGTTCCGGATGCCGACTAGAAAAGTGATGAAATTACTTGTGCGGATATATATAGAGGATGGATTTAGTTGTGAAGTGTGTGATTGTGTGAAGGAATATGCGAATAAGTGCAAGAACAGAGCAGAAGTAGCAAGAAAGATCCGGTATGTGAAAGGATAACAGAATAAAGAACAGAGGAAAGATGAAGTGCAGCAGATCAGTGTACTGTGCCTAACCGGAACTGAACTCCAGCATATGTAGATGCTTCCAATCAGTTCAAGACTGTGATTCTTATCACTTTGTAGATAGTGTGTCTCCTTGTAGGCAGTGGGCCTCTTTGTGAGCAGTGTGCTCGGGCAGTGAGCCCTAATTGGCAAGTGCCATTTTTGTAATTTCCTATTCTTCTAATAGAGAATAATTTTTGGGTTAATCACCCCGTGGTTTTCTCCCTTAACAGGGTTTCCACGTCAAAAATACTGTGTCATGTGTTTCTTATTTCATGGTAATGTTTTTGTGTTTGATTCAATGCTGCATTAATTAATAAGAAAGTTCAAAAAGGGAAATAATTAGGATAACTGATTCACCCCCCCCTCTCAGTTATCAACATGCTCCTGATCCATGCCTAGCTATGATGACATAAGGCCCTAGCCAATTGGGTTCAAATTTTCCTTTCTTAGGGCACTCCTGCAAGTTTTTCTAGTTTTCCATAAGGGCAAGGTCGCCTACTTCAAATGGTTCTTGATTTTCTTGTGATATCTTCTTCTAAGGTGATTTTGATAGCCTTGCAAGTGGTTCAATGCATTCAGATGTTTCTCATCCAGTAATTCTAGCTCATGCAATCTTGCAACTCAGTATTCTTCCTCATTGATTATATTTTGCAGGGATACTCTTAGGGATGGGAGCTAGACCTCAATAGGTAAAATGGCTTCAGATCCAAATACAAGGGAATATAGAGTGGCTCATGTGGGGGTACGAATGCTTGTGTGCTAGGCCCATAGGGCAGGATTGAGCTGGAGGTGCCAGTCATGGCTGGCTTCATTAATCGTCTTCTTTAGAATGCTAAGGATGGTTTTATTTGAAACTTCTGCATGACCGTTTCCTTGAGGGTAATATGGAGTGGAGAAGTGGTGTTGGATTTGGAACTTTTCACACAAAGTGCGGACTTTCTGGTTCTCGAATGGTTTTCCATTATCGGTGATGATGGAATGAGGGATACCATAACGACATATAATAAAATGGAGGATGAACTTGGATATCTGTGTTCCAATGGTGAAGGTGAGTGGTATTACTTCCACCCACTTAGTGAAGTATTCAGTAGCTGTGATGATGAATTTATGGCCATTGGATGATGGTGGATGTATTTTGCCTATGAGGTCGAGTCCCCACTGTGAGAAAGGTCACGGCATCATGATTGGTTGCAATTCTTGTGCTGGTGCGTGAATGAGATCTCCATTCTGTTGACATGGTAGGCATTTTTTACAAATCAGTAGGCATCTCGTTCCATGGTTGGCTAATAGTATCCAGTCCTCAGGATCTTTTTAGCAAGAGTAGGTCCACTTGAATGTGCCCCACAGATGCCTTCATGTACCTCTTGCAAGGCCACTTCAGCTTCCCTAGAGTCTAAACATCATAAAAGTGTGCCATCAAGACTCCTTTTGTATAGGGTATCTCCTACAAGGGTGAAGCGAGAGGCTCGAAGGATGAAAGTTTTTCGTTGTGAGGTGGATAGGTTAGGAGGGATGATGTTATCATGGAGATATAGATAAGCTTCTTGATACCATGGGGATAAGGGACCAATGACTTCACACACTAGCTCCAATTGGGGAACATCATATGTCGGAATAGGGAGCTCTTCTATTAGGAATTCACACTTCTTGCTATCTTTCTTCATGTCAACCAGGGATCCAATGGTGGCCATGGCGTCTACAACTTTGTTGTTTAGCCTTGGGATTTGTTCAAAGTAGATGTCATAAAAATAGTATTTAAAGTCATCAACCATCTTTTTATAAGGCAAGAATTTATCATCCTTAGTCTTGTACTCATTGTTTACTTGCTGGATGACCAATTGGGAGTCTCCATACACTGTCAACTTCTCAACTTCTCAATTCTCCATTTGATTGCCATTCGGAGACCTGTGATAAGGGCCTCATACTCTACCACATTGTTGGTACATGGGAATGTAATTTTAAATGACTTGGGGATGGTGTCACCTTGAGGGGTAATAAACAAGATGCCTACCCCCGAGCCTCTACATGTATATGATCCATCGAAGTACATTTTCCATGTTTCTGTTGTCGGTGCTATTGTCAAGATGGTTTCATCAGGGAACTCTACCAGTGTAGGATATTATGCAGGAATGGGTGCTTTAGCCAGCTGATCAGTGATAACCTATCCTTTGATAGCCTTTCTCTCGGTATATTCAATGTCAAATTCACTAAGGATCATGACCCATTTTGCCATTCTCCTAGTAAGAGCAACTTTGTTTAGTAGATATTTTAGTGGATCGATCTTGGCGATGAGCTTAGTTTTGTGATTGAGCATGTATTGTCTTAATTTTTGTGAAGTGAAGACCAGGGCTAGACATGCTCATTCAATTGGTGTATAGTTTATCTCGTAGGATATCAAGGTGTGGCTGATGTAATATATAGCTCTTTCCTTCCCTTGCTCATCGTGTTGTGCTAATAAGGCTCCAATAGTTGTTTCTGTTGTTGAGATGTATAATAGGAGGGGTTCTCCTTGCCTTGGCTGAGTCAGAATAGGGGGATTAGCTAGGTATTCTTTTAGCTGGTTGAAGGCAGCCTGACACTGATTATCCCAGACAAAAGCTGTATTCTTTCTGAGTAAGTGTTGGAACAGTTGACATTTATCGGTAAGTTGAGCAATAAACTGATGAATGGACTGGAGTTTCCCTTGCAGACTCCATAGCTATTTTAGTGTCTTTGGAGGAGGCATTTCAGTGATGGCTTTGACCTTTGTGGGGTCTACCTCAATTCCCCTTCTAGAGACTATGTATCCCAAAAGTTTTTTGGAGGTGACCCCAAAGACACATTTCTTTGGATTCAAGCAAACATTGTATTGCTCTAATCGATCGAAGATCTTTGCTAATACATCCAGGTGTTCCTCCCTTGTCTTTGATTTTCCTAGCAAGTCATCCACATAGTCTTCCATGATGTGGTGGAAAAGATTGTGGAAGATGACAGTCATGGCTCATTGATATGTGGCTCTAGCATTCTTTAGGCCAAAAGGCATTACCACCCAATAGTACATCCCTCATGGACATATAAAGGTTGTCTTATGTTGGTCCTCTTCTACGATCCTGATTTGATTATACCCTGAAAAACCATCCATCAGGGATAACATCTCATGTCATGTCATAAGATCCACTATCATGTCAATGTTTGGTAAAGGGAAGTCATCCTACAGGCAGGCTTTGTTGAGGTCTTGGAAGTCGGTGCAGCAATGGATTTGGCCATCTAGTTTGGCTACTAGTACTAGGTTGGAAACCCACTCAGGATAATCAATTGGTCGGATGAACCTGACATCCAGTAGTTTCTTCAATTCTACTTTGACTAGGAGGGCCACCTAAGGGTTCATTTTTCTCAGCTTCTGTTTCACTGGTTTTGCATCAGGCCGTATTGCAAGGTGATGGATGACCAAAGCGGGATTGAGCCTTGGCATTTCTACATAAGTCCACGCAAAATTGTGATTTATGCATTTGAAGAAGGCTAAGAAGTTTTCCTTCTCTATTGCGTTGAGAGATTCTACCCTGAAGGTGATTTTTGGCTCTTCTTCCATCCCAAGATTCATTTCTTGAGCTAGCTCCACCAGGATGGGTGATTTGTCACGCTATACCTTCTCTATCTCGGGAAGACCCATGCTTCTATCTCCTAGCACCTTGTGGAGGTTTTCACTAGGAGATATGTCCTTTATTTTTACTTTTTTGGGATCTGACACTATCGCGGAGTGGTTTTCACCATCAGATCCATGTTTGATTTTTATATTTTTGCAACTAGAAGCAAGGGTTGTCTCCCTGAAATAGGTAGCCATATCAAGTTCCATGACGTATCTAGCTTTATGATCTCCCAGGGGGAAGTGATCTCTAACCCCCGTCATTTTAGCAATTGCTTCATCATTTGGTGCTATGTTGAAGACATGAGGTCCCTATTGGTCCCAGTCTATGAGGTCCGGGTATACAAGGTTAAGTCATTGGATGAAGAGGTTAGGGCGGTGACTGTGTATATGGTACATAGGGATTATTTGAAGAATTCAGTGAAGTCACTAAAGGAGTCTTGATGGCCCATTTCATTGACATTGTCGACTTCAAGGGAAACAGTAGTGACCTCAACTAGGATACATTCGCCGGTAGTGAGGATACATTGTCATTGACCATATCCTAACCCTTGAGTATAAGGATTTCTTGTCGCTTGGACTGGTTCTATGATCCCTTGTTCATGAAGGCCAATACCGCCATATCCTTTATAGCCCATGTTTTTTACAATCTCTGAACCTTTGCCATAGATTTATGTTGGTATTGTGGGAGCTTCTTCCTCATCTTTATATAGCCATGATGATATGTCTTTGAGTACATCTTGATCAAGGAGATGTTTCTTCTCAAAGGTAGGTGATGGTTTACATTTGATGACAACTGTATTGGATTCTTCTTTCTTTGGGATACCAAACATTTTAGGGTTGTGTAATGTGCCTACACAAAAGGTACCATGTAGGTCGTATTCCCCACATCCCATGTCACTAAGCTTGATCTTGACCTCAGGCGGTGGAGGTGTGTGGGCTGAAGTGGTGGCAATGTTAGCGGGGTCGATGTATGAAGTGGATGTTGTGGGGTTGGCTTTTGTGATAGCTTTGTTATACAGACAAAAGGTGTGGTCATGGCCTTCCAAGAAATTGTAGTATTGGAAGGGACAGGGGTCAGCATAGATAGTTACTTCTGTGCCATTGTGAGGGAACTTTAGACATTGATGAAATGTAGAGGGGACCGCTTGCATGGCATGGATCCATGGTCAGCCGAGAAGAATGTTGTAAGGGAGATCAAGATCAAGGACCTAACATTTTGTTTCCATTATCTTTTGTCCCACTTGGATAGGGAGCTTGATAGTACCCTTAGATAGTCATTCAGTGTCATCATACCCTTTGATTGTTATGCGTTCACTAGTGTCTACAAACACATCTGAGTATCCCAAGTGTTTTAGCAATTTAAGAGTGCATAGGTTTAGGCCGGAGCCACCATCTATTAAGACTCTCTTGATGATGTGCTTGTGGATGCGGACTTCGATGTGCAAGGCATCATTATGTAGGTTCTCAAAAGCGGGAAGATCTTTTTCTGAGAAGGTCAGATGATGAAGTGCAGCGATATGGCTCACCATGGCTTGGAATTGATTCACATTCAAGTTAGTGGGAACTTGGGTTTCCAAGAGTGCCTTATCAAGGATTTCTTTATGGAGAGGTGACGTATGAAGTAGCTCAAGTATGGAGATTTGCGCAGGGGTCTTGTCCTAGGAGGTTGTACTTATTGGTAGGTGATGGGTACGTAGCTGGATGATTGGGTAGGGAGTCTGATGTGGATGAGGGCATTTGATCAGTGGTAGGGGCTGTACGGATGGATACACGGCCACGACGGGTTGTGACGGTGCAATCAGGTGCTTGAGCCTGAATGGTGATTGTGTTGACATGGTTAGACAATGGTTCTATCTGCCCTACAATAGAGTCATACGATGCGGGAGGTGGGGTGATGTTGTAGGCTTAATTAGATGATGAGGCCTTGTTATGATTGGGCAGTAGATCCTTGTAAGGTCCTAGATTAGCATTAGGCGATGGTTGGGTACTTTTCTCAAGATTGACTTTATTCTGATCTATGAGGTCTTGCACATAATGCTTTAATTTCATGCAATCAGTCGTCTTATGGCTCACAATGAGGTGGTAGTCATAATAATCATTTTCATTATACCATGCAGCTTTGAGCTCACTCTCTTGGTGGGGCTTAACAGGTGGGAGAGTTATCAAACCTTTCTTTAGACATCTATCGAGGATGTCCTCGATTGGTTCCCCTAGAGGTGTGAATTGTCTTCAAGGTTTGTTTTGTTTAGATTGCCTCTTTGGGATATTTACATTGGCGGCATATGTACTTAAGGGTGTTTGATTTTGTACATGTTGGACAGCCTTTACATTAGTGACGTCGTTATTGAGGGTGTTTTTGTTCTTTCCCCAAAAGCGTGACTTTTCATTTGATTGTGTGTTGTTGTTGTTTGTATTGGGGACGTTGATATTGACTTTGTTGTTGTTGTTGTTGTTGTTATTGTAGGACTTGTTGTCATATAATTTGATCAAGCCTTAGGTGATAAGGGCCATTTCTATGGTAGTACCTTTGTCAATGACTTCTTCAATGGTAGATGCACAAAGGATTTGTAGATGAAACCCTATTTCTTGATTTAGGTTAGTCACAAACATGGTGACTAATTGCTTCTTAGGAATTGGCCAAGGGAGTTTGCTTGTTAAGCCTCTCCACCTTTGCAAGAAGGAAGAGAAGGATTATTCACACTTTTGTTTTGTATTGCAAAGGTCTGTCATAGATATTTCATGTTCAAAATTATAGGAGAAATGATTGACAAAATTTTTTGCGAGCTCAGGGAAAGACCTAATGCCTAGGGGAAGATGTGCGAACCATTCAACGGCTTGACCACTGAGGCTTCTTGGAAACAGTCTCATTAGGTATGTATCATTGTTCAAGACTTCTAAGCAAGCAAGGTAGAACTCCCTAAGATGATCCCTAGGGTATCCCTTTCCCTTGTACTTGTCAAATTTGGGTGTTTCAAAATTTTTGGGGAAAGGGGGCATGTAGAGTGTTCGATCGAATAGATAGGGGTAAATATCCTCAAAAGAATAATGTTTATGTTTTCCCCCAGTTTGTATATCATCTACCTTTTGAATCAACACTTGTACAATGCTTGTTAGATCCAAGGTTGCTGGCAGTTGTGGTGTATAGGTTTGCTGATTGATGAAATGTTGGAGATTGGGTGGGATTTGATGTTGGTGATTTTGGGAGATCGTGTTTTGGTACTGTGGGGTGGTGTTTTGGTTGAGTTGTGCGAGATATTGTTGGTAAGCGTGGATTTGTTGGAAAATATGAGGGGGTATTTGAGGATTGGGATTATGTTGTGTTGATGATGTTACAGAATTTTGTAGATACATGACATTAGATGGGTTGACATTGGATGGGTGGATGTTGGATGAATTGATATGAGATGCATTGATGTTGGATGGGTTGGTCATGTTGTAAGGTGGTTGTGAAAATAATTGTCTCATGTAGGCTATGTTTTGAGGGTTGAGTGGAGGTACACTTGTGGAAGCACTTGCATGTGTGGGGTTCCCTTGGATGCCCAAGGTGATTTCTGGAATGGAAGAGTTTACATTAATTATGGTAGTGGCTGTGATGATGGGTTGGGAGGTGGTAGGATTGGAGACATTTGTGGAAGATATGAGATGCATTGATGTTGGATGGGTTGGTCATGTTGTAAGGTGGTTGTGAAAATAATTGTCTCATGTAGGCTATGGTTTGAGGGTTGAGTGGAGGTACACTTGTGGAAGCACTTACATGCGTGGGGTTCCCTTGGATGCCCAAGGTGATTTCCGGAATGGAAGAGTTTACGTTAATTATGGTAGTGGATGTGATGACGGGTTGGGAGGTAGTAGGATTGGAGACATTTGTGGAAATCGTAGATGTGGTAACATTAGAGTTTGTGGGGGTGGTAGATACGGCAGAAGTTGAGGTTTGAGAGACAGTAGGTTGGGTGTTTGATGTAGATGGTTGAGAGGATGTGGTAGGATTGTTGTTAGAGGTGGATGGTTGGGACAATTTCGTGTTGTGGGGTGGTTGGGCACCAATTTTGAGGAGGTAGTGAAGATATCTATTTGTGTCTGACCTTAGGACTTTGTCAAGCATGTCCATGTTATCGGTGTCTTGTGTAAAGTTCAAGACATCTTGATCATCTTGGGAAATGGTGGTGACATTTTGGATGGGTGGTTGTGGTGACGGTGGTTGCAAGAAATGGAAGGGATTTTCATTGGGATTATATGTCAGGATTTGAAAAACTGAAGGTAGGTTGTATGTTTAGTCGATTGCTAGGTTGTTGTCATTGGTGTTAGGCATCCCTATGCCTATATGTTGTCCAAAGTTTACCATTGCTTGATTCTTCTTGTGTTGTGATCCAGTTATGGGCATGAAAGTGTATGGATTTGATTTTGAGGTGGATGAAAGGGGGATGGAGACCTTAGAGAATTCGAATTGATTTGTTAGACCCAAAGAGGATGTGGTAGTGGAATGGAGTAAAAGAAAAGATGAAAGGGTGATTGTAGTGTAATAAAGGATAGATTTTCACTTCTAAGAGATGAGTCTCAAAAAAGTGTCAATCTAAGGATGATAAGAGTGGGTGATATTGATTTTTACAAAAATTTGGACCAAAATGGTAGATGATAGATGAGGTTTGCTTGAGGATGATTTGACGGAAGGGATTTTGATGTTGATTTGGAGGGTGAAACTTTTAAATGAACTAGGTGTTTGGTACAAGAGATTAGGATGATGTTTTTTTTTTAAAGGATTTGAAAGTCAACAAATGAGCTTAAGTAAGATCTAGTTTCGTGTTGCACAAATGGATGTTTCTCTTTGTTTGGGGTAGACTTATGACCTTACACAAAGAAGGATGATTGTTTTACTTGAAAGGTTGACTAATGACTCGCCAAGAAAAATATGATGTAAAAGACAAAATCTAGACCTAGCTTTAGCTCAAGGGGTGACAAGTTTTGGATGTTGGTTGATGGTTTTTTGATGGGTGTTTGGATTTAGAAGATTTTGGATATGTTTTTTGATGAGAGAAGCGAAAGGATTTTGGAATGATTTCTTGTAACAAGGATGTTTGTTTGGTCCAAAAGGTATACAAAGATTAATGAGGGTGAGTGGACATGGAATTGAGTGGATTATGGTATAACAAGGGGTCTGATAATGATAATGATTGATTCTCTAAGGTCAAAACAAAGGTATGGTTGGAAAATTTAGAAAAAAATGGGTGGGGTATTGACGGATTTTTGGGAAGGTGATTATGGATTATGGCCAGGCAGGTGCTAAAGATCACAATGGAATTTTCCCTAGCTTCAGGCAAGTTAGTCTGCAAATAGTGCCAATCCACAGGTGAAATGGTACCAACAACAGACAGAGATAGCGCTGAAATAGGTCAGTGTTGGTCGAGGCTCTGAAAAAGATAGGTTTTGATGAAAAATTTGGATTCGTATTGATATGAAATTTGGTCAAATGATTTTTGTTGTCTCTTGGCAAGTTTCTTGAAAGCACTTTAAGCACAATAACACACAATAACCAAGATTTTGTTTGTGAAAAGATGTGGAATTTTCTTAAACAAGCACTTTGTACAACCTAAGGCGAAGATAGGACAATATTTGTTGAATCCCCTAGCTACGCTTATTCAAAGTGGGTAGCTCCAAGATCTTGGTAGCACCGGCTCCCCCTTATAGTGCACTCACTTCTCACACATACCAAAATCTAGATTTCCATGAAGGATTGTCCCTCACAAAACCTTAGGATTGGCCTGTTACCTTGGCTAAGAACCGCATGAATTGAGGCCGCTTCAAAGATTACCCTTCTGCATCAACAAATAGAAGGTTTTTGGCTCACTAAAACAAAGGTTCGTAATAAGTATATTCATTTAGGTGGTCATACGTGTGGCAGCGCTACTCTTCATTATGGAGTCTCCCAGCCTTCAAGGGTTACGCCTTGGAGGGTTTTGGGGGAGTTTGGCTATCGGTATGACACAACAACACCTGTTGCTTGTGACTTTCATCACAAACACATTATTTATATAGCGGCTCGAAAGAGCTTGGCTTTAGCTTGTTTCCAGTTGGGTTGTTCCCACCTTTTGAAGTGGGGTGGCAGGCCCTCTAAAGGTTTAACAAAAGCAACACAAGCACAAAAATACTTTTGATCCCCATACAAGGATGCGAGGGGAGAGCATACGTATATTTTGTGCTTGGGTTACACTAAACAAGGTTCATTTTTTAGTTCCTAGATTATGTTGGGGGTGATTTATGCTTTTGATTCCCAAGATCACTAATGGTGCAAGGGAAGAGCATACACTTTCACCACACAAATATTATCACAAAACACTTCATACAATTGATTTGTTTTCTTGTTTAGATGAGTGAAAAATGTAGATTTGTGGTTCTTTTTAGTCCAATGAGTTATGATGCACTTTGTAGTTCTTTTTAAGCCCAAAATTGAGATGTTTGTAGATTTTTTTTCAAGCACTTGTCAATTTTAGAGCACCAAATTCAAATGTTTTTCTATGCTAAGGCACACAAAGATTCTTTTTATGAGCACCAATGGAGATGTTTGTTTGTTGTTTGTTTGATCAATTTTAGTGCACCAAATTGAATTGTTGTTTACACTAACATACAAGGGTTCCTTTTAAGCACCAATTGAAGTGTTTGTTTAACCTAAAGATAAAAAACCTTGTAAAAACATGGTTCGTGGTTTCAAAATAATGATGATGACTTGCAAACAGCTATCAGTTCCTACACAGAACCCGAGGTTAGCCTATAAAAATAGCGCTAAAATAGAAACCAAATGGCGCCACCATCGACTGCAATGGCGCTACTGATAGAAACTAACATAGAACCTGACTGCCCTAGAAAATAGCACTACAAATACATTCATAAAGCGTTGATATACAACATAGCGCTAAAAAAGACACAAAATGCGCTAGAAAATGAAATAGTGCTACAATATGTTACAGAATGCGCTAAAACTAAATATTGTGCTAATATGTATGGAACAAAGCACCACTGTGCGGGCGTCTGAACGGTCTGGTTGACTATATAATATGGCGCCGCCCTGGGTGTTGATTGTGCTGATACGGGGTTGAAATGGTCAGGACTGTAAAAACACAAGTAGTTTCAACCAAATAGGGGGTTAGACTGCATAAGAGGGGTCTTGTTAGTCTTGTTAGCAATAGAACAGCCTAGTGAATAAAAACCAAAACAAGATGAAAGTAAAAGTGTATGTTTGGTTTTTAAGAATATTTTGGCATGACCTCCCCCTTGTTTTCGCCTAAACACCTGTAAAACCGAGAGCAAGTAACCTAGGAAGTCAGTAGGAAGATCAAAAAGAAGAACAAGGTGTGAGTAAGATGCAACAAAAATTGCCATGTTAAATAGTGCCAAAACAGTCAGAACATAGCGCTAAAATTCACCACAAATGGTGCAACTGCGTAGGTAGATAGCACCACACCTGTAAACATGGCTCAAAACAACAAAAACTCACAAGAGAATGATTAGATTGAGACCTTGTGGGTCCCACCAGGTGTGCCAATGTGATTAGGAAATCCAAATTGAGGTAAAAATATAAACCAAATGCATGCAAAACAAGAAGTTATACCTTGACATGAAAACCCAATCTCATGAGGGTGAAGGAGCTTGCACCCAAATGCTCCAAGATATACCCTAGATACTCAAAGGAGATGTGAAATTATCTCAAGATTACAAATGTAACTTAAGAAATTACTTACCTCAAGGGATATTTTGGCATGGTAACATTACTTAGAAACTAGATGATCAAATGGCTTGGAGGATGTTGTATTTATAGGTATTTTGGAGAGATTTTAATCCAATGGTTGAGATTGATTTGGGAGATCAATGGTGGAGGATGAAGATGATGTGGAGGACCTATATTTCATCTTGGAAAATGGAGGGCTAGGAATAAAGATGAATTTTATATTTATCTTGGGAAAGGAGTGAATTAAATGAGGTTGGGTGAGATGGATTATTTGTGAATTAAAAATTCACATGGGGAAGGGTAAAATGAATTAAAAATTCATTTGGGGAAGAGTGGATATTAATGAGTTATGACATGTGTAAGGGGTATAAGAGGTATTAAATGAGGATTATGACACGTGTATAAAAAATTGATTTATATGAGATATATTTTAATTTTTTATTTGTGGGATGTGGGAAGGGGTGTTAATCAAGGTTTGACCATTTTAATTAGGGTGATTAGCCTAATTAATATGGCTGGAAAAATTTAGGGAATGGGTTAATGGGAGGCTAAGATTAATTAAATAAGGTTTTATTTAATTAATCCTAAGGCTAGGATGATATAGGCTAGGGTAGGCAATTAAATAATGATTATTTAATCACCTAGGGTAGGGATAGGTTAATTAATAGGATGAATTAATTAGTTAAACATGATTTACCTAATTAATTAGATTTAGTGAAAAGGGAGAATTAACCAAATAAATATTGCATATTTATTTAATTAATTGGGTAAGGTTAGACTATTGAATTAATTAAATTAATCCAATTATAGGGGATAAAATGATGAAAAATTAGGTGATGAAGGGATAATTAACTAAATAAAAATTTAATTAATTGATTAGAAGGTAAATTGGTATGTTTAGGGATGTCGAGAGTTAGTTTGATGATGAAGACATTTTTTTGTCTACAGAAAGAAGAAGTCTACATTGAGTAACCGGAAGGATTTCAATTGTCTAATCAAAAGAATATGGTATGCAGATTGAGGAAAGCTCTCTATGGACTCAAACAAGCCCCAAGAACCTGGTATGTAAGATTAGATAAGTATCTGCTAAAATTAGACCTTAGCAAAGGCACTGCTGACAGTAATCTTTACTTCAAGATTGATCATGAGCATATCCTGATTATTGAAGTATTTGTTGATGATATCATTTTTGGTGGAAATGGAAGCATGTGCAAAACATTTTCTGATCAAATGCAAAATGAATTTGAGATGTCAATGTTTGGTGAAATGAACTTCTTCTTGGGTCTGCAAATCAATCAGTCAGATAAAGGTATCTTCATATCTCAATCTAAGTATGTGAGAGAGTTACTGAAAAAGTTTGGAATGGAAGATTCAAAGACAATGGGTACACCTATGGTAACCAGGTGTAAGTTAAGTAAATATTATGACTCTCCTAAGGCAAATCAGAAAAGGTATAGATCAATTATTGGAGGATTGCTCTATCTTATTCATACCAGACCTGATATCATGAACACAGTTGGACTTGTTTCTAGATTTCAAGTTGATCCTATAGAATCCCATGTGGTAGCAATCAAGAGAATTTTTAGATATCTCAAGGGAACAATTGACTATGGCTTGTGGTATCCAAAGGACAATGACTTCACTCTTCATGCATATACTGATGTTGATTGGGCAGGAGATGTGGATGACATGAAAAGTACTAGTGGTGGTGCATTCTTCTTGGGAAGAATATTGCTTTCTTGGTTGAGCAAAAAGCTAGAGGCAATACCTTTCTCTACTGCAGAAGCAGAGTATATAGCAGCAGCAAGTAATTGCACTTAAGTTTTGTAGATGAAGCAAATGTTGAAGGATATCAGAGTTGTATTTGAGGAGCTTCTTACAATCTTCTGTGATAATTCAAGTGCAATAAACATTTCAAAGAATCTGGTGTTGCATTCAAAGACCAAGCACATATCAATCAAGTTTCACTTTTTGAGAGAAAAGGTAAATGAGAATGAAGTTAGTTTGGAGTTTGTTCCTTCAGAGGATCAGATTGTAGATATTTTCACCAAGCCTCTACCTAAGGATACTTTTGAGTATCTTAGAAGGAAGTTAGGGGTTATTACCCCTCCAGATCAGAACTAAAGTGCACTGAGGTGCATCAGTCCGGTGGAACTCACAGTCACATCTTGTGTTTCAGATTGATGTTAGGTGGATATTACTTAGGGGGAGTAGTCAATAGGTGGCGTCTGAAGTTCAAGTTGAGAAGAGAAAGAGATGATTGCAAATATGCGCACCTTTGCCATTGATGTCAAAGGAGGAGAGAATTCATGTGAAAAACTCAGGAGTAAGTGAAAGGGGGACTAGTGAAGGAAGTAGTTGCAGGTGTGATAAGACAAAGGGGGAGATTGAAATCAATTTTTCACATCATATGTTGCCATCAATGACAAAGGGGGAGATTGTTGCAAATAGTGCATGATGTGTTGTCATTGGTGTCAACATATCCTTCTATCAGAGATAGTGAAGACAGTGCATGAGATTGTTCAATATTCCTAGCAGGATGAAGATAAGAGTATGCAGATTAAAGGCTTTGTAGAGGTTTGTCTAAGGTTGCTCCAGTCAAGATTTGAGAGGTCCGCATGAATATTTGATGAAGTTATGGCTTTCTAAGTAGAACAAGGTTCTGTAATTGTTCAATGTGACAGTGGCAAGAAGATTGGTCTAGATAGATCCGCTATGAGAAGATTATGATCTGCAGATCTAGATGCATGTCTGGGATGTTGGTATGTTCCCTCAACTAGAGTGGTTTGTGGTTTGGAGGTCTGCAAGCAATCTTTCTAATATGGCAGTCATGGCAGCATGTGTTCTTGAAGTTTAGTGTATAAATGCAAGTGATTCTGATGATGCGAAGTGGTGTGGTTGTTCCTGTTGATTTCCTTGTGCTTGTGGTGGTCTCTAGATCATGTGCCTAATGTTTTGGTGGTCCACATTAACAAAGGAGCTCGTGATTGAAGATTTCTTCTTGGATGTTGGTGTTCTTTCCAGTTTTGGCTGATCAGATTCCTAATGCATGTTGTGGATGATCCAAGTGAAGATCTATGAAGCGTGGTGTGTTGTTCAAAGATGATTTGAGTCCCAGCTATGTTTGTCCGACAGAGGAGTGATTTGTATATACTATATTGTATCAAATCAAGTCTTGTAATTGTAATAACTTGTTAGGCCGACCTTGAAGGACAATTGTAATAAGATGTTTGTAAAGCTGACTTTGGTATTCATTCCAAAGTTAATGACATGTATAAATGTTTGTAGTTGAGTCATGGAATTATGTACTTGTGTGAAAATGAAATATCCTAAGAGGAGGAGTAGAGCAAAAGAAGAAGAAGAGAAGAACAGATGTGAAGGTGGAACAGAAGTGTTTGAACTTCAATGGAACTGATCCAGGCATGAAACAGATGCTATTTCCCAGTTCATTATCTTGTAATCAATTCTTGTAGGTAGTGAGCCTCTTTTGAGCAGTGAGCTCTAGGCAGTGAGCCCAAAGGCATGTGTCTTCTATTTTTCTAAGTACTTTTAACAGGGTACAAATCTTTGTGGGTTAACCCCCACCGTGGTTTTCCCTTAACCAGGTTTCCATGTAAAAAATTTGGTGTTATCTATGTTGTTCATGTTTCTGCATCTGTGTTATTATTTCATTCTTACATGATAATATCATTAATCAGTTTATAAATGATAAAGAGGATAAATTGTAGAAAAGGATAAAGAGTTTGTGACAACTAATTCAACCCCCCCTCTCAGTTGTCTGCCCTAATTCCAACAATATATATATAATTTTTTTATAAATTTTTACCAAAATACCAAAGCATCATACAGAAAAATAGTTTTACACAACAATCCTAAAAAAATACAGTAAGAGCTTTGTCTACTGTATCTCAGTTATACCCAGCAAGTAGTTTATATACATATATATAATTCTATATATCATTATAAGAGCAGCAACTGTTGTGCCATGAAAGGCAGCGAATAGTGATAAGTCAAAGAAGAGTTAATAGAAATTTTTAAGTTTAAGTTTTAAGAATCTAAAAAGTCCATACCCTATGGTGAACAACTCCTACATAGACAAATTAAAAGACTCAACTGAAGCTTAGATAGGCATTCGGTCTATGTAGACCGGTGGCCTCCTTAAGGATGCCATAGTCCCCATTAGGGACTGCGACCTCCTTATGAGAGTCACCTTGGATATGACAATCTCCCTTGGTCGAGCAACATGGATTTCAAAACAATATTCAATGTAAACAATTTTTTTAATATTACCCATCAGCAGATACGTAATATATAGGCACGACATTTATACAAACTATAAATTATATGAGGTAATAGAATGCTCATTGAATACACGGCATTAATACATACATACATATATCTACAGTACCAATATCAATTATAAAATATTTATGTCATATACACAGTAGTAAGTAACAATAATAATTAGCAAGTATATACATTGTATGATAACAACAATAGATTTACATATATATATATATATATATCTTTTAACAGCATGTATCTGTTATGAATATATATTTGCATATAAATTTATAGATTCAACACAAATGCAATAGATCTTTTATAATATTTGCAATGAAATATATATATATATAGACATAGGATATTATCTATCTCAACACAGTAAATAGACATTGATTATAACAACAACAGTAATAGAAGTATAATAATAACATAAATCATCCATTCAATCTATGTTCACACAAACTGGGTGAAATAGTTTGGATTAAAAACCTGAATATCACTTTCCCTATAGTTAATTCCTTCCCTGTTCTCCTCTCTTCTTCTGCTCTTCAAATGCTGACCTATTACCAAATCTGAAAATCTTTTTATGTGCTATCTTCCTCTTCGAAATGAATGTTGGGAGAATACTAAATGAAATTATATCTTTTTCAGATTGAAAGTTGTGTGGAATAACTTCTATTTGAGAATGAATAATCATGTGCCCCAAGAATGAGGGTTTAATCTCTATTTAAAACACTTTATTTCCTTTTCAAACTTCTTTCTATCTTTTTCCCAGTAATTTAGATTTTGTCTTTTTCAAATTTTGAGTCTTTTTCCATTTTTCTATTTGTTTTTATCCTTTTCTTTTTTTTTTCTAAATTTGTTTTCTTTTTCTAATTTATTTCTTTCTAATTATCAATTAAAAACAGATTTTTCTATTTTCGAAACTCACATATAAGGACTAATTTAATTTTATTACTAAATCTTGGAATAAATATAAATACTAATTCTAATTTCAAAAAAGGCATAAATTTAATAACTAAATGTGATTCTAATAAATAAATTTGCCACATAACTATTTCTAAAATAATAATTAAATAAATATAATTATTTCCCTCACATACAATTTAAAAATAAGAATCAACATATATATATATAATTTAATTTAATTTATGTTTCACTTAGAATATTTTAATATAAATTAAATGATAACTAAAAAAAATATAAAAATGATTTTCTTTTCTAAAATTAAGAAAACAATATTTTAATAATGCAATACTAATGCATCTATATGTCATCTAAATGTGTGTGTGTGTAAGAGAGAATCCCCTCCATCCTAACCCTGCCAGGAAGCTAACCACCTCAACCTTAACCACACCCTTGTCTTTGACAACCTGCAACTCATGAAACTCAAATTTTCCATTAATAGGTTAGTGTCCAATAGTCGAAGCATTACAATTTATTACATAAAATAATATTCACTTTATCATTTCAAAATAATATTCACTTACTCCATCTTTCAAAATAAAATACTATCTATTTAATTCAAGTCAAAATAAAAATAACATTTATTTAATCCACACATAATTATCTATAAATAGCTCCAAATATAGTAAGTTCCAAATGCATCAAAGTTTGAGATGTGACATCCTTCCCCACTTGGAAGAGACATCGTCCCGATGTCTTATTATATCAAACATCCACATAAAAGGAGTCTTACACATCCAATATCAATAATATAACAAAGTCATACTGTGCAAAAAAAAGTATCCTAAAATCTCAAATGTAGAAATGCTCTATCAATATCGTCCGCATTCTCCCAGGTGGCACTATCCACCAAATATTGGTCCCACTGGACCCTATACTGCACCACATTGTGGTTTCGCAACTTAAGGTTGTGTCTCTCCAAAATTCTGGTGGGCTCCACTAGCACCACCCTTGGATCCTGAACCTGCAATGCACTCTAGTCAAGAATATGAGAAGCAATTGGATGATATGGCTTAAGCACAGAAACATGGAAGATATTATGTATCCAGGATAGAGCCGGTGGCAGAGCAAGCCTATAGGCAACTAGGCTGATAACATCCAAGACATCAAATGGCCCAACATATCTATGGGCAAGTTTATACCCCTTTCTAAAAGAAATAAAACTCTTTTGCGGTCGCACCCTTAAGAAGACTTTATCTCCCACTAAAAACTGGCTAAAGGTTTTGTTCCTATCAGCAAAGGTCTGCTGATGATCTGAAGCCTATTTCAACTTTTCCTTGATTAGCTTCATCTGATCTTCCATCTCTCTCAACATCTCTGGCCCAATGACAATCATGTCTTCCACCTTATCCCAGCTAATAGGTGTATGGCATTTGCGGCCATACAAAGCCTCAAAAGGTTCCATTCCTAAAGAGGCGTGATATGAGTTATTATATGCAAATTCTACTAAGGGTAGGTACTCCTCCCACTTATGTTGTTGATCCATGCAGTACATTCTAAGGAGATCCTCTACTACCTAGTTCACCCTCTCTATCTGACCATCAATCTGAGGATGATAAGATGAACTAAAGTTTAGGTTTCTTCCCAATGAAGCATACAATGTAGTCTAGAATCTAGAGGTCATTCTAGTGTCATGATCAGAGATGATCATTTATGGCACTCCGTACAACTGGAAAATCTCTTGCACAAAACTTTTTCCAATGAACCATCCTTAAGATTTCCAGGAATGAAGTGAGCTACTTTCATCAATTTATCAACAACAGCCAAGATGACATCATGTCAATTCTTGGTCATAGGCAACCCCTGAATAAAATCCATAGTGATTACCTACCATTTATATTCTGGCACCCTATGTGGGTATAAGAGTCATGTCGGATGCACATGCTCAGCCTTAACTCACTGACACTCCAAACATTGGGCTACAAAAGCAATAACATCCCTCCTAAGTCCTGGCCAAAAATATAATGGACTGAGTCCTTTTATCATTTTTGTTACACCGGGGTGACCTGAATAAGGTGCATTATGAAATTCTTCTAGCACTAATTCTCTCAACCCTACTGAATTAGGAACATACATTTGTCCTTGATATCTTAAGAGTCCATCAGACTCAAACATGTATCCATCAAATCTATGATCCAAAGGATCCTGCTCTAGGGCTTGTTTCACCCTATCATAATGCTCAACACCAGGTAAGTCCTAAATCACCTATTGTCTAAAATTTGACCTTACAGTTAGCATGGCTGAAAGATGTCTCCTCCTGCTTAGGGCATCTACTACTCTATTTTCCTTTCCTTTTATATATTCTATGCCAAAATCGTACTCACTCAAAAATTCCAACCACCTTTCCTGTCAAGCATTTAGGTTGGGCTAAGTGAAAATATACTTAAGTCCCAAGTGATCAGTTTTTAGTTTGAAAGGCTTCCCCAAAAGGTAGTGCCTCCACATTTAAAGGGCATGCACTATGGCAGCAAACTCCAAATCATGTGGTGCATAGTTTAGTTCATGCTGCTTCAGTTTCCTAGATTTGTATGTCACTACCTATTCGTCCTGCATAAGAACTGCTCCTACACCTTCTCCTGATGCATCTGTAATCACTACGAAGTGCCCATTTGGATCTGGCACAATCAAGATAGGTGCATAAGTAAGTTTTTCCTTTAAAATTTGAAAGGCCTACTCACACTTATCACTCCATTCAAATTTCTTTCCCTTTCTTTGGAGTGCAGTGATGGGTGTTGCAATTGTTGAGAACCCCTTGACAAATTTTCTATAATAGCTGGCAAGCCCCATAAAGCTTCAGACTTCTGATACGTTCTGTGGTGCTAGCCACTCCATGATTGCCTTGATCTTATCTGGGTCCATTGCTATCCCCTCAGCTAAAATAACATGGCCAAAATAGTGTACCTTAGTCTGGTAAAAAGTGCATTTTGACATCTTCACTGATGCAAAGGCATCCACACTACATCATTCGCATATAGCATGAATGTCTGCAGACCAACCTCATCATCATCATCTTCGCCATCAGCATCATGTTTCTTAAAACCAACAGCATCATCATATTGCACCTGCCGACCGATATCCTCCTGCAGACAAGCCTTCGCACTTTCACCTGTCAACAGCATCACCTTACTCGATTATCGGCAGCATCATCATGTCCGACCAGCGCGAACATCCTCCTGACGTCCACTGTTCACCTCACCGACAATTTCTGTCTTCTCTACCTTCAACATCATCATGATGTTCAACAGGCGCAAACATCCTCCGGTTGCACTGTTCATCGGGCGCCAAGCACTAGCGGCCTCATCATGATATTTAACATCACCTTCGTCAGCATGATATTCAACATCCGGTTGCTCCATATATCCTGATGACGACCTTCAACACCTTCCCTTCGATGCTCCGATAGCCGACGACACAAACTTCAGCATCATGATATTCAACAGGATAACGAACATCCGGTTCTTCCCATTTATCCTGATGATGACAAACCTTAACTCCTCGCACCGTACACTCGATGCTGACGTCACCCGATATCCTGATGACGTAGATCCTGATGACGATGACGTCACCCGCAGCTTCACAATATCCTGTTGCTCCGAAATGTCCTGATGACGTATATCATGATGATGATGACGTCATATCCTGCTGTTTGCCAAACTTAGTTTTTCTTCGGCCCGCGATCAACCCGATCTTCAGCCTGATGCCGATGCGCTCCTCCTCGGCCCTCCTGATGATGATCACCCCGACGCACTTGCACTTCATGCAATCGACAACATCATGCTCTCCTTCACTTATCCGGATGATGATGTCCGAACTGTCTGCAGGATATTTGCAGAAATATCCTGATGATGCCGTTTCGGCGAACTTCTTCACTTAGCGAAATCTCACTTCGCCGATCCACCAGGGATGACCCGATCCAACTCAGGGTGATCTCCCAACTCAGTCAGCTTATCAACTCGACCTAGCACATGAGGATGCTAGGGTCTTCAACATCTCTTGACCGCAATCCTGCACACCTGCATGCAAACGGAAAACAACCTAACATCTAACCTACTGTACATTGCCATTCCACCGATCAGATGAGTCAACCGGTGGAATGGATCAGGAAATCCATGCAACCACTCAAACCAGCAGATCAATTACACAAAGGAGATCAAACAGAAACGAAACAGGATCTTTATTGATTCAAAGATGCAATACAATATGATGTTCCTCACACAGAACACTCAACCTCCTCTGCGCAATACAATACTAGACTGCCGATCGATGAATGAATCTACAATCAACCGATCTCATGCTTATAAAGATTTCCCTATGAGTACTACTGACCCGACTCCAAGCGGCTGGGAACTCTCCAAGCGGCTGGGAGATCCCACCGAACATACATCATGACAGCTGTTATAACTAACTAGCTAAAAATAGCAAAAGCCCGGTCAGCATGATCTTATCCTGATCAGCATGACCTTATTACATGCAACTGGTCTTAACAGACCTTCTTGGAAACACAAACAAGACCTAAAACTACTAACTGCCTTATCATGACCAGCTGTCAGGTAGGTGCTCCTGCACCATACTCCCCAACAGAAAAGAACTCATGTCCCATGAGTTTAGCATGTGGAAGTCCTCCACCTTTACACTTTGCTTTGTCAGTCTGCTGACCTGCTCCAGCTGTGTCTGCTGCTGTCTCTTGGCTTTTCCAAGACTTCTGAACTGTAACTTGCTTTCTGGCAAGTAAATCATCATGCCTGTTGATGTAGGCCTTCTTCTCACATAACCTGTGTTTGTCAGGTTGTCTGACCAGAACCTCTGTCTGAACTACCTCTGTGGTGTTCAACTGTATCTTTCTTTCAATCTGTATAGGACAAACAATAGTCCCAACTATGACAACATCCTTGTCATTCTTCTCAACTGGTTGCTGTTGGCACCCCTGTTTCTGAACCTGCTGCTGACCTCTGTCAGTCACAACTGAAACTGTCTTCAGCTTGTTGTCTGTAACAATTCCTTTCCCTGCAGTGTCCTGAACTGCCTTCATGCCTGCTCCTCTAGGCATCTGCACATACTCCTTCTTCCCCATTAAAATGATTTGAGCTGCCTTCTGTACTGCAGCTTTTGCCTGCAATGGCATCAACTTAATAGTCTTCCCATCCTTCTTGATGGTGTAGGTATTAGCATACCCATCATACAGTACTCTTCTGTCAAATTGCCATGGTCTACCCAACAGTAGGTGACAACATTCCATAGGCAATATATCACACAAAAGTCTATCCTGATATGGCCCAATCTGGAAATCCACATATGCCTGCTCAGAGACAAAAAGTGATTGCCTATCACTCACCCAAGATGCCTTGTAAGGGTGTGGATGTGGAATCCTTTCCAACTTTAGTTTATCCACCATCTCCTGAGATACCATGTTGTCTGTTGAACCAGTATCAATGACAACCTTACATACCTTACCTTTGCTCTTACATGTGGTTTTAAAAAGAGCTCTTCTTTGCATCAGATCCTGTGATGCCTGCAAACTAATTCTCCTTAACATCAATGATTCTCCACTCTCTGGATATCCAACATTATCAGGTTCTCTGTTGGAACTCTGTGCACTTTCTTCTACTTTCTCTTCTTGCACAAGTTGTACCCTCTTGTCACTGGTTCTATCATTTCTGGATGATGAACCTTTGTTTTCTGGACATTTGAAAGATGGATGACCAAACTCTCCACAGGTGTAACATTTTCCTGAAAATGTAGTAGAACCTCTACCACCTCCAAATCTTCCTCTATTACCTTTCCATCCACCTCTGAAATCAGACTGTCCCTGTCCTTTACCAGTGTCTTCTTGAACCTCATTGGTTTGCTTTTGTGCAGGGGCTGCTCCTCTTCCCCTATTGTTTCCTCTTCCTCTCATGGACTTATCATGTCCTCTGTTCAGCTTTTCTTCAATCCTGATTGCCATTTGATAACAATCCTCCACATTCTTAGGGTTAGCTAACACTAACTCATCCTGTATGTTAAACCTCAAACCTGCCAAGTACCTAGCCACCTTTTCTACCTCATTCTCATGATGACCAGATCTCATACTCAACAGATAAAATTCCTCAGTATATGACTTCACATCCCTGTCTTTCTGCTTTAAAAATTGCAGCTTCTTAAACATCTGGATTTCATAATCCCTTGGCAAGAATTTTCCTTTGATCCTTGCTACCATCTTATCCCAAGAAGTGATCTTAGACTTCCCTTGCTTCCTTCTCTCAGATTGTACATATTCCCACCATACCAAAGCATGACCTCCTAACTTGGTCTTTGCAATCTTTACCTTCTGATCCTCAGCAACATCTTCACATTCAAAGTGATTATCTAGTGCAGCAATCCAGTCTAACAATTCATCTTCATTCAAGCTTCCAGTATACTTGGAAACATCAACCTTTACCTTAGGTTTTTCACTCTGCACTGCCTTTAACAGTTTTGCCAGTCTCTGGTCTTCAGCATCCAGATCTTCAGCTACCTCTTCATACTCTTCAACAGTATCTGCCTCTTCTTTAGACTCACTGTCTTCTACCTCCCTCTTTTTGTTCTTTTCCAGGGCTGTCAGCCTGGCTTGAAGTGCTTCAGCAAGCTCCTTCATCTTCCTCATCTCTCTAGCATGTTTCTCCTTCATCTCCTGCAATTCCCTTGCAGTACCATTACCTTTTGGAGGCATTTTGTCAACCTCACAATCAACACACAACTCAACTCTAGCTCTACCTCTGCCCTTTCGGTGACAGAATCAACACACAACAGCCCAGACCTTTTGCTGAGCTCTGATACCACTATGATGCAGAGGCATCCACACTACATCATTCGCATATAGCATGAATGTCTGCAGACCAACCTCATCATCATCATCTTCGCCGTCAGCATCATGTTTCTTAAAACCAATAGCATCATCATATTGCACCTGCCGACCGATATCCTCCTGCAGACAAGCCTTCGCACTTTCACCTGTCAACAGCATCACCTTACTCGATTATCGGCAGCATCATCATGTCCGACCAGCGCGAACATCCTCCTGACGTCCACTGTTCACCTCACCGACAATTTCCGTCTTCTCTACCTTCAACATCATCATGATGTTCAACAGGCGCAAACATCCTCCGGTTGCACTGTTCATCAGGCGCCAAGCACTAGCGGCCTCATCATGATATTTAACATCACCTTCGTCAGCAGGATATTCAACATCCGGTTGCTCCAAATATCCTGATGACGACCTTCAACACCTTCCCTTCGATGCTCCGATAGCCGACGACACAAACTTCAGCATCATGATATTCAACAGGATAACGAACATCCGGTTCTTCCCATTTATCCTGATGATGACAAACCTTAACTCCTCGCACCGTACACTCGATGCTGACGTCACCCGATATCCTGATGACGTAGATCCTGATGACGATGACGTCACCCGCAGCTTCACAATATCCTGTTGCTCCGAAATGTCCTGATGACGTATATCATGATGATGATGACGTCATATCCTGCTGTTTGCCAAACTTAGTTTTTCTTCGGCCCACGATCAACCCGATCTTCAGCCTGATGCCGATGCGCTCCTCCTCGGCCCTCCTGATGATGATCACCCCGACGCACTTGCACTTCATGCAATCGACAACATCATGCTCTCCTTCACTTATCCGGATGATGATGAGGTTGGTCTGCAGACATTCATGCTATATGCGAATGATGTAGTGTGGATGCCTCTGCATCATTCACATAAAGCTTGTGTTCTCTTAAATGCTGCAACACTATCCTTAGGTGTTCATCATGCTCTTCTTCTGATTTGGTGTATATCAAGATATCATCCAGAAAAACTAATACAAAGTCACCTAGGCAGTCTCTAAATATGTTGTTCATCAAATTCATAAAAGTTGCTGGGGTGTTGGTTAGCCCAAACGATAACACCGTGAACTCATAGTACTTGTATCTAGTTCTGAATGCAGTCTTGGAAATATCTTCATCTTTTATCCTTAGCTGGTGGTATCCTGACCTCAAATTGATCTTCAAGAATACCTTAGCTCCTTTCATCTGGTCAAACAGTTCATCAATTCTAGGGAGCAGATATTTATTTTTGATGGTGACCTTGTTTAGTATTCTATAATCAATATACAATCTCAAGGTACCATCTTTCTTCTTCACAAATAAGACAGGTGCTCCCCATGGAGACACGCTTGGCCTTATGAAACCTTGGTTAAGAAACTCTTGCAACTATGCCTTCAACTCATACAATTCAATGGTGTTCATCCTACATGGTGCCTTTGACTGAGGCTCAGTCCCAGGTAGTAAATCAATCGAGAAATCAAATTCTCATTTAGGTGGTAACTCGGTTAGTTCATCAGGAAATACATCTTGGAATTCCTTCAAAATGGGATGGTCATTGACTGATAACTCTGAATTATCAAGGTCCCTGACCTTAATTGCATAAATAGCATGTTGATAACTGAGAGGGGGTGTGAACCAGTTATCTTAATTAATTTAACTTTCTGTTCTTCTTTAGCAACTAGTACAGTATCAAAACACATAAGCTTAAATGAACATGAAAGCAAAAATAAACTTAGTACACATGACACAATATTTTTGATGTGGAAACCCTGTTAAGGGAGAAACCACGGGGTGATTAACCCAAGAATGTATTCTCTGTTAGAAGAATAGAAATACAAAATGGCACTTTCCAATTAGGATTCACTACCCGAGCACACTGCTTACAAGAGGCTCACTACCTACAAGTTATAAAGAGAGTAACAAGATACTTGAACTGATGAGAAGAATCCACATATTCTAGAGTTCAGTTCCGGTTAGGCTCAGTATACTGATCTAATGCACTTCATTCTTCCTCTTCTTTTGTGTTGCTGTCCTTTCACATACTGGACTTGCCTTACTGCTTCCACACTGCTCTTCTTCTTTTCTTCGCATACAACAACACACAACACACACCTTCATATCAAAATCAATCTGGTATATATATCCACATCAAGGATTTCATCCACTTTCTAGTCGGCATCCAGAATACTTACTATTTTCCCAGACTCTTGGTCTGTCGGCTGAATCCTTGCTTATCAAGTGATGCGTATCAAAGAGATGCTTATAGAAGTCATCAATCATGTCAGCCAATCATGAATGATACCTTAAGAAACTTGATCACAAACAATAACTCATCCAGATTAAGATCTGATGCTCTACCGGTCAGTTCTTCCTCTGTCAACTCTGCCAAACAGGAGCCCAACACTTAGGTGCTCATATCTTTTCACTCTTTCATCACCGGAGGCTCCATCTCTAGAATGTATCAGTCAAGGTACACCTCTTGACTTCCCCAAGTTTGCACTTTACTAAGATACTTCCTCTGAGAGATCCAGACCTGACTGTCGGACCTTGACACATGCTCTGTTCTTGCTTACCAGACCATAACACTCTTTAATATGACTTCAGGTATAGGCACGCCATGTCTTGCAGATGTGTGGGATGAACTTTGTTTCCATCAACGACAACAATCATGAAGCTACAATATGTCTCTTGCCAACATAGCACACCCTTTCCTGTTAGCCTTTTTTAGCTGCATGGCAGAAATCTGCCTAAGTTGTAAGGGCCTTTTAAGACCATGAATCTCAACATGGTTACCCTGGTCATCTAAGCATTTCATTGTTTTCACTTCATAATCTACAATGGACTTATGCTCAGTAAGCTAATTTATCCCTAGGATTATGTCATATGACCCTAGGGGTGCTACATAACCTATGTCTCAAAACTAGGGAGTTCAAGTTCTACCGTTTTCTCTACCTAGTTTCCATATTGGACCTTCCATGAGTTAGCCATGTATCCTGGTTTAACTGACAACTTAGAAATAACATGTGGATCTATGAAACACTCAGTGGTTCCAGTATCAATTAAGATTGAAACAGGGCATCCAAAAAGCTTACCCGTACACTAGATTGGTGTAGCCTGGAAATCAGCCTGGCGATTGTCTACCGCTACATGGATGTGATGCTAGTTTTTATTTTTCTAATTTTTCTCTCTCTAATGATACACGTTGGCAAAATTCTCTCCACTGCATGAGTAACAACCACCACGGGGTGCTTTGGGTCTATCTAAAGTGTCTCTCCTATAATTGTTATTATTGTTGTTATAATTGACCCTCTTGTTGGTCTAATTCCCATCATTGTGGTCTTGAAAATTGTTTCCTCTTTTGAGATTTCTGATCTACCAGTTATTGTTATTACCTTGATTATTCTGATTCTGATTGTTTTGATTCTAATTGTTCCCTTGAAATTTCTTGTTAGCATACATGGCATCTATGTTCTTCATGTAGTTAGCCACCTGTTGTAACTTCTGTTCTTGTTTAATTGCTTTTTCAAACACTTCATCCATGGTGGATGGGTTATGAATATCAACATCAGCCCTAATTTGAGGCCTTAGCCCCAAGATAAATTTCCAAATTCGAACCTTTCATCTTACTAGTACTGAGGTACATATTTGAGAAAGTGAGAAAATTTTTCCCAATATTGAGTAACTGTCAAACCCCCTTGGGTAAGGTTCTGAAATTCGGTCATCTTTTTGTCAAAAAATAGCTGGGGTAGCTATCTTTTTATGAACAACTCTAGAAATCACTCCCAATTCACCTTACCAGGTAACAATCGTTTCTCAGCCTTTTCATTATCCAACCAAGTGGCTTCCTCTCCGGTGAGTTGATACGATCCATAGATAGCCTTGGTTTCATTTGATAAATTGTGTAAAGAAAAGTACTTCTCCATCTTTATGATCCATGATTTTGTTCCGTCCCTAATTGTTTTCCCATCAAATTTTGGTGGGGTGACCTTTTTAAGGTCCTTACCTAGTTCATCGGCTATTCTCTCCTAATTATTAGGGTTTCCTCCAGTTTCATGGTTTCCTCCACTTGCATCACTCCCATTTCCCCCATTCCCAACTGGGTTCTATTCCACTTGACTCGCATGGACTTCTTGTTCTAGGCTATCCATCATGGCCCCTTGTTGGTTCAAAAGGGCTACGATTTGATCTAATCTCTCGTTAGTGTTACCACAAGGCCCTCCACATTGGTAAGTGTGCCTAATATCCATCTAGATTACTCTATACACAATTGCATGTTAAGCATAATTAGGTGAAGGTCCTAGAGTTTAACCTAGAGGCTCTGATACCAAGTGTAAAGTGATTAAATCTCACTTACTAAAACTAGTATCCCAAAAATCAATGCATATTCCAAATACAGAAAGTAAAATGTTTACAATAATAAAATATCCATAGTTGCATAAATAGCAAGTTTCCAATAATGAATTACACATTCCATACACTATGAAAGGTATTACATTTCCATTTACATACATCAAAAAGGGTGTTATAACATCTGTTTCAATGTTACAAGTACAAGTGATAGCATCAATTACATCTATGAAAAGAGTTATACATTTACAGATTGGCTATGCAAGCCATACAAGAGTAATACAATGAAAAATATCTGTAAGAATCATATATCATAAGAATCTGTGATCTCAACTACCATGGCCCCAATGGTCTTCCACAAGCCAAGTTCAAGAGTGTGGCTAAGGTGCTTTTTCCACCCAACCACAAAGTACTGGACTTCCTCGGTTTTCTTCCTAACTCAAAGAAAGCACTGACCCTGCATGAGGAGCCTAGAAACCTAGAACGGTAAAGGCAGGAGGGAATCTCTTGATGCGTGCCTGTGCCTGTATGCATTCCTAAACTATACTAGAAATGACATAACTCTTGCAGCAGGATGTGGCAGTGACATATATAACATATAATCTAGACTTTTCTAATCCATCTTTTTCAATGGTACAACAACTTGGCCAAGCTATAATAAATAAAATTGGTAATTTAGAAAAAGTAAATTACTGTCTCTGGGAGCCCACATTCGGCATCCAGTCCTAGAAGTAAAATTACACATATACAATATACCATTCTCTTAATTTTCAAGGAAGTACATTCATTAACAAAGTGTTCTTTCGGAGAGAAAAAAATAAAGTTTACCTCCACCAATTCATACTCTGGTTTACATTTTGCCTAAGTTTTCAATTTCAGTGGTTTATAAAGATCTTTTGCATAAAATTGAGTCTATTAGTTCACTATAGTACCAGTTTGCTTTCATTCTATTTGTGATAGTGGTTTTGGTAAAAGATTTTCTTTTATATGGAATTTAATGTAAGGAAATAAATTTATATAACAAATTCTATCTATGATAGTTGCAGCAGCACCCTCAAGACCCTATTTTACAATCAATATACAACAAGCAAAAATTCACACAGCAATATATGTATTTGTGTTTGTGTGTGTATATAATTCTTTTATATTTTTTTACCGAAATACCAAAGCATCATATAGAAAAATTGTTTTACACAACAATCCTAAAAAAAATACAATAAGAGATTTTTATACCCATACCCAGCAAGTACGTTAATATACATATATATAAATCTATATATCATTACAAGAGCAGCGACTGTTATGCCATGAAAGGCAACGAACAGTGATAAGTCATAGAAGAGTTAATAGAAATTTTAAGTTTAAGTTTTAAGAATCTAAAAAGTCCATACCCTATGGTGAATGGCTCCTACATAGAAGAATTAAAAGACTCAAATGAAGCTTAGATGGGCTTTTGGTCTATGTAGACCAGCGGCCTCCTTAAGGATGCCTCAGTCCCCATTGGGGACTGCGACCTCCTTATGGGGGTCACCTTGGATATGATGATCGCCCTTGGCTGAGCAACATGGATTTCAAAATAGTATTCAGTGTAAACTTTTTTTAATATTACCCATCAGTAGATACGTAGTATACAGGTATGACATTTATACAAACTTTAAATTATATGAGGTATTAGAATGTTCGTTGAATACACGGCATTAATACATACATAGATATATCTACAGCACCAGTATCAATTATAAAATATTTCTGTCATATACATAGTAGCAAATAACAATAATAATCGGCAAGTATATACATTGTATGATAACAACAATAGATTTACATATATATATATATAGCTTTTAACAGCATGTATCTGTTATGAATATATATCTGCATATACAGTTATAGATTCAACACAAATGCAATAGATCTTTTATAATATTTGCAATGAAATATATATATAGACACATAGGATATTATCTATCTCAACACAGTAAATAGACATTGATTATAACAACAATAGTAATAGAAGTATAATAATAACATAAATCATCCATTCAATCTTTGTTCACACAAACTGGGTAAAGTGGTTTGGATTAAAAACTTGAATATCACTTTCCCTGTAGTTAATTCCTTCCTTGTCTCCTCTCTTCTTCTGCTCTTCAAATGCTCACCTATTACCAAATCTGAAAATCTTTTCCTGTGCTATCTTCCTCTTCGGAATGAATGTTGGGAGAATACTAAATGAAATTATATCTTTTTCAAATTGAAATTTGTGTGGAATAACTTCTGTTTGAGAATGAATAATTATGTGCCCCAAGAATGAGGGTTTAATCTCTATTTAAAACACTTTATTTCCTTTTCAAACTTCTTTCTATCTTTTTCCCAGTAATTTAGATTGTCTTTTTCAAATTTTGAGTCTTTTTCCATTTTTCTGTTTGTTTTTATCCTTTTGTTTTGTTTTTCTAAATTTGTTTTCTTTTTCTAATTTCTTTATTTCTAATTATCAATTAAAAATAGATTTTTCTATTTTCGAAACTCACATATAAGGACTAATTTAATTTTATTACTAAATCTTAGAATAAATATAAATAATAATTCAAATTTTGAAAAAGGCATAAATTTAATAACTAAATGTGATTCTAATAAATAAATTTGTCACATAACTATTTGTAAAATAATAATTAAATAAAATATAATTATTTCCCTCACATACAATTTAAAAATAAGAATCAACATCAATATATATATAATTTAATTTACTTTATGTTTCATTTAGAATATTTTAATATAAATTAAATGATAACTAAAAAATATATAAAAATGATTTTCTTTTCTAAAATTAAGAAAACAATATTTAAATAATGCAATACTAATGCATCTATATGTCATCTAAATGTGTGTGTGTATAAGAGAGAATCCCCTCCATCCTAATCCTGCCATGAAGCTAACCACCTCAACCTTAACCACGCCCTTGTCTTTGACAGCCTGCAACTCATGAAACTCAGATTTTCCATTAATAGGTTAATGTCCAATAGCCGAAGCATTACAATTTATTACATAAAATAATATTCACTTTATCATTTCAAAATAATATTCACTTATTCCATCTTTCAAAATAAAATACTATCTATTTAATTCAAGTCAAAATAAAAATAACATTTATTTAATCCACACATAACTATCTATAAATAGCTCCAAATATTGTAAGTTCAGAATGCATCAAAGTTTGAGACGTGACATGAATTCTATAACTCTCTTACTCAAACATGTCTACTCTCTTAGATCTGCATGAATATCTCAAAATCACCTTTCTTTTACACAGAATGATTCTTCAAACAACCCATCATACACTCAACACAAAAGCGCTATTCAATTTACAATGGCATCATTGATTATATACAATCACCTACAACACATAGTTACTAAACCCAAAAGACATTCACATCTATATCAAGAACCCTCTTCTCTAACATATCTTCCTATTACAAAACTTCTCTAACATTCATTCAACATAGACATAGGTGCTTGTATTATCACTGCATTTAAAACTATATCTAGTACAAATCAACATTAAAAAAAGCTCATTATCTTATTGTAAGCATTGAATCCTTACCATAACAACTATTATACTCTACCTCTCTTATCAGACTGTGCAATGATCAACATATTCTACACTCATCACATTGCCCTCCTTCAAATTGCTTTACCTTATATCAACAAACCCCTTTCTTTCAAAACTGCATCTATACTGTGATTCTTTTTCTGTCTATAACATAGTGAAAAATTTATCATCCCAAAAACAATATTCACACAAAAACACCCTTCATTTTTCTTCATTCCATGCCTCAAGAAAAATCACTTGAATATCATTGAGAACTACCAAACCTTCAATTAAGAAATGGTTATAAAAACCTAACCAAAACTGCTTCAAACAAAGACATACGTGTATATGCCCGTGAAAGTAAGATCTTAGAGGATGACCATTGCCATTTGAATATGCACCATAGATAGACTTTTTTATGCACTTTATAAATTGAATGGCCACCATATATTTTGTTTTGGCGCTTCGAAAACCATGCATTGACAGGAGCATCGAGTCCTGACTGGCCAAGGGGCCCGTCATTGGATGTTGTAAGGACACTTTACATGGTCACTTAAGTTATGATGACTGGTGACTATAAGTCACCTTCAAATTATAACAAAAAGAAACCCGTATGCAATATAGACCTTTATAACTTGTATTCTAAGCTTTAGGGTTTCATTAGGGTTTTAGGTTTGTAGGATTTAGGTCTTTTAAAAGTCTATCAAAACCCTAATTTTTCATCATACAACTCTGACTTGAGATACCATAGAACTTTTCCCAATGATCTATGTTGCAGAGAAAGATGAAGACCCTTTGAGCATGAAGATGAACACTTTGCTTTAGATATGTTAGGGTTTTAGAACTTCAAAAGATTAGGATTTAGGGTTTAGAGATTAGGTCTTCAAAATTTGACAAACCCTAATATATTAATAAGACAACTAGATCTTAATCACTTGTAAATATCTGTAGAGTGACAAGATAACGAAACTCCTTTAAACTTGAAGCAATCAAACCTTTTCAACAAATGCATTTTATAATCTCCTCTGACATTGTCACCTAACTTTGATCACTACCATAGACTTGACTGATACAAGCACTATACCACCTACAACATCACTTGCTTCTACTGATGAGACCTTGATGAATCCTTGAAGTGCAAACAACCTCTGACATCCATACTATGTTGCAACTACACTACTAGACATGTATACATCTGATCCTTCATTGAGCATCTAGACATGTATAGGTATGATCCTACATTAGCAAATCCAACTGTCATCACTGACATACTTCAAATCCAACTGAGAACATATGACAACAATGCTTTTGACATTAATGACAAACCTAATGCCAACAAAGGTGACATGTGCTTCACGGTCGCCGAATGTTTCCACAAACACACAATTTGCTATGATAAACAACAAGAGAGGTTAGAAATCTTTCTCTAAGATAATAACCAAAACACATGATAAAAGAAAAATAAATAGTCACATCAAGAACCAAGACTATACTATGGGTTCAGAACCAAGTATAGCCGTTGTGTTGTACTACAGAAATCTCATAACCGAGTGTAACCAAGGCGAGATACAAGATAATCAAAGTGTAGGGAGCATATGTATTGTTATTAATTTGATAGAAAAGATAAGACAACATTGAATATCACATGGAGTGATTCTAGTAGTCAAGCATCGAATAATATATATATCAACCATGTCATCATGTATGGACTAGGTCCATTTTTGCTTTCTTGTTGAAGGGACAATTGGTCCGTATTAATATTTATTTGTTTTTCGTCATCTGCCGACTAGGTCGAATCACTAGAAGAAGGTAAAAAATAAAATGAGAGAGGAGAACAAGTGCCTTAGGGTCATCACATTCACGTAGGAAGATGCCCCCCAGGTCATCAACCGCAACGCTATGCCCCTAAGGCATGACACTCAACAATAAAATAGAGGAGAAGAACAATAGAAGAATGATAATACAAATAGAAGAATAGTCACAATAGAGTCAGTCTCCTTGTATCCTTGACCTTACAAGAGTATCAAGGGTCATCCAAAGAGATCGAAACAACACATAGCACAACACGGGGGAACACAACATGAGTCTAACAACATATATAACTAGGAGGAGGCCACCCTTGAGATAAACTATAATAGTTGCTACAATAAGTGTGGCTTAAAGAGGGAGAAATACTTACCTGATTAAATGGGATAGTTCCTGGTGGATAATTCTTATCTATCATCCCAGGATATCTTGCATGTCATTTCGGTCTTGTTGATATTGTATTAAAATTGCGTTTAAGGTGGTGAGAGGCTTTGGTGGGCTTTAAAGAGTAGTATCCCATACCAGATGTATAATTAATTCTAGCAACTTGTAAAGGTACTCTGATTCCTTATTGATTTACACCACATCTATTACCTGCATAGTCACAATTTTTGTACAAAATCTAAAATCCACGACCATAGAGGGAGTTCATCTCTTTGGAAGATGGTGAAGCTTTGTAGGTATCATAATTTGTAGTATAAGTAAGGGTATTGTCTTTGTTTTCTAACAAGGAGGCTTTGGTTTTCTTAGGTGTTTCTAAAGATTTCTTAGATGAGATCAATGCAACTTTTGATATGTTAGAGTTATTAAGTTTATATTCCCCTGTATAGGAAAGAGTAAAATCTAATGAACCCTAATCGTCACCAAAAAGTGCATTCAATGGTTTAGAGTCTTATGCAACATTATCTGTGGCAAGAGGCATTGATGAATCCACTCGTAAGTTATTTAGACTTTTCTAATTGTTAACTTGTTTTTGCATTTCACTATGTAAACAATTATCTGGTTTAGGATTGGCTTCCATTGTGTAGAGCTTAGTTTGATAAATGAACTTTAGTGATCGATGAAGGGTAGAGGGAACTACCCCCATGGCATGGATCTATGGTCTACCAAGAATCATATTATATGAAAGCGAACCAGGCATGACATGAAAAAGGGTAGATAGTGTCATGGGTCCAACCTTTATAGGCAAAGTTCTGGTACCCATGGATTGTCTACTAGCATTATCAAATCCACAAATGTTAAGCCTATCTAGTTTGATTAAAGATGTGTCAATCTTGATTTTGTGTAGTAGGTCAATGCCACAAACATTAAGAGTCGATTCATTGTCAATCATAGCTCGCTTTATCAACTTTTTATCTACCATGACAAATATTATAAGTAAAAAATGTTGATTTTGAACTTCAATAGAAGGAAATTCATGTTTTTGAAACAAGATATCTATTTTTGTCGCATGCATACAATCTAACAGAGCTGCTACATCATTTGGCTTAATGGCAGGTGGTACAATCACCTTTTGTAAATCTTCTTGGAGCATTCCATGGTATGTAGGCAATGTTTGTATTAAATTCCAAAGAGAGATCTTAGCTGGAGTAGCATGAATTTGTTTGACAAGATCATATTCTTGAACACTTTTATGAGTAAGATGAGGTGGTGGAGGGAGCATAGGTTGAGAACATGGAAGAGAGATAGGCACATGAGGCATTTGCTTACTTTCTTGTTATTACGGGTGTTGTATGTGTGAGCAATTATAGGATGCTACAGCACATTTTGAACACCTTGACTTCTTTGAATGATTTGTCTTGCATAGTTTAGAATGTAGTCTGGGGATCGAGGTGGTTTTCGATCACCTTGAACCACAATCACTAGTTTTGAGGAAGAAGGTGCACTAGGTGCCCCTCGCACAATCATCTTAGGAATATTACTACATTTATCAAGTAACCCCTTAGTGGGTGGAATAAGTCTATTGGTGAAGATTGAATTAACATTATTTTCCTCTTGATTATACCCAACATCTATCCCTAAAGGATCTAATGTGATAGACCTTTTTTCATCCACTAATGCTTCATCTTGGCCAGGGAAAGCATTGGAATGAAAGGAAGGTAAGGTGTTGTTAAGAAGGTTGGTGGTGATCATATCATTTACAACCAAAGTAGAGCTATCCATGGTCTTCTTATCCAAGGTTCTTGAAAATTCAACTATAGGAGGAGTAGGATAACTTATGGAATCAGCATCATCATCATCCTCATATATTTTAGCTATTAGTTCCAAAGTATTAAGAGAACTTTCACACTCATCATTCTCAATGTGTTTTTTTAGATCTTCTACTACCAAAGGGTATGTATTCATGAGAGATATGAAGTCAAAATTAGATACATAGCCAAGGATTTCAAATGAAGAGCATTTAGATATATCCTTATGATACATAGCTTGTATATAAGTGAGAACATGAGGATTCATATTAAGAAATTTGTAGAAATTCTCAAAGTTTTTGATATATGCATGTAAAGATACCAAAGAGAAATGAGATGAAGATGCCATAATGAAATGTCTTGTAACATCAATGTCCAATAAGATCTAGTAATACAAGACATGCAAGGTTTTATGATACTTGATACACCCTAGATGTGTGACTATTTCACTCCTAAGCACTTGTTTGAGGGAAAGGGCTTAAAAGACACACAAATTCCATAACAAACACAATGGATAGGAGGAAAGAGTACAACAAAAAAATCCCCAATTGATGATTTTATGTATTTAGATTGAATGCAATGAAACAACACAATTTATGCTTGTTTACGCACCTAAAAAATGTTCACTTTTTTCACCTTTTCTTAATGCAAATGCCTAAGCCCTAATTGTGAAATTAAGGCAAGAAACTATGCAAAGTGATGTATAAATGGATTCTAATCAGATTTATGATGTCAAATAGCTCAGCTCAGATCTGAAAATAATGTCAAAATCCTATAATGCTCAATGCAAGTGCAATATTAAGGAAAGATGAGTGAGTATGCTAGTTTTTGTTAAAATTGTCTATGTAAATGCAAAATTCTGAGATGTAAATGCAAAGACCCACAATAATGAGACACTATAATTAAAAATCAGATTTGAATGAGTTCCAAAGATGAGTAGTAACATCTCAAACAAGATTTTAACTACAAACCCTAGGTTTTTGAAATCACTAGATTATAAGAAAAATCCAAAGTTTCAAGCAAACCCTAGCAATTTTAATATAAAACTGCAATGTAAAGGATTGTAGGATGATGTATTTCTGTAGTTTATATCAGATCTAATGTAAAAATTAGAGATTAGATGAAATTCAATTAAATTTATGCAAACTATGCCCTAATGCAAGCCTAAGATGCAATTTTTTTCAAAATTTTCAATTTGTTTTTTCAAATTTTTGCAAGATTTATGAATGTAAAGTGAAGTAAATGATATGTATGAATGCAAATCTGGTGTATAATAGTCAACAAGATGCAATGTTTAGGAAAATACAGGGTTCACCAAAATGTTATGTAGAAAAATGATGCAGAGTGAAACGCAACGGAAGCTAACTAACAGGAAGGAGCTGCCAACAATACAAACAGCATGATAAAAATCCCTATTGGCTCAGCATCATCATCATGTTTCCTAAAAACAACAACAGCATCATCATATTTCGGACGCTCACACTTATCCTCCTGCCGGCTACTGTTCATCTCCTCCGCCAGTCGCCTATCATCATCATCATGATAATCAACGGGCGCAAACATCCTCCGGTTGCACTGTTCATCGAGCGCCAAACACAAGCGGCATCATCATGATATACGACACCACCTTCGTCAGCAGGATATCAAATATCCGGTTGTTCCCAAATATCCTGATGACGATAACTTAACACCTTCTCTTCGATGCCCCGCTACCCGACGATACAAGCAACAGCATCATGATATAATTCATCCGGTCCTCACGAAACCTCCTGATGATGCTTCACAACTTCCTGCCTACGCCGATACACCTCTTGATGGTGTTTCACAACTTTCTGCCGAGAGCCTTCGCCGATGCCTAAACCCTTAGCGACGACAGGATCAACATGCATAGGGGATATCTCAATATCCTGATGACGATGACGTCATATGCGGATGACGATGACGTCACACAATATCCTGATGACCTCTTCAACACTTAGCCAAAAAACCCGAACTTTCACTCCCGCATCTGTTAGCGATATGCGGATGATGAGCTTCTTCGAGAGATGATCCTGACTGCGATATATACACTGAGTATATATCCAACTCAAAACATCCTGATGCACTTGCAACTTGCAAACTTCAACAGTTTCACGACCCGATCCTGATGGCGATGCATTCGCAGATGACGATGCGGCTTGCTCCGGCTGGAAACACACATGCAGACTCCTGTGTATCCGTCCGCTGCATGTAAACACTCAGATCCGCTTTATTTCACAAAGACAATGTGACGACCGGGCCGGATCACCTTCAAACCAAAGTCTAACAACTTATCTTTCTATACCTAGCACATGAGGATGCTAGGCTGATTCACAGCATGCTCCTAACTGATCTCTTGAACAATGCAATGCATAAACAGAAAACACAAATGCAAACTAAGCTATAATACAGGACCATTCCACCGATTCGCAGGATCAACCGGTGGAAGGATTGAAAGTACCCATTAACTTGCAAACAGAAAGGAAATCAACACAGATACAACTGATCAACTCAAATACTGCAAAAGATGAGATCTTATTCAATTGAGATTCAAATGTCCTGCTTTTACAATTCTGCTTCACAATATCTGGACTGATCACCAGTACAGTATATCACCAGTACTACTCTCCTGAACATAACATCTATCAAAATCAATGTGAACTGTAACTAAACCCTAACAGATCGAAGGTATATATAACAAATCCTTCGAGTACTACCAACTCACTTCCCAGCGGCTGGGAGCTTCCAAGCGGCTGGGAGAGAGGACAGCTCAGATAACCTTATCCCGATCTCTAACTGCCTACACATACTCCTAGGCTGAACTAATACATAGCATCGGTCCAATGGACCTTATTACATGATAAAGTCAAACATACTAAAAATAGACTATCCTGTCATCATGCTGATAATTATCCTATATCCTGATCATGTATGTCATCATGCGGACCTATATCCTGATCATGTATGTCATCATGCGGACCTATAACAAACTAACTGCCTCAAGGAGGCCAGCTGTTAGGTAGGTGCCTCTGCACCAAAAAAGAGGGTTTGTTGATTCAATGTATAGTTTAATTAGATCCTCCTTTCACTACATGCATTCAAGGACATCAAACTGAGTAGAATCATAACTTCTGAAAGAGGATTTAGCTACAGGTTTGCTATCTCTTGGAATGATAAGTAAATTTGTAAATTGATGATTATTGTGTTAATTTAAGTCTGATTATGCTCAAAACCTTAATTATGCAAAATTGTAAACAAACATATGAATTCTGACAAATGCTCACACACAGAGATACTAAATGAAGATTAGATACATACCAGATTTTGAAGTTTGAAATGCTAAAAATTCAAGGGAAAAGAGACTAGCACCCAGGCCCAAGCTAGTATTTTTGTTGAGTGTTTTCAGACCTTTTTTGCTATTGATTATCACTGTTTTGTTAGAAATGAAAGCAACACTACTTCAATAGAAATTTGATTCAAGATAAATTTCAGCAATCTTTAAATGTGCATTAACAATGGATATTGTAACAAAACATAAAACCCACTACAGAAAAGATGTCAAACATGAAGAACTCAACACAATGACACAATGTTTACATGGTGAAAACTCTTTCAGGTAAAAAACTCCACCAGGAAAGAGGCATAAGTTTGTATTAATCTCAACAAGATTGTACAATACATCAACTACACAACTCTCTCCACAAGTCTTCAATCCGATAGCATTCCAGCAGCACTTGAGTACCTAAAATCTATATTACAGCAACAAATACATGGAAAATACTTATAGAAATAATTTCTAACTCATTCTAGGCATTCACCTTCTCTCTCCTAAGATTCTCCAACTTGTAAACATTAATTACCATCTTACAAGCATCTTACACTTTTCCAAAAATAGCCATGCAAAGGTTGGGTGCCCAAGACTAAATCTGGCCTCTTACAGCATCTTATGATGTGTCATAACCATCATAGATTCCACAAAAGAGTATATTTCCAAGATAGGAACCTTGGGCTAAATATAGCAAATATATAACTAACGTATCCGTCATATGTGTCATACAATCTCAGAATCTTATGACAACTTGCAGTTGTCATAGATTCACTTACCAAACATTATGACAGTTGTCATACATGCCAAAAGTAGTATATTCCTCAAAGGAGCATGCCTACCCTCATTTACTTTGAGTTTTTACATTTGCCAACAGTAAAAGTCACTCTGTAACTACTATCGGTAACTTCAGAATTACCACTGTCAATGAGACTACCTCATTCCCTTATGGGTAATTAAAAAATAGAAATAATAAATGGAATAAAATACAATATTGGAATTTACAAGGTTAATGGCACCTTATTCCAACATTCTCCCACTTGACATTATACATTGTAAATCAACCCATAGGAAATCAAATGAAATAATCAGGCACTAGAAACAAGGCCCATGGCCTCTCTGCACCACACGAACTTCTCTGTGCTCACAGGCATGGTCAAAGAATCTTCAATATTATCTTGAGTGTCTATCTTCTTCAGCTCAATCTGTCCATTTGCAACCAACTCTCGAGAAAAGTAATACTGAACATCAACATGTTTAGTTCGATCATGATACATAGGATTCTTGGCCAAACAGATAGCACTCTAGCTATCACAACCAATCTGAATGATCCTGCAATAAAAACCAATACCTGTACATAGTCTATTCAACCAAACTACCTCTGTAGATACATGATTAGCAACCATATACTCTACTTCTGTGGTGGACAAAGCAACTGTGGTCTACCTCTTACTCATCCAACTCACTGCACCTCCAAACAGAGTAAACACATAGCCACTAGTGGACCTTCGACTATCCAAGTCACCTGCCCAATCTGAATCAACAAAACCCTGTATGTCCAAAGATTTATCAACACTATCAGTACTAGAATAAACCAAACAATGATCAGGATTACCTACAAGATATTTAAACACCATCTTTGAATAATTCCAATGCTGTCTACCAGGGTTAGACATAAATCTACTCAAAACTCCCACTGCTTGGGCAATATCTGGTCTAGTACAAACCATTGCATACATCAAACTCCCTATAGCACTAGCATATGGTACACTAGACAAGTCCTCAAAATCATCCTAAGTCTTTGGACACATATCTAATGAAAGCTTAGTACCAATGGGTAAAGGAACGCTAATTGGGTTATAGTCCTGCAAACTAAACCTCTACAAAATAGTATTCACATACTTACTTTGTGACAACCAAAGCTTTCTGTTACCTCTGTCCCTTCTGATCTCCATTCCCAGAATATACCTAGTAGCTCCAAGATCCTTCATATCAAATGCACCTAAAAGTTGAGCTTTCAACTCACTAACCATACCCTTAGTATTGCTAAAAAATAACATGTCATCAACATACAATGCAATGATCAGTATAGAATCACCAATATAATGAATGTAAACATAATGATTCTCCTTGCTTATAACAAAACCCAATTTTAAAACAAATGAATCAAACTTTTGATACCACATTCTGCGGGACTATTTTAAACCATAGAGAGACCTCTTCAACCTACAAACCCAATGTTCTTTTCCTTTTACCACAAAACCTGTAGGTTGTTGCATTTAAATTTTTTCTTTAAGATCTCCATACAAAAATGCAGTCTTAACATCCATTTGCTAAATCTCCCAATCATAAGCTGCAACAATGGATAAGAGAAATCTAATAGAAGTCAATTTAGCAACAAGAGAGAATATCTCACCAAAATCAACTCCCTCTCTCTAGGATTAGCCCTTGGCTATCAGTCTGGCCTTGTACTTCTCCAATGAACCATCTGATCCAAACTTCTTTTTGAAGACCAACTTACAACCTATGGCCTTTCTTCCTTTGGGCAAACGAACAAGATCCCAGGTGTTACAAGAGTCTAAAGCCATCATCTCCTCCTGCATGGCTAATTGCCAAGACTCACTATCATCTACAAAAATAGCTTCCCTGTAGGATCTAGGTTCATCGTTAGTACTCAATAAAGCATACACACAATGGAAATTTGGAGGGCTATACCTATCAACTAGATTATGTTGTCTCGTGGATCTCCTCAAGGGTGGAATAAGAGACTCTACTCATTCTTCTGCATGATCCTATGTACAAACTTCTTCTGTAACAACAGACTCATCTTCATCAGAACTACTTGAATCTTCTTCTTCTTCACCCCCCAATCCATCATTATGTTCTTCCTGAGGTGCATCTTTCTGCTCTAAATCAAAGTGCACCTTCTTTACCTTTTCATCTTTTTCTTTTGGCTGCTGAAGTTCAGAAATAGCTCTGAGTTCCCTAAAAATAACATCTCTAGAAAAGATAATCCTACGGGTTAGTGGATTCCAAAGCTTATAACCTTTGACATTATCACCATATCTAATGAATGTACACTTTTCAACCTTTGGATCTAACTTAGATCACTTTTCTGTAGGCACGTGAACAAAAGTCTCACAACCCAAAACCATTAAATGTGAAACAGAAGGTTTCTTACATGTCCACACTTCATAAGTGTTGAATCAAGAGCCTTACAAGGAGTTTTGTTTATCAAGTAGCAAGCAATACACACAACCTCTGCCCAAAAGCTTTTATCCAACTGTGCATCACTCAACATACTTTTGGCCCTTTCCATAATTGTTCAGTTCATCCTTTCTGCAACACCATTATGTTGTGGTGTATATGGAGTTGTCTTTTGTCTGATTATACCTGCATGCTTGTAAAACTCATTGAATTCCTTAGAGCAATATTCCCATCCATTATCAGATCTTAATATTTTTATCTTTAAACCTGATTGGTTCTCTACTAAGACTTTGAATTCCTTAAACTTAGTGAAAACATCATATTTATATTTCATAAAATAAATCCATGTAAATCTGGATACATCATCAATTAAGGTTACAAAATAACGAGATTTTCTTATAGATTCATTATCCACAGGTCCAAACACATCCGTATGAATAATTTATAATTTCTCTTTTGCTCTATTGCTTCCTGAAGGAAATGATTTTCTATTTTGTTTACCAAACACACAATGCTCATAGAAATCAAAGTGCTCATCAAAATAAGAGAAACCGTCCAACAATTCTTTATTCTTAATAGTTTTTAGTACATTATTACTTGTGTGGCCCAATCTACGGTGCCACAACATACATGTATTTTCAGTAGTGGCTTTAGATACATAGGAGGCATTACAAACTGTAGTGGCTTCAATCTTAAACAATTTCCTGAATCTCTTCCCTTTCACTACCACCAAGTTCCCTCTCTCCAATCTGCAACCATGCTTGTCAAATGTCACATGCATTCCCAAATCATTCAACTTCGAAACTGAAATCAAATTTCTAGCTAATCCAGGAACATGATAAACATCAGGGAGGGTTTTAATTCTCCCATCACTGAAACACAACAATACCTTTCCTTTCCCAACTATCAGATATGTAGAGTTGTCTCCAAGGTAGATATTACCTCCATCATATTTCTCATATGTGGATAACCATTCCTTATGCGGGGTCATATGAAATGAGCATCCTGAGTCAACCAACCAGTTTTCATCAGAAACAACATTACATGCAGAAATTAAAACATCTTCACCTGCATTCGAGGACTTATTAGAAGCATTCTCCCACTATTTCTTGGGGTTTCTACACTCCTTCACATGTCCCCTTTTACCGCAATTCCAACACTTAACTCTGTTCTTTTTCCTAGGAGTCTTAGACCAGCCCTTGGACTTGTTCTTAGCCCCTTTCTGATCTCCCTTTGGTCCTCTTTCCTTAGACCTTCCCCTAACACTGAGAGCATCCCCTGAACTATCTGAACTCTTCTTCCTCAATTCCTATGATAGTAAAACTGCAACAAGGGCATCCAACTTCATATCTGTGAGGTTAGCAGTGATAGAAAGGATAACATTCTCCCAAGACTCAGGTAAAGAACAAAGAAGCAAGGTACATTTATCTTCCTCATCTACCTCAAAATCTACTGAAACAAGCTGACTCATCAACAAATTAAATGAATTTAAATGCTTTACAACTGACTCACCCTCTTTCATTTTCAAGGAAAATAATTTTCTTTTTAAGTAAGTTTATTTACCATACTCTTGGCTTGATAGATCTCACCCAACCGTTTCCACAACTTGTGTGCAATCTCTTCCTTTGTGACATTCAATAGGACAGAATCTGACAAACACAAATGGATGGTTCCCCGTACCTTTTTATCCAGTCTATCCCACTCATCTTGAGAGACATCGTCAAGTTTCTTCTCTTTTTGGACAACCAACCATTGGTTTCTTTCTTCCAACAAATCTTCTATTTTCAACTTCCACAACTCATACCCCATTTCATTGAACTTCTTAATGTACATTCGAGAGGTTAATGCAATGGTGGATGCAACCATAATAACAACACAAGATCTGTAAAACAAACACAACCAAATCTCCAAATGTAGCTACAGCTTCCACACTACCAACCAAGAGTCACAGTTGGCCAGGCTTTGATACCAAATGTTAGAAATGAAAGCAACACTACTTCAATGGAAATCTGATTCAAGATAAATTTCAGCAATCTTTAAGTGTGCATTAACAATGGATATTGTAACAAAACATAAAACTGACTATAGAAAAGATGTCAAACATAAAGAACTCAACACAATGACATAGTGTTTATGTGGAGAAACCCCTTTCGGGTAAAAAACTCCACCAAAAAAGAGGCACAAGTTTGTATTAATCTCAACAAGATTGTACAATACATCAACTACACAACTCTCTCCACAAGTCTTCAATCCAACAGCATTCTAGCAGCACCTGAGTACCTAAAATCTGTATAATAGCAAAAAATACATGGCAAATGCTTATAGAAATTTTTTCCAACTCATTCTAGACATTCACCTTCTCTCTCCTAAGATTCTCCAACCTGTAAACATTAATTACCATCTAACAAGCATCTTACACTTGTCCAAAAATAGCCATGAAAAGGTTGGGTGCCCAAGACTAAATCTGGCCTCTTACAAGATCTTATGATGCGTCATAACTGTCATAGATTCCACAAAAGAGTATCTTTCCAAGATAGGAACCTTGGGCTAAATATAGCAAATATACAACTAACATATCTGTCATATGCGTCATACAATCTTAGAATCTTATGACAACTTGCAGCTGTCATAGATTCACTTACCAAACATTATGAGAGTTGTCATACATGACAAAAATAGTATATTCCTCAAGGGAGCATGCCTACCCTCATTTACTTTGAGTTTTTACATTTTCCAATAGTAAAAGTCACTCCGTAGCTACCACCAGTAACTCTGGAATTACCACTATCAACAAGACTACCTCATTCCCTTATGGGTAATTACAAAATAGAAATAATAAATGGAATAAAATATAATATTAGAATTTACAAGGTTAATGGCACCTTATTCCAACATGTTTCAGGGATTTCTCACTCTGTAAACCTGCAGGGCTTTGGTGCGGGTACCCAAGCCCTATAGATGTTATTTCCTGCCTTTTTCTTTTAGATCTAGGATCCTTATGCTCTGCAACACTCCTCTGTAACTTCACTCCATAGAACTCGACACCTGTCACCTGCAATCACAAGAGAGGAATTGAGGGATTATGTTGTTTAGGAGCTTGCCTTAGTCAAGCCCCAAAATGGCATTCAAACCTTCTAACACTGTTGTTAGATGGAGAGTACATGTCCTTGGTGGACAGAGGCAAAAATAATGATAAAGTAGATAGATTGAATCAAAAATAGATATCACCTTGAAGGTAAAACCCTCATGGAAGAATGAAGCTCTTTCATGCCATGAGGAGATGGATTGATGAAGCCAAATCTACAACAAACAAACACAATAACAACACAAGTCTGCTCTGTAACAGAATTAAAGCCTTGAATATCCTTAGCATAAGATCACAAGTTCGCATTATCCATCTAGTCATAAAATAAAGTCCTAAACATGCTTATATATGCATTCCCATTAAACATTCATAATTCAAATTGAATAGGCTGACAAAGGGAAACCTTTTAATGGTCACTTTGCGAACATTTTAAATTAAGACCCTAACAAAATAGGGCAGGACAAGGGTGCGGGTGCCCTTGTCCAATCACCTATTTTGGTGCTAGATTAAGATTTAGGACTCATCCCTAAGTCCCATTTGACATGGGTTTTAGGGGATTGTTCTCTAGGATTCATTTTTAACATGCATGATTAATCCTAAGGGACCTAGGAGCTAAACTTAGGAGGTAAAAGTCCTAGGGGAACATTTTATGACATAGCAGTATCAACAACTTCCAACATCCATATCAACAACCTCACACTTCTCCAAATATCTCTCACAACATTTATCCATAATCTCCCACATTTTCAAATATCCCTCAATATCCATATCAACAATATCTCATTTCTTCACATATCATCCAACATCCATATAAACAACCCGTACACAAAATAATGAACATGCCAAACCCAAAATCACAATCAAAGGAGGTGCTCAACTTGAATATGATGATGATGATGAGAATCTTGTAGACTATCCTGATGATATTGATAGCCTAGTAGATCAAGAAGAATATCCTAGTGAACCTTACGATTTAGCTAGAGCTAAACATGACAATGCCTATCTAGAATCCATCACTATGAGAAAATTATCCTCAATTTTACATCATAGATTCATGAATGCCTATAGCCATCAAGATTCCTTAAACCAATAACATGATAGTACTAGCTACCCCATGAACCAAAATCCAATGTCCATAAGTCATCCTCATACCAACATTGACAAGGGAAACACCACTTTAGCCTCTACATCCTATAGATATCCTCCATCCTCACAACCTTTACAATCCAACCATCCATCCTCTCAACCCACCTACCCATCACCTAATACTCCTTTATCTAAACAATTAATGAAAGACTTTATCCAAGGACTACTAGCATCATCTACCCCCCTCAAATCACAACAAAATGAAACTTGGAAAACTTTCTCCAAGAATTACTAGCAAAGGATCCTAAGCACAAAAGAAAAAGAAAATATATGGATTCATGCAACTACAGTCATCCAATGTCATTCCCCTCTAGCACATGCATACATGTTGTCACTGAGAAGGGCATCCATCACAAGCCTATTAAGCATGAAAAAGAACCTCCTAGTACCATTAAAACACCATCATGCAATATAATGCCTACTAAGCCTATCAAAGAGTCTCTTACCATAAGCTCTAGTCAAAATCCATCATGCAATCAAATGCCTATCCAGCCTATTAAAGAGCATCGTACCCTAAGTTCAAGTCAAAATCTATCATGTACACATGTTGTCAATCATTCAAATCCTATCAAGCCCATCCAATAAACCTTTGTTCTCATCCAAACTCAAGAGTTGTGTCAAGAATAAAATCCAAAGCATGATCGACCTTTCTCCTCATTGAGTCAAGATCAAATTACCCTAGTTACTCAATATCAAACTATCCAATTCACTCTAATCCCTAATCAAGGTCCTATTTTTGATCAAGAGAGCCAAGTAGATCCCCTAACCCAACTTTACACCATCAATGATCAACAGATCAACACTCCTTGTTACACATATGGTTCCTAGGGTTGTCATTGATGTCAACACTATCACTAGGTTGTCATTGATGTCAACACTATCATGGTTTTGTGATGGTGTTCATGGTTGGATGTCATGTCCCATCCAACAAGAGAAGAAGGTATAGTTCATGGTTGGATGTCATATATAGTTCATGGTTGGATGTCATGTCTCATCCAACAAGAGAAGAAGACATAGTCCATGGTTGGATGTCATGTCCCATCCAATAAGAAAGAAGAGAAGATATAGTTCATATTAAGATGGGAATTAGAAGCACAAAGATGATCAAGTGTGTTGTTGATGTTACTGATGGCCTGAAGTATGTATGTTCCAAGTTCCATGATGATTGCTTTACCGGAAGTGTATTTTGTTGTTGACTGATTAAAAATAGTGTTGTCTCTGTGAAGATGTTCTGTGAAGGACATTGGAATGCTCCACATTCCCCGCATTTGTAGATATGGCCATGCGGTTTTGGAATTGTGTTCAAGATGTAGTGAAGGTGATAATTCCAAGTTTTCAGATCATTTTTCCTTCCACTGTGAAAGTTATGCATGATAGAGTATCAGCATGTGTTCTGGCAGAGTAAGATAGCCTATTGTGATGCTCTGCATTCCTCCACAAATGAATGATTGCCTTTGCATTTTTAAGGAAATGTTTATGGATATGTATTACATGCTTCCTTGCACTTTCAAGGTCCTTGGTGGTCTACAACTCAATTTTTCATATAACAGCATGTTGCAGCATCTTCTAGATGACAGATTGTTCCCATAGTTCATGATTGAAGATGTGCGGCACAATTATTTGATGTGCAATGGAAAAGGAGTGTTTAGAGATGTTGTATGATTCATGTGGACTCATCTGGAAGATTTTTCATGAATATATTTCACGTTTCTAGTACCACACAAGGTTTTCAAGTTGATGTGGTTGTTTTGTTTCAAGTTTTCATATGTTTTGTTTAAAGCTATCCTATTTTCAAATGAGTGGAGTGTGCAGATGTAATTCCTTGGTGTTTGAAGTTGTGAAGGATGTTTTCAACCTAGTTAAGCAAGTGTTGATGTCTGTAAGACATGGATCTTCTGCTAAATGTAATGTGTGGTTTCACTTAGGACCTATCTTCTACACGGTTCATATTGTGTGTTGTCTAGCTGACTTGTAAATGTATTTTTCATGTTGTATATGGCCAACAAGCAATGTAATCAATGTAATATCATGTATAAATATTGATTTAAATTGAGTGAGGTGAAGTGTGATTCTAATGTGATTGAAATACTCACAAGCAGATAAAAGGTAGAATGCATGCATTATTGATGAGCGACTGAAGGAGAAAGAGCAGAAGTTGTTGATGATGTATTGATTCATCTTGAAGACATATTTTTGATAGTGATCAAGTGTAGAGTGTTCATGATTGATCAGATCATTAGAAGAAAGTGTGAAGAGGTAGAAGTACAATCATCAAAGTTGTGAGCTTCAATGTTAGTTTTCAGACAGTAGGACTGTCATACGGTAATCTTTTGTAAGTGTGTTTTCAATTTAGGGAGTAGATGCTTCCTTGGGAGTGGCCCTAAAACAAATTAATTAGGGAGTAGAAGCTTCCTTCAGAGTGACCCTAAATCAAAGTTACTTAGGGAGTAGTAGCGTCCTTGGGTTATAGCCCCTAAAACAAAGTTATTATTTCAGCTTCATATATTGTGAGTTAATCCTCACTGTGGTTTTTCCCTTCTAGGGTTTTCCATGTAAATCTAGTGTTATGTGTTGATGTTCATTGTGTTAATATTTCATGTTCATGTTTATGTCGTAATGCTTAAGTTTTGATTTGCTCTGGATAAGTTGAAGTTGTTAGAATTAAAGATTGTTTAGATATTGATTCACCCCTACTCTCAGTATCTTGGTGTGTTCAACAATTGGTATCAGAGCCAAGTTCCTCTAAGGGAAGCTTAACTGCTTGAGGAAGGTCCGAGCTGGCACAAAATGGATCCAGAAAGATACCTAGGTTTGATGGAACAAATTATGTTTTTTGGAAGCTAAGGATGGAAGCTTATATTAATTCTTTAGGATGTGGTGTTTGGGACTTTGTCAAGTCTGGTTACACAGTTCCTGCTACCTGTTGCAATTATGGGCTTAACTGGTATTGTCATTGATGTCAACATACTCCTATTGCATTAATGATAAGGATTGGATGAGTGGTGAGCTGAGGATATTGAGAAAATTAGTCTCAATTAGGAACAGTGAAGAACAGTGATGACAGTAAGGCAAAAGTCCAATATAGGATGAGGATCTGAGGATGTAGTTTAAAGGGTTTGTAGATATGTGTCTTAAGATGGTCCAGTAGAGATTTTAGAGGTCCACATGAAGATCTAAAAAAGTTATGGTTGTTCAAGTTAAACCGGTTTTGGCAGGTGTTCAGAGGTGATAGAATGACACAAATAGGTCCGGTGAGATCCGAAAATGCATTATCCTATTCTACGGATTTGAGGGAGTGTTGAGGAAGTCTCTATGAAGTGTCAACTCAATTGGTTCATAGTTTGAAGGTCCGCAAGCATCTATTCCTTTGTGATGGTGGTGACAGATTGTGTTCTTGAGATTAGCCAACCAGATGAATTACATATCCTGCGGATGTTCTTGTTGATGTTTGCTGACTTAGATGATCATTCCTAAGTTGATGTCTTGTATAAATAAGGGATTGCAAAGTCATTTCAAAGGTGTTCTTGTGGAGATGAGAGTGTGGTAGCAAGGAGGAGAGCGAAAGGCAAAGCAGCGGTATTGGGCTTAAATGGAACTGATTCAAGTATGGTGAAGATGTTATTTTTCTAGTTCAAGTAGGTGATACTTATTTCTTTGTAGACAGTGTGTCTCCTGTAGGTAGTGGGCCTCTTGTGAGCAGTGTGCTCGGGCAATGAGCCCTAATTGGCATGTGACATTTTGTTCTTTCTATTCTTCTAACAGAGAATACAATCTTGGGTTAATCACCCTGTGGTTTTTCCCTTAACCAGGTTTTCCACGTCAAAATCTTGGTGTCTCATGTGTTGATGGGTTTATGCTCTTGATTCATTGCATTATGTTTCCATGATTGATTTTATATTATGCTGCTGAATTGCAAAGTGAAGTTAAATGTTTAATTGGAAGAAAGTTTCATACAACTGATTGACCCCCCCTCTTAGTTGTCTGCCCTAAGTCTAACAATTGGTATCAGAGCCAAGTTCTCTAAAAGGAGCTTAACCGCTTGAGGAGATCCAAAATGACATCTTAGAAGAAGGATAGTCTAAAGTTTGATGGAACCAATTTTAATCTTTGGAAAGGTCGCATGAAATGTCACTTGCAATGTATGGGAATGGCGTATTGGACCATGGTTACAACAAAGTATACACCTCCACAAGATGGTCCGAAAGCCCCAAATGAAACCACAGATGTTGAAAACAATCTGTGGACTATAGATGCTCTTCTAAGTGCATCATTTGATTCAGAGCTCTCAAATGTTATTGACCTACCAACTATTTTTGAGATTTGGAAAAAACTGGAACTTCTGCATGAAGGAGACAAGTATGTTAAATGTGCAAGGCTACAAAGTCTGAAAGGGAAATTTGAAAATCTGAAGATGAGAGATGATGAAAATATTACTACTTTTATGCCAAGAGTAAATGAGATTGTTTGTGGAATTAGAAATGCTAGTGGAGTCTTGGATGAAGATGAGATTGTTGGCAAAATTCTCAGATCCCTTCCTGCTTCTTATAAAATCAAGGCTTCTGCCATTGAAGAATTCAGAGCCCATACAACTGTCACAAGAGATCAATTAGCTAGTAAATTGGCTGCATTTGAAATGACCAAGTTTGGAGATGCTCCTCCTAAGACTGAATTTGCATTCAAAGCTAGTGTCTCTGTAAAAGGTAAACAAAGGTTTGATCCGGGAGAGAACTCTTCAAGAAAACTCTCATGGTATGAAAGAACAAGAAAAGACCTAGAAGAGGAGGAAGCAAAAACTGCTCAACTTGAAGCCCTTATTGCAAAAAGATTGCCAAGAGGATTCGGTAAGTATGAAGGAAAATTGCCTTTTAAGTGTTTTAATTGCAATAAGATTGGTCATTTTGCCTCAAAGTGTCCGGAAAGATTTTCAAGGCCAAATCCTAATAGATCAAGGTTCCAAAAGAACTGTTACTATGTTCATGAGGAAGATGATAATGAAGGAGTAACAGATGATGATTCAGAGACAAGAAACAAATTCGGAAATGAATGGGTGTTCATTGCCATTAAGGAAGAAGATCCAATGTCCTTTGTATCTATCAATCATAAGACTGTGGAAAGAGCTTTGGCTGCCCAACTTGAAGAGAAGGATGATTGGGTCATTAATAGTGGATGCTCTCACCATATGACAGGTGACAAAAATAAGTTCATAGATTTGGAGAGGTATGAAGGAGTGGTAAAGTTTGGTGATAATTCTGCTGGTAGAATCAGAGGAAGAGGAACTATTTCTTTTGATGGAAGGAACAAAACCGGTAATGTACTATATGTTGAAGGTTTGAAGCACAATCTTCTCAGTGTTGGACAGTTGGTGGACAAAGGCTATGATCTCCGATTCAAGAATGGAAAATGCAAGATCTTTGAAAGTTTTGGAATAGAGATTGCATCCGGTACTCAAACAAAAGGTAATATCTTTCATTTGGTTGGTACTGGTAAAAGTTGCTTATTTGTTCAAGTTGATCAGAGTTGGTTATGGCATAGGAGGATGTGTCATGTGAATTTTGATAATATCATCAAGATAAGCAATACTCAGGTTGTAAGAGATCTTCCAAAATTGGTGAAACCTACTAATAGCTTGTGCAAAGAATGTTAGTTGGGTAAGCTGAGCATAATCACATTCAAGAGTAAGGAACTGTCCTCTACCAGATTATTGGACTTAGTTCATATTGATCTTTGTGGTCCGGCAAGAATCAAGAGTGTGCAAGGTGACAGATACTTCATGTTACTAATTGATGACTATTCCCGGATGCTGTGGGTAACCTATCTGAAAGAGAAATCAGAAGCTCTTGAGAAATTCAAAATATTCAAGACTATGGTAGAGAATGAAACTGGATTAAAATTGAAATGTCTGAGGTCTAATAGAGGTGGAGAATTCACATCTGGTGAGTTCATAGAATTCTGTGAGAAGCATGGAATAAAGAGACAGTTGTCTGCTCCTAGGACTCCACAACAGAATGGAGTAGTGGAAAGAAAGAACCGGACCATCCAGGAAGCATCTAGGACCATGATGATGGAAGAAAATATTCCTCAGATCTATTGGAGAGAAGTTGTCAGCACTGCAGTCTATACTCTCAATCGAGTTCAAATCAGAAGCAATACCGGTAAGACTCCTTATGCACTCTGGTTTGGCATTACTCCTATTGTAAGGTATTTCAGAGTCTTTGGTAGAAAATGTTACATCAAAAGAGATGAAGATCTAGGGAAGTTTGATGCTAGAAGTGATGAAGGAATATTCTTGGGTTACTCTACTCAAAGCAAAGCATACCGGTGCTATAACAAGAGACTGAGAAAGATTATAGAAAGTACAAATGTGAAGGTTGATGAAGGAATTGAAAAACCCTCAAGGTTTTATGAATATGATGAAGATGATCATAATGGTGTTTTAACTCAAGGAGCCCAAGCCTCTTCTAAAAGTTAGATTCAAACTGATCCAGTAAATCAGGAAGAAGAGATGAGTTTTAATGAGCCTGATCAAGAAGCAGAAATGCAAGAATTTCCTAAAGTTCCTAGGTATGTAAGACTGAACCACTCTGAAGATCAAATCATAGGTGATAAAAGCAAAGGTGTACAAATAAGAAGAAGGATTGCTCAAGATTTAGAAGAGTATTGTTTGATTTCAAAGATTGAACCTAAGACAGTGAATGAATCTTGCAATGATGAAAACTGGACTAAAGTAATGGAGGAAGAACTAATACAAATTGAGAAAAATCACACTTGGGATCTTGTTCCCAAACCTAGAAACAAGAATGTGATTGGAACAAAATGGGTCTTCTGGAACAAACTGAATGAAGTTGGTGAAGTAATCAGAAATAAAGCCAAATTGGTCTACAAGGGTTACTCTCAAATAGAAGGAGTTGATTTTGAAGAAACTTTTGCTCCGGTGGCAAGAATTGAAGCAGTCAGATTATTTCTTGCTTTTGCTGCCTTCAAGGATTTCAAAGTATATTAGATGGATGTCAAGTCTGCCTTCCTTAATGGTGACTTGGAAGAAGTATACATTGAGCAACCGGATGGATTTCAATTGTCTGATCATGGTGATATGGTCTACAAGTTGAAGAAGGCACTGTATGGACTGAAGCAAGCCCCAAGAGCCTAGTATGAAAGATTGGATAAACATCTTTTGAAGATTGGTTTCAATAAAGGTACTGTTGACAGTAATTTGTATTTCAAAGTTGACCATGAAAATATCTTGATTGTTGAAGTATTTGTTGATGATATCATTTTTGGAGGAAGAGATAGTATGTGTAAAACCTTTGCAAATCAAATGAAAAGTGAATTTGAGATGTCCATGCTTGGGGAAATGAATTTCTTCTTAGGCCTACAATCACTCAAACAAAGAAAGGAATCTTCATTTCTCAGACCAAATATGTGAAAGAATTGTTGAAGAAATTTGGGATGGAAGACTCAAAGCAAATGAGTACTCCCATGGCAACCAGATGTAAGTTGAGCAAGGATGATGACTCTCCCAAGGCTGATCAGAAAAAGTATAGGTCAATGATTGGAGGACTGTTGTATCTTACTCAAACTAGACCAGACATTATGCAGGTTGTTGGTCTTGTTGCTAGATTTCAAGCTGATCCTAGAGAATCTCATGTCATAGCAATCAAGAGGATTTTTAGATATCTAAAAGGGACAGTTGAGTATGGTCTGTGGTATCCTAGAGATCATAATTTTTCTCTTCATGCATATACAGATGTTGATTGGGTAGGAGATGTGGATGACCGGAAGAGCACCAGTGGTGGAGCATTATTTTTGGGGAAGAGATTGGTTTCTTGGCTGAGCAAGAAATAAGAGGCAATATCTCTGTCCATGACAGAAGCAGAATATATTGCAACAACAGGTAGTTGCACTCAAGTTTTGTGGATGAAATAGATGCTAAGAGACATCAGAGTGGAGTATGAGGAGCCTATCACAATTTTCTGTGACAATTCAAGTGCAATAAATATATCTAAGAATTTGGTGTTGCATTCAAAGACTAAACATATATCTATCAAGTTTCACTTTTTGAGAGAGCAAGTGAACAAGAATGAAGTCAAATTGGAGTTTGTGCCTTCCAAGGATCAGATTGCAGACATCTTCACTAAACCTCTACCTAAGGACTCTTTTGAGTATCTTAGGGAGAAGTTAGGGGTTATTGCCCCTCCGATGATGAACTGAGGAGCACTAATGTGCATCAGTCCGGTGGATATCACAGTCCTATCTTGTGGTCTAGATTGATGATGGGGAGCTGCTACTCAGGGGGGCAGCAGGTATGATTATGAAGTGGTGGAATTGCAAGTATGTGCCCTTTGCCACTGATGTCAAAGGGGGATAGAAGACATGTGAAAAACAAGTGGTTTCTGATCAAAAGGGGAGCAGTAAAGGGAGAGAAGACATGTGAATGGTTGTTGCTGATAGGGGGAGTTGTGACAGTGAGGAGAAGTTCTTGTCTTGATGATAAAAATAGTTTTTCACATCGTATGTTGCCATCAATGACAAAGGGGGAGATTGTTACAAGTATGGGCTTAACTGGTGTTGTCATTGATGCCAACATACTCTTGTTGAATTAATGATAAGGATTGGATGAGTGGTGAGCTAAGGATATTGAGAAAATTAGTCTCAATCAAGAACAGTGAAGAACAATGATGACAGTAAGGCAAAAGTCCAATATAGGATGAGGATCAGAGGATGCAGTTTAAAGGGTTTGTAGATATGTGTCTTAAGATGGTCCAATAGAGATTTTAGAGGTCCACATGAAGATCTAAAAAATTTATGGTTGTTCAAGTTAAACCGGTTTCGGTAGGTGTTCAGAGGTGACAAAATGACACAGATAGGTCCGGTGAGATCTAGAAATGCATTATCCTATTCTACGGATTTGAGGGAGTGTTGAGGAAGTCTCTATGAAGTGTCAACTCGATTGGTTCATGGTTTGAAGGTCTGCAAGCATCTATTCCTTTGTGAAAGTGTTGACAGACTGTGTTCTTGAGATTGGCCAACCGGATGAGTTACACATCCTGCGGATGTTCTTGTTGATGTTTGCCAACTTAGATGATCATTCCTAAGTTGATGTCTTGTATAAATAAGGGATTGTGAATTCATTTCAAAGGTGTTCTTGTGGAGATGAGAGTGTGGTAGCAAGGAGGAGAGCGAAAGGTAGAGCAGAGGTATTGGGCTTAAATGGAACTGATTCAAGCATGGTGAAGATGCTATTTTTCCAGTTCAAGTAGGTGATACTTATTTCTTTGTAGACAGTGTGTCTCATGTAGGCAGTGGGCCTCTTATGAGCATTGTGCTTGGGCAGTGAGCCCTAATTGGCATGTGCCATTTTGTTCTTTCTATTCTTCTAATAGAGAATACAATCTTGGGTTAATCACCCTGTGCTTTTTCCCTTAACCAGGTTTTCCACGTCAAAATCTTGGTGTCTCATGTGTTGATGTGTTTATGCTCTTGATTCATTGCATTATGTTTCCATGATTGATTTATTATTATGTTGTTGAATTGCAAAGTGAAGTTAAGTGTTTAATTGGAAGAAAGTTTTGTACAATTGATTCACCCCCCCTCTCAGTTGTCTGCCCTAAGTCTAACACTACCTTCCCTACAAACATAGATAAAATCAAGAAGTATGATAACAATTCCAAGGCAAAATTTGCTCATGAGTGGGTTAGCTAATTCATAACTTTCAAAAATAATGGGTTGTGATTCTGCTCAAGAAGTTTGGGACAAACTTAAAACCATCTATGAAGGAGATAAGAAAGTAAAGCAAGCCAAGATGTAGATCATCAAGAACAGATTTGAGAATCTACAAATGTTAGAGGATGAAGACATTGCTAGATATATGCTCTGGGTACATGAAGTGGTCAATGGCATTACAGGTCTTAGTGGAGAAGTGAAAGAAGATAAGATTGTGAAAAAGATTTTGAGATCTCTTCCCAAATCTTAAAGCCATAAGGTATCTTTCATTGAGGAGAATGTAGACTTGGATACATACACTATAGATAAATTTTTTGGTTCCCTTACAACCTTTGAAATGAGAGAGTTTGGTAGTGATGCTCCAAAGAAAGAAGTTGCTTTCAAAACTAGTATGAAGACAAAAGAATAATTTGTTGATGAAAATGAGAGATTTGATGAATTTGAAGAAAATTTTGTAGAAGACTAAAGAAAGGTACTGGAAAATACAAAAGTAAGTTACCCTTCAAATGTTTCAATTGTGGAAAGGTTGGTCACTTTGCTTCTAAATGTCCTTTCAAAGAATTAAGGGGTAATAACAGAAGAGACAAGTTCAAGAGAAATCAGTATTCCATAGAAAGCAATTATTCTTCAGAAGATGATGATCATGATGATTCAAATGATGAAACACTTTTCATGGCCTTGAATGTTGGTAACAAAAAGGATGATGCTAGAACTAGTGAGAAGACTGATACCTTGCAAACAAATCAAAATAATGAAAGATCAATGGTTGTATGGACTACCTTTCATGCAAAAGAAGAATCCAAGGCGTGAGTAATTGATAGTGTATGTTCAAATCACATGACTGGTGACAAGGAGAATTTTATCAGCCTTGAGAAGTGGGATGGTTGTGCTATCTAATTTGGTGGTGATGAGTCAGCACAGATCTGTGGAAAAGGTGCTATAACTATTGATGGGAAGAATAGGACTAAGGATGTCCTATATGTTAAAGGGATAAAACACAATCTTATCAGTGTCAGTTAGATGTGCAGCAAAGGATATAATCTCACTTTTCATGCCAAAGGTTGTGAGATCAAGAAGGCATGTTTCAAAAAATTAGTGGCAGAAGGTATCAAGACATATGGTGATATCTATAACCTGAAGGAGATAAATAGAAGAGCATGTTTGTTGGCTCAATCCATTGAATTTTAGTTGTGGCATAAGAGAATGGGACACAACAATTTTGATAATATGGTAAAGATCATCTCTACTCATGCAGTAAGAGACATGCCTAAGATAATCAAGCCGACAAATGCAATATGTAGAGAAATGCAAATGGGAAAGAAGACAAAGACAAACTTCAAGATCAAGGAGTATTCCTCTTCAAAGCCATTAGAGCTGATTCACACTGATCTATGTGGCCCTACAAGAGTAAAGAGTCAACAAGGTGAGAGTTATTTCATGTTTCTTATTGATGATTATTCTAGAATGACTCGGGTTACTTTCTTAAGGGAAAAATCAGATGCCCTTGATAAATTTAAAGTGTTCAAATCTTTGGTTGAGAATGAAGTAGATGCTAAGATCAAATGCTTGAGGTCGGATAGAGGAGGTGAATTTACTTCAAATGAATTTGAAATTTTTTGTGAAGATTATGGTATTAGGAGACATCTGTCAACTCCTAGGACCCCTCAACAAAATGGGGTAGTGGAAAGAAAGAATGGGACTATGCAAGAGATGTCTAGGGAAATGTTGAAAGATGCAAATCTGCCTAATATGTACTGGAAGGATGCAGTTCATATTGATGTCTATCTAATTAACAGAGTGCAGTTGAGGGTCAATACCACTAAGACTCCTTATGAGATATGGTATGGAAGACTTCCCACGGTTAGATACTTCAGGATCTTTGGCAGCAAATGCTATATCAAAAGAGATGAAGAAGACCTAGGAAAGTTTGATTCAAGAAGTGATGAAGGAATCCTTCTTACCTACTCAACTAGAAGCAAGGCTTATAGATGCTACAACAAGAGGTTGGGAAAGATGATTGATAGAACAAATGTCAAGTTAGATGAAGACCTATATTAGATCTCACATGAATTAGAGGACTTCAAATCTGATATCTTTCCATGCATTATAGATGAAGAAGAATAAGTGAAAGAAGAAAAGGAACAAGAACCAGAGAAGATGCCTAAGACTCCAACAAAGTATGTTCCAAAGAACCACTTAGCAAATCAGATCATTGGAGATAAGAATGAAGGTGTGAAGACAAGGAGAAGACTTGCTAAGACACATGAGCAAGTAAACTTGTGCTTATTATCAAAAGTAGAACCCAAAAGCTTTGATGAAGCCAGCAAGGAAGATGGATGGATAAAAGCCATGGAACAAGAATTGGATCAGATTGAGAAAAATCAAACATGGGAATTGGTTCCCAAACCAACAAATAACAATGTTATAGGAACAAAATGGGTGTTTCAGAATAAACTGAATCAAGAAGGTGAAGTTGTAAGGAACAAGGCAAGACTGGTATGCAAAGGATACACACAAGTTGAAGGTATTAATTTTGAGGAGACTTTTGCTCTGGTAGCGAGGATGGAAGCAATCAAAATGTTCCTTGCTCTTGTTGCTCATAAGAACTTTAAGGTATATCAGATGGATGTTAAGTCAACATTTCTGAATGGTGACCTAGAGGAAGAGGTTTACATTGAACAACCAGATGGTTTCCAGATATCAGAAGATCTGGACATGGTGTGCAGACTCAAGAAGGCTATGTATGGTCTTAAGCAAGCAACTAGAGCTTGGTATGCTAGGTTGGACAAGTACTTACTTTAGCAGGGCTTCAAAAAAGGTACTACTAATAGCAATCTTTATATCAAGGAAGAATAAGACATGATATTGATAGTGGTATATGTTGATGACATCATCTTTAGTGGAGATGATGATATGTGTCAGAGATTTGCAGAGGAGATGAAAAAAGAGTTTGAGATGTCTATGATTGGTGAAATGTCCTTATTTGGACTTCAAATTACTCAGCTAGAAGGTGGTATTTTTATTTCTCAAGCTAAGTATGTCAAAGAGTTGTTGAAGAAGTTTGGTATGGAGGATTCAAAACCAGTGAGTACTCCCATGTTTACTGGATGTCACTTGAGCAATGATGATGAGTCTCCAGAGGTGGATCAAACTATCTATAGATCTATGATTAGAGGACTGTTGTACTTGACTGGTTCTAGACCTGATATTATGAATGCAGTATATGTGGTTGCTAGATATCAAGCCAATCCCAAGCAAACACATGAGAAGGTAGTGAAAAGGATATTTAGATACTTGAAAGGAACTCCTGACTATGGCCTATGGTATCCAAAAGGTAATGACTTTGATTTGAGTGCATACACTGATGTTGATTGGGTTGGTTGTGTTGATGGTAGAAGAAGTACAAGTGGAGATGCTTTCTTTTTAGGAAGAAAATTAGTTTCATGGTAGAGCAAGAAGAAAGATTCAGTGTCCTTATCTACTGCAGAGGCAGAGTACATTGTTACAACATCTTGTTGTACACAAGTGTTGTGGATGAAGCAAACCTGAAAGTATATCAAGGTATTGTATGATGAGCCTATTCCTATCTTGTGTGACAATAAAAGTGCTATCAATATTTCCAAGAATCCAGTGATGCATTCTAGAACCAAGCATATAGCACTCAAGTATCACTTTTTGAGAGAGAAGGTTGCAAACAAGGAAGTGAAGTTGGAATATGTTTCAACTAAGGATCAAATAGCAGATATTTTCACAAAGACTCTGGGAAAGGATACTTTTTTAGGACCTCCAGTAGAGTTTAGGGGTAATTTCCCCTCCTTCTTGCTAGATGCATAATGGTGCATCTGTCTAGAGGGAATTCATGTTATATATTGTTCTTGGACTGATGGTGGCTACCTCTCAGGGGGAGCAAGTAGTGGTTGTTGATGTTAGGAGTGTTTTTGCTGCAAGAAGAAGTCATGTGGTCTCTGATTGAGATAGAGGTTGCCCTTTGTCCTTGATGTCAAAGGGGGAGAGAAGCAGAGATGTGTTGGCATCAATGCCAAAGGGGGAGATTGTTACACATATGGTTCCTAGGGTTGTCATTGATGTCAACACTATCATGGTGGTGTGATGGTGTTCATGGTTGGATGTCATGTCCCATCCAACAAGAGAAGAAGGTACAATTCATGGTTGGATGTTAGATATAGTTCATGGTTGGATGTCATGTCTCATCCAACAAGAGAAGAAGACACAGTTCATGGTTAGATGTCATGTCCCATCCAGTAAGAAAGGAGAGAAGATATAGTTCATATTAAGATGGGAATTAGAAGCACAAAGATGATCAAGTGTGTTGCTGATGTTACTAATGGCCTGAAGTATGTATGTTTCAATTTCCATGATTATTCAATTACCGAAAGTGTGTTTTGTTGTTGACTGATTGAAGATAGTGTTATCTCTGTGAAGATGTTTTGTGTAGGACATTGGAATTCTCCGCATTCCTCTGCATATGTAGATATGGCCATGAGGTTTTGGAATTGTGTTTAGGGTGTAGTGAAGGTGATAATTCCAAGTTTTTAGATCATTTGTCCTTCCATTATGAAATTTATGCATGATAGAGTACCGGCATGTGTTCTGGCAGAGTAAGCTAGTCATAAAGGCCTATTGGGATGCTCCGCATTCCCCTGCAAATGAATGATTGCCTTTGCGGTTTTAAGGAAATGTTTAAAGATGTATATTACATGCTTCCTTGTAGTTTTAAGGTCTTTGGTGGTCCGTAGCTCAGTTTTTTATAAAACAGCATGTTGCAGTTTGTTTCAAATGACAGATTGTTCCTAGAGTTCATGATTGAAGATGTGCAGCACAATTGTTTGATGTGCGGTCGAAAAGGAGTGTTTGGAGATGCTGTATGAGTCATGTGGACTCATCTAGAAGAGTTTTAATGAAGATATTTCTTGTTTCCAGTACCGCACAAGGTTTTCAAGTTGATGTGGTTGTTTTACTTCAAGTTTTAATATATTTTGTTTAAAGTTGTCCTATTTTCAAATGAGCGGAGTGTATGGATGTAATTCCTTGGTGTTTGAAGCTATGAAGGATGTTTTGGGCCTGGTTAAGCAAGTGTTGATGTCCACAAGGTATGGATCTTCTTCTAAATGTAACGTGTGGTTTTACTTAGGACCTATCTTCTACATGGTTCATATTGTGTGTTGCCTGGCCAACTTGTAAATGTATTTTTCATGTTGTATCTAGTCAACAAGCAATGTAATCAATGTAATATCATGTACAAATAGTGATTCAAATTGAGTGAGGTGAAGTGTTATTGCAACGTGATTGGAAATCTCAGAAGTAGATAAAAGGCAAAATGCATGCATTGTTGATGAGTGACTGAAGGAGAAAGAGTGGAACTTGTTGACGCTATCCTAATTCATCTTGAAGACATATTTGTGATAGTGATCAAGTGTAGAGTGTGCCTAATTGATCAGATCATCAGAAGAAAGTGTGAAGAGGTAGAAGTACAATCATCAAAGGTGTGAGCTTCAATGTCAATTTTCAGGCAGTAGAAGGACCGTCATACTGTAATCTTTTGTAAGTGTGTTTTCAATTTAGGGAGTAGATGCTTCCTTGGGAGTGACTCTAAAACAAAGTAATTAGGGAGTAGAATCTTCCTTGGGAGTGACCCTAAATCAAATTTACTTAGGGAGTAACAGTTTCCTTGGGTTATAGCCCTTAAAACAAAGTTATTATTTGAGCTTCATATATTGTGTTAATCCTCGCCATGGTTTTTCCCTTCTAGGGTTTTCCACATAAATATGATGTTATGTCTTGATGTGCATTGTGTTAATCTCTCAAGTTCATGTTTGTGATGTAATTATTAAGTTTTGATCTACTTCGAATAAGGTGAAGTTGTTAGAATTGAAGATTATTTAGATACCGATTCACCCCCCCTTAATATCCTGGTGTGTTCAACACTCCTCCCATCCAGGGTCCCATAACCACCCATGATCAAGAAACTCATACTAATCCTATCCATTATCCAACAACATCCCATGATGAGACACTTGGTCCCTTGAACACATAGACAACGAAGTAAATGTCATTGATCATATCAAACATATCAATGAGAACGCTACCATTGAGCATTCAAATGATCAAGGAATGACAAGAACAAACAATTATCAAGGAATGACAGGAACAAACAATGATCTAGGCATAAAAAGAACCAACAATGATCAAGGAATGACAAGTGTACACAATGAGAAAGCACAAGAATCCTATCAACTAGGATCTTCCACCTTCATCAAATCAAGTTTTCTTATAGATGGGACAATCTCAAGTTCTAATAGTTCTTGGCAACATACCAATGGGCTATCATCATGCTTCAAAACAACAAATATCATATTGCAAACAAGATATGTAAAATCATGAACTATCAAGAAAAAGGATTGGGCCTTCATGAGTAAGGGATTCTAGAGTCTATCCCAATCTACATCATTCATGGTCAAGGCATTGGATGTCAATCATCTAAACAACCTAATGGTATTAGTGAAACTTAAACTATCAGTGAGGTAACTTCATCCAATGAAAGCATCGAGATAGGGACCATTCATAGCCCCAACAACAAGCTTGATACCACCAATCATTCCACCTCCACTCTTCCTACAATTAAACTTTATCTTCCACATCCCAAACCCATCAATTGGGACCAACAAACTTGTAAAGCATACAAAACACTAGATCCAAATAAAACATCGAATGTGAATGTATCCAAAAATCAAGGAGAACATATAATAGCAATATGGGTCCCAAAGCAAAGTGAATCAATCAAATCAAGAAAAGAAAAATATCCAAATCTAGTAATCATGCAAAATGTGGAATGACATCAAAAGATGCACATTGTGTATAATAGGTGCCCACCACCTTCAAGCTTATCATCGCTCCCAACACATAAGGTGTACAAGAATTTTTCCTATAATAGGTTTCCACCACCTCCCCAGTTATATACGAATGTTGGTCCTAATCACCATCTTAATCCAAAATCCATACTCCATAATCCACCATCACAAGTATGGCAAGTCAAGAATCCTCCAACCCAATCTAAACCACCAATCCATTCATCTAAATCCTACAAATATCAATCACTTAATTCCACATCCAACATCCCCCATCCAAATCCAAAATCACACCTCAAATCCAAAAATCCTAACTCCCAAATCTACTACATTGTGGAAACAATGTTTTATCATAAGGGCTATGATGGTACCCTATCAAAATGTAAACATTCAAATAAGGCTAACTCTCTTTTCAATGAAGATCCCAACATCAATGTATTGTACCCAAGCACTTTGATCCTAATTAAGCAGTTACTTCAGGAAGGTCATTATTGGCATGTTATGACAAGATCATCTACATGTACTAATTCAAACAAACAAGGACATGTGCAGACTATCAATGCCATCCAATTAACAAAGTAAAAAAAATCAAAATAGTAAAGAGAAATCATTCATATAATGGTGAAAACCATTTCATGGCACCTTAAATAAGTACCATGATGAAAACCCATTCATGGGCATCATGTGTAGACCAATTGTCTATGTGCCATACACTTGGGGGAAAGTTGTCTCATCTATCCCATCCTATCATTTTCATCCTATCATCCTCATCTATTATATTTGCATACCTATCCCATTGAACCAACCCATCCTCCCCTCATAATTTTTATCTTAATAAGGACAAGGGCATAATGTTGAAACATGCTTTGGACATCTCTTGATATACTCAATCTTTTACAACCAATCCTATCACCCTATCATCACCAACATTGTATCGTAGATTTATAAGTGGCATATATAGAGTGGGGCATGTTATTCCTATGCAACATAGTCCTTGGAGATCACATTTGAAACCCCTCCATCCACCATGCATCCCCATCCATCTCATCCTGATGCAGGAGCATCCAGGCTCACATGCAATCCTGCATCACCAAAAAATATATATATTTTTATGTTCAGTTTTCAACATTTTTGGTGTAGGTTTGAGCTTCAGGAGCAACTTGTGAAGTGTTGGGAGGATAAAAATCTTCATTTGTAAGGACTTGGCTTTAATTTCAAATATCAAAGGCAACCAATATATTCAATGTGATTTCTAAAATTATTATATTTCACAAATTCAAGGTCCTAGGCGTTGAACGGATTCATTTACCATGATAGAAGGGGTTTGCAAAGAAAAATAAAAATAAATTTATTTTATTTACTCAACTTGAATGCCTTGGGAAGTTTACAAATAATATTTTACTGTTGGTATTCCCTCATTTGCAATTTAATATTGTATTTATTCATTTGGGTGGCTAAAATGGAAGAAAAAGCTAGTGATTTTTGGGCAAGCAATCAATGACTCTTCAATTTCCAATTTTGGATGGATAAGGTTGGATTTATTTCTGATTTTATTTATTTTTCAAAGGCTTCTACATCAGAAATATGTTGAATATGGAGTAGCAACTTTGAATGCCACATTTGGAAGCAATAAATTAAGATTTTCCATTTTTTTGTAGGAATTTCAAAGGACAATTTGGGGAAAATGAAAGAATAGATTTGGGAACCACATTTTGGTGCTTCATGAGAGTTTTGAATTCAATAAAATGTATCCATTAATGGTGTTAAGGGCATAAATCAAGAGAAGCAAGGTTGAAGAAAGAATTTGCAGGTGGATTGCATGCAGAAAATGTAAAAAAAAATTAGCTTGCCAAGAGGAGAGGAATAGAAGAAGAGAAGAAGAAGGTTGCATGTGTGTTGTAGGTGTTCAAGGAAGCCAAGACAACTGTAGGATGTGTTGGTGCCTACATGAACAGTCAGGTTTCAAGCATCTAAATCTATAGGCACCCTCCCGAAAAATCCAAAAAATTCTAAGTCTTTGGGCCCCCTCAGCATGTTTCAGCTTGACCTAATATTCTCAGGGGGGTCATCATATTTCCAAATATCGGCCTGATATTTCCACGGGGTCATCATGTTTCTAACATCAATCATCTTAGTTATGATCACCCCGATGCTGCTGCAAAGTTTCAACATCACCCTAATATTTTTGCGGGGGGTGATATTTCAAATATCAGGTGATCTTATGAATATCACCCCGATATTGCAATATGATGATGACATGAATATGATCAGGATGGTTCATCGGTGAGGTATTTGGTATGAATATGATGAGGAGGATCTTCTTCCAATGCATCAGCAAGTTGGTCATCAGGATGATATTGAATATCAAGATGTTTCTTCACATCAGGGTGATATTTCCCGAGGGGTGATATTTTATATTAGGTGATGTGGTCCGGTGATATTTCTTATCGGGGTGATTTTCCTGATAAGGGTGATATTTCACATTGGGGTGATGTGAAATATCGGGTGATGTTTCTTACTGGGTGATGCGGTCATCAAGGTGATGTGAAATATTGGGGTGATATTCATATCAGGATTATCATGCAGGAGGATCATGATGAGGTGTATGCTGGCGTCATCGGGAGCAAAATCACCGACATCATAAATGCTCATGGCCTAGCTTATAAAATGTCAAGGAGGTCGCTGTGGGGTGAATGTGGGATAATTAGTTCCCACTTGATTTGAAAAATCAGGGTCATATTTTTTGGCAGGAAATTTTCTAAAACGCACAATCTACTGCATTTCCCAAGGCTACGGGTTGGTATGCCTTTAATGGCAGATGTTACAGGGTATGGGCGAAGGCGTGGATGGATCAAGTGCTCGATTGAAGATGTGAATCCCCAGGCGGCAGCACAGGGCTCGAGTTCAACCACCCTGTCTCCTCCTCTACCTGCTGCATTCAATGTTGAGTGCCATTTTCTCATGACGCACTGTATCTGGTGAATTTTGAATTACCATGTGATTAATGCTGAGTACACCTTCCTTGTTGTATATAGCAAATGGTGTTACTCATTTGTGGTGGTGGAAGACTAGGGCATTCTGGTGTGAATAAAAAAAAATAGGGCATTTCCTTGTTGTTCTATCTCGTTTTGGAGTTTATGAGTTGCATCATGAATGTATATTGCAAACATTCTCAGTTTCATTGTTGTTTAATATGCAAAATGCATTGTGCATGTGTTTAGCTACTTGTCTCCATGTGTTGCATGCTTTTCCTTCTTTTGAATCTGGCTTATAAGGGTTTCTCAGGTTCTAGGGTATGGATTTATGTATCACATGCTTCATCTCTAACTTCCATTCAAGGAGTGGATTAAATTGTTTTAGGTGAAGTATGGAGAAGGTTGTATGTCAGCTAGGATATATGTAAGTAGAGGCAGCTAAATACCTATTCTTGGGTGATGTTTGTAAGGCAAGCAACCTCTTGAAACTTGAATCTAAATTGCAATCCATTCTCTTATATATGTCTAGTTGACTCCTTGCCCTGAGATAGGCATAGGTCTGCTCCTGGGTTAGTAGTTATGACCCAAAACCCCTTGTCTTACATCCAATATATAAAATTCATCTTTTCATAACTTCCATCCAGTTAGTTGTAGGAGTAGGATTAGGACCCCTGCATACTCTCATCCACAATCAGACAAATATGTCCAAGAATGTTGCCAAACTTGTGATGTAATCATGTACATCTTGGTCCACACATGAGAGTATTCTGCCTGTTGTTGTCAAGCTAAATCTTTCCATCATTAGGTGAGTCAAATGTTACATCTTTAGCTTTAGGGATACCCCCCTTGGTGTGGCAGAACCAGAAGTGAAGGGAAGGCAGCTCACGCAACCTCCTGTATTAGTTGGTTGAATCTGCCTGTGCATTGGAACTGGAAAACCCTCTACTGATCCAGAAGAAAAAACCAACAAAATGGCGACTCTGCTGGGGAGTCTTTCATGTGAATATGGTGCTCTATTGGTGGAATGAACTCAGAAAAATATATGATGAGCTTTCAATGGTTTGAAAATTTTATCCTCTCTGGAGAGGTGGTGACTCTGTTTTTAGTGCACATGAAAGGTTGATGTATGTTGTTGAGATAAAAGAATGTTCTATTCAAGATTTCAGTATCTAGATGAGAAAAGGTACCTAGCTTCTTCCCACTTGTATTTGTTGTTTTATTGCATAAGTTAGATGCCAGGGGGAAGCCTTAGGTCTTAGACAGACAAAGGATGTCTAAGAATGAAAGTTATATGAATCCAAATATGTATTCCCCCATACTCAGTCAAGAGGGGGATGAAATGTTGTGTAAAAGAATGGAAGAGATAAAAAGTAGGTTGATATTCTTAGAGGCTCAGCAGGCTCAGTTAAATAGTAACCCTGTTGTGTCTGCCAGCCAAAATGCTAAACCTCTTATCAGCCCTTTTGATCCTTTGTATGACCAATTAGATTTGTCATGGGTTGATTATCAAGTTGAAAGTATGCCTGCTCAAGTGTATAATCAGATGCCCAGATTTAGTGGACACAGTGTGTGTGATGGGGGTGCACATATCCAAAATTTTCACAGCTTTATGGAGAATCACTCATTTAGAGACGAGGATATGTGGATGAGGTTTTTTGTTAGATCCTTTGGTGCTAGAGCTAGAGATTAGTATTCGAGCTTTCCAAAGAGATCCTTTGCCTGTTGGGATGAACCTGTTGACTATTTTAGGGAAGAATTTGCAATAGAACCTACTAATCTTGTTGCAAGATTAATGGAAATCAGAAAACAAGATGAAGAGCCTAGTATTAATTTCAGTCATAGATTTGTAGTAGCCCTTTCACAAATCCCTGAAGCCTTTAGACCTGATATTTCAGCCTGTGTTGGCATATATTTTGAAGCTTTCGAGGAGGGCTCTAGTGCATTATTGAGGGAATTCAAGATAACAAGTATGCAGATGGCATACAAGTTGTTAGAAAATATAGAAACAATGAGAAATGAGCATATGCAGAATTCCCTGTCCACAGGCTTTGGTGTGAATAACAGTCATATGGCTGCAAATGACCAAGTGATCATGGCATCATGTGAAGATAGAGATGAAAGTGAAAAGATAGATGTTGAGGATGCCAATGAAAGGATCAATGATGACTCCCATTGCAAGGTTGAGGTGTCTGGTTCTGAAAACAATGATGTGGTTATGGACAGCAATGAATACTTGTTTGAATGGGTTTGTGGAGATGATTATGAGTATTATGCTCCGGATAGAGAAGAGATAAGCAAACAAAGGAGTAATTCCATGTTTGAATCATTGCCTTTTATCCAGACACATGGAGATGATGAAGAGCAATCAGGGATTGAAACAAGTGCTAGTGCTGAGCATGATTGTTCTTTATTTGATTATTGTTTTGCTTATGACACACAGGTTGATACTCCTCCACAAAGGGAATCCATTGGTAATGAAAATGCATGTTTTGCTACCCATGAACCAGTGGCATACCATAATGAAGTTGAAACACCTAGATCAACCTTTTTTGACACATATAATGATGAGGATCCATTTGAGGATGGTGATAATCTAAGCACTGTTGTTGATATGGATTATGTTTTTCATCCTGATGAAAGAGAAGCCAACAAACATCATGAAGGTTATTGTAGAGAGGTGCCAGAGCTTGGTCTTTTCCAGTTTGGTGCTGCTGATGGTTGTGTGCATGATGTGCACAAATATAAATTTGAAAGCTTTTTCTTTGATATGCCAGCTTATGATAAGATGAGCCCTAATGTTCTTAGCTGCATGGTGGACTTTGAGTGTTTTCAGTTTTCAGTCCAGCTAGGAGGTCATTTTACAATGCATATTGTTGATATAGATGATGATAAGTGTTATGTGCCATATGAATATGCATTGCTTGATAAATGTGACATTCACATGTTGCCTGATGCTGAAGGTTGTTTGCATAAGGATGACAGTGACAAGCTAAATAAGAGGGTTGAATATGCAAATGACAAGGGTTGTTTGTGGATAAATCATGGCAGCATCTTCGGGCTTGATCCAATGATATCAGATGAAAATAGGGTATTTGACAAAGGGAGGTACAGGTTTTTCCTTTCTTGGTAGCCTTAGGCCGCCAAGTGTGATTGGTGATGCAAATAAGTATTTGACTTTGTGCCCAATGGATAAGGGACTGGTCTGCATCCCAGAGATCTATGGTTCTCGCCATGCCTGCAAGAGGAATGCATCCCCAGATAGAGCCATTGTTAGTGCCTGCATGAACAGTCAGGTTTCAAGCATCTAAATCTGTAGGCACCCTCCCAAAAAATCCAAAAAATTCTAAGTCTTTGGGCCCCCTCAACATGTTTCAGCCTGACCTGATATTCTTGGGGGGGTCATCATATTTCCAGATATCGGCCTGATATTTCTATAGGGTCATCATGTTTCTAACATCAATCATCTTAGTTACAATCACCCTAATGCTGCTGCAAAGTTTCAACATCACCCTGATAGTTTTATGGGGGGTTGATATTTCAAATATCAGGTGATCTTATGAATATCACCCCGATATTGCAATATGATGATGACATGAATATGATCAGGATGGTTCATCGGTGAGGTATTTGGTATGAATATGATGAGGAGGATCTTCTTCCGATGCATCAGCAGGTTGGTCATTAGGATGATATTGAATATCAGGATGTTTCTTCACATCAGGGTGATATTTCCCAGGGGGTGATATTTTATATCAGGTGATGCGGTCCGGTGATATTTCTTATCGGGGTGATTTTCCTGATAAGGGTGATATTTCACATCGAGGTGATGTGAAATATCAGGTGATGTTTCTTATTGGGTGATGCGGTCATCAGGGCGATGTGAAATATCAAGGTGATATTTCATATCAAGATTATCATGCAGGAGGATCATGATGAGGTGTATGCTAGCGTCGTCGAGAGCAAAATCACTGACATCATATATGCTCACGACCTAGCTTATAAAATGTCGAGGAGGTCATTGCGGGGTGAATGTGGGATAATTAGTTCCCACATGATTTGAAAAATCAGGGTCATATTTCTTAGTGGGAAATTTTCTAAAATGCACAATCTACTGCATTTCCCAAGGCCGCGGGTTGGTATGCCTTTAATGGCGGATGTTACAGGGTATGAGCGAAGGCGTGGATGGATCAAGTGCCCAATTGAAGATGTGAATCCCCAGGCGGCGGCACAGGGCTCGAGTTCAACCACCCTGTCTCCTCCTCTACCTATTGCATTCAATGTTGAGCACCATTTTCTCATGATGCACTGTATCTGGCAAATTTTGAATTGCGATGTGATTAATGCTGAGTACACCTTCCTTGCTATATATAGTAGATGGTGTTACTCATTTGTGGTGGTGGAAGACTAGGGCATTCTAGTGTGAATAACGAAAAATAAGGTATTTCCTTACTATTCTATCTCATTTTGGAGTTTATGAGTTGCATCATGAATGTATATTGCAGACATTCTCAGTTTCATTGTTGTTTAATATGAAAAATGCATTGTGCATGTGTTTAGCTGCTTGTCTCCATGTGTTGCATGCTTTTCCTTCTTTTGAATCTGGCTGCTAAGGGTTTCTTAGGTTCTAGGTTATGGATTTCTGTATCGCATGCTTCATCTCTAACTTCCATTCAAGGAGTGGATTAAATTGTTGTAGGTGAAGTATGGAGAAGGTTGTATGTCAGCTGGGATATATGTAAGTAGAGGCAACTAAATACCTATTCTTGGGTGATGTTTGTAAGGCAAGCATCAATCTAACCTCTTGAAACTTGAATCCAAATTGCAATCCATTCTCTTGTATATGTCTAGTTGACTCCTTCCCCTGAGATAGGCACCGGCCTGCTCCTGGGTTAGTAGTTATGACCCAAAACCCCTTGTCTTGCATCCAATATATAAAATCCATCTTTTCATAACTTCCATCCTATTAGTTGTAGGAGTAGGATTAGGACCCCTACATACTCTCATCCACAATCAGACAAATATGTCCAAGAATGTTGCCAAACTTGTAATGTAATCATGTACATCTTGGTCCACACATGAGAGTATTCTGCCTGTTGTTGTCAAGCTAAATCTTTCCATCATTGGGTGAGTCAAATGTTACATCTTTAGCTTTAGGGATACCCCCTTGGTGTGGCAAAACTAGAAGTGAAGGGGAGGCAGCTCACGCAACCTCCTGTATTAGTTGGCTGAATCTGCCTATGCATTGGAATTGGCAAACCCTCTGCTGATTCAGAAGAAAAAACCAAGAGGATGAAGGTAAAAATATCATATTGTAAAAGAGGATTGAAGCCAAGAAAGTGTGAAGGCATGAGGGTTTGAAGATTGAAGGCATGAAGTTCCTAGAAACTCTTGAAATTTCTGAATTTTGTTTTTCTTTTAAAACATGGATGCATGTAATTGATTCCTAAAGGATTTATCAAATATAAATACATATGAGGGTTTGAATAAAGATATAATTTTAGATTTTTCTAGCATGTGTTGTATTGATAAGTGTGCAAAAATGTGGATTTTAATTTTGTTACTGCAAGATTAGGCAGTTTGATAAGACACCCTAATCTTGTCTGCATGAAATGGTATTAGAGTGGGCATGATGCTGGAATGTGTGTGAGGAGAAGGGTTTCCGATTTGAGGTATGTTGTTGTGTTGTGTCATAGAAGAGCTCTATAAATATTTTTGTTGCAAGTTTAAAATTCTTATAATTGCAGAGAGCTAGGGTTTGATGAGTTGGGTTTGAGATTATGAGGATTTATTTTGTGTAATTATTTTGGGCTTTCCTCCAATAGAGATAAAGCTGTGTAGAAGGTGTAAAAATGTCCTCCACTATGTGAAAGTGGGTAGAGGGGGTATTGAGAGGTGCATCTTCCAGAGTCTTTGTTGGGTAGATGACAGTTGATGACAATTTGTTGAAGTTTGTTGCAAGTGGAAGTCCTTTAACTGTAGAGGGCTAAGAAAAAAATGTTACATGTATGCTTTGGTGATTTTTTGAAATCATTTGTGCATTTCTAGGATTAGAAATTTTCAGTGAAAGGTGTGTGAAAATGTCTTTGAAAAAGAGGATGAAGTTTGTCTTGAAGAGGCTAGTTGAGTGGGTAGCTATGAAGCAATATCGAAGGGAGAAAATCCTTGAGATGATGACAAACATCCATTTGAGATTGGATAGATCAGAGACAATACAAAATAGAGTTGTTTTTTATACTGATAAGTTGCAAATACAGGTGCAGATCCTGAAAATAAAAAGCCCCATGGGCAGAAAAAAAAGCCCAAGGCCACGAACAACACAGAAACAACTGACTAACAGTAAAAGTTCATAACAGTAATAAAACTAAACCAAGTCCAGAGCATAAAACATAAGAAAAATCTAATTAAAGAGTTATTTCCAGTCATCCTTAAGCAGCTTGATCAGCTCCTCCTTGTTCTTGTACATAGCATCAACACCACTAGTATGATCCTCCTGTAGAATAGAAAAGGTAGAGGACACCCTGTGAAAGACCTTTAATGCAAACTTTCATCAGCCCCTTGACTTTACTTTCCTTAGCAGAGAGACGGGACTTAACATCATCCAGCTCTTATGCAAGCTTCCTATTAGAATCATCCACTCTAGCACTCACCACCTCCTTATCAGGCATCTCTAGGATTTCAACATCATTGGGTTCAGTGTCGTAATATGAATTATTCATAGAGTCAAAGTGACTTGCTCCTTCTTGCTCCTGCACCGATGTGGTCTTGACTTCCTTGATTTCCATCTCATGCTCAGGGTTATCATGATCAGAGATCAAGGAATAATCAACAATCTTCAGCACCTAGGGTTTCCCTCCTGCTAGCCTATATGACCTTCTAATGCTCGGTCTTCTCTCAGAACATTCCTTACCCATAGCCTTCCCCTTGGCATCAACAATATCATCCACTTTCTATTTCTGGGAATTGTCCAGCTTTTTCACAGTCTCCGATTCCTCAATCCTCAAACCCACATCACCTTTTTTGGTTTTCTTCTTTCCTCCCTTGGTAGGGCTATATTGGCATTACTAGCCTTTTCATTTTTTACTACCATGAGGAGGTGGGCTATTTCTCAGACCACAAAGGTCCCTAGCAGCTTCTTCATGGGATTGGCCATGGTTATTATAGAAATGAGTGGTTATTATAGATATGAGTGGTTATTATAGATATGAGTGGTTATTATAAAAAATATCATGTAGATGGCATGGTGAAGGAGAGTGAATTAAAACTTGTGAAGGGTGAATCTACAAAGTTTATGGATGAGAGAGTAAAGGAAAAAGAAGAGAAAGTAAAGAAATTTTCTGATTTTTCTAATATTGTTTATGTTGATTTGTTTGTTGATGTTGTAGTGAGTGAGAAGAGTGCAGCAGGTAAATATCCTTTGGAAGAGGATGAGTAAGAAGAAAATAATGAGAATGCAGCAACAATATGTCTTTTTGAAGGCATGGAAATGGTAAAGATTGAAGTTGCAGTTGAGGATAAAAATGATAGTGCAACAACAGTTGTGCATCCTTTGGAGGACATAAAAAAGTTGAGAAATGTAGTGCAATAGAGCACGAAGATACTTGTTAAACGAGATGAAAAGGAAGTGGTGAAGGTAGAAAAGTGTGAAGATGAAGTGCAAATGGAAATATTTAATTTCCATGATGTTGTTAGTAGAGGATTGTATGCAGGTGTTGTAGGGGATGAGGCAGATGAGTTGGAATGGTCAGAAGGAATTTGGTGGAGGTGGCCGGATAAGGGTGGGTTGAATCCCAAAAGAGTAGAGAAGAGAGGAAGGTTAATTTGGTTGAGGAGGTTAATCAGTGAAAGAGGAATTGGTAAACATATTTTTCAAAGGAGGACAAGAAGAATTCCAAGTAGATGTTGGAAAAGAAGAAGAAAGAATTTTTTTTGGTACCAATGACAACATTGGAGTATGTTGCAAATAGTTTACTATTTGAAAGGGTGGTTCAAACAATCAACTCCATTTTGTGCGCCATGCTCACAAACTTCTTACTTGGTGTGTTTGATGTAGGAGTATCTGAGCTCACATGCAATCCTACATCACCAATATATATATATATATATATATATATATATATATATATATATATATATATATATATATATAGTTTTCAACATTTTTTATGTAGGTTTGAGCTTCAGGAGCAACTTGTCAAGTGTTGGGAGGATAAAAATCTGCATTTGTGAGGACTTGGCTTTCATTTCAAATATCAAAGGCAACCAATATATTCAATGTGATTTTTAAAATTATTATATTTCACAAATTCAAGGTCCTAAGCATTGAAGGGATTCATTTACCATGATAGAAGGGGTTTCTAAAGAAAAATAAAATAAATTTATTTTATTTAATATACTCAAGTTGAATGCCTTGGGAAGTGTGCAAATAATATTTTATTGTTGGTATTCCCTCATTTGTAATTTAATATTGCATTTATTCATTTGGGTGGCTAAAATGGAGGAAAAAGCTAGTGATTTTTGGGTAAACAATTAATGACTTCAATTTTCAACTTTGGGTGGATAAGGATGGATTTATTTCTGATTTTATTTATTTTTCAAAGGCATCTATAGTAGCAAGACATTGAAGAGGGAGCACCAACTTTGAGTGCTCCATTTGGAAGCAATAAATTAAGAGTTTTTCATTTTTCTGTAGAATTTTAAAGGACAATTTGGGGAAAATGAAAGAATAGATTTGGGCACCACATTTTGGTTCTTCATGAGGGTTTTGAATTTAATAAAATGTATCCATTAATGGTGTTAAGGGCAACAATCAAGAGTAGTAAGGTTGAAGAAAGAATTTGCAGGTGGATTGCATGCAGAAAATGTAAAAAAATTAGCTTGCCAAGAGGAGAGGAATAGAAGAAGAGAAGAAGAAGGTTGCATGTGTGTTGCAGGTGTTCAAGGCAGCCAAGAGAGTTGTAGGATGAAGGTAAAAATATCAGATTGTAAAAGAGGATTGAAGCCAATAAAGTGTGAAGGCATGAAGTTCCTAGAAACCCTTAGAATTTCTAAATTTTGTTTCTATTTTAAAACACGAATGCATGTAATTGATTCCTGAAGGATTTATCAAATATAAATACATATGAGGATTTGAATAAAGATATATTTTTAGATTTTTCTAGCATGTGTTGTATTGATAAGTGTGCAAAAATCTGGGTTTTAATTATGTGGCTGCAAGATTGGGTAGTTTGATAGACCCCCTAATCTTGTCTGCATCACATCCCCTATATTAAGAATCTCTTAATCCATCCATCCAATCCTCCCTTCATCCTTTCCCTAGACTTGGTTTTCCCTTGTCATTGGTATCTAGAAAAAAGGCTATCCAAATGAAATCCAATGTAATCATCTCATAGAAAAGAAAAGCAATAAATTCAGATGTGATCAATCTTTAATCCACGCCAATCTAGCCAAGCAATCTAATAAAATCATCCAAAAAGCATACCTTGGTTTTGTTCCTAGCCTTGCTATAAATCTGATCAATTCAGATCATCATCATCAAGATATATCGTTCTTAATCCTCACATTATTTTTGGGATATATCATTCCCACATCAACAATGTTATCATCATCATCAATCATCATTGAGATATATTGTTTCCAATCCTTATGTTGTTCTTGGGATAAATCATTCCCACATCAACAACACTATCCTCATCATACATCAATCAATCATCAGTTTTTAGCTTGACAGGGGCAATAACCTTGTTTGTCTTTATATCATTTGTGCATGCATGAATGCTTGATTGTGTGTGTTATCATTTTACTTGGATTTACATCAATCCTTGTAGCATACTTCCACAATGATATCATGGTCTTCCATAGCATGGTGCCATAGGCATATGTTTTCTTGCGACCTTCTTCTTTTGATTTAGTCCTTTATGCATGAGACACGTTGTCACCTTGGTCTTTATACCTTGGTGTATAACGTCTAGTGATATATCAAGTTCCATGGTTGCTCACCCAATGCAGCATGACCTATCATTCACCCATCTCATCCATCACCTCTCTCCTGCATTCCCTTAATCCATCAACTTCATCTATTTCGATAACATACTCATGTTCTTCATATCCTCTTGAAGGGGCATCCCATCCCTATATCATTCCTCCTCGTCACTCCTCTAAGTGCATCAATCCTCCTCGTCACTCATTCGAGTGCATTATTCCTCATCATCACTCCTCTAAGTGGCTGGTGCATCCATTACAAATCATCCATATCTTATCTTCTTTGAAATGATGTTACTTCTTTTAGTCACAACATCATCTCAAAGAGGGGTAAAATGTAGACCCATAAAATTGACCACACCTCTAATGTCACTTTCAACACCTTTTGACACTTTGCAACACCATCCTAATTCCATTCTAAACACATTCATCCTAGCACTAATTAATTAAATAAATTATATTTAATTTATTTAATTAATTAGGATTATCCCTGATTCCCCCTTTCATCAAATTAATTAAATAAATTAATCTAATTTTCCTACATCCCTCTCCATTAATTTATTAAATAATTTATTATTTTATTTATTAATTTAAAAATCCTAAATCTCATTTTTAATCTCCCATTTATCCTAATTAATCCCATTCTTATCCATTTTCCACAAATAAATAAATTAAAAATCCAAAAAAGTCACATGACTAGCTAAGAGGTTGTCTAGATTCATTGAACCTAGATACTCCCACAAAAGTCAAACCAACTTTATATACCCACCACTCATTTCCATACTACACCTTTTAATCTTAGCCATTCACATAAGGATAAGCCCTAGAAGCTTCTATCTTTGCCCTAATTCTTCTCACTCAATCGTATCCATCCATTTATCTTTAATCTCAACCATCCATCCTTATAGAATGCCCTAGAAGCTTATAATCTTGCCCTAATTTGTCTCATTCAATCTTAGCCATCCATTTTTAATCAAATCTTATCCATTCATCATATCATCCAAGAATCTATAAATCAACCCTCAATCCAACCATTTGCAAGATAAGAGCTTTGAAGGTGATGTTATGATGTCCAAGTGAGCAATCAAGAATCAATCTCATTATCAAGAATCTATTGGAGCACAACCACCATTTCTTGGTGCAACAAGGGCTAGTATTTGGTAAGATCTTTTTATGTTTTCATTTGATTTTGCTAACCCTTTGCTCAATTGGAGGTGTTGCTAGATATGAAATAGGTGGTTTGTTGTGATGCATTGTTGCTTATTTTGTTTCATATTTTAGCATACACAGACATAACCACAATTGCGATATGGTTTAAGATAAATAGGTTGATGGAAATTGTGTTAGACAAGTTCTAAACAAAATGATATGGTGTAACTAAGTGTTGAATTTAAACTTAAATTGATGATTATGCCAAAACGATCAAATATGTGTTAATATCATGAATCAAAGACATTAACCTAAAGTAATGTAAAACAAAAAGAGAAAAATGTAAGGTATACCTTTTCTCCTATACAATATTAAGGCATTGGAAGATGCGTTGAAAAGTAATGTTTAGCTAAAGACCCAACTAATTAATGTTCAATCCGAACTAACAACTCTTACCAAAGATTAAAAAAAATGTTTTACTCATAGAATTAATAATATTATTATAGATGCTTGAGTATTATCCACTATTAAAATAACTCTACATAATCTCTTAATGTAAAATATAAGCTATCTTTCAAAACTGTTTTATACCTCAAACCTTCATAAACACCTTCATTGTTACCATCTTTATTACCAAATCTAAACATCATATATTCTATATATATTATTAATATGTACTTTTATGTGTATTCTTAGATTTCAATCTCATAAGCAAACTCCTAAATAAAGGAAAACCTATTATTCCACTTTAACCATATAAAACTTTAAAGATGTGATGTTTAAAACCAAGTACAATGTCATCCTCCATTACTCAAAACACTTTATAAAGATTAAATCACAATCCCATTGAGGAGATGCACTTCGTAGGTAACACCCACATGGGGTCTACCTAATAGCTTTCCAATTGCTAAAGAAAATTTCACCTCTTACAATAAAAAATCAAATCTACCTATCTTCTTCTATGCAAGCGTGTTTATATAATAATTGGATTGTGATGTTTTAACAACTTATTTATAAGTAAGAAATAAGAGATTATAATATACGTTGATATTGATGATGAATGATGAATGCCTCGTTGGAGAGAATGAGAATGCCTCGTTGTACTGTAAGGAGCAAACAATTCATCATGATAGGGAATTAGCTTTAAATATTGTCAGGCATGTGCATATCCACCGTCCTCACCATGACTTGTCTAGCTTTGGGCCAGCTTTTCGGGTGGAAAGATAAGTGGTGGGCTCCACTTTATAGGTTTTTTTTTTCTTTTTCAATTACCTATAAATTAAGAATATAAATAATTGTATAGGAGAAAAGTATATATATAGTTTTGTCTATGGCTTTTTTTAAATGTATTGTCACAATATTTAGTTTGTTTTATTTTGCATACAAGTTAATTATAACTTTGAATTTACCACTTTTATAGTTATTTCTTCATATGTAGAATTGGCTTGGTTCAATTCTTTAGGAATTTCTCATTCTTGGAAGAAATTGTGGGTGTGATTTTGTCCCATAGATAGAATCACAAATGCAATCTCATCATGCTTTTCAAATTTCAAATTTTACCACCCAAAACTGGCATTCCCAAATTGATCAGTGCATGTTAGCTTGCATGCAAAAATATTCAAATTGAGCATCTAGGGTTGTATATTTAAAGAGAGGCTCTAGAACATTAGTAATCATCAAAAAATCATTTGGATCACATTATAAAAGAAGTTAGTATTGCATCAACATTATTCATTGATAGATACTACACTAAGCATTATGCATCAACATGTTTTTTGTGTCTTCAACCATTATAAATTGGCATATGGGTTTGACTCAAAGCTTAGGAAGTTCCATACTTCAATCCTTTCACAACAAACTCCCAAAGGTGTGTGTCAAAACCATATTGATTCTAAAATAAATATTATTTGCATCTATGTAGGTTACAAAGGTTTGTGATAGCCAAGGACAAAATTGTAATTGTAAGAAAAAATAGTGTCACCCTAGAGAAGCACACATGGTCGCATCCTAACACATAATAAAGGTAAAAAATACGTATGTCAAACAGCTTACAACTTGATCCAATTAGAATGGTGAGAAACATTTAGATTGTATATGCAAGTTATTGATGTAGCCAACAACATACACTCAATAGAATTGTGCCATTAATCATGTGAGAGCCAAAGATTTGAACGCTGGAACATAAAAAACCTTATATTCATCAACTCTGCTACTATAATGAGAGAAAACTCTCTTATATCCAAGAAAACAAAAAAAAATTAAAAAATTACTTTTTTTGGCATATTTCGACAATTGTCAGATTTTGCCATTTTAGGTAATTTTACAATCATATCTTGAGAATCCAGTTTTTTCCCAAAAGCTTCCTAAAACTAAGGTAGGATGAAATGCCAACTAATATTCTAAATTTGAAACATGAGTTTCGAGTTATTACAAAAGCAACTTTTTAAAAATCTAGAAAAAAATACTAAATAGTCATTTTGAGGACCAAGATGAAAGTTTCAAGCCCTAAAAAAGTACCAAGACAGGGTCTGACCGACTAGGGTCAGTTGGGAAACCACTTGCCACCTCATAATGCATCCACCTGTAAAATATCGTAGAAAACCCACATCCGAGTCAAAAGTTATGACCTCCGAAAGTCCCTGCATCATTCTCCTCTGGTTGAGAAGAACGCAGCTCCTGCAAGTGAGTGTCTTCGAACTGTTGCCACTTGACTAGATCCAATCTCTGCACTTCCCACTGTAGTAATCCATGTGCTATCTGTTGGTGGCAATCCTTCCCACTGTACTAAATACTTGTTGTATTGCCCTTGCCGAGTGTAGATAGTGTTCTTATCAAGAACCTATGCAATATTTTCCTTCTTCTTATGGGGAATGTGGTGGTGCCATGCCACTTCTAGTTGACTATCTTTAGCATTATCCTCACCATGGAATGCATATAAGTCAGAAACATTAAACACGGGATAAATATCAAGATCATTTGGTAAACTGACCTCATATGCATTATCATTGATCTTCTTTGTAATTTTGCAAGGACCAATTTTCATGTACTTCAACTTGTGGTATGTTCTAGCAGGAAACTGCTCTTTTCTCAAATATACTATCACTAAGTCACCTTCATTGAATGTCTGATGTCGCCTACTAGCATCCACTGTATTCTTGTACCTCTCATTACTATCCTGCAACTTCTGTCTCACTTCTTTCTGCAACTATTGAAGGTGTTTTGCAAATGCTTCCCCATCATCACTGACCCTATCTTTCATTGGTAGCTGTACCAAATCTAGAACACCCTTAGGATTCCTGCCATACACAATCTGGAAAGGGGACTTTCCCGTTGATCTGTTAACAGAACTATTATAGGCAAATTTGGCCTGGGGTAATGCCATGTCCCATTGTTTTGGCTTTTCTCCAACAATACACCTCAACCAATTTCCCAGACTCCGATTGACTACCTCTGTTTGCCCATCCATTTGAGGATGATAGGCACTACTAAATTGTAACTTGGTCCCCATCTTCTTCCATAAAGTCCTCTATAAATGACTGAGGAATTTGGTATCCCTATCAGAGGTAATAGTCTTTGGAACACCATGTAGTCGAACAACTTCTAAAAAAAAAACTCTGCTACCCTCGTTGCATCATTAGTTTTCTTATAGGCAATAAAATGAACCATCTTGGAGAACCTATCAACAACTACAAAAATAGAGTCATTACCTCGTTAAGTATGTGTAAGTCCCAATACAAAGTTCATGCTCAAATATGTCCATGGTGTAGTTGGTACTGGTAATGGCATATACAACCCTGTATTTTGTGAATGTCCCTTAGCCACTTGGCAGATCCTACACCTTGTTACATACCTAGTTATATCCCTTTTCATCTTTGGCCAGTAATATTTATCTTCTATCAAGGCTATTGTCTTGTCCTTGCCAAAATGTTCATCCAACCCACTACTATGAAATTCTCTAAGAATGTTTTCCCTCATAGAGCCAGTTGGTATGCATAGTTGTTTTCCTTTAAATAGATACCCATCTTGCATAAAATATTCACCCCTAAAGTGATCCAAGTTACCAGATACTAGTGCCTTCAATTGTTCCACAATCTCCCAAAAATCATCATCAGACTCATACAAATTTTTGATGGCACCAAAACTAATCACCTCAGTTTCTATTGTGGTCAAAAGTGCAACACACCTACTTAATGCATATACAACTTCGTTTTGTTTTCCAGACTTATGCTTCAACACAAAATTGTAACCATGCAAGAAAGAGACCCACTTGGCATGCCTACTATTCAACTTTTTCTGTGTGTTCAAGTATCTCAATGCAATATGATCTGTAAACAATACAAACTCCTGGGGAACTAGTTAATGTCTCCAATGCCTCAATGCTTGAACAATTGCATAAAATTCCAAATCATAAGTAGAATAATTCTTTTTCACTTCATTCAGCTTTTCACTAAAGAAAGCTATAGGTTTTCCAGCTTGGCTAAGCACAACACCTATTCCCACATGGGAGGCATCACATTCTACTTCAAATACCTTATCAAAATTTGGCAATGCAAGTATAGGTGCTTCTGTTACCTTTTGCTTCAAGTACTTAAAGCTCTCCTCAGCATCCGTGGTCCATACAAACTCCCTTCCTTTGGTGCAATCTATTATAGGAGCTACAATACTACTGAAATTTCAAATGAACTTTTGATAGAAAGTGGCCAAGCCATGAAAACTTTTTACCTCTATGATGCTACTTGGACTAGGCCATTCTAGAATTGCCCTGACCTTCTCTGGATCCATTCTGACACCATCTTTAGAATGAGAAAGCCTAAAAAAACCAAATTGTCCTGCATGAACCTACACTTCTTCAAATTGACATAGAGCTTCTCCTTTATTAACACACCAAAGATGATCCTCAAGTGTTGTATGCGCTCTTCTTTGTTGTTACTAAATACCAAAATATCATCAAAATAAACTACCACAAACTTACCAATGTAAGGTCGTAGTATAGTGTTCATCAATCTCATAAATGTGCTAGGTGCATTTGATAAACTGAATGGCATAACCATCCACTCATATAATCCATCTCCAGTCTTAAAGGCTATCTTCCACTCATCTCCTTCTCAGATCCGGATTTGGTGGTAGCCACTTCGTAGGTCAATCTTTCTGAAATATTTGGCCCCTGTAAGGACAACCATCATGTCCTCTATACGAGGTATAGGAAACTGATACTTGATGGTAATCTTATTAATTGCTCTGCTATTAGTGCACATCCTCCATGTTCCATCTTTTTTGGGGGTCAACAATGCTGGTACAGCACATGGGCTCATGCTCTCTCTCACCACACCTTTACTTATGAGTTATGTTACTTGCTTATTCACCTCTACATGTTGTGTTGGATTCATCCTATAAGTTGCTTGGTTGGGTAGAGTTTCAACTGGAATCAAATCAATATGATGCCGAATATCTCTCTTTGGTGGTAGACCATTAGGTAATTCATTAGGCACAACATCAACAAATTCTTTTAATAGCTCTGCTACTTCTGGGGGAACTGAAATGTCTTCCTCTTCACCTTTTTTTCACTACTAATCCATAACAACACCTTGTCACCTTCATTTCTTTAACAAGATCTCTTTCAGACAACATGGTCTCACCTTTTCCTTCATCCTTGAGAGGCAACACAATCACCTTAGAGCCATCTTTCCAAAAGGTGTATGTGTTTTTCTCTCCATCATGTATGACTTTTCTATCATACTGCCATGGCCTTCCCAATAACACATGACAGGCATCCATTGGGCATCACACCATATCTCATCCTGATAGATCTTCCTTATGCTAAACTTAATTAGGCATCTTTTATCAACAGTGACTTCATTTCCCTTTTTAAACCATGCAATGCGGTACAGATGAGGATGTTTTTCATAGTGTAAATTCAATTTGTCTACCATTTCTTTAGAAACCATATTTTCACAATTACCTCCATCAACAATAACTTGACATACCTTGCCACCCGAAGTGCATCTAGTTCTGAAGATATTGGTTCGAAGCCATGAACCATCAGAGCTTTTGGCTTGTATTTTCTCCTTCTCTCGAATCACCATTGCTCTTCTCATCATGAGACTTTCTCCCACATTTGGTGGAACCTCTAGTTCTGTCCCTTCCACTTCATGTTGTGTTTGAATCAGGTTCACCCTAGGTTGTCCTCCTTGATTTCTTTCTTGCATGTTATAATTTGAGCATTCAAATGCCCTATGACCTTCTTCTCCACATCTGAAACAAGTGAAAGGCCTTCTCTGGTTCTCCCATCCTCTACCGCTACCATAACCTCTACCTCTTTGAAATCCCCTTCCTCGTTCTTGATTTAGAGGATCTTGTCGAGTATCTACTTGTTTTTCCAATCCATGGGATGACTCTCCCCTACCATAATTTGAACCTCCTCAAAATGGGGTTGATTTACCCCTTCTTCCTCCTCTATTCCTCTGATGGTATTGTCTATTTTGTTTTTCTTCAACCTTTAGAGCCAATTGGTAGGCTTCTTCCATACTGTTGAGTTGATGCATGCTCAATTCATCTTGAATAGAGAATTTCAGGCCATTCACATATCTAGCAGCCATCTATTCATCAGTTTCTTGATGCTCTATACGTATAGACAACATATAAAACTCATTTGTATAATCTTGCACAGAAGAGAGGTTCTGCTTTAAATTTTGAAACCTATGAAAATGGGTTTACACATAATCTATGGGTAAAATTTTTTCTCTCAACTTCTTCTCCATTTTATTCCATGTCCTGATCTTATCCTTGCCTTTCCTTGTTCGTTCCTTTTGAAGATGATCCCACCAAATCATTGCATGACCCTTTAATTTGGTGCATGCGAATTTCACCTTCTTTTCCTCTGTCATGGATTTCCATTCAAAAAAATTTCTCATATCATTCAACCAGTCTATCAACTCCTCTGGTTTAAGACTACCTGCATAATCTGAAACATCTATCTTGACCCCTTCATTTTTTCCTTCTAAGGCCCTGAGCATCCTTTCTTCAAAACTCATGCCTTCTAATTCTTCTTCTTCATGTTTTGTATCTTGATCTGCACCTCCTCGACCTATCTCTTCATCAAATTTGTCTCCTCCTCTACCTAGTCTTTGGTTTTCCATCCGTGTTGTAAGTTCTACTACTTGCCTTTGCAAATTTTGCATTTCTATATGCATCTGGGCAAGACCGCCTCTTCCTCTTCCTCTCCCAGCCATCTTCCCGCTTTGATACCAGATGATGTAGCCAACAACATACACTCAATAGAATTGTGCCATTAATCATGTGAGAGCCAAAGATTTGAACGTTGGAAAATAAAAAAACTTCTATTCATCAACTCTGCTACTACAATGAGAGAAAACTCTCTTATATCCAAGAAAACAAAAAAATAAAAAAATTACCTTTTTTGGCAGATTTCGACAATTGTCAGATTTGCCATTTTAGGTAATTTTACAATCATATCTTCAGAATCTAGTTTTTTCCCAAAAGCGTCCTAAAACTAAGGTAGGACGAAATGCCAACTAATATTCTAAATTTGAAACATGAGTTTTGAGTTATTACAAAAGCAACTTTTTAAAAATATAAAAAAAACACTAAATAGCCATTTTGAGGGCCAAGATGAAAGTTTCAAACCCCGAAAAAGTGCCAAGACGGGGTCCGATTGACTAAGGTGGGTTGGGAAACCACTTGTCACCTCATAACGCATCCACCTGTAAAATCTCGTAGAAAACCCACATCTGAGTCAAAAGTTATGACCTCTAGAAGTACCTGCATCAATTACACCATTGTTACACAATAAAATAATATGTAATATATATTTGATATTTTAAAGTGATATACAATGTATAGTGCAAATGCTTATAAAGCATTGCATTCCTGTGTACAACCATCCAAAACTTTCTTACATGTATAAATACCCAACTAACTATTCTAACTTATTATTTATAAACACATTTATCTATAAATTAACGTTCGTTTATTATTTATCTATATACTAAACTATAATAATAAGATGTAATACTAATTCCAACATTCCCCCCCTTATTACATCAATTTGAACAAAGGATGGAACTCTACATGGACTGAATACAGTAGCCCATCTGAAAACTCGATGACGCATCTCCATAAAATCTCCTCGCTCACCCAAGACACACCAAACTGAACTCATCAATGGATGTCCTAACTATCAAACTTACAAATCCTCTGTACCACATGAGAGAACATTATCCCATCCTCCATGCACAATGAGAGAACAACTCTCCTTCAAGAGTCCATCACTCCTCCGAGTGTGTCAAAATCCCTCCTCTAGCGCTTGCATATGAGAGAACAACTCTCCTCCTCTGAGAGTCCACTTTCTTTCAAAAGTGTCAATATCCCTCCTCTAATGTGATGAGAACCAAATCCCTCCTCCATTGTACAAAAGGAACTAAACCAAAGTGGATACACCAACCACAAGTGCTGATAAGATTTGCCAAGCCCCCCCTTGCTCCATGAAGGGATACAAATTGAAACTGGTGCTTCTCATGCAAAGTATCATCTCTAAGTAAGAAGCTAGCTCGAGATGACAATAGACCTCCTGCCTCCGATGCCTCCAGCCTCCAGTTTGTCATCTTTATGTTCTATCTACCAAACGTAGCATATGAGTCTCTAAGAGCCCTGAAACCCTTGCTAAGCGTAGCACAAATGGCCTTGAGAATACAACCAATATTTGATATATGTGTGGCCATAATCAAAAGCAAGAGAGTGGGTGTCAGATTCAACCGATAATGCACCCTTACAATGATTTTATGAAATATAACCTTCAACTTGAAAGTGTCTATCAAGCCTACCTCCAAATACATCCATGTATTTAATTTGCATAAAAAATTTATTTAAGGGGTTTTGAACTCTCCACCTCTAAGTTCCAAATAATTTCTTTTACCAAAGGAACAAGCTCTCACTTTGAAAAAACTTCTTATCAAACTTTCTGACTTTAAGAGATGAATCAAACCTTAAATAAAACATAAATATAAAAAACCACACCTTCTATAATATCAAGCAAATATCTTCACACTTGTCTCAACAAACAAATCGGTTGCATACCTCTTTAATAGAGTTTTATTTGGATTTGATATATATCTTTTTAACTTCTTACCTTATTGTCATGCCAAGTCAATCATATGATTGTAGATTAATAGTTTATCTTGCACACTTTGTCCTCCTTATAGGGTAAACAAATCTACATATTCCTTAGCAAACAATACACCTTTTCCTCATATCCAAATCATCAGCAAACAGAATGGTAAATGGAAAATTGAAAGAGTTAACTCTATGCTTTTTGCTTGAGGCAGAGGTGCATCAATTTGGAAGGCAGGCACAAACAAGGCATAAGTGATTTCTCAGTATTTGTATGTGTGTTGCTCCTAAAGTTTAGTAGGAACCATTCTCATAACACAACATTTGTTTGCTAATGTTTGATTCACTAGAAGAAGAATGTTGCAACTCATGAATCTTCTCACTGTTGTTTGAACAATGTCTTGAATCTGGAACGTTGCTTGTGCCTTTGTGTCAACACATATTATTGGTCTCCAAATCAAGACATCACCCATTCATCTGCCTTTTGTTTCTCTCACACCATGATTTTGATCGAAAGCTGCTCTGATACCAAATTAGAATGGTGACTAGAATGCAAATTGTATATATAGGTTACACCATTGTTGTACAACAAAATAATATGTAATATATATTTGATATTTTTCAGTGATATACAATTTATGATGCAAATGTTTATAAAATATTGTATTCCTATGTATAAGCATTATGAACTTCCTTATGGGTATAACTTCCCAACTAACTATTCTAACTTATTATTTATAAACTAACATTTATTTATAAATTAACATTTTTGGTGTAAATCTTGTTATGTTGGTATTGGTAATTCTTTGGGCACTTTTATTATGGAGGACCAAGTGACATCTTTGTTCTCTCATACCACTTATGCTCATGTTCTTATGGGTTTGGACCTCTCTAAGCCTCTCCCAGTGAAGATTGTTTTGCAAGTTGTTGATAGTTCTTGGAATCAGATTTTAGATTATGAAGGTATTCCCTTCTGGTGTCAAAGGTGCTTCACAATGGGTCATATTGCTTCTATCTGCCCTCGTTCAAAGATCCCACATCTTTCCTCCTGGTGGGAGGATGCTTTGCCTGAACAACTCATAGTTGATGTGGCTAGAGATGTTTTTGGTTCTGAGGTGTCTAAATCTTCTTCTGATGATGTTGGGACTATCCCTAATGTTGTGGTGGTCCCTGATAAGACTGTTGTTGTTGGGACTACTACTAGGGTCATTCCTACTGTTGCTGTTGCTTCTGGTTCTACTGCAGAGTCCTCCCCTGTTGTTGCTGGTGCTGGGACTATTGTTGGGACTATTGTTGGGACTGCTGTTGGGATTGCTACTGAGACTGTTGCTTGGTTCTCCCTTGCTGTCACTGTTGTAGTTCCATCTGATTTGCATGGTTCTTCTACCGCTGGGACAGTAGCAGAGTCCTCCCCTGTTGTTGTTGATGCTGGGACTACTGCAGGGTTCTCACCTGTTGTTGTTGCTATGGTTCAAACTGATATTGTTGGTGCACAGTTTGTTGCTGGGGCTGGTACTGTTCCCCTAGCTCTGCCCTTTTCTGAGGATTTGGTGAGAATTTCACCTCCTACATCTCCTAAATCTATGGATGGAGATAGTGACATTTTTTGGACTGTTGTCCAAAGGAGGAGGTGAGGTATTCCTAAGCACATTTATCAAACCTACACTCGGGCTAAGGGTGTTCGACCTGCTAGGTCAGATTTTGCTATTGTTTAGGCTGTTGGTCCTTGCAGCCTTGTCATTTTTCAATTGCTTAGCCTTTTGGGCTTTGCTATCTTTTTGCTATTGACGCACTATTTCTGGCCTATGTGAGGCTTGTTCTGCCCTTTGGGCTATTTTGTATAGGGATCTGAACCCTTGTTTGCATCTTACCATAATAAAAAACATTTGTTTATTATTTACCTATATACTAAACTATAATAATTTAAGATGTAATAATAATTCCAATAGATCTAATTCCAAATTCCTAAAACCAATCATTGAGTGCATTACACAATTACATCCTACACATTGATAATTCATTATTGACTAACAAAGCTAAGAAAACACTCTAACCTCTTCTCATATTCAATCACAACTCAATATTAACTTATAGTCATATCATTGTTGATTGATTTATCATTCATTGGAATACATAAATTACTTACAAGGCTTTTATTTAGAAAGCATATTTTTACCATACAATTATAATTCTATATTAGTATATTGATATTATGATGTGAATAAATTATAAATAACAATATAAGAAACATAGTTTATTATTTGTTTTGGCCTTTAAAAGCGACTATTGATTAATTATTGTATTAACATAATATTATCTCAATGTAATTAGGATAGTTATAGTGTTGGAGTTACTTTTCTTTAAAATAATGTTAAAATGACATTAATTTTTATTTTTGTTTTATAGAAAAGGTAAGATATTTTACTATAGTCATAGCAGGCAACGTCTATTCAACATTCTCGATGCACATTTGATCGTATCTATTAATTAATTAAAATTCAAATTCATGTTATATTTTGAATTTTTATTAATTAATAAAGATGACCAAATGTGCATCCAGATAATACGGTTTACTTTTCTTTGAATTCATTTTGAAATGAGCATCAAACTTTATTTTGATTTTTAAAAATAGAAAAGATAAAGCACTTGTCATTTTTCTCGTACTTTGTAAGAAAGTATTAATGATTGGTTTATCAAATTGCATGTAGGAAACAATAAAACTTCAAATTTTTTTATCTTATAGTAATTGAAATAAATCATATTTTTCCTATTTTTAAGAAATTAGAAAATTTGGCTCTTTCAACATTATAAAGAAAATATGGATAAATAATAACTAGATGTAAATCATTGAAAGGTACATTTAATTATGCAATAGACATAACTATGTAATGAAAATGAAAGCTTTCACTATAATTTACCTAGATAATTAATTTAAAAACAACAATAAAATAAGAACCTATTAAAATTTTGATGTTGCATTAAATTTATGCATGCTAGTGCTTTAATGCCTATAAGTGAACCAATGATGTAATAGTGGTTTAATGCCTATATTTAGGGTGTATGAATTTATCCCACGTAAATTGTACCTTATGTGTCATTGTTTTAGTGATTATTAAAAGAGATCAGTTGTACTATGATTATGACTGAACCTATGTTGCCATGTCATTGAGTATTTAGATAATGGATTAATGAAGTTAGGGTACTTAATGTACTCATTTTTAGTTTGTTTGTCTAACTATTTTCACCATTTCCTTTCACTTACACAAGTCCAATGTGAAGTGTTTTTCCTATGGATAAAAGAGTTGGGTCTAATGATAAATAATGCAATAAATGCTATAATTAATGCAAAAATTAAATAAATCAATAAAGGTTACTTAGCTTTAAATTTAATGCATAATTTGATTGTGCTTAGTGTCTCAAATTGATTTGTCAATGTATCAAAAAATGAGGGTCTATCATACAATTTAATTTAGAATTTCAAACTCAATGGTGACTATCTAGTTAATTCTACAAGTGTAGAAGTGCTCTTTGTGAGTGTAGAAAAATTGAACCTACATGTGAAATTGAGCTTGCTGTTGTGGATCTAAACTTCTCTAATTTAGACTCCTATAACCCATTCACTTTTGTGTCTATGATTTGTATTTGGGAAAATGGTTGTTAGGACTAAGTGTGTCATTGACCTTGCAATTCCTAAGTCTTGTAATTGTATTTTAATTATCTATATGATAAATAATGTCTAGTCTCTAAACATCATGGAATGGGTCCAAGTTAGATGCCCATATGAGGGAGGGGATTTATTTATTTATTCTCTGTAATACTTGGGATATTTGTAAAAAGACATTTAATGGGGAGGTTATAGAGAATCAATCAAGATTGTGAGTTGTAAGAAGGTCTTGCATATTTGATGTTAGGATAAGGCAATAAATTCCCTCATAGAGTGCCTAGGATTGGGATCTTGGCCAATTTGACTACTATGATAGAATCTATGACATTTATGGCATGTAAGGGGTTTGTATGAGGTGTAAGAGGAGTTGCATACAATTTCAAGATACTTGACCATGACCATAGGGGTGTTGGATTTTTTCCATGGCTCATGGTTTTGGATACCATTTGATGGTTTCTTGTTTCCAATTTTTATATATATTGGAGGCATGGGATAGTGGATTCTAAGGTTTTTTGTAGGTACTCTTATGTTATCGGACTATTGTCAGAGGGATAAGTGGATTATATTATTGTACTAAATTATTTAAAATAACACGAGCTTGGGTCTTTTGGGGTGGAGTTTTCCTTACAAGGGTTTCTCCATGTATATCCAATGTTTATATGGCTTGTATTTTATGAGTTTGTTGATTTGTTATATTGTTTTGCATTGTTTCATTGCTTAAGGTTTATTAGCTTAATCACATCGTAATTAGATTAAATCTCTATTGTTCATTATTTTTATTGTTTTGTTTACCATGTTATTTCAACAATGGTTTCTATACGCATTTTTTGAGAACTTACTAGACAAGGATTTATTCTCCTTTAGTCAAGCCCCTAGGGAGGTTGATTCAACGATTATGAACAAAGATCAAACACAATAGGCAACCATGCAATATGATCCTAGAATGATGATGAAAATATTGGTATCAAATGATTTTTCTTTTCAATGCATGTGTATACAAGATTCTCTTTGTATTAGATATGATTTCTAGATGATACAAATGAATTAGGGTTAGTCTTTAAATACACCACACTAGTGTGCAATTTGAAATAATTTATGCTTTAGTTATCTCATAGTGGTTAGTAAGGAACATAAATGTGGGTCCAACTTGAGATATTTAAATTCAAAAGTTTAGGGTTCTAATCCATGAGTGTGGAAGTGACCTCATCAATTCTACACCAACAGATTTGAGCTAAGGTGACAAATGATGGATTTAGCAGGTGAGTCTAGACTCTTGGGATGTGTAAAGATGGAATAGGCATAAAATAAGGTTACTTTCCAACTTCCACACAAAGTATGTCATCTAGCATAATAGTTAATGCATAAAAGATGACCTAGTCATTGTGGGTCCAAAATATAAGGGAAAAGAGGCATGGATATGCAATTTTTGATTACAATGGAAAGGGGTTCTAATGGAGTGAGTGGGTAAGAAAAACCCTTAACATAAATTTGATAGTAATTTACATGTCAAGCCTTCGTTACACCTAATTATCCTTTAAAATTACTATTATTAATTATTATATAAATATATTATTTATATATAGGGTATTTGAATGATTAAATTTGTAAAGGTAAAGATAATATTTTTTAATATAACATAGGCTAATTAAATACATGCAACAATAAAATCACAATTAACCTAAGTAAATCAAAGGAGTGGGAATTGGTGATGGAAATGCTATTTATAAAAATTAACTACTAGAGAAAGGGGTACTTATATCTTGGAACAACAATGAAGAGATATGTTGATGCAGTGCAAAATTAATTTGTCAATATCCAAAAAATAATGCTCTTAATGTGCTCACTATCTTGGAACTCTAACAAACTCAAAATCTTTTTGTGGGTTGACCCAATGTAGCTTAAGAGAAATCTTACATAATATGGAACTGATCTCTAGGGCACAATCCTAATTGGTAGTATGTAGACTTCTATGATCTAGTTCTATGTGAATCATGCTATTTGGAGGTGAGCAAGGATTGGAAGAATTTAAAAATACCTTAGAGAAGATATTTGATTGCAAGGGTCAAGTTCTCCTTAGTCAATCCCCTTGAAAGCTTGGCTTTAAGGCCTTGCGTAGGTGTTAGTAGACAACAAGTGTGCAAGTGGCTTAAATGTGAATTTTGATTCAAATATGGTCATTTTAGTGTCTAATGAATGTTTGTAATGTGAATATTCTTTGCTAACATTGGATTATCTTAAATGCACAAATGAAAGTCTTTAAATACCAAGACATAATGACTAGTCACAAAAACATGTACAAAGTCTTCTCGCAATGCCCAGTGGAAAAGGGTGGGAGTCAACAATTTAAATTTTAAAAATTTGAATTTGGTGTCAATCCCAAACAACCCATGATTGACCTTGCATGATGCAAAATTGGCCTAAGATAAGAAATGAGAGATCTTGGGATCAGGGATGGATACTATATACACCTAAAATTGGCTCGGGTCGAATTACGTAAATATTTAATATTTATCTTAATTCTTATTTTCTTCTGGCAGTTAAATAAATGTTATACATTTAGTTAATTGGCTCATTATCCCATAATTAAATAAAGTCATTTTATTTAATTAAATTCCCTAAATTCTTCTTATATCTCACATCAATTAAAATCCACTTCATCAATCCACCTCATCTCTTCCACCTCACCATGTTGCACATATAATTGAATATTCCTAATATTTAATTAGCTAATTTCCTCCATTTTCCAAAATAAATCATTAAATCAATTATCCTTCACAAATAGAATATTTAATTCAATGTTCCCCACTGGCCTTCACAAATGGAATATTTAATTCAAATGTTCCCCACTCTCCCAACAATTGAATTTTTAATTCAAATGTTCTCCATTATTCTCCACTCTTCCCAACAATTGAATTTTTAATTTAAATGTTCCCCATTATCCTCCACTCTTCCCAACAATTGAATTTTTAATTCAAATGTTCCCCACTCTTCCCAACAATTGAATATTTAATTCAATTGTCATAATCCACTATTTTCAAATAAAAGATTTTTAATTCACCCATAATGAATTAAAGATTCACTTTTATTCCTAACCATTGATCTCATCTATTGATCCTCACCCTCCATTCTATTTTCAAAAATTTTATAAATAGAACCCTCTTCTAAGCCATTAGAGAGATTCATTATTGCATCAAATCTATACTCAAAATTCTCTCATTTTACTCTTCTCAAGTCCATTCTAAGTATCCTTCATGATTGTGTGTTGAAGCTCATCTTCCACCACACAAGGTATCAATAGCCATTCTTCCTTTGGCATTTTCAAACAAGCAAGCAAGCTAAAAAGAGCTTCTGAGGGCTTCAATCAAGATCAAAGCAAGATAGGCAACAATGGAAAATGACAGGTAATTGGGTTTTGTAAGTATTTCTACTTCTTTGGTTTGATTCCTCTTTATCTTCACATTCTATTGATGTTTGGGTTTTTGTTGTGTTTTTATTCATTTGAAACTAACTCTCATTCTTCCCCACACAAGGTATCAATAGCCATTATTTTCTTTGTCTGTTGCTTGTGGATTAAACTCTAGTAATGTGACAACTTTTTGTCTAATGACATGATCGGCAAAAGATCATCGAGGACTCTGAGGTCTAAACATGAAAAAGGGCAATCCTTGTCTGGTGAAATGCAAGAAGTACTCAGGTCATCTAGATTCAAGTTTGACTAGATGCTTGTAATCAACTTGCTATATCAAAATCCAGGTAAGACATACTCAGGTCATCTCGGTCTAATCATACCTAGATGCTTGTATTCTCTTACCACATTTCAAAAAAGCGAAAAATACCAAAAAGTGCCCGATGATGAAAGCAAAAGACTTGCGAAGATGACAAATCCATATCCGCATCCATCTCCTATCCAGCAACTCCATATCATCCGCACAATAAGGAAAACCCTGCAGTATATCACAAATAAAAGTCAGTATTTCTCCATATCTTCTTCTATTCCATTTGTCTATACCATCTCTGTGTCGATTGAGTACATCTAGACATCTGGACATATCAAACACATAGCATATAAGTTGCATATCACATCACATGAGATAGTCATTTCGCATGATTACATCATTTGCATACATAATAAATCCATGAGATCAAATTTCCATACATTTTAGATCATACATATACATTATGCATCCATACCTCATATCAAAAGAAAATAAAAAACATAGGTCACATACATATCAAACTGCATAACCATATCCATACACATTAGCATTTGCATAACTCAAAAGCATTCTAAACATCCATCTAGTCTGCATAACATATACAAACACATCATAACATCCAAGTGCATCCATAGCATATAAAATGTTAGAACACATACATATAGACCATCAAATAGGTAAATCATCATATAAACATCCAACGCATGTCCAAATGTACAAAATCTCAAGATCTCTGTCCAAACCTAGAGCCATGCCATAAATGTATGCATATAACAAATGGTGATACATGTCTCAGAAAACAATAAGTACATATGTTGGCTATCTCAGCCATCTGTCAAAAATGTGCTACAATGTGAGCAAACAAAAAACTGGTACAAGTATCTGGGTCTGTCTAACCCTGTTGTCGTGGAACACTGCTCCCTGCACTAGTTGCTCCTCTATCCCCCCTGACAGTGGTGGACCCCTCACTGAGCCCACAGACCGAGACCCACCTGCTCTCTGTGCCGCCCCTGACTGGCTCCAGAAGGTCATAGCTCTCTGACTCGCTGGCACAGCACCGTGATATAACCCCCAGTAGTACTGAGTCTGTACCTGAGCTCTAGTCAGATCACTCTACAACTGCGCTATCTGGGCCTATGCCTGTTGTACCTGTGCCATCAAGAAGCTAGTGGTCCCATCAGTACCCATGGCCATCACGGCTACATCCCGCTCTGATATCGTAGCCCACATACTAGCTAAGGCTGCATCTCTCTCCCTGCTCAACTTAGATATTCGAGTCGTGTCTGCATCTCGCTGTGACTCTGCAGCTCTCAGATGAGCCCTTGGCTGCCTAATCTAGGTCCGTAATGATACCAGAACCTGCTGCTGCACGTCAGGCTGTGGAACCTGCTCGGCCTGTGCCACCTGCTGTGCTGGCACCTATCCTTGTATCGACTGTGCCACCTGCCGAGGCAGCGACATCTGTCCTGACATTGCCATTGACACCTGCTGCCCTACCTGGCCCTCTCCTAACCTCCACCGCTGTCTCGGCTGGCCTCCTCCTCCTCCATCCCCACCTCTTCCTCCATCTCCTCTCTGCCTCCTCCTTTGTCCTCCCCTCCCCCCGCCACCTCCACCACCTCCGTCTGAGTCACCCTCATCTATATGAGGCGCTACCTCTCTAGGCCCTGAGTACCAAGGAAACGGATGTGCTGCAAACCACTCCTCATAATCTAGCGTCATGCCAGCATCCACTATGTCTCTCTGCATCGGCCAGGCTGCATACGGAATCTGCTGAAAATCAGCCAATGCCTCCTCATAGGATGCCACAGGACCCCACCTATACCACTTGGCGTATGTCTTGGCAAAATGGGCCTCTCCCTGCGGTCTGTCCTGAACTCAGCCAAACTGTCTCTGCACTCGGCTGACAATCTACCGCTCCAAAATGAACCGAGTTCGGCTAATCAGCCACCTCATCTGGAAACAATAGGGGAGCTCATCTACCTCGTCATCCCATGCCTCGCAGTCAATGTATGGCCGCTAGACAACTGCATCCACTCCATCAAAGGCATGCCTCCAGTACTCAAGCCTCCCCAACCTGTGCTGGGAAATCACATCTGCATAACCGTAACAATAAGGCTCACCCCTTTGCCTATGAAATACGCAGATTGGCCGTGTGATCACAATGTGCTCCCACAACCAAAACTGTAAGAGCGACCCGCCTGTGGCTAAACCAGAGCCTCGGTGATACACTGCATGATGCATGTCTCTGTATAGGTGTGCAAGCATGCACACACCCCACGCATACTGGGTCCCATCAACAATCATACTCTCCAACACCCGTCCCCAGCCAATGGGGAAGCCATGCGCTCTCCTATCAAGGCATACTACGCCACCGATCAGTCCAGCCACTATGCCTGGGAAGTAGTCATAACAGTCATGCATGTCCTGCCATAAGATCTCCTCCCCTGCCAACTCGGGATCATCAAAAACCCATCTGCACTCCTCTAGCCCAGCGCCACGCTATGACTCATACTCAACCAACTCTCCCTGAATCAGGAGGTGTAGAATCCGATACACATCCTCCAGAGTAATGGCCATCTCTCCCATCAGAAAATGGAAGGTCCCATCCTCACTGTGGAATCGCTCCACGGTAGCAGTCACCATCGCCCAGTTCATGCGAACCTCGAGCATAAAGAGCACATGATACAAACCCATAGCACATGATGCAAAATTGGCCTAAGATAAGAAATGAGAGATCTTGGGATCAGGGATGGATACTGTAAACACCTAAAATTGGCTCGGGTCGAATTAAGTAAATATTTAATATTTATCTTAATTCTTATTTTCTTCTGGCAGTTAAATAAATGTTATATATTTAGTTAATTGGCTCATTATCCCATAATTAAATAAAGTCATTTTATTTAATTAAATTCCCTAAATTCTTCTCATATCTCACTTTCATGCAATCCCCTACCAACATCTATGAGAACACTGAACATGGTCCATTCGACAATATCTATCTAGCAGGACTATCACCTTTCAAGGAACTCTATACTTGAGTCTTTCCATATCCACCTTCTCCTATCTAAATATTCAAAAATAAAAATAAAAAAAAGTAAAGAAAAATCCCTTCGTCCAATGGTGAAAACTTGGCAAACAAGTGCCTTGGATAAGTACCGTGATGAAAACCTGGCAAACAGGCGTCATGTGTAAAGTTGATCTTCTATGTCACCTACACTTGGGGGCACCTTGTCTCATCGGCATATCACTCTTCTCCTACCAGTTTCCTTTCATACCATTACCTATCTGGTCCCTTCCATCCATCCAAACTTTCTTTCCTCTATTCTTTGGTCTTGATAAAGATTGGGGGCACAATGTTGACAAATGTTTTGAATGGCTTTTGACATACCTTATCCCTCCATACCATGCAAATCATTCATTATCCTCTCATCCTCCTATCATCATTAGCATTGTCATGAACAATCCTACGTACTCTACCTACAATGGGGCATGTTACACTTATGCGACATAGTCCTTGGAGATCACATCCTTGTTTCCTTCTATCCACTAGTGCCCATCCTCATAACCATCCATATCTACTATCTTCCATCCATCTACATATCCATGGTGGTTCCTTGGCATTTGTATTGGTTGTTCCATCTCGGTTCCATATCATGTCTTGTTTGATCCATATCTGATCCATATCGTGTCTTATCTGATCCATATCTAATCCATATCGTGTCTTATCTGATCCATATCAGTTCCATATCACGTCTCATCCGATCCATATCTTAGGTCCATTAGGGTTCTTCCCGAACTACATCGCCTCTGAGCTATCACATAGGCAAGGCCATTATCAATGCGCCCCCAAGGCTCCGCTGTCCCGTCAGTCCCATATTTGGTCTTTCTATCTATCTAAGTCCATACCACTTCTACAGATCCACCATCACCTAGGTCTTCGGTCCATCAGGGTTCATCCCGAACTACGTCGCCTCTGAGCTATCACATAGGCAAGGCCATTTTCAATGCGCCCCCGAGGCTCTACTTCCCTGTCCATCTCCTATCTTGTCGTCTATCCTCTAGTCCATCCATGGTCCAAGCCCCAAACTATGTCACCTCTAAGCTATCACATAGGCAAGGCCATTATCAATGCGCCCCCGAGGCTCCACTTTCTCGTCCATTCCATGTCTAGTCCTTCTATCTATCAGAGTCTACTCCACTTTCCCGTCCATTCCATGTCTAGTCCTTCTATCTATTGGAGTCTACTCCACTTTCCCGTCCATTCCATGTCTAGTCCTTCTATCTATCAGAGTTCTCTCCACTTTCCCATCCATTCCATGTCTAGTCCTTCTATCTATCGGAGTCCGCTCCATTTCCCGTCCATCCCATGTCTTATCGTCCGTTCCTCTACCTGTCAGTGTCTGCACCTTTCTCTAGACAGGCGCACGCAGCAAAGCACGCTTCTCAAAACAACAAAAATCTTGACGCACAACATCAACCTATCCTAAACAAAACAGAGCACCATACCGAAACACTCAAGCTAATTCTATATCAATTATGGCAAAAAGACACATCTAACGCAAGAATGTTTTGTGAACAATTTAACTTACAAAGTCTTGGATTTTTGTCATTATGTGTTCCTATGCTACTCAAGGATGCCAAAAGCTAGACATGCTATGATGGGGGCATAATCTTTTTTGTCTGCTGCTTGTGGATCAAACTTTAGTAATGTGACGACTTTTGTCTAACGACATGATCGGCAAAAGATCATTGAAGACTCCGAGGTCTAAACATAAAAAAGGGCAAATCCTTGTCTGTTGAAAAATGCAAGAAGTACTCAGGTCATCTAGATTCAATTTTGGCTAGATACTTGTATTAACTTACTATATCAAAATCCATGTAAGTAATACTCAGGTCATCTCGGTTTAATTATACCTAGATGCTTGTATTTTCTTACCACATAATAAAGCCCAATGATAAAAGCACCTCAAAATACTTGCTATCTCAAGGTGACAAATATCCATATCCATATCCATACCGTATCCAACTTCAGTTCATATCCATTTCCATATCTATACCATATCTAATTGCGTCTCATATCCGTATCCATATCCATATCCATACCATATCTAACTTCAGTTCATATCCATTTCCATATCTATACCATATCCAATTGCATCTTATATCCATATCCATATCCATATCCATACCGTATCCAATTGCAAGTCTATCCTTAATCCATGCCAATCAAGTCAAGTCAATCTTGTCAAATGATCCGATCACAATCAGTGGTCTTGATCCTTGTCCGGTCGTAAACCATATCAATCAGTCATAACTATCCTTCGTGTTGCTCTAAGGATACATCACTCCCCACCATGACAACACTATCGTATATCGTTATCATATGTTTTAGACAGGATGTCGCATTGTCGAAACCAGATCCGGAGTCTTATACGACATATCTCATTCCTAAAACTAGACATCATTGACCTATATCGTTGGTTTACCACTCGACAGGGGCAATACCTTGTTTGTGCTTGTGTCATTTGTGCATACTTGCTTGTGTGTGTCATCTTTTTATCTTGCATTCCATATCATTCATCCCATTTTTCTCCAACCATTTCATCTCCTGTCAACCTATCTCATCGTGAGATTGTCCGTCTCACGCCTTCTACTTTCTCCCCGTCCAATCTCCCGAGGGGGCATTCTATCATCATAACCTGTACCAGGGGCAAACTGGGGCATGTATCATTATCAGACTATTTATTCTTTGAAACAACGTGATAAAACACATTGCTTCAAAGAGGGGCAAAATGTATACACCTAAAATTGGCTCAGGTTGAATTAAGTAAATATTTTGATATTTATCTTAATTTTTATTTCCTTCTGTCAATTAGAATCCCTAATTTCTTCTAATGTCCCAAGTTCTAAAATCCACCTCATCAATCCACCTCATCTCTTCCACCTCACCATGTTGCACATATAATTAAATATTCTTAATATTTAATTAGCTAATATCCTCTATTTTCCAAAATAAATCTTTAAATCAATTATCCTTCACAAATTAAATATTTTATTCAATGTTCCCCACTAGCCTTCACCAATTGAATATTTTATTCAATGTTCCCCACTAGCCTTCACCCATTGAATATTTTATTCAATGTTCCCCACTAGTCTTCACCCATTGAATATTTTAATTCAGTGTTCCCCACTATCCTCCACTATTGAATTCTTAATTCAATTGTCATAATCCACTAGGAATAAAATATTCACTTTTATTCCTAGCCATTGATCTTATCTTTGGATCCTCACCCTCTATTTTATTTTTAGAAAATCTATAAATAGAACCCTCTTCTAAGCCATTGAAGATGAACTTCATTTGCACAATCACTATGCCCAAATCTCTCTAGGGAATCTTTTTCTTCTTCTCATATCATTCATCTTCATACCATCGTAATGCAAAAATCATCATAGCCATTTCTCCTTGTCATCTTGAGGAATCGAAGCAAGGAAGCAAGCTCCCTGAGGGCCCATCTTCATCATTCAAGATCAAAAAAGAATAGGCGACCAATGGAAGCCGCAGGGTAACAAGTTTGTAAGTTTTGTGCTTTCATTTGTTTATTCTTGTTATTCGCACATTTCATTGTTGTTTGGGTTAATATTATCTTAATTGATCAATCCGATATTCCCATTCACAGATACATAAACATGTTGGCTAATAATGAGGTAAATGTAAAGGAATAGGTGCATATAAGACTATAATAAGATCAAATAAATAGAAATATGTGTAAATAGGAATATATAAAGATTAGGAAGGAGCCTAACTTAACACAAAAGTTGTCACTTATCACTATATATTTATATTGATACATTCCATCAAAATAAACCCAAAATTATATAAAAATTTACATAAATATACAAATTTTATCATTATAAAATTATATTTCTTACATTATATTATATTTTAACAAATAAATATTAATTAATTTAGAATTTTATAATTAATATATTATATAAAATACATAACATATCCATTTATTAATGATTTGGTGATAGATACCAAATTCCAATTCCTTAATAAACTACTATAATTCGTCTTACCTACAACCAAAAAAATATTTTTTTAAACAAACAAACAACTTCACAAATAAACCAACAACCATGATTTTTTTAATCAAAATTGCCAAGTCACTATTAATACAATATACTAAACAAACATTCTTGTCCATTTATACAATCTACTAAACAAACATTCTTGTCCATTTATAGAATCACTAGGTAGATAGAAGCAAAATAATATATATTTTATATTAAATAAGAATCACATGTCCACGCCCACCAAGGTAAATATTAAAATTATAAAACATTTATGCATAAATAAGAATCTCCTAATGTACATTGTCACCACCTATAATCACAACGTGGCCATCAAATCAAAATATTTTGACTTGGTCGTACAAAGTCAATTGTATATAATCATTAAACTACAAGCTCTAAATGTAGCATACAAGTTTCTCTCCTATTAACCATTGGGTGCATATTTTCACTAATACACATTCTCATTAATGTTGAGATGTGACAATTAACTTTACTTTTCAATTTAATGAACTCGTTCTTAGTTCTTTTAAGTAATTATTAAAAATATAGTTTTACTTTTATAATATAAAATAATATTTTTATTTTTATGAATTATGAATTATACTTAATATTTTAAAAATATGTCTCGAATAAACTCTACACTTCCTCCATGACAATTTTCACTTATATTAAACTTAGGTATATAACTACCTTTTCAGTATTGGAGGAAAATAACTTTTACAAATACTTAGGGTAATAAAATAAGGCGATTAATATAACAATAATCATCAGTTTAAATAATATTTAGGTTAATAAAAAATTAAATAAGAAAATTAATATAACAATTATTAATCTAAATAAAGGAGTTGAGTTTAGACAGGCACTTGAATTTGGTAGATTTAAAATTAATATAGAAATAAAATGGATTAAAATAAATTTGTGTATCTATGATAATGTTATTTCATATTCTTGTCACACATTTGTCAAACACATGTTAAGTTAGGAGAAGAATAAATTTTCCTTTTATTTTTGATTTTGAAGAATGTATTTAGTTTTTAGGGTTTTTCAAAGTTTTACAATTTTTTAGGTCTATTTAATTTTTCTATTTTTGTGGTTTTTTTGAAGATTTGATGAAGGTTTGACCTAATTCTTTTCTTACAGGCACCTTGAGGTCTTTGAGACATCTATGTTTTATTATAGAGATTTTCATTTGCCCCTTGGCATGGGGAGACTTGCATGCTTAAGTGCACAATTTTGCTCTTGACTTCATTAAAAGAGTGACTTGTACTCAGACATTGTTATTCACATATTGTTGTGAGATCTAATTGGTTGAGATCTATAAGTAGTTTCATTTGAAATCTTGTACTTCACTTTCCCTCTTGTGTATAAATAGTTGGATGGAATTTGTTATGTCATAAAATGTCCCCCTAGGACTTTTACCTCCTAAGTTTAGCTCCCAGGTCCCTTGTTTTGCATCTTGCATGTTCATTTTAACTCCCGAGACAAAATGGCTTGAAACCCATGTTACATGGGGCTTGAGGGACATTGTTGCACTTGACCTTGCCCTAAAATAGGACCCGAGGACACGAGCGCTTGTGCCCTTGTCCTACCCTATTTCAGGCAGGTCCCAAATTTAAATGTTCATTATGTGACTGTTAGAAGGTTCCGTGGCCGACACCTTAAGTTTGAATTACGAAATTTGTAGCAGGAATGAATATATAAGCATGTTTAGGGTTTCATTTGCAAACTAGAAGATGATTATGAACTTTTGGCGAACTTATGATTTTAAAGCATTCAAGATATTCATTATTGCAGAGCAGAATATTGTTGTTGTGTTTGTGATTGCAGATTTTTTTCATATTCTCATGTGTTGAAGGATTTTCATCTACATACAAGCTACACCTCCGAGGTGATATCTATTTGTGTTTGAATAATTTATCAATTTATTTTTTCCTCTATCCCGTAGGGATACACACTCTCTATCTGACAACGGTGTTTAGAAGACTTGAATGTCCTTTCAGGGCTTGACTGAGGCAAGCTCCTAAATACCACAACCCCTAACCACACTCCTTGTGATTGTGGGTTACAGGTATCAGATTTTGTGGAGTGGAGTTGTAGGGAACAATAACAATGTGTGCAGATTCCAGATCTCTGAAGAAAGGCATTACTTGGACTCGAGCGCTAGTGCCAGTGTCCTCTGAGGTTGTAGACATAGAAATATTTGTGATAGTGATATTCAACATCTGAAGAAGTCTCGACATCCCGAAGAACACCCTTCCTTGGACCTGGGCGTGAGTGCTAGTGTTCTCTGCATCTTCCACGATAGAAAGAGACTAAACAATGATCATTAGTGTCGAAAGGAGGTTGGGGAATCCCTGAAGAAAAGACTACATTGGACTAGAGCATGAGTGCCAGTGTCCCCAAGTATTCTGCATCATGAACTTCAAAAAATGGTTAGTAACTAATCTCTTTCTATTGTCTTAGTCTACTAGTTTTTGTCATAAATTATCAGTTTGCTTCCAATTTTGCATAATTAGGGTTTTAAGCATATTTGAGCATTAAATTAATACATTAATTGATAATTTCTAAGTTTCCACAGTATTACAAGTGACACCCAACCTGTAGGTGAATCCTCTTGCAAAAGGTGTGATTCAACTCGGTTGAAATGTCCTTGAATGTTTGTAGTGAAAGGAGGATTTAACCCACACATCCATTGAAATTGAAAACCCCCTCTTTTCATACTAAACAGAACTTTATTTATGTAATTCATATGCATACCTGTGATGACCACATACATATGATAATGATGTTTTTTTTTATCTTTTTTGTTTGTGATGTATGCAATGCGTATAGATACATTTGATTCACATATGGTAATGCAAATTACTATGCTTACTCGATGCTATGAATGTCATGATGTAATGACATGTTTTATTGTTGTGTATGTATGCATGCAAATGAGACAAACAATGTAAATGCTCTTTAGTAGGATTTTTAACTTAGGGGATTGTGAGTTGTCCTAGATGACTTACTAAACTATTTAAGATAGAATAAGTGAATCAAGTGGGAGTGAGAAGGAGATGGAACAACTTCAAAAATTAATTTTGCAGAAGGCTAGACATTGATCCTTATCTAGATAAAACAATTTGCTAGCTTTCAACTTAGACACGCAGAAAAATTTATGAGCACCTTCTAGACTTAGATCAAAGATGGCCAACAAGCTAGACCTAGGGTAAAGGAAGGGTTGCAAAGCAAAAGATGGCCCTAAAAGATAGCTAGACCCTTGGCTTTTCCCAACTAGTGTGTGTGTTGTGTGGTTTGTACCTCTCTTTATTTATTTTCTCTAGTAGATGCCACCATCGTAGCTTCAAGCTTAAATTTATCTCTACTCAAGAGTACAGACATCAACAATCCTCTCTTTTTATTTTTATATTTTCTTTTCTCTTTTCTTTAATTTTTTTTTCTAATTCTCCTTTTTATACTTAAAAAAAAATTATTGCTTTGCAGAGTTATGATCCGCCTGGTGTTTTTGGCTATAATGAATAAGGGGTTGGGTTCCACCAAGAGCATTATCCCATAGGACTTCCCCTTAGTTGAGGGGGATAGGGAAGGTCTATTGAAAAGCTTCTATTAGGTATTGTAGGCTTATGTATTTGCTATGCTTAGACTCGACAACATGAATTGTTAAGATTGGGACCAATATAAAGCTAAAAGTTCAAATTTTGTTTGAATTTGTTTGGAATGTAAAAGAGAAAACAGATAATGATGACTTTAGGGAATTCCTAAGGCTTAGGAGGAACAACCTATACTATACAACTTTAAGACTCCTTGCCAAGAGAAAAATATGAGCATGTCATGAACAAAGTTCAAGGTGAATAGAATGAAAATGCATGTTTCTTTGATTTTTCAAATTTTTGTAATTTTTTATGAATTATTATTATTATTTTAAAAAAAATTAAGATTTTTTTTAAATTACATTTTATGATTTTTTTAGATGTAATATTTATTAAGGTGGAAGGCATTAACCATCTCACTAAAGTCTTGTCCTTCCATAGTGCTAAGGAGGTAGGTGTCATTTCTGACATCTTTAATTATATATGAACCTTTCTAGTCCTCTTGAAATTTTATTTTTTGTGTGCTTCTTGTTCTTAGTGGTCCCTCTTCTGAGCACCAACTCTTTGACTCTGTTTAGGGGAAAATTGGATTTGTTTAGCTTAGTGTTTAAATCCTCCTTTCACCTAACACATTTAAGGACCTTAGGATCAAGTGGCAAAGCACTAACAGGTCCTTGGTCACTTACAAATGTAGGGAAGCTTGGATTAGGGTGTTTAATTATAAAATTTTCTTCTCCTATGCTCAATTAACCATTAAAACCCTAATTTTGTAAATACGACAGTAAAAAGATGAATTACAGAAAAAGATCTTGCAAAGAAAGTAAAATGACAAATCACAGAGTACTTGTTTCCTATTGTTCTAGATCTGAGAACTCAGTCTGCAACTCTTTCCTGTTGTTCCAAAGATTTTCCCATCACAGAGTTTGGAGGACTAATGAGCGGGCACCCAAGTCCAGGGGGTAGATTTTCTTCCTGTTCTGCAATTCCGACACTCCAAGATGTCTTCCTGCAGCTTCACTTTGTCCAGCTCCTCAACCTGTAACCTACAACCATGAAAACTTTGGGAGGGGGTTGTGGTGTTTAGAGGCTTGCCTCAGTCAAGTCTATTGTGTTAAGTCTCTGAACACCTTTGTCAGATAGAGAGTGCGTGCCTAGGGAGGCAGAGGCAAAAACTAAATGAAATAATGATCACAAACACAATATAATGTCACCTTGTAGTGAAGATCTCATGGGAGGAAGATGCTTTTCATTCCATGATGAATGGATGCTCAAATATGTAAACACAAACACATAAACCACACAAATCTGCTCTTTCAACACAATGAAAGCCTTGAATCACCTTGAGAACACAATAGCTTGCTAGTAATCATCTAGTTTACAAATGAATGCCTAAACATGCTTTTATATGTAACTACAAACACCCCCGCCAAGATTTCATAAATTCAAACTTACCGTGTTAGCCTAGGGACCAAATAACGGTCATAAATCGACACTTAAAATTTAGGCCTGACCCAAAATAGGGCAGGACTAGGGCACGGGCGCCCAAGTCCTCACCCCTATTTTGGGTAGGGTTAAGCTCAAGGGGTCCCCCTAGGTCCCATTTGCCATGATACCTAGGGTTCATTCCATCGGGATGTTAAATTATGATACAAGATATCCTAAATGCACACAAAAGACCCGGGAGCTAAACCTTATGAGGGAAAAGCCCCCAAGGGGACATTTTCTGACATTACATTTAGCCCCCACTTTAATGTATGTATAAACACAAGGCCAATACATGCATTAAAGTACGGTCACAAACACAACAAACAGGCCAATCATGGAGAAGACATGCCAATCACATAGAAAACAGTAACAGGCACGCAAAACACAGAGAAGAAAGTTACAGTCATGCAGAACATGGAGAATACAGTGAATACATAGAAGACACATTAATGCATAGAAGATAGACATGATTTCTTTTCTTTTCTTTTTCTCATATATATAAAATGCAGATGCAGGTACTGAAAAGTAAACAAACCTCCCATAATACAGGATGCACTCATTGCACAAGTCTTTATACTGTATATATGGGGAAACACACATGCAAGACATGTAAACCTCCCAAAATGTAGACTACATATGAGGCAATAGACATGCCAAATAAAGAAAGCACGCCAAACACACACACTTTGAAGACACGGAGAAAAAATGGCAGACAAGCGATGGAGTGTTCCTATTTCTAGGCTCAGCACCATCTCAGGCACATTACAGGCACACACTGACGATTGGGCTTTGCCACAACAATCACCGAAGACACGCTTAAGGGTTGAGTTAGTCACAGAACCGTTCCTCGCCTTTGTAGAGGACTTTTGAAAATGACAGGATGATGCAATCTACTCCGAGAAATACACCATCCCCACCTCCGTAGAGGGCTTAAGAAAAAGGATATGCTTGATATCTTGCCTTCGTAGAGGGCTTACATAACTGATTGATTGATTGCAAACAAACTTAGGATGCAGGATGCACTCATCGTGCAGGTCTTTAAACTACATCTGAGGACAAACACATTGTTAACATCTACAACAGATAGCTTACCTTATATGCCCCCACCTTAAGGTGGTTGATATCATGCATTGATATCAAGCATGTTAAGGTAGGAAGAAAACACATAAGGGAAGACAGACTTTCGCAAAGACCATGCCCCCCGGAGGTGACATGTACTTCATGATCGCCAAATGTTCCCACAAACACATCCCTGCAAGAAACATGTTAGTGTCTACAACATCATGATAAACAACACCATCAATGCATGTGATTAACCACACAAAGAGCCAAGGTTATACTATGAATTTAGAGTTCGAGGATAACCGTGGGGCTATATCATGAAGCTCTCCAAATCGAGTACCGCCAAGGCTAGATTCAAAGACAAATAAAGGTGCATAGAGTAGCAGTATTGTTAAGGTTTGTAAATGAGATAAAAACATCATCATAATCACTACGTGGAAAGCACGGGTGCTTCCACTAGCCAAGCATTGGATAAGATTTACAACCCCATCATCATATTAGGAACTAAGCCCATTTTTTGATTGCTCTCGAAAGGGACACTAGGTCGGCATCAGTATAAATTTTTGTCGTCATCCACCCACTAGATAGAAACACTAGAGGAAGGGAAACAATAAATAAGAGAGGAGAAACAAGTGTCTCAGGGATAGTCACATAGGAGGGTGTCCCCAAGTCACCAACCGTAATGCTATGTCCATAAGACACAACAGACAACAATGAAATCAAAGAGAGAGACAATATAGAAGAATGATTATACAAATAGAAGAAGATCACAATAGAGGAGGTCTCTTGATATCCCAGACCTTACATAGGGGTCATCCCAGGAGGCATAAACAACACATAACACATCATGGGGGAAGCACATCATGAGAGAGATAAAGGGTTAGAAATACTTACCTGGTAGCACCATCGTTAAGAACATACACATTTAGGATATCTCTCATGTTGTTTTAATATTGTATTAACATTAAGTTTAGGATGGCAAGAGGCTTTGGTGGGTTTCAAAGAGCGGTATCCTATACCCGTTGTGTAGTTAATTCCAGCAACTTGTAAAGGTACTCTAATTCCTTGTTGATTTACACTACAACCATTGCCTACATAGTTGTTATTTTTGTACAAGATTTGAAATCCACGACCATATAGAGAGTCCATTTCTTTAGAAGAAGGTGAAGCCTCATATGTATCATAATTTGTAGTATAAGTGAGGGTATTGTCATTATTTTCAACGAAGGAAACTTTGTTTTTCTGAGATGTTTCAAAAGATTGTTTAGATGAGATCGATGTGAATTTTGATGTATCAGGTTTATTAAATTTGTATTCCCCTGTACTACAAGGGTTAAAATCTAATGAACCCCAATCATCACCAACAAGTGCATCTGATGGTTGAGAGTCTTGCACAACATTAGTCATTGATGGATCACCTTGCAAATTGTTTAAGCTCATATGATTGTAAACTGGTTTTTGCATTTCAATGTGTAAACAGTTATCTGGTTCAGGATCAGCCTGAATAGTATGAAGTTTACCTTTGAATATAAATTTGATTGAACGATGTAGAATGGAAGGGACTACCCCCAATGCATGAATCCAAGGTCTACCAAGAATCATGTTGTAAGGTAAAGAAAAAGGCATGACATGAATCAGGGTAGGCACAAGCATAGGTCCTACTTGTATAGGTAGAGTTATAGTACCCACGGATTGTCGTCCAACATTATCAAAGCCACGAATGCTAATGCCATTTGGTGTGATTTGTGATTTGTCAACCTTGATTTTGTGTAGTAGGTCAATGCTACAAACATTAAGAGCCAATCCATTGTCAATCATAACTTGTTTTGCCAATGTTTTGTTTATTGTGACAAAGATTATAAGAAGATCATATTGGTTTTTAACTTCAACTTACGGTAATTCATGTGGTCGAAAGATAATATCCATTTTTGTCGCATGCATACTATCCAATATGGCTGCTACATCATTCGGCTTAACAACAGGTGGCACAATCACCTTTTGTAAAGCTTCTTGGAGCATTCCATGGTATGTAGGTGATGTTTGTATCAAATCCCAAAGAAAGATCTTAGCCGGAGTAGCGCGAAGCTATTCGACAAGATCATACTCTTGACCACTTTTATAAGTAAGACAAGGTGGTGGAGGGAGCATAGGTTGAGAACATGGAAGAGAGACAGGCACATGCGGTGCTTGGTTACTTTGCTTGTTATTACGGGTGTTGTATGTGTGAGAAATCACATTGTGGTGTGGTTGTTGTAACACATTTTGAACACCTTGAACTGTCATCACTGGCTTTAAGCAAGAAGGTGCATTAGGTGCCCCCCACACAACCATCTTAGGAATAGTGCTACCAAGTCTATTAATAAGTATCGAATTAACACTGTTTCCCTCTTGATTGCACCCAACATCCATCCCTAAAGTATTTAATGTGAGAGACCTTTTCTCATCCACTAATGCTACATCTTGGCCAGGGAGAGAAATAGGATGAGAGGAAGGTACATCATCATCATCATCATACTCTATGGTGTAAAAAGGTTTTTCACTCTCATCTTTCTCATGAGTGTTCCTAGAGATGAATTTGGTTAAATCTTCTAATATCAAAGGATGTTCACTCATGAGGATTAGGAATTTGTCAAAATCAAGATCTTTGATAAATGCATGCAGAGATACCATAGAAAAATGACATGAAGGTGCCATTGCATTGTTTTCAATGTAAAATCAGTATTTTAAAATCTTTGCAAATTTGATGCAAAAGACAAGTGCAAAAGAATGTATGAAAATGACTTAAAATGCTTGATTTTTTGTACTTTTTCAATGTAAATGAATGAAACAAAAGGTGTTGTAAGGATTTTGATGAAGGGCAGAAAATTATATGTCTAATATCAGTCCAAAACAGTAATAAGATCCTTCACAAACATACTCTTGATGCAAATCTAAGATGACGATAGGTCAAAATATAGTGAAATATGTCAAAAATATGCAATTTTTTCACCAAATCTCGATGCAAAAGAGCATGACAAAGGGTTTTGTGAGGAAAATAAAAATGGATAGAAAAGTATATCAGTAATAACAGCCACTTAATGACAAGATATCCGTCACAACATGCTTTTAGTGCCACTTAAGGTCAAACCCTAGTGAAAATATAGCAAAAATATGCACTTTTTCATGGTTTTTCACTTCCAAGACCTAGCCAAAGGGGTGTTGTAATGAATTTTAGGAGGTATAGAAAATGAAATCAATGATATCAGTCACCTCAATCCATAAAATTTGTCACAGCACACTTAGAGTGCAAACTGGGCCAAACCCTAGGGCAAAAATAGCAAAAATGTGTAGTTTTTCACCAAATTTTCAATACAAGAGGCCAATAAAAAGGTGTTGTGAAGATTTTTTGGAGGAGAAGAAAATTATTATCCTAATAACAGCTAATTAGTGCAAAAATGCCCTTCACAACATGCCTATGTTGCAAATTTAGAGAGTTGATAAGGCCAAATCTAGTGAAAATAGATGTTTTTCAAGCCCTAGGTTCGAGATCTTGACACAAAATGCTATATGAATGTTTTGAAGTCTGATTTATGATGAAAATGAAGTTTACTCAGATCTGAAAATGAATTCCAATCTAAGATGCAAAATGCAAGTGCAAATTTAATGAAAATGCATGAAAATTGCTAGATTTTTGTTGAAATTTTCTAAGTAAAAATGCAAATATTTGAAATCTAAATGAAAATTTACACTAAAATGAAAGACTACTGACAAATAAAATTTTTAATGAGTTTATAAAATTAGTAGAAAAATCTGAAAGAAGATTTTGCCTACTAACCCTAGATTTTGGAATTACTAGGTTATATGAAAATTGTCAAAATTTCTACAAAACCCTAGCAATTATATGATAAAAATGCAATGCAAATTATTGAATTTTTGTATTTTTCTGTAGTTTATATCATATCTGATGCAAAAATCATGAATTAGGGAAATTTAGAAAGAGTTGATGCAAATTAGTAAGCCTAACAATGCAATTTTTTCAAAATTTTCAATTTTTTTGTAATTTTCTCAATGCAATAAGATGAATGTCTATATGAATGAATGAAATCTATCCAAATATAAAGACAAACACTCAAAAAGTTGCAATTAAGTCCAAAAACATGGGTTCACCAAAATGTTTAGGGGAAAATTGGATTGTTCAATGTTTAAGTTGTTAGATGTTTGAATCCTCCTTTCACCCTTTACATTCAAGGATCTAGGGTCGAGTGGCAATGCACTATCATACCCTAGGTCACTGTGAGATGTAGGGAAGCTTGGATTAGGGTGTTTAATTATCAATTTTCCTTCTCCAATGCTCAATTAACCATTAAAACCCTAATCTTGTAAATACGAAAGTAAACAGATGAATTACAAAAAAAACTCTTGCAGAGAGAAGTAAAATGATAAATCACAGAGTACCTATTTTTAGGATTCCAAGGCGGAAAAGTCAGGGACACAGGAGTGGGCGCCCAAGTCCAAGGCCTATATTTTTGTCTGGATCTGAGAACTTAGTCTGCAACTCTTTCCTGCTGTTTTGGAGATTTTCCTGTCACAGAGTTTGGAGGACTAATGAGCGAGCGCCCAAGTCTAGGGGGTAGATTTTCTTCTTATTCTACAATTCTAACACTCCAAGATGTCTTCCTGCAACTTCACTTTGTCCAACTCCTCAACCTATAACCTGCAACCATGAAAACTTTGGGAGGGGGTTGTGGTGTTTAGAGGCTTGCCTCAATCAAGCCCCGGAGGACACTTAAGTCTTCAAACACCTTTGTCAGATAGAGAGTGTGTGCCTAGGGAGGCAGATGCAAATACCAAATGAGATAATGATCATAAACACGATATAATGTCACCTTGTAGTGAAGATCTCATGGGAGGAAGATGCTCTTCATTCCATGATGAATGGATGCTCAAATCTACAAACACAAACACATAAACCACACAAATCTGCTCTTGCAACACAATGAAAACCTTGAATCACCATGAGAATGCATAAACATCACAATTGACATCTAATTGAAATCTAGTTTACAAATGAATGCCTAACCAAGCTTTTATATGCAACTACAAACACTCCCGCCAAGATTTCGTAAATTCAAACTTCCCGTGTTGGCCTAGGGACCAAATAATGGTCATAAACTGACACCTAAAATTTGGGCCTGACCCAAAATAGGGCAGGACTAGGGCATGGCCGCCCAAGTCCCCCCTATTTTGGGCAGGGTTAAGCTCAAGGGGTCCCCCTAGGTCCCATTTGCCATGATACCTAGGGTTCATTCCATCAAGATGTTAAATTATGATACAAGATATCCTAAATGCACACAAAAGACCTAGGAGCTAAACCTTATGAGGGAAAAGCCCCCAAGGGGACATTTTCCAACATTACAGACTCTACAAGAATCTATTGGTTCTTGTTGTGCTATAGGAATGTTTTCATATAATTGTGCAGGTTGAACTATTATTAAGTGGGATACACATAGATATAGCTAATGATGAGATGGGGTCCAGTATAGGCTCCGTTGTTTGATAATAGATTAGTTAGGAGGAAAATTAATTCTACATATAAATTCTAACTTCAGTTCTTTCTTGAACGAATTGTAAGAATCAAAATAACTTAGAGGTGGTTTCAGGTTCCTAATGCTCTTTGGGAAGGATAAATGTTAAAGTTTTCCTCTCGTTAGGTTATGGCCTCAAATCCATTGAATATCCAATGTAATTTTCAAGTAGCTTGAGAATCATGGGGTGCTCTTCCCTAATGATTATCCATAACTATTCTTTCTTAAATCTCCCTCACTCACCTCATCTTCATTAGGAAAATTTTTAACTAATTCTATTTGGACTTTGGGTGGTTTACAAGCATTACTTTATGGCACTTAGGTGGCTGGCGAAGGTTGATTTCAATTTTTAAGAGCTCTAAAAGCTCTAGATGAGACCTCCAAATCATTTGTTAATTTATTATCAATAGAGTTTGAATAAAGATGATCACTAGAATCCATCTATGTTGGCAGAGTCAAAGGGGTATAAGACTCACTAGGGGGTGTGAGTAGTGTATATGATTCATTTAGCTCTAACGGGTTGTATTACTCTCTCAACATTGCTTCCCCTAGTAGCATTAGAGGAGTCTATCCCTCTGACATGTCTTTGTTGGCATTGGAAACGACATCCTGATTGGTCCCGATCATGTCTATAACTTTAAATTGAATAAGAGGAGCTTCTCTTGATTGATTTGTTTGACTTAGCTGTTGCTCCTTCTCTTCGCTTGTTGAATCAATGGTGAAAATGTCAAGGGGAAACTATAAGGGACTATTTTTTTGAGAAGTTCCATAATCTTAGCTACCATTTCATTAGAGACTATTGATTTTTTCTTTGATAGTTCCCCTTTTTTTATGTTTTTAATTTCTATGTATTTTGTTTTGCTTTGATCATTATTTTGGTTCAATGGTAGAATTTGTGGCATTGGTTCTGGTATCGGAACATTATTTATCAATAGCTCAAAGTTGATTAGGATACCAATTTATCTCTTGTTTTGGTTTATCTTTAGCATATTGAATGGAATAAGTCCCCTTTTGCAACATAGACTTTCTTGAGGTGCATAAAAAAAACTTATTGAAAAAAGTGGAAAGAATTGCCTTCATTTTGTGGATCCATGGTCTTCCAAGAAGTAAGTTATATCTTGTGTCCTTGTTGATAATGTAAAATATAGTTAGGACTATCTTTGGACTAAGAGAAACTGGAAAAGTAATCTTTCCAATTGTGGATACTTTCGAATTGTTATAGCCTCTTAGTGTATCTCAACAAGTTGATATTTTTGTGTCCATACCCCATTCTTTTGAGGAGGGAAAATGGAACTATATTAATAGCTAATCCATTGTCAACCAGAGTTCTCTTAATACACATGTCATAGATCCATACTTGTAAGTACAAGGTTGGATCCCTCTTCTTTGTCAGCTCTGCCTCTATCAATATTTTCTTGAGATCAAAGAACCTAGGATCTTGTAATTCAACATTGGGGGATCTAAGTCTAGGTCCACTCGGTTTATCATCTCATTAAGAGGTGGCATGATCTTATCTAGATGCTTCAAACCAATGGCCTCTAAAAGAGTTGCGTAGTGTGAAAGAAATTTTCTCAAAAGGTATATGAAAGGGATCTTAGTGTAAGTCTTTTTGAGATCCTCAACTAGATCATATGGTTTGATTGGTGGTGGGTTGGGATCCACTGTTGATATGGCCTTTCCATGATAATCTATCTCTGGACCACATCTATTTCTACCTCCACTTCTTCATGGATAATTGACACTACACCCAATATTTTCATTTCTCCTTTGTGGCCTAATTGGGTTGATGTTGTTGGTTCTCCCATATTCATTGTGTTTGTTTGCATTGGGGTTGAAGTGCTTGTTTCGTTGTTCTAATGTGGTGGAAAAGGGTTTTGGAAGATTCTCATGTTTGTATTTTGGGGAGCGATGGGTGTTGGCCTAGAGTTTTTTTCATTCTTAGGTGTCACCTCTTGAAAATTTAGGAACATCTATATGAATATGCTCTATTGGTCCTTAGAAAATCTCGCAATGAACCTATTGTATTACCCACATGTTTTTGTATTGTGTCCTTTTACCTTGTGAAACACACAGAAATGATTTGGGTTGAATGGTTTATGCTAAGGTTCATACCCATTGTCATTTTTGTTACCCTATTGTTGATCATTTCAATGAGGGTAGTTGTTATTGTTTTGAGGGTATTCTATGGCATTGACATTCTAGGGATAATAATCCCTTTCACTGTAATTGTATTTTACCCTATCCCTTACAGGGGTTGATCAGTCACCCCATCGATTATTGAACTTCTATTATTTTTCAAAATCTTTATAGTGGGTTGGTTGTTCCCACTATTATTATTTGGCATTATTAATCTTTTATTTGTCCCATTAGTTTTGTAATGTCCATTGTTTGCTGTAGCTTGATCTATCCTTAAAGCACTTTCCAAGGCTTCCTCATATGACTTGTAAGGTAACATTTGTACCTCTTCTCTTGTATTCCTGTTAAGGGCATGTAAGAAGAGGTACCTATGATCCATATTCAATGCACTAGTCAAAGAATAGAGGACTTGCCTCCATCTTGTCATAAAATGAGGTATGAACTCATTGTTATTTTGCTTCATGCTTAAGAATTCTCTAATTATAGTTTTAACTAGCTTGTTCATATTGAACATAGCTAGAAACTTGTTGATGAGCTACCTAAAGGAATGAGTAGATGTCTTAGGGATGTGATAATACCAATCAAGAGCTATTCCTTCAAGTTTCTTTAGGAATATCCTTGTGATGAGTCCATCCCAAGGAAGGAGTTCTCTTACTATTGTAGTATACACCTTTATGTAAGAATTTGGGTTACCCTCCCCTTTAAATTTGGACAAGTCTAGGAGAGGATGAGGCAACAAGACATTGTGAATGTTATAGTCTAAAGGATCTTTAAGATATTTGAGGTACATTCTAGTGAATTGATTTTAAAATGTTGAATTCATACCAACAAATATTAGCCCTATGGGTGCAATAGTTTGATTTTGAAGACTTTATTGATATGTTGGTTGCATATGTGTTTGTTGAAAATTTAGCAGCATCATAAAATTTTGTGTTGCATTAATACCACTTAGTTGGTTGTATTGATTCTAAGTTGGTATGAAATCCTCATTTCCCAAGTTTCACGCATAAAAGTTTAAGTAGGGGGAAGTTGAGTTGCCCCCTGGCTCGTTTTATGAACATATTTCTTTGCATTCTTGGTCTTTCAAGTTGCATCTATTCAAAACCTCCTTCTTCTAGTGTTCTAATTCTCTGAATTGATGTATCTATGATGTCAATAGGGGTGGATCTTTTCATTCTTTAGTTTTTGTTGTTTTGTAATGGTTCATCTTGAACTCGGGCTTAAGTTGCCCTATTTGTTTCATTGTTAGCCGACACTTGTTGTGTTGCAAACTTTTCTACTTGGTAGGCCATGTGAAGGGCTTCGTGTGCCTCTTATGCTTCTCAACAATTCTTTTCTAAAAAACCAACTTCATTTTCAATTTACATGATTGTTTCTCTATATGTTTGAATGGGATAGCCATCTAGGTGAACTTCTAATCTTAATCTATGTGGTTTATTCTGGTTGGGACAATTTGGTTGTATAACTATATCCTGGTCCCAAGTAGGATTGTTGAAATTCAATGATCTTTATGGCTCTTAGTGAGGGCATTCATAGTCAGAATCCTCATAATTGAAATAGTTTATTGTGGGTGCTAGAGGATTAATTGGTATGTATCTTTTAAAGGATAGAGTGATTGGCTCACTTGAGGGGACATTCCCTTATAGTCTATCCAAATTTGTCATATTTGGGGATGTTGTACAACACCTTAGAATAAAATGGAGTGGATGTGAAAGAGTGATGAAAGGTGGCAAAAAAATAGAATTGCGAAAGCCAAAAGTGAAGAAAAAGATGATTGGGATTAGCACAAGGATGCAAAAAACTCTAGTAGAAGCTTTTGTTATCATGTTGAGTTCACCAAAATGTGTTGGTGAATCTAGCATGGAAAAAAAAGATAGTGATGGAAAAGTAGCATAAGAGATGCAAAATAATTATTAGAAGTCTTTGTCATTCACGTCGGGTTCACCAAACTATGTGATAACTATAATGTGACTCAAACACAACACATGTGAGTTAGACTCTCGATAACACATCTATTGCACCCTTGCTAAAGGCATCAACTAATTCACTGCTACCTTTCTAGGGAAAACCAACTAGGTGGGGGTGATTGGGATGAATACTCTCTTCACATGGAAGAAGAGTGTCATAGGTGTGAGTTAAATTGTTATGTGTATGTTTGAATTTTGATTTTGTGTAGCTCGTGGTGAGTCGAGGGTTTTCGTGATGTTTTCCTATGTTTGTTTGATTTTAAAATGTTGTTCAATTTGTTGAATTCTTATGCCTCATGGTGAAACAGATGGATTCTCTGATGTTTGTTTATGAATGAAAGTTGTATGTTTTATGCCTCATGAGGAAACTGAGGGTTTGAATGTTTGAAGCATTTAAATGGATTTCTAGTGCAATTAATCCTAAATGAATGCAAGCATTTCTTTCCCCAAGAAAGATGATCTAATTACTATGAAAGGGAAATATGTGTGTAAACTATATGGATTTCCCTAATGCAATGTAACTATGTTTTTTGTGTGTTTGGAGTTTGAGGTCTATAATCTAAATTTCTAACTACTCTATGCAAAACAAGAAAATTATTCTAAGAAAGGTAAATAACTCTATTTAACTCTAAATACTATCAAGAGAAAGACAAAACAATATTTTACTTCCTTAAGAGAAAAATATGAGATAATTACTAATAACGCAGTAAAGAACCTATGATAATGATGGTTGTCAATGCCAAGCTATGTCCTCAAAGGTCCTTGTAGCAGCTGTTTCCTCCACTACAATGGTGGGGTCCTCTTGCCAATAGGGATAAAAATATGGACATGAGGGAATGCAAAAGTGGCTTAGAAGCAATAAGAAATTCAAAAGAAGAAGGCAGGTTTGATCCTTATGTGAACATAAAAAGCTAGAGGGGGTGTTATGCATAAGCTTGACTAATGAAAGAATGCATGAAAACAACCTCCTAAAGGAAATATTTGAAGATTTGCAAAAACTAAAACTAAAGAAATAAACTATGAGGCTCAAAGGCCTATGAAGAATCTTGTGTGAGAGGAGGATGAAAAATAATGAAGAGGTGAGGGGTATTTATAGGTAAAAATAGGAGGGAATGGGAGAAGAGATAAGATCAAAATAAAGCACAACTCAAAAAGAAATGGAAACAATTCTATGAATAGCCAAAGAGATAAGAAGAAAACTTGAGAAAACTAAAAGAAAACTAAAGTGAACTCAAAGAGATTATAGCAACAATTTAGAAGATGTTAGAATCTGAAAAGATGATTAACCTAGAAAACTAGTGCAAATGAATAGATATTAAACTATGAATGCAAATGATACGAAATCAAAATAGCAACATAGAGTTAGTCTCCACGAGAGTAATGCAAATTCTCTAGAAGCAAAATAACATTAATAGGATGCAAAAGAAAAAGATGCAAAATACAAGCTAGGAGGTGCGTATAAATAGACTAGAAGAGAGGGGAGAGGTGGTAAATATGACCAAGGGGAAGAGTTCACCACAATAGTCTAAAATAGGCAAGTGCAACTCCCATAGAAGATGTCAACACCTTGCACCCACTCACATTAATACTCACTTAATTAACCCTAAGCAAGCTTAATAAGATGTGTAGGAAAAACCTAGGAATATAGGAAAATAAATAACCCAACTAGGAAAATAAAAACCTACACTAATACCCCCCTTAAGCGTAGCTTAGGTGGGTGAAAATATGGGTCCCAAAAAATCAAGCCTGATGAGGTACCCATGTACAATGAATTCCCCCGAATGAGAAGAAGCCCCCCAGAACAAAGTAGAGAGAACACCCCCCAGAATAGAGAGAGAGAGAGAGAAAAAGGAGACTATGAAACCCCCCACAACAACGTAGCTCCTGTGCCAAAAGAGAATGCCCATATATGAATGTTGAAGATGATCCATTTGTGGTAAATGAGATTTCTCTCCTTAGGAAGAAATAACTCCAATGATGAATGCTGAAGTAACTCCCACTCAAAGAAGCAAGGTAAGGAAGGAAGTATCATGATGTATCCTGTCTCAGAACACTACTCAAATGTCTTCATGCTGATGTCAAAATGAGTCACAATCAAATCAGGAGTCCCAAGCCTAACTGAAATAAGTGACCTCTCTAAATCATGTGGAGACATATGTAGAACAAGATCCAAAGAGAATGGAGATGGGATAACAGTGATGAAATGACTATCATCAAAGAGGAGTTGATTGTCCTCAAGAGTGTCATCCAGATCTGAAATGAGAGAATCTACTTGAACAAACAAGAGATGTCTGGTAGAAATTGGTCCCAATGAAGTGAATCCAGAAGACAAAAATGATCCTACTACAAAGAATCACTAGAAGCCCTCGAAGAAGCAACTTTGAACTCTAAAGTAGCAACAGGTATAGTAGGAATGTCCTTAACTGCAAATGGGGTATTAATGCATGTCAACCAAATAGATTGATTATCCCATGAGGATGTGTTCACACAAGATGGGGTAGCAAAAGTCTTAGTATCATCCACAAGAGTCTGGTCATCCAAGGAAACATCATTGTCAAATGAAGATCCAAAGTCTCCATACAACTGTTGGATGATGGTCCAGGTAGTGAAAGGGCACTCAGTGTGCTCTATGTGATATTGAATATCCCAAGAAACAGTAAGACATATTAGTCCATAGACCATGTCATTATTGTTGAACCATGCATTCTTTTGTTCTTTGTCACTTGGCTTAGGAACAAGTGCAAGGAGATAGGGCAATCGATCTTGTTCAAGACATTGATTCTTTATCCCTTGTTTCTAGGACAAATAGTTCTCTGAAGTTATCTTGAAAACAAAAGGATGGAAATAAATACCAAAATCCATGAGGAACCCCCAAAATGGAACTTTATCTCAGTTCATGATTACAATAACCCTGTAAAAGATTCCCTTGTAACTCAAAGAGAGAACATAGGACACCCCCCTTTTCACTCAATCAAATAACCCCACAAGCAATTATTATTTGGCACTTTATATTTAGTGTGATTACAACTGCCACTAGCAAGAATTACTTAGCGGTCTTGATCTCAATGCTTACAAAATCCTCTTGACAATAGGTGCATGTTGAAAGTACAATATTGGAATGAAACCAAGTGAAGCTAACAATACCACTGCAATCTACTCAAAAAATCATCCACTTTCAAAAAATTAAGTACCTCAATCCGAGGTTGTATGTGAAAGTTGTGAGTCTCCAAAGTTCCAAAAATGGAAACTGTGCAACATCACCTATGAGAATTTGCAATTTCTAGAAACTCCAAACACCAAAACCAAAAACATCTACACCATTGTGAAGCCTATGAAATTTTAACCCAAATAAAAAAAAATATCTCCAAAAAAGGAGCCTGGATGACTGAGATAAAGGCTTGCAAAGATTGATTGCCAAAATCAAAATGCCAATGGAGAGGGGGCCTACAAAAACTTTTTGATTAAGTTTGCACATGATTTGTTTTTTGCTTTTAAAAAATAATAGATACTTAGATAGCTTTTTGATTCGGTGAACAAAACCCATAAAGATTTTTTTCTTTTTGACGTGCCTAAGATGTGGATCTAATAAAAAAAATGCCTCCAACAACAAAAAATGACATGTAATATGTCAAAATTTATCTACAAGGCCTCTTCGATGCAATGGAAAGGTCCTTTTAGACTAAAAATGCTCCGAACAAAAGTTGTCCGAGCTTAAAACCCCCATTTCATAACTTGTCAAACGATCTCCAGATTGGATGAAACAAAAGCAAATCTTGACTTTCTTGAGCCTCTTGGATGCATTGGAACAACCATAAATGTTGCTAGTATAACCAAAAATGCTGCAATCACCCAGATCTCACAAAACCCATATGTAAAACCCCAGAGGTTAAAATATTTCTGTCAAACTTTTCTGATTCTCCAGATCATCCGAAGATGCAAGAGAAGAGCATACTGGGTTTTTAGGAAACCTGCAAGTAAAGCTTATTAGCCCCCCCTAAATCTCTCAGAAAGGAAACTAAAATCTATTTTGCACTAGAATAGCTTTGATACCATGTTAGAATCTGAAAAGATGATTAACCTAGAAAACTAGTGCAAATGAATAGATATTAAACTATGAATGCAAATCATACGAAATCAAAATAGCAGCATAGAGTTAGTCTCCATGAGAGTAATGCACATGCTCCAAAAGAAAAATAGCATTTATAGGATGCAAAAGAAAAAGATGCAAAATACAAGCTAGGAGGTGAGTATAAATAGACTAGAAGAAAGAGGAGAGGTGGCAAATACAACCAATGGGAAGAGTCCACCACAATAGCCTAAAATAGGAAAGCACAACTCCCATGGAAGATGCCAACACCTTACACACACTCACACTAATACTCACTTAATTAACCCTAAGCAAGCTTAATAACATGTGTAGGAAAAACCTAGGAATATAGGAAAATAAATAACCCAACTAGGAAAATAAAAACCTACACTAATAGAAGAGATAAGAATTGATCATGAAGTCATAATGGAAAGAAAGTGAGATAAGAAATGAGTTAGCACAAAAATTGCAAGTTAAAACAAGCTAAAAAGCAAGAAGAAAAGCTAAAACAATGAGTTAAAATGTAGATTAAAAAATAAGAGGGTTGCCCCTTTTGCTAGGTAGGGTCACTCAAGTGACCCTACAACTTAAGGATGGGTCACTTGGGCAACCCTGTGGTCTCTTGGGAAACCCTTCCAGTCTCTTAGGATATCTTGTTGGTCTCTTAATATATCTTGTTGCTCTCTCAAGAGATCATCACATTGAGGATTTGAAAGGTTTGATGAGAAGAAACAAATAACAAAAAACACAAAATGAAGGTTAGGAAATGGGAGAAAAGAGAGATAAACAACAAGGACATGTCACAAAGAATGAAGCTACTAAGAGGAGGTTAATTCATGCATGTGTGGTCATGATTAGGAACCTCTTTATCTTCATCAGAGTACCATGTAGGCTTGACACAATTTTAGTACTTATAGTCATAGTAGGAGGGTCCAAGATAGGACTATCCAACCATGTAACCCACAAAAATAACTCAACCACAAACCACTACAAAACATAGGAATTCACATGAAACACCACATATTATTGAATAGACAGCTTGTAAGATTATCACCGAGTTACAACCACAAGTTTTCCACAATGGGCCCTCTCACATGCTAGGCTGCAATCATTTGATTTCAACAAGATTACACAAATGGATAGTTTCCACATAGGCCTCCTACATATATAAACTCACTAAACTATGGAGAAACCACTTCCATATTTACTACAAGTGACCACATAATGATTTCCAATACAATATAATTTCAGAGTTTTACCACAGACTTGCCACATGGACTACACGATGACTTAAGTACAAGTATGTTTAATTCTCACCACTAGACAACATTCCTACATTCTACATTCAATAATTTTAGATTTTATGTCACATCATATTACTAATTAACAATCTCTTTCTCTCAAATCTCACTCCCTTGTTGTTGAACTTACCTTTTATGCTTCTACTCCATCCTTGGTCTTCTTTTCTTACTTTCAACTAATTCAAAACCCTCCATTTATATCATTCTCAAGCTTCTCACATGATCCACGTCAACCTCAAGATGGTGTAAAGCTTGAAACCACATGAAACGTGTCACTGAATAATAATAACAAACTTATAAATTACAATGGTAAAATGGTGGTGAATTTCCATACAATACACCAAAAACCTTCACAACAGTTATTACACACTTCTCGAATATTCAACTTTGGCACAAGCCCAAAACATTAAACCTTCTACAAATAGAAACAATTCCAACTAAACACACTGTCAACTTGTGTACACTTTATTAATCAAACTACCACACTCTAATTGTCCAATTAATCTCAAATTTTAATATAAGACAAATGAACCGCACACATAACTATCACCACAATTGCAAAAGATAACTCCTTAATGTGGTGAAATATGTTAAATTTTACCACCATAAACTATTAGCCACAAACTTACACACACATAAACTATCAAATTAGACCACAAATTCCACTTCCTTAGACATGGTACCACATTTTTAGGATGCCTAGGGATGTGCATGCATTAGGACTATAATCTAAAGAGTATTCATTTATCTATTAGTACTAAGTAATCTTTGGATTGGTGTCCTAATTTAGATGATGATTTGAAGGATATGTATAATTTTCCCTATGCTAGTTTTGTACGTAGCCTAATGCATACCGTGTTCTACACAAGACTAGACATTCTCCAAGTAGTGAGAGTTCTTAGTAGGTTTATGTCTAACCCTAGTAGAGATCATTAGAATTATGTGAAAAGGGTTTCCAAATATTTTTTGAGGGAATTTTGATTATTGTATTTGTTATCATGGAAGAGATGATGTGGAAAAGTTTCTTGATATACAAGTCTTTGTTAGTTCATATTGGGCTAATGATTTGGATAGATGGAGGTCCACAAGAAGTTAAGTGTTCACTCTATTTGGAGGAGCTATTAGTTGGATGATTATGTGACAACCTATAGTTGTATTGTCCACTAGAAAAATAGAGTACATGGTTGTGACACATGCTTGTAAGGAGGCAGTGTGGTTACAAATAATATGTTCAGGTATTGGCTTTGAGAGGAGATAGGTTAGAATCATATGTGATAGTTAGAGTGTTATCTATTTGGCAAAGAACCTAATCTACAATGCTTGTTTGAAGAATATTGAGGTCTAGTATTAGTTTGTCTACAAAATGGTTGAGTGGTGGAGTCATGATATAGAAGGTTAACACTTTGGTTAATGTTGCAGACTCTCCTACTAAGCCAATGAACACGAATAAGTTTAGTTAGTGTAGAGAGTCCACGGGCCTTTCCTCTTCTAGCAACTTGATTCATTATTTGGTTCCCTATTATGTCTTTGCAATGTAAGTTTCAAGTGGGAGACTATTAGGATTAGGTGTGACATTCACCTTGCAAATCTTTTAAGTCTTGTAAATTATATTTAATTATGTATATTATAAGTAATAGTTAATCTTCAAACACCATGTAGTGGAAAAAATTGGACACCCATGTGAGGGTGGGGACTATTTATTTATTATTTATTCTCCAAATACTTGGGTTATTTTGTAAGAAGTAATTTAATAAGGAGGTTACAATAAAAAGGTCAAAATTAGGAGTTATAAAGCATCTTTCTAATTTGGATATTAGATGACACAACATTGATTACCCTCATGGTAGAAGTTTAGATTTGAAAATGGGTCAATTTGACCATTATTATGGATTATATGATGTTTAAGAGAGGTGTAAGAGGAGTTTCTATTTTGGATTTATTGACCATGAATATGGGCGTGATGGGTTTTTTCTATAGCTCATGGTTTTGACTCATAATTTTGGGATACTACTTGGCAGTTTCTTGTTTCTAAATTTTTTACATATTGGAGGAATCAGATAGAAATTTGTAAGGTTCTTTTATAGGTACTCTTATGTATTTGAATTAGTATCAGTTAAAGCCATAACTAGATTATATTGGTGTGCTCTATTTTCATAGATTAATACAAGCTTGGGTTTCTTTAGAGGTGGAGTTTGTTCTTGCAAGGTTTCACCATGCATATCTAGTGTTCATATAGTTTTTTATATTTTTATGTTTACTTCTCCATTGTTACATTAATCTTATTGGTTTATTTACATGTTGTATCCAATTAAAACACTATTTTGTTAATATTCTCATTGTGCCATCGACCTTGTATTCAACATCATGAACAAGAGTCACCACTCTTTTGGTAGTCAAAGTATACATGCTTTATAGAGAACCCCTCATTGAAGGTATTAATATAGTTGAGGATCAAACCCCACATCATTACCTTTTGTGTTGACTAGTATACCTTGCTAAATCAACATCATGCATATATTCTTTAGCATAAAATTTGCATGTAAAAGGCTCCAATAACAATAAAGTAGTTACTATTGATATAATGGGTAGTCTAGAGAGCATATCCACCACCTTGTTTGTAACTCCATGCTTGTATTTAATAAAAAAATAGAATTGTTGCAGGAATCCCATCCACTTATAATACCTAGACTATTATAAATTTGTTTGGTTTTGTAAATGTTGCAAATACTTGTGATCGATATGGAAAACTATCTCCTTACCCATGAGATAGTGCTCCCACTTCTTCACCACTAAAACTAAGGCATAAATATCCTTGTCATAAGTACTATAGTTTATCACAACCCCTTTGAACATTTATAAATGGTAAAAAATTATCTTACCTCCTTGTAGTAAGACTGCTCCCATGGAATAATCATTTACATACATTTCCATCTCAAATGTTTGTTATAAATTATTGGTAAGTGTTAGAACTAGTGCATTATTATCTTATGTTTAAGATATTCAAAATGAAATTATCATTTTGTACCCCATTGAAACTTCTTTCAACTTCCATAATGAAATGTAAAGGAGTAGCCACATATGAAAAAGCCTTCACAAACTTGTAGAGGTATTGAGTGGCACCAACGAAGCTTCTAGTTGCCACAATAGTGGTGGGATTTGGCCATTTCAATATTGCCTAAACCTCAGAGGGAAAAATCCTTATATATCTATTGTGTACAATGTTTCCAAGGTGTACCAAATATGTCTTTGCTACTAAAATTTCTTAGAGTTCAAGAATAATGCATTCTCCTTGATAATCTCAAGCACCCTTTTCAAAATGAACCACATGTTTTTCATAAGACCTACTAAAAACCAAGATTTCATCAAAATACATTATAACACAAGAATCAATAAGAGTCTTAAATACCTCATTAATTAGTTCATTAAGGTGGTTGGAGAGTTGCTAAATCCAAAAGGAAGAACCAACCACTTGAAGACCTTGCCTAGTCTTGAACATCATCTTCCAAATGTCATTTTATTTGATTCTAACTTGATGGTATCCAAATTTGAGGTTTAATATGGTGAAGTTATATTGCTAGAGTTGATCTAGTAAGTCATCAATATGAGCCACGTGTATTTATTTTTTATAGTTATCTTATTCAAACCCATATAATTCATGCACATTCACTAAGTTCCATCATTTTCAACACTATCACAAGGGAGAATTGCAAGAGGATCTGCTAGACCTTATCACCTTTGCTCCAAAAGTTTCTTTTGTTTGACCCTTAACTTCATTTGTCTCTATCATTCTGAAATGATACAACCTAATTTTGGGCAAAGGATACTCTGACAATAATTGTATTTCATGCTCTATAGCCCTCTTAGGGAGCATCCCTTTAGGCTCCAAGGATAACTTAAAAAAATCTTGATCAATTCACCTATTTCACACTAGTCATGATGAATATGTATCCCATGAAACCTCTTTATGTCTTCCCCTTCATGCTTTCCATTTCCTATAATCATCAAAAGATTTAACTTCCCACTAGCATTGATCAAGTGTTTAGGTCATGAAGTACTCACCATGCAACCTTTTGCTTTATTTATTAAAGAAGTGTAAGGGGATCCATTCAATACCAAAATATATTTATTGTCTTCTAAAATATATGGCATCTCTTATTTATAAATATAAACTTCCAAAGATAACCACACATACATCAAATGGGACAACATCTACCAAAATGTCATCTTTAAAACCAACACCTATGCAAAATTTAAATTACATTATTTCCTGACCATGATATACCCTTTCTTGATCCATCCAAGGGAATATGGATGAGCGTGGTCCATGGTTTTGTCACTCATTTCACTTACTAACTTCTAATAAATTAAATTTGATTGAGATCAAGTTTTAAACAATAAGTCTATCTTCTTATCCTTGATACATATCTTGATGTGAAACAAGTTTGTAAGCTCTTCTTCTTCCTTAGCTTTGGAGATATCCACTGTAACAAACACCTCCTTACACACTACACAAGATATATTGTCATTGAATTCAGATTCAACATTGTTTTCCTTCCCTTTGTTTATAAAAAGTGGTGTTTGTATCCTTTTTCTTCTTCTCTCTCCATGATGAGACTAATCCAGGGTGTAGTTTCCAACAATTTTCATCTACATGACCATCTTTATCATAGTGTGATCAATAAAAATTTCCTTTCCCATTACCTTAATCCTTTTGAACTATTGTATTGACACTTTTCTTGGATTTTCCATGAGTACAAGTGTCTTGATATGCCCAAAAAATCCTCCAATATACTTTGTCAACACCTCCTCCATGATATTTTTACACCGCCTTCTTCCAAAACACACTAGTGTACTCTTGTATAATTTTCCCTTGTATTTTATTGAAGGAAGAATCATTGTATAAATCTTTTCTCATCATAGAATATAGGGTATATTTTCTTCACCATCATCCTTTTAATTATTCCTACTTACAAATTGGAGGTACCTACTTGCATTCAAGGATAGTGCATAGATTTCATACCAAGTTAAAGCATGACCTACCAGTTTGACTCTAGAAAATGAGATTTGTTGATGACGTGTGAGGTGGTAGAAGCTAAAATAAAATTCTATTTGAGATATCCATTGATCCAATTTCTAAGTACTTATCTCTCCATCGTACTTGGTTGAATGTTAAATTTTTATTTAGTTGTAAGGAAACCCACATGCAAAGACTTTCTTTGCTTAAGCTCAACCTTATTTGGTTCACTTTATTCTTTGTGAATCTTTTCTATTCCTAAATTTTTAGTCAAGGCCATCATAAATATTTCAATCAAATCAATCATATCCACTAAGCTTGACATTCTCACCATATCATCTTCCAATTTCTTGAAATGGGCTTCATCTTCATCCTCTTCTCTTACCATAGCTCTCTTAGCTCTTTCCCACTCCCTTATGCCAATCTTAGTTTCATATTGAGTCAATTATCCATTTCCACTTGATATAGTGGATGGTATGCCATGTCCACAACTTTATTTTAAGATCTAACACTGCTTTGATACCACTAGATCCTTAAAGCATAGAGGTTATACCTCATGTGATCACCAACTACATATGTTCCTAATGTTAGTTAACTTAAAGAATCTTCAAAATACTATTTACCAAAAGGATTGAAATGGAAACTATAGTATGATCATGCTCATAAACTAGAAACAACATGGAATTCAAGAAAATAGATCACACATATAAAAAACAAATAAACACTAAGTTATGTTTGAAGAAGACCCAATTTAGGTGAAAAAATTAGCAAGAGTGTGCTTCAAGAGTTCCATGTTCACTATCTTAGGAATTGATTATAGTGGTTACAAATCCACAAAGGTTAAATGAGTCTCATTTTATAGTCCTTAAGCTCCTTGACCCTTGTTTTTTCCACTCTGCAACTAATCATAAAAGGTCAAACACTTGGGCCAACCCTTGGAAATTTGTGTTCCCAACAATTATAGTGTTCACACACCTCTTCATTGTGCCATAATGGAGAAATACATAATAAATAAATTGATTCAATGTGGAAAAATATTTAAATTTCCTTCTCTATCCATCATAGAACACATTCATTAATTTAAACAATATGAATTTCCTAGGGCATTTTCATGTCCATTGGTTCCTCTATGAATTTTATATTGTATCAATAATAAAATCCATAGTATTTTAACATTTACTATGAAAAATGGCACATTCATCTCCTATAAAAAGTAGCAAATTCATCATTTTCCCTTCGCACTCATTTTTTACATCAACTTACATGAAAATCCTTAGAGATGTTCTAGACCATCCCTAGTTTCATTCAATGCACTTTACCATTTGTTATGCATCAATAATCACCAATTTTTACCTCATAAACATCTTCTAGTCACTTGATAATTTGAAGACACTTAAAGTGATCATTTAGGATCCCAAGGGTCCAATATGATTTGACCTGATCTTTGGATCACCTATGCTATTTTTTACTCTTATGTCCTCCTATGCTCCATGTTTTAATTTATGTTTTCACAAGTTTCCTTTCTACTTTGTATGTTCCTAGTTTCCTATGCTTCTTATGCTCCATGATGATGATGTTATTTATATTCCATGTTCTTTATGCTTACTATGCTTACCTTTATTGTGATCCTAATGTTTTTATGCTTACATCTTACATTATATGTTTATGACATTTGCATGTTTTCATATGGTTAGCATGCTCATATCCTATGCTTGCATGCCTTACATGTTTTATGACCTCTATCATATTTACATCATATTATGGTTCCACATTCATGTTCATATATTTGTCTTTGATCCTTATCATTCTTAGATCCCATGCTTACATGATGAGAACCTTGTCATGCCCACATCTTTATGTTTTTGTTCCTTATTATTCTTATATGTTGTCACCCTTGTCATGAGCAAATCTTTATGCCTATGATCCTTATCATGCTTAGGTCCTATGCTTACATTTTATGACCCTCGTCATTCTCATATCTTTTTATCTATGTTATGACCTTTGTCATGCTCACATCTCTTACATCTTATTTATGCCTACATGTTCCTTATCTTCCCCTTAGGGCCATAATTATCCTATCATTTACCTATATTAGGGACAACCTTACTGCACATTCCTTGATACTTATCTCCTAATTATGTGCTTACATAATTATCATTTGATGACACATTTTACTATGTTACAAACTTTATCATACTTATTTTAGCCTCTACCTATATTGGGGTAACATTTTCACATGTACCTTCATGATTATCTCCTACTTATATGCTTACACACTTCTCTTTCGATATATCTCATTTGATGTGATAAGTTATATGATATTTTCTATAAACATTTATTACATGTTTGATGTGCTTTACATGAAGTTATCTATAGACCTTTATTACATGTTTGATGCATTTTACATGATAATTATCATCAACAATTGTTTCTTTCTTGTTGTACTTTATACAATGTTACCATCTTTCCCTTATCTCCAATTCCTTATGTCCTATCTAGGAAACCAATTGGAGGGGCATATATTATCAATGATAATCTTCATGATTTTGATTGTAGTGATGTAGTTATGCTAATTATGATCATTTTTGGTACTAGGTAGATCTTCATTACCATATCTAAATAGAGAACTTTTATCATGCTATCTATAGGGTCAAATCATATTCTATATCTAGACATAAACCTTTGACACCTCATCCACATGGTTAGAGTACTTTTACATTTCTACATAGTCAGAGATTTTATCACTTTCTATGATAGCACGCTTCTTCACACATGCTCAATAGTGATAGTATAAATTCAGTCATGCAAGCTATTAACTAAATGCCTGGTCTCTCATCAACATACTTCTATAGATTTAATTCAGAAACAAAGACATGAGACCAAGAGTTCTTCTTACAGTCTTAACATACAATATAAAAAATGACAAAAGTATTAATATGCAGAATTTTATTAACTATGAAATCCAAAAGACAAAGTCTTGAAATAGATTCTTAGATGTTCTATTCTATTGTCAAAACATGACATTACATATCTTATTGGCCTGCGGCCTCATTCTCTACCCGTCCTCCATTTCATTTCTACCATTGTCAATCTTCCTCTCCTCTCGAAAACAAAACTATTCTCCCTATCTCTCTGTCTTCTGCCCGACTCTCCTTGTCTCATTCTACATTTAGCCTTCTTCTTCTTTATACAACCTATGTTCTTCTAACAGCCCTATGCATTCAACATTTCTTCTTTATTATGTTTGGCCTCTTTGATCTGCAACATTTTTGGCCTACTTTTATCAACCTCCTTATATAATTGTTGGCCTTCCTTTTGATCGGCCTTTTATCCTGTTTCGACCTTCTCCAAACTGGCCTTTGTTCGAATCGACCTTTCTCTTCTCGCTTCTACAGCCGTCGGCCTCCAGTCCTCTTTTCCTCTCCCCCTTTCTTCGTATAATAGAACAATTGTTGTCTTTTTTTAATCTTCTAGCCCGACCATTCGTATTCTCAATCTCTTTCCAAGAGTTGATGAATTCCTTCATCGGTTATCTGCAATGACCATATCTCCAATCCTTCCCACTACCCTACTCATTCCATCTGGCGCGTGTACATAATAACTGATGATGGTTTAAAGCCCTTTCTAAATTTAGTTTCTGTCATTCTGGTGACAAGAGATTCCTTGCTGCTGGTGACAAGACCCTTTTACTATCTTAGGTTACTAGTGATAGGAAGTAATTGCAACGACAAGAAGCGACACCAACAAACATGCAAACCACCAAAACTCTACATAAATCCCAAAATTGAAACGAAATTCAAACCAAAAATTGAGATGAGCACAATGCCCCTGCATCAGACTCCCCAGGGGACAAAAAGAATGTGCTCCTGCACATGAAGTAATACTCAGCAACTTACTCTCTATTTATTTTATTTCTCTTTTTCCAACAATGCTCAGGTACATTCATCAAGCTCTTTTGATAGTCTTGCTCCAATCTCATTGTTCTAGACCTATCATATCTATGGCTGCACTGTAATCTTCTCACCCCCTCATCCTCGTTCCAACTAGTTAAAATCATTAAAGAAAAATGTAGGTTTTCCCTATCTTCAAACTCATACCCTTCATCGATTTGTTTGTCAAATTCATCTAATTCACCTTTCCCTAATGGCTCAATTTGTGTCTTCCCATACAAATCACAATTCTCCATATCCTCAGAAAAATAAATCTCATCATTTGTCCTTCCTAAATTCCCACTATTCAGCCTACCAACAGAATGTAAAACCATATCTCCACAATAATCTAAAAAAATTACCTTTCTCTGTAGCTCTGCTGCAACTTCATTATCAGAGGCTGCCACCATTCTTTTTGCATTCTCCTCTCCTCCATTCAGCTTCACGTTTTCCTCATTATTCTACTCCATTATCTTTATTGCACTCTCACAAAAATCCACCCTAGCTTTGATCCATTTTCCATCTGCCGGATCTTCATAAATTCCTCCACCTTCAATCTTTATTGCTGCAACTGCTGCAAACTCATTCGTGCCTTCTTCAATTTCTGCTGCTTTTTCTTCATTCTCCATGCCTCCATTACCCCAGGCTTCTGTTGTCCCTTCTTTCTTTCCAATATTCCTACTCCACTCATCTTTATTTATTTTATGTCTTCCAACCTGCCTCTTTTTGCTTTCACTTTTCTTCTTATATCTTGCCCTTCTTATGGCCCTTTCATCCACAAGTCTCCACAACTCCAATTCATAATCTAAGATCTTCTTGTCACTATTCCATTCCCCATTCTTATCATTTTCTATTTCAACAATATCATTCTAATCAACATGTTTACCTTTTTCCTTGTATGTATTCTCTTCTAACTTTTTCCAATTTGTTGCCTCTTCCTTCAAATCTGCATTTTTACTTTCCTCTTCTTTTCTAGACCCCTTGTCAATCACAAGATTTCCACCTTTCCAAGTACTTTCATTCCTCACTTCCTTAACCTTTGGGATGGTTGTAATCTCACTCTTTACTTCTTCACGGTTATCATTCTTCCATGCTTCTGCTATTACCCTGTTTGGCTTTGCATCACTCTTAACCCACTTGAGCTTTCCCATTCACTTTTGTTTATTTCCTTGTTTCTTACTATATTTTCTTCTCCTCATGCCTTTCTCATCTACAATATTCCATAACTCCATGCCATCTTTACTATTCATTTCTATACTCTTATCTTCAACCACTTTATCTATACATGTAAAAGCTTCACTATTTAATTCAACTGAAGCAATTTGCTTACCCTTTCCCTAACATGTGTCCTCCTCAAGATTCTTCCAATCTACACTTGTAGCCATTTCAGCCTCATTCTTTCCTCTTGCTTCCACTTCTAAAGGCATGTCCTCTTCATGAAGTGCCTTCCCTTCTTCCCATTTCTTGAACTTTGCTTCATCATATTTTACAACTTCACTTTTCTTTTTTGTTGTACCAATTCCATTTGCTGCTGTCCTAGCTTTCACCATCCATACTTTATTTCTTGTAGCTCTAGGCTACTGTCTTTTTATGGCTGCACCTAATACCTCTTCTTTGTGCTTCCCTTTTGGCTAACTTGTTCTCTCTTCTTGTTTCCTCTTGTTTTCAATCATGCCCTTCATGCTTGGCATTTGTTTTCTTTACAAACCACATCATAACCATTTTCTAATTTACTTGTCCTTTCTCTTGTCCACACAAAGGACTTATTCTTGACCTTCATTATACCTATCCACACATACTTAAACACAAAATTAGTAAATAAAACAAAGGACCAACATATCCTTATAAGTGCCTCCTCCATGGACACTTTTCAATCTTCCTTACTTTCCTTCTCAAGTGCTACTTGTTGCACTTCTTTTTTTCTCCTTTCTTTCAAGTCCTCCACTATGAGAACTTCTCTGACTTCTTCTGGTTCATGTTGCTCAATAGGCAACTCTCTGCTGTCCCAAAATCTCTGGGATCCTCTCATACTCTTACCTCTTTTCAAAGCATTCACCTTTTTCCTTTTCCTTCTCTCCATGATCATCTTCACATGCCACTTTACTTTCTTTTCCATTGGCCATACCCAAAAATACTCCTGGCTTTCTTCTTCCAACCTTTCCTACCTTGCAATCAGGTATTGTGCCAAATCTTTTCTCAATTCTGCCAGCTCTCTTTTAAAATCTGCATTTTGCTTCTTCATGTTTTCTTTCCTCTTGTCTTGTTTCGTGAGACTCTCTTTCCCAGTATGCTTCTTCACCTTCCAATCTTCCACTCTCATCTTTGTGATACCTCAATCTGGGTTCTCCACAACTTATCAATCTATCACAAAATGACAATACTCACCTTCTCCTTCTTCTGTTACCACAGTCCTAGCTAAGTTGCCTCACTTCGGTGATCTACTTAGTGCTCAGAACCAACCTGTGCTCTGATACCAATCTAATAGTATGCTTCTTCACACATGCTCAACAGTGACAGTATAAATTCAAACATGCAAGCTATTAACTAAATGCCTGGTCTCTCATCAACAAACTTCTACATATTTAATTCAGAAACAAAGACAAGAGCTCAAGAGTTCTTCTTACAGTCTTAACATACAATACCAAAAATGATAGAAGTATTAATATGCAGATTTTTATTAACTATGAAATCCAAAAGACAAAGTCTTGAAACAGATTCTTCCATGTTCTATTCTACTGTCAAAACATGACATTACATATCTTATTGGCCTGCGGCCTCATTCTCTACTCGTCCTCCATTTTGTTTCTACCATTGTCGGTCTTCCTCTCCTCTCAAAAATAAAACTATTCTCCCTATCTCTATGTCTTCTACCTGACTCTCCTTGTCTCATTCTACGTTTGTCCTTCTTTATACAGCCTCTGTTCTTCTAACAACCCTCTGTATTCAACATTTCTTATTTATTATGTTTGGCCTCTTTGATCTGTAATGTTTTTGGCCTACTTTTATCGACCTCCTTCTTATATAACCATTGGCCTTCCTTTTGATCAGCCTTTTCTCCTGTTTCGGCCTCCTCCAGATTGGCTTATGTTCGAATCGACCTTTGTCTTCTTGCTTTTGCAGCCGTTGGCCTCCAGTCCTCTTTTCCTCTCCCCCTCTCTTCTTATAATGGAACAATTGTTGTCTTTTTTTCTTCCAACTTGACCATTCGTATTCTCAGTCTCTTTCCAAGAGTTGATGATTTCCTTCGTCAATTATCTGCAATGACCATATCTCCAATCCTTCCCACTACCCCATGCATTCCATCTGGCGAGTGTACAGAATAATTGATGACAGTTTAAAGCCCTTTTTAAAGTTAGTTTCTGTCATTCTGGCGATAGGAGATTCCTTATTGCTGGTGACAGGACCCTTTTACTATCTTAGGTTTCTAGTGATAGGAAGTAATTGCAGTGACATGAAGCAACACCAACAAACACACAAACCACCAAAACTCTATAGAAATCCCAAAACTGAAACAAAATTCAAACAAAAAATTGAGATGACCACAATGCCCCTACATCATTCTATAATAGGTGGAATCTATCATCTTTATCCTTTTACTTTTACCACTTTCAAAGATAATTCATTTTCAAGCAAGTTGGAAATAATATTTATCTTAAAATGTGTAACGAATTCTATCCATTGTATATTTTTCTTTGTTTTGCAAGTTTTGATGGAGCACTCATTGTAAGAAGAGTTGAAGAATGATTTGTTACTTAAAAATAGATTAGTATTCTTTTGAGTGTCTAAAAAATATTTAATTTCTATGTTGACTACTTGTTTTACTTTAACATCCATCTACCCAATAGTTCATATGCACATTAGAGTAGGGAAAAATATAATGGTGAAAATTGTATACCATGCCTATTTCCATTATATTTTGGGCCCTATTTGGTTAGAGTGACTTAAATTTAATAATAAGTGTACAAGTGACTTATTTTTGTGTGAATTTGGCTCATAGTGTTTTCATATCCTAATCCCATTATCACTTATCTCTAGAGATTCGACATTGATCCCTAGATCCTACCTTTGTCACCCACGATTAGATCTATAGGTATGAACTTGAGTTGGGTCACTTCCACCATCACAGGTCTGAACCTTGAATTTGTAAAATTCAAAATCTCAAATTCTCATCTTGTTAACCATTTCACTAATGGTAGTGAACTGACCTAGCACACATTTTTTTGATTTGTGGGTTTGGTTGTTTTATTGAAAACATCAAGGACTATCATCTAGGAGTTATCAAGGAGTTTGCTAGGGTTTTATTGATGGAACATTTATGAGAACATTCTAGTAGCATTTATTAGAGAATTGCCAAAATATGTCATCCTAGTTCCGTTGATTGATTGCTTCTTATTTTTGAACCTTTCACTTATAGTTGTAAAGTTGGTTCTCTATAGTTCTAACTAAGGAGAACTTGACCCTTACAATTTGACACATTTCTAAAAGGTGTTTGTAAACACTATATGTCCCTACAAATCCAAAGACAATAGTTCAAGGGGAATATGTCCCATTCCACAAAACATAGTCAAGTTAGATCCATGATTTATAGGTTCACTTCCAAGCATTAGTATAAATTTTGCTCATAGAAGTGACCTCAAAAGTTTCACATTTAAATTTACAAATCAACATATTTAATGTAAAATTTCAAAGTTTTGGTGAATAATTTTTTGACATTTAAATAGAGGCATCTACATCGAAATCATAGATAAATGCCTATACAATCAATTTATTTAATTTCTACATTTATTTAAAGTATTTAACTATTGTGAATTTCAATGATCAATTTGATCTCTTTTATCTATGTTAATTTGTACTTAATTGAATACATTTAATTACTTAGCTTAAATAACTCATATAAAGTATCTATTTTCTTTACACACTTTAATATTGAACATTTAAGCACATTTAAGCCACTAATGGATATTATTTTTTTAAAATTTAAAATTAATATAAAATTAAATTATAATAATCACACAATTTTTAATTATTAAATATAGTGTTTGTTATTAGTCATTTTTAATCAATACAAAATTTATATTAGTTGATAGTTTATAGATGTTAAATATTTTAGTATATTTTTTTTAAAAGTTTTTTTAAGATAATTATGTAATTTAAAATAAAATTATTTAGACCATTAAAATGGCTTATTTATGGAGCTCTTCTCTCACTTCTTTATAATTGTAATGGTGATATTTGTATATTCATGTCAATTCCTATTTAGTTTAGGGCTCATTTTGAGAGAGTGTCTTAATATAATTACATATTGACAAATGATGCAATCTTATGCAAAGTTGAGCTCATTCTCTAATCCTTTACCTATCCCCACCACCATGTATTTCTATACATTCAACTACATCTTATTTGCATCTTGATATTTAACATTTATTATACTTATTATTGCCCTCCATCCCCATATATTCATTCTTTGTATTAATAGAAAAATTCTATTGTTCAAGGTCAATCTCATGGCATGAGATGGATCCCACAATGCACAAAATTGACCCCTAAAATTTAAAAGTTTAAATTTAAATTTTATCACCTCTTACCCATTGCATTCTCACCATAAGTGGACTTGTTACACATTTTGCATGATTTATTACTATGTAGTAGTATTTAAAGACATTCATTTGAGAATTAAAACATTATCTAAACACATGGAGCATTCATTGAACAATTATTTGCATTCAGTATTAACACTTCAATTGGAGCACTAAAAAGAAATCAAAATTTTGCATCAAAATTATCATCTAGATCATTTGCATGCTTGTCTATTGTTTATCAATTTTTATTATGACTATAAAGTCATCCAATCAAGGGGGTTGACTTAGGGGAACTTGACCCTTGTGATCCAGTGATCTCCCCAAGGTATTTTTGAACACCACCAGGCAAAAGTGTGCTAGGTTAGGATAGCATGTTAGAAGTCAAATCTGCATGACGTGGAACTGATCTACAACCATAAAATCAATTTGCATATAATCCAAGGACAATCTTCTCTCTAAAATCATTCATTTTCCAACAACAAGGTGAATCAATTTTACAAGTCATCACCTTCCCCATTCCTACTTCAATTCAAGAGCTAAGTACACCTTTCCTTCATATTTAATTTCCTTAAATAGCTTTTATTATTCTATATTTTACTCTAAATCTAATTATCTTGTGTTTATTGATTGCATTAATTGCCGAGAGGCATTCTACAATCACAGCAGGGGTGGAGTTGAAGAGCTGAAAGATTCCAAGATTCCTTATAATTTTATAAGATTCCAATCTAAAAACAAAAAAAATAAGATTTATATGCATGAGATTATTAAGATAGAGGATCATAATGAAACACCACAATATATACACCACTAAACCTCACTCTCAAAGCTACTTTTGTTATTTTAAACCAAAATGCACTTGAAAAATAAAAAGCAAAAAGTAAAAAACAAATTTGAAACGCTTTAAAAATAAAAAAACAAAAAGTAAAAAACAAATTAGAAGATATCTCTCGACGTATTGTAGATATATTTTTTTAAATACAAATATACTAGTTAATTACGCCCAAAGGCGTTCTACAATATCACAACAGGGGTGGAGTTGAAGAGCTGAAAGATTCTGTGTAATTTTATAAGATTCTAATTACGCAGAGAGGCGTTCTACACTCATAGCAAGGGCTAAAAGATTTAGATTCCCGTAAACAATTAAGATTCAGATTCCATGTAAACAAAATTCATAAAATGTGTAAATAAATAAATTCGTGGAAGCCAAATGGATAGAAAAATAGAAAAACTTGGGCAGTTATGGAGTGAAATCTTTATCAAGTTAAACAAAAAATAAATAAATTCGTGGAAGCCAAATGGATAGAAACATAGAAAAACTTGATCAGTTATGGAATGAAATCTTTATTACATTTGAAGCATATTCTCTTTAAATTAATCATGTGAGCATATCAAATATTATCACTGCAAGTAATTTATAAATGCCAACAAATTGCAAGATATCTCTCGACGTACTGTAGATATATTTTTTTAAATATAAAACTAAACCTCACTCTATTTTACTATTTTAAACCAAAATGCAATTATTCTAGTGGGATTAATTTATAAATGCCAAGAATAAGAAATATATTTAATGGAAATGAAACGCTTGCATTCAATAATTTATAAACTAGCATATTTATATTTTTAAAAATATATCTAAAATACCCTAGAGATATCAAATATAAAATTTACCCATCACTTTTTACTTTATCTTTTATAATAAAAAACAAGACAATTTATAAAAATTTAATTTTTTGAATTTTATTTACAAGTTTAGGGCCTTTCAACCCCTTCCTAAGACTGTAGACCCCTCTGACATAAAAATAAAAAAATAAAAAGTAAAAAACAAAAAACAAATTGAAAATCTAAATAGTAGATATATATTTTTAAATATAAATATACTAATTAACCTAAGTAGCCCTTAAAAAAAATCATTTGCAATAATAAATCATTCAAATAATCTAAAATATTGATTCAAAAATTTTGTAGACATGATCACTCAAATAATCCCAAATATAAACTAATAAACACAGATAGACAACTCAAAGTGGTCCCAAATATAAACTCGTAACTTTTATACAATTATTTAATGAAACCTTTTCTTTTGTAACATTATAAACTGTAAAAGCTTCACATCTTTAATTATTAATATATAAAAAACAACTCTATTAACCCAAAAATAAATTAATAATAACAATAAAAAATCACACAACCATTTACTGGTTTGTCAGAGCAGATAATTTCTTATGCCATGGAAAATTGCAAGCTTGTTTTAAAGAAAAAAGAACATCTCTTATTCAAGATTTAGTTCAACTACAGAATCCAATTCTCTCTGTATATAATTAAAATTTTTATCTGTTCCATCCATATACAGTAGGATTGACATCTACATGAGAGAATCTATTATTTGTTGCATCCATGAACATCAAAGTATAACCGTAACCGACCAAGATTAATGGGTATACGACAATCTTTTTGTAAACTGCTGTAGACAAGACTGTTACTAGGAATATGAACGATCAACCTTCAAATTGGGTCCCACTGGCCAGACAGACAATCAAAAGTTTAGCTCAATAGCACTTCTATCTTTTTATCTTCCTACTCTTCTTTCTTTCAAATGAGGAATCAAATTCAGTGGACTCTGCTTCAAAAGTTGGCTGACAACAGCATAAAGGAAGCTTGGAAGAATCCAAATTGATTTAACATACAATCCAAATTCTGTTATGCGCTGTTGATAATCTAAAAGGGCTCAAATTGTAGGAAGTGACTTACAATCAAGGCAGTTTGATCTGGATCATTCAAAACCCAGAGATTTAGAGGCCAGAGATGGGTGCTACATGCTTATAGGCAAGGTTCTCTAATTTGATCAGCGGTACCCAATTATCAGGACCATGTTGAGTAGCTAGAATCTATGATGGGAGAGACTATTGCATGGATCGTAATTGGGTCTGTTAGTGCAGTGCTCCTGCTGGGACTTGTGCTTGTTGGGTGCTCTTACATTACATGCAGGCCTAGCAGAGCAGTCTCTGATAGCGACAAATCATCCACTTCTTTTAACAAGGGCCACCAAGAGCTAAATAGGAGTGAACAACTGATGCATTTTGAAGGAGGTGAAGGGCTCACTGTTGATGATATTCTGAATGCAAGTGGAGAAGTGTTGGGGAAATCTAGCTATGGGACTGTGTATAAGGCCAGGCTGCAAAGAAATGGAGGGATGATTGCACTCAGGCTTTTCAGGGATGGGTGTATAAGGAGGTCAGAGGAGTTTGTCTCTGCCATTCAGGAATTGGGTTCCATTAGACATAGTCATCTACTTGGTATGCAGGCTTTTTATGCAGGTCCAAGTGGGGAGAAGCTGGTTATCTATGATTATATTGCCAGAGGAAACCTGGCACACCACCTACACAGTGAGTGGTGTCTTTTAGCCTAAATTTCAGTTGTGTATTTCCTAAATTCAAATTAGAAAAGAGTTGCTACTTGGATTGCCTGCAAACTGCAGCATAACCATTACCATATATTTCCTAAAGATTTTAAATATAAAGTAAAAGTTTAGGACAGAAAAGTGATGCACCAGTGCATATCCATTACTGCTGTGAAATGTTGATACAACACATCTGTTTGCTTGAGACTGTTGAGCTTTTTGGTTGATTTCTCCTGCAATTAGGTGTGATCCTTGAATCACCTGAATTCCCTGGCTTTTGGCAACAGGTGAGCACCCTCTGCTGGAGGATTCCTCTGCAGAAGTGTTTTGGACATGGGTGTTCTATAATCCTGAATTAGCAATTGAGCCCTGAGCAACACTAGCTCAAAATCATTAGCTTGCATTTTATAAGACAGGGAAACCTGAACTCAGGTTATGAATATAGATACATTGCTCTTCTAAATTTCAGGATGCCCAAATGAAAAATCCAGATGCTTTTGATGCATAGGAATTTTCTTCTGAAGAGGAGGTAAAAAAGTATTATTAATGCCCTTATTTAGGAAATGCAATAGGTCCACCCGAACTCCTGTTCTCTTTCCTGAATTGCAGATGCAGGCAAATAGGCTCTCGTATGGGGAACACAAAACTGAAAAAAGTACATAGTTATAAATCCATTTTAACAAGATACATGCACCTAGTGTGTAAAATGCTCATAAAGAATAAAAAACTATTTGGTGATCTCTTAGTTTTGCCTGCCTGACTGTTATAATATCTGTTTCTTCTATCTCCTATGGTGAGATATAGGTCAATTGTGGTTCTCTAAGGGTTATGAATTTAATAGATCTATTGTCTATAGATGATTTACCTGTTTAGGACATACAAGGGGATCCCATATGCTAAGCAAATCTGTTAACTAGGCCATTTGTATGGATATATAATTTTGTACCCTTTTAGGTTTCAACCTCACAACAAAGCTGAGGAATAAAAATTGGGGATAGACATATCCATATATACCATTGCATTTGCGTTGATCATGGTATGGATGTATACCAGTTTCTACATGACAAAAATGATAAAGAACTGGCCTTATTTCATTGCAAAAATGAAGATGTTCTAATTTTGTGAAATCCATTTGCAAGACATATCTGTAAGGCTGTAGGTATAACATTCAGAACAAACGGTGCATGTGATCTAATAATGAAGGATTTATTCTTTTACACAAAAAACATCTAGCATGCTTTGGTCTTATGATATGCTGCATACTTGCATCAAAATCTGATCTCGCTTATTTTTATTTGTTGTTGTAGATCGAAACAGAGCAGCACTTGGATGGGCTAAGCTGCATAGAATTGCATTAGGGGCTGCCAGGGGTCTAGCATATCTTCACACTGGCCTGCAAACACCCATCATACATGGCAATCTCAAATCCAAGAACATACTAATAGATGAAAATTATGAAGCCTATCTTTCTGACTTTGGGCTTCATGAGCTTATGAACCAAAGTTCAAAGGTTGCAATGCTAGAAGCTTCTGCTTCTCAAGGTTACTTAGCACCTGAACTCCTGAAGCTGAAGAAGACAAACACAAAATCAGATACATACAGTTTCGGTATCATTTTACTTGAAATTCTCATAGGGAGAAGACCAGATGAAAGGGATTCAGCCAATCAAATTGTCGATCTACCGATGGTTGTGAAGAATTTTGTGCTGGAAGAGAGGATTTCAGAGCTTTTTAGCCCAGCAATTCTTGGGGGAGGAGCAAGAAGCCCAACAGAGGAAGGGCTGCTTCGAGTTTTGCAACTTGCAATGGGATGTTGCGCACCTTCTCCCTCTGTTAGACCTGACATGAGAGAGGTCGTAAGGCAACTTGAGAAGATCTGTCCTGCACCTCTGTCCCCAACATATGGCTTTTCTCCACAATATACTTCTGATGACAGAAGTAGCAGGGAGTTTGTCCTCTAAGAAGGGGAAAGAAAAGTGCATTGGTTCATCCCTGCTTCACATTTCCCTCAAGAATATATTAAAATCCACCATCCATCAGATATCAGAGTAATTAGAATGGTATTTCATAATTCATTTATCAGAATAATTAGAATGGTACATGATCAATGAGCCTTGCTTTTGGACAAATTTTCTTAAAGGCTTTTTGATAATTAAGAGTATGTTACTGAGAAGCACATGATGTTTTTGTATGAATTCCACATCAACAAGAGTTTATAGGCTCATCTGGTTCTTCATCATACTGAAAATTCTATCCATAGTCAAAGATAGAATACTACCCTTTTAGGATTGTTTTTAATTTTTGATACACTGCAATAGTTATCTCTAAGTATAAGGATTCTGTGCTATTGACACTCGTTGTAGAAATCTAGGATAGGATGATTATTTAGACAAGAAAATTTTTGTTGTCAATTCTGTTCATTGCCCTCAAAATGAATAGATCTGTTTTATATAGTTTAGAAGAATTATTTGGAAAATAAAGAAAAGGAACTTGTTCCCGTCTTTATGAGTTGTCTTTGGATATTGAAATTTTTAAACCTATTGATTGACTTAGTTTTAACAGTTACACTAAAAATATAACTGGTTTCTTTATATTGTATCTAAATGTTATTCTGTTTAAAGGACTGGGTTGCTTACAATTTTCTTGCTATATGTAAATTTGTTCATTTTTTTATCAGCATTTGATACCTTGAGTGGAAAGGATAGGAAGTTTTAGGCGCACCATTAATATTAGACATAATGTAATTAATATATGAATAAGGATTTTGAAGGAGTTTAAGTGACATCTTTGGTGTGTGAGACTTTCTTTGTGTATGTCTTCAAGAAAAATAGGACACTCCAAATAAAGGAGGGGAGGGACTTAAGCTATGAAGGAGATTAGGGGACTTATTTGTTTGATTGAGAAGAGAAGGGAGAGGACTCCCTCACTCAACCAACCCAATGGAAGACGACAAAGGACTCCTCCACTTGACCAACTCTATAGGAGATAATAGAGGAATCCCTTGCTTGACCAATGGGAGAGAGGAGAGGACTCCTCCATTTGGCCAACCTGATTAGAGAGAACAAATGACTACTCTGCTTGACTAACCCAAATGGGAGGGGAGACTACTCCCTCTACCAACCAACACAAGTTGGGCAAGAGAAAGGATAGATTATTTTCTATTTACATTAATTTAAATTTGGTATTTTTTAAAAGAAAATGACTAAATTAATAGTAAACTCTAGCTTGCCAATAACCCTAAAGGGTTGAATAGAACAATAACTTACATAAAATTAAATAGAGGAATAAATCAAGGGTCTAAGCTTGGAAGATGGTATGCTAGATATATTATATTATTAGGAAGTTCATATGCACTATTGCTTTAAAACAATAGCAACATAAGATCCTTTATAATCTATACACTTAATGCTATTATTTTAGGAGTATGTTATTATACGTATCTAAAAATGCACGAGTCCATGGTTGATGCCTTCAAAAGTTTTAATGGAACCAAAAACAACAATCACTTCGGATTTCCAAGGCAAATCCCATTAATTAAACTTTAAAATTGATAGGGCAAACACATAAATTAGATTACACCATTATTGTAGTTACTACAAATATTATGCTATATGATATTGATTTCTCATGAATGATGAATACAATAAATTACATTGACTTATAAAACCATTTCTCATTAATTTAGAGAAAGACGCTTTATTTATTACAAACTATATAATAACAAAGTTTATTTATCAAATAAGCTATATACTATATTATGATGTAATATAAAATTTTAACATTTCCCTCTTTATTACATCAATTTGAATAAATGAAGGAAATTTACACTAGGTTTGAACACAACAACCCTATATGGAAATATGATGAAGTGATTCCACCAAAACTCCTAACTCACCCAAACTAGTCGTATTAGTGGATGTCCTGACTATCAAATAATGCATGTGAATTGCTATAGTGCTTACCCACAAATATACCATGAGATCCCATGTGCAACACAAGAAAATAAATCTCAATCTTCATGCACAATGAGACAACTCTCCTCTAAGAGTCCGCCTTCCTCTCAGAGTGACAAATCCCTCCTCTCATGCCTACATAATGAGAGAACAACTCTTCTCTAAGAGTCTACCCTCCTCTAAGAGTGTCAAAATCCCTCCTCCAATGCCAAAAGAGAACAAATTTCTCTTCTATTGTGCAACTAGGGACTTGACAATGTAAATGTTGATAGGGTCATGCACTAATGACCTCTTCCAGTTATTAAGGATGAACACACTATTCACAAATACTACCAACAATTACACAAATGAGAAATTGGTGTCTCTCATGTAGTTCACAATCTCTGAATAAAAAGGTAGCTCAAAATGGGAAAATCCACTAAACTTCGTTTTCCTCTAGCCTCTTTTAAAACTCCATTAAATCTTAATCGTTAAATATAACATTAATGCCACGAATAATCAAAACTATATTATTATAATACATTCTCAATAAGAAAATTACAATTTTTTTAAAAGCAAAGAATACACCCATTACAATTTAAACCTTATATCTCCAAAACATTTACCAAAAATCACATAAAAATTCTCTACTTATTTACACCTACATCTTTGTCCCAAAAAAAAAAAAAAAATCAATTGTCTAATATAAAATGAGGTTAGTTTGAATCCTATCTTTTATATATATATATATATATATATATATATATATATATATATATATATATATATATATATATATATATAACTTTAAATAATAATAATAAGTCTACTTTTCAAACTCCGATAATCCAGCACCCACATAATCCCATGGGAATTCTATGGGATAAAAGGATAATGCTTTGCTTCATCTACTGATTCACTAAACCTTGTAATTTAGTACTTCTCTTAGTTTTGTTGGCTCGGAAATAAATACCTTCCACTGCAGATTGCCTGTGGCTCAGCAAAAATACATCTCACACCATATACCAGCCTTTTGCCAGGGACTTGCTGGGCAAGGCAGGTTGCTTCTCCACCAATGAAAAATGAACAGATACAGCAATTAGATGTCCCCCCTTATATATCAATCTTCATGCAAATTACTAAGTAAACGTGACATTCATATGCAGCAGTTCACAACAGATTTTACAACATTTTTTTGCATACAGATGTCAAGAAAATCAAATACATAACACACTTCCAGCCATGTCATAATACATAGACGCCAGCACCTTTTTATATAGGTCAACATTTTTTTCAGCTTTGATGACATGTTAAAATTGATAAACCAAACACATAAAAATCAGATTATACAATTATTGCACTTAATATAAACAAAATATTATATGATATTAATTTTTATGGAATAATGAATATAATGAATACTTTACAATTATCACTACATCCAAGAATTATGTAAGGAGTAAACAAAAATAAAAAAAATAAAAAAATAGCAAATAAATAAAATAAAATCAAACAAAATTCAATGCATGGTGGAGTGGATCATAATGAAATGCCACAATAAATACACCACTAAACCTACCACCCCTCTCAAAGATGCTTTTGCTATGAAAATTGATATATTTTTTTAAAATATAAATATACTAGGAAAATTGATATATATTTTTAAATATAAATATACTAGTTAATTTAATCTTGTGGACAAGAAAATCCATCCCTATTTTTCCTATGGGTTAAGAGGAAATTGTTAGGGAAATATATTTAATTAAATTTGGTTATTTAGATTCAAATTAATTATTATTTTTCAAAATTGGTGAGATTGGCCAAATAAATATTAAAATATTATTTAATTGTTAAAATAGGACATGTGAATTCATAAAGGGAGCATTTTGTAACTCCAAGAATCTTCTTTTATGACATAGTTTATGGCAACTATTAAATGAGGAGTTACAATTGATAATTTTGGCAAACAAAGGGAATTAATAAGTTGTAAAGAGTTACAAGAAGTTAATTTAGGAAGAGAATCTATATTATAATATATTTTATAATAGTTGTAAGTGGGTGTAAGGGGAGCACCTTTATTGTTAAAAATAGTCAAAAATAGTCAAAAATCAAGTGGAGTTTATGGCAACTCATTCATTTGATTTCAATGGAGAGAGAATATTTAATATTTTTAATATTTGTGGGCATACTGGTGTTGAGATTTATGCCTCAACTTCTATATAAGTTAAGCAATTTTCCTAGTCTTCATCTTTAGCAAATTTATCAAACAAATCCCCAATATGTAATCTAAGGATGAAACCCCTTGGATTTGAAGATCAAATGATGTAACCCCTTTGTTTCTTAAGACAATTTCATCTAGAAATTGCATTTGTGTTGATAGGAACAAAGTTGTGGAGATTTTAGCAGTTTTTGCCAAAAAAAAATAACTAGTTTGTAGATTCAATTAATGATTTCTGATGTATAACAATTTTTTTCTATTCATTCCATCATAATAAAGAAGCTCGTGCAATTTTAGTTTCATGTGTGCAAGTTTATTCAATAGCTTGTAGTTGTGTTAATGTATGATTTCAGCTTACCTTCAAGGGATCTTGGTGATTAAAAAATGAAAAAAATATGTTATAGATTTTGTTTGATTACAAAATTAGATTTTAGAAAAATCAAGTGTTTGTGTGCTAGTAGTGCATAACACATTTTATAATTAGACATTAAAAATTATGAGTATTTCAATTTGAGAATATTTTAATATTATTTTGGTTGGGGACATTACATGACCGACTCTCATACTAGAAACTATTCCCACATTTTATTCATTACAAATTAATACAAATTATATAATAACAAAATTTATTTATCAACTAACCTATATATTATATTACATGATGTAATATAAAATCCCAACATAAACTTCTTAAATGTTGGTGTATGTATGCATTTAGTGTGTATTTCTCAAGCATCCACTGTACTATATGCTAAGCTTAAATAAAGAAATAGATAGATTGGGTTTTATTTAATATTATATTTATTATTATTGGTAAATGATGATACACTTTCCTATATGGATAGTGAGTTTTTCATTCTCCTCCTCATTTTCCTATAAATGCAACCCTTTTTTCTTGTATTTGCATATGATGGATATACCTTACATGAGATGTAAATATCAATGTACATTATATGTGCATAGATTATACTTGATGAAACATAGATCACACTTGACATTTGTTGCTTACACTTGATGAATGGAATAACCATTGAGTTGTTGGGTAAATGCACAAAGATGAGTCCACTTAAGGTGGAAGTTTTGGACTTAGAAAAAACTCGAAATCGGGAAAACCAAAACGGGATCCCACTTCTTATGAAACGGAATCCCGTTTTGCTTCAGGATCCCAAGCTAAAAGTGGGATCCCGTTTTGATACAAGATCTCGTTTTGTAGAAACGAGATCCCGTTTCATAAAAGATTAAAATATTAACCTTTTATGAAATGGGATCCCATTTCAAAACGAGATCACGTTTCTACAACGGGATCTCGTTTCATAAAATTTAAATTTCTAACCCAATTTTTGCTATGGGTTTTGTGTCGAAAAAAAGGCTTGGGAACCCAACCCTTGGCTTTGGACCTGGTTTGACCTGCAAGTTGAAGGTCCTATCAATGTCACAACAAAATAGTGACTTTGGGCATGTCTGAAACCTTTTTTGCAGATTTTTTTGACGAAATTAAAACCCATTAGAGATGAGACAATGTAGATTCCAAATATGTAATTTTTTTACAATTGGATTATTTTTTCTATTTTTCAATTAATTTCTATAAACTTGAATTATCAGGGTTTTTTAGTATTTTAATAACTTTTTATTAAAATATTTTTTTGTAAAAAAAATTGTACGAAAACGTACTTCAGACAATTCTTCTCAATTGAAAAAAAAATTCAAAAAATGATAAGCTTAGGTCATCTTATGCATGATGTACACAACGATTTTTCACCAAAAATGGCCAATAATTTTTTTTAAAAAAAAAAATTCAACAAAAAATTACTAAGAAATATGGAAAACGTGCTTCAGTGAGTTACAATTTTTTTTCCAAAAAGGATTTAGAAAAATATGATTATTTAGGTCAAAATATGGATGACGTACATGTGCATGGTATAGTAAAAAAAATTTTTAAACAGTGGTTTTTAGAAACACCTATTAAAAATCAATTTGTATCATCTGGGTATTAAAAACAATTACATATTTGGAAACTAGATTTTGAGTACTACATTTCATATTTACTAATTTTTTTAAAGATTCCACCTTTAAGTGCTTCAAACTTTTAAGTCAAATGTGACAAATTCTGAAAATCGGGGAAAACATTTCCACTTTTTGGCCAAAAAGTGGACTCAACTTCTTGCACACACCCTATTTTCTCACATTTCATTATTATCTTGAACAACTTATTATTTGAATTAGTTCTTTGTGTAGACATAAAAAATTAACCATCATTAGATCCCTAATTATTCCCCTAACCTAAAGATTTAATTAATTTTACTTAATTAATTAATCTTTTACTTTTTCCATATTTAAACTAATTTATTATTTACCTATAACTTCTCGTTAATAATAAATTAAATTTAACTAATTTAACTTATTATTAACTTAAACCTAAAAACCTAACCCAAAAACCGTTAATATACCCAGGGCTTAAATTTGACAGTCGACCTTGCTTGTCAAGCAATTTTTTTATGACAGTTATCTATTCAATAGTGCGCTTCAAATACTATGACATGCCTTAGTATAAATAAATCATATAAAAATCAAATATATAAATCATCATAATCCTATATAAATTTTGACAGTTTGTCCAAAATCTCTCCTTTCATATGATACAGTCTTTTTAAAAATTTGATTGTATTTTACAGCAAAAATGCCTAAATACAACTATACAACTGTCAAATTTAGGCCTTGAATATACCGACCTTTTTCCCGTGCAACTACCCAAACCAATTTTACCAAACTTTATAAAACCTACCCCTCATTTTCAATTATCCCCCTTAGAGAAATTATCTTGGAGTTATGCAATTGTTTGAGGAACCACAAGTCAACACATTTTGGTAACATCTATTGAAATAGTTTTTATCCTTGATCTTTATTTGATGTGGCATTGAATGTGATTTTAGGGTTTACAAAAATAGTTGCAATCTGGTTGAAAGTCATATTTTATGCTGCATACACTGGTGAACCTGATGTGAACTACCCTTCATTAATCTTTCATTAATCCATCATTTTGCAAGTGTTTGTGCTGCATTTATGTTGGTTTTGGGAGCATTTTACATGTTTCCTCCTTATTCCAGATGCTGCAGACATTTTTTTATCAGTTTGTGTTGTTTCAATGGTTGTCCCCTCTTAACTGATAGTTATTGGCATCAACAGACCTAACTGTTGACTTAATTGTCCATTTAACAACTTCTTTTAATCATTTGCATTAATCTTTAAATCAGTGTTTCTTTAAAATCTGGCAGGTAACCACCAATTTTTTTAATTGGAAGCTTTTATTTGGGTTCAATGGTTTTTGGGAGTTGTAATTCTTAAACTGTTGTTATTTTGATTATAGCAGTAGAATGAGTTGTTAATTTCAGATCAGAATGTAATTGTTTCTTACTTCATGTATCTTTGGATGGTGGATTGACTACCATATATATAACCAATTGGATTTTAGGAGACGTGACTGTTCCAATCGTTCTATTTCATAATGAAATGTGTTTCATTAAACTCTGCCCTTTTAACCTCCTAAAGCTACAAAACATCAACACTCCCTCTTAGCTAGGGAGGTATAACAAAGTCTTTCTTGAGTCCTACTCAAGGATATCATGTCTAGTCATGGACTCTCTCAACATGACATCCACAATGGCTACAACCATTTGTGAAATAGTTCATCACGGAGTTTCTTAACGTGATATCATCATGGAGTCATTCAACATGACGTCCACCATGGCTACTCCCATGTGTGGAAAGAAACATGTACACAAGTGCCCATCACAGAGTCTCTCAACGTGATGCCATCATGAAGTCTCTCAACATGATGTCCACCATGGCTACTCCCATGTGTGGAAAGAAACATGTGCACAAGTGCCCATCACAGAGTCTCTCAATGTGATGTCATCATGGAGTCTCTCAACATGACGTCTACCATGGCTACTCCCATGTGTGGAAAGAAACATGTGCACAAGTGCCCATCCTAGAGTCTCTCAATGTGATGTCGTCATGGAGTCTTTCAACATGATGTCCACCATGGCTACTCCCATGTGTGGAAAGAAACATGTGCTCAAGTGCCCATCACGGAGTCTCTCAACATGACGTCCACCATGGCTACTCCCATGTGTGGAAAGAAACATAAGTACAAAGGATTCATCACAGAGTCTTTCAATGTGATGTTGTCATGGAGTCATTCAACATGACGTCCACCATGGCTACTCCCATATGTGGAAAGAAACACATCTCCGTCTCAGAGATGGATGAGGGCTTTCACCTCATATTTCTTTGTCTCAGAGAAATATGCATTATAGCTAAGATCACTGATGCTGAGTCTCCCTCTCAATAAGGGCAACATTCTCCATTACTCCAAGCTTGTCCCGAAAATATGCAAACTTCACTCTGGCAAGAGGCTTGGTGAGAATATCAACCGTCTAATCATCAGTGCAAATGTACTTGAGTTGAATTGCTTTCTTCAGCACCAATTCTGACCCTATCATACTTGATGCACCCAATGGACCAGACATTGGCTCTCCCTCTTAGCTGTGAGTCCCAGACTTCACAACCCCTTGCAAGATCCTTGCCTTGACTTAACCTGATTTGAGACATAATTTCTAGAACAATCGTAGGCTCGTTCAATACAACCAAAGCTGCAAGAATGGCAGGTGGCCAATGGAATGCCCCGGCTAGGGAACATAGAAGAAAACCCTTATCGGAGAACACGTGGATATGAAGCAACTGCATTGTCTTTGAAAGCCATGCAAACAAGGGATACACTATTGCTGCAGCTGAAGTGCTGACCATAGCCACTATGTATAGACCGAGTAGTTGCCATAGGTAAGTGGTCATTGTCACCAAATTGACCTCCTTCTCATCCCCCTTCAGGCTTGAATGTGGTGGTGTTTTCCCAAAGTATTGCCCAATTTCTGAGAAGAATGCTTGTAGCCCCACCACTCATAAGAATGGCCTTGCAACCTCTGTTGGTGCTGGCTACCAGACACCCTTCTGTGGTTGCCATGGGCACCATGTACTCAAACCCATTGACTAGCAAAGGCCCTGCTACACCCACAGGGACTTGTACATAACCCACAGGCATCTCACAGCACTGCCCAAGAATGGACTCATAATCAAATCCCTCCAAGGGCAACCCATCAAGCAATCTCCCAGTCATGAGCTCCAAGGTTCTCCTCCTCACAGAGGTAGCTCTCTTGCAGTCCCCAAGGGAGAATTCAAGAGAATAGGAGGCTACGGTGCCATTACATACATCAGCTGCAATGTCTCCATCCTCATTATCACCAAAGACAATTCCCTTAAGTTGGACCTCAGGTTTCTTAACAACAATTTCTTCTTTGGCTGCCATCCCACAGGTTGTTGGCGGGGTGTTCAAATCCGCCGTCTCAACAAAATCATCGCAGGAGCCATCATTGCCGCTGATGAAGTTTTGGACATAATCAATGCCAAAGAATCCCAACAAATATATAAATGAAGCCAGTTGGGGCCACAATGGCCACAAGTTCCCCAAAGGTGATGACATGCAGAGGGGTTGAAGTACCTATCTTCTCTCTCCATCTCTTCATCAGGAAATACGATGATGTGAAGAAAACCAGAAAGAAGAGCTTGTTGGTGACTCCCAAGGAGAGAAGCAGAGCGTCAGATGCCAACAGCTTTGAATTCCCATCGTCGTTCTTTCTTTTTACAGAATCATCATCCCTTTTCTTCATCATCTTGAAATCACTGCAACAATCAGTTTCTCCTCCATTATTCACAAACATCTTAGTTTTTCTTAGCCCAACAACATCCATTGCAATGAGCACTCACAAGGAAGGCTCGTCACTAATGGCTGTTACTTGGGCTTTCGAGGATCCCAGTGGGTTTATTTGTGACGGGCAAAGAAACTGACTATTTATAACACGAATGTTTCCCTGGTTCATGTTAATTTTCATCTGTAAACCTGAACCTGCTCTGATACCATGTTAATTTCAGATCAGAACGTAATTGTTTCTTACTTCATGTATCTTTGGATGGTGGATTGACTACCATATGTATAACCAATTGAATTTTAGGAGACGTGACTGTTCCAATATTTCTATTTCATAATGAAATGTGTTTCATTAAACTCTGTCCTTTTAACCTCCCGAAGCTACAAAACATCAACATGAGTGAAATTTTGTAAAAGACTTCATATACCCATACACCCTGTTTTTAAAATCTTCCTTGCTTCTATTGCATATTCCTTGAACCTCCCGTGGATGCAACTACTAGCAGAGTTTCTTGTTTGTCGTTTCTATCGCGAAACCCTTGAACTGCCTATGGATGTAAGTGCTAGTATTCATTAAGTTTTGCTTGCAGATTTCACTAGCTTGGACGGTATCAAATATCCACAAATGTGTTCTCATCATTTTCCAACATATGATGTTTAGTTTGATAGAAATTTTTGCAGCATTTTCTGCTCATTTATGTGGTGATATTTCTGATATAGATCGTTGTTTGGGTTAATATTCTGTACTAACATTTGATGTCTTTTAGCTAGCAGATATGACTAACCGACAGCGCCAATAATGCAGTTTATGTTTTGGTTGCTAATCATGGTTTTAAAGTTCTTGATGGTGTCTTGAAAACCTAAAGTTGAACGCTGGCCACATTTTGCATACACGTCACCTGCAGACCATGCTCATTTTATGAAGCTTTCATAGTTTTATATCTGTGTAAAAATGACGGTAATTTTTTTTGTAAATTTTGCCACAGCTTCGGGGACAATTACTGTTAACAAAATTTGTTGTGTTGCGGGGCATTGCGTACTGAGCCTCTCATTGAAAGCTCCTCCCACGTATAATGTGATACAGTGTATACTTGTTTTTGCAATTTTCCTCGTAATGATGGCTTTGCCGATTCAAAGCTCTCTGGAATGAATCTATACTTTACACGTTTACAAATTTGAATTCGATTCTAACCACTTCTCAAATGTTTGCATTGGTGGTTTTGATTGTGACCTTTGTGACAAACATATAGATACTGCACATATCACTGTTATGTTGAGGATCTCTTCCGTTGTGAGATGGATGAGAAGCAAATAACATGCTATGGAAGAAATCCTTTAGCTTGACTGGTTAACTGCAATGCTTCATGAATGCGGTATTCTTGGTTCAGTTCTACCCTTAAGCTGAGCGGTGTTCCTTAAAATTTGCTTTTGCTGATTCGGTGAATGCTCTATTATGTTGCATATTGAGTGTGGAATTTGTTCTCCATAGCCTCTTGACCTTTGTCTGTTGGTTTGATCCTTTTGTATCATTGTTTTACCTTTGGATAAACATTTACTTTGTTGGTTTTCAAGCCATTATTTGTTATTCTAAACACTGTCTAATGTCTTTCCTCATAGGGTAAAATATTTGATCAAGGGAGCTCCAAAACATTTGTATCTATTGAAATAACAATGTTAAAGAAATTGAATAGACAGACGTGATATGAACAGCACTCCCAAATCATCAAACCTTGACCTTGGCCATTAAAAGATACATAAACTTTGACTGTTATGCAAATCACCAACATAAAACTTGACTATTTATATCATACTACTGCACGTGATCATAAAGACAAACTGCCAGTGCTCAAATAACTACCACAGAGTCAATTTTTTAAGCCTTTGGAGGCTGTTTTCTTCAAACTTACATAACTTTTGCATTTGTCATCAGATTTTCATGTTTTTGTAGGCGTTGGAAAGATAATTTGGATAGTTTCACAACAATACAATCAATTCTTTCAGATTCTGCACAGATTTGCAGGGATAATTATTTGAAATTCAGATTTTCATTTTTCCAACATCAAACATTTTTCTCTCGCAAAGCATTTAACATTTTGTGGGTTTTGCAGGTTCATTTGTCTTGTCCTAACATTTTCATTGCAGCTTTACACCTATCAAGGACACAAATTTTTCAAACTATTAATCAGTGTGTTGCAAGTACAATTGTCAGAGAATCTAATCTTGAAACAGTGTATCTTCTTTTTGTAGATTAGATCACATCATAAGCAAGGGTTAAAATTAACAAGTGTTTGCTATGTCTTGTGGTTTGCAGTTTTGTCATTGAATGTGCATGCTCTTCTCTCACACCACTTGGTGATCTTGAGAATCAAAAGTATTCCTTTGACATTTTGTATGACCACCCACACATTTAGATTTGGAATTAAAATGAACCCCATGCGAGTGTGCGGCAAAGGCATTGTGTATGCTCTCTCCTTGCACTTCGTGCGATCTGGGAGACCAAAAACAATGTACTTCCTTACTTTTGTATACCTTTAGAGGGCCTGCCAACCCGCTTCGAAAGGTGGGAACGACCCAAGTGGTAACAAGCTAAAGCCAAGCTCTTTCGAACCGCTATATAAAAATGTGTTTGTGACGAAAGTCATAAGCAATAGGTACTAATGTGTCATACCGATGAATGTCTCCCTTAGTACCCTAGTGGTGCATGAAAACCTACAGAGCGTAACCTCTGCAATCTGGGAGGCCTCTCAAATGGAGTGAATTACTGCATGTATGGCCACATGAATGAATGCCCTTACTAAGAACCCTTGTGTAGTAGCCAAAATCCTTCTATTTGCTAGTGCAGGAGGTCAGAAGATAGACCTCTGGAGCCATCCCACACTCTCGTAGTTCTTAGTAGATATAGCAAATCTCCTTGAGATCTCCGGGTCTTTTGGGGGTTCAAAGTTTGGTGTGCCCGCAAAGTGTGTGCTGTGTAAGGAGGAGCCAATGCCACCAAACTTCTAAACTATTTTCTTTGAATAAGTGTGGCTCAGATTTATCCACAGTGGGAATCCAACAAATATTGTCTTTGCCGGCCTAGGATTTGTACTTGAATGCTTTTTTTTTTGCAACAGTCAAACAACATTCACAATAAAAAATAAACCCAAGCCATTGTGTTTTATGTGTGTGTTCGAAACAAATCTTAATCAAACATCACATCTATAATCCTCAACATTTCAACCTCACAAACAACACAAACATCTATATTTTGAACAAAAACTTGATCAAACAACTGCAAAACTATCACTTTCTATCATTTTTCACTAGTCCTACACCTTTTGGTCTTGTTCCTAAATAGAGAACTGAAAAAATTTGGCTATCATATTTCTGAATTGAGAACCTATCATCCTTTTGTGTCACATCTCAAGTGGAACCTTGTCACTTTGAATCCTAAGAAGCTCTTTCAATTGACCATTCATCCAAATCCATTCACTCCCAAAATCTCTTCCCACCAGTGGACTCCCATTATCCTATCGATCATATATCAACATCCAAATCTTCAAGAGATAGACCTTTTTCTAAGCAATCCCATATCGATCCATTTGCTTAAGAGGCCCTGACCATTCTTAAGTTAGTGTATCCTTGCCATCTTATCTTCTTTACTCAATAAGCCCTAACTTCCCTTGAGTAGAGGTGACATCTTAATCTCCTTTCTTCCTTAGGCATATCGTAACCTTGAGTGTTTTAAAGGAGCCCTTTATCTGTATCCAATCCTAAGGTCCATATGGTCTCTTCGAGTCATCATTTTGACTCTGTTTTATCCTAAGTTAAACAATCCATATTCATATCTTAATCTAATCCATATCATTTACCCCATCTTTTAGAGTCCTTCATATCATCCATATATATCCATCTTGATCCTTAATCAATCTGAGAGCTTTTTTACCATTCCAAATTATCATCTATTTTCATGGTTACTACCCATGCCCAAGCCAAGAAAAACAACATGGAGTTCACTCCTCAAAAATGGCAACCTCAATCCTTAGGATTCCTTGATGAAGAGCACATTCAAGATCAAACCAATCCTTCTCAGCCAAATCCTAGTTAATCACATTTTCATAATGATCCACTTGGAGACCTTTCAAGTTACGTAGACATCTGAGATGACATATCAGACCAACCAAATACCCCCAAAACTCCTAGATATATACATGACTATACTGAAACAAATCTAGTTGTACTTCAACTCCAACACGATCCTGAAACCTTACAACTTGTTCATCTCTCCATGGATTATGATCCTAATTTTTATATGCAATATCTTTATGATTGTGGGGCTAGAGTCCCTAACGATATCTATGAGAAAGAAAAAGCACGAAGAAAAGCAGAAAAAGCTAAGACCAAAGCTCAAACTAATCCCTCTCTCCATCAACCACTTTCAACATCTATGTCAAACATTTCCCAATTTGTCACATCATCACAGAATTTCACCTTGGGGATGCCTCAAGATACCTCTACAATCCAACCGCCCTCTCTCTATCAACCACCTTCAACATCTATGTCAAACATTTCCCAATCTATCGCATCATCACAGAATTTGACCATGGGGATGCCTTAAGATACCTCTACAATCCAACCTCCCTCTATCCATCAACCACCTTCAACATCTATGTCAGACATGTCCCAATCTATCTCATCATCACATAGTTACACATTGGGGATGCCTCAGGATACCTCTACAATCCAACCCCCCTCTCTCCATCAACCACCTTCAACATTTGTGTCAAACATTTCCCAATCTACCTCATCATCACATACTTTCACCTTGGGGATGCCTCAAGATACCTCTCTTCCTACAATCCAATCCCTCTCTTTTCATCAACCATCTTCGACCTCAAATATTTCCCAATCTATCTCATCACATACTCACACGTTGGGGATGCCTCCGGATTATTCTATTCCCATGATCCAACCCATCTAGTCATCACTTACACCTTCATCACTTCCTTCATTAGGGTCATCACTTACACTCCCATCAATTCCACCATTAGGGATGTCACAATCTGTCCATGTATCTTCCATATCAAAATCCTTCAAAATTTCCTCATCTCAATTAATCCCCAATACAACTCATGTTTCCATACCTCAAATGTCTTCCATCCACGTCCATCACACCAATACTCAACCAATCAAGGTATCTACTTCCATACCCTCAACCTCACAAAACTATAACCCTACCATCGTCTCATCCTCAAAACTCATTGATCCCCAAGTCCTTCGGCTACAACAACAACTCTCCCAATCACAACAACAACTCACCCAATCACAACAACTTTCTCAATCACTACAACAAAATCTGAGACTCCAATTGGCCCAACAATCCCAATTATCGTCACAACATTAAAATCACCCACAAACACCACCCCAAACACAGTTCCAAAATCAATCAATCAACACTCTACCCAATCAAGATGAAATTGAATAAATCATAGATAATTAGATTGGTGCTCAACAAAAGAAATACTCATTTGAAGAACTATACCCTGATCCATTTGACAAATCTTTAAACATGGTACCTTTCCCTGAACAATTTGAAATACTAAAATTTGACAAATACAAAGGAAAAGGTGACCCTAGAGATCATATTCATGAATTCTGTATCGCATGCATAGAATTATGACATGAACCCACATACCTAATGAGACTTTTTCCTAAAAGTTTGGCTGGGTTAGCCCTTGAATGGTTCTCACATCTCCTAGGAAACATCAAATCATTTGAACAACTAGTAGAGGAATTTGTTAAGAATTTTGCCTACAATATAGAACAAGACACCTCCATGCAAGACCTTTATAATACCCAAAAAAAAGGAGGAGAAACCCTTGCCTCTTTCCTACAAATATGGAGGCATATTGTTAGTCAGCTTCCTTGCCATATTCCTGAGAAACAACTGGTTCCAATTTTCGTACAAAATCTAAATCAAGAGCTAGCTTTCCACTTACAAGTGCAATGGTCTGATTCATTTGAGGAAATCATGATAAAAGGAAAGATGATAGAAACAACCCTTATCAACAAAGGTCTCATTAAAATTTACAAAGAAAATAACAATCGCGATTCTAACAACCAAAACAATGATAAATCTCGATACTGGAACCGAAACAAAAACGTTGTGAATGATGGAATCATTGATACAAAACATGTATAAAATGTACAAAACAAACCATTTGTCCTCAGTTCTTCATCAATCCATAATACACCTCAGGATCATCCCCCAAATATATAGAAGAAATTTACCCTTCCAAGACTGAGACCACCACGTAAATTTTTAGACTTAGCAGAACTTCTTGAATCTGTATTTCAGAAACTTAAATAAGAAAACATGATCAAACTTCCTAAAATTGCTAGACCTTATGATGAAAGTCGACCAAAACCCCGCTAGTTCAGAGAAGATCAATACTGTGAGTATCATCGTGTCAATGGCCATGCTACTAATTCATGCATGAGATTGAAACATTATGTCCAAGATCTAATTGATCAAGGAGAGATAAAAATAGATCAAATACCTCATGAGTTTCCCAATGAGAAGCTCAAAGCCTACCAAAAACCATTTCCTCCACATGGACAAAAAAATAATAGAGCCAATAATGTCGATAATACCTCACACCATGAAGTCCATTTCGACTATAGCAATAATAGCCTAGTTGGCTATATCCAAGCTTCATATCCTCATGTCAATGTTATAACTATTAGAGGTAGAGCTCCCGAGTGTGATGTCACTTCACGAAGAGGCCGTATCACTGTTTAGGGAAATACTTCTCCACCTAATCCTACAAGACCTCCTATTTCATCCTATAGTGCTCCTAAATATAATGTCCTGGATCAATTGGAAAAGACACCTGCCCAGATCTCGATCCTAGAGCTTTTAAGAATATCTCATCAACAAAAACAAATCTTGGATAAAGCACTTGTAGAATCTCAAGTACTAGGTGATATTGATGTAGATAAATTCCAAGCTATGGTGGGGGCTCTTACATCCACTCCTCGCCTCATCTTCACAGAACTAGACAACTCCTCTCATGATCATTTCCATTACACAACCCTTCATCTAGAAGTTATTTTTAACCAACATATCATGAAACGGGTCCTGATAGATGGTGGATCAGATTTGAATTTATGTACCCTAAAATTAATAAAATAATTCAGATACTTCGATGAGAACATTGAAGAAAAGTATCAAATCACGATCAGAGCTTATGATGAAGGAGAAATAAAATCAGCAAGCACAATTAGACTCCCAATCAAGGTTGATCATGTTATAATGGAAACTACATGTTAGTTCTTAGATCTTGATCTCCCATACAACATTCTGTTGCATGTATGAGGTGAACCAGTGTTGTCATTGATGTCAACATACTCATATTGCATTGACAAGAGGGATTTGATGAGCAGTGTGCTGAGGATATTGAGAAAATTAGCCCCAGTCAGGAACAGTGAAGAACAGTGATAAGAAGAAGGCAAATGTATTGTATAGGATGCGAAACGGAGGATGCGGATTAAAGGGTTTGTATATATGAGTCTTGAGATGCTTCAGTTAAGATTTCAGAGGTCCGCATGAAGATCTGAAGGAGTTGTGGCTGTCGGTGTAGAACCGGTTCCGGCAAGTGTTCAGAGGTGACAGTGGATCACAGAAAGGTCCGGTGAGGTCCGGAACTGTATAATCCCAATCTGCGGATTGGAAGGAGTGTTTGGGATGTCCTTGTGATGTGTCATCTCGAGTTGTGTATGATTTGGAGGTTCGAAAGTACCTTTTTGCATTATGACAGTGGCGACAGACAGTGTTCTTGAAGTTCTGGATGAGGAAGAGAAAAGATTCCAGTACGTAGAGAAAGTGCGGATGTACCTGGTCATTCAGGCAGGCTTGTGAAGGTTCTTGAATCATGTTGAGGTTGTGTTGTTGGTCCGCATTGATGGTAGAGCCTGAAATTGAAGATAATCTTCCGGATGAAGTTCTTGCTCTGTTTAGCCGACTGGATGAGTTGTTCCTCCTGTGAATGTTCTTGTGGTGGCCGACCGGATGTGTTATTCATCTTGCGGATATTCTTATGGTTGATTTCCGACTTAGATGATTGTTCCTAAGTCGATGTCTTGTATAAATAAAGGTTTGTGAGTTCATTTTGTAGAGAGGATTTGTGTGGATGAGGATGGTGTAGCAAAGAGAAGTGCGGAAGGCAGAGTAGAGGTTTTTGGGCTTAAATGGAACTGATCCGGACATGGTAAAGGTGTCATTCTCCAGTTCAAGACCGTGATACTCATCACTTTGTAGACAGTGTGTCTCCTTGTAGGCAGTGTGCCTCTTTATGAGCAGTGTGCTCAGGCAGTGAGCCCTAATTGGCAAGTGCCATTCTTTTTCTTATTCTTTTAACAGAGAATAATCCTTGGGTTAATCACCCCGTGGTTTTTCCCTTAACCGGGTTTTCCACATCAAAATTTTGGTGTTCATTGTGTTGATGTTTATCTACTCTTGTGGTTGTGTGTTTTACTTTCATGGATGATTAATTGATATGCTGTTAACTAACAAGACGAATCAAGTGTTTGAAATAGAAGCAAGTTTGTATACAATTGATTCACCCCCCCTCTCAGTTGTATGCCCTAGATCCAACAATTGGTATCAGAGCCAAGTTCCTCTAAAAGGAGCTTAACTGCTTGAGGAGATCCAGGATGTCGTCATACAAAAAGGATAGTCCGAAGTTCGATGGAACCAATTTCACTCTCTGGAAGGGTCGCATGAAATGTCACTTGGAATGTATGGGAAAAGCATACTTGGCCATGGTTTCAAAACCATATGTACCTCCACAAGGTAGTCCGACAACTCTGAATGAAATCACAGATGCTAAAAATAATCTGCGGACCAAGGAAGCTCTTCTAAGCGCATTGAATGACTCAGATCTCTCAAATGTTATTGACCTACCAACTGCATATGAGATCCTGACTAAACTGGAACTTCTGTATGAAGGAGATGAGTTTGTCAAGAGTGCAAGGTTGCAAAGTCTGAAAGGGAAATTTGAAAGATTGAAGATGAGAGATGATGAAAACATCACTACTTTTATGCCAAGAGTGAATGAACTAGTGTGTGGAATTAGAAATGCTGGTGGAACTCTGGATGAAAATGAGATTGTTTGCAAAATCCTCAGATCCCTTCCTGCTGCCTACAAAATCAAGGTTGCTGCAATTGATGAATTTAGAGCCCACACAACTGTCACAAGAGAACAATTGGCTGGCAAGCTAGCTGCATTTGAAATGACCGAGTTTGGAGATGATCCTCCCAAGACTGAATCTGCTTTCAAAGCCAGTGCCTATGTGAAAGGCAAACAGAGATTTGATCCGGGAGAAAACTCTTCAAGGAAGATGTCATGGTATGATCAAGCAAGAAGAGACATGGAAGAAGAAGAAGCAGAAATAGCTCAACTTGAAGCCCTCATTGCAAAAAGATTACCAAGAGGATTCGGTAAGTATGAAGGAAAACTACCCTTTAAGTGCTTCAACTGCAATAAGATTGGTCATTTTGCTTCAAGATGTCCGCAAAGATCTGCAAGGTCTAATACTAACAGACAAAGGTTTCAAAAGAACTGCTATTATGTTCATGAAGAAGATGACAATGAAGGAGTAACAGATGATGAATCAGAACTAGGAAGCAAATCCGGAAATGAATGGGTGTTTATTGCCATCAAGGAAGAAGATTCATTACTCTCTGAACCTGTCAATCACAAAGTTGTGGAAAAAGCTTTAGCTGCTCAAGTGGAAGAAAAGGATGATTAGGTTATTGACAGTGGATGTTCTCACCATATGACTGGTGACAAGGATAAGTTCTTGAATTTGGAAAGGTATGAAGGAGGAATGGTAAAGTTTGGTGACAATTCTGCTGGCAGAATCAGAGGTAGGGGAACTATTTCCTTTGATGGAAAGAGCAAAACAGGTAATGTACTATATGTTGAAGGATTGAAGCACAATCTTCTCAGTGTTGGTCAGTTAGTAGACAAAGGCTATGATCTCCGGTTTAAGAATGGAAAATGCAGAATCTTTACAAGCTTCGAAACTGAAATTACATCCGGTACTCAGACAAAAGGTAATATCTTTCATCTGGTTGGTTCAAATAAAAGTTGTCTGTTTGTTCAAGTTGATCAGAGTTGGTTATGGCATAGAAGAATGTGTCATGTAAATTTTGATAACATCATCAAGATAAGCAATACTCAGGCTGTAAGAGATCTTCCAAAATTGATGAAACCTACAAATAGTTTGTGCAAAGAATGTCAGCTAGGTAAACAGAGCAGAGTCTCTTTCAAAAGCAAAGATCAGTCCTCTATCAGATTGTTGGAATTAGTACATACTGATCTCTGTGGTCTGACAAGAATCAAGAGTCTGCAAGGTGATAGATATTTCATGTTGTTAATTGATGACCATTCTCGGATGATGTGGGTTACCTTCTTAAAAGAAAAATCAGAAGCATTTGAGAAGTTCAAAATCTTCAAAGCTATGGTAGAGAATCAAACCAGATTGAAACTGAAGTGTCTAAGGTCTAATAGAGGTGGTGAATTTACATCTGGTGAGTTCATTGACTTTTGTGAGAAGCAGGGTATAAGGAGACAATTGTCTGCTCCTAGGACTCCACAGCAGAATGGAGTAGTTGAAAGAAAGAACCGAACCATCTAGGAAGCTGCCAGGACAATGATGTTGGAAGCAAATGTTCCTCAGATGTTCTGGAAAGAAGCTATCAGCACTGCAGTCTACACTCTAAATCGAGTTCAAATCAAAAACAATACCTGTAAGACCCCCTATGAACTCTGGTTTGGCATCACTCCTACTGTGAAATATTTCAGAGTATTTGGTAGCAAGTGTTATATTAAAAGAGATGAAGATCTAGGAAAGTTTGATGCTAGAAGTGATGAAGGAATTTTCTTGGGTTACTCCACTCAAAGCAAAGCATACCGGTGTTACAATAAGAGACTAAGGAAGATGATAGAAAGCACTAATGTGAAAGTTGATGAAGGAATTGAGAAGCCCTCAAGATTTTATGAGTTTGATGAAGATGACCAAGATGGTGTTCAGGTTCAAGGAACTCAATCCTCTCTGGTAAGTCAGAGTCAGCCTGATCCGGTAAATCAGAAAGTAGAGATAGGTTTGAATGAGCCTGATCAAGAAGCAGCAGTGCAGGTTACTCCCAAAATTCCAAGGTATGTAACACTGAATCACTCTGAAGATCAGATCATAGGTGATAGAAGCAAAGGTGTGCAAACTAGAAGGAATGTTGCTCAAAATCAGGATGAATGTTGTCTGATTTCAAAGATTGAACCTAAAACAGTAAATGAAGCCTGCAATGATGAAAACTGGACCAAAGCAATGAAAGATGAATTAATGCAAATTGAGAAAAATCATACTTGGGATCTTGTTCCCAGACCTAGAGATAGGAATGTGATTGGAACCAAATGGGTCTTCCAGAACAAATTAAATGAAGCTGGTGAAGTAATTAGAAACAAAGCTAGATTGGTCTGCAAAGGCTACTCTCAAATAGAAGGAATTGATTTTGAAGAGACCTTTACTCCGGTGGCAAGAATTGGAGCAGTCAGATTATTTATTGCATTTGTTGCCTTTAAAAACTTCAAGGTATATCAGATGGATGTCAAGTCTGCCTTCCTAAATGGTGATCTGGAAGAAGAAGTTTACATTGAACAACTGGATGGATTTCAATTGTCTAACAATGATGATATGGTCTGCAAGTTGAAGAAAGCATTGTATGGGTTAAAACAAGCCCCAAGAGCATGGTATGAAAGGTTGGATAAACATCTTGTGTAGATTGGATTCAGCAAAGGTACTGCTGGCAGTAACTTATATTTCAAAATTGATCATGAAAACATTTTTATTGTTGAAGTGTTTGTGGATGATATCATTTTTGGAGGAAGAGATAGTATGTGCAAAACTTTTGCAAATTAGATGAAATGTGAGTTTGAAATGTCTATGCTTAGTGAAATGAATTTCTTCTTGGGTCTGCAAATTACTCAAACAAAGAAAGGGATCTTCATTTCTCAAACCAAATATGTGAAAGAATTGTTAAGGAAATTTGGTATGGAAGATTCAAAGCCAATGAACACTCCCATGGCAACCGGATGTAAGTTGAGCAAAGATGATGACTCCCCAAAGGCAGATCAGACAAAGTATAGATCAATGATTGGTGGATTGTTGTATCTCACTCAGACCAGACCAGATATAATGCAAGCTGTTGGTCTTGTAGCAAGATTCCAGGCTGATCCTAAAGAATCTCATGTTATGGCAATCAAAAGAATTTTCAGATACTTGAAAGGAACAGCTGAGTATGGTCTATGGTACCCTAGAGATCTAGATTTCTCTCTTCATGCTTACACAGATGCAGATTGGGCAGGAGATGTGGATGACCGAAAGAGCACCAGTGGTGGAGCATTCTTTTTGGGGAGGAGATTGGTTTCTTGGCTAAGTAAGAAACAAGATGCAATATCTCTGTCTACAACTGAAGCAGAATACATTGCAGCAGCAGGTAGTTGTACTCAAATCTTATGGATGAAGTAGATGCTAAGAGACATTAAAGTTGAATATGAGGAGCCTATCACAATTTTCTGTGATAATTCAAGTGCAATTAATATTTCCAAGAATCCGGTATTGCACTCTAAGACTAAGCACATATCTATCAAGTTTCACTTTTTGAGAGAACAAGTGAACAAGGAAGAAGTCAGGTTAGAGTATGTTCCCTCCAAGGACCAGATTACAGATATCTTTACTAAACCTCTTCCCAAGGACTCTTTTGAATATCTCTGAGAGAAGTTAGGGGTCATGACCCTCCGGTGATGAACTAGGATGCACTGATGTGCATTAGTCCGGTGGATATCATAGTCATATCTTGTGATCCAGATTGATGATGGGGAGCTGCTACTAAGGGGGAGTAGCTGGTATGATTCTGATGTGTTAAAATTGCAAGTATGAGCCCTTTGCCATTGATGTCAAAGGGGGAGAGAAGACATGTGAAAAACAAGTAGCTAATGATCAAAGTGGGAGCAGTAAATGAGGAGAAGACATGTTGCTGATAGGGGGAGCTATGACAGAAAGGAGAAGTTCTTGTCTTGATGGTTTTTCACATCATATGTTGCCATCAATGACAAAGGGGGAGATTGTTGCATGTATGAGGTGAACCAGTGTTGTCATTGATGTCAACATACTCATATTGCATTAACAAGAGGGATTCGATGAGCAGTGTGTTGAGGATATTGAGAAAATTAGCCCCAGTCAGGAACAGTGAAGAACAGTGATAAGAAGAAGGCAAATGTATTGTATAGGATGCGAACCGAAGGATGCAGATTAAAGGGTTTGTATATATGAGTCTTGAGATGCTTCAGTTGAGATTTCAGAGGTCCCAATGAAGATCTGAAGGAGTTGTGGCTGTCGGTGTAGAACTGGTTCCGGCAAGTGTTCAGAGGTGACAGTGGATCACAAAAAGGTCCGGTGAGGTCCAGAACTGTATAATCCTAATCTGCGGATTGGAAGGAGTGTTTGGGATGTCCTTGTGATGTGTCATCTCAAGTTGTGTATGATTTGGAGGTCCGGAAGTACCTTTTTGCATTATGACAGTGGCGATAGACAGTGTTCTTGAAGTTCCGGATGAGGAAGAGAAAAGATTCCAGTACGTAGAGAAAGTGCGGATGTACCTGGTCATTCAGGCAGGCTTGTGAAGGTTCTTGAATCATGTTGAGGTTGTGTTGTTGGTCCGCATTGATGGTAGAGCCCAGAATTGAAGATAATCTTCCGGATGAAGTTCTTGCTCTGTTTAGTCGACCGGATGAGTTGTTCCTCCTGTGAATGTTCTTGTGGTGGCTAACCGGATGTGTTATTCATCTTGTGGATATTCTTATGGTTGATTGCCGACTTAGATGGTTGTTCCTAAGTCAATGTCTTGTATAAATAAAGGTTTGTGAGTTCATTTTGTAGAGAGGATTTGTGTGGATGAGGATGGTGTAGCGAAGAGAAGTGCAGAAGGCAGAGCAGAGGTTTTTGGGCTTAAATGGAACTGATCCAGACATGGTAAAGGTGTCATTCTCCAGTTCAAGACTGTGATACTCATCACTTTGTAGACAGTGTGTCTCCTTGTAGGCAATGTGCCTCTTTGTGAGCAGTGTGCTCGGGCAGTGAGCCCTAATTGGCAAGTGCCATTCTTTTTCTTATTCTTTTAACAGAGAATAATCCTTGGGTTAATCACCCTGTGGTTTTTCCCTTAACCGGGTTTTCCACGTCAAAATCTTGGTGTTTATTGTGTTGATGTTTATCTACTCTTGTGGTTGTGTGTTTTACTTTCATGGATGATTAATTGATATGCTGTTAACTAACAAGATGAATCAAGTGTTTGAAATAGAAGCAATTTTGTATACAACTGATTCACCCCCCCTCTCAGTTGTATGCCCTAGATCCAACACATTCTCCTAGGGCTTCCATGTACCACCAATGCATAAAATTCCTGTTCAATGATCGTGAGATTACCATACAAACGGACCCTCGCCCCTTTCAATACTTCAGATGATTAGACGGTCCCTATCGACACCAAAATTATTGCCTAACTAATGAAGTTTCCCAACCATCATCCAAATACATTGACTCATCCACACTCACCCCATCTTCATCATCCACACCTTCCACTTCTCATCCGGAGATCAAGGCTAATATCACTTATAAAGGCATGGGAGAATACACTCTTTTCCATATCAATGAACTTCCTCCTTCACCTAAGAGCTATGGGCGACCATGTCAGATTAGTCAAGTCTTGGTTACTCATTCGCAATTGAAAAAATTCAAATATTGGAGGCAAATGAGTCAAGAAACCATTGAGGAAGATATCTCTAAATGGCTCTATAGTGAAGAGGATGAACAAAGACAATTAGCATTAAGTATATATCATAGAGGTTATCCTATCATCAAAAAGTTGGGCTATAAAGAAGGTCGGCTTGGGCAACAACAATAGGGAATATTAGAACCTTTAGAATTTCATCATTGATCTAAGCATGTTAGGCTAGGGTTTGGATCCACTAAGTGTGAGTCACTTGATGTTGAGTTTATCTTAGCCAAAGTGGTACAATCTTTCCCCGTGGTTGTGTCATTTAATTGGGACACTTTCATAGATCCTTTTGAAGTGGTCGCTGACATCTTTGAGGATAATACCATCTATACCATAACTTATTCCTTTGATCATCCATCTTCCTCATCCATCCCATCCACTTCATCTCATTCATTGTCCCTTGTATATCCAAATCTCATTGACTGGGACCAACAAGGACCTCTTGTCCTTGATGTCTTTGAAAATGATGAAGCTATTGGTGAATTTCGAGGACTTCGTACTCACCTACCCATCAGAGATCACAAGATCAGATACACTATTGAGCTAAACTCTGATGCCTACATTAAGGAATCTGTTAAATTCCTTAGTCACAAATAAAAATATAAAAATAATGTCCCTTGGTGAAAACCACTTCGTGGTACTTTTGGACGATGAAAAAATAAAAATAAAAGACATATCCAATGGTGAAAACCTCTTTGAGGCACCAAAGGATGAGGAATTTAACCTCTCCAAAGTGGGGGCACACCAGGAAAAGTCCACTGTAGTCATAGAATAGATACATGAGATGAATCTTGGAACTGCAGAAGAACCCAAGATCACATATGCCGCAAAGTCACTATCAGAATCTGAAACTCGGGACTTCCATTCCTTCTTCAGAAAACAAGAAATCAATTTTGCTTGGTCCTATGCACATATGCTAGGATTAGATCCATCACTAATAGTACATCATTTGACAGTCCATCCAGGAACAAAACTAGTCAAGAAAAAATTGAGAAAGATGCATCCAAAACTTGCTTTAATGGTCAAAGCAGAGTTAGAAAAGCTCTTGGCAATTGGTTTTATCAAACCAATAGATTATCCCCAGTGGATCTCAAACATTGTACCTATAGCTAAACTGAATGGTACCATTAGAGTTTGTAATGATTTTAGAAACATCAACAAAGCTTGTCCAAAAGATGATTTTCCATTACCGAACATTGATTTCATAGTGGATCTAACAATAGGACATGAGATGTTATCTTTAATGGATGGATTTTCGGGTTATAACTAGATCAAAATACCTGAAGAAGATCAACATAAAACCTCTTTCATTTGTGTCTGGGGAACATATTGTTGGCTCGTCACGCCCTTTGGTCTAAAAAATGCTAGAGCCACATATCAAAGAGCAATGACTGTTATATTTCATGATATGCTTCATAAACAGATGGAAGATTATGTAGATGACATACTGGAAAAATGAAAAACTAGAGAAGGTCACCTATACGTTTTGAAATTTTTTTTTGATCGTCTAGAAAAGTACAATGTTAGATTGAACCCTAAGAAATGTGTCTTTCAGAGTGACATCTGGAAAACTCTTAGGTTATATTGTGTCCAGAAGAGGAATTGAAGTGTTGGCAAGAGATACTGCTAAGTATGTCAGGTGTTGTCATTGATGACAACTAAATCTATTTTACACATCTGCAATTCATCAGTGGATCATACCAGAAGTTAGATTGTAGATTTGTCTAAGTCTGGATAGACAGGAACAGGGCATATAACAGGGTTTAGCATCCTGGTCTGCATTTCTCCATAGTTAATTATATTGTGCTACAGATCTAAGGGAATGTTAAGGGATGTCAGGGCTACCTAAATCTAAGATTTTAGCCTCTGGTGATGAAGGGATTGAAAGTTACACACATCTAAGTATCAGGTTCTGGTTAAACAGTTCAGTTCAGTGAAGAACAGGCCAACTTGGTGTTTGATCATTGTGCGGATTAGGAAAAGTTGTTGGTTAAGTAATTTGTGAGATCCAGTGGTATTGGCCGACATGTGTGATGACTTTAATGTATAGGATTTGGTCTGCATTGGTATTTGAGCATAGATTCAGTCGACAGAATAGTGTTCTTAAAAAGACTTTAAGTTTTTCTCAAACCTGACGGTAGTTGATGTTATTTCATGTAGCGGATATATATGATTGATGGATTCAAACATTTGAGTGTTGTTGTGGTGCAAATATGAAGGGATAAGTGTGAATCAAGTGCGAAGGGAAGAGATCTAAGCTTCAGATCATGGCAGAGTAGTGAAGTAAGGTAGATAAAGATGAAGTGTGCAAAGTCAGTGTACTGAGCTCAATCGGAACTATAATCTTGCATTGTCAGATGCTATTTCTCAATTCAAACATTCTAGTGAACTTTTATAATTGATTTGTAGGTAGTGAGCCTCCTTGAGCAGTGAGCTCTAGGCAGTGTGCTCAAAGGCATGTGCCTTCCCCATTTTTAATACTTTTAACAGAGTATAAATTCTTGTGGGTTAACCCCCACTGTGGTTTTTCCCTTAATCAGGTTTCCATGTAAAAATCTTGGTGTTCATGTGTTGTGATCTTGCTGTTTCTATTCTTGTGTTCATGCTTCTTTCTTTTGAATGTATGTGGTAAATAAATAAAGGAACAAAGTAATAAGTTTTGCAGAACACTGATTCACTCCCCTCTCAGTGTTCCTTAATTTCAACAATTGGTATCAGAGCCTAGTTCCTTAGAAGAAGTTTAACAGCTTGAGGAAGAACTTGAAAGGCAAATTGTCATTCTCAAACATGGCCTAGAAGTTGCAAATGAATTGTAGAGTAAAACTCTACATTTTGTTTCAGCTTATTTTTCTTAGTATATTTGTTGTTGTTGTTTCTGTATCTATGGCTATATGTTTCTCATGCACGGATCGCACCATGTGTCATGTTATTTTGAAACAACAATGTTATGCGGAAGCTGCCGTGTGTTTCTTTCATATGCTTCTTTTCTATCTTGTTGCGGAGGGCGCCACGTGTCCATGGCTTTGTTCCTTTTATTAAAGTTTCATGCTTGTTGTGGATTGTGCCACGTGTTGATGCTAGAGGCCATGACAAAAAGTTTCTTTTGATACCGCGAGCTTGCGGGTTGTGCCAAGTGTCCTTTTCTAAATGTTGCGAAAGCTGCCGCGTATATATCTTTTTCATAAAGCTTTGTTAGTACTAGCATATGTGATGGGCCTACAATATTGAGACACAGTTTATAGCTTGCTGCGGAGTGTGCCATGTGGTGAAAGCGGAGGGATGAACTACTTTCTTTGTGATGCTCTTGGGTGAAGGCACGTGTGTTTCTTTGTAATTTTCAATTGTGGCCAGAGTGCGACAAGTGTCAATCTTTGCGGGTTTCTAAGGGACCTTTTTCATAAGCTAGTGATATTACCAGAAGGCGTCATGTTTCCAATTTTGTTTTATGTGGGAGGCACCATGTGTCACAATATTGTTTCTCTGTGTAGGAATTAAAGAATCATATGTGGTGGGTACCATATAATAATGGCTCAGTTTCTAAGTATTGCCAGATGCTGCCAAGTGTCTCAAAGTAACCGCAGGTGCTGCCACGTATCATATTTCAAAGACTTATGGACAACAGCAAGTGGCGCTATTTGGTTTTTTTTTTTTTGAATGAAAAGTTGTTAAGTGTTCATCGCGTGTTGCCGCGAACTATATTTTTGAAGCTTTTAGAGCCTGCAGGTGCTACCACTTGTATCAACCGAACTGTAGTTGGTGTGCCACATATTTTTTCTCACAGCCAATGAGCGTGAAAGGAAAGACGATTGCAGATTTAGAAGATCTCAGTGTCAGAGGAGTCCTAGTTAGCTTCAATTCTGTTGATACCATTGGAGATTCAAAGTAGTTATAGGTGATCTTGAGCCAAATTTATGGCTATATATATAGGGAGATATTGTAATTCAAGGAGATAGAGAATTGATTAGAAAATTGAGAGATTTTGCTGTGACTAGATTGTATCATTTTGCTTTAGTCTAGCTATTTTTGATAAGAAAGATGATATACCTGTGCATGACACTGTGCCTTTTGTATTTCGCTGAACTATCAATGAAAGAAGCTCTATTCTGTGTCATTGCTAATATTATCTGTCTTTACATAAATCTTATGAGTTTAGCCTTTGATCTTTTAGTTCATTTATAATCTGTCTATATTAATCATGCATCATTTGCTCTTTAATATAGCTAAATCTTAAGAATCTGTTCATTGTGTTAGTTAAGGAGATACATTTCATTCAGGTGCATCAGCATAGATTTAGATTTTACTTATTATATCTGTAATCTTGTTTCTTCCTCTACCCTTTACTCAAAACCCAATTAAAATAGGAAGAGCCAGCTTCTTTAAAATCTGGAGGTTGTTTCAAGTAGCAAGTCCCGCATTCTTGAAACTTCCCATGTTGGTGTTGGAACCTGTGCAATTTTATGCATCAACAGTTTTTGGCATGCCTAGTGGGACTGTTGATGTGTTTTCCTTGCACATACAACGTAGAATAAAATACTGGTGTACTCTATCCTCTCTTGAACAAAATCCCTCAAATGCTAAGCTAAGTGATCAAATGAGTAGACTCAAGGTTCTTGATTAGTTACTTTTGGTGTTGAGACTTGGGATAACTTAGCAGTAGGATGCGAATTGTTGTTTGACACAAAGAGACTTACGTAAATGTTGAACAATAGGAAACTTGTTTCTCTTGGATAACATGTAACATAGCTTCTTCAAAGGTCTAACAATATGACAACTTAAGATATGACAGTGGAAGCTCTTGAATCTAAATCTAACAAGATTTTAAAGAAAGCGCAAAAGTAAATGGGTTTAGAAGACTCTAATCTAAATGCAAGCAATCACCACTGCTTCACCGGAATCTCAACCACACTTTGCTTCACCATAAGGTAACAACTACACAAAGGTGATGCTATTTTCTAAGGAAAAAGTAAGATTTTCAGATTACTTCTGCACACGAAGTAATTGAAGTTAAGCTTAGATAATGTTCAGACTAACCATGCACTACAATATGCCATCGACAAAATATAAATGGTATGAACTATGGAGACACCGAACATGAATAGGCAACAACAACTTCCATAAAACATAAAACTAAATTGCTGAAAATAAACTAAACTGATCTTATTCTATGAGTGAACACTTAGAAGCCATGCAATCATTTGAAACAACACAAATCACCATGCAAATTTCAGCAATGAATTCGTATTTATTTCTGCAGAGTCTTGAGCAACAATTTCTCAGAGCATTCCCCCTTACAAATGAGAGAAAAATGGGCTTATATAGGCCCCAAAATTCAATGGATGGACAAGATTAAATCTCTAAATTGAGGGCCCTTATTGTGCCACGCAGGCAAGTGGTTACAAAATTTACTAAAATTAGACCTTGCATTTATGATGTACCCACTAAGTGGAATACTCATTTATGACCTCTCCTTTTTGTGGTAAACTCCAGAAATCTAGTCATGACACATGTAACCTCCTCCATAGGGACACTTGGCAGAGTTTGAATGGTGCATTCTATGATTTGCAGCTCCTCTGTACATTTGACAATAGTCATTTCCCAACCAGCCATGGATGTTTGAAACATGCCCATGAAAGTGGAAAGTGTGCAAATATCATTCAACTCCCTGGAAATACCCTGTGTATGCTGAAAATACTTTGTATGCATCTTATCTTTCAGCAAGTATTCATCAATCTATCCATTTGAATCAACTACCTTGTTTACGAAAACAAGTATTCTGCTTTGAATTTCTTGAAGTACTTCCCTTATTCGAGTGATGTCACTCTCAATCTTTCCCAGAACCTGCTCCTTTATGCTGAGTGCACAGTACCAGGAATGGAAATTGTATGTTGAATCTTGTTCAACCACTCCTTCATCCAACAATGTGGCACTTGGAGTATAAATCAGCCTTTTCAACTGAGGCATAACTTCCTCTCTTACATTTCTGAATTCTGCACAAGTAATCAGAATATTCTGAACTCTATCAAATATTGAAGAAGCCTCCTTGTACAACTTCACAATTTCATTAATGAACCCGTCAACTTTGATTCTTAAATCTGCTGCCCAATATTGCAATATTTGAGATGAGGACCTTATTTCTTCCAAATGTGCCACAGATTCCTATGAAAGCAATGTAGGTGGTGCAACCATCTCTTTATCCTGGCTTACTAGCCTCATCAATTGCTGAATATAGTGCTGAAATGCCAAGTTATCCTTTTCTAACTAAATCCTCTGTTCTTGCTCCTTTCATAGTCTTTCTTTGATGACTGCAACCAAATCTTCCAACTCTTCTATCTCCTGTTCTGCTGTGGCTAGTCCCAAATCAAAAGTATTGATGTCATATCTACCTGGGACATCATCATCTACTTCTACACTGATTTTTGGGACAACAATATGGACTTGCCTTGACCCCGAGCTGCCTCTTGTGATCTTTGAGAATTTAGTAATTTTCTTCTTTCCTTTGTCAGGTTTGGCCCTGCTTAGCAAGTCCTCCAAACTTAAGATGGGTTCCCTTTCAATAACAAACTTCTCCTTGACTCGATCTCTTAGCCACTTTGGTAAGTCAGACAAGTCTTCCTGATTTTCCTCCTGAACTCCCTTCTGTTGAACAGTAGGAAGAGCCTCCTCATCAAACTCATACAACTCCTTGTCACTTTAATTTTCAGCCTCTACTTCTATCATGACCACCTCTTTCTCCTTAGATGATCTTGACATAACCTCATCAATCTGATTACCTTGTTTGATGCCTTGATCAGTTTGTATTTCTAAAGCTACCTGTTCATCCTGTCTCACTTCATCTTCCTCAATGTTTATTATATTATTACCTTCTTGCCTTGAAGATGCACTAGCTACCTTCTAATCATTAATCTTTGCCTTCTTACTTGGCTGAATATCTTCATGTGGATCAACACCTTCACCCTCTGAATCACTAGAATCACTGGAGTCACTGCTTGACTCACTACTTGAAGAATCCTTGGACTGATGTGTACTAACTCCTCCCATCAAGTTGTAAGTGAATTGGACATTCTTCTCCTAGAGCCTTCGAATTTGGAAGTCCACATATTTTCTGGTATGCGCTACAATTGGCATCATCAAATCATCATTGCATGTGACTTCCTGTTCTGACCATTTGATGGTGAAGGGCCTGTCCCTCTTCACTTCATACAAACTTTATGAAAGTCTTTTGTGATTCTCTTCAAGCTGATCCGGAATGTTGATTACTCTTGTTGCTCTAACCAAATCCAAAGACAATCAGTAGCAACCTTCCTTTCTTATTTCTATGTCATCATATGCATCTATCTAGTGATCCTCGAGTTATGGCCTGTGCTCGTATTTGCTCCCAAATTTCTGTCTCACTATGCCAAATGGATCAAAGTTACTACATGCATCATTGTGGCACACCAAGTTGTAAGCCTGCAGCTCTATCTCCAAATTTTTAGCTGCTTGCAATGACATGCAAGCCTCAAGCCTCCTGATGCTTATTGGAAACTTTGTTGTGGTCTTCTTTCTCTTTCTCTGGACTTTGTCGAATGCAACCAGCTGTCGTGTTACTTCCAACAACACCATTCTATTAGTGGGGTACCTAGGCAATCTATAAGGCAATGATGAGAAGCCCTCAACACGAATGTATGTGAATCTTGGAAACTGAATAAACCACTTTCCGTATTTTGCTACGAAGTTCATGGCCTCCTTCGATAATCTCGTGTATGTGTTGCCTTGCAACAATCTGACAATGTGCATGGAAAAGGCATCATTAAACCTTCTGTAATGAGATATAGCTTGTAGGTGCAGCTAAGGATAGCAGTCATAAACCTTGAACTGTCCATCTTTGTTTCCACCTCTCCCCTTACAATTCAGTCTTGGGTATCTCTCGTTTCTGGCAAGCATATATATGACATATGAGCTCATATAAAATGTTTTTGTCTCCTCCAAACCCTTCAACTGATCATCGATGTTGCTGCTGATCATTTCAGCCGAATCTATCATTCTTTTTCCACTTATAATTTCTTCAATGAAGAAGAACATCCAGGGCTCAAAATTTTCCGATTGTGGGCAGCCCATGATGCGGTTCAAAAACACAACCATATAGTTGATTTCTTGATGAAAGTCAGACTTGTGAAGTTTTTTAGGCACCTTACTCACATGTGGCCTTGGTTGCATCAACCAGTTATTGTTTATCACCTCCATACATTTCTCAGATCCAGCCAAATAAAGTTGCAAGGCAAACTCCTTGTCGCAAAATATAGTAGTTTTGTATGAGGGAATGTCAAAAGCTTCCATGATCGCCTCCTTTCTTAGATAAGCTAGTACTTTTCCCTCTCTAGTCATAATGTATCTCTTTTCATGATTATAATGCTTGGCACATTCTAACATTAGTTCTGGACACAACATCGCTGGCGAGAAACAAGCAGCTTGCAAAATCCCATTCTTCAACATTCGCCTGATTAGATCCGATGGATTGGGTTTGTGAAAATTTTGTTGAATTTCCTCCATGTTGGTCTTCCCGAGATTGGTGTCACCTAGATTTCACCACTTCGATGTGATCCTTGTTTCCAGCCACATTCTCTTCAAATCACTCCTCATCAGTGTCTGTCTGTCCTTCGCACTCATCATTCACCTGCACAAGTTTTAGACATTAGTTTTCTCAAAAATGCATAAAAGACAAGCACATAAGACAAAACACACCGCATAAAGCATGTGGGATAAATGCAATTTCAAATTACCCCATTTTATAAAGCTAACCTCGCAAAAGAATAAAACTAGATTAAACCTCCAATGACCTCAATCTATAGCTCAACCTCATTTTAAGTTGTTGAAACCCATTCCCAACACCTTACCCTGGTGACTTTGCTCCTAATGTTGAATGAGCGCAAGCATGTTTAACCAAGAAAGATGCTGGACCTCAAATAGATGTGAATGATTCCAAAGCCCATGCAAATTATAAACTCCGTCTATAAATTCAAAAACCCTTTGCTTCAATGCATTAAGTGAGGTTTATGTAGAGAAAATTTTCTCATAATATGATGGTTGCAGAATGAACTAAGCGAAACCAAAACCAACACAATTGTTATAGTGCCTAGGTCCATGGAAAAAAAAATGCATATGTCTATATCTTCTAATTCTTTCACCTTTTGTAAATTAGCTTTTGACAACTGTTTGAAGTGGTCCCATTAAATGTCAATGTGTTTGAGGAATAATTGCATATACTCAAATTTTTTTTACTGCTTTTGCAATTTGACAACTCACTTTTCTCACCGTAAAATATTCAAAATCCAAATTTGTTTTTGAAATGCCCTTAAACCATTGCATCGAATAATTCTAATTATAGGAAAAATAAAATAGCCCTTGACATGTGTCCAAGCGAATCAATGAACGCTCTCTGTAAACTACTAATGACACCAAAAGGTGATGAGCATTTATTATGGCATGTAATACACATATCTTCCTTTATCCTGAGAAAATCACGAAGTGGTGCACAGAGAAAGTCTTAGATTCTGCAAATTGATCATTATTATGTGCTTCAGACAGACCTTTTACTCTAATGTGAATGTCATAAAGATTGCAATGGAGTTGCTAGAGTTCGCTACACCATGCGTTGTGAGTATGCGCATTGTAAACCAATTGAGGGAATCCCCCAGAGTGGACATTTTGATTGTTAAGGCATAGAACGAACAATGCCAATTGTTCAATAAAGTCTGCCAGAGAAAACTTAAGTAGACAATTGGGAAGTGTTGTGCCAAATTCATATTATCCCAACATATTGAAGATGCCTGCCTCCTTTGCAAATAGAACGCTGGAGTCCGCTTGAGCCGACATTTCGGTTGCCAAAGAATAAAACAAATGATGCCAACAACTTAGTAAAGTCCGCGAAAGAAAATTTAAGCAGACAATTTGGGAGTGTTGAGCCATTCTATAGCAATCTTTACTCCTTGAAGATGTCTGCCCAAGTGGACTCTAGACTTGAAACACGAATCCACTCTTCGCTTGACTCATCGCTCTACCAACTTGCTCCTATGGCGAATTCAAATACACTTGCACCGCCGCCAGTCTTGGAAGCTTCATAGGACACAAAACAATTACCAAGAAGAGTTCAAGAATACACATGAGGTGAAAGAGAAACAAACATGAGCAATGTAGAACAATGAAGAATAACCACCTGAAACAAAGCTTGAAAGCGATGATATATACCTTGGTCCTCACAACCCCAACAAACCAAACCTCAGATTTCGGTCTTGGACAACCTCAGCTTTAACGGTAAGCATTCTACTTAATACTCGCAAAGGAAATTGACCACCTTAAAACATTCAACAGTCCCGATCAGAACCACCTCTACGTTGCCAACTCTCCATTCACACAGGGAACACTCAAAAGAAACAAAGTCAAGAACTCATGAAATGGGGGTCCCCGCCTCAATGGGGCGATGTTGAATTGGTCACAACATCTGGCGACACCATGAGAGAAATGTTCCTGAACATTTAAGGGATAAAGACTTGTTCAAAACCCTAAATCATCAAATAACCCCCTCAAGTCCCCCCATTAGTTAAGAGACATACTCAAAAGGAGAAAAGAGTCCTAAATTGTATCATGACATTTCATCTTTGTTGTTTCACAAGATAAACATTTCATTTAAAGCTCTTCAGGTGTTCTAGAGATAAGCAAGAATCAAAACTTCAAAATCCCTCCGTACACTCACATATTCAGTTAGATAAACATGAAAACTTAATCAAGGTGTCAAAATCAAAAGCTTAGGATAACCATTCTTATTCCAAAGATCCAAGTGTGTGCAATTGAATTCATTCCCATCTATCAGAAACTAAGATCATGTTAGTTCCTTCACATTAAGCTACATGATTAGTATGCACCTCATGAACTACCTAGACATGGCCCTGTTGCCAACGAGCATCTATAGCTCCGATGGGTTTGTCTCGTAATTCCACTTGAGTAGAGCCCTATTACCGGTCAGGCATCCATAGCCCCAATAAAGATTACTCGATTGTCCATCTAATTGAGTTATAGTGTGTGATTTGTGATTTTCTTTTCTTTTCTTTTCTTTTGATTTTTAACATGCTTTTGCTTGGTAGAGTACAATGCAATACTGCTACGTGATAACTCAGCTAGCTGGGTGTGGACTTACGATGGCAGCAAAGGTGGACCTTTAGATTTTTCACTTAATGTGAGATCAAAAGATTTACTCAAGTACCTCTAGATTTTAAAATCGTGAAAAGGTATAAGATCTCAAAATAATTCAAGTCACTCTAAACAGTCAATTTATCTTCCCACAGCAAGTAACATGCTACCAAACGCCAACAATGGAGTCTGCAATGGATCTATCTGTCTGACACAAGATTATCAAAAGAAAACAAAAAGCATTCATTTAGAGATTAAACATTTTAAACATATAATCAAAGACCATGTCAAAATACAATGCATGATTCCCTTCTCTAGTCAAGTACTGATCTTAACCAATAGATAAACTGAAGAAAATTACCTTCTGACTCAACGAATCTCATGAATATTTATTCCCAAAATAATCTTAACATCACCTCATAAAGTCAACCAGAATGTGCTTGAATTGAAAATACTACCCCAAAAATGGGACCCCGGGGAAAGCCAAAAACTGCAACAAAAGTAAACAAGCCCAAAATGTAGCAAACCTAACCTAAAACTAACCTATGAAAGCAGGAAACAACTATCCTAACTATGTACAAATAAGTCCCTAAAGGAACTTAGGGTTGGAAATAATGCTTTAGGAATTGTCCATTGACGGGCAATGGAACAGATTCTCTAGTGAGTGTTTTTAGTTTGAAAGCATTCTCTCCCAAAATTTCAGCAATTTGGTAAGGGGCTTTCCAAAGATTATCAAATTTGTCATGTTCACCCTTTTTTTCTTTAGCTTTGTCCGAGTATAGAACTAAATAAGATATATGAAAGGATTTGATCTTTGCTTGTCTATCAAACCATCTCTTCACAACTCCTTGATGTTTTGCAAAGTTTTCAAGTGTCGTGTCTCACTTTTCTTCCAAGTGGAGTAGTTGTGACAACTTAGTTTGAACTTTGTCATTTTCTTTCATGTAATCTTGTATAAATTGTAATGTGGGAATTCTCAGTTAGATTGGGAATATAGGATCTTGGCCATAAAATAGATGATAAGGGGATGTACCTAGGGAACCCTTTATTCTTGTCTTGCCTGCCCAAAGAGAAAACTTAAGTTACGTATGCCAATCTCTCAAGTTTTTGTCCAATAGTTTCTTAATTGCACCTAGAAAATTCTTGTTGGTGGATTTTGGTAGGTCATTTCCCTACAGGTAATAGTTTGAGGAAAATTTTAGTGAGATACCATATTCAAAAGCCCAATTAGAAAATTTCAGTGAAGTAAAAGCAGGACCATTATCGCAAACAAGTGCATGTGGACATCTAAACCTAGTGATGCTATTTTCTTCAAGAAATTTAATCACAACATCAGAAGTACAAAATTTTAAAGCATGAGCCTCAGACCACCTGGTGCAGTAATTAGTAGCAGTCAGAATATACCTATGTTGTGCTGAGGAAGGTGGGTTAATCATACCAATAAAATCCAAACCCCATTGAGCAAAAGGTCTTACTTCGATCACAGGTTGAAGTGGCATGGCTGGATTTCTTTCCCTTGAAGCAACTACCTGGCATGTGTGACATCTCTTGACATGGTCATATGCATCATGAAACAAAGTAGGCCAATAATAGCTTGCTCTTAGAATCTGGTGTGCTGTAGCTAAACCACCTCCATGACATGTTCCAAATTTGCTGTGAAAATGTTCCATTATCTAACTTGCTTCATCTTTTCCTATACATCTTAAATATATCCCTTCATGATTCTTTCAGAACAAGACTGATCCTTGGAGCATAAAATGTTGACTTTTTATTCTCAAATCTCTCTTCTGGGTTGAATTCATCTACGTTGGACACTTCTAATTTAGCAGATAATATATAATGTCATTGTACCACTCGTCAGGTGATACATCCTCAAGAGTATAAAATTGTTGCACCAACCCTAGTCCATCAGTTGCAATCGTTTGAGTCAGTCCTTGTCCTCGAACAAGCTTCATTGGCTATATTTCAATATCATATTCTTGAATAGTGGTGACCCACTTGCCTCTTCTTTCTCCTAATTCATTCTGCATAAGTAGGGTCTTGACTGCCACATATGGAACAATAGCATATATTTTACTTCTCAAAATGTAATGTCTAAATTTCTTAATTGCTTTGACCAGTGCATAAGCTTGCTTTTCCACATTAGGATATCTCAATTCAGCATCTTTCAATGGTGTGCTCATGAAGGCTATTGGGTGTTCATCTTTTCCTTCATTTCTCTGAGTGAGAGTTACTGCACACGTATGCTTCGAAGCAAAAGAGTATAAACAAAATGGCCTTGTGTAATCCGGGCTTATCAAAACAAAAGCATTAGCAATAGCTTGCTTGATTTCTTCAAATGCTTTTCTTGCAGGAATTGTCCATTCTATCTTTGCATCTTTCTTCAACATGTCATTCAATGGCTTAACGATCTCTGCAAATCCTGTAATGAACTTCCTGACGAAGTTTATCTTCCCAAAGAATGACTTCAGCTCCTTCTTACTTGCATGCATATCAATCTTGGAAATAGCCTCTATTCTACTTGGATCTATTAAAATTCCCTTCTCTGAAATCATGTCCCAATAATTTGCCTTCTGTTACTCCAAACATACACTTTTTTGGATTCAGTGAGATTTCATGTTTTCTACATCTTTGAAATACTTTCCTCAAATCCTCTATGTGATCTTCCCTTCTGCAAGAGAAAACTGTGAGATTATCCATGTATATGATTATACATTTTCCAATCAAATCATGAAAAGCAATGTCCATAGCTCTCTAAAAGGTTGCTTCGGCGTTAATCAGTCCAAATGGCATTCACCTATATGCATAATTTCCCCACTTGCAAGTGAAAGTAGTCTTCAATTTTTCTTCTGGTTCCACCATCACTTGGTTGTACGCTGAATATCCATCTAAGAAAGACATCATCTGGGAACCATTTACAATTTGCAAGACTTCATCCAATGAAGGTAGTGGATAATTGTCCTTTTCTGATGCTCTGTTCAAATTCCTGAAATCTATGCACAATCTTATTTCTCCATTTTTATTACGAACAGGAACAAGATTGGCGACCCACGTTGAGTGTCTTACTGGAAATATTATTCTTGTGTTCAACAGCTTCTTTACCTCTTTGTATATCAGTGGTTCTAATAGTGGATTGACAGGTCTCTGCCTTTGTCTGAACAGCTTGCTGTTGGGTTTCAGAGGAATGGTGTGTGTAATGATTGAGGTATCATAAGCCTTTAAATCATCATAGCTCCATGCTATAATGTCTAAAAATTCTTTCATGCATTTGAGTATACCTTCTTTTTCTTTAGGTCTACACACCTTTCCTATTAACACATTCTTCTCTTCATTATCTATTCCCATATTGATAGGTTCACATTTTTCTCCTTAAATCTTATGATCTCTCAATGCACTCAATTGATCTGAATCAAAGAATCTTTCTAACTCAATCATTCCTCGTGGTATTGTATTACTCTTCAGGTTCAAGACACCCTCTACATTGAATTTTGCCTACTCCAGATTTTCTTTGTCTATGATTTGAGATTCAAAAACTCCAGAGTTAGTGATGAAATCCAATATGTGTTTATCTTCATTGAACACCTAAAAATTTGTAACATTATCAAGAACTGATGGCACTAAGACCAACTCTACAGTGAACTTTTCTAACCCACTCATAGCAAGTGGTGTAAGTGAACTTGTAGCCTATGCTAGGGAATTAGCAACTTGATTCTTTGATCTGTAAACTGATTTGATGTTGAATGCTTCAAAAATTTCAATCAAATCTCAACCACGGTTTCTATACCTCTTCAATCTCTTATCATGACAAACATACTTCTTTCTTATTTGCTTGACAATTACCTCAGAATCTCCATAAACATGTAGAATCTTAGCTCCTTTCTTGATAGCCATCAATAACCCATGAACTAATGATTCATATTCTGCAACATTATTTGTACATGGAAATTGCAGTCTGTGTGCAGCCAAGAATGATTCGCCTGAAGGTTGATCAACTTGAACCTAGCACCAGCTCCTTGCTTCGACTTGGACCCATCAAAATGCAAAGTCCATACTTGATTTCCTTCTTGATCAATTGAAACTTTATTTTGATTTTCTTTTTTCTTACCCTTCTTGGGAGTCCTTGGTGAAATTGGATCCTTCTTCAGTTGATCATCACTCTTTTCAACTTTTTTAATTATTTTAGTTTTAGTGGGCAATTTGACAGGGTTATCTTCTTTCTTTATTTCCAAAATTTTTGGTTTTGCAGCCTGCGGAACTCTCCTGTATACTTGTTCCAAGGCAACTTTACACATAGCACTGGAAAATTTGGAATGAAAAGAACTATGTATCCAGCACCAGTTGGGTAATAACATATCTTTGACATTTGCTTGCTGACCCAGCTCTATTGCTTGCTAAACATTCTTGAATACAAAATTTTGAAAATTTTCAAATGTACCATCTCCTTCATTAGAAGCGGACTCATAATTTTGATCAAGCAAAATGTTAGTTTCATCAAAAGATTTCTGACCTTCATCTTTTTTCATTCTTGAACCTTGTAGCATGAGGACTTCTTTCGTATTTGGCCTGTAATTTCCCAAATTAGTTTCTAGGAATAAATATTCATTATCTTCACCATATTCTATGATCATAAGTCTCAATCTTGGAGTACTATCAATTCTGATTTAATTTGGAATTCCTTTCCATGGTAGCCACATGTGTGAGAAATCGGTAGCTACATACCCATTCAATCTTCTCGACCAATCTTTGCTTAGGAGCATGCCATATCCACATGGGATATCAACAACTGATATATCAATATAGTTATGTATTCTTGGATCAGATGATAACTACATGTGTATATTATTTGATTCTCCAATATTATTCGATTCTCCAACCATGGGCACTTCTATCTTATCCAGCTGTGTAACTTTCTTTGTGGTTGGGGTAGGAATCAAACCCAATCTTTTACATATGGTGAGTGGCATTACGTTGCTTGATGCTCCTGAATCCATCAAACAATTATGTAACATCTTCCCAAAAATACAGACTGATAATAGGAATGGGGCAGGCTCATGTATTCCTTGATAGAAAACTACAGACTTTTCATTTGGTAACTTGGAATGTGCATTCTTTGCCATATCATTTGATCATGTAATTTGATCTTTTGCAATCTTTTCATTTTTAACAATACTTCCTTCTTTTGCATCCTTTGTAGGGTCTTGGGCTATACATACTGAGTTCATAGATGGTGAAGCACCCTCTGGCACACTTTCCACAACATGTGCATTCTAAACATTAGATGAGTTAGAAGGGCCTGCTGTAGCATTCCTTGGAGTAGATGTATAATTTAAGTTGTTTAAAACAATGTTTATGATCTCAGGGATTCTCATCATTTCAACCAAAGGCATGCTCACCTTCACTTTCATGAATTCTTCAGTAACAATTAAACTTAAATGTTTCAGTCCATCATTTGTTGTAGCGCTATCTCGCGAAAGATTGGCTCCTTGTGGATTGTCTTGTGACTGAACTTATTGCATTGGAGTTGCTCTTTGAGTAGCATCCCTTTGTCTATATTCTAGTGAATCCTTTGGAAAATTTGGATTATTACTAGCATTTGGATTTGGTAGAGTTTGAAAATTGTTTGGAGGAACTGAAGTGGTTAATGGATCCTGTACTCGATGATTTCTTTGATAGACTTTTAGGGGTGGATTCCCAGCTGATTGTTGAAATGCTTGTACTTCCCCTGTTGCTTCAGCTTGAAAGTCATTACTGAATAGAGAAAAATAATCTAGATTTTCAATTGGTCCATTCACAGATGCTAGAGGAAACCTTCCATTGTACTCCATTGTATCATAATCCATCACAAGAGGGAATGTGAAGTTTACAATGATCAAGGCTTGATCATACCTTGTTGTAGGAACAATCTCATATCCTGTCGTTGCTTGTGGAGCATCTTGAGCTTGCGTGCTTTGCATCTCCTTTTGGATTATATCAATAGCTATTTTGAAATTTGTACATTGCAACTTAGAATGTTGATTTATGTTGTGTAATCGACACCAACTTGATAAAGCTGCCTCAGGTAAGAATACCTTATCTATAGGTCTAGAATCTGAATTTGAATTATTTTCCAATGGAGATGAAACATTCCCATTGTTTGGAGATGTATTCCATGTTTTGTTTTGTCTTTGGAATCCTTGATTTGTTCCTCGAAATCCTTGATTATAACCTTGATAATTTTCTTGGTCTCTCTGATTTCCTTGATATCCATTTTGATTTCCCTGATCCCTCTGATTTCCTTGAAAACTCCTTTGCATATTTTGTAAATGATTATTTTGATTTCTCAGATGGGTAACTTCAGTGGATAATATCTTCACTTGATCAATTAACTCTTTCATTTCATCGTTCTCTTCTTGAGTCCTTGTAGAGGATGAAGACCCTTGTAAGTACACAGGTTGCACTGGTGAGGCTTGTAAAATGGGTGCTCCTGGATGCAACATCATCTGATTGCTAGGTGTTGAAATTGGATTCATTACAGGATTATACTGTGTCAAAGCTTGGTTGATTCCTTGAATCTCATTTGGCATAGCTGGATGTCCTAGGTGATCAAGTGGCCCTTGAGTGTTCATGCCCAAGTCAGTATTCACTTTGACAGCCTCGGCATAGGCTTCTATTAGAGTAGTTGGAGGTGCAGTTGCTCTCTTCACAAACATGGAAGTAAGGCAGTCTAGTGCTACATAATATACTTCCCTTGCCATTGCATTATCAACATTATATGAAGCTTGCAACCTTGTATAAGCCTTATGAAATTTATTGTTGAAAGAATTGATGGGTTCATGCTCTTGCCTCTTGACATCCACAAATTGTTTGTAAAGCTCTGACGGAGTGATAGGAATCCTAAACTTTTCCAGAAAGGTGTTTTTCAGTCTTTGCCAGCTATTGATGGAACCTGCAGGTAGATGAATGTACCAAAAGTATGCATGTTCTCCCAGTGAATAAGGAAACAATGTACATGCTACATATTCATGCTCAATTCTTCTGTTTCAAAGAGTATCCTTGAAAATCTTAATATGTTCCTCTGCTATCTTGTTCACATCACTGATCTGAAATTTGGAGCAGAATTGTTTAGGACTCTTGGGCATTTCATGGTAATTCATAAAAACAACAAGAGGAGAAGCATTTGCTAGAAGCCAAGCCATTGAAATGTTTGCTTGTTGCACTGGAACTGTTTGAGTAACTCCTTGTGTATTACTTGGTTGAGAAATTCTTGTATTTCATGGTGGAGTTTGAAACAAATCTACGATGACCTCTACGCTAGGTGATCCTTCACTTGAGGAATTTGTCTTCTTATTGCACTTGGCTTTGGAATTGAAATCCAATTCAACCAACTCTTTTGAAGTTTGTGGTGTAGACCTTAGGATCCTCTAGCGCTTTTCAGGTGAAAAAGAAACGATGCGCTCCAGTGTGTCTAACTTTGTATTCCTTGAAGAGAGGCCCTCCTTCTAGCACCAATTCTATTGATGTGTTTTCCTTGCACATATAACACAGAATAAAATACTGGTGTACTCTATCCTCTCTTGACCAAAATCCCTCAAATGCTAAGCTAAGTGATCAAATGAGTAGACTCTAAGGTTCTTGATTAGTTACTTTCAGTCTTGAGACTTGGGATAACTCAGCAGTAGGATGCAAATTATTGTTTGACACAAAGGGACTTACGTAAATGTTCAACAATAGGAAACTTGTTTCTCTTGGATAACATGTAACATAGATTCTTCAAGGGTCTAACAATATGACAACTTAAGACATGACAGTGGAAGCTCTTGAATCTAAATCTAATAGGATTTTAAAGAAACTACAAAAGGAAATGGGTTTAGAAGACTCTAATCTAAATGCAAGCAATCACCACTGATTCACCGGAATCTCAACCACACTTTGCTTTGCCATAAGGTAACAACTACACAAAGGTGATGCTATCTTCTAAGGAAAAAGTAAGATTTTTAGATTACTTCTGCACATGAAGTAATTGAAGTTAAGCTCAGATAATGTTCAGACTAACCATGCACTACAATCTGCCATCGACAAATTATAAATGGTATGAACTATGGAGACACCGAACATGAATAAGCAACAACAAATTCCATAAAACATAAAACTAAATTGTTGAAAACAAACTAAACTGATCTTATTCTATGAGTGAACACTTAGAAACCATGCAATCATTTGAAACAACACAAATCACCATGAAAATTTCAGCAATGAATTTGTATTTATTTCAACAGAGTCTTGAGCAATACTTTCTCAGAGCATTCCCCCTTATAAATTAGAGAAAAATGGGCTTATATAGGCCCCAAAATTCAATGGATGACCAAGATTAAATCTCTAAATCGAGGGCCCTTATTGTGCCACGCAGACAAGTGGTTACAAAATTTACTAAAATTAGACCTTGCATTTATGATGTACCCACTAAGTGGAATACCCTCATTTATGACCTCTCCTTTTTGTGGTAAACTCCAAAAATCTAGTCATGACACGTGTAACCTCCTCCATAGGGACACTTGGCAGAGTTTGAATGGTGCATTCTATGATTTGCAGCTCCTCTGTACATTTGACAACAGTCATTTCCCAACCAGCCATGGATGTCTGAAACATGCCCATGAAAGTGGAAAGTGTGCAAATATCATTCAACAACTCCCTGGAAATAACCTGCATATGCTGAAAATACTTTGTATGCATCTTATCTTTTAGCAAGTATTCATCAATCTCTCCAATGGAATCAACTACCTTGTTTACGAAAACAAGTATTTTACTTTGAATTTCTTGAAGTACTTCCCTTATTCGAGTGATGTCACTCTCAATCTTTCCCAGAACCTGCTCCTTTATGTTGAGTGCACAATACCAGGAATGTAAATTGTATGTTGAACCTTGTTCAACCACTCATTCATCTAACAATGTGACACTTGGAGTATAAATCAGCCTTTTCAACTGAGGCATAACTTCCTCTCTTACATTTCTAAATTCTGCACAAGTAATCAGAATATTCTGAACTCTGTCAAATATTGAACAAGCCTCCTTGTACAACTTCACAATTTCATTAATGAACACGTCAGCTTTGATCTTGAAATCTGCTGCCCAATACTACAATACTTGAGATTAGGACCTCATTTCTTCCAAATGTGCCACAGACTCCTGTGAAAGCAATGTAGGTGGTGCAACCATCTCTTTATCCTGGCTTACTAGACTCATCAACTGCTGAATATAGTGGCCAAGTTATCCTTTTCTAACTGAATCCTCTATTCTTGCTCCTTTTCTAGTCTTTCTTTGATGACTGCAACCAAATCTTCCAACTCTTCTATCTCCTATTCTGCTGTGGCTGGTCCCAAATCAAAAGTATTGATGTCATATCTACCTGGGACACCATCATCTGCTTCTACACTAATTTTTGGGACAACAATATGCACTTGCCTCGACCCCGAGCTACCTCTTGTGATCTTTGAGAATTTAGTAATTTTCTTCTTTCCTTTATCAGGTTTGGCCCTACTCAGCAAGTCTTCCAAACTTAAGATGGGTTCCCTTTCAATAACAAACTTCTCCTTGACTCAATCTCTTAGCCACTCTGGTAAGTCAGAGAAGTCTTCCTGATTTTCCTCTTGAACTCCCTTCTGCTGAATAGTAAGAAGAGCCTCCTCATCAAACTCATACAACTCCTTGTCACTTTGATTTTCAACCTCTACTTCTATCATGACCATCTCTTGCTCCTTAGATGATCTTGACAGAACCTCATCAATCTAATTACCTTGTTTGATGCCTTGATCAGTTTGTACTTCTAAAGCTACCTGTTCATCTTGTCTCACTTCATCTTCCTTAATGTTTATTATACCATTACCTTCTTGCCTTGAAGATGCACTAGCTACCTTCTGATCATCAATCTTTGCCGTCTTACTTGGCTGAATATCTTCATGTGGGTCAACACCTTCACCCTCTGAATCATTGGAATCACTGGAGTCACTACTTGACTCACTACTTGAAGAATCCTTGGACTGATGTGTACTAAGTCCTCCCATCAAGTTGTAAGTTAATTGGACATTCTTCTCCTGGAGCCTTCGAATTTGGAAGTCCACATATTTTCTGGTATGCGCTACAATTGGCATCATCAAATCATCATTGCGTGTGACTTCCTGTTCCGACCAATTGATGGTGAAGGGACTATCCCTCTTCTCTTCATACGAACTTTGTGAAGTCTTTTGTGATTTTCTTCAAGCTGATCTGGAATTTTGATTACTCTTGTTGCTCTAACCAAATCCAAAGACAATCGGTAACAACCTTTCTTTCTTATTTCTATGTCATCATATGCATCTATCCAGTGATCCTTGAGCTATGGCCTATGCTCGTATTTTCTTGCAAATTTCTGTCTGACTATGCCAAATGGATCGAAGTTACTGCGTGCATCATTTTGGCACACCATGTTTTAAGCCTGCAGCTCTATCTCCAAATTTTCAGCTGCTTGCAATGACATGCAAGCCTCAAGCCTCCCAATGCTGATTGGAAACTTTGTTGTGGTCTTCTTTCTCTTTCTCTGGACTTTGTCAAATGCAACCAGCTGTTGTGTTACTTCCATCAACACCATTCTATCAGTGGGGTACCTAGGCAATCTGTAAGGCAATGATGAGAAGCCCTCAACATGGATGTATGTGAATCTTGGAAACTGAATAAACCACTTTCCGTATTTTTCTACGAAGGTCATGGCCTCCTTCGACAATCTCATGCATGTGTTGCCTTGCAACAATCTGACAATGTGCATGGAAAAGGCATCATTAAACCTTCTGTAATGAGATATAGCTTGCAGGTGCAACTGAGGATAGCAGTCATAAACCTTGAACTATCCATCTCTGTTTCCAACTCTCCCCTTGCAGTTCAGTCCCAGGTATCTCTTGTTTCTGGCAAGCATATATATGACATATGAGCTGATATAAAATGTTTTTTTCTCCTGTAAACCCTTCAACTGATCATCGATGTTGCTACTAATCATTTCAGCCCAATCTATCATTCTTTTTCCACTTATAATTTCTTCAATGAAGAAGAAAATCCAGGGCTCAAAATTTGCCGATTGTGGGCAGCCCATGATGCGGTTCAAAAACACAACCATATAGTTGATTTCTTGATGAAAGTCAGACTTGTGAATTTTTTTAGGCACCTTACTCACATGTGGCCTTGGTTGCACCAACCAGTTGTTGTTTATCACCTCCATACATTTCTCAGATCCTGCCAAATAAAGTTGCAAGGCAGACTCCTTGTCATAGAATGTAATAGTTTTGTATGAGGGAATGTCAAAAGCTTTCGCAATCACCTCCTTTCTCAGATAAGCTAGTACTTTGCCCTCTCTAGTCATAATGCATCTCTTTTCATGATTATAATGCTTGGCGCATTCTAACATCAGTTCTGGACACAACATCACTGGTGGGAAAAAAGCAGCTTGCACAATCCCGTTCTTCAACATTCACCTAATTATATCTGATGGATTAGGTTTGTGAAAATTTTGTCAAATTTCCTCCATGTTGGTCTTCCTGAGATTAGTGTCACCTAGATTTAGCCACTTCGATGTGATCCTCATTTCTGGCCACGTTCTCTTCAAATCACTCCTCATCAGTGTATGTCTGTCTTTCGCACTCATCATTCACCTGCACAAGTTTCAGACATTAGTTTGCTCTAAAATGCATAGAAGACAAGCACATAAGACAAAACACACCGCATAAAGCATGTGGGATAAATGCAATTTCGAATTACCCCACTTTATAAAGCTAACCTTGCAAAAGAATAAAACCAGATTAAACCTCCAATGACCTCAATCTACAACTGAACCTCAGTTTAATTTGCTGAAACCCGTTCCCAACACCTTACCCCGGTGACTTTGCTCCTAATGTTGAATAAGCACAAGCATGTTTAACCGAGAAAGATGTTGGACCTCAAACAGATGTGAATGATTCCAAAGCCCATGCATATTATGAACTCCGTCGATAAATTCAAAAACCCTTTGCTTCAATGCATTAAGTGAGGTTTATGGAGAGAAAACTTGCTTATAATATGATGGTCGCAGAATGAACTAAGCAAAACCAAAACCAACACAATTGTTATAGTGCCCAGGTCCATGGAAAAAAAAATGCATATGTCTAAATCTTCTAATTCTTTCACCTTTTGTAAATTAGCTTTTGACAACTGTCTGAAGTGGTCCCATTAAACGTCAATGTGTTTGAGGAATGATTGCATATACTCAAATTTTTTTTACTACTTTTGCAATTTGACAACTCCCTTTTCTCAGCGTAAAATATTTGAAATCCAAATTTGTCTTCTGAAATGCACTTAAACCACTGCATCAAATAATTCTAATTATAGGAAAAAGAAAATAGCCCTCGACATGTGTCCAAGAGAATCAATGAACACTCTCTACAAACTACTAATGACTCTAGAAGGTGATGAGCATTTATTATGGCATGTAATACACATATCTTCCTCTATCTTGAGAAAATCACGAAGTGGTGCATAGAGGAAGTCTTGGATTCTGCAAATTGATCATTATTGTGTGCTTCAGACGAACCTTTTACTCTGATGTGAATGTCATAAATATTGCAATGAAGTTGCTAGAGTCTGCCGCACCATGCATTGTGAGTATGCGCATTGTAAACCAATTGAGGGAATCCCCTAGAGCAGACATTTTGATTTTTAAGGCATAAAACGAACAATGCCAATGGTTCAATAAAGTCTGCTAGAGAAAACCTAAGTGGACAATCGGGAAGTGTTGTGCCAAATTCATATTATCCCAACATATTGAAGATGTCCACCTCCTTTGCAAATAGAACGCTGGAGTCCGCCTGAGTGGACATTTCAGTTGCCAAAGAATAAAATAAATGATGCCAATAGCTTAGTAAAGTCCGCCAAAGAAAACTTAAGCAGACAATTTGGGAGTGTCGAGCCATTCTAGAGAAATCTTTACTCCTTGAAGATGTCTGCCCAAGTAGACTCTAGACTTGAAACATGAATCCACTCTTCACTTGACTCATCGCTCTACCAACTTGCTCCTATGGTGAATTCAAATACACTTGCACCGCCGCCAGTCTTGGAAGCTTCATAGGACACAAAACAATTACCAAGAAGAGTTCGAGAATACACACGAGGTGAAAGAGAAACAAACATGAGCAATGTAGAACAATGAAGAATAACCACCCAAAACAAAGCTTGAAAGCGATGATATATAACTTGGTCCTCACAACCCCAATAAACCAAACCTCAGATTTCAGTCTTGGATAAACCTCAGCTTTAGCAGAAGCATTCTGCTTAATACTCGCAAGAAAATTGACCACCTTAAAACATTCAATAGTCCCGATTAGAACCACCTCTATGTTGCCAACTCTCCATTCACACAGGGAACACTCAAAAGAAACAAAGTCAAGAACTCACGAAATAGGGTCCCCGCCTGAATAAGGCGATGTTGAATTGGTCACAACAGGACCTTTCTTGAAGTTCTGATCAAGATCGTATGAACCAGAGAGCGACGAAGAGTCAGAGCTATGGACCAACAACGAGAGCTCAGTCTATTGCTAATCCAGGGATTTTATTGCAACCATTAGTTGCTACTCCAAGAAGAAGAGTGAATCAAGTTGCAATAGCATCAGGAATAAGCATGGGAGCACATGTAGCCCTAAGGAACTATGTAAATTGGAACACTAGAAGTCCTCTCATTCTTCTGGTACCACTAGCTTCTTGGGATCCATTTCCAGCTAATGCTTTGAAAGCTTTACCCAAATTCAGTGGAGAAGATTCCAAGACATTAGGGGAGCATCTTCAAGATGTATCAGATGTGTGTGCAGTACATGTCATTACTGTACAAAATGTGGCAATCAGATTGTTGGCAGCTTCTTTCAAAGGGAAGGCTCTAGAATGGTATAGATCTTTGGCCCCAAATACAATATCCACCTGGGATCAGCTTGGTGATGCTTTGTTTGCAAGATTCAAAGAGAAGGGTGACAAATCTTCCCTTCTGCAACAATTGATCACTATAAAGAGAGCACCATAAGAGGCTATAATTTATTTTAACACTAGGTTTCAAAAAACTTGGGACATAATCCCTGCCACAGCTAGACCACCATCATGTATGGCCATTGTCTTCTATCTCAAAGCTTTCAATTCTAATATATCTGTAATGATTCAGTCCCTAGGAGGTCAAACCCTACTAGAAGCATATGAGTTGGCTGTTAAGGCTGAGAATAATCTAATAGATGTTGGAAAGCTACCTCCAAGGCCTCCCATGCCTATATTCCTAGAAATTTCAATTCCCTTGCCATAGGAAGTCCCTAATCCTACAACTACACTTGTGTGTATGTATACCTTCCTAGCACCCCAACAATCTACTGTGTCAACACCCTCTATCCTTCCATCTGAAATGTATGATATGAAGAACATTCTCAGGACCTTTTCAAATGATATTATTAATATTAAAAGGCAACAAACCTCTTACCCAAGGCCTCCTTATCAGGGTTTCCAAGGAAATAGACCCCCATATCAATCAAATCAATATCAAGGTCCTCAAAGACCAAATAACCCTCAACCTTCAAACCAATTGGTCACAATTCCCACACCTTTACAGACTATCCCTCATAACCCAAATAGAGAGATAGTCCCTGGGAAAAATAACTTAGCAGAAGATACCAATGCTTGGTGCTTTCCTTACAAAAATGCTCATATGCCCAGAGATTGTCCTAGAGGCAATTTACAACAAAAGATAGCAGAACAGAGAAGGGTAGAAGGTCAAGTTATGGTGTCTAATGCTCATCCATACTAGTCACCTGGTGTCCAGAATGCAGTAATGGTGGCTTAGATGCAAGGGATGTCTATTCAGCAAGAAGAAGAAATTACCCCTGAACATGCTTTATTTTCATGGATTGAAGATTAAGATTCAGTGTTCTTGAATAAAGCATCTACTTCCAAGAAGCCTTTAGTGCAGTCTGATTATTATATCAGATCAAAGAGAAAAATGGAGTAGCCCGAAGCCACGAACAATGAGACTACTAGAGCCTCTCCTTTTCAGAATTATTATAAGCTAGTTTAAAGGTAAGAAGTGCCTCGGCTAGTCTAGAATCAGGTAGCCTCTGGCCAAGTGTTAGAAAGAGCAAGGTACCCTTACTACCCAAAGACACAGATTGGTGCAGGAGCACCCCTACAAGACAGGATATAGTCCGCATGACAGGACATTAGTCTATTTTTAGCATGTTTGACTTCATAATGTAATAAGGTCCATTGGACCAATGCATATGTATTAGATCAGCCTAGGAGAGTGTGTAGGCAGTTAGAGCTCGTGATCAGGTTGTCTGAGCTGTCCTCTCTCCCAGCCGCTTGGAAGCTCCCAGCCGCTAGGAATCGAGTTGGTAGTACTCGCAGGATATTGCTATATATACCTTCGATCTGTTAGGGTTTAGCATGTTAGTGGTGTTGTGTTATGTTGTACTGGTGATCCAGAGATCAGTCCAGACATTGTGAAACATTGTTCAGGACATTTGTGTTTCATCTGAATAAGATCTCATCAATTGCATTATCTGGTTTATCAGTTGTTATTGTTTTGATTTCTGTTCTGATTACAAGTGGATGGATTCTTTCAACCCTTCCACCGGTTGATTCTGTGAATCGGTGGAATGGTCATGTATGATAGTTTAGTTTGCATTTTAGTTTTCTGCATTTCATTGTTTGAGAGATCAGTTGGTAGCATGCTGTGAATCAACCTAGCATCCTCATGTGCTAGGTTCAGGAAGATAAATTGTTAAGTTTTGATCTGAAGGTGACCCGGCCCGATCATCATATTTTCTTTGTGAAATTGTGCGGTCCTGTGAGTTTGCATGCAGCTGACGGATATACAGGAGTCTGCATGTGCCTTTCCAGTCGAAGCGAATCGCATCGTCATCTGTGAGTATATCGCTATCCGAATCAGGCTATGAAGTTGGCAAAAATTGCATGTTCTGAATGCATCAGGATGATATAAGTCAGATATATACTCAGTGTGTATATCATCATTAGGATCATCTTTCGTGTGTACCCATCATCCGCATATCGCTATCGTATGCGGGAGTGAAAGTTCATTTTTTTGGCTAAGGACCGGAGAGGTCATCATCAGGATATTGGAAAGATCACCCAATATTTCATTATCATGCTGCGGAGGATATAAGGATCTTATATCTGGGTGACATCATCATCAGGTGCATGTGACGTCATCGTCATCAGGATAATTGTCATCAGGATATCGGGGCAGCGGGATATTGAAGGAGTTGCATATGACGTCATCGTCATCAGGATAATCGTCATCAGGACATTTTGAAATATCACCCGATAAAGGTTTATCCTGCTGACCATAAGTGTTTTGGTATCGGCGTAAGGCTTCAGCATAAAGTTTGGTGAACATCATCAGGATGTTTCAATATGACCGGATAAGTCATATCCTGATGTTGTTGTTTGAGTAGTCGGATATCGGGGTGACGTAAGCATCAAAGGAAAGGTGCTTGAAGTTGTCGTCATCAGGATATTTGGAACAACCGGATATTTTATATCCTGCTGATGAAGGTGATGTTGAACATCATGATGATGAAGATAGAGGTTGGTGGTAGGATGAACAGTGAACATCAGGAGGATGTTTGCGCTTGCTGATAGCCGAATATCATGATGCTGCTAACAGGCGAAAGACGATAGGCGATAAGTTAGTGAACAGTAGTTAGCAGGAGGATATTTCGTGCCTCTTCGAAATATGATGATGCTGATAAGCCGATAGGTATTTTTAACATGCTGGTTGTGTTAATACTTCCTCCTTCCCAGTTGTAAGCTCCCGTTGCGTTTTATCTCTGCATCATAGTGGTATCAGAGCAAAGGAAGGATCTTCTGGAAAAGATAAGGATATAGCAGGATGTCAGGTGACGAAGGAACATCAGAGGTTCCGGCAAGGATGACCAACGCTAAGTTGGCAGTTCTGGTAAAGAAACAGATTGCAGAAAGCAAGGCCGTGAAGGCTCAGAATCAGGAATTGAAGGATGAGTTAGCGAAGTTGAGGAGCAGAGTAGGTTCTGGTAGAGAAGAAGATAGGGAAGAAGAAGAGATCCCTAGTTGGAGCGAGGAGGTCGTTCCTGCAGACCAGAGACCACTGTTGAACGCCCTCAAGGCCATGGAGAGGAGAACCATGGATGCGAAACTGGATTTGCCAGTGTTTACAGGAAAGATGGACCCTGATTCAGTGATGGAGTGGATAGACTCCTTGAACAATTTCTTTGTAACAGAGGAGATACCAGAACAACAGAGGGTGAAAATAGCCCAGTCAAAAATGAAAGAAGCTGCCTTGACATGGTGGAATTTCGTCCAAGATGATAGAGTACAGGAAGGAAAGCGTAGAGTCGCTACATGGAAGAAAATGATGGCATTAGTAAAGGAAGCTTATGTCCCATTGGATTACAGTATCCAATTACACAAGAGGAAACAAAACCTGAAGCAGAAGGAGCTAGATGTCAGCTCATATACAGAAGAATTCATGAAACTTTGTATGAAAACAAAGGTAAAGGAAAGTGAAGAAGAGAAGGTAGCCAGATACCTTAATGGATTGAGGTTCAATATTCAGGAAGATTTAAGTCTGCATAATCCAGATACAGTTCAGAAATGCTTTCAGTTGGCATTGAAAGTGGAAGAGAAGTTAAAGAGAAAACAAGAACAACACAATAGAGAAAGAGGAAGACAACAAAGGGGTGGAAGAGGTTCTTTTAGAAGCAGAGGACATGGACATGGATATCAGGGAGAATCCAGTCATGACAATAGTAAGGGAAACAATAGTCAGAACCAGAGGGAAAATTATAGTCAGCAAGGAAACTTCAGAGGTAGAAGACCTTTCAGAGGAAGATCCCAGGGCAGAGGATCCATCAGATGTTATAACTATAACAAAGAAGGCCATATAGCCAGCAGATGTCCAGAAAAGGCCACAAGCTCAACAGGAGAAAGGAGAACAAATCTGATCCAAGAACCTGATAATCAAAGTATGACAGGCTCTACTTCTTTTCAGAGTGTGAATGCTCCTGATAATTATGGATACCCAGAAAGTGGAGAGTCTCTAATGATGAGAAGAACAGTGACTACCATGAAGGTACCTAACAAAGAATCCCCTCAAAGAAAGTCTCTTTTCAGAACTATTTGCAAAGCAGGAGGTAAGGCATGTAAAGTTTTGATTGATTCTGGTTCTACTGAAAATTTTGTGTCTGAAGAAATGGTGACAAAGCTTAAGCTTAGGAGATTGCCTCACCCATCCCCATATAAAGTCTCATGGCTTACCCAAGGTCAGCAGACAACTGTAGAAGAGCAGGCTTGGGTAGAATTTCAGATTGGTGCATATAAGGATAAGTTGTTGTTTGACATTACCAAGATGGATGCTTGCAATCTTTTATTTGGTAGACCATGGCAGTATGATTTGAAGGCACAACATGATGGTGTTAGAAACACCTATACAATCACTAAAGATGGTAAGGTGACAGAGTTACTACCATTGAAGGAGAAAGAGGAGAAATCTAAAGGAAAAGAGGTGAAGGTAATGCTGATGGCAGGTAAACAGTTCATGAAAGAAGTAGCAGCAGAAGGTGCAGTTGCATATGCCCTGATCCCATGTATGAGTGTGAATAAAGAATAGCAGCAAGAAGTCAAGGAAGAGAAGAAGCCAAGGTTCATAGACCCAGCTATCCAAGAGCTATTGGATAAGTACAAAGGTATCATCTCAGAAGGAATGCCAAGATCCCTACCACCTGTCAGGGATATCAGTCACTGCATAGACTTAATTCCAGGGTCAACACTTCCAAACAAAGCAGCCTATAAGCTAACTCCAGAACAGAATGCAGAAGTAGCCAGACAAATTGAAGAATTATTAGATTCAGGTCTGATTGGGAAAAGTTTAAGTCCATGTGCAGTACCAGCTGTACTAGCACCAAAGAAGGAAGGCACTTGGAGGCTTTGCACAGATTCCAGAGCTATCAACAAGATCACAATCAGGTATAGGTTTCCAATCCCTAGGATAGAGGATTTACTTGACTGTTTGGGAGGTGCTAAATATTTTACAAAAATAGATTTGAAGAGTGGATATCATCAGATCAGGATTAGACCAAGAGATGAATGGAAAACAGCATTCAAAACTAATGAAGGTTTATATGAGTGGAAGGTTATGCCTTTTGGTTTATCTAATGCACCTAGTACTTTTATGAGGTTGATGAATGAGGTTTTGAAAGAGTTCATTGGTAAGTTTGTCATAGTATATCTAGATGACATTCTGATTTTCAGCAACACAAAAGAAGAACATCTCAGACACATAGATTTGGTTCTTAAGAGGTTACATGAAGAGCAGTTGATGATAAATTTAGACAAGTGTTTGTTCATGCAAGAGGAGATCACATATTTGGGTTTTGTCATTTCACAAGGAAAGTTACAAATGGAGAAGGAGAAGGTAAGTGCCATATTGTCTTGGCCAACCCCAAAGACTATGAATGATGTCAGAAGTTTCCATGGTTTAGCAACCTTCTACAGGAAGTTTATAAGAGGGTTTAGTCATATTTGTGCACCCATGCTTGATACCATCAAAGGAGGACAGAAGTGCAGATTTGTTTGGACTCAAAGAGTAGATGATTCTTTTGAAACATTGAAGAAGAAGGTGGCACAGCAGCCAGTCCTTGCACTTCCAGACTTTAACAAAATCTTTCAGGTAGAATGTGATGCCAGTCACATGGCCATTGGAGCAGTACTCAGCCAAGAAGGTAGACCTATTGCATTTTTCAGTGAGAAGCTCAATGATGCTAAGAAGAGGTATTCCTCATATGATTTGGAAATGTATGCTTTAGTCCAGTCACTCAAGAAATGGAGGCATTACTTGATGCCAAAGGAATTCATAGTATTCACAGATAACCAGGCTCTGAGTTTCATAAACAGCCAGGAAAAGCTGAACCACAGACATGAAATGGGTAGAAACCTTACAAGCTTTTACTTTTACATTGAAGCATAAGAAAGGAGTCAAGAATAAAGTTGCAGATGCTTTGAGCAGGAGAGTTCTAACAGTCAACCAGATTCAGTTAGAAAGTGTTGGCATTGATTCACTAAAGACCATGTATTAGACTGATGAAGATTTTGGGGAGATATATCATGTATGTACTTCTTTTGGGGAGAAATATCATGCTGAATTCTCTGAATTTTTGATTCAGGATGGATTGTTGTTCAAAGGTGGACAGTTATGTATTCCAAGGTGTTCTATGAGGTTAAACATCATTAAGGAGAAACATTTTGGAGCTATGGCAGGTCATTTTGGTCTAGATAAGACTCTTGATCTGGTCCGAAGACATTACTTTTGGCCTAAGTTGCAATCAGATGTCAGAAAATTTGTAGAGACATGTGTGATATGTCAGAAAGCTAAAGGCAGGTCAACTAATGCAGGTTTATATCAGCCCTTACCCATTCCTTCCAGACCATGGGAAAGCATAAGTATGGATTTTGTCTTGGGTTTACCAAGGACAAGGAAAGGATTTGACAGTGTTTTTGTTATAGTGGATAGATTCAGTAAAATGGCACATTTCTTGCCATGCAAAACCACTGCTGATGCTTCATACATTGCAGATTTGTTTTTTAGGGAGATTGTCAGAATCCATGGATTGCCATTGAGTATAGTGTCAGATAGGGATGTGAAGTTTATTGGTCACTTCTGGAGAACTCTTTGGAGGAAACTTGGAACAAATTTGTCTTTTTCCTCTGCATATCATCCTCAAACGGATGGACAGACTGAAGTAGTGAACCGTTCCTTAGGGAATTTGCTTAGATGTTTGACAAAACAACATGGAGAAAAGTGGGATAATGTTCTATCTCAAGCGGAATTTTCCTATAATGATACTGTCAATAGGAGCACAGGGAAATCACCTTTTCAGATAGTTTATGGTATGCATCCAAGAGGAATTTTGGAATTGAGAGATCTACCTACAGTAGACCCTGTTAGTGCAGAAGGTGAAGCTTTTGCAGAAGCCATCAAAGAGGTTCATGATCAAGTCAAGACTCAACTACAGCAAACCACCTTGAAATATAAGGAATATGCTGATAAAAAGAAAAAGGATGTTCAGTTTGATGTTGGAGATTTGGTATGGGTTCATTTGAAGAAGGACAGACTTCCTAAGGGAAAGTATACTAAACTCATGCAGAGAAAAGTTGGACCATGTCAGATCTTGCACAAGCATGGACAGAATGCTTATGAGATACAACTCCCACCTGATCTTGGTTTGTCCCCTATATTCAATGTATGTGATTTAACTCCATACAAGTCTTATCCAGATGCCGATCAGGAACTCCTACAGGATACAGTCAATGATAACATTCCCAAGCATGATCCTCCACAGTTGCAGAAGGTTTTGGACACCAGAGTGGTCAAACAGACCCGGAACAAACAGTACTTGGAGTATCTAGTCTCTTGGAAGGGAAAACCTAATTCTGAAGCAGTATGGATGACTGAAGAGCAGATCCGGAAACATGGTGCAGATCTTCATACTCTCATCTCAAGTGGACTTGAGATTTCTTCTTCTGGGGAGTATGGTGCAGGAGCACCCCTACAAGACAGGATATAGTCCGCATGACAGGACATTAGTCTATTTTTAGCATGTTTGACTTCATAATGTAATAAGGTCCATTGGGCCAATGCATATGTATTAGATTAGCCTAGGAGAGTGTGCAAGCAGTTAGAGCTCGTGATCAGGTTGTCTGAGCTGTCCTCTCTCCCAGCCGCTGGGAATCGAGTTGGTAGTACTCGCAGGATATTGCTATATATACCTTCGATCTGTTAGGGTTTAGCATGTTAGTGGTGTTGTGTTATGTTGTACTGGTGATCCAGAGATCAGTCCAGACATTGTGAAACATTGTTCAGGACATTTGTGTTTCATCTGAATAAGATCTCATCAATTGCATTATCTGGTTTATCAGTTGTTATTGTTTTGATTTCTGTTCTGATTACAAGTGGATGGATTCTTTCAACCCTTCCACCGGTTGATTCTGTGAATCGGTGGAATGGTCATGTATGATAGTTTAGTTTGCATTTTAGTTTTCTGCATTTCATTATTTGAGAGATCAGTTGGTAGCATGCTGTGAATCAACCTAGCATCCTCATGTGCTAGGTTCAGGAAGATAAATTGTTAAGTTTTGATCTGAAGGTGACCCGGCCCGATCATCATATTTTCTTTGTGAAATTGTGCGGTCCTGTGAGTTTGCATGCAGCTGACGGATATACAAGAGTCTGCATGTGCCTTTCCAGTCGAAGCGAATCGCATCGTCATCTGTGAGTATATCGCTATCCGGATCGGGTTATGAAGTTGGCAAAAATTGCATGTTCTGAATGCATCAGGATGATATAAGTTAGATATATACTCAGTGTGTATATCGTCATCAGGATCATCTTTCGTGTGTACCCATCATCCGCATATCGCTATCGTATGCGGGAGTGAAAGTTCATTTTTTTGGCTAAGGACCGGAGAGGTCATCATCAGGATATTGGAAAGATCACCCGATATTTCATTATCATGCTGCGGAGGATATAAGGATCTTATATCTGGGTGACATCATCATCAGGTGCATGTGACGTCATCGTCATCAGGATAATCGTCATCAGGATATCGGGGCAACGGGATATTGAAGGAGCTGCATATGACGTCATCGTCATCAGGATAATCGTCATCAGGACATTTCAAAATATCACCCGATAAAGGTTTATCCTGCTGACCATAAGTGTTTTGGTATCGGCGTAAGGCTTCGGCATAAAGTTTGGTGAACATCATCAGGATGTTTCAATATGACCAGATAAGTCATATCCTGATGTTGTTGTTTGAGTAGTCGGATATCGGGGTGACGTAAGCATCAAAGGAAAGGTGCTTGAAGTTGTCGTCATCAGGATATTTGGAACAACCGGATATTTTATATCCTACTGATGAAGGTGATGTTGAACATCATGATGATGAAGATAGAGGTTGGCGGTAGGATGAACAGTGAACATTAGGAGGATGTTTGCGCTTGCTGATAGCCGAATATCATGATGCTGCTGACAGGCGAAAGACGATAGGCGATAAGTTAGTGAACAGTAGTTAGCAGGAGGATATTTCGTGCCTCTTCGAAATATGATGATGCTGATAAGCCGATAGGTATTTTTAACATGCTGGTTGTGTTAATACTTCCTCCTTCCCAGTTGTAAGCTCCCGTTGCGTTTTATCTCTGCATCACAGATACTAGGACCCATGAATGTGGTGGAACAGTTGAAAAAGACCCTAGCTCATGTGTCAATCTGGGATATGATGGCCATTCCTGAGCAAAAGACACTGTTACCAGAAGCACTGCAGGTTCAGGTTGATCCTAAACCTGTCGGTACAAAAGAAAGAGTTGCAAACCAAGGAAAGGCTCAAAGTAAGGATGCTCCACCCTTGCAGACAACAACTCTATTGAATACTACACTAGATGTAAGCAAATCTAAGCCAGATCCATTTTACTTGACTCTAATAGTGGGAAAGAAATTTCTGCACAATTCAATGATAGATTCTGGAGCTAGTACTATAGTTATGCCAAAGTAGATAGCAGATGCTTTAAAAATAAAATATGAGCCACTTACTAGGGGAGTCATGCAATTAGATGGGAAATTTGTCCAAACAATCGGAAGAATTAAACAACTTCCATTGCAGCTGTATACCTGCCCTAATATAACAATCAAACAGGATGTAATACTCATAGATATACCCCTTGTCTTTGGTTTATGCCTATCTAGATATTTTACAGCTAAGATAGGAGGATATATGTCACTGGATTGGTCACATCTGATTTTGAAAACCAAGTATGGAACAAAAATGAAAGTATTGTCTAAACCTTTGTCCAAAGATCATATCACTGATGAACCAACCCCAAGAATTGAAGCATCCCACACCATGATGAACAAGGAGGAGAGAGTCTTTGTTGAAGAATTAAGTGACTAGACTAAACATGATTAGCAAGAAGAAGAAAATAACCAACTAATGACCATGATGCAAAGTGATCCTTATGGAAACTATGACTCTACTAGTTTGGGCACTTATGTTATTTTTGAAGAAGGCCAAGAAATACCTAATGTTATGAGAAAGGAAGTATCTGAAAAAGAGGAACTTGACAAATGCTCAGAAATTTGGACCTTAAATTTTGATGGGGCTAGGAGCAAAAATGGTGCTGGAGCAGGTATATGTCTCACTTCACCAAATGGTGAGAAAATTCTTAGAGCCATACACTTTCAGTTTGCTTGCACTAATAATGATGCTGAGTATGAATCTTTAGTGTATGGTCTTATGTTGACCAAGAAGAAAGGAATCAAGAATTTGGTAGTTAAGGGAGATTCAGAACTGGTGGTGAAACAAATTAAAGAAAATACTGTGGCAAAGAATGTAAGAATGAGATCTTATCAACACATAATTTGGGATCTAATTGATGGTTTTGATGCTGTCAATATTGAAGTTGTTCCCAAAACCCAAAACACTGAAGCAGATAGGATGGCACAAATTGGTTCCCAATTTGATCTAGCAAGTGACCTACTCATTAATAGTGAGGCAGTAAAAGTGATAGTGAGACTTGCAATCCCAGACAATGACCAGAATTGGCAAGTCTTTGATAATGATCTTCAGGTACTCTTGTTTTTACAACAGTCAGGAGAGTTTGCTGATCAATTACAACCCAAGATTGAAGAAGCTTATGGTGATCAAATTATCCAACTAAAGTCTAATAAGCTCCCAAAATGATTGATCATGCTAGAGAATCTATTTGACCCTAATGATGTAAGACTGGACAAAAGGAAATTCAAGGCAAGTAAAGATGATTATTCTGAAATTCAGGTTAGTGAAGGAAGGAAGCTAAAGATAGGCAATGCTACTACCCAAGAGGAAAAGGACAAGTTGATTTCTTTGAGTAATAAGTATGATAGAGTGATTGCTTGGAGCTATGAAGATCTTCATGGCTATAATAGAGACATCATTCAACATACCATAGAACTTGTTGAAGGATCAAAACCAGTCCATCAGAAGCAAAGACCTGTGAATCCCAGAATTGAGCCTTTAATGGTAGATGAACTGCAAAATATTTTAGAATCTAAGATCATTTTTCCAATTAAACATTCAACCTAGGTATCTAATTTAGTGTCTGTAAGGAAAAAGAATGGTGACATAAGACTATGTGTAGATTTCAGAGACCTGAATAAGGCATCATTGAAGGATCATTACCCCTTGCCTTCTATGGAACATATTTTACAAACTGTAGCTGGCTCAGAGAGGTTTTCTTTGGTTGATGGTTTCTTAGGATATAATCAGATTTGGTTAGCAGATGAAGACCAACACAAGACAACATTCACTACCTAGTGGGGAACATTTGCATATGCCAAGATGCCCTTTGGTCTTTCAAATGCTGGAGCTACTTTTTAACGTGCCATGGATGTAACATTTGGAGACCTTATAAATAAGATTATCCTGATTTATTTAGATGATCTTACTATATTTACCAAAAATGCCAAAGATCACTTTGAGCACTTAGAAGTTATTTTTCAGAAATGTCAGGAGTTTGGGATTTCCCTGAATCCTAAGAAGTGTATTTTTGCTGTGCCCCAAGGGAAACTTTTGGGACACATTGTTTCAAAATATGGGATCTCCATAGACCCAGAGTAAATCATAGCCATAATGAATCTATATTTGCCAATTAATAAGAAAGTAGTTCGGTCCTTTTTAGGAAAGATTAATTTTGTCAGCCACTTTATATCTGATTTTGCAGGGCTAGTTAGGCCCATTACTTTGTTGCTGAAGAAGGATTTAATTTTCAAATGGAGAACTAAAGGGAGATAGGCTTTTGAAGAAATTAAGAAATCCATTTCCATTGCACCTGTACTAAGAAACCCAGATTTCTCTAAGCCTTTTATAATGTATGTATATGGAGGAGAACATAGTGTGGCAGCTATTTTGACCCAGAAAGGTGACAAGGAAGAAGGAGAACATCTAATAGCATTCTTTTCTAGAACACTAAGGGAGTATGAATCAAGGTATAATTTTGTTGAAAATCAAGCTTATGCTATGGTAAAATCTCTTAAGAAATTCAGGCATTTAGTAACATGGAATAAAATCTTGATATTAGTAGCCCACCCTAGTGTAAGGGGATATATTATCGAAGGTGAGATTACTAAAAAGATGGCCAATTAGATAACTAAGATTTTAGAATATGATGAAGAGGTAAGGCCTATCAAATTGGTTAGAGGCAAGGGACTATGCCAATATATGACTCAAGACATAGAAAAATCAATGCCTGAAGAAGCAGGAAATAAAATAGTGTTAAGACTCCAAGAGATGAACCAAGATTCTTGGATAAGTAATAGAATACAGTTTATGAAAATTGGTGTGTTCCCAAATGAACTCTCCCCTGATAAGAAAATGTACTATAGGCAACAGGGAGTTCATTTTGTATTAATTGATCATGTTTTATTTAGAAAGAATCTTGATGGGATACTATTGAGATGTGTAGAGAAAGATGAGGCCCAAAAAGTATTACATGAGTTTCATCATGGAACCTTAGGGGGGCATTTTTTAGCAAGGACTACTGCAATTAAAGTGACACAAGCTGGCTATTTCTGACCTACACTATTTGCAGATTGCTATTAGATGGTCAAAGAGTGTCAAGCTTGGTAGTTCTATACTGGGAAGAGAAGAAATACAACATTGCCTTTAAGTCCCATAGTAGTGGATGAACCCTTTGCTCAGTGCGGTTTAGATTTTATTGGCATGATCAATCCAATATCAAATATCGGATACAAGTGGATCCTTACTACAACAGATTATTTTACAAGGTGGAGTGAAGCAGTACCTCTCAAGGAAGCTACTGAAAAGGTAATTTTAGAGTTTTTAGAAGGGATAACTACTCGGTTTGGTCCTCCCCACACTGTCATATCAGATAATGCTAAGGCATTCTTAGGGACTAGATTGTCTGAGTTTTCTTTAAGAAATGGAATATATCTGAAGACTTCTTCTAATTACTATCCACAAGGAAATGGTTTGGCAGAGTCTACCAATAAGAACCTGATCAGACTCATAAAAAGAATGGGAACTAATTATCAGAGAGAGTGGCACACGTCACTTAACACAACACTATTGGCTGATAGAATCACACCAAAGCAAGTGACTAAAATGTCTCCCTATGAGTTGGTCTATGGCAAGCAAGCAATGATGCCACTAAGTATAGAGATTCCTGCTTTACAGTTATTGAAATAGTTGGAAATTGAGGAAAATGGCTCGATGCAAGTCAAAATCACCAAGTTGCTAGAAGTTCAAGAAAAGAGAGAAAAGGCACATGAATTAGTAATGAAGCATTAGTAGATTGTTAAAAAATGGTTTGACAGGAAAGCTTCTAATCCAAATTTTGAAGTTGGGTCTTTGGTATTAAAATGGGATGAGAGAGCTACCAAGCCAGGCTGACACAACAAGTTTGAATCATTTTGGACAGGTCCTATTAAGATCCATTCTTGTAAACAACAAAATGTGTTTGAGCTTGAGACTATGGATGGAGAGCCTAAAGAGATTCTAGTAAATGGGATCTTCTTGAAACATTTTACCTAAGTCCTGAGACTCACTATGTATCATAGTTAGTTAGGTGCTTTTCTTCTTTTCCTGTTTTGTCTTGCTTTCCCACTTTTTCCTTTTAAATAAGTGTTCCAAGAACACATGCTTCAACACAGAGGTCCCTTTCATTAGCAGTTACATTTATTAAAGGTCGTTCAGTAGTTCCTTAAATTTCAAGAAAGTACCCATCTTTTTAGAAGATCGCCACTCCACATACGGATTTGATACTCTGTCCAATAAGGATTTCAAAGGATACACTAACTATCTTTTAGCATTAACACCATTAATAAGACATGATGTGTCATTAATTGTTTCATTATGCCTCACTGAGCTAAGATTTTAGTTCCTTTAAGTGTTGCATTTGCCATTTTTATTCTGCATTTCTAGTTACTATTTGCGTCAAAGCTTTGTTTCTTGCCTAAATTTCCTGTTAAGTATAGCTTTGCTTATAGTTTCTTACCTTCTCTGTCAAGAGTTTCCAAGGATCTTCTTTACAAGAGATATAGAAATGTCAGAGCCACAATCACTACAAGAAGGGTTGGGACTTTTTGACCAAACTGATAATTTAATGAATAGCAAATCTTATGTTTCTGCGCCTACACAACCAATTAAAAGCTATCTGAGGACAAGGGTCCCAGAAACAAGGGTATGCACAGATCTGACATAGGTGAAAGATTATGCTGATGGTATTTTTGACACTTGTATGCAGAAGAACACCAAGAATCTCTAAGAAGGGGCTCACCAAAGGTACCTTGTCTGTGTATCAAAGGGGCAGTGGGAAACTTTTGGTATGAGAGTATGAACGTCCCAATTGGCATAGTTCTTAGTTCCTAACGTTCATCTGTGCCCTGAATTGATCGATCTATGTGTAGAACTATTTCATCCTACATCTCTTTCTATTCAATACGACCCCTTTATGGTTCAAATTAGCCCTAAGGCAATTAGGGATGTGCTGGCTTTACAGGATGACAGGACATCCATGTTTCCTACTATTTCTAAGTTGTAGGGTACATGGGCAAATGTCCATAGTAAAGTGAAGTTTCAAAATACTAAGATGCATTTGGGGGATGAGAATACCCTGTTCTCTTCACTACCCATGGGTTGTGGTCAGTTTAATGCCGACATTCAAGATGCCCTATCCATGCTAGCCTTTATTTTCGGCCAGTATGATGATTCTACAGTTCATGATTGGCAACTCGCGGTGAATTTCAGATTGAAAACGGTGGACAAGTCACAGAAGTACCAACTTGACTTTGTTGAACATATCTCTACTATCATGGTGGATCAACTTGCAAATTTTCAACAAAATCATGTTTTTAGGTATTCAACATACCTATTCCATTTGATGCTATATCAAAATTTTGGTCTCTTTTAGCAATTCATGCCTTTAAATATGTATGACCCTAAGTCTGGTAGCAACAGAACCATCCTGGTGTCTGCATGGACCCATGTTCTCTTAGAAACCTCAGACCCATATGAATTTGTAGAATGTTTTGTTGCACCTGCTTTTAGTCATTTGAGTCCTGAGCCTATAGAAAATAGGATGACACAGAGCCTCAGAGGTTTCTTGACCAATTTGCAAATCTGTTATGATTATTTCTTGGCTCATACTACTATAATCAGAGCCCATGGCTTTGTTGAAGAACCTGTTTTATTGCCAAAGGTCTTAACCCCTAGGGTTACGTTTTTAGAGGTGGCTCGTCAGGTGTCTGTCATTGACAATAATTTTGGACACAAGAAGAGGAAAAGGAAGATGTATGATGTCCCCTGGATTAGGGAGAAAATAACAATTGAGGTTACAGGAACTAAAAATCTTCTTTTGAGAAAGTTAGCTGCCTGTGGTTTTCTGATTGTTGAGGATAAATAGAAATATGATCCGGATAGCTTCTTAGCTTCTTGGATTATCAATAATAAGGTTTCTACTAAATTCATTCATGAGGGACGCCCATTCTAGGAGGATAGAAGATCCCCTAAACAAGATGACCCTGCTTTCTATTATGAATTGAGTGACTTGCCATATGAGGGCCCTAGGTCCTAGGAAACATTTTATGTGAAAGAGTGAGAGTTTGATCCCAAGGTCAAGATGACCCCAGGTCTGAGAAAAACTTTGAAAAATAAGGATTGGAGTGCAGATAAAATTGAAGCCTACTGGAAATATAGACAAGAAATCTCTGAGTTCACTCACACATTTGGGGATGTAGAGACTAATGAGACATGGGAATCAATTTGGGATGAATGGCATCCATCTACAGTTTCTAGCCCAGATACAAGCAATTTTCCAAAGGGTTCTCAAGAAACTGAGGAAAGAATAGAGGAGGTTCAAGAAATTCAAGAGACACGACAAACATCATCTATAGCTTGTCGAACCCCATGGCCCCCATCTCTCAGTGCTTTAGAGAAACAAAAAGATATTGTCTCACCACCATCTCTCAGGATTCATATAGCTTTGACATTTGGGGGTCTCAAATCGGCATGTTTACTGCAAACATTAATTAATGTTGAAGAAGAAGACCCAGTAGAGGTATCAGATAGGCCTCAGAAGATACAAAGGTTGATATTGCCAGAGGAAGAAGAGGAAGAAGCATCAATGCTGTAGCAACAACAAGCTCCAATCATCTTGTTGGTGACTTAGGTAAGTACTTCTTCTCTCTTTTCTCCTACCTCTATTTCTTCTCATTTAGGAGTGGCAACCCATTTTATCTAAGTTTCCACGTCTCCTGCCACTTCTGCTATGCCTTTACAAACTTTTTCGCCAGCTACTGGTTCATAGGCCATGTCTTCACAGGCTATATCTTTACAATTATTTTCCCCATCCATGCCCAAGAGGGCTTTGCCACATTTTGATCCTAGTCAGCAGATGACTACCATCCCTTATGGTCTGCCTCAAGGTCATCCATTTGCTAGAGGCTATATTGCATCACCTCCTACTTTCCAAGCCCAGGCTGATACAACCAGAAAAGCTAGAGAAGCTCGGATGGAAAAAAAAGAAGAAAGAGAATAAGAGCCCTACTGTAGCCCACATTAAGTCCTTGCTTGATCCCATTCAACAGTCTTTGACTGTCACACATTTGACTCCCAATATTGTCAAACCTAATGAGGAAATACAACCCCAGGACTATTCAATGAATGCAGTGGCTATGCACAAGACTGAGTTGAATTAATGACTAAAACTGCTTCAGCAGTTGCCACTAATTATTTGAAAGTGTTAAAAAAACTACAGAAAGTTGAGGTTGACTTGGCACAAGAAAAGACTAATAGCAGTAACCTTATTTGGGAGATACAGGCCAAGGTTAAAGAAATTGACACATTGAATAAAGAATTGCAGTCTATAGTTTCTCTACAAATTCATCAAGCAACACAGGCTCAGATTACTTCCTTGAAAATTGAGTTGGCACAAGAGAAAGCTGCTGTTACTACATTAAGGCAGGAGAAGGCCATTGTGGAGAAAAGGTATCAAGACAAGTTGTTAGAGGCATCACAATTGTTACAATCACTTTTTAAGGAGAAAAACTTGAATAGTGCAGCTCAAGCATAGTTTATGGCAAAGCAACAAAAGACAAAACAACTAACAATTGAGTTGGCACAAAGGCCACAGATTACAGGTGTTTTGAATTTGGTGAAAGAGCTATATGCCTCTGTGTGGAAAAGAATCTCTAAGGAGATTGTATAGATAAAGCCATCCCTTACCTTTTTACTTAATGCCCAGCAACTATGTGAGAAAGTTGAGTCTTCTATGCAAGCAACTTTGTCTATTGTTTCATTAATGGTTTCAGATTCTCAGCTTCTATTGTAGAAACTATATGACACATCTGAGGAGACTCTTTCTGCAGCTGGTATAAGTGATAGGATGGTGGCTGCCAAAAGGGTGAATGAAGTGTTGAGCTGTAACTCTGTTGCTATGAATTGTAAAGACCTTTTGGATGCGGTAAAAGGAGTTAGGAATATGAAGAAACATATTGAGGATTTAGTGCAGTTGGGTTTGCCTTCACCTTTTCTTGATAGTAATACAGTGTTAATGATTGATGAGATAAAGGCTTTGCTGTTAATAAAACAAAATGATCATACTATTTTTTAGGGTTTGAGTGATTCCTCTAGTGTGGGAGAGGTGGAAGCCGTATTGGTTCCAATTGCTCAGCTTGAGTTTCAATTACATGTTGTAGTTTACATTTTGCAATCTTTTTCCCACAAGGATATTATCAATTTGGATTTTGCTTTCTAGGATTTGCAAAGTAGACAGGGGCTATCGGATTTAGAGTGGTCTATGTACTAGGCTGCATTGCAAAATTTGTTATTAAGTTTTCTTTTGACAGTGGTAGTACAATTTTATTTCCATTTTTGGAGTTCTTTTTAAGCAGGACCAGAAGTCCTTATGGTCACCATGAATTGTAGAGTAAAACTCTACATTTTGTTTTAGCTTGTTTGTTGTCTCAGTATATTTGCTGTTGCTATTTCTATATATGTGGTTATATGTTTCTTGTGCGCAGATCATGCTATGTGTCATGTTATTTTGAAGAAATAGTGTTATACGGAAGCTGCCGTGTGTTTCTTTCATATGCTTCTTTTCTATCTAGTTGCGGAGGGCGCCACATGTCCATGGCTTTGTTCCTTTTATTAAAGTTTCATGCTTGTCATGGGTTGTTCCACGTGTTGATGCCAGAGGTGATGACAAAAAATTTCTTTTGATATCGCGAGCTTGTGTGTTGTGCCAAGTGTCATTTTCTAAATGTTGCGGAAGCTGCCGCATGTATATCTTTTTCACAAAGCTTTGTTAGTACTGGTGTACATGATGGGCCCACAATATTGAGACATAGTTTATAGCTTGCTACAGAGTGTGCCACGTGGCAAAAGTGGAGGGATGAACTACTTTCTTTTTGATGCTATGGGGTGAAGGCACATGTATTTATTTGTAATTTTTAGTTGTGGCCGAAGCACAAGTGTCAATCTCCGTAGGTTTCTAAGGGACATTTTTCATAAGCTAGTAATATTACCGGAAGGTGCCATGTTTCCAATTTTGCTTTATGCGGGAGGCACCATGTGTCACAGTATTGTTTCTCTATGTAGGAATTAAAGAAGCATATGTGGCGGGTCCCATATAATAATGGTTCAGTTTCTAAGTATTGTTGGATACTGCCAGGTGTCTTAGTGTAATTGTAGGTGCCGCCACGTATCATATTTCAAAGACTTGTGAATGGTGACAAGTGGCACTGTTTGGTTTGTTTTGTTTTGAAGGAAAAGTTGTTAAGTGTTCAGCGCGTGTTGTTGCGAACTATATTTTTGAAGCTTTTAGAGCCCACGAGTGCTGCCATGTGTATCAACTGAACTTCAGTTGGTGTGCAACATATTTTGTCTCTTAGCCAATGAGCATGAAAGGAAAGACGGTTGCAAATTTAGAAGATCTTAGTGTTAGAGGAGTCCCAGTTAGCTTCAGTTTTGTTGATACCGTTGGAGATTCAAAGTAGTTATAGGTGATCTTGAGCTAAATTTATGGCTATATATATAGGGAGATATTGTAATTCAAGGAGATAGAGAATTGATTAGAAAATTCAGAGATCTTGCTGTGACCAGATTGTATCATTTTGCCTTAGTCTAGCTATTTCTGATAAGAAAGCTAATATACCTGTGCATGACACTGTGCCTTTTGTATTTTGCTAAACTATCAATGAAAGAAGCTCTGTTATGTGCCATTGATGATATTATTTGTGTCTTTACATAAATCTTATGAGTTTAGCCTTTGATCTTTTAGTTCATTTACAATATGTCTATATTAATCATGCAACATTTTCTCTTTAATACAGCTGAATCTTAAGAATCTATTCATTGTGCTAGTTAAGGAGATACATACATTTCATTAAGGAGTATCACCATAGATTTAGATTTTACTTATTGTATCTGTAATCTTGTTTCTTCCTCTACCCTTTACTCAAAACCCAATTAAAATAGGAAGAGCCATCTTCTTTAAAATTTGGAGGTTGTTTCAAGTAGCAAGTCCTACATTCTTGAAACTTCCCATGTTGGTGTTGGAACCTGTGCAATTTTATGCATCAACATAAATATAAAGAGAAATTCAAGATAAGATCAACTAAACTTGAGGTGCTACTTGACAATCATAAGAAGGCAGATGATAAGCATGGTCTAGGATTTGAGAAAGGTGAAAGCTCTGGATTTGGTCAAAGAAATCCTGATGCAAGAAATCAAAGAAGGAATCCTAGAAGATCTTGGTAAGATAGCCTAATGCTCAAAGGTATCCATCTTTCAATGACAATTGTTTCAAATGTAATAAGTATGGTCATAGAGCTAATCAATGCAGAAGTAGTAAATCAAAATGCATCATCTTTTTCTAGTCAATGCTTTAATTGCAAAAAGATAGGTCATAAGGCTGAGGAATGCAGAAGTGGATCAAGGAATCCTCTTAAGAACAAACAAGTGTTCAATGGAAGGTGTTTTACTTGCAATAAGTTTGGGCATATTGCAATTTAATGCAAATCTAAACCTACTCCAACATGTAATTGTCAGAAAAATAAGATTGTGTGTTTCAATTGCAACAAATCTAGACACATTGCTGAATTTTGCAGAAGCAAAAAGGAGAACTCACAGACAGGTAAAGGAAAAATAGAGCAGAAATTGGACAAAGGCAAGGGAAAATTTGATGTGAATGAGATCTAGAATGAAATGAACAAAACTTGGGTGAAGAAAGGTGAAATGAAAGTTAACAATGGGTCCACACTAAAATCCGATGCTGATAATTCCTCTAGAAATTGAATCAGGAGCTCTAGCTCAAGGGGAGCTGCATTGAAAATCTAATTCCCCCTACCAGTAAGTGGTTGCCTGAATCTAGCACAATGAATGAAGTTAAAGAAGCCTATTTTAGATTTGTTGAAGCAAATTCTAGAAGAAAAGAAGCTAATGCAATTGATTGCGGAGCAATTGAAGATCGACTATATGCAAAAACATTGTAACTGAATGTATTAGGGAAGAACATTTATTATAATGAAGAATTAGGTTTTGTGGAGGATAAAAGGTCATTCAGTCAAACACTTGAATCACTTTGCACTCGAAGAGAACAAGGAGAAGAGCACCTGAGCTGAAATTTTAGAGAATTGAAGTGTGAAAAATGAATTTGGCAGCTAACCCTAATTCCGTGAAGAAAAAGGTATTTCTCTACAAAGCTTTGAACTTGTAATCTTTTGAAATGGCTACTCCTCTGGTTGTGAACATCACTGAGTGACCTAGGCTAAAATTTAAGAAGCATCCTTTCAAGTCCACTGAAGTAGATCTGATGGGAGCGTTTTCTAGTGTTCCATATGGAGTTCTTCATACAAAGGATATTAGGGCTTATATTCACACGTCTCTAGAAGAGCATGGTGACTCAAGGTTTGCTGATCTATTCATGAATCACTTAAAAGGTGATGATTTTGAGCTCAAACCAGAATACAAAGCCCTGAAAGACAAGAAGTTCATATAATTTGTTGAGTTTCCATGTTTTGCAGAGGATGAATGGGTTTGGTATGTCCTGAGCCATATCCATGATGAGTTCTTATGGTTGAAACATCTGTTCAATATTACAAAGGATGTAATAAGGACAGTTATAGAACTAAATTCAATTGATACCTTACCTCAGTTGAAGGCTATGAAGAATCAAGAAGTCACCAAGGCAACCAGATCAAAATTTGACAAGAGAGCAATGACTATAAATGACATAGAAGATCATGGGGTTAGATTCACATCAATGGTGATAGGATACAAGATATATTAATCTAGCAGAGAAAATTTAGTTTCTAGAACAACCATCTATATTGCATATAAGATGGTAAAAGAAGGTGTAGACTATGATCTTTGTGAACTATTACTGAAACAACTCATGGAGAACCTAAGAAAGATAAAGAAGGACAAAAAATACTCATTCAAATTTGGTACATTAATTATGTGTCTCTTCTTCTATTTCTTGAGTGAGATTTTGGGAAACAAAAATATAATTTGGCCAAATGACAAATTGGTAGCTATTCAGATTAGGAATCATTTGAGTTATTTGGGTAGTCATGATGCACAAAAGACTACACTTTGGTGATTCTTCAAAAACTTCTAGGGTATATGTAGGCTAGGGCTAGAATACCTAGGACTATTGTTGAAAAATACAAGGACACCATCCATATTATGGTTATAATTGACCAATGCAAAATGGAAGTAGTAGAGCCTAGAGTTGTGTGGATCATGCCCATGGGGTATGAAGTGGATGGGCATGTGTTGGAACTATATGTACAACACTTGTTAAGTCAGCCTAGGGATCTGGATGAAGAAAGATTTGGAACTTATGAAGAAATTTCACAAAAACTGCATTTTGAATTCAAAGATCCTGAAACCAAAAGGAAAGTAAGAAAAGAAGTTGAGCAGTTGACCAAGAATCTAGGCCTTACTAAGGAAGCTGTGAGGCAATTCAGGGAAAAAATAGAAAAGTTTGAGAAGGAGAAGCAGGACAGGGAACAAGAAAGTGTTCCTGCAGAACCTTCTTCCAAGTCAAGGTCTATTAGGAGTACTAGTTCAACCTCTAGTGCATCACCCTCTCCTACTACAGAAATATCCAAAGAAAAACCTACCGGTAAGGAAGGAATAAGGACAAAAGTTAAGGGAAAAAGAACACATGTCAGTGTGGAAAAAGAGGATGAAGAAGAAACTAACTTAGATGACGAAATTAAAGAGTTGAAGGCTTCCAGAACTAAAGCTGCTAAAGTGTCTAAGGAGAAGCCCTCTGAAAGCACAAAGTCAAGCAAAAGGCATAAGCCAGAAGCCAGCGTTAAGAAGCCAATTCCTTCTGTGGAGGACATCGTTAGGACAATCATTGTAGATGGAAACCTAAAACCAATGATAAAATTCTATGATCATTACAATGATGCTGACAAAAGAATTTTGGAGGATGCTACTATAAAATATTTGATGTATTCAATAGAGCTCTAGTGGAAATTTTGGCAGAAATCCCTAAGAGTTTAAGAGATATTCTGGAAATAAGAAAAGAAGCTACTAAAGCAATAGATTTGGAGCTAAGGGAACATGTAATGTCTATACTATGTCTAGTGATCTCTAGAAAAGAAGAAAATAAGATTCTCAAAGAAGTCAAGAATGAATTCAGAAGCAAGAAAAGGATGAATAAGCTGATGATTGGAGACAGTGATGAAGTCGTTAAAGAAACAAAACAAATTCTAAAGAAAGCATTGGACAAGAATAAGTTTTATGTGGCTACAGAATAACCAGTTGATACTAAGGATGCATTAGTTTTGAATGATGAACTGTAGAAAAATGAGCAACAAACTGGAGTAGATGATGTCTCCACTCCAGAAGATGAAATGCTAAATAAAGGAGATGAAGAGATGGTGGAGGAAGTTAATTTTGATGGTGCAAAGGACACTCAAATTCCTCTAGATCAATCTGTTGGAGAATATACAGAGATGAATACAGAAGTAGATGCTCATGGTGAAGATGACTCTATGAAGAATAAAAAGCAAGAAGCAAAAGAGGTTAAGGAAAAGGATGAGCAAGAAGGAGAAAGAGCAGAGAATATTGAAGAGAAAAAGCAAGATGATAGTACTGGCAAGGACTTGAAATATGGAGCTGCATTTTTGACAAGAGACATTGCAGATGTAGTGAAGAAATTACTTGAGAAAGACAAGTTTGAGTTTGATGAACCGGAGCTGATTCAAGGACCTATCAATTTTGACACTCTTTCCCCTCTACAAAAGATGAAGCTAGCATCTATGGCACAAGAAAAAGCAAGAGAGGAGATTCTAAAAACTCACATTGAGGATAGTGAGTTGCTTGGTCTTGCCTCCAGAATTCTGGAAAAGATTATGCCAACCTTTCAAAAGGATTCATCCAACTCTCCCTCCACTCAGTTAAAGAATTTGATAAATTCTATAAGTACTCATTTTGAAACTTTTGAGAAGTCAATAGAAGTTAAAGTTAGAAATGAATACAATGAGAAAAGATTTGCTAAAATAAGGAAAACAATTAGTTATGATAGATTAGTGCTTGACACTAGTGTAAAGAGTATTCAAAATGCTCTATCTGAAGGTGCAGAGATCTATATGTTTTGTCTAAATAGATCTAAAACTGTTGAAGATATTGAGAAAAAGATAAAGGACATAGAGCTCAAACTGTCTAATATTTCTCAATCATATAGTCCTCTAACTGAGTCTGTATCTACCAAAGAATGCCAAGTAGTGAGTTTACAGAATAAATTGAGTGACCTGGAGAAAGAAAAGGTTAAAGTTTTGGGTAGATTGGATGAGCTCCAGGGACTGATTTCCCCCAAATTAGAAACTATGTATGATCTATTGACAGAATCCCAAGTTATTGCTACTACTAGTGATCCTACTGACCTTCAAAAGGTAGAATCACAAGCATTTTTGTTCAATGGGCATATATCCGTTTTGGGAAGCATAAAGTAGAATTGGGATAGTGAATTATCATGGTTGAAAAACATTTTTGGTGATATCTTTTTGTTGATGAACAAAGCCTAAGAATTGTATTCAGAAGTATGTAGAGTTTTAACCCTTGTACATAAAATCTTTTGCATGAAATTTAGTATGCGGATCCCAACCTTTTCCATTGATGTCAAAGGGGGAGAGGAAAAGCAGTGAAAAATGAAGAATTAATCTAAGGGGAAGCATGGGAAATCATAAGTGTATAAAGTAAGGGTGAGCTATTCTAACACTTAGTCATTTTTCACTAAGTGTTGCCATCAATGCCAAAGGGGGAGATTGTTGGCAAGAAACACTACTAAGCATCTGAGGTGTTGTCATTGATAGAAACTAAATCTATTTACACATTCACAATTCATCAGTGGATATACTGGAAGTCAGATTGTAGATTTGTCTAAGTCTAAATAGAAATGAACAAGGCATATTACAGGGTTCAACATCTTGGTCTGCATTTCTCCACATTTAATTATATTGTGTTGTGGATCTAAGGGCATGTTAAGGGATGTCAGGGCTAACTAAATGTAAGATTTTAGCCTTCGGTGATGAAGGGATTGAAAGTTACATGCATCTAAGTATCAGGTTCTGGTTAAACAGTTTAGTCCAGTGAAGAACATGTCGACTTGATGTTTGATCATTGTGCAGATTAGGAAAATTTGTTGGTTAAGTAATTTGTGAGATCCAGTGGTATTAGCTGACATGTGTGATGACTTGAATGTATAGGTTTTGGTCTGCATTGGTATTTGAGCATGGATGAAGCTGATAGAATAGTGTTCTTAAAAAGACTTTAAGTTTTTCTCAAAACTGATGGTAGTTGATGTTATTTCATGTAGTAGATATATATGATTGATGGATTCAAGCATTTGAGTGTTGTTGTGGTGCAAATATGAAGGGATAAGTGTGAATCAAGTGTGAAGGGAAGAGATCTAAGCTTTGGATCATGACAGAGTAGTGAAGCAAGGCAGAGAAAGATGAAGTGTACAAAGTCAGTGTACTGAGCTCAACCGGAACTATAATCTTGCATTGTTAGATGCTATTTCTCAGTTCAAACATTCCAGTGAACTTTTATAATTGATTTTTAGGCAATGAGCCTCCTTGAGAAGTGAGCTCTGGGCAATGTGCCCGAAGGCATGTGCCTTCCCCATTTGTAATACTTTTAATAGAGTATAAATTCTTGTGGGTTAACCCCCACTATGGTTTTTCCCTTAACCGGGTTTCCATGTAAAAATCTTGGTGTTCATGTGTTGTGATCTTGTTGTTTATGTTCTTGTGTTCATGGTTCTTTCTTTTGAATGTATGTGGTAAATAAATAAAGGAACAAAGTAATAAGTTTTGCAGAACACTGATTCACCCCCCTTCTCAGTGTTCCTTAATTTCAACATTGAAGTTGATCTAGCAAAAGTCAAAGCTATAATAGAAATGCCTCTTCCTCAAAATCTAAGACAACACAGAGATTTACAAGGAAAATTACAATCTATAAGGAGGTTTATCACTCAACTTGCAGACAAGTGTCAACCATTTACTCACCTGTTGAAGAAGAATGCACAATTTATTTGGGATCAACACTGCCAAGAAGCATTTGACAAACTCAAAGAGTACTTGGGATCTCCTCCTGTGTTGGTGCCACCTATGCATGGAAAACCCCTTATTTTATACATCTCAACAACAATAGCAGCATTAGGGGCTCTTTTAGCACAAAATGATGATAATGGTAAAGAACAAGTAATCCATTATATCGGCAGAACTTTGGCGGGCTATGAATTGAACTATTGACCCATTGAAAAGGCATGTCTCACAGTTGTCTTTGCATCACAAAAGATTAGGCATTACATGTTGAGTCATCAAACTAAGCTTATATCAAAGATTGATCCTCTCAAATATCTACCATCCAAAGTAGCTTTGACTGGTCGTATGGAAAAATGGGTGATGATGCTTAGTGAATTTGACGTTGAGTACATTGATAGAAAAGCTATAAAAGGGCAAATAATAGAAGATCAACTGGTAGAAGCACCTTTAGAATTAGATCATCCAATAATAACAAAATTTCCTGATGAATCAATTTTGGACATAGAAGCTCTCCCATCTTGGCAATTATATTTTGATGGTTCACATACTCAGCATGGCTTAGGAGCTGGAATACTCTTTGTTACCCCTCAAGCCGATTATATACCAAAATCATTTCACATTTAGTTTCCATGTACAAACAACATCACCGAATATGAAGCACTAATCAAAGGATTGAAATTGGCTATAATATGGAAAATCAAAGAATTGCAAGTTCATGGAGATTCTCAACTAGTGATCAAACAAGTAAACAATGAATATCAGACAAAAGATGAAAAGTTAATGTCATATAAGAAACTAGTTGATATATTCAAATCATATTTCTACAAGATCACATTTGACCAGATCTCAAGGCTTCACAATAAAGCTATTGATGCTATGGCCACAATTGGTTCAATGATAGAGATGCATGTAAATGATCCCAAAATTGAATGTCTGGGCAGTTGTTTATACCAGCTTTCAATATACTAGAGTCAGAGTTGGTATGTGATACTATTGGTCCTAACTCCACTTGGTTCAATGAGATCTACCATTAACTTCATAGCCAAACCATCCCACCAAATCTTTCAAAATACCAAAGTCGCTCCTTAATTCACTATTCTTCCCAATATGTCCTCCTCGATGATACGCTTTATCGAAGGTCACTAGATGGTGTCCTGCTTAAATGTCTTAACCTGGAAGAAGCTCAAATTACCTTGCATGAGATATATGAAGGAATATGTGGTTCTCATTCTAGTGGTCCTTCCTTAGTCAAGAAATTGCTTCGCACAAGATACTACTGGCCTACTATGGAGTAGGATGCGCATGATTTTGTCAAGAATTGTGTACCTTATTAGCAACATAGTGACCTAATTCATACACCAGCACAAGAACTGCAAACTATCACTACTCCATGGCCATTCTCACAATGGGGGCTCGATCTCGTTAGAAAAATACATCCCTTCTCCTTAGATGACCACAAAATTATCATCACTGCTACTGAATACTTCACCAAATAGGTTGAAGCAATTCCTCTTACTTACATAACGGGAAAGAAAATATCTAAGTTCATCTTCCATTATATCATTTTCCGCTATGGTATTCCTCAAGCCATAGTCATAACTAATGGTTGCCCTTTTAAGAATCAAGATGTCAAAGAGTTTTGCAACAAATTTAAGATCCAACATCACTTTTCTACTACGTATTATCCACAAAGCAATGGCCAAGCGGAAGAAACTAATAAGACTCTTCTAAAAATCTTGAAGAAAATGGTGAACGAGGTTGGCCACGATTGGTACTTGCAACTTAATCCTACTCTTTGGGCTTATCAAACCAGCATCCGCACTCCTATGGGTGCCACACCTTATGCCTTGGTGAATGGTTCTGAAGTTATTTTACTCATTGAGATTATGCTCCCATCCTTGCAAGGATCCTTACAACATTTGATTTTAGATGAAGAATATTGTGTCAAGATTACAAGAGCTTGAATTGTTGGATGAGAAGCGACTTATAGCTCTTAATCATCTGAAAGCTTATCAAAATTGTCTTCGTCAAGGTTACAACAAAAGGATGAAACCTCACAAATTTGAACTTGGAGATCTTGTTCTAATAGAAAATTAAAGAAATCTTGTTGATCGTGCAAAGAAAGGGAAGTTTAAACCTAACTGGTTAGGACCTTTTGTTCTAACCAAGAGCCATGGATTAGGAGCTTACCAACTTTCCACTCTGGAAGGTCAACCTTTGGAAGAGCTTATTAGCATAAGCCATCTCAAACATTTCTATACCTAACTTAGAGTATCCCAGTTCAAAAAAAAAAAAATTGTCCAACAGTGAAAACCAATTCGGTGGTGCCCTGGTTAAGTACCATGGTGAAAACCTGTTTGCAGGTGCCATGTGTAGAAAATTCAAGCTGTCCCCACCATCCTTTAGGTGGCTTTTTCACATCACCCATCACTCCACCATCCATCTTCCATCCATAATAAAGTCCATTCTCCATCCATCTTCCATCCATAATCAAGTCCATTCTCCATCCATCTCCCATCCATAATCAAGTCCATTCTCCATCCATCTCCCATCCATAACAAAATTCCATTCTTCATTCATCCCCCATCCATATCTTGTACTACAAATCTATTCAGTATCATCTGGTCATTGTCTTACCTTCTATTCAGAGTTCCATTATTACCAGCTTTTCCATTAGTCTTTTCCCATCCCTTCACTTGATCCCATCCTAGTATTTTTTTGTCCACTTGTGTTGGTCTATGTGTCTTGGCACCTTTGGGTTCCTCATAGTAAACTCTTGAGTTCATCTACATTTTCAATCTCATGCAATCCCATAATAAAGTTTTCAACACCAAGTCCTCGTCATTTCCCTCAATCAAATCATTAAAATCATAAAAACACAAAAATCAAACAAAACAAACACAAACTTGCCACACCATCATCATGGTATTTCATATCATGGTGCCATTAGGCATATGCTTACTTGCGACTTTACTCCTTTATGCATTTGACACATCGTCACCCTAGTCCTTATACCCTTGTGCATAACGTCGGGTGCTATATCAAACATTAGGTTGCTCAAATTTTAATCATCAAACTCTATCTCCTTCCCTTCCTTTCCTTTTCCAAGAGCCCATTCATCTCCTTCGTCCCTACATATCCTCTTGATGGGGCATCATATACCAATCACCAATCCTTCATTTTTATGAGCCCCATTCGATCCAATTTTTTTATGAGCCCCATCTGATCCAATTTTTTTATGAGCCCTATCCGATCCAATCCAATCCAACCCAAAATCTGATTCCAAAACCTATGTTTTAATCTTCTTTGAAACGAAACTGCTTTGCAACATCGTCTCAAAGAGGGGAAAAATCTAGATATAAAATATTAACCATCATTAGATCCCTAATTATTCTCCTAACCTAAAGATTTAATTAATTTTAATTAATTAATTAATCTTTTACTTTTGTAATATTTTGTAAGTAATAAATTAAAACTAATTTATTATTTACCAATAACTTTTTGTTAATAATAAATTAGATTTAACTACTTTAATTTATTATTAACTTAAACCTAAAAACCTAACCTAAAACCCATTAATATACCTACCTTTTTCCCGTACAACTACCCAAACCAATTTTACCAAACTTTATAAAACCTACCCCTCATTTTCAATTATCCCCCCTGGAGAAATTATCTTGGAGTTATGCAATTGTTTGAGCAACCACAATTCAACACATTTTGGTAACATCTATTGAAATAATTTTTATCCTTGATCTTTATTTGATGTGGCATTGAATGTGATTTTAGGGTTTACAAAAATAGTTGCAATCTGGTTGAAAGTCATATTTTATGTTGCATACACTTTTGCATTATGGTTTTGAGTAGATTGCTTTCAAAAATCTTACATAGTATTAGAGTAAATCTGTGCTAAATCTTACATGGTATCAATTTTTTTATGCTTAAGGCTAGTTCATCTCAATCATGAGGGTTTGAAAGTGACATTATATTATAGGCCATTTTGGGTAAATGAGAGTGCAAACCTAAGCTCATCATTTTGTCTATAAGATTAGAGGAAGTTGATTTTTGTCTTTTATTTCATCCAAATTAGACAACCAATAAGAGTTTCAATTTGGAAGTTGTTTATATTTTTTCATGTAATAATTATTTTAGAGAATTGTGGTTCAAGTTTGACCTCACTATCTGTTAGATAGAAAAGAGAGACTAGCCCAAGAGATTAAACTAGATCAAACCCTCTTCCATCCAACATTGAGACACAAACTGAGCTTGGCTTCTACCCAACAAGGAGAGCCAAACTAGAGGGGTTTTGTCCCTTTATTGTGTAGAGGAGAACCAACCAAATCCAACCAATCAAGATAGGGAAAAGTAGTGTAAAGCACTCAAACCATCACAAAAGTAAATAAAGTAAATAATCCATTTAAATTACATCACATGTAATGAAAGTAAAATGAACTAATTAATCCGTTTAATTACAACTTCACAAGTAAAAGATAAATCTCATAAATATGAATCAATAAAATGTTGGAATTAAGGAACACTAAGAGGGGGGGTGAATCAGTGTTCTGCAAAACTTTGATTGTTCCTTAATTAATTTGCCACATACATTCAAAATAAAGAAGCATGAACATAAGAATAGAAACAATAAGAACATAACACATGAACACTAGGATTTTTATGTGGAAACCCAGTTAAGGGAAAAACCATGGTGGGGGTTAACCCACAAGAAATTATACTCTGTTAAAAGTATTACAAATGGGGAAGGCACATACCTTCAGGGTGCACTGCCCAGAGTTCACTGCTCTAAGAGGCTCACTACCTATAGAGATGATTACAAGAAGATTATAGAATGTTTGAACTAATGAATAACATCTACCAATACAAAAATTCAGTCCCGGTTAAGCACATAATACTGATCTTACACACTTCATCTTTACTCTGCCCTGTTTCACTCTTCAGCCATAACCCAAGCTTAAATCTTCGCTTTCACACTTCTTTCTACCTTTTCCACACTTCATCATCACATAACACTCACTCTTCAAAACATTTGAATCCATTGGCTATATATATATATCTGCATCAAGAGATTTGATCAACTGTAGTCAGCTTCAAGAAAACTTAGAACATTTATTAAGAACTCTGCTCTATTGACTAAATCCATACACAAACAATAATGCAGACCAAAAAATTGTGTTCTCAAATCATCAATCATGTCAACCAATATCACTAATTATCACAAATTGCTTAACCAACACTTTTTCTTCATCTGGACCAAGATCAAATACTAGGTTGACCTGTTCTTCTTCTGACTAAACTGACTAACTAGAACCTGATACTCAGATGCTTATAACTTTTGAATCCTTTATTGCCAGAGGCTAAATTTCTAGATTTAGATAGTCCTGACAATCCTTATCACTTCCTCAGATCCGCAGCACACTGTGATTTACCATTAGAGAGATCTGGACCAAGATACTGGACCCTGTCACATGCTTTGCTTCTAATGACCTAGTCTTAGACAAATCTTCACTCTGACTTCCGGTATGAACAAATTATGTAATACAGATGTGTAAGATAGACTTAGTTGCCATCAATGACAACACCTATCATGCGTAGCAGTGTCTCTTGCCAATAATCTCCCCCTTTGGCATTGATGGTAACACTTAGTGAAAAATGGCTAAGTGTCAGAACAACTCCCCTTTCTATATATACTTATGCTTTTCACTGATCTCCAATGCTTCCCCTTTGCTGGATTCCTCATTTTTCACTGCTCTTCCCTCCCCCTTTGACATCAATGGCAAAGAATGGGGTCCATAAACCAAAATTTACACAAAAGCTCTATATACCAGGCTGCATATGTACAAATAATTCTTAAGTCTTATTTACATAAACTTAAGTACATCACCAAAAATGTTCTTCAATCATGCTAGCTCACTATCCCAAATCTTCTTCATAGTGTTCAAAATTGAGATGTGGTCACTGAATAGAAATGCTTGTGATTTTGCCATCCACAGATCAATGGGGTCACTTGATTGAGCTACAACTTGGGCTTCAATCAGAGCATTGAACATTGCTTCCATTTTGTGGGAAATTAGTCCCCGGAGCTCATTCATCCTTGCCTCTATGCTCTCCTTTTCTTTTGTCAATTTCTTTATATCTTCAATCAAGCTGATTGCCTGACTCTCCTTGCTTGCCACTGATGCTATCACAGGATCAAAAGATTTGGATACACTAGATAGTTTTTGCTTAGAGACTTTTATTTTATCTTCAATATCCTCTATAACTTTAGGACAAGATAAACAAAATTTATATATATTTCCTCCTTCTGTAAGAGCATTTTGAATACTCTTTACACTGGCATCTAGCACCATTCTATCTACTCCAATCAACCCTTTTAGAGCATCAAATCTTTTATCATTGAATTCATTTTGGACCTTGACCTCTACAAACTTTTCAAGAGATTCAAAATGAGTACTTATAGAGCTTATCAAGTTCTTTAATTGACCAGAGGGGGATGCTGAAGAGTCCTTCTGGTATGTTGGCATGATTTTCTCTAGAATCCCTAATGCTAGACCAAGTAGCTCACTATCTTCTATGTGAGACTTCAAAATATCTTCTTTGGCCTTAGCCTGAGCAATAGAAGTCAACTTTATCTTTTGCACATGAGATAAGGTATCAAAATTTATTAGACCTTGAATTATGTCTTGATCTTCTTCAATTTGTTTATCTCTTTCCAAAATTTCCTTCATTGCTTCTGCAGTGTCTCTTGCGCAAAATGATGTTTCTAAATTGTGCTCTTCAGGGCCTACATCTTCTCCCTTTTGAGAGTCAACCATATTGTCCTACTCATAATTTTCATTCTTCTTCTCAGCTTCTTCCTTCTTTCCATCAACATCAGAGGCATCCTTGCTTTTATCTATCTCAAAAATATCTTCTACATTTTCTTCTGGAGGGTTTGGTGTATCATCAGTGGTAGTTTTATCAGGTTCCTCAACATCTGGAATGGAAGAGTCAATTCCATCATCAGTTTCTTTTACTTGATCTTCTTTCACCATTTCTTCATCTTCTTTATTCAAGGCTTCTTTTTCTAGAAAAGGGTTATCATCTACTCCAGTTTGTTGCTCATCCTTTTGCAACTATTCATCATTCAGAATTGCTACATCCTCAATGCCAACCGGTTCTTCTATGACCACATAGAACTTGATCTTGTCCAGTGCTTTCCTTAGAATTTGTTCAGTTTCTTGAACAACTTCCTCTATGTCTCCAATCATCAGCTTATTAATCCTAGTCTTGCTTCTGAATTCACTCTTGACTTCTTTGAAAATTTTGTCTGCTTCTTTTCTGGAGATCACTGGACATAAACTAGACAAAAGATGTTCTCTCAACTCCATATCCTTTGACTTGGCATCTTCTTTTCTGATTTCCAAAATGTCTCTTAAACTCTTGGGAACTTTTGACAAAATCTCTGCTAGGGCCCGGTTGAATACATTCAAGTATTTGATAGTAGCATCTTCTAAAAGTCTCTTGTCAGCATCATTGTAAAGATTATAAAATTTAGTCAATGGCTTCAAGTTCCCATCAACAATGATTGACTTAACAATGTTTTTCACAGAAGGAGTTGGCTTCTCAACATCAGCCTCTAACTTCTTCCTCTTGTTTGTCTTCTTGCTTCTGGAAGGCTTCTCTTTTGACACTTTAATAGCTTTAGTACATGTGGCCTTCAGCTCTTTAAGCTCTTGATCAGAATCTATATTTTCTTCATCCTCCTTTTCCATACTACCATATGACCTCTTTGTCATTACTTTTGTTCTTATTCTTTCTTCTGGTTTCTTTGTTCTGACAGGTTTTGTTTGAACAAGGGCAGCAACAAAACTTTTGGTTTTTCTATGTTGGATGGTGGAGACCTCCAGAGCACTTCCTAGTTTCTTATCCTGCATCTCCTTTTCATCTTTTTCTATCCTTTCTTTGTTCTGCTTTACAACTTTCTTAGTTATGCCAATGCTTTTAGCATACATTTCTACTTGCTTTTGAGCTTTCCTCTTGATTTCAGGTTTTATGAGTTCAACATGTAGTTTCAAACTAAGCTCCTCATATGTCCCAAATCTCTCCATAGAATCATCCTGGGGTTTGCTCAAGAGATGTTGAGCATACATATCCAAAATTTTCTCATCTCCCTCATACCCCATGGGCATGATCCAAATAGTTCTGGGTTCTACTGCTTCCATTAAGCACTGATTAGTGTCCACCATGAAACATATTTCATTCTTGTATTTCTCAACAACCGATTTAGGGATTCTTTCCCTATAATGCATTATGATTTGAAAATTCTTGAAGTAACCCCAAATTGTAGTTTTCTGTGCTTTAGAGTCACCAATGTTGTTCAAGTGCTCTCTTATCTATATATAAACATGTTTATCATCTATCCAACACATGCTTTTCTTGCCGGGTAACTCATTCATGAAATAGAAGAACAAACATAAGATCAGTGTACCATATTTGAAGGTGTTCTTCTTATCCTTCTTTACCTTATTCAAATTTTCCATCAGTTGGTTTTGCAACAACTCACACAAGTCATAATCAACATTCTCTCTTAATATTTTGTATGTAGCATATATGGTCATTCTAGAAATAGAGTTCTCCCTACTGGAGTGATAAATTTTGTAACCAATTACCATTGAAGAAAACTTAACATCTGAATCAATAATATCATTGATTTCCATTGCCCTTTTGTCAAACCTTGAACCGGTAGAATCAGTTACTATTTGATTCTTCACTGCTTTCAACATTGGTAGTCCACCAGATGAATTTAACCCTGTCACAGCCTTGATGGCGTCCTTGGTTATCTTAAAGGGTTTCATTATCCATATAAATTCATCATGCATTCAGCTCAGCACATACCAGACCCACTCATATTCATTGAAGGATGGAAACCCTATAATCTGGATGAAATGTTTATCATACAGTGCCTTATATTCAGGTTTAAGACCATGAATTTCATCCCTTAGATGATTCTTGAACAAATCTACAAACTGTGAGTCCCCAAATTCATCTATGCTCACATGAATATAGACTATCTTCAAAATACAATACACCATATGGAACACTTGAAAATGCATCTAACGGGTTGACTTCTACTGATTGGTGTGGATGCTTCTTGAATTTGGGTCAGGGCCTTTCAGTGATAGTAATAATCAAAGGTGTAGCCATTGCAAAAGATTACAAGTTCAAAGCTTCACGGAAAATACCTCTTTCACGAAATTTAGGGTTAGCTAATGAATTCACCAGTTGCACCTCAAATCCTTGAAATCTTAGCTTAGATACTGTTCTGCTCACTCTCTTCAAATGCAAAGTGATCCAAATGATGAAAGGATAACCTTTTATGCTCTGCAAAACCTAATTCTCCATTGTAATAAATGCATTGCCCTAACTTCATCTAGTTACTCTATTTCTTGATGCAGTTTCTCATGAATCATTCTGTAAATTGTCATATCCACTTCCTTGCTTCCAGAAATCCTTTCAAATAATCTAGAATAACCCAAATTATCTTCGCTCATCATGCCAGATTCAGGCACCCTCTTACTGGTTGGGGGAATTTGATTTTGAATGCAGCTCCCCCTGAGCCAGAGCTCCTAATTCAATTTTCAGAGGAATTGCCAGCACCGGATTCTGGTGCAGACCCATTGTCAATATTCATTTCACTTTTATTCACCCATGTTTTGTTCATTTCATTTTGGGTCTCATTTACATTAACTTTGCCCTTGCCTTTGTCTTGTCTCTGCTCATTTGGTTTTTTGTTTACTAGACCTCTTCTATCATTATTCCTGCTTCTACAGAATCTTGCAATATGACTGAATTGGTTACAACTGAAGCACACAACATTTCTTTGCCCATTTGATTGATTTCCTCTTGATCTGCACTGATTAGCCATATGTCCAAGTCTATTTCATGCAAAGCATTTGACATTGAAGGATGCCATTTCCTCTATTGTTAGAGTTATTCATTATCATACTTTTGCATTCATTAGATTTGTGACCATACCTCTTACACTTGAAGCATTGACTGGAGAAGGATGGACCACTTTGATTTACTCTACTTCTGCACTGAGTAGATCTATGACCGAATTTATTACAATTGAAACAATTTCCATTGAAAGATGGATACCTTTGAGCATTAGGTTGTCTTACCGAAGGTCTTCTAGGTCTATTTCTCCCATTCCTTGATTGAGAATTTCTTTGTCCGGATCTGGAGCTTTCACCTTTCTCATACCCAAGACCATGCTTATCATCAGCCTTCTTCTGACTCTCAAGAAGCACTTCAAGTTTAGATGAGCATATTTTGAACTTCTCCTTGTATTCATTTGCAACTTCTAGGTCATGTCTAAGGATGACAATTTGCCTTTCAAGTTCCTCCTCATTATAGCTGCATTCTTGTAGATCAGATTTTAGGTGACCAATTGCTCTGTCCATTCTGTAGCATTCTTCTGTTCTTTCCTTCAGAGTTTGATTTAGGTGTTCTTCAGTCTTCTTCCTTTCCTCAATTTCTTTGGTTAGCCTCATCACCCTAGATTCCATCTCATGTTTTAGAACAAAAAATTCTTTTGTCAGCTTCTCACATTCATTTGTCTTTTCTTCCAAAGCTTCATTCATGCCATTTTCTTCAGTAAAATTAGCTAGCTATTGAAGTAGCTCCTTCCTCTTTTCCATACATTTTTTTAGTTTTTCTTTTAACATCTCAATGCAATCATCAGCATCTTTAAGGTTTGCTTTCAGTTCACTTACTTTTGGTTTGGACTGATCAAGATCTTCTAAAGCAAGTTGAAGTTGTTCTCTGAGTGAACCCATTGAAACTCCTTCCGAGATCTTCCTCATGCTGTTAGGCTTCTTCCAAGGAACCTTGCTCTGATACCAATTGTTGGAATTAAGGAACACTGAGAGGGGCGGTGAATTAGTGATCTACAAAACATCTTTGATTGTTCCTTAATTAATTTGCCACAGACATTCAATAGAAAGAAGCATGAACATAAAATCAAAAACAACAAGATCATAACACATGAGCACCAAGATTTTTACGTGGAAACCTGGTTAAGGGAAAAACCATGGTGAGGGTTAACCCACAAGAAATTAAACTCTATTTAAAGTATTACAAATGGGGAAGGCACATGCCTTCAGGGCGCACTGCCCAGAGTTCACTGCTCCAAGAGGCTCACTTCCTATAGAGATGATTAGAAGAAGATTACAAAATGTTTGAACTAATGAATAACATCTACCAATGCAAAAATCTAGTTCCAGTTAAGCACATAATATTGATCTTACACACTTCATCTTTACTCTGCCCTGTTTCACTCTTCAGTCATAACTCAAGCTTAGATCTTTTCTTTCACACTTGTTTCTACCTTTTTCTCACTTACTCCATCATCACATCACACTCACTCTTCAAAACATTCAAATCCATTAGCTATATATATATATATCCGCATCAAGAGATTCAATCAACTGTAGTCGACTTCAAGAAAACTTAGAACATTTATTAAGAACTCTGCTCTGTGGGCTAAATCCATACACAAACAATAATGTAGACCAAAAAATTGTGTTCTCAAATCATGAATCATGTTGGCCAATATCACTGATTATCACAAATTACTTAACCAACACTTTTTCTTCATCTAGACCAAGATCAAATACTAGGTTGGCCTGTTCTTCTTCTAACTGTACTGACTAATTGGAACCTGATACTTAGATGCTTATAAAATTTGAATCCTTTTTTGCTGGAGGTTAAATTTTTAGATTTAGATAGTCCTTACAATCCTTATCACTTCCTCAAATCTGCAGCACATTGTGATTTCCCATCGGAGAGATCTGGACAAAGATACCGGACCCTGTCACATGCTCTACTTCTAACTACCCGGTCTTAGACAAATCTTCACTTTGACTTCCGGTATGAACAAATTATGTAATGCGGATGTGTAAGATAGACTTAGTTTCCATCAATGACAACACCTATCATGTGTAGCAGTATCTCTTACCAATATAAAAGTCATTAAATGTTACAAAATCTCATGCTCAATCCAGGTGATAGCACTATAAAATAATATACAAAGTCCATTGGCATTCATACCATAATACTGATGAAATAATGAGAGCAATTAGAAAATTGATTAATGTGAGAGCAAAAAATATATACAATATAAAGTGGTTATTCAAACCACTTAGTTGGGCATACCCGACAAACTACCAACCAACTATAACTATTAAATAGTTATTAGTTGGAAAATATAATGATGTAATAGTAAACATTAAAAATGTTTTAACACCCCCTTATTACATCATATGCCCAAGAGAGGAAAGCATGAAAGTCTAGAAAGCTTCAAACTTCACTGCAGCAAGTGATTTTGTAAAGATGCTGACACGCTGCTCTTGAGTTGAACAAAATAGGAGATGAATATGGTGCTATTGAACATGCTCATGGATTTAATGGCACTGAACCTCAATATGCTTGGTACGCTCATGAAAGACTGGATTGCGAACAAGCTTCAACAAACTTTGATTGTCGTAGAACAAAATGGTAGGACCTGTATCAAGAACACCTATACCTATCAAAATGCGACGTAACCATATCACCTCATAGACAACCCCCCTATGGCGTGATATTCTACCTCTGTGGAAGAGTGAGAAATAGTGGTCTACTTTTTGCTTCCCCAAGAAATCAGACCAGATCCCAAAAAGAAAATGAAGCCTGAGGTAGACTTCCTATCATCCTCCAAACCTATATAGTCCACATCTGTGTATCCATATAATGAAAAATCTACATTCTTCTTGTATTCCAGGCCATATGCCACTATAACATGTATGTATCTCAAAACCCTCTTTGCTGACTTCCAATGAACAACCTTAGGTTCCTGCATGAACCTAGAAAGATAGATGATAGCATAGCTGATATTTGACTTGGTCTATGTCAGGTAGATGAGACTCCAAATCAACTATCGATAAAGAGTAGCATTCACCTGATTAGATGGATCGTGGCGGGAAAGTTGCAAACTTGTCTCCATGGGAGTCAACATCAGTTTCCAATCTTCCATATGGAACCTCTTGACCATTGTCTTGGCATACTTCATCTATGAAACATAGATCTGATTCTTCTATTGCCATACTTCAAGTCCAAGACAATAATGCAGGAGCCCAAGATCTGTCATGTCAAATGATCATTTGAGATCATTCTTTGTTGCATCAATCATTTGTGGACAACTCCCCGTGATGACTAGATCATTGACATAAACAATCAAAATGACAATCTCCCCCCTTTGTTCCTTGAGGTAGAGATTGAGATCATATGGATTCCTGATGAATCCATGATTAAGGAGATGCTCATCAATCTTTATGTACCAGGCTCGATGAGCCTGTTTAAGACTGTAGAGGGATTTGATGAGTCTACATACTTTGTGTTGCTTCCCAAGTGCAGTGTATCCCTCTAGTTGAGTCATGTAGACTTCTCCCATGAGATCCACATTAAGGAAGGCGCTCTTGACATGCATTTGGTGAACTTTCCACCCAAACTACACTGCCATAGCCAATACCGTATGGATAGTCTTGATCTTTGCTGTAGGGGCAAAAGTCTCTTCATAATCAATGCCTTCCTCTTGTGCATAGCCCTTAGCCACAAGTCGGGCCTTATACTTGTCAATGCTACCGTATGCCTTATATTTGATCCGAAAACCCATTTGTAACCAATAGCCTTCTTCCCTGGTGGAAGATCAACAAGTTCCCATGTATTATTCCTTAGAAGTGCTTGATATTTAGCATCCATAGCATCTTTCCAAGGTGGTGACTAAAGAGCTTGCTACACTGTTTTAGGTTCTAAACTTTTCATAACTATACACATAAGGTCCATGTTCACTTCTTCACAAGACTTGCTGCGAGTCTTAGGCCTTGTGAAAGATGTATCAACAACTGCTTCATCTTTAGCATCCTTTATGGTGGCCTTATACCACTTAGGAAGCTTCTTGTGTACATGATATGAAGATTGAGGTGATGATAGAGGGGGAAACTCATCCAATGGAAACAAAATCTCATCAGGAGTCTCTTCATCAACTTCCTCATCTTCAGGATCAATAATTCTAGGTGTTTGGGAACAAATAGGTGATGGAGAGGAAGAGGTGCTGCAACCTAAATCCTCATCAAAGACAACATCCCTGCTTATGTACACCTTCTTTGTAACTGCATCCATGAGCCTATATCCCTTAGACTCTGAACTGTACCCAAGAAAAATACACTTCACAGACTTATCATCCAATTTTGCTCTCTAAACCTTGGGGACATGCATAACGGAAGTACATCCAAACACTTTGAAATGAGAAATAGAGGGCTTCTTCCCAGTCCAAGCCTCTTCGAATGTTATGTTATCTAGCACTTTGGTGGGTGTTCTATTCAACAAATACACTATTGTATGAATTGCTTCAACCCAGAATGTAGAATCAAGACCTGCATCCTTCAACATACATCGCACTATTTGCACTATAGTATGATTTGGCCTCTTTGCTGCACCATTTTGTTGAGGTGTATATGCTGTGGTCAAATGTTGGTGAATTCTATGTTTTTGCAAGTAGGCTACAAATTCCTTACTTGTGATTTCTCCCCTCGATCTGAGTGAAGGGCTCTTAGAATTTGACCTGATGACCATTCTGCAAGGGCTCTAAACGCCTTGAATTTCTCAAAGGATTCACTTTTGTGAGACAAACAATAGACCCACGTTCTTCTGGTGTAATCATCCATAAAGAGAAGGAAGTACCAGACATTCTGGTGACTAGATGACATAGGTCCACATAGATCAATATGCACCGATTCTAAGGGACTAATGGCTCTATTTTCTACAACAGGAAAAGGAGCCCTATGTTGTTTCCAGGTAAGATATTGTGTGAAAAGAACTATTTTCTGAATGGGGGGAAGTCCTTTCACCATGTTTATTTTACTCAATACTAGAAGATAACCAAAACTTAGGTAGCCAAATCTCCTATGCCAAAGATTTGTGGATTGATTGGTTTTTACTACAAGGGATTGATCTTCTTGTGAAACATCCATTAGTTGGAAGATCTTTCTATTAGACCGCACTAGACAACTGAGAGGGGGGTGAATCAGTTGTCCTAAAACTTTTAACCAATTATAATCATCAACTTATCAATTACTTATATTCAGATATAACAATGAAAGCATAACATGAGAAGCTCAACACAAAAGCATAATCAACACATGAGACACTAGATTTTTACATGGAAAACCCTAAAAGGGAAAAACCATGGTGGGTGTTAGCCCATAGAAATATATAAATTATATCAATACCAAAAAATAGAGGCTCACTACCTACAGGGCTCACTGCCCAAATTACTCACTACAAAGAAAGGCTCACTACCTATGGGTGGCTCACTGCCAAAGGGAGGCTTACTGCCAAAAGGAGGCTCATTGCCAAAAGGTTGAACTGAGATAACAACATCTACTCCATACCAAGGTTCAGTTCCATTGAATCAAAAACACCTCTACTCTACTTTGCTACCTTACTTCACTTTATCTTCACATTTTTGCACTTGGATACATTTTCATGACTCAATTACAAGTATTTATACAATCTCCAAGGTCTGCAAACATACATTACATCATAATAGGTCTAGACCTAAACAAATTTACAAAGAAAAGAAATGAATGCAGATCACACCACGCCTTAGCAGGGACTCAAACACAATCTTCCATGCTACAACACATTATCACAATCTTTGATGCATCTCCACAGATGATGAATTCAACCAAGTCGGCCAAGACTAATGTTAACACAAGTATTCTCAAGAACATGCTTCTTGCACAATCTAAATTACACCTTGCAAACCAATCTGAATGTAGGAGCATGATCAGGAGAAATCCACAAGCACATTGTAATCAATAGGAACAACCACATGATCTCTAACCACTGTATCAATAAGATTCTTCAAACTGGAGCACAAGAACAACACTGTCAACCACTATCATAAGTAAAAGATAGCTTGCAGACCACCAAATCATGAACCATTGCAGGTGAAGGCACTTAACATCACCACTAACTGAGTTCCAGAACCACAGACCAAAATACTTCAATGCGGAGGAATGCGGAGCAAAAACACTTTCTCCCTGTCACCACCAAACATATAGAAAAAGCTATTTTCAGTCTGGTGAACATAACTCACTCAATTCTTCATACCTAAGGCTCAAACTTCAAATATAAAATCTTTAGATATGCTTCTAAATAACTTCCAATTTGCAGGTAAAGATATTTATTCTACAAGAAGCGCAGAGCATTCTTCTGGACCAGGACCATTCTTTTGCATGTAATGCACTGTTTCTACTGCAACACATTGTTATCACCAGAGGGGCTAATTTTCTCAATATCCTCAAAAAAGTAAGAGCATAGTTGACACCAATGACAACACAAATATGTTGACATCAATAAAAACACCAATTAGGCACATACTTGCAACACTTTCCTACCCCTGATGCATGAGCTACAATTGCTCCATTGAGATTTTTGTCTTTGATAAGACAAATTTTCTGACCACTGTGTTGATCAAATTCAACTTGCAAATTGTGCTCAAGTAACTGACTTACTGAAAGCAGGTTCTTAGTGAGCCTAGGTACATATAGAACCTTTGTAAGACAACATTTGTGAGTTCTTAGTGGAAGGCAAATTTCACCAATTCCCTGAACTTCATAGGAGGTATCATCACTGAATGAAATATGCCCATAGGATGTGGATGGTGTGAGATCATTGAACCATTCTTGTTCCCCTATCATGTGTCTAGATGCACCAGAATCAACATACCAGACTAAACTACTTGATGTGGAGGTCTTTGTTTCTACAGCATACAGGTATTCTTCATCATCTGAATTACCTGTTGAGGCAACATTTCCTTATTGCTTATTTGGATTTTTCTGCCAATGAGCTGGCTTTTTCTTGTCCCCTTGAGGTGGTTTATGTGGCTTCTTGTGACTGGACTCACCATTGACATAGGAGTTATACTAGCACTCTTTGAGTTCATGACCCTTTTTACCACAAATTTGGCATTTCTTTTTCTTGTGTGAAGAGTTGTCTGATTTTGTTTAGACTATCCTGATGAACCACTTTGACGGTCAAGTTGTTTTCTCTTTTGCGTTGCTGCTAGGGCCTAACTATCTTGAGATTTTATCTCACCAAATATTGCTTCTTCTTGTTGAAGCAAGTTGACTAGTTCTTCAAATGAAGGGGTTTTATGAGCCACATTTAAGCATGTGACAAACACTCTAACGAGGGGGGTGGTGCTCTTAGTACAATGGGTACTATAGAATCATCTTTGACTTCCTCCCCTAATGCTTGTAGAGCAGTTCTTATTTTGGAAACTCTTCTGAAAAAGGCTTCTTGTTGCAAGGTGTGACCCTTGGTCTTCTTGTTTAGCGCTGCACTGCGGTGGTTTGTGACAAGGGCTTAACCACCTCCCATGCTTGTTAAGTCAAGTGGTTGTATTAGGCATTAAGAGGTCGATCTTTTGGTGTAACGGCAACCAACAGTTGGTAACAAAGCCGATGTCACGGGTTCAAACCTCACGCTTGCGCTGGGGGGATTGTTGCAAGGTGTGACCCTTGGTCTTCTTGTTCAGCGCTGCACTGCAGTGGTTTGTGACAAGGGCTTAACCACCTCCCATGCTTGTTAAGTCAAGTGGTTGTATCGGGCATTAAGAGGTCAATCTTTTGGTGCAATGGCAACCAACACTTCTACCTTCTCACCAGTTTCCATTTTGAGACAATGAAGTTGACATTGCAAATGGAGTATTTGGTTTTGGTTTTTAGCCTCATACACAGTTTTGAGGTGATTCCAAGCATCTTTTGCAGAGGTGGCGGTACGAATGTGAGGTTGAACCTCATCAGTCACACCAAACAAAATGATCAATTTGGCCTTTTGATTGGCCTTGTCAAACTTATTCTAGTCTTCACCTGCTTGTTCAGGTCTTGTTGTTGCTCCAGAGATAATATCGCAAAGGTCCTCAAATTCTAACTAGGTTTGAACCTTGGTTTTCCAAGCAGCATAATTGTCACCTCTCAAAAGTTGAGAATCTGGTAGCATGATTTTGGGTGCACTAGGAGCCATTTCTATAGTTGGGATTTCCTTATATTTCTAATTTGAATTTTAGGACTTAATTCAAATTTCAAAAATATTTTGCTCCATAAAAAATTGATTTTAATGCCAAAAATCTTAATTAATTTGCCCAATTTTGATATTTTCTAAAGTTAAAACTATAGAAAATAAGAAGTATTTTGAAAATAAATAAATATTTTGGAAAAATTAATAAAATACTTTTTACTTCTAAAGTTTAACTAGTCAAAAATTTAGGGCTTTGAAAAATACATGCACCTTTTGTTTTCTCTCAAAATTCAACATTCTTCTTCTATGACTGCGTCTCTGGATTTCAATGCTGATCTCTTCTTCATTGTGGTCTTCAGCCTTTGAACAATCTTCAAAACAAATTGTAAGTGCTTTTGATGATGCTTTTCTTCAAATTTTAGACCCTTCATGCCATACTTCAAATCAGAACAATCAACAAATCAGAACAGATTGATTTCTTCAAACAAATATGAATGCCTCTCCTTATAAAATTTTAAACAACACTTCTAGATTTCAACACTGGTTCAAGTGTTAAAAATCAAAAATATCAAACACCTCTTTTTTTAGCACATTCTCAATAGCAAGAATATCAAATACTTGAATGATTAGCAAGATGTAAAAAAAATAGCCTCCTTTGAATCCAGAAAATGTACGGGCTACTTGTACGACATCCTTTGATTTGGTTGTTGTACGACCTCTTTTGATATGCAAGTTTCTTCAAGCAAACTTCTAGTCTTTACATTGTACTACAACAATGCTTCTCCAATAGTAAGTCTTCATCTGAAAATGATTCTCAAATCCTCAATCTAGCTCTTGAACCTCCCTAGTTCATAGGCACAAAATCAATTTTTCTCTGATACCATGATGAAATAATGAGAGCAATGAGCAAATTGATTAATGTGAGAGCAACAAATATATACAATATAAAGTGGTTATTCAAACCACTTAGTCGGGCATACCCTACAAACTACCAACAAACTATAACTATTAAATAGTTATTAGTTAGAAAATATAATGATGTAATAGTAAACATTAAAAATGTTTTAACAAATACATCCAATTACGAGTTACAATAAACATGTACAACAAGTATAATAAATCAATACACTCTCTAGTCACCACGAACCCAAATGGTTCTCTTGTGAGCCGAGAGACGGGAATATGGCTCAGGCACTTTTCCACCCAACCATGAAGCAATTACACTTCCTCAGATTCCTTCATGACATGAAGGAAACCCAACCCTGCATGAGATGTCTAGCTACCTAGAACAACTAGTAAGTGGGAACACTCGATGCAACCTGATGTCTAATGTGCAATTCTAAATAATGAAATGTAGATTGTCTCACAACAGGATGTGGTAGAGATATATATCAATAAAATTTTCTAGACATAATATTCATCTTTTTCAATGACAACTTGTTTAGATCTAAACCTTTAAAACATAGTAACCAGTTTAATTCTCGAAAAGAGGAAAAGCCATCTCTAATAATCCACATTCAACATCCTAGCCCAAAAGTGACCCAAACACATTCCTAGATAAAAATCTACTTCTTTCCCCCAATAAATAAATAAAAATGATAAAAAGGAATTAAAAGAAAATATCAACCTATTTCACCTATAGACCATCTGAAAATTCTCTTTCCAAAGAAATAATCATGGAAACACACTTTCAACAAGCAACAAGATGAACATCACTCATTCATTCATTTATGAAAATGAAAATATGGTGTCTATAATATGATTATATTCTTTATCTGTAATTTGTTATCTAAATGGTTTGAAGATTCTATGTTTAACTCTTTCCAATCCAATATCGGTTATGATTTTAATAATTTAGAGAGTCTTTAATTAAGATTTTAAGACTAGTTTTCACATTAAATAAGTATAGATAATAATCAGGAAATTAATTTTCTCTATTCTGTGAAATAACATAACTATTTTTAAGAGTTTTAAATAAAGCTATAGAAGAAAATCATGCAATCTCCAGGAGCTTATATCAAGCTACAGAAAATAACATACATCTACTACAGGAACTAGAATATGGTGATAGTGATAAAAAAAGCTACAAAAAATTAAATTAGGCTATAGGAACTTATGTCAAGTCTCTTACAATGATAAAATAGGTACAAAGATAGCTACAAAATTTAATATTTGACAATAGGTAAAAGATTTAAAGTTTAATCTTCTAAAGAATTTATTTTTATCATGCTATAGGGACAACGATCAAGCTACAGGTAATGTTGTTATTTGTAGACTAAAGTTTGATAGACCGATCACATATACTGAGCATCATGGATTTAAAGGTCAATCTTCACACAAAACATAGAGGGTCTAGAACAACAGGCATGAGAAAATAAATTACAGCGATTAAGGGATAGTTTTAATAGTTCATAAAAATTGATTTTTAAAGGTAGTCAATATCAGACCGTTACTTACAGCCATGCCACTCCAAAATAGATTGCCCAAGAAAGAACATTCCAATGATGATATGGAGGTATGTAGATTTAGAAAAATATCCTCAGGAAAAGCTAACCAAATAGTGACCAAAGGGATTCTCAGGCCGAATACCAAAGACAAGTAGGTCAATCCCCAAATTCAAAATGTAGAGGAAAAGAAAAGTTGGTGACATGGAGAAAATAGTTCATTTATACAAAGCAAGAATAGAAAAATGGCCACTCACACCAGGCACATGTCAGGGAAAAAGGTAGATCATAAGGCTATATTAACTATAGTTTTAGCATTATTTCAACCATAATTATAATCGCAAGGAAAAATACTTGGTACACAAATGCTTAACAAAGGTCGAATTCTCTATTGTTGTCGCCGCCCTTCTTTCCTCCTATCACTGCCCATAAAATCATTGAAAAATCCCCTTTCTGCTGCCAAAATCATGGTCTACCTATTTCTCTCTTTCGTCACTTAGGATAATGATAATTTTTCTTTTTGTTGTATATTATGTTTATTAAAAAATCTCTACTAATATTGCCGTTTCAGAAATTAGGTTTTGATTGCTTTTTGTTAATTGAAGTTTGTTTTTAGTTTGAATGAGATTTGGCCTTCCAAAAGCCTCCAAAAATAAAATAAAATAAACTTATTTATTTCCTCTCGCTGCATGAAAGAAATAATATTCTTTTTATTCCTCTATTTAGATTCCTAAATATAATAAGTATTATTAATATAATTTATTAATTTTCAATATAACATGATCACTTAAATCAAAATAAAAAGTATTTAAAATAATATTAAACAATATTTATATACCTATTGTAATTTAAATATAATCGTTTAAGTCTAATTTAGATATTGTCTTCCAAACAATAACATTTATATAAATAGGTTACATTATTTATTTATTATTAAATAATATAAAACACATAATTTTAAATATAAATCAAAAGAACATTAATATTTATGACTAAATCATACATTCGAAATAAACTTATTGTAACAATTAAAACATAATATTTTTCTAAGCATCTAATAATCAATTGCATTTATTATCCATACAATATTGCATAATAAACCATTCAAAATAATGAGATATGAGTCTACGTGAGTGTGTGAGTGCATTAGGGTTATCCATCCCAAACAGTTCTTACCGAGTGGATATAACATCTCTACCTCAACTATGTTCTCGTCTTTGATGAGTACTTGCATTCATTTGTTGCAAGTATGGGCCTAACTAGTGTTGTCATTGATGTCAACATACTCCTGTTGCATTGATGTCAAGGATTGGATGAGCTATGTGTTGAGGATATTGCAAAAATTAGTCCTATCACAAATAGAGAAGAACAGTGAAGACAGTGAAGCTCTATGAAGTGAAGATCCCAGCTAGATAAAAGATCAAAGAATGCGCATCAAAGGGTTTGTAGATATGTGTCTAAAGATGATCTAGTCAAGATTTGAGAGGTCCGCATGAAGATTTGGAGAAGTTATGGCCATACAAGTAAAACTAGTTTTGGCAAATGTTTAGAGGTGACTGAGTGACACAAATAGGTCCGGTGAGATTTAGAAATGCAATATCTTGTTCTGCAGATTTGGTGGAGTGTTTAGGAAGCCAATGAGAATTGAAAACTCAATTGGTTCGTGGTCTGGAGGTCCACAAGCATTTATTCTAATATGATAGTGATGATAGAATATGTTCTTGAGGTTCCGGATGAAGATGCGAATGATTTCAGTAAGCAGAAGTGGTGTGGATGTTATTGATGATTCAGGAAAGCTTGTGGGAGTCTATAGATTGTGTCCAGTTCATGTTGGTGGTCCACATTGAAGATTGAGCTCATAATTGAAGATTTACTCTCGGGTGATGGTGTTCTTCCTAATCATGCCCAACTGGATGTTTTACACATCTTGCAGATGATCTTGAAGATGTTCTATGAAGCATGGCGTGTTCCTCAAAGAAGATTGAAGTCCCAGATTGGTGTGGCCGATTGTGTGGTGATACGCATGAAGTTCTTGTAACAAATCAAGTTGTATTTGTGTATTTGTGTATTTTCTCTATAATAAAATAAAGTGTGTGTTGTGCCGACTTTGATGATCATCCCAAAGTCGATGTCTTGTATAAATAAGATTTGTGAAGTCATTTCAAACTATTGGTGTGGAGATGAGGAAGTGGTAGAGAGAAGAAAAGCGAAAAGCAGAGCAGAAGGGTTGAGCTTAAATGAAACTAACGCAAGCATGGTGAAGATGCTAATCTTCAGTTCAAGTATGTAATATTTATTATTCTATAGAAAGTGTGTCTCCTGTAGGCAGTGGGCATCTTGTGAGCAGTGAACTCGGGCAGTGAACCCTAATTGGCATGTGCCATTTTTTTCTTCTTATTCTTTTAACAGAGAATACTATCTTGGGTTAGTCACCCCGTGGTTTTTCCCTTAACCAGGTTTTCCACGTTAAAATCTTGGTTTCATATGTGTTAATGTGTTTCTACTCTTAAATTATTGCTTTGTGCTTCCATGATTGAATTATTATTATGTTGTTGAAATACAAGAAGGATTTAAGTGTTTAAAGAAAGGAAATTTTGAGACAACTGATTCACCCCCCCTCTTAGTTGTCTGTCTTAAATCAACAATTGGTATCAGAGCTAAGTTCCTCTAAAAGAGTTTAATCACTTAAGGAGATCCAGGATGTCTTCCTATAAGAAGGATAGTCTGAGGTTTGATGGAACTAATTACACTCTTTGGAAAATCCACATGGAATGTGACTTGCAATGTATGGGAATGCAATATTGGACCATAACTTCAAAGAAGTATGTTCCTCCAAAGAATTGTCTGGCAAATGTAGATGAAATCAGAGATGCTGAAGATAATCTTTGAGCTAAGGAAGCCTTACTAAGTGCCTTATCTGATTTAGAGCTGACAAATGTTATAAATTTAAAAACTGCATATGAGATTTGGGAAAAACTGGAACTTCTACATGAAGGAGACAAATATGTTAAGTGTGCCAAGCTACAAAGTCTGAAAGGAAAATTCAAAAACTTGAAGATGAGAATATCACTACATTTATGCCAAAAGTAAATGAGCTTGTTTGTGGCATTAGGTGTGCTAGTGGAATCTTGGATGAAGATGAGATTGTTGCCAAAGTTCTCAGATCCCTACCTCCTGCCTACAAACACAAGGTTGCTGCTATGGAAGAATTCAGATCTTTATCAAATATCACAAGAGATCAATTGGTTGGAAAACTAGCTACATTTGAATTGGCTCAGTTTGGAGATACACCCCCCAAGACTAAATCTGCATTCAAAGCTAGTACCTCTATAAAAGGGAAACAAAGGTATGATCCAGGAGAGAACTCCTCAAAGAAACTATCATGGTATGAAAAAGCAAGAAAAGATCTAGAAGAAGATGAAGCAGAAGCTACTCAACTTGAATCCCTTATTACAAAAAGACTACCAAGAGGATCTGGTAAGTATGAAGGAAAATTACCCTTCAAATGTTTGAACTGCAACAAGATTGGTCATTTTGCCTCAAGGCATCTGGAAAGATTTTCAAGGACTAATCCTAATAGATTAAGATTTCAAAAGAAATGTTACTATGTTCATGAAGATGATGATGATGAAGGAGTAACAGATGATGAATCAGAGATAGGAAACAAATCCAGAAGTGACTGGGTGTTTATTGCCATCAAGGAAGAAGATCCAATGCCCATTGAATCTGTCAATCATAAAATGGTAGAAAAAGCTTTGGCTGCCCAAGTTAAAGAAAAGGATGATTGGGTCATTAACAATGGATGCTCCCACCATATGACTAGTGACAAAAATAAATTCATAGATCTGGAAAGATATGAAGGTGGAGTTGTAAAATTTGGTGATAATTCTACTAGCAGAATTAGAGGTAGAGGAACTATTTCTTTTGATGGAAAGAACAAAACTAGTGATGTACTATATATCGAAGGTCTGAAGCACAATCTTCTTAGTGTTGGACAGTTGGTGGACAAAGGCTATGATCTTTGATTCAAAAAAGGAAAATGTACGATCTTTGAAAGTTTTGGAATAGAGGTTGCATCCAGTACTCAAACAAAAGGTAACATCTTCCACTTGGTTGGTACTGGAAAAAGTTGTTTATTTGTTCAAATTGATCAGAGTTGGTTGTGGCATAGGAGAATGTGTCATGTGAATTTTGATAATATCATCAAGATAAGCAACACTCAGGCTGTAAGAGATCTTCCAAGACTGGTGAAACCTACTAAGAGTTTGTGCAAAGAATGTCAGTTGGGTAAGCAAAGAAGAGTCACATTCAAAAGTAAGGAACAATCTTCTATCAGATTGTTGGACTTAGTACATACTGATCTATGTGGACCAACAAGAATCAAGAGTTTCCAAGGTGATAGATATTTCATGTTACTAATTGATGATCATTCTCGGATGATGTGGGTGACTTTCCTAAAAGAGAAATCTGAAGCTCTTGAGAAATTCAAAATATTCAAGGCTATGGTAGAAAATGAAACTGGGTTAATCATAAAGTGTCATAGGTCTGATAGAGGTGGAGAATTCACATCCAGAGAATTCATAGAATTCTATGAGAAACATGGGATAAAAAGATAGTTATTTGCTCCAAGGACTCCACAACAGAATGGAGTAGTGGAGAGAAAGAACTGGTCCATCTAGGAAGTATCTATAACCATGATGATGGAAGCAAATGTTCCTTAGATCTACTGGAGAGAAGTTGTAAGCACTGTTGTCTATACTCTTAATCGATTACAAATCAGAAGCAATACTGGTAAGACCCCTTATGAACTCTAGTTTGGCATCACTCCCACTGTAAATTATTTTAGAGTCTTTGGTAGTAAATGTTACATTAAAAGAGATGAAGACCTTGAAAAATTTGATGCTAGAAGTGATGAAGGAATATTCTTGGGTTATTCTACTCAAAGCAAAGCATACCAGTGTTATAACAAGAGATTGAGAAAGATTATAGAAAGTACAAATGTGAAGGTTGATGAATGCATTGAAAAACCCTCAAGGTTTCATGAATATGAAGAAGATGATCAAAATGATGTTTTGGTCCAAGAAGTTTAAGCCCCCTCTGAAATTTAGAACCAGACTGATTCAGAGAATCCTGAAATACAGGAAGAAGAGATAAGTTTGAATGAACCTGTCCAAGAAATATAAGTGCAAGAAACTCCCAAAACTCCCAAGTATGTAAGACTAAATCATTCTAAAAACCAGATCATAGGTGATAAAAGCAAAGGTGTTCAAACAAGAAGAAAGATTTCTCAAGACTCAGAAAAGTATTGTCTGATTTCAAAGATTGAACCAAAAATAGTAAGTGAAGCATGCAATGATGAAAGTTGGACTAAAGCAATGAAGGAAGAGTTGATGCAAATTGAGAAAAATCACACTTGGGATCTTGTTCCCAGACCTAGAAACAAAAATGTGATTGGGACCAAATGGGTCTTCTAGAATAAACTGAATGAAGATGGTGAAGTAGTCAGAAACAAAGCCAGATTGGTCTGCAAGGGTTATTCTCAAGTAGAAGGAGTTGATTTTGAAGAAACTTTTGCTCCAGTGGCAAGAATTGAAGCAATCAGATTATTTCTTGCTTTTTCTTCCTTCAAGGATTTCAAAATATATCAGATGGATGTCAAGTCTGCCTTCCTGAATGGTGACTTATAAGAAGTATACTTTGAGCAACCGGATGGATTTCAATTGTCTGATCATGGTGATATGGTCTGCAAGTTGAAGAAAGCATTGTATGGACTCAAACAAGCCCCAAGAGCCTGGTATGAAAGACTAGATAAACATCTTTTGAAGATTGGTTTCAACAAAGGTATTGCTAATAGTAACTTGTACTTCAAAATTGATCATGAAAATATCTTGATTGTTGAAGTATTTGTTGATGATATCATTTTTGGAGGAAGAGATAGTATGTGCAATACTTTTGCAAATCAAATGAAAAATGAATTTGAGATGTCTATGTTTGGAGAAATGAATTTCTTCTTGGGTCTGCAAATCACTCAAACAAAGAAAGGAATCTTCATATCACAGACCAAATATGTGAAAGAATTGTTAAAAAAATTTAGAATGGAAGATTCAAAACAAATGAATACTCCCATGGCAACTAGATGTAAACTAAGCAAAGATGATGAATCTCCTAAGGCTGATCATAAAAAGTATAGGTCAATGATTGGAGGACTACTGTATCTTACTTAAACTAGACCTGACATTATGAATGTTGTTGGTCTTGTTGCCAGATTGCAAGATGATCCTAGAGAATCTCATGTCATGGCAATCAAGAGAATTCTCAGATATCTAAAGGGAACAGTTGAGTATGGTTTATAGTATCCTAGGGATCATGATTTCTCTCTTCATGCATATACAGATGCAGATTGGGTAGGAGATGTGGATGACCGGAAGAGTACCAGTGGTGGTGCATTCTTTTTGGGGAGAAGATTGGTTTCTTAGTTGAGCAAGAAACAAGAGGCAATATCTCTATCCACTGCAGAAGCAGAATATATTGAAACAATAGGTAGTTGCACTTAAGTATTATGGATGAAGCAAATACTAAGAGACATCGGAGTGGAGTATGAGGAACCTATCACAATCTTCTGTGATAACTCAAGTGCAATAAATATATCAAAAAATCTGGTGTTGCATTCAAAGACAAAACATATATCCATCAAGTTTCACTTTTTGAGAGAGCGAGTGAACAAGAATGAAGTCAGATTGGAGTTTTTGCCCTCTAAGGATTAGATTGCAGACATCTTTACTAAACGTCTACCTAAGGACTCTTTTGAGTATCTCAGGGAGAAGTTAGGGGTTATTACCCCTCTGGTTCTAAATTAAGATGCACTGATGTGCATCAGTCCGGTGGATCTCACAATCATATCTTGTGATCTGGATTGATGATAGGAAGCTGCTACTCAAGGGGAGCAGTCTGTATGATTCTGATTGATACAAGTATGTACCCTTTGCCATTGATGTCAAAGGAGGAGAGAAGACGTGAAAAACAAAAGTGGTTTCTGATCAAAGGGGGAGTAGTAAAGAAAGAGAAGACATATGAATGACTGTTGTTGATAGGGGGAGCTATGTCAGTCAGTGAGGAGAAGTTTTTGTCTTGATGGTTAAAACAGTTTTTCACATCATATGTTGCCATCAATGACAAAGGGGGAGATTGTTGTAAATATGGGCCTAACCAATGTTGTCATTGATGTCAACATACTCCTGTTGCATTGATGTCAAGGATTGGATGAGTTGTGTGCTAAGGGTATTGAGAAAATTAGTCCTATCTAAAATAGAGAAGAACAATGAAGACAATGAAGGTCTATGAAGTGAAGATCCCTGCTAGATGAAAGATCATAAAATGCACATCAAAGGGTTTGCAGATACGTGTCTAAAGATGATCCATTCAAGATTTGAGAGGTCCACATGAAGATTTGGAGAAGTTATGGCCATATGAGTAAAACTGGTTTTGGTAGATGTTTAGAGGTGATAGAGTGACACAAATAGGTCTGGTGAGATCCAGAAATGCAATATCTTGTTCTGTAGATTTGGTGGAGTGTTTAGGAAGCTAATGTGAATTGACAACTCAATTGGTTCGTGGTCTGGAGGTCTGCAAACATTCATTCTAATATGACAGTGATGACAGAATGTGTTCTTGAGGTTCCAGATGAAGATGCAAATGATTTCAGTAAACAGAAGTGGTGTGGATGTTATTGATGATTTAGGAAAGCTTGTGGGAGTCTCTAGATTGTGTCCATTTCGTGTTGGCGGTCCGCATTGAAGATTGAGCTCATAATTGAAGATTTACTCTCGGGTGATGATGTTCTTCCTAATCATGGCCGACCAGATGTTTTACACATCTTGTGGATGATCTTGAAGATGTTCTGTGAAGCATGACATGTTCCTCAAAGAAGATTGAAGTCCCAGATTGGTGTGGCTGGTTGTGTGGTGATACACATGAAGTTCTTGTAACAAATCAAGTTGTATTTGTGTATTTTCTCTGTAATAAAATAAAGTGTGTATTGTGCCAACTTTGATGATCATCCCAAGGTTGATGTCTTGTATAAATACAATTTGTGAAGTCATTTCAAACCATTGGTGTGGAGATGAGGAAGTGGTAGAGAGGAGAAGAATGAAAAGCAGAGAAGAAGTGTTGAGCTTAAATGGAATTGACTCAAGCATGGTGAAGATGCTAATCTTCAGTTCAAGTATGTAATATTTATTATTCTATAGACAGTGTGTCTCCTGTAGGCAGTGGCCCTCTTGTGAGCAGTGAGCTCAGGTAGTGAGCCCTAGTTGGCATGTGCCATTTTGTTTTTCTTATTCTTTTAATAGAGAATACTATCTTGGGTTAGTCACCCCATGGTTTTTCCCTTAACTGGGTTTTCCACGTAAAAATCTTGGTGTCATATGTGTTAATGTGTTTCTTCTCTTAAATTATTGCTTTGTGCTTCCATGATTGAATTATTATTATGCTGTTGAAATACAAGAAGGATTTAAGTGTTTAAAGAAAGGAAAGTTTTGAGACAATTGATTCACCCCCCCTCTCAATTGTCTATCTTAAATCAGCATCATTCACACTCAACTCGACGTCAATAGGTTAGTTTCCCCAAAACATAGCCAAAGAAAAACATCATAATCATATTGATAATATTTAATATTTAAATCAAATTTCTAATTTATGCAAATATAACTTTATAATAATTACCTTCACACACATGGAATTTACTGAAAGTAAAACAATCATAGTAAATGTTCACTAATCTAGAATACTTATATAGTCCATAAAAATGAGACATGACACCCTTTTGCACTAGGAAGAGACAGTGTCCCGATGTCTTATTACACAACAAATAATAATGTATCAATCTACCACCAACAATGTATCCAAGTATCATAAAACAATAACAACAACTCAAAGTATCATAATCCATGCATGAATAAGAAATATATGCTATATCCTCAAATGAGGAAAAGATCTATCAATCTCCTCCGCATCCTCCCATGTGGCACTATCCTCTGAATACTAGTCCAATTGGACCTTATATTGTACCACATCTCTGCTTTGCAACTTAACGTTGTGCCTCTCCAAAATTCAAGTGGGCTCCACCAGCACCACTCCTAGATCTTGAACCTATAAAGCATGCCAATAAAGAATATGTGACACATCAGGATGATAAATCTTAAGCAAGGACACATGAAAAACATTATGGATTCTAGCAAGGGCAAGCGGTAGAGCAAGTCTATATGCTACAATATTATCACTTACAAGATATCAAATGATGCTACAAATCAAGGAGCAAGTTTGGATGCTTTGCCAACTGAAACTAAACTCTTCTAAGGTTTGACCCTCAAGAAGACTTTGTCACCAATAGAGAACTGTCTAGGCATCCTATTTCTATCTACATAACTCTTTTGATGATCTGAATCTTGCTTCAATTTCTCTTTGATCAATCTCATCTGATCATCCATTTCCCTTAACATATCAAGACCAATCACTATTATGTCCTCCACCTTATCCCAAGTAATAGGTGTTTGACACCTACACCCATAAAGAGTTTCAAATGGTGTCATTCCCAAAGATGCATGGTATGAATTGTTGTATGCAAACTCTACCAATGGAAGATACTCCTCCCATTTACACTGTTGATCCATACAATACATTATGAGAAGGTCTTCTACAACTTGATTGACTCTTTCTGTTTGACCATCCATTTGAGAATGATATACCAAACTAAAATTCAACTTGGTGCCCAAAGTTGCATTAAGAGTTGTCCAAAATCTGGATGTCATGCGAGTGTCTCGATCTGAAATGATCATTTCAAGAACTCCATGCAATCAAAAAATCTCCTAAAAAACTTCATAGCTAAAACCAAAGAACCATTTGATAGATTCCCTAAAATAAAATGTGCTACCTATTGATGGATAAAATTGCATGAATTCCAGCACCAACATGGGAAGCTTCAAGAATGTGGGACTTGACACTTGAAACAATCTTCAAATTTTAAAGAACCTGGCTCTTCCTTTTCAATGGGGTTTTAGGTAAAGGGAAGAAAAAACAAGATTACATACAATAGACAAAAGCTTCTAACTCTATGGTGATGCGCCAGAATTATATAAGTATCAGCAACTAGCACAGTGATTAAATCTTTTAAGATTTAGTTATGTCAAAGAGTAAATGCAACATGATCAACATAAATAGATTGCAAATAGATTTAGAATCAAAGGTCAAATTCAAAGCAATTATACAGAGACATAGAGAATATCATTAATGGCACAGAACAAATCTTCTTTCATTAACAATTTGGCAAATACATAAGGCACATAAACATGCACAAATCTATCTGCTTCCTTCTTGAAAAAACTAAATTAAGGCAGAATGATACAATCCGATCACAGTTAAAACTCTAAATTCTTAATCAATAATGTATATCTGTGTTACAAAACCTTCCTCTAGTTATAGCAACAAAATTTGACTCAAGATTGCCTCTAAACGCTTAGAATCTTAACGGCTTGAACATAACTGGAACTCAATTGGAAGTTATACTGGCACTGAAAATCTCCCTGAATCTACAACTGTTTCTTCCCTTCATGCCCATTGGCTGAGTGACACTAAAATTGTGGCACTAAAACTTGCAGTTCTGTTGCGACACATGGCATCACTTGCGAGTTTCAAATGGCTCCAAACTGTGCTATGTGACGCCTTCTGCTTGCTGTTTAGTTTCCTTTAATATAAAAGGGAAACATGAGACACTGCCATTTGTCACTATCTGCCACACTTATTGCTTGATACATGGTGACACCTGAGGATTCAAAACTGGGATACTTGGCACTCTTTGCGCATCCTAAAAGCTTCTTTACCTTACGTCCTAAACACCCACAGTGTTGACACTTGTCACTCTTTGTATCACTTTAGAAACTGTAGCTTTTACCTCATAGGACCCACCATATGTTTCATCACTTCTCAAATCTTAACACAATATAGTGACACATGACATCATCTGCATAATGCAAGAACGTGGTACATTCTGCTTGTTTCCAAAACTTATCAAAAAGTTTCTCAAAGCCCCGTGGAGATGACACTTGGTATCTTTCACGTGCAACTGAAACTTATAAAAGAAACTTACATGGCAACTTCCACATGCAACTAAATGGGATCCACAAAACTCAAAAACTTCTTTTGTTCAACCTTTCACATGTAACACGTGGCACCCTTCACTGCATTCAAAACTGTGCCAAAACACCCTGGGCCTACCACATGCTTCTCGGTGCCATAAAAGCTTCACAAAGAAGGATACACATGGTGACTCCCGCTATTGCAACAAAAGGACACTTGGCATCTTCCACATGCAACCTACATCAAACAAAACCTCTCCTCATGGCCTATAGTAGAGACACATGGTGCATCCCGTGTATAGGAAGAAACTAAATAAAGAGAAACTACGCCAAGGATACATGGCACATTCTAGTAGCATCTAAGAACTGCAAAGCATCAAGAAGGCACACAACACTATTCGTGACACTTAGAAACTATAGAAACTAGGGCAACAAACTAAAGATGAAACAATATGCTACAATCAAGCAAAAATGAAAATGTAGAGTTTTAACTCTACAGTCCTTGGCGACTACATGGACCTCTGTGCCTGCTCAGATAGAACTCCGAAAACATTAGAAAAAGTTTCAAAAAAAAAATTGCATTGCCACCAGAGAATGGAATCATAATTTCTGTAATGCGGCCTAATATCTAGACTACTCTGAATCTGATAAACCTTGTCTACTCTACAAATCTTGAAAGGAAAAATCTAAATTAATAATGTCCTTGTAAGAAAAGGACTGTAAAATTTGTACCACAGCATGCAACTGAAACTCAAGATGAGCCATCGAAACAAGAACTGCCTCCACTTCCTCAACATATGAAGAATCACTCAGGCCTTGGAAAATAGTCTGATCATTTTGTTTGGTTAGAAGAAGAGCCTTTATTGCATCAGTCATTAGAACTATACTATCATCAGGAAAAGGGAATGGCAACCCCAATTGCACTAACTCTTTAATGTGTCTTTTCATATTTTTGACACCCTCCTTTACCACATCAAGAAGTGCTTTACAACTCATAGCAGTTGAATTGCAACTTAAAACCTCATTTACCTTCTTTGCAGCAACCATTCTATCATTTACACCAATAACTAACAAAGTCTCATCAGTTGTATCATAGAGCATCTGCAACAAAAGTTGAGAGTCTGAAACTCTCAAAGAAACAATGGACAAAGTTGCTTCAACTAAAGACTCTACTTTTTCACATAATTGATGAGCATTTAACAGGAAACTGAGGGAAGGCTTGAGCTATGAAATATTTTTAGAGATTCTTGTCCATGCAGACACATAAAGCTCCTTTACAATCGCCAAGATCCCTACATTTTGTAGCCTCAAACTCAGCTCAATAGTTAATTGCTTGGTCTTTTCCTATTGAACCATAAATTAGGCTTGAGCGGCACTGTTTAGATTTTGTTCCTTTAACAGGGTTTGCTATAACTGTGACACCTCTTGCATTCAGTCTTGATACTTCTTCTCAATAATAGCCTTCTCTTGTTTCAATGCAGCCATAGTAGCCTTTTCTTGTGCTATTTCATTTTTTAAAGATGCAACCTAAGCTTGTGATGCTTGATGTATTTGCAAAGACACAGTGGACTACAAATCCTTATTAAGAGTGTCAATATCTTTATCCTTAGCCTTTATTTCTGATGTTAGGCTACTATTAGTAGCTTTTTCTTTTTCTAGGTATGCTTCCACTTTCTGCAACCTTTTTGTCATCTTCAGAGAATCAGTTGTAACAGCTGAGACGGTTTCATTCATCAATTCCACTCTGTCTTGTGGCCTAAATTGAGTTAGATCCATAGCCACTACATTCATTGTGTAATCTTGTGGTTGCATTTGTTCTATAGGCTTGATCACATTAGGGGCTAAATGGGTAACAATCAAAGACTGTTGAATGGGATCAAACAGTGATTTCATGTGGGAAACAACAGGGCTCTTATTTTCTTTCTTTCTCTTCTTCTCCATTCTAGCTTCTCTTGCTTTCCTTGTTGTATCATCTTGTGCTTGAAAAGTAAGAGGCAAGGCAATGTGTCCTCTAGTAAATGGGTAACCTTGGGGCAAACCATAGGGAATGGTAGTTATTTGCTGACTAGGGTCAAATTGAGGCAAAACCTATTTGGGCATAGACGGGGAAAACATGGGTAATGATATGGCCTATGATGACATGGCCAATGAACTGGTAGTTGGGGCAAAAGACTGTAGTGGCACAACAGAGGTGGCAGGAGGCATGGAAGAATAGGTTCTTTGGGTAGCCACCCCTATTTGAGAAGAAACATAAGAAGGGGAAAGAGGAGGAAGAACACTAACCTGAGCTACCGCTAAGGTTGTAGAAACTTGTTATTGTAGGGGCACCGATACATCTTCCTCAGTATCCTCTTTCTATAACTCCAATTTGTACCTTCTCTTCAAAGGCCTATCCTCTATGTCCTTGGGATCTTCTTCCTCTGAATCAATCAATGTTTGATGAAAAGGTGCTGCTTCGAGACCCCCCAATGCCAAAGCTATTTGGGTCTTAGGAGATGGTGATACTGTAGCCTTTTGTTTCTATAGAGCGCTGAGAGATTGAGGCCATGGGGCTCTAGGAGCTTCAGTTGTTGTTTTCTTTGTTACTTCTAACTCTTGAGCTTCCTCTGATGCTTCTACCTCCTCTACTCCATGGGAACCACTAGGAATGTTACTTGTATTAGGGCTTGATACTAGGGTCATGTGATATTCATCCCAGATTGCTTCCCATTGCTCATCTGTCTAGACTCCTCTGAAAGTATGGGTAATTTCAAAAATTTCCTATCTATATTTCCAATAAGCAACAACTTTCTCATTACTCCATTCTTTTTTCTTTAGTCTGCCTTAAGCCTGTAGTCATTAGCTTCTTGGGGTCATATTCTTGTTCCTTCTTGTAAAATGTCTCCTAGGGCTTGGGACCCTCATCTGGCAGATCCTTTAGTTCTGCATAAATACAGGATCATCCTGCTTTAGTGATCTCATCTTTTCCCAAAAGGGGCATGTCTCATGAATGAAAGTTGTAGAAACTTTGTTATTTACAATCCAAGATGCTAAGCTATCTGGATCATACTTCCACTTATCTTCAACTATTAAGAAACCATAAGCTGCTAATTTCTTTAATAGGAGGTTTTCAGTTTCTCTCTTTTCAATTGTTAGTTTTCCTCTACTCCAAGGAACATCATACATTTTCTTCTTCCTCTTTTTATATCCAAAATTATTATCAATGATAGATAATTGATGAGCCACCTCTAAAAATTGGACACTAGGGGTTAGAACCTTTGGGAGTAGAACATGCTCTCCAACAAAACCATGAAGTCTGATAATCATGGTGTGGGCACTAAAGAAATAATCGCAGGGGATTTTTAGATTTGTTAAGAAACCCCTCAGACTCTCTGTCATTCTATTTTCCATAGCCTCATACCCTAACTGCCTAAAGACTAGGGCAACAAAACACTCTACAAACTCATAGGGATCTGAAGTGTCTGAGAGAACATGAGTCCATGTAGAAACTAGGATTGTTCTCTTACTACTGGACTCAGGGTCATACATATTCAAAGGCATATATTGCTGGAAAAGACCATAATTTTGATATAGCATTAAGTGAAATAAATAGGTAACATACTTGAAAATTTAGTTCTGAGAGAAATTTGTCAGCTACTCCACCATAGCTTGAGAGATTTGTTCAAAAAAGTTGAAACAGTATTCTCAAGACTTGTCCATGGTTTTAAGTCTAAAATTTGCTACTAATTGCCAGTCATATACTCTTGAATCATCATTTTGGCAAAAGATAAAAGACAGCATGGAAAGGGCATCCTAAACATCAGCATTAAACTAAGCTCAGCCAGTGGGCAGCTAAGGCAACAAAGTATTCTCCTCATCTAAATTTATCTTAGTATTTAAAAACTATACCCGACCATGGAGACCACCCCATGTATGCTAAAGCTTGGGGATTGTAGGAAATGTAGCTGTCCAATTGTGATGCAAACCCAACATATCCTGAATTGCTTTGGGAGATATCTGGATCATGAAAGGGCCGCATTGAATTGAGGTAGTTTGAGGATGAAATAACTTTGCACATATGTCAATCAACTCTAGATAAGGGTGAATAGCAGGAGCCACAAACTATGCCAATTGAGATGTCCAAACCCTCATCCTAAAAGTTTCTGACTCTCCCTTTTCAGCTCATCGGAGGCATCTTTGATGAGCTCCTTCTTGAAGATTTCTTAGGTTCTTTTGCATATGTGTGTCAAATATACCATCTACATAGTCTTTCACTTGTGTAGAATCTACACTCACTCCCATATCCAAGACCCTTGTCCTTGGATAGTTCGCTCTTGGTTGCACTATTGCAGATGCATAAGATTTGCTACCCTTCCATTTCTTGGGTAGCTCAAAAAGCCTTAGCCCTTCTTGTGGTGACTGTGCCTTTGACATCTTTGTATATCTTCTGGAACACTTAGAAACTGTAAATGAACCCAACTAGCTAGAATTACAGGCAAGAAGAGTAACTTTGACACGGACAACAAGAACTCAAAGAAAATGGAATAAGGAATGGTAATTGCAACTATCTGAGAGGCTTAATGCTTGACTCAGTGGGGCATAATGACACATTAAATGACCCATCACATCTTATTAATGAAATTAACACTAAAAGGATGGCTAGTGTATCATTCTAAATCCATTTGGGACTATGTGTCAGATCAACATTAAAAGCAACAATCCTCTGAAATGATTAGCTATTTTCTTTAAGGTTTAAGGAACCACCTAACACCCTTGGGAAATGCAACTACCAACAAAAGAGCCACTGTGCTATGGACACGTGTTCCCAGAACACTTATTTAAAAGGAAAAAGTGGGAAAAGCAAGACAAAAGTGAGAAAGGAAATAAAAGACGCCTAACTAACTATGATATAGGGGTAGGTTTCAAGATTATGTAAAGTGTTTCAAGAAGATCCCATTCATAGGAATCTCTTTAGGTTCTCCTTCCATATTTTCTAGCTCAAATGCATTATGTTGCTTACAGGCACGAATCTTAAAAGGGACCATCCATAACGAGTCAAACTTGCTATGCCGGCCTGGTTTAGCTGCTCTCTCATCCCATTTCAGCACCAAAGACCCAACTTCAAAATTTGGATTAGAGGTTTTTTTGTCAAACCAATTCTTCATGATCTACTGATGCTTCATCAAAGACTCATGTGCCCTTTCTCTTTTCTCTTGAAACTCTAGTAACTCGGCAAGCCTCACATGCATTGAACCATTTTCTTCTATCTCCAACTATTTAAGCAGCTGTAAGGTAGAAATTTCTATATTTAGTGGCATCATTGCATTCTTGCCATAGACTAACTCATATGAAGACATCTTAGTCACTTGCTTTGGTGTGATTTTATCCACCCACAGTGCTGAATTGAGGAACTTGTGCCAATCTCTCTGATGATCAACCCCCATTCTCTTGATAAGCCTAACCAGGTTCTTATTTGTGGATTATGCCAAGATGTTACCTTGTGGATAGTAATTAGATGAAGTCTTCAGATATATTCCATTTTTTAATGCAAACTCTAACAATCTAGTTCCTAAAAATGCTTTAGCATTATTTGATATAATGGTGTGTAGAGGACCAAAACAAGTAGTTGTCCCCTCAAGAAACTCTAAGATTGCCTTTTCAGTAGCTTCTTTAAGTGGTACTACTTCACTCCACCTTGTAAAGTAATCAGTTGCAACAAGGATCCACTTATATCCCATACTTGACACTAGATTAATCATCCCAATAAAATCTAAACCCCACTATGCAAAGGGTTCATCTACCACTATGGGACTCAAAGGCAACGCTGCATTCCTTCTCTTTCCAGTATAAAATTGACAAGCCTGACACTCTTTGACCATCTGATAGCAATCTACAAATAGTGTTGGCCAGAAGTAGCCAGCTTGTGTAACTTTAATGGTAGTAGTTCTTGCTAAAAAATGTCCCCACTGAGGCTCCATGATGAAACTCATGCAGTATCTTTTGGGCTTCATCTTTTTCAACACATCTCAATAGTATTCCATCAAAATTTCTTCTAAACAAAACATGATCAATTAGTGCAAAATGAATTCCCTGTTGTCTATAATATCTTCTTTTATTAGGGGAGAGTTCACTAGAGAAAACACTAGTTCTTATGAATTGTATTCTGTTGCTTACCCAAGAATCTTGATCAATCTCTTGGAGTTTCAATACTGCTTCATCCTCTATTTCTTTAGGCATTGAATCCTCTGTGTCTTGAGTACTATATTGGCAGAGTCCCCTTCCTCTGACCAATTTAGTAGGCCTTACCTCTACATCATATTCTAAAATTTTAGTTATCGAATTGGCCCTTTTTTCTGTAATCTCACCTTCCATAATGTATTCCCTAATAATTGGGTGAGCTACTAGTATTAAGATCTTATTTCCTATTACTAGATGCCTAAATTTTGAAGAGCTTTAACCATTGCATAAGCTTTCTTTTTAATGAAATTATACCTTGATTCATACTCCCTTAGTGTCCTGGAGAAGAATGCAATTGGGTGTTCTCCTTCTTCTTTGTCATCCTTCTGAGTTAGAACAGTTGCAACATTGTGTTCTCCTCCATATACATACATTATGAAGGGCTTAGAGAAATCTGGATTTCTCAGGACTGGAGTAGTGGAGATAGCTTTCTTGATTTCTTCAAAAGCTTGTCTTCCTTCAGTTGTCCATTTGAAAACTAGATCCTTCTTCAGCATTAGGGTAATGGGCCTAACAAGCCCTGCAAAATCATATATAAATTGACTAACAAAATTGATCTTACCCAAAAAGAACTGAACTGCCTTTTTGTTGACTGGCAAGGACAAATTTAGTATAGTTGTGACCTGATCTAGATCAATGGAAATTCAATCTTTTGAAATGATATGTCCCAAAAGTTTCCCTTGTGGCACAACAAAAACACACTTCTTAGGATTTAGGGAGATCGCAAATTCTTGACACTTTTGAAAAAGTGCTTCTAAATGCTCAAAGTGATCTTTGGCATCCTTGGTAAATATAGTAAGGTCATCTAAATAGATCAAAATGATCTTATTTATTAGGCCTCTAAATGCTATATCCATAGTGCACTGAAAAGTGGCTCCAGCGTTTGAAAGACCGAATGGCATTTTAGCATACGTGAAAGTTCCCCACTTTGTTGTGAATGTTGTCGTATGCTAATCTTCATCTGCCAACTAGATCTAATTATATCTTGAGAAGCCATCCAGCAAGGAGAATCTCTCTGATCCAGCCACTATTTGTAGAATTTGCTCCATAGAGGGTAGAGGGCAATGATCCTTTAATGAAGCCTTATTCAGGTCTCTAAAGTCTACACAGAGCCTTATGTCTCCATTCTTCTTTCTTACTAGCACCAAGTTAGATACCCAATTTGAATGCTTAATTGGAAAAATAATTTTAGACTCCAAAAGCTTTTGCAATTCATCCACCATTAGAGGTTTAATCCTAGGATTCACTAGTCTCTATTTCTGACGGACTGGTTTTGACCCTTCAACAAGTCCTATGGTATGTTGAATGACATCTCTATTATAACCATGAAGGTCATCATAGGTCCATGCAATTACTATGTCATACTTGTTACATAAAGAAATCAGCTTATCTCTTTCCTCTTGAGTAGTAGCATTACCCAACTTCAACCTTCTTCCTTCGCTAACTTGAATCTCAAAGTAATCCTCTTTGCTTGCCTTAAACTTCCTTTTGTCCAGGCTCACATTATTTGGGTCAAACAGGTTTTCTAGTGTGATTAACCCCTTTGGGAGCTTATTAGATTTCAATTGAATAATGTGGTCACCATATGCTTCTTCAATCTTAGGATGTAATTGGTCAGCAAATTCTCCTGACTGTTGCAGAAATAAAAGAACCTAAAGATCATTGTTAAAAACTTGCCAATTCTAGATGTTATCTAGGATTGTTGGCCTTACTATGAATTTCACTACCTCATTGTTAATGAACAAGTCACTTGCTAGGTCAAATTGAGAGCCAATTTGTCCCATTCTATCTGCTTCAGTATTTTGAATTCTGGGGACAACCTCTATGTTAAAAGCATCAAAGCCATCAATTAGATCCTAGATTCTGTGGCGATAAGATCTCATCCTTACATTCTTTGCCACAACCTTTTCTCTGATTTGTTTCACAACCAGCTCTGAATCACCTTTGACCACTAGATTCTTTATCCCTTTCTTCTTTGCCAACACCAGACCATACACCAAAGACTCATACTCAGCATCATTGTTTGCGTAAGCAAATTGGAAGCGTATAGCTTTGAGAATTTTCTCACCATTTGGAGAAGTGAGACATATACCTACCCCAACACCATTCTTGCTTCTGGTCCCATCAAAGTTCAAGGTCTAGATTTGTGAGTTGCTATTAGAATATTCTTTTTCAGACACTTCTTTTCTCATAATATTTGGTATTTCTTGGCCTTCTTCAAAAATAACATAAGTGCCCAAACTAGTAGAGTCATAATTACCATAAGGGTCACTCTGCATCATGGCCATCAACTGACTGTTTTCTTCTTCTTGTTGGTCATATTCAGTCCAGTCTCCCATTTCCTCAACAAAGACTCTTTCCTCCCTATTTAGCATAGCATGAGATGCTTCATTTTTTGGAGCTGGTTCTTCACTGATATGATCTTTAGATAGGGGCTTAAACAACGCCTTCATCTTTGTCCCATATTTAGTTCTCAAAATCAAATGTGACCAATCAAGTGACATGTATCCTCCTATTTTAGTTGTGAAGTCTCTAGATAGGCATAGACCAAAGAGAGGGGGAATATCAATAACTACCACATCCTGTAGGACAGTTATATTTGGGTAAGTGTACAACTACAATTGGAGTTGTTTGATCCTTCCTATGGTTTGGACAGACTTCCCATCTAATTGCATATCCCCTTTAGCTAGTGGCTCATATTTTATCTTTAAAGCATTCGCTATTTGCTTTGGCATGACTGTAGTACTAGCCCCTGAATCTATCATTGAATTGTGCAACAGTTTCTTTCCCACTATTAAAGTTAGGTAAAATGGATCTAACTTAGATTTGCTTACCTTTGGTGCATCATTTAGTAGAGCAGCTGTTTACAAAGGTAGAGTATCTTTGTTTTGAGTCTTCCCTTTGTTAGTACCTCCTTTTGTACCAGCAGCTTTAGGATCCGTCTGAGTCTGTAATGCTTCTTGTAATAGTGTCTTTTTCTTGGGAATAGCTAGCATATCCCATATCGACACATGCACAGGGGTCTTCTTTAGATGTTCTACCACATTCATGGGCCCTAATGTCTGTATCTTAGGGTAGTAAGGATACTTTGCTCTTTCTAGTACCAAGTTAGAGACTGCTTGATTCTGGGCTAGCTAAGATGTTTATTGTCTTGAAGCAGGATTATAGTGGGTTTGAAAAGGAGGAACCCCAACTGCTTCATTTATAGCTTCAGGTTGCTCAACCATCCTTCTTTTTGATCTAGTGTAGTAATCAGACTGTACCAAGGGCTTCTTGGAGGTAGATGCTTCATTTAGGAAGACTGACTCTTCATCTTCAATCCACAAAAACAAAGCATGTTCTGGGGCAATCTCTTCCTCCTACTGAATAGACAGTCCTTGCATCTGAGCCACCATTACTGCATTTTGAACACCAGGTGATTGATATGGAGGAGCATCAGACACCATAGCTTGATTTTCCATCCTTCTCTATTCTGATTTCTTTTGTTGTAAATTGCCTCTAGGACAATCTCTGGGCATATGGGCATTGTTGCAAGGGAGACACCAAACATTGGAATATTCTGCTAGGTTATTTTGTCTAGGGACCATTTCTCTACTCGGGTTAGATGGGATAGCTTGTAATGGTGTGGGAGCTATAACCAATTGATTAGAAGGTTGAGGATTAGTGAGTCTTTGAGCACTTTGGTATTGGTTTGGCTAATATGGGGGTCTATTACCTTGGAATCCCTGGTAAGAAGGTTTCGGGTAACAAGTCTGTTGCCTTTTGAGATTGATAATCTCATACAAAAAGGTCCTGAGAATGTTCTTGACATCATCCATTTTAGATGGAGGGGCTTAAGGTGTTGACACAGCGGGTTGTTGAGGTGTCAGGAAGGTATACATGGACACAAGTATAGATGATGGATTAAGGACTTCCTGTGGTAGGGGAATAGAAATTTCTAGGAACATAGGCATGGGAGGCCTCAGAGCAATTTTTAGCATCTATTAGATTGTTCTCAACTTTTATAGCCAACTCATATGCTTCTGGTAGGGTCTATCCTCCTAGGGACTATATTATCATAGAGATATCAGAATTAAAAGCTTTAAGATAGAATACAATAGCCATACCTGATGGTGGCCTAGTTGCAGCAAGGATTCTATCCCAAGTCTTCTAAAACCTAGTGTTGAAGTCTGTTACGTCTTCTTGAGGTGCTCTCTTTATAGTGATCAATTACTGTAACATGGATGATTTATCACCTTTTTCACTGAATCTTGTAAAGAAGGCATCTCCGAGCTAGTCCCAATTAGATATGGAATTTGAGGGCAAATGCCTATACCAATCTAGAGCCTTCCCTTTAAAAGTAGCCACCAACAGTCTGATAGCAACATTTTGTACTATAATAACATGTACTGCACACACATCTGACACATCTTGGAGATGTTCTCCTGGTGTCTTGGCATCTTCTCCACTTAATTTGGGTAAAGCCTTCAAAGCATTAGCTGGAATCAGATCCCAAGTATCTGGTGGTATTGGGAGAATAAGGGGGATGCTATTGTTCCAATTTGCATAACTTCATGGTGGAGCAGGTGCTGTCATGGCTGTTGCTAATGCAGTTGCTACTTGATTTACTCTTCTTCTTAGAGTGGCTACTAATGAAGGCAATAAGATCCCCAGATTAGCGACTGACTGTGTTCTTGTTGTTGGTCCACAGCTCTAACCCCTTAATGCTCTCTGGTTCATACGATCTTGATCAAAATTCAAGAAAGGTCCCACTGGCGTGCCAAAAACTATTGATGGATAAAATTGCATGAATTCCAGCACCAACATGGGAGCTTCAAGAATGTGGGACTTGACACTTGAAACAACCTCTAGATTTTAAAGAACTTTGCTCTTCCTTTTCAATGGGGTTTTAGGTAAAGAGAAGAAAAAATAAGATTACAGATACAATAGACAAAAGCTTCTAACTCTATGGTGATGCACTAGATTTATATAAGTATCAGCAACTAGCACAGTGATTAAATCTTTAAGATTTAGTTATGTCAAAGAGCAAATGCAACATGATCAACATAAATAGATTGTAAATAGATTTAGAATCAAAGGTCAAATTCAAAGCAATTATATAGAGGCACAGAGAATATCACCAATGGCATAGAATAGAGCTTCTTTCATTAACAATTTGGCAAATAAATAAGGCATAGAAACATGCACAGATCTATTTGCTTCCTTCTTGAAAAAGCTAAATTAAGGCAGAATGACACAATCCAATCACAGTCAAAACTCTGAATTGTTAATCAATAATGTATATCTATGTTACAAAACCTTCCCCTATTTATAGCAACAAAATTTGACTCAAGATCGCCTCTAACTGCTTAGAATCTTAATGGCCTGAACATAATTGGAACTCAATTGGAAGTTATACTGGCACTGAAAATCTCTCTAAATCTACAACTATTTCTTCCCTTCGCACCCATTGGCTAAGTGACACTAAAATTGCGGCACTAAAACTTGCAGTTCTATTGCGACACATGGCATCATTCGCGAGTTTCAAACGGCTCCAAATTGTGCTACATGACACCTTCCACTTGTTGCTTAGTTTCCTTTAATATAAAAGGGAAACATGAGACACTGCCATTTGTCACTATCTACCACACTTATTTCTTGATACGTGGTGACACTCGAGGATTCAAAACTGGGACACTTAGCACTCTCCGTGTATCCTAAAAGCTTCTTTACCTTACATCCTGAACACCCATGGCGATGACACTTTCCACTCTTTGTATCACTTTAGAAACTGTAGCTTTTACCTCACGGGACCCACCATATTTTTTGTCACTTCTCAAAATTTAACACAATATAGTGACATGTGACATCATCCGTATAATGCAACAAAAGAACGTGGTGCATTCCGCTTGTTTCCAAAACTTATCAAAAAGTTTCTCAAAGCCCATCTCCTCAAAGCCCCGTGGAGATGACACTTGGCATCTTCCACGTGCAACTGAAATTTATAAAAGAAACATATGTGGCAACTTCTGCATGCAACTAAATGGGATCCGTAAACCTCAAAAACTTCTTTTGTTCAACCTTCCACGCGCAACATGTGGCACTCTTCACTGCATTCAAAATTGTGCCATAACACCCCAGGTCCACCACATGCTTCTCAGCACCATAAAAGATTCACAAAGAAGGATACATGCGGTGACTCCTACTATTGCAACAAAAGGACACTTGGCATCTTTCGCATGCAACATACATCAAACAAAACATCTCCTCATGGCCTGTAGTAGTGACATGTGGTGCATCCTGTACACATGAAGAAACTAAATAAAGAGAAACTACGCCAAGGATACGTGGCACATTCCGGTAGCATCTAAGAACTACAAAGCATCAAGAAAGCACACAGCACCATCCATGACATTAGAAACTATAGAAACTGCGGCAACAAACTGAAGATGAAATAGTAAGCTGCGATCAAGCAAAAATCAAAATGTAGAGTTTTAACTCTACACTACCTTTGTTAACTTATCCACAATCACTAAGATGACATCATGCCAATTCTTAGACATGTGCAACCCCTGAATAAAATCCATACTTATTACTTGCCACTTATGCTTAGGAACACTATACAAGAACAACAATCTTGTTGGATGCACATGTTCAGCTTTGACTCATTGGCACTCTAAACATTGAGCTACAAATTCTGTCACATCCCTCTTAAGTATAGGCCAAAAGTATAAGGGTCTCAAACCTTTGACCATCTTGGTCACTCTAGGGTGCCTCAAATAAGGTGCGTTGTGGATCTCCTCAAGCACTAACTTCCTTAACTCTCCTAAATTAGGAATATACATCCTTTGTTGAAATCTCAAAAGTCTATCTGACTCAATCACATAACCATCAAACCTATGATCTAAGGGGTCTACTTCCAAAGCTTGCTTTATTCTTTCATAATGCTTATCTGCTTGAAGATTCTAAATTACTTTTTGCTTCAAATTGGATCTCATTGTAACCATGGTAGATAGATGTCTTCTTCTACTAAGAGCATCTGCTACTCTATTCTCCTTTCCTTTTATATACTAAATTCCAAAGTCATACTCACTAAGGAATTCTAACCACCTTCTCTATCGTGCATTAAGGTTAGGTTGAGTAAATATATACTTAAGCCCTAAATGATCTATCTTTAACTCAAAGGGCTTACCTAGAAGATAATGCCTCCACATTTGAAGTGCATGAACTATGGTGGCTAACTCAAGATCATGCAGTGCATAGTTTAACTCATATTGCTTTAACTTTCTTGACTCATATGCAACCACTTGCTCATTCTACAACAACACTCCTCCTAATCCTTCTCCTAAAGTATTAGTTATAACTGTAAAGTGGCCATTAAGATCTAGTATAGTCAATATATGAGTAGTTGTGAGATTCTCCTTTAGCACTTGGAAAGCTTTCTCACACCTTTCTGTCCATTCAAACTTCTTACCCTTCTTTTGTAATGAGATAATTGGTGCTACTATAGTTGAGAAACCTTCCACAAACTTTCTGTAATAACTTGCAAGTCCCATAAAACTTTTGACTTTTGTCACACTCTAAGGTGTAGGCCATTCCATTATCGCCTTTATCTTCTCAGGGTCAACTGCAATCCCTTTTGCCAAGATCACATGGTCAAGATAGTGCACTTTATCTTGAAAGAATGTACACTTAGATAGTTTACCATAAAGATTCCACTCTCTCAAGCACTACAAGACTATCCTCAAATGCCTTTCATGCGCTTCCATTGATTTAGAGTATATCAATATGTCATCAAGGAAGATCAACACAAAATCATCTAAACAATCTCTAGAAATGCTATTTATCAAATTCATGAAGGATGTTGGAGCATTAGTCAACCCAAATGGTACCATTGTGAACTCGTAGTGACCATATCGAGTCCTAAGAGCTATTTTAGAGATGTCCTCATCCTTAATCTGCAATTGGTGATAGCTAGATCTAAGGTCTATCTTTGAGAACATTGTAGTTCCCTTCATCTGATCGAAGAGCTCATCTATTCTTGGGAGTGGGTACTTATTCTTTATAGCAGATTTGTTAAGAATCCTATAATCAATGCATAATCTCAAAGTCTGATCCTTGTTCTTTATAAAGATAATCAGTGCGCCCCATGATGACACATTAGGTCTAATAAACCCTTGATTTAGAAAATCTTGTAATTGTGCTTTAAGCTCATACAATTTTGTAGTAGCCATCTTGTAGGGTGCCTTAGATTGAGGCTCAGTCCCTGGTAGCAAATCAATTGAGAAGTCAAATTCTCTCTTTGGTGGTAACTCTGTCAACTCCACAGGGAATACATCTCTGAAATATCTAAGGATTGGGTAGTTATTGAATATTGGTTCTTCTTTGCCAAGGTCCTTTACTTGGATGACATAAATGGCACACCCTTTCCTCTTAGCTTTCTTCAATTGCATAGCTAAGATTTGTCTAAGCTCTAAAGGTCTCTTAGATCCATTAATTTCCACTTGATTTCCTAGGTCATCCAAACATTTAACAACTTTGTCTTTATAGTTTACTAGAGACTTATGTTTAGCTAACCACTTTATTCCCAAAATCACATCATAAGACCCTAAAGGTGCTACATAGAAATTAACTTGCATCTAAAAACTCAGAAGCTCTAACTCACTGCATGCTAGACATGAGTCTAATCTCTTTTCTGCTCTATTTCCATATTGTACCATCCAAGAGTTTTCCATATGCACAGGTCTAATAGATAACTTAGAGACTAATCTAGGATCTACAAAACATTTTGTGCCACCAGTATCAATCAAAATAGAAATAGGTAGTCCACAGAGCTTACCTTGAAACTTAATAGGTGCTGCATGAAAATTAGCTTGTTGATTGTCCACTGCGGCATGAATCTGATATTGAGGTGCTCCTTGTTGATTTCTATTTCCTCTTCCTGTTGATCTCTGGGGACATGAATTAGCATAATGCTTTCCTCCACAAATATAGCATCCACCCTTAGGTGCTCTCTATCCTTCAGTCCTTTCCCTCTGGTTGTTATTTCTATTGTTATAGCCATTGTAGACACCCAAAAATATCCACTTGTCACAATGTCACATCATTTAGGCATCTTCTATCATGTTTTGCCCTAGGTACCCGTTTCGTCGCCATCATAACCCATGTCTTCACTTAATCTAACATTTCCTCTAATAAATTAAATAAATCTAACATTTATTTAATTTAATCCTATCCTTCACATTATTAAATAAATAAATTTTATTTATTTATTTAATCCCTTTCCTCTTAAATAAAATAAAATAAATCTTTTATTTTATTTTTATTTATCATTTTATCCTCATATTGCTCATAATTTAAATAATATTAAATTATTTACCTACCTTCCATACCCATCTCTTGAGATGACTCAACTCATCTCTTTCACCTTCCATTTCCAACTCAACTCATCTCTAAAATCACTCTAATAACCTTCTATTTCCATCTCCCAAATCACTCATCCACCTTCTATTCTCTCTCCCAAGTTGCACAAGCAACTTTCCAATTTCATTCACTTGCAAAATGGGAAATCTTATCCTTCCAATCTCTCATCTTACCTATAAATTGATACATTTTCATGTCTTTTGCATTGATGGATCTTCTAAGCACTGTTACTCTGTCAAAATCCATCCTCATCCATCACCCTCACATCTATCTTCTTCTCATCAATCTCAATCTAATCATCCCTATCCAAACATTAAGCTACAGATTGTGAGAAACCAACAAATCAACCATTTGAACAATCCTCATGCATGCATCCATCGTTTCAAGATATCTGAGGTGTTCGTAAAATTTGGGTAAGAAGGTAATTTGCATGCTATGTTTTTATCTTTCGACTTATCCAATTGTTTTATATTATAGCCACCTATTTTGTTTCCTCCATTTTCGTTTCCACCATTTCCATCCTGAGAGTTATTACCTCTCTTCAAATTCTTGATCTGCTAATTATTATTACCTTGATTTTTATTCTGTTGATAGTTCTGCTGATTATTCTAAGGTTTCTTATGGCAAACTTTGCATCTCTCTGCTTATGGTAATTGGCTACTTGTTGCAACTTCTAGTCTTGTTTAATTGCTTCTCAAATACTGCATCCACATTGAGTGGATTATGAATGGCTACCTCTACTCCAATCTGGGGCCTTAAGCCTAATATAAACTTCCTAATCTAGAATCTCTCATATGTCTGGTACTATGGAACATACTTGAGTAGATGCAAGAACCTTTCCCAATAACTAGTTATAGACATACCTCCTTGAACCAAATTCTGAAACTCTGTCATCTTCTTATTGACGAAGAACTGTGGTAACCATCTTTTCCTAAAAAACTACAAGAAGATTTCCCAGATTATTTCACCAGGTAATAGCTTCTTATCTGCCTTTTCATTATCCCACCATGTTGTTGCTTCACCAGTCAACTAATATGATCCCCACATTGCCTTTATGTGATCAAAAAGGTTTCAAAGCCCAAAGTATTTCTCCATTTCTATGATCCATGCTTCAGCTCCATCTCCAATTGTCTTTCCATCAAATTTAGGTGGTGAGACCTTCTTGAGGTCTTTTTCCAATTCCTCTACAATCCTTACTTCATTATTAGGATTTGTTGGCAATTATGGTGTCTTAGCCTTGGTAATTCTTTGCATTTGTAATGTTTGTATTTATTATTCATTGCCTATGTTGTAAATAATTGGAAATTCCACTTGTTCATAATGTGGGATGTGGCACGGTGATGTGTCAATCCTACATGGATTATGACAACTTGGTATTTTGTCCTCACATGAGGAGATAGGCATCCCACTTGGTGGTAGGAATATTCTGCCATGTGTCGGCATCTTCTATGTTGTGTAAGGAATGTTTGACTAAAATAGTTATGACGGATTCCTATGACGAATCTATGACATGTAAGAGTCGAGAATAGAAGTTTGTAAGATAGGTAATTACATGTGTCATGAACCATCTTTGAATGAGGCATATTTGGATGCCCCAAGGTGGAATATGATGTGTTGTAAGAGAATATGCTATTTTTAGCATGTGTATGACAGATTCTCTTACAACTGTAACTTGTAACCGCTATGACAGATTCTATGACGGTCGTAAGTGTTGTAAGAGCATCTGTCATAGCCCATTTTAGAAAGTGGTGACCTCTTTGGGATGGGAGCTATGGACAAGTGTCAGATACATTCTACAATGTTGCCCAAGTGTCCCTAGGTGTGGGTTTTGGTCCAAGATGCCATATTGGACACCCATTCCAAGAAAGGTCCAAAATTGCCTTGTATGTTCTATTTAAACAGGTGCTTGGAGATGGAGTTTGTATCACAGGTTTATAGGTACTCTTATGCTGTCGGATTGACTCCAGACATGAGTGTCAAAGACCATTGAAGCTTGCATTGCAAGTGCATTGTAAACATTCTTTTAGATTTGTTAATACATTGTGCAGGTTTCTGAGTGTGGGGTTTTTCACCCGATAAGGGTTTTCCCCACCATAAATCTCTGTCTCTCTTCTTCTATCTTCTTTCTGGCTCTTGTGTTTTGCTACTATATCTCATGTTAATGGTTTAACATTACTGTAATAGTTAGGATAAATTTGAATTTGCATAGTCCTCTCCTCAATAGATTAGTGTAGGAAGCATTTCCATACACCTAGCTTCCTTTCAGTTGGTATCAGAGCTTGATCACCTTTGGTCCTAGTTGTTGGGTTAGATGATTGTAATCTTGAGTTTGACTTTTACAAACATTGCATTTATGGAAAATAAAACCATGTTCAGTTTTACTCGAGTTCTCATAAGTCTTCTGGTGTGTTGGACCTCATTCATTCTGATGTGTTTGGTCATGTTAATGTTCCTTCGTTATCAAAATCTCTATACTTTGTATCTTTTATAGATGATTACAGTAGAAGGACATGGATTTATTTTCTCAAAAGAAAATCTGAAGTCTATAGCTAGTTTAAGGAGTTTAATGCCCTTGCTGTAAATCAAATTGGTAAAAAGATTAAATGTTTGAGAACTGACAACGGTGGTGAGTTCTGTTCTACAAAATTTGATAAGTATTGCAAGGAACTTGGGATTGAAAGACACAAGACAACTCCATACACACTGCAGCAAAATGGAGTTGTAGAGAGGATGAACAAGACACCGATGGAGAAGGCTAGGAATATCCTTAGTGGAGCTGGTCTAGAACAAAAGTTTTGGGCTGAAGCTGTTGCCACTGCTTGCTATCTGGTAAACAGATCTCCTACATCAGCTCTTGTTGGAAAGACACCCATGGAGGTGTGGTCTGGTAGAAAGCCTTCAGTAAGGCATCTTCATGTTTTTGGTTGTGAGGTATATGCACATGTGCCTAAGGAGAAGTGGTCAAAGTTGGAGAACAAAGCTATTAAGTGTATCTTCATCGGCTATTCTATTGGTGTGAAAGGATAAAAGCTTTGGGACCCCGTGGCTGAAAAAGTGTTGTATAGCAGAAGTGTCATCTTTAGAGAGCTTACACATTCTTCCACTATTTTGCAGCTAGAAGAAAAATAAAACAAAGAGGATGTTGTTCAGTTTCCCCTCACCCCTGAGAAGACTGAACAAAAAGATAATGTTGGACTTGATGATGAGGAGAGCTCTAGCAGCTCTGAAAGCTTAGAAGAAGAAGTTGAACCTCAACCTCAGCTCTTGAGGAGGTCTACATGGATAAGGAAGCAACCTGAAAGGTTTGGTTTTACATTGCTTGATTCTAGTTGTGCTTATGCTTTGCTCACTAACAATGATGAACCTAGAACTGTATCAGAGGCCTTGGATATGAAGGATGCAGGTTCTTGGAAGGAGGACATGGAGGAAGAAATGGCTTCTTTGGAAAAGAATCAAACTTGGGACTTGGTGCCTTTGCCTCTTGGACAAAAACCCATTGGATGCAAATGGGTGTTCAAGAATAAGATTGGTGCAGATGGCAATATTGAGAAGTATAAGGCCAGATTGGTTGCGAAGGGGTATTCACAAGTGGAGGGTATAGATTATGGTGAGATCTTCTCACCCATTGCAAAGCTGACATCCATTTGATTCCTATTGTCTCTCGCAGCAGCTTATGACTTGGAGGTAGAACAGATGGATGTGAAGACAGCTTTCCTTCATAGTGACTTGGAGGAGGAAATCTACATGTCACAGCTAGAGCATTACATGGTAAAAGGTAAAGAAAATTTGGTTTGCAAACTTAAGAAGTCTGTGTATGGTTTGAAGCAATCCCCTAGGAGATGGTACTTGAAGTTTGATGCCTTTGTGTTGTCAATTGGATTTGTGAGATCGAAATCGGATCACTATGTTTATTATAAGTTTGATGGTGATCGTATTCTCATTGTTGCACTGTATGTTGATGATATGTTGCTCATTGGGAAGGGTAAGAATATGATTTCTGATTTTAAATCTTAGTTTTTAGCTCAGTTTGAAATGAAAGATTTAGGGGTAGCCAGGTACATTATAGGAATGAAAATTAGAAGAGATAGAACCAACAGAAAACTTTGGTTTAGAGTATGTTAAGACCGTGTTGGATAGATTCAACATGGGAGATTGTAAACCATTGTGTGTTCCCGTTTCCTTGGGGACAAAGTTGTCTATTGAGGATTGTCCAAAATCTCCTAGTGAGATGGAGGACATGAGCAGAGTACCTTATACTAGTGCTGTTGGCAATTTGATGTATGCTATGGTCTGTATAAGACCAGACATTGCCCAAGCAGTGGGATTCCTTAGTCGATTTATGGCTAATCCTGGATGGGTTCATTGGGATGCAGTTAAGCGAGTGTTCAGATATCTGAGGGGTACTTCTGAGTATTCCATTTGTTATCATGGTAATGTTTCAAGACCTCTACATTTTGTTGATATAAATGGATTTGTGGATTCAGATTGGGCAGGTGACATTGACAGCAGGAGATCCACCAGTGCTTATGTTTTTACACTGTTTGGTGGTGCTATTAGTTGGATGAGTAAGTGAAAACCAGTTGTTTCTTTGTCCATAATAGAAGTTGAGTATATGGTAGCAACTCATGCTTGTAAGGAAGCTATTTGGCTTAAGAGATTGTGTTTCAATATTGGTGTTGATGTAGGTCAGATCACGATCAGTTGTGACAGTCAGAGTGCAATTTGCCTTGCAAAGAATCCAACTTTCCATGCTAGAACCAAGCACATTGATGTTTAGTTTCACTTCGTGAGGGACATGGTTGAGGATGGAAAGGTAAATTTGGAGAAGGTGGATACTTTGAAGAATGTTGCAGATGAATTGATGAAACTAGTGGGCACAGAGAAGTTCAGATGGTGTTCGGAGTCTATGGGCCTCTTGACCTATAGCGGTTAAATCCTATTTTTCTATTGGCTCCTACAAGGTGTTCGACAAGTGGGAGAATGTTGGGAATTAAGGTGTCTCAACCTTGGTAATTCTTTGCATTTGTAATGTTTGTATTTATTATTCATTGCCTATGTTGTAAATAATTGGAAATTCCACTTGTTTATATTGTGGGATGTGGCACGGTGATGTGTCAATCCTACATGGATTATGACAACTTGGTATTTTGTCCTCACATGAGGAGATAGGCATCCCACTTGGTGGTAGGAATATTCTACCATGTGTCAGCATCTTCTATGTTGTGTAAGGAATGTTTGACCGAAATGGTTATGACAGATTCCTATGACGGATCTATGACATGTAAGAGTCAAGAATAGAAGTTTGTAAGACAGGTAATGACATGTGTCATGAACCATCTTTGAATGAGGCATATTTGGGCACCCCAAGGTGGAATATGATGTGTTGTAAGAGAATATGCTATTTTTAGCATGTGTATGATAGATTCTCTTACAGCTGTAAGTTGTAACCGCTATGACAGATTCTATGACGGTCGTAAGTGTTGTAAGAGCATCTGTCATAGCCCATTTTGGAAAGTGGCAACCTATTTGGGATGGGAGCTATGGACAAGTGTCAGATACATTCTACAATGTTGACCAAGTGTCCCTAGGCATGGGTTTTGGTCCAAGATGCCATATTGGACGCCCATTCCAAGAAAGGTCCAAAATTGCCTTGTATGTTCTATTTAAACAGGTGCTTGGAGATGGAGTTTGTATCATAGGTTTACAAGTACTCTTATGCTATCAGATTGACTCCAGACACGAGTGTCGAAGACCATTGAAGCTTGCATTGCAACTATATTGTAAACATTCTTTCAGATTTGTTAATACATTGTGCAGGTTTCTAAGTGTGGGGTTTTTCACCCGATAAGGGTTTTCCCCACCGTAAATCTCTGTCTCTCTTCTTTTGTCTTCTTTCTGGCTCTTGTGTTTTTCTACTATATCTCATGTTAATGGTTTAAATTGCTGTAATAGTTAGGATAAATTTGAATTTGTATAGTCCTCTCCTTAATAGATTAGTGTAGGAAGCATTTCCGCATACCTAGCTTCCTTTCAGGATTAACTCCAACCTCAGGAACTTGGACTTCTATCATTAGATTCTCATTCACATTAGCACCTCCTGGGTTTTCATTAGCATTATGTCCTCTAGGATTTCCTTTGATCTCCTGGTCAAGTGCATTCATCCTCGTGTCCTGTTGGGTCAAGAGAGAAATAATATGGTCCAATCCTCCATCTTGATCATTATTAGCATCTCCACGATTCCTTGCATTTTGTCCAATATTTGCACCTCCACGGTTTCTTCTATTTTGACCACTTCCTGATCTTCCACTACGATCAGTATTTCTAGTATTCATGATGAATACTCTACATCAAGTTGGCAACTTAGCATAATACTCCCAAAAAGAGGCCCTAGTGTTCAACTTAGAGCTTTTATACCAAATGTAAAACACTCAAACCATCACAAAAGTAAATAAAGTAAATAATCCATTGAAATTACAACATCACAAGTAAGGAAAGTAAAATGAAGTAATTAATACACTTAATTACAACTTCACAAGTAAAAGATAAATCTCATAAATATGAATCAATAAAAGTCAGTAAATCTTACAAAATCTTGTTCTTAATCTAGGTGATAGCACTATAAAATAATAAACAAAGTCCATTGGCATTGATGCCATAATATATCCAATTACAAGTTAAAATAAACATGTACAACAAGTATAATAAATCAATACACTCTTTAGTCACCATGAACCCAAATAGTTCTCTTGTGAGCCAAGAGATGGGAACATGGTGTTGGATCTCAAAAACATAGGTTTTTAGACCACAAGAGGGTGCCAATCTCTTGATACGTTCTTGGCTCACAAAACAGGGTTTATGCAATTGGAAACCCCCTACTCTTTAGGTTCAGCTAGGCCTAGATGGGTGAACTTGAATGATAAGGTAGATTTGAAAGTCTAAATAGATTCTAATGTGGACAATCTACTCACTATGGCACAAAGGTGTGAGGTAGATGTAGAGCTTGCTTACTAGTTCCTAGTGAATGTGTTTGAATTATCAACAGTATAGAAAGTGTTCTAAAGTTGACCAGTGCCTAATCAATTGGGTGGATGAAGTTAGTGGATGAATATGATTATGGAGACAGATGTGTAGGATTGGTTGATCTACTTTGCAGCTTAACTCTAACTTGTTGGGCACTTGAATGTTTGCAGCTTGTACAAACGTGCAAATTTGTCAGTCACAGTACTCTTCTTACTAATCCCAGTGCTATTTTCCCAAATTACTGTGATATTATGAAAGGATATTTAATTCTTGACTTGAGGGAAACCAATCAAAATAATTAGTTTAAAAGGATTTTTATCTTTGGCAGGAACCAATTAAGATGAATTACTTGAAAGGAATTTAATTCACTCCAGGTAGAAATCAATCAAAAAATCACACAGCAACATCAAATGTGTCTTGACAAATTGTGTTAATTTGAATAATAAGGAAAAACCACTTTGGAGACAGTACAATAACATATAAGATTTAATCCTGACACAGTAGTTGAACACTAAAAGTGAATTACCAGATTTGAGCAATCTTCTCCATTGATTATACTTCAAAATTTATACAGTAATAGCAAAAGTTTTTGAAATGAGAGTGGATGAGTGAAAGGTGATATATGGACATTATGTCTGAGAAGATGAGCCTACTTACTACTACTGATGATGTTCTAACCTACTGCTCATTTGATTTTATCTGGCATATGTATATATATATATTATATCTTCTAGGGTTATGACCCTTTACTCGCCCTTTTGTTGCAGCTCTTCATATTAATTATCTTTAATAGATCTAATAATTAATTATGTTGACTCTTTTTGCCACTTTGGATAAAAATAAAGTATTTCTCAATATTTTAGCCTTTATTTCATTCCTCAATTATGTTTACCTTTGCGTATTTTCTCCCTTATTTGGCAAGAAGTATTCATTCTGGTGAAAATGATTATTCTTTTATCTCTTTGGTAAAAGATATTTTACTGGTTATCATATGTACCTTTCACACATAAGAATAATTACCTCCTTGACTAATTCTTTCCCAAAGGTGTTTTACTTCCAAAATATCCCCAAAAAAATTTACTTGGCATGTTTATTATTTCCACCTTATAAATTATTCCGGTGAAAATAAAATAAATGTTCACCTTAAAATTTTGACATGTTTTACCGTGAATATATTTGCCCCATGAATGTGTGCAAATTATTGTTTGCAATGCATATCTTTCACTTTCACTCTTTTTATTTTATTCCCTCATTGAACTACTCGAAGTTATAATTTTACATCAAGGAATTATTTCAAGCCTCCCATCGATATTTTATTCTTCCTTCAACAATATTTACACTTATTCAATTCACTGCATCAGGTTTTCAGAAAGACCGTGAGCACACTCACTTTGATATCTAGAATAATCTTCGTTATTTATTTTGGGGGGTACTTCATCAGCATGACGCACATAGTCAGAGAGATCTGAAAAATCTACTCCGATCCTACATATCTCTTCGATATGTGACTTTAGGGTTTTCCATTTTAGGGTTTCCTCCTTAGTAGCTTTTGGCAAAGAGGCAACTGCACATGGTACTCAAAAGATAGTTTTAGAGCAATAAAATCCTGCAGGCACCCATACTTTTCCATTCTTGAACATAGAGAAAAAGGTTTCCATGGATAGAATCCCTTTGGCCTTCATGACCTTAATGCAGTCCCACATTGCATTGAACAACTTATCTTTCTTCAACAAATTCACCATCATATTCCACACGTAGGGGTGTGCTTTGTGCCCTGGAGCTTTCAGCCTTGTACCTTTGATAATGACAAGCTTTACCCTTGCTATGTATTGAAATGGCTGTGGTGCCATTATACATGATTGCACTGTGTTTGAAATTCTCTGATATTCTCTTGTTGAGATTTATTTTCTAGCTGAGAGTGTGAAGTGTTTGATGAAATCATGACCCCAAAAAATTGGTACTCACTAGTTTCAAATTCCATGTGCTTAGAATCCATATTTAAATCATTACATGTAGATAAACCATCAGGACAATTTCCAATAATACCTCGAGAGAGATCAACCAGATCATTCATTTGATCATTCTCACATGCTATCAATTTTGTAGAGGTAAAAAGTGGTTCATTCTCAGGGTGAGGTTCCACTATGTTGGGAATGATGTTTTTAACTTCAATTTGTTGATTCTGAGGAGGCCAATCGATAGAATAAAAGCCCTTATCTCCTTGCATACCTAAAGCTTTTGTGTCAATAGAACTTAGTTCTGAATGATGGAATTTTGGTAAATTTGAATCTGACTAATTGATACTCAACACAATAGCCTCATCAAAGTTTTAGCTTCCTTGTCATATTGTTGGATTCATCAGTGCCATAACACCACTACAAACTTGTGCATTTTCCATCAAAGGCTTATGTGCCATTATTTCTATAGCTTGAGCTAAATTTTATATAGGCTAAGTCTTCCTTAACTTGGTCGATGCTATGATTTGTATGGCTGATACGTCTATCATAGTAGTGGCTTCCTTTTCGATAGACCGCACCATTTTTTTTATGTAGCACCTTATATCCTTGGCTACTCCACTCTTTTTATGTAGAGCCATACTTCTAATGGTTGTGCTTTGGATTCTAAAGCTAGTGCCATCATTTTGAAATGGCTATGTCTAGATATCAACATGTGCACTTAGGTTTCAATGTGTGCCATTTTGTCTCAAAGACAACCATGTGATATCATTCTGAATCCAACCTTAAGCTTCCTTATTTACACATTCCTCCGTGATTTTGAGATGACAATCGAATGGCATTATGCTAATTCAGTACACTTAATCATGATACATTATTGTAGTTGCATCAAAACTGAGCATGTCAAATGTGGCAGAGAACTTCTCCACTTCAAATTTTAGATTTTTGATGTCCTTGTTGTTTGCAAGACCTTTGCTGAAGTTCTTAAGAAGCTTCTCATATTTGTTCTGGATGGACAAGGTGATGTTGATAGCCTGGTGTAGGAATTCTGTAGTCTGCTCAAAATCATCCTCTTTGAGACCTCTAGAGATCATGGCAGGGGCACCAATATGGACACCTCTAGGAGCACGGGCACTGTTGTCACCATAAATAGGATTTTTGTTGATTGTTATGTTACATAAATCACAAACCTTCTTAACCTTGTTTCCAGTCAATCCAAGGGGTTGGAGATCCCATAGAACTAGGTGATTTTTAGTTCCAACCATAACAAGTTTGTATCCCTTGTTCATCTTTTTGAGTTTTAGCTTGGAGCTTCAATCTCAAGACTAATAACTTAAACTGACTTGAACTCTTCAATTTTAACAAAGTCATCATCAGACATGAAATCACTAGCTCTTGTCCTTACATTTTGCATGGTGGGGTCATCTTCAAGCACTGACATTGTATTTTGAGCCTATGGGATAGTGATTTCCAAATCTTGTTGGTGCTTTGGTGAAGCAAGAGCATCCCTAACAAAGTGATCATCTGGGATGTGCTCATCATATTCCTCTATATCAACATAATCAACACGAGGATGGATCTTAGCAGGTGCCATAGGGGCTTTGCCCTTATCACTTAATTGAGGAGCATCAGGTAGCCTTGTTGGCAAGGGACTGCCAGGGATAGCATGTACTTTTGGTGTTTAGATCTTGAATGTACCACACCTACCAATGCAAACTCATACTTTCAACATCTTGTGCTACACTAAAACCTTTATGATTTCATGATAATGTGAAGTATGTTGGGTCTAATTGTGAGCCCGGCTAAATTTTTTTTGTTTTGAAACAAGTTTTCTATCTTGAATTATCTTGACATTACATCAGTATGCTTCTGAGATGAAAAATGAACTAGGTAATCATCATAATCTACTTTTAGGCATTTTGTATTGTGAGCAAAGCAAGCTAAGTAGCCTCTGGAATCATCCTGGAAAACTGGTCAAACGATCTCCAAAAGTCACGAAAATGCACCAACACATTGAGTTATGGTAGGGGAGTATGGCTGTTAGATTGATTGGCATGAAGTCATCAAAATAAAAAACTATTAACGCTCAAAGTTGCTTACTTAGTCTTTTCTGCAAACCGCTCCTGTCAAACTCAACTGAAACTCACCAACTTGCCATTTTGAAAAAATATCAAATCTCGTTCTGGGAAGCTGCAACCTAGGGGATTAGTTTATTTAGCTCACGTGAAAATGTAGGCAAAATGGTTTTTCTTCAATCTTCTTCCTCTACAAAATATCAAGTATCCAAGTTGACCCTTTTGTAGTTTTTTGGAAGTGCAATCACAAAAACCGTGTAAAACCCATTTGGTTTTGACTTTGAAAACATACCAAATGAAGAGCTGAGCTTCTAAAAATTGGCATGAAGGCACATTAAGGTGGGAAGAATCTATGACACCAATTGGTTCATGATGACAATCTTCCAATTGATAAATGTTGGCCTCCAAAGTTGCCCCTTTTTAACATATTTTACTGTGTAGACATCAAACCTTTTCTGAACCCTCTGACTTGGCACTTTGAAAAGCTGATTGTAAGAAGCTAAAAATAGGTGTGCTCACTCAAATATGGTAGATAAACATGTTTGAAACATGATTTTTCCTGAAACTGAAGAGGCTTCGAATTGTGATTTTTTCAAAGTAGGCTCTTGAGGTAGTATTTACAAATGCATTTTTGAGTTCTGAGATCAACTTTTTCATTATGGGAGCCCTAAATTTTGCCAAAAAATGGTAGGAATTTTGTGTCCCAACACATTGCTTAGACTCTTTTCCACCCAACCATCAAGCAATTACACTTCCTTGGATTCCTTCATGACACGAAGGAAACCCAGCCCTACATGAAATGTCTAGGTACCTAGAACAACTGGTAGGTGGGAGCATTCGATGCAGCTTGATGTCTAATGTGCAATTATAAATAACAAAGTATAGATTGTCTCACAACAACATGTGGCAAAGATATATATCAATAAAACTTGCTAGACATAATATTCATCTTTTTCAATGGTAGCTCATTTAGATCTAAACCTTTAAAACATAGTAACTGGTTCAATTCCCGAAAAGAGGAAAAGCCATCTCTGATAATCCACATTCAACATCCTAGCCCAAAAGTGACTCAAACACATTCCTAGATAAAAATCTACTTCTTTCCCCAATAAATAAATAAAAAAGAAAATATCAACCCATTTCACCTATAGACCATCTAAAAATTCTCTTTCCAAAACAACAATCATGGAAACACACTTTCAATAAGCAACAAGATGAACATCACTCATTCATTCATTTATGAAAATAAAAATATGGTGTCTATAATCTGGTTATAATCTTTATCTGTAATTTGTTATCTAAAAGGTTTGAAGATTCTATGTTTATGGTGTAGTCACGGTAGGAGGGTTCACAGAATGAACTGTTCGGACTGTGCATAAAGAGTAAACACAACGGAAACAACTCGAGGAAATGGAACAAATGCAGGTTCATTCATTTATTATATCAAAGAATTCAAAATAGAGATCCACTGGCAACATGTGGGCTTATAATTAGGGCTCACAGGCCTGATTACATACATGCACAAGATAAATCTTTGAAGCTCCTTCGTACAAAATCCAAACTAAAAATTATGAATCAATTGCTAAATCAACTCCTAACTACCTTCCTAAGGATCTATTACATTTTATATATCATTTTTAAACCAATAGATTCCTCCGCATCGGCCAAGGAAGGTCACAAACTCTAATGAAGAGATGTAACGTATTCACAGATAGGTCAGACTTAAATGCATAGAACACTTCCTTAAATGAATGGAACAACATGCGGACCTCTGGGGAAGGTTGGCCACAAACCAAGGATCATTGAATGATGTGTCATTAGGATACACCAGCCTTCTCCTTTAGCTAATTATCTGGAACTATTAGAATGTTTGGCTCTAAGAAAACAATCGATCTTTTGATAGTGATAAATTTCTGGTAATTGATCCAAATGCTCTAAATTCTTGGTATGATGTAGATGAATGAATGTAGATGCTAAGTCCAGATCCACAAGATGTGAAATGCCAAAATTGGACCACAAGTTGGAAACTGCTACTTACTCAACTACTTGAACTAAACTAGAGAATGAAAGACCTAAAATGCAAACAAACTAAAATATAAATTTTTTTGGTTGATTTAAGATTACTCTTGAACCAGGGATGCTCCTGCATTAGACATTTGGGGTTATTGAAAAAGTGACTCCCTCACTTTGCTGGGGCTAGAGGAGAACCAAGATGGCCCACCTCAGCCTGAGAAATCCATAATGAATCTTCTTCTGGTCTGCCTTTCCACTTCACAAGATATTCCTTATATTGTCTTTCTCTAGTTCTACATCCAACTCTACTATCCAAAATGTCTTCTATCTGCTCCAGTGGTTGTTGTGGTAACCTCCTTTTCAAGTCTTCTTCCATGTTGTCACTAAACTCTGCTTCATGATACTGATATAGATTTGCAATTTTGAAAATTGGTGATATACTCAATGTCTCTAGTAACTCTACTTCATATGCATTTCCTGAGTATCCTACAAGGTCCAAATTTCTTCATCTTCAACTTGTTATATGTCCCAACTAGAAATCTTTCTTTTCTAAAGTACACCATCACTTCATCTCCAACTTCAAATTCCTTATGTCTTCTCTTCTCATATGCCTTCTCTTTGTACTTACTATTCATGTCCTCCAAATACTTCTTCACCTGATTATGCATTGTCTTCATATGATTTGTAAATTCTTCTGCTTCTGCACTCCTCTTTTCTTCTGTACTGATATCTCTCAATTTTGTAACTCCTCTAGGATTCACTCTGGTAACAATCTCAAAAGGTGTTCTTTCAGTACTTCTGTTTACTAAATTATTGTATGCAAACTCTACTTGTGAAATAATCAAGTCCCAACTTCCAACTTTCTCTCCACCCAAACATCTCAACAAGTTTCCTAGACTCCTATTCACTACCTCTGTCTGTCCATCTGTCTGTGGATGAAAAGTAGAACTGAACTTCAAATCGGTCTTCATTTTCTTCCAAAGTGTCTTCCAAAAATATCTGACAAACTTTGTATCTCTGTCTGAAAATATACTCTTAGGTAATCCATGCAATCTCACAATCTCTTTGAAAAATAGGTCAACTACATGCACTGCATCAGTTGTCTTCTTACAAGGTATGAAATGAGCCATCTTTGAAAATCTATCAACCACTACAAATATTGAATCATGTCCTCTCTGTGTCTCAGGCAATCCCATTACAAAATCCATGCTGATATCTTCCCAAGGTCTCTTTGGAACTGTCAAAGGTTTATACAATCCAATGTTTTGACTACTCCCTTTTGCCAATTGACAAACTCTATAACTCTGCACAAATATCTAAACATCCTTATGTATCTGAGGCCAAAAGTAATTTTCACTCACCAAAGCCATTATCTTATCAATGCCAAAATGTCCTGCCAATCCACCATTATGCTTCTCCTTGATCAAATTATCCCTCATTGAACTTCTAGGTATGCATAACTGACTTCCTCTGAACAACATATCTTCCTGAATGAAATAGTCCAACCACTTACTCCTATCTATCACAACAGGTTCCTTACAGGCTTTCCAAGGTTCTACAAAATCAGTGTCTCCCTCATACATGTTCTTCAATTCATCAAAACCCAACACCTCAACTATAATCTATGTCAACAAGTTTCTTCTTCTACTCAAGGCATCAACAACTTTGTTTGATTTACCACTCCTATGATTCAACACAAAAGTATAACTTTACATGAAATCTACCCATCTCATATGTCTCTGATTCAATTTACCTTGACTGTTCAAATATTGCAAAGATTGATGATCTGTATACAACACAAACTCCTTAGGTAGCAAGTAATGTCTCCACTTCTTCAAGGCTTGAATTATGGCATAAAACTCTTGATCATAAACTGAATATGTTTTCCTTGCATCATTCAACTTTTCACTGAAATATGCTACTGGTCTACCTTCTTGACTTAATACTACTCCAATTGCATTTCCACTAGCATCACAATCAACTTGAAATACCTTATTGAAATCTAGTAAAGACAAAATAGGTTGCTCTGTTACTTTCTACTTCAACAACTCAAAATTTTTGTCTGCTCCTGATGTCCACTTAAAATCCCTTTTCTCACCTGTCATTGTTTCTATCATACGGTTACAAACTGAACTGAAATTTCTGATGAACTTCCAGTAGAAACTAGCCAATCCATGAAATGATCTAACTTCTCCAATGCTCTTTGGTGTAGGCTATTCAACAATTGCTTTTACTTTCTCAAGGTCCATCTTAATTCCTTTCATAGAAATCACAAATCCCAAATATACCAACTCTTCCTTCTTGAAACTACACTTTTTGATGTTTATCAACAATTTCTCTTCTCTCAATCTCTGCAAAACTTGTTTAGTATGCCACAAATGTTCTTCTTTTGTTTTAGTAAAAAATCAAAATATCATCCAAGTATACAATAACAAACTTACCCAAGAATTTCTTCAAGACTTCATTCATCAATCTCATGAAAGTACTCGATGTATTTGTCAATCCAAAGGGCATCACTAACTACTCATATAATCCTTCATTTGTCTTAAAAGCTGTCTTCTATTCATCACCTTCTCTGATTCTGATATGATGGTATCCACGCTTCAAATCTATCTTTGTGAAATATCTTGCTCCACTCAAACAATCCATGATATCATCCATCCTAGGTAAAGGAAATCTATACTTAACTGTGATCTTGTTTATTGCTCTAGAGTCAGTACACATTCTCCATTCTCCATCCTTCTTTGGTGCAAGCACTGCAAGTACTACACAAGGACTCAAACTTTCTCTGATCAAACCTTTCCTCAACAACTCTTGTATATGTCTATTCAATTCTTCATTCTCTGCGAGTGTCATCCAGTGTGCTACTTTGTTAGGCAAACTTGCTCCTAGTATCAGATGTATGTGATGAATGATAATCCTTATAGGTGGTAATCCTTCAGGTACATTATCTGATATGATGTCTTCATACTCTATCAGTAGCTCTTTTATCTCATCTAGTTTAGTTTCTTTCTTCACCACTTTAGGTATTTTAGGAATCAAGGCATAACAGATACTTTCCTGTTTCAAACCATGCAAAAATTTCCTTCCATCTACCAAACAGATTCTAGCATTTCCACATACCACATTTTTAGAATCATCTTCTAAAGGAATCAAAGTAATTCTTTTCTCATTTACTGTTATAGTGTAAGTATTCTTTCTCCCATCATGTATATCTTTTCTATCATACTGCCAAGGCCTACCCAACAAGATATGACAAACATCCATAGGCATAATATCACACAAGACTTCATCATGATAAGATCCAATATGAAATTTCACTAAACATTGTTCACTCACCAGTACCTTATGATCATCTTGAATCCATGCTATCTGACAAGGCTTAAGGTGTTTCAATCTTTCCAACTTTAGCTTAGTCACCATCTCCTCTAAAACTAGATTATCTAAACTACCACTATCAATTACAACTTTACAACACTTACCTCCAGATTTGCATCTAGTTCTAAACAAATTTTTCCTCTGTGATGGTTCCTCATTTGTTTTTTTTTGGAATATTGCTCTCCTCATCACCAATGATTCTCCTTTATTAGGTTTACCAACAGAACTAGGTGATTCAATGGGTTCTTCTTCAACATAGGCTGTTCTTCCACTATTTTTTGTCCTCTTTCTTGTACTACCCTAATTACATTCAAATGCTCTATGTCCTCCACCTCCACACTTGAAACAAGTACATCTGAATGTCCTCTTATCAAATCCTCTTCCTTCTCATTTGTATCCTTCATTCCGGTATGCATTAGGGTTTCCTCTCTGATAAAATTTTTTGTCATCTCTCCGGTAAGCATTGTTATCTCTTCATCCTTCTTAAATGGGATGTCAAACTTGTTCTACTCCACAAATGATCTATCTTATCCAAAAAATGTTTTACCTCTTTGAAATTTACCTCCTCTGCCTCTCTATCTTTGATCATGTCTCTTATTCAGCTTCTCTTCAACTTTCAGGGCAAATTGATATGCTTCTTCCAAAGATGTCATCCTTACTAAGCTTAGTTCTTCTTAAATGTTCAATCTTAGTCCATTGATGTATCTTGCCACTTTCTCCTTGCTTGCTTCACTATGTCCAATTCTTATGATCATCTTATGAAATTCTTTAGTGTGCTCCTTCACAGATTTCTCCTTTTGTCTCAGGTTTTGCAATCTTTTCAATAGCTCCAACTCATAGTCAGCAGGTATGAACTGATTCTTCAAATTTGTCACCATCTGGTCTCACTTTGTAATCTTTTCTTTTCCTCTTCTATTTTTTCAAACTGAACTTCTTTCCACCATATAGTAGCATGTCCTTTCAACTTTGTCTTTGTAAATTTCACCTTCTTTGGATCTTCAATCTCCTCATGTTCAAAGTATTCTTCCATGTCATTTATCCAATCAATCAACTCTTCAGGGTTCAAGTTACCATTATAGTTTGGCACATCAACTCTAGGTCTCTTTCCAATCTTTGAAATAGCTCACAACATATTTATCTGATCTGATTCTTCTTCTTCATTACCTTCTAGGGTTTTGCCAATTTGTTTAGCAGATTGAAATTCCTCTTCATCATCACTTTCAACATTAGGTCTAGGTGTCAATCCTCTTCGCTTATCTTCCTCAATAGTATCCAAATGAATTTGCATTGTTCTCATCAATTCCATCATCTCATCCATTCTATTAGCCATTGTACCAACAAGAGGAACTCTTTGTAGTAGCATCTTCCTAGGATTAAATGTAAACTACCTCAGGTTCGGCGATTGGGCTACAAGTGACTACTACCTCTCAATCAAAAATCAGTTGCACACAAGTAACCTACCTCAGATTGGTGATCTTCTTACAACAAGATATTACGAAATTCCCTTTGCCAATTTCGTTCTAAAGAATTGAACTTTCACTCTGATACCACTTGGTGCTGTCATGGTAGGAGGGTTCATAGAATGAACTGTCTAGACCATGCAACAAGAGTAAACACAACAGAAACAACTCAAGGAAATGGAACAAATGCAGGTTCAGTCATTCAGTATATCAAAGAATTCAAAATAGAGATCTATCAGCAACATACAAGCTTACAATTAGGGCTCACAGGCCTGATTACATACATGCACAAGATAAAGCTTTGAAACTCCTTCACACAAAATCCTAACGAAGAATTATGAATCAATTGCTAACTCTTAACTCCTAACTGCTTTCCTAAGGATCTATTACATCTTTATATATCATTTCTGAACCAATAGATTCCTCCTCGTTGGCTAAGGAAGGTCACAAACTCTAATGAAGAGATTTAACGTGTTCACAGATAGGTCAGACCTAAATGCATAGAACACTTCCTTAAATGAATAGAACAATGTGTGGACCTCTAAGGAAGGTAGTCCATGAACCAAGGATCATTGAATGATGTGTCATTAGGATCAGCAAGTCAAGGAATGATCCACAAGCCTTCTCCTTTAGCTAATTATCGAAACTATTAGAATGTTCTTCTCCTGAGAAAACAGTTGATCTTCTGATAGCAATAACTTTTTGGTAACTGATCCAAATGCTCTGAATTCTTGATATGATGTAGATGAATGAATGTAGATGCTAAGTCTAGATCTGCAAGATGTGAAATGCCAAAACCAGACCACAAGCTAGAAACTACTACTGACTGAACTGCTTGAACTGAACTGGAGAATGAAAGAACTGAAATGCAAATATTTTTGGTTGATGCAAGATTACTCTTGAACTAGGGCTGCTCTTGCATTAGTTTAACTCTTTCCAAACCAATATTGGCTATGATTTTAACAATTCAGAGAGTCTTTAATTAAGATTTTAAGAATAGTTTTCACATTAAATAAGTATAGATATAATCAAGAAATTAACTGTCTCTATTTTGTGAAATAATGTAACTATTTTTAAGTGTTTTAAATAAAGCTACAGAAGCAAATCATTCAATCTATAGGAGCTTATATCAAGCTACAAAAACAACATATGTCTACTATAGGAACTAGAATATGGTGACAGTGATAAAAGAAAGATACATGAAATTAAATCAGGCTAGAAGAACTTATGTCAAGTCTGTTACAGCGATAAAATAGGTAGACAACTACAAAATTTAATATTTGATAATAGGTAAAAGATTTAAAGTTTAATCTGCTAAAGAATTTATTTTTATCATGCTATAGGGATAGCGATCAAGCTACAGGCAATGTTGTTAGTTGCAAGCTAAAGTTTTACAGACTGATCACATATACTGACCATCATGGATTTAAAGGTTGATCTTCACACAAAATGTAGAGGGTCTAGAGCAACAGGCATGAGCAAATAAATTACAGGGATTAAGGGATAATTTTAATAGTTCATATAAACTGATTTTTAAAGGTAGTCAATATCATACCATTACTTACAGCCAAGCTACTTCAAAACAAATCACCTAAGCAAGAACATGCCAATGACGATATGGAGGTATGCAGATTCAAAAAAAATCCTTAGGCAAAGCTAACCAAACAATGACCAAAGGGATTCTTAGGTTGAATTCCAAAGACATGTAGGTCAATCCCCAAATTCAAAATGCAAAGGAAAAGAAAAGTTGGCGACAGGGAGAAAATAGTTCATTTGTACAAAGAAAGAACAAAAAACTAGCCGCTCACACCAACACACGCCAAAGAAAAATGTAGATCATAAGCCTATATTAACTATAGTTTTAACAATATTTCAACCATAATTATAATGCAATAACACAAGGAAATACCTAGTACTGTAAAGGGTGATTTTTGGATGTTAGGTTTTTAGTAGTTTTGGTGTATATCCTGTTGCAAGTATGAGGTAAACCAGTGTTGTCATTGATGTCAACATACTCATATTGCATTGACAAGAAGGATTGGATGAGCTGTGTGCTGAGGATATTGAGAAAATTAGTCTCAATCAAGAACAGTGAAGAATAGTGATGAGAAGAAGGCAAAAGTACTTAATAGGTTGAGATTCAGAGGATGCAGATTAAAGGGTTTGTATATATGAGTCTTGAGATGATCCAGTTAAGATTTCAGAGGTCCACATGAAGATGTGAAGAAGTTGTGATCGTTTAAGTAGAACTGGTTCAGGGAGATGCTCCGGAGTGACAAAGTGTTACAAAAAGGTCCGGTGAGATCTAGAAGTGCTTTGTCCTATTCTACGGATTGGACAGAGTGTTGGGGATGTCCTTGTGATGTGTCATATCTATTTGTTCATGGTTTGGAGGTCCAAAAGCACCTCTTGCAGTATGACAGTGGCGATAGATTGTGTTCTTAAAGTTCCAGATGAGGAAGAGAAGAGATTCTAGTGATCAGAGGAAGTGTGGATGTACCTGGTCATTCAGGTAAGCTTGTGAAGGTTCTTGGATCATGTTGAGGTTGTGTTGTTGGTCCACATTTGTGGTAGAGCCTAGAATTGAAGATATTCTTCCAGATGAAGTTCTTGTTCAGACTAGCAGACTAGATGAGTTGTTCATCTTGCGAATGTTCTTGTGGTGGCCGATCGGATGTGTTATTCATCCTGCGAATGTTCTTATGGTTGTTTGCTGACTTAGATGATTGTTCCTAAGTTGATGTCTTGTATAAATAAAGGTTTGTGAGTTCATTTCAAAGTGTGTATTGTGGTGCAGATGAGTGTGGTATAGCGAAAGAGCAAAAGGCAGAGCAGGTGTGACTCAGGCTTAAATGGAACTGATCCAGACATGGTGAAGATGTCATTCTCTAGTTCAAGGTTGTGATCCTTATGATCTTGTAGATAGTGTCTCTCTTTGTAGGCAGTGTGCCTCCTTATGAGCAGTGTGCTCGGGCAGTGAGCCCTAATTGGCATGTGCCATTCTTTTTCTTATTCTTCTAATAGAGAATAATCCTTGGGTTAATCACCCCGTGGTTTGTCCCTTAACCGGGTTTTCCACATCAAAAATCTTGGTGTCAAATGTATTGATTTTTATTTGCTCTGGTGTTTATGCTTTGTGCTTTCATGAATGATTAATTGATATGCTGTTAACTAACAAGAAGAATCAAATTTTTTGTACAACTGATTCACCCCCCCTCTCAGTTGTGTGCCCTAGATCTAACAATTGGTATCAGAGCTAAGTTCCTCTGAAAGGAGCTTAACCACTTGAGGATATCTAGGATGTCGTCATACAAGAAGGATAGTCCGAAGTTCGATGGAACCAACTTCACTCTTTGAAAAGGTCACATGAAATGTCACTTGGAGTGTATGGGAAAAGCATACTTGACCATGGTCTCAAAATCATATGTACCTCCACAGGGTGGTCCGACAACTCTGAATGAAATCATAGATGCTGAACACAATCTACAGACCAAAGAAGCTCTTTTAAGCACATTGAATGAATCAGAACTCTCAAATGTTATTGACCTACCAACTGTATATGAGATCTGGACTAAACTGAAACTTCTGTATGAAGGAGATGAGTTTGTTAAGAGTGCAAGGTTGCAAAGTCTCAAAGGAAAATTTGAAAGATTGAAGATGAGAGATGATGAGAATATCACTACTTTTATGCCAAGAGTGAATGAGCTGGTGTGTGGAATCAGAAATGCTGGTGGAGTTCTGGATGAAAATGAAATTGTTTGCAAAATTCTCAGATCCCTTCCTGCTGCCTACAAAATCAAGGTTGCTGCCATTGATGAATTCAGAGCCCATACAACTGTCACAAGAGAGCAATTGGCTAGCAAACTGGCTACATGTGAAATGACTAAGTTCAGATATGATCACCCCAAGACTGAATCTGCATTCAAAGCCAGTGCCTATGTGAAAGGCAAACAAAGATTTGATCCAGGAGAGAACTCTTCAAGGAAGTTGTCATGGTATGATCAAGCAAGGAAAGACATGGAAGAGGAAGAAGCAGAAACAGCTCATCTTGAAGCCCTCATTGCAAAGAGACTGCCAAGAGGATCTGGTAAGTATGAAGGAAAATTACCCTTTAAGTGCTTCAATTGCAATAAGATTGGTCATTTTGCTTCAAGATGTCCAGAAAGATCTGTAAGGTCAAATGCTAACAGATAAAGGTTCCAAAAGAACTATTATTATGTTCATGAAGAAGATGATAATGAAGGAGTAACAGATGATGAATCAAAAATAGGAAGCAAATCCAGAAATGAATGGGTATTTATTTCCATCAAGGAAGAAGATTCAATATCCTCTGAATCTGTCAATCATAAGGTTGTGGAAAGAGCTTTGGCTGCCCAAGTTGAAGAAAAGGATGATTGGGTTATTGACAGTGGATGCTCCCACCATATGACAGGTGACAAGAGCAAGTTCTTAGATTTGGAAAGGTATGAAGGAGGAATGGTAAAGTTTGGTGATAATTCTGCTGGCAGAATCAGAGGTAGAGGAACTATCTCTTTTGATGGAAAGAGCAAAACCGGTAATGTACTATATGTTGAAGGATTGAAGCACAATCTTTTCAGTGTTGGTTAGTTGGTGGACAAAGGTTATGATCTCCAGTTCAAGAATGGAAGATGCATGATCTTTGAAAGCTCCAAAACTGAGATTGCATCAGGTACTCAAACAAAAGGTAATATCTTCCATCTAGTTGGTTCTAATAAAAGTTGTCTGTTTGTTCAAGTTGATCAGAGTTGGTTATGGCATAGAAGGATGTGTCATGTGAATTTTGATAACATAATCAAGATAAGCAATACTCAAGCTATAAGAGATCTTCCTAAATTGGTGAAACCTACAAATAGTTTGTGCAAAGAATGTCATCTAGGTAAATAGAGCCGAGTCTCTTTCAAAAGCAAGGATCAGTCCACTACCGGATTACTGGAATTAGTCCATACTGATCTATGTGGTCTGACAAGAATCAAGAGTATGCAAGGTGATAGATATTTTATGTTACTGATTGATGATCATTCCTAGATGATGTGGGTTACCTTCCTAAAAGAAAAATCAGAAGCCCTTGAGAAGTTCAAAATCTTCAAAGCTATGGTAGAGAATCAAACTAGATTGAAACTGAAATGTCTAAGGTCTGATAGAGGCGGTAAATTCACATCTAGTGAATTCATAGAATTTTGTGAGAAGCATGGCATAAGGAGACAGTTGTCCACTCCTAGGACTCCTCAGCAGAATGGAGTTGTTGAAAGAAAGAACCGGACCATCCAGGAAGCCTCCAAGACAATGATGATGGAAGCAAATGTTCCTCAGATGTTTTGGAGAGAAGTTGTCAGCACTACAGTCTACACTCTTAATCAAGTTCAAATCAGAAGCAATACCAGTAAGACTCCTTATAAACTTTGGTTTGGTGTAACTCCTACTGTGAGATATTTCAGAGTATTTGGTAGCAAGTGTTATATCAAAAGAGATGAAGATCTAGGAAAGTTTGATGCTAGAAGTGATGAAGGAATTTTTTTGGGTTACTCCACTCAAAGCAAAGCATACCGATGTTACAATAAGAGATTGAAAAAGTTGATAGAAAGTACAAATGTGAAAGTTGATGAAGGAATTGAGAAGCCCTCAAGGTTTTATGAATATGATGAAGATGATTAGAATGATTCTCTGGTACAAGGAACTCAATCCTCCTCTAAAATTTAGATATAGACTGATCCGGTAAATCAGGAAGAAGAGGTTTGTCTGAATGAGCCTGATCAAGAAACAATAGTGCAAGAAACTCCCAAAGTTCCAAGGTATGTAACTCTAAATCATTCTGAAGATTAGATCATAGGTGACAAAAGCAAATGGGTACAAACAAGAAGGAGAATTGCTCAAGATTCAAATGAATACTGTCTGATTTCAAAGATTGAACCTAAGACAATTAATGAAGCTTGCAATGATGAAAATTGGACCAAAGCAATGGAGGAAGAATTGATGCAAATTGAGAAAAATCATACTTGGGATCTTGTTCCCAGACCTAGAAACAAGAATGTGATTGGAACCAAATGGGTCTTCTGGAACAAACTAAATGAAGTTGGTGAAGTAATCAGAAAGAAAGCTAGATTGGTCTGCAAAGGCTACTCTCAAATAGAAGGAATTGATTTTGAAGAAACCTTTGCTCTGCTGGCAAGAATTGAAGCAGTCAGATTATTTCTTGCATTTGCTACCTTCAAAGACTTCAAGGTATATCAAATGGATGTCAACTCTACCTTCCTAAATGGTGATCTGGAAGAAGAAGTTTACATTGAACAATAGGATGGATTTCAATTGTCTGATAATGATGATATGGTCTGCAAGTTGAAGAAAGCACTGTATGGATTGAAGCAAGCCCCAAGAGCATGGTATGAAAGGTTGGATAAGCATCTTGTGTAGATTGGTTTCAATAAAGGTACTGCTGATCGTAATCTATATTTTGAAATAGATAAGGAAAACATCTTGATTGTTGAAGTATTTGTTGATGATATCATCTTTGGAGGAAAAGACAGTATGTGTAAAACTTTTGCAAATCAAATGAAAAGTGAGTTTGAAATGTCAATGCTTGGTGAAATGAATTTCTTCTTGGGTCTGCAAATTACTCAGACAAAGAAAGGCATCTTTATCTCTCAGACCAAATATGCAAAAGAATTGTTGAGGAAATTCAGAATGGAAGATTCAAAGCCAATGAACACTCCTATGGCAACCGGATGTAAGTTGAGCAAAGATGATGGTTCTCCTAAGATAGATCAGACCAAGTACAAATCAATGATTAGAGGACTATTGTATCTCACTCAGACTAGACCAGATATAATGCAGGTTGTTGGTCTTGTGGCAAGATTTCAGGCTGATCCTAGAGAATCTCATGTTACGACAATCAAGAGGATTTTTAGATATCTAAAGGGGACAGTTGAGTATGGTCTATGGTATCCCAGAGATCATGATTTCTCTCTTCATGCATATATAGATGCAGATTGGGTAGGAGATGTGGATGACCAGAAGAGTACAAGTGGAGGAGTATTCTTTTTGGGAAAAAGGTTGGTTTCTTGGCTAAGCAAGAAACAAGAGGCAATATCTCTATCTACAACTGAAGCAGAATACATTGCAGCAGCAGGTAGTTGCACTCAAATCTTATGGATGAAGCAGATGTTAAGAGACATTAAAGTAGAATATGAGGAGCCTATCACCATTTTCTATGATAATTCAAGTGCAATAAATATTTTTAAGAATCTGGTGTTGCATTCCAAGACCAAGCACATATCTCTCAAGTTTCACTTTCTAAGAGAGCAAGTGAACAAGGATGAAGTCAGATTGGAGTATGTACCCTCCAAGGATCAGATTGTAGATGTTTTTACTAAACCTCTTCCCAAGGACTCTTTTGAGTATCTTTGGGAGAAGTTAGGGGTCATGGCCCCTCCGGTGATGAACTAAGATGCACTGATGTGCATCAGTCCGGTGGATATCATAGTCATATCTTGTGATCCAGATTGATGATGGGGAGCTACTACTAAGGGGAGCAGCTGGTATGATTCTGATGTGTTAGAATTGCAAGTATGAACCCTTTGCCATTGATGTCAAAGGGGGAGAGAAGACATGTGAAAAACAAGTGGTTGATGATCAAAGGGGGAGCAGTAAAGGAAGAGAAGACATGTGAAGAGTTGTTGTTGATAGGGGGAGCTGTGACTAAAAGGAGAAGTTCTTGTCTTGATGGTTTTTCACATCATATGTTGCCATCAATGACAAAGGGGGAGATTGTTGTAAGTATGAGGTACACCAGTGTTGTCATTGATGTCAACATACTCATATTGCATTGACAAGAAGGATTGGATGAGCTGTGTGCTGAGGATATTGAGAAAATTAGTCTCAATCAGGAACAGTGAAGAACAGTGATGAGAAGAAGACAAAAGTATTCAATAGGTTGAGATTCAGAGGATGCGGATTAAAGGGTTTGTATATATGAGTCTTGAGATGATCCAGTTAAGATTTCAGAGGTCCGTATGAAGATGTGAAGAAGTTGTGATCGTTCAAGTAGAACCGGTTCAGGGAGATGCTCTGGAGTGACAGAGTGTTACAAAAAGGTCCGGTGAGATCTGGAAGTGCTTTGTCCTATTCTGCGGATTGGATAGAGTGTTGGGGATGTCCTTGTGATGTGTCATCTCTATTTGTTCATGGTTTGGAGGTCTGAAAGCACCTCTTGCAGTATGACAATGGCAACAGACTGTGTTCTTGAAGTTCCAGATGAGAAGAGAAGAGATTCCAGTGAGCAGAGGAAGTGCGGATGTACCTAGTCATTTAGGCAAGCTTGTGAAGGTTCTTAGATCATGTTGAGGTTGTGTTTTTGGTCCGCATTGGTGGTAGAGCCCGGAATTAAAGATATTCTTCTGGATGAAGTTCTTATTCAGACTAGCTGACCGGATGAGTTGTTCATCTTGCGAATGTTCTTGTGGTGGCTGACCAGATGTGTTATTCATCCTACGAATGTTCTTATGGTTGTTTGCCGACTTAGATGATTGTTCCTAAGTCAATGTCTTGTATAAATAAAGGTTTGTGAGTTCATTTCAAAGTGTGTATTGTGGTGCAGATGAGTGTGGTATAGCGAAAGAGTGAAAGGTAGAGTAGGTGTGACTCAGGCTTAAATGGAATTGATCCAGACATGGTGAAGATGTCATTCTCCAATTCAAGGTTGTGATCCTTATGATCTTGTAGACAGTGTGTCTCTTTGTAGGCAGTGTGCCTCCTTGTGAGCAGTGTGCTCGGGCAGTGAGCCCTAATTGGCATGTGCCATTCTTTTTCTTATTCTTCTAATAGAGAATAATCCTTGGGTTAATCACCCCGTGGTTTTTCCCTTAACCAGGTTTTCCACGTCAAAAATCTTGGTGTCAAATGTGTTGATGTTTATCTACTCTGGTGTTTATGCTTTGTGCTTTCATGAATGATTAATTGATATGCTATTAACTAATAAGAAGAATCAAATTTTTTGTACAACTGATTCACCCCCTCTCTCAGTTGTGTGCCCTAGATCTAACATATCCTCCTTTCACCCTTACATTCAAGGACCTAAGGCTGAGTTGCCAATGTACTATCATACCCTAGGTCACTACTAAGATGTAGGGAAACTTAGATTTTTATGACTAGATTGACAATTTCCTTCTCTTATGCTCAATTGTTCCTTAAAACCTTATTTATACAAATACGACAGTAAATGGATAAATTACAGAAAATGCTTCTACAGAAAGTTGTAAAATAACAAATAACTGTGCACCTATTTTTGGGGTTTTGAGGCAGAAAAGTCAAGGACTAAAGAGTGGGCACCCAAGTCTAGTGCCTTTCTTTTTGTTGAGATCCAAAAACTTGGTCTGCAACCTGTATCTGTTGTATTAGAGATTTTCTCATTGCAAAACTTTGAGGACTAATGAGCGGTCACCCTAGTCAAGGTAGCTATTTCTTTCACTGATCTGCAATCCCGACCATCTGTTGTACCCTCCTGCAACTTCACTTTGTCGGCAACTCCAACCTATAACCTATAATCATGAAAACTTTGGGAGAGGGTTGTGGTGTTCAAAGGCTTGCCTTAGTCAAGCCTTGGAGAGACATTCAAGCATTCCGAACACCGTTGTCAGATATAGAGTGTGTGCCTTGGGAGGAAGAAGTAAAAACTAAATGAGTAATGATCAATAATCACAATAGATGTCACCTTGTAGTGAATATATCATGGGAGGAAGAAGCTCTTCATTCCATGAGGAGATGGATGCTCAAATCTACAAACACAAATACATAGACAACACAAATATCCTCTTGCAACACAATGAAAGCCTTGAATCACCTTTAGGATGCATAAAGTTCACAATAACCATCTAGTTTACAAATGAATGCCTAAACATGCTTTTATGTGCAACTACAAACATTCCTGTCAAGATTTCATAAATTTAAACTTACCGTGTCGGCCTAGGGACCAAATAACGGTCATAAACTAACACTAGAAATTTGGGCCTGACCCAAAATAAGGCAGAACTAGCGTGCGGGTGCCCAAGTCCTCCCCCCTATTTTGGGTAGGATTAGTTTCAAGGGGTCCCCCTAGGTCCCATTTGTCATGATACCTGGGGTTCATTCCATCAAGATGTTGGATTATGATGCAAGATGTCCTAAATGTACACTAGAGACCTGGGAGCTAAACCTTTTGAGGGAAAATCCCCCAAGGGGACATTTTCTTACATTACAAGTACAAAATGCTTGCCGAAGGTCAAATTCTCTACTACTATCACCGCCCTTCTTTCCTCCTATCATTGCCTAGAAAATCACTAAAAAATCCCCCTTCTACTGCCAAAATTGTGGTCTACCGATTTCTCTCTTTCATCACTCAGGATAATGATAATTTTTCTTTCTACTATATATTGTTTTTATTAAAAATCTTTGTTAATATTGGCATTTCAGAAATTAAGTTTTGATTGTTTTTTGATAACTAAAGTTTGTTTTTAGTTTGCATGAGATTTGGCCTTCCAAAAGCCTCCAAAAATAAAATAAAATAAACTTATTTATTTCCTATCGCTGCATGACTGTAATTGTCTTCTCCTTGTTTTGCATGCTTGTCATTATCTTCAATGTGTCTGGCGTGTCTTCTCTGTGCTTGGCGTGTTTGCTATGTTTGTTGACCATACTTTAATGCATGTATTGGACTTGTGTTTATACATACATTAAAGTGGGGGCTAAATGTAACGTCGAAAAATGTTCCCTTGGGGGCTTTTCCCTCATAAGGTTTAGCTCCCAGGTCTTTTATCTGCATTTAGGACATCTTGCATCATATTTTGGCATCCTGATGAAATAAGCCCTAAGTTTCATGAAAAATGGGACCAAGGGGGATCCCTTGAACCTAACCCTAACCAAAATAGAGGGGGAGGACCTGGGCACCCGTACCCTAGCCCTACCCTATTTTGGGTTAGTCCTAAATTTTGGGTGTTGTCTTGTGACCATTATTTAGATCCTATGCCGACACAGTAAGTTTGAATTACAAAATTCTTGGTGGGAGTGTTTGTAGTTGTATATATAAGCATGTTTAAGCATTCATTTGTAAACTAGATGGAAATTTTGATTCTCAAGCTTGTGTAAAGGTGATTCAAAGCTTTCATTGTGTGGCAAGAGTAGATTTGTGTTGTTTATGTGTTTGTGTTGGTAGATTTGAGCATCCATCTCCTCATGGCATGAAGAGCTTCCTCATCCCATGAGATCTTCACTACAAGGTGACATCATTTATGTTTTTGAGCATTTATCATTTAGTTTTTGCCTCTTCCTCCAAGGGCACGCACTCTCTATCTGACAATGGTGTTTAGAAGACTTGAATTTCTCTTCAGGGCTTGACTGAGGCAAGCCTCTAAACACTACAACCCCCTCCCAAAGTTTCTGTGATTGTAGGTTACAGGTTGAAGATACAGAAAAAGTGAAGTGGCAGGAGGGCATTACAAAGTGTTGGATTCACAAATCAGAGTTGAAAACAACACCTTGGACTTGGGCACCTGCTCTTTAGTCCTCCAGATTCTGTGATGGGAAAATCTTTGTGATTGCAGGAATAGGTTGCAGACTGAGCTTCCAGATCCCGACAAAAACCTAGGCATTGGACTTGGGTGCCCGCTCATTAGTCCCCAACTATTCCACTTCCAAACCTCGAAAATAGGTGAAACAATTATTTGTCATTTTACATCTTCCTGTAGCAGCATTTTCCAATATTCATCTATTTGCTATCATATTTGCATAATTAGGGTTTTGATGTATAATTGAGCATAAGTGAACATAATTGATAATCAAATCATACAAATCCAAGATTCCCTACATCTCATAGTGACCTAGGGTATGATAGTACATTGCAACTCAATCCTAGGTCCTTGAATGAAAGGGTGAAAGGAGGATACACATACAAAACTACCAAATACCAAACATCCAAATTCCACCCTTTACATTTGATTAGCTTTTAGCTTCCGTTGCATCTTTGATTGATCATACCGTTAGTTGTTTAAGGCTGCAAGGTTGGATAGTCCCTCACTGGACTGTCCTACCTTGATTGCATCATCTTCATACTGGAGGCTCAAACTCATAATGTAGCATCTTCAAACATACCTCTAAATATCTTCTAATTTGCAGACCAAGATATTTAATCAACAAGAAATGCAGAGCAATCTTCTGCACTGTTCTTTTATCAGCAACACATTGTCTTCACTACAATTTATTGCAACTCATTGTTTCTTCTAGAGGGGTAAATGTTCTCAATATCCTCAACATATAAAGCTTCTAAACAAATAAAAAAATAGGATAAAGTTGACACCAATGACAACAAAGATATGTTGACATCATCATTGATGGCAACATATGATGTGAAAAAATGCAACAACCATCAAGACAAGATTCTCCCCCTTTCTATTTACACATGTGTACTCTTTCTCTCTATGATTTTCACATGATTTCTCTCCCCCTTTGACATCAATTGCAAAGGGAACATACTTGCACTCTATTGCTCTGATCCAACTCTCCTCTGAACTCTTCGACTACTCCCCTTGAGAAGTAGCCCTTAAAGCATCAATTTAGATTTGGAGATGGGACTCTAAGCACCACCAGATTGATGCACTCTTGTGCATCTTAGTTTATAGTAGGAGGGGTGATAACCCCCAACTTTTCTCTGAGATACTCAAAAGTATCCTTAGGTAGAGGCTTGGTGAAAATGTTTGCAATATGATCTTTTGTAGATACATAATCCAACTTGACTTCATTATCTGTCACCTTTTCTCTCATAAAGTGACATCTTATGGATATATGCTTAGTCCTTGAATGCATTACTGGATTCTTTGATACGTTTATGGCACTTATATTGTCACAAAAAATTGCACCGCTCCCCCTTCTTCGCTATAAACCCAAAGGATATTATATCAAGAATAATAGAAATCTTGATTCAGGAATAAATAGAGGAACAAGAAAATACTCCACCACTTGGAAAGACTATCTCTTGACTCACATTGACATTCTAAGAATGTGGTTTGGTCGAGTCGATGAAAGATAACTCAATCGACATGATAACACATAAAGGAAATCAACTAGCAAAGGAAAGACGTGACTCATTCTAACTTACAAGGGTTCATAAGGATGTAAAATCTAATTCTCAGATGGCAATTGGACCTATTTCCTGACATCTATCTCTTCCTCCTAGATGATACTCTCCTTCTATCTTCAAAGGAAGATTCCTTTCCTATTCACACTCACCATCATAAAATCATGATCAGTGCATCATCATCTAATTCTCAATTCATAATAATTAAATATTCATATGAACATGTAATTTCATATCTAACTATCATTAGTTAGTATTCTCATAATCAATGATTAAATTAGATATTTCCACAACATATAATCATTAAACTATGGTTAATCCTCCTGATTACATCACAAAAATAAGATTAAGCTAATTCATAAGTTGGGGATATAACATATCTACCCCCATATGAATCATCATCCCTGATGATTAATTGTCTTAAAATTCAACCAACATAATAAGAAAATGTTTTGAGAGTACAATAAAAAGTTTTTCAGAAAAGATGGGGAAATCTCACATAAATGTCATCATAGTTTTCCCAGGGAGCATTTTCCTCTGCATATTGGTCCCCCTGGACCTTGCATTGTGTTATCTTTTTGTTATGTAAGTGTAGTTTATGCATTTCAAGCACTTTGATGGGCTCGATCACCACCACCCCTAGGTCCTTCACCTGTATAGCATTCCAATCAAGAATAGGAATTTGATTATCTATAGCATTAAACCTTTTCAAATAGGAAACATGAAAAACATTATGCATCATGGCAAGAGCTGGCGGTAGAGAAATTCTATATGCAACTAGCTTGACTTCTTCAAGAACCTCGAAGGGATCCACATATCTAGGTGCCAGTTTGGATGTCTTTCCAAATTTAATAGAACTCTTTTGAGGTTTTACCCTTAAAAGGACTTTCTCTCCCACTAAGAAATGCCTTTCAATGTGCTTAGCATCCACATAACTCTTTTTCCTACCATTGGCCTTTGCTAGCCTTTTCTTAATCATATGGACTTTCTCTTCCATTTCTGACAGCATTTCTAGACCAAGGCTAACCCTATCTTCTAGCTTATCCCAACTTATAGAGGTTCGGCACTTCCTTCCATAACATGCTTCAAATGGAGCCATCTTAATAGCAGAATGATAGGAATTATTATAGGCAAATTCCACTAGAGGGAGATAATCTTCCCATTTGTATTGCTGATCCATGCAATACATTCTCAATAAATCCTCCGACACTCGGTTTACCCTCTCAGTTTGGTCATCCATTTCAGGATGATAAGAAGAGCATATATTCAACTAGGTTCCAAAATGTTCATAAATTAACATAAGTATTCATCTTCACTAAGAATTAGAATACGTCATGATTATCCAAATCATAGTTAAACAAGAAGGAATCATTATCATTACAATAATTAAGCATGTTATTCTTTACCAGAATATAACAAAACTTAGAATTACAATATCCAATTAAGTCTCATTAGTGAATAACCTTCACTATGCATGTATAAAGCTATGCTCAAGGCATCAAATATAAAATTATACATAATAATTGACTATCAAGTCATATAATGAAAAAGCACTGCATCTGGAACTTTTGACATATGTCTTCGTAAGCCTCAGCTTGTCATTCATGCATCCCTATCTGAGATAACCTTCTCAGGAATACCATGCAATTTGAAAATCTCTTGAACAGATTTATGGGCTATGATAGGTGCCCCCTTCGTCAAGCTCCCAAGTATAAAATGAGTGGCTTTGGTGAGTCTATCCACCACAAAAAAAATAGCATTGTGCCTATTCCTTGACATAGGAAGCCCTTGCACAAAGTCCATGCTTATAATTTGCCATTTCCACTCAGAAATTTCATGAGGGTATAAGAGTCCTACCGAGTGATGGTGTTCTGCCTTCCCCCTCTGGCATTCCATACACAGCTACAAAATTTTCAGCATCCATTTTCATTCCTTTCTAGAAATATAGGGGTTTTACATCAGCAAGTAACTTTGTTACTCAAGGATGTCCAGAATACAATGCAGAATGAACCTCCTTCCACACCGTATTCCTTAACTCTACAGAGTTAGGTGCATACATCCTTCCTTTAAACCTTAGCAACCCATCTAGTTCAAGGATAAATCCTTCGTATCTTAGATTCTAGGGATTTTCCACAAGGGCATGTTTTACCTGCTTGTAAAACTCATCTCCCTTAGATTTCTATAGAACTTGATTCCTAAAATTAGAATGTATGGAGATCATTGAGTAGATGTGTCTTCTCCTACTCAAGGCATCTGCCACCTGGTTTTCTTTTACTTGAATATATTAAATCTTGAAATCATAATCCAAGATGAATTCCAACCATCTTCTTTGATGAGTATTAAGATGTGGTTGTGTGAACAGATATTTAATCCATTGATGGTCTACTTTCAGTTCAAAAGGTTTTCCAAGCAAGTAGTGTCTTCACATTTGTAGTGCATGAATAACTACTACCACTTCAAATCATGTGGGGCATATTTTTGTTCATAAGTTTTTAGTTTTTGGGATTCATATGCAATGAATTGTCCATCCTGGACTAGTACACCACCTAAGTCTTCCCCTGAGGCATTGGTAATGACTACAAATTGACCCTCTAGGTTAGGTACCTTCAAAATTGGTGTTGAAATTAATTTTTCCTTCAGTAGGTCAAAGGTCTCTTGGCACTTTTTTGACCACTCAAATCTCTTACCTTTTCCTTGTAAGGAAGTTATGGGGTATGCAATGTTTGAAAAAAATTTCACAAACTTCTTGTAGTAACCTGCAAGGCCCATGAAACTTCAGACCTCATGAACATTTCTAGGTACTGACCATTTCAAAATAGCCTTAATTTTAGTTGGGTCCATAGCTATGCCCTTGGCTGAAATTATGTGTCCGAAATACTACACTTCCTTTTGAATGAAAGTACACTTAGAGAGCTTGCCATACATTTTATGCTCTCTCAACCTCTGAAGAACAATCCTTAGATGTTGAAGATGCTCTTCCTCATTCTTAAAATAGATTAGAATTTCATCAAGAAACACTAGGACAAACTTGTCCAAGCAATCCTTGAACACATTGTTCATTAGGTTCATAAATGCCACCAGTGCATTTGTTAATCCAAAAGGTAGGCCTGTAAACTCATAATGCCCATACCTTTGTCCTGAAGGATGTTTTATGGATGTCCTCATCCTTTAACCTCAATTGGTGATATCTAGACTAAAGATCAATCTTGGAAAACACAATTGACCCTCTCATTTGATCAAAAAGATCATCAATGCGAGGCAACAAGTATTTATTCTTAATTATTTCTTTATTCAACATGCGGTAATCTATGTATAACCACAAAGTGGCATCTTTCTTTTTCACAAATAAAACTGGTGCTCCCAGGGCAACACACTGGGTCTAATTAGCTCTTTATTCAACAAATCTTGTAATTGAGCCTTAAGATCCATTAACTCTGTGCTGGCCATTATGTAGGGGGCTTTAGAAATAGGTCCCGACCCTGGAATTATATCGATAGAGAAGTCAAAGGCTCTTTTAGGAGGTAATCTTGATAGCTCATCCAGAAATACGTCCTCAAACTCTCTAAGGAAAGGATACATGTCCATATCTAATCTTTCCTAATCTATGAAATCCTTCTTCCCAACTTCATTGAGTTTCTGAGATTCGTAAAACATTAAATCATCTTGGAAATTAGTTTCCTCAAACCCATTTAGTTTTTCCATTTTGACAGCAAAAAGTTGGCATCCTTTTCTTTGAGCTCTTTTCATTTGTAGTGTAGAAATTGGTCTTAGTTTAACTTCCCTAGGGTTCCCTTGTAGAAAGACTTTGTTTCCTAAGTCATCAAGAAATTCTATTGTTTTGATATAACAATCTGCTTTGGCTCAATGTCTCCATAGCCAATTTATTGCTAGGATAACATTGTATGAGCCTAGTGGGGCTACATAAAGATTTACTTCCATGGAGAAACTCAAAAGTTCAACCCTAGCCTCAAACATGCATTGCTCTACCTGAGCCTTGGTTTGATTTGCATATTCCACTAACCATGTGTTTGCCATGTAACCAACCTTTCTAGGAATTTTGCTTACAATTTTAGGGGAAATAAAATATTTGGTAGCACCAGTATCAATCAAAACTAAAATTTGAAGACTAGATAAAATACATGTAGTTTCAATGGGAGTTATTTGGTATTCGGCTTGCCTGTTGTCCAAGGCTACATGAATGAGTTACTGGAACACCACTTGCTAAAAGGGTAGAGGGTTTCATCTTGGTTGTGCTCCATGTGTCTTGTTAGGACACTAGTTGGTGTAATGATCTCCACCACATGTGTAGCACCGTCTAATGGGTCCTCGCCTTTCCTGAGATTTTCCAAAATTGTCTCCATTCTTCTTGGAGTAGTTATTTCCCTTCTTCTCCCCTTTCAACTCAGTTTGTTTATTCTTGGCCTCTTTATCATTTTTTTTAGTAAACTCCTAGTTTTTCCCCTTTTTCTTAGAGGATTGAGAGGATTGGGACCAATTATACCTCTTTTGGTTCCTTTCTCTATGATCCGACATAGCTTTCAATTTTTCTTCCTATTTGATGGCCTTTTCATAGACATGGTCCATTGTAGTAGGACCATGTACATCAACCTCACCCCCAATCTGGGAGTTCAACCCCATTATGAACTTCTGGATGTGGAATCTCTCATCCTATTGGTACTGTGACACATACTTAAGTAGGTGAGTGAATTTTTTCCAATATTCGTTCATAGACAAATTGGCCTGTTTCAGATTCTGAAAGTCTATAAGCTTCTGGTCATAGAACAACTGAGGTAACCATCTTTGCCTAAGTATTTCCATGAATCTATCCCAAGTAAGGCTTGTAGACCTCAAGCCTAGTTCCATCTTTTTGTTCATCCACCATGTGGATGCTTCACCTGCCAGCTGGTATGCTCCCCATACCGCTTTAGTGATCTCATTATAGTTTTTGATTTCAAAATACTTTTCCATCTCTGTAAGCCATGCCTCTGCGGCATCTCTGATTATAGATCCATTGAACTTAGGAGGCATAACATTTTTCATGTCTCGGGATAGTTCCAAAGCCATATGGCTCCTTCTATTATCTTCTTGTCTAGCCTCAGAGTTATTCTCTTCATGCTCACTTTGGGTAGTGTCATTATGGCATTCCTCATCATCACCCCCATCATAGGCATACCACTTGGGTCCTTGCCGACCCCTGACCTCTTGTTTGAGAGTTCCTACTCTTGTTCTTGTCTCTTTTAGTAAAGAAAGGATCTGATTGAGTTTAGATTTGGAGTGCCCTAAAGGTTGCCCTTCATCCTAGATATCTCTCATCCTGGTTCTTAGTTGAACCTTGCTGCAATCTACTTCTTCCTAAAGTTTGCAGATTAATCATGGATTAGTTTCTATATCATTGAATCCATTCTTAACATAAATCTATTCTCATTCATGTAATCTTTAACAAGAAACTAAAGACTTGTTAGAATTTTGTTCTCAATTACATTATAATATTCCATGGATTACATATAATCCATCTCAAAATTACAAAATTTTGTTTACACCTTGCTACTGCAAGTAATTAACAGTCTGGGATAAATTCCCATATTTATCTCTCAACTTGGAGGTTTATTATCTCATTTTAAGACGTGGACACACACACACAAGTACTCATCCACAACCTCCTTATTTACATTAAAATCCTAAGGATTGTTTTCCATATCTAGTGCTTTAGGTGCAAAGGGTTCTACTGATGCATCATTAGAGTTAGGAACAATAATCCTAACTGCTTTCCTCAACTCCTACTTGATGCATTTAATGGCATCAATTAGGGTCTCCTCATCAGTCAACCATGCTCCTACTAAGCAACCAGTATGTTCAAGTTGTTTCATTCTTGAGGCTCGCTCCCTCAAGACCTTATGATAATGTAGGTAATGTCCATTTTTAGTTACCTTCTTTCTGCTATTCTAATTCTTACCATTCTGGCATAAAACATCCAAACATTAGCATCTGTTAATGTTGGATAAAAATAATCATGAAGTAGAGAGCTCATAGGTCCATGTATTGAACCTTGTAGCTCTGATACCATATGTAACATCACATTCCAAAATGCTCATAAATTAACATAAGTATTCATCTTAACTAAGAATTAGAATACGTCATGATTATCCAAATCATAGTTAAACAAGAATGAATTATTGTCATTATAATAATTAAGCATGTTATTCTTTACCAGAATATAACAAAACTTAGAATTACAATATCCAATTACATCTCATTAGTGAATAACCTTCACTATGCATGTACAAAGCTATGGTCAAAGCATCAAATATTGAATTATACATAATAACTGACTATCAAGTCATATAATGAAAAAACAATGCATTTGGAACTTTTGACATTTGTCTTTGTAAGCCTTAGTTTGTCTCATGCTTGGGAAGGAGAGCATCATCTGAGTGCCTTTCCTCCAACCATAGACTGGTGGTCCCCCGCACAACTTCCTACCTGGAAGTGGCCCTACCCATGACGGAAGGTATAGATATAAGGAACCACTAGGTTTGCCATCTGAGTACCCAGTTTTGTGTCCTTCATAATGTTTCACGGTCACACAACTATAGATCAAATATAACTATGTATGACACTACTGGAAACATTATACCATATAGAACACTATTAACTGACAATGCATGCAGAGATAGATGCATTACTTTGGCCAAAGATTTACATACATGTATGTTATGTAATGAATGTCATCATATGTCCACCACCCTGACTTGACTTAGAAGTAAAAGCAAGTTCAGTTTGATTCATAGTTCAATTTTAGGACAATCAACTCCTATCTTAGAAGTACATCAAATAAAATAGGTTACTTTCCCAACAAGGAACCTGTGACTCCTCATCACTCTGTTCCATTTTTCAACATGACAATAGTCAAACTAAGTTTTCCATCCTAGGTCTACCTAAGGTTCACCGTTTCAAAATGTTCTACCATATAGGTTATATTCAAGATCATAATAACATAGGCTTACATTGCCTTAGCCAACTAAGATGGTCTTAATAAAAGACATCAACTCATATAGCCATGTGAGTTTTAATATTAAATTTTCCCTTCATGGAGTTTGGCCACAAGTACAAGAATGGATTTTGTTTACATGATATTATAAGAGACTTAGACCAATTTAGCTTTCAATCTCATAATGTTATAAGCATGAAGAGGAGAATCCTCAGTGTTAATCCGACATGCATGCAAAACTGCCTTTGAGTAATACTATTAACTTTCATATTGCAAACCTCCTTCTTTATCAAGGTTGATACATACTGCATTATGGTTATTCTAATAACCTTTCAATAGCAGTCAAGTAGTATGCATGAAGTTCTCATCAATGTATTTAAGTGCTCTTAGCACATTTAAAGATTAAGGTTTCCAAAAATATTATCATTATAGTTCGAGGATGGTGCATCAAACACATGCAGGCCAAATCCTCCAAACTAATATCTAAACAAAATAGTTTTAAACACTATATTTCATGAGCACAATCAACTCGAATACATCATGGGAGATTTTGTGTTGTAATTAAATTGTTTCCATACTATGCCTTATTGGCACCCATGCATGGTGTTTGCTACAATAAACTCTGGCTTGGCCTCGAGGGCCTCGAGCGATAGTTACCACAATCAATACAAAATTTGTAATATATATTTCATTGACGACCTTGAGGGCCTCAAGTATATCTCCAAGTAAATGCATTAACAAGTTTAAACAGCTGTAACATAGACCTTGAGGGTCTGAGAATAAAGATTATCATATCGATAGCTACAGCCTAAGGGCCTCAAAATGATAACCACAAAAAACTAAACATTTAATTGTCGACATAGTCAACCCTATTCCATAGTATATTATTATTTTTTAACATTCAAAGCAATGTGAGCCTTTCCAGACTTTGAATCATACCTGAGAAGGTTTGTTTAAGAGATTTATGATGCAGCCTATTGTTGGCTCTTAATAGAGCACAATCGTGCCAACTTCCTGTGGCCTTTCACAAAGACTTCTAGCTATCTGAATATTATCCTATTCTTGCTCTTATTGTCGAGTGTTGTGAACAACAATGAATGCATGTAAAAGACTTAAAAACTAAGTTTTGATCTTCTTTGCATGCCAAGCATGCAGTGAAACCGTCACATGAGCCCACGAATTGGAGGGTGGTTACTCCACTCTGCCACCGCCGCAACTTCCTTAGAGTCACTCTATCCATTACTTGCTATAAGAAAGTGGACAACAAGGATAAAGGTCCTAGTGATCTGATAAGGTATCTCATCACTCCACTAGCCATGGATGATGTTAGCCAACACACAAAACACATATACATATTAATAATAATATGAGGCTCGATACAAAGTTTAAATAGTTATATCTTAATAAACTTTCCATACATCTTCATGATGTATGAAGGTACTTTTAACAACCAAGATGTCATCATACAACATCATCACCAACAAGGTGAGATGATCAAAATGTAATTTAGGAGTTGAGCACCACTCCCCCTTCTTCGCTACAAACCCAAAGCATATTATACCAAGAATAATAGATTCAAAATCCTAGTTCGGGAATAAATAAAGGAACAAGAAAATACTCTGTCACTTGGCCAGACTATCTCTTGACTCACATTGACATTCTAAGAATGTTATTTGGTCGAGTCGACATAAACATTGTCGAGATAACTCAATCGACATGACGACACATAAAGGAAATCGACTAGGAAAGGAAAGACATGACTCATGCTAATTTACAAGGGTTCATAAGGACGTAAAATCTGATACTCAGATGGAAATTGGACCCATTTCCTGACATCTATCTCTTCCTCCCTGATGATATTCTCCTTCCCTCTTTGAAGGAAGATTCCTTTCTTGTTCACACTCACCATCATAAAATCAAGATCAGTGCAACATCATCTTATTCTTAATTCATAATAATTAAATATTCATATGAACATGTAATTTCATATCTAACTATCATTAGTTAGTATTCTCATAATCAATGATTAAATCAGATATTTCCACAACATCTAATCATTAAACTATGGTTAATCCTCCTAATTACCTCACAAAAATAAGATTAAGCTAAATCATAAGTTGGGGATGTAACATCCAACTTGCATATTAAAGATTCTAACATGAAATGTTCATTTTACTATTAACTATGGCATATAATCACTCAATATTTGCACACATTAGAAAAACTTTACTAAAACACTAGAGCTAATTTATATTGATAGAAGATACAACAAAGTGCTATCATAAATAAAAAATAACAATGATACAAACAATTTTTAGATTTGCAAATAAAACTATGTATGTTGGAGTTCCTTTCACAAATCTTGCAAACAAACTATTGAAAACTATGTTAGAATCCAAACAATCTTTGAAGTGTGGATTACAACCTCTGTGTGAGATTTCCCTCAAGAAACTAAAGGGGCTTCATCCTCTAGTTTCAACATCCAAGGGGTTTCATTCTTATATTGAATTTTCAAAGGTCTTCTGAGCATTTATGGGCCTAGTTTGTCTAAGAATCAAGTAGGGTTTTTTTTTTTAGCATAGGTCTTCTAGAGATCTTTCCAACACACTAAAGAAGTTTGATTTCTGCCCACTAGGCTAGGAGTTAGGACCTCACCAAGTTAGGAGATAAAATAAATATTATAATTTTTACATTAGAAATTGTCCTCTTGCATGGAATGTTACAATTCTCACGAGTTTAGTTCCTCTCCTTTGGTGTCCTTTCAACCTATTTATTTATGGCCTTCCTGAACCCTGATTGACCTATGTCTAACTGGAGAAATGTCATATTCTGAGATAACTGATGACTGAACCTGAAAAGGGACTTTAGATTCTGGGCATCCTGGACCTTTTGGAATCATTTGCCATTGTGCCAAAATCTTGAGCTATCAATGCTCGCTACAAATGCCAGACTTAACCCAGATCCACTAGAGGCTCACTGCCATGTCACAAATCCTAAGGTCAGTGTTGAATGCCTCACTAACAAGGGGGCAGCTCACTGCCAACAATCCCCCCTCAATACAACTTGAGGGATTTGAACCTGTGACCTTTGGCTCTGATACCAATTGTTGGAATTGTTTGTCATTACGCCAAAATCTCAAGCTATCAACGCTCGCTACAAATTCCAGACTTAACCCAGATCCACTAGAGGCTCACTGCCATGTCACGAATCCTGAGGTCAGTGTTGAACACCTCATTGACAAGGGGGCAGCTCACTGCCAACATGACCTCCTTGGTATAGACCTGATCAAAAAATTAGGGCTTGGACAAGGGCACTCGTATCCTTGTCCTACCCTATTTTTTAGGGTTTTGAATCTTGGCAAGGTGCCAGCTGCTGCCGTGCACCTTGGGATTCAAATTTCAAATTTTCATTTTTTGCGTGATGTCGATATGTTATTTCAAATATTTGAATTTCTTAGGTTAGATATTTAAAGACATTTGAAAATCATTTTATTACACACAATCTATATGTAAGCTGACGGTGATTGATTGTCATTGATGTTAAAAAGGTGTTGAGTCTTCACATGGTAGGATGTGTACTTATGTTCTTGTGTTTGGTCTTCATATGACAAGATGTTATTTTTAGGTATTCATCATGATCTTCATATGGTTGAGGTGAGTTCAGATGTGGTCTTCAATTAGGATCATTATGTTATGGATGTTATCATCATAAATAGTTCATATGCTCTTGTAAGGTTGTTTATAGTTGGTGTTATAGTGTATGTTCCAATGGATCTCAAGATGTGCTCATCATCATACATTATGCTTTCAAGATATGCCTCAAGACAAGGTTGTTGGTGATATATTGTTGTTGATGTGCTTTCAAATGTGGTGTATTTATCAGGTTGAGATCAGGTTTGGTATCTATTTAACATATGATGTTAAAGTGTCAGATTTGTCTTCATATGGTGTTCATGGTAGTACTAGTGTTGATCAGGATCATGCTTGTTCATGATATGGTTTCATAATATTGTGTTGGTGCCATGATGCTTGTCAGATTTGACCTTGGTGGTACTCACTCATCTCTTTGGTAGTAAAGCGATTAAAAGAATGCTCAAAGGAATCTTTGGTTCATTGTCACTATCAAGAGATCAAGAAATTTAGATGACATGTTCTCTTGGCACATATAAGTAATATATGCTTGGCACATGCATTCTTGATCACATATTTCAAGATGGCATTCTTAGTGTTTCATATTGGTATTCTTGTTTGGTATCTTGGTGGGTACTTGTATCATGACAGAGGTGACTATGGCATGGAGTTGTTTTATGTCTATCATAAAATTTTAGATCATCTACAATTTTCTATGACCTAACACCTATTCTTTTTAATTCCTAAGTAGTTCTCTTTTTAATCCTAATTCATACTCTTTTCTGCCCGTCTTCTTGGGATACACTTTATGAAATGTTTTGAAGTTGACTTGGTATAACAGGTCACTTCACTTAAAAGTGACCTGCTAAAGGGTTTTGGCACCATGGTAAATTGGTCCCTCCTTAGTTTAGCCACCGGTGAGAACAAGTCAACTTAGATAGCTTGAGCGCCAAAAGACAAATCAAAGGTTGTATTCAAAAGTTCATGTGGCACATATGTGAAGATAAATGGATAGCATTTAAACCCTGATTACATTCCTCCTGCTCATAATTTGATGTGCTTATAAAATTCATCTACAAAGAGAAGTTTTAATAAAGCTATTTTTGGCAGTTTATGGAGGCCTTTTTTAGCCCGATTAGAAAGGCATTTTTTGGGGATTTTTATAGTTGCTTTTAAAAGATTTTTGTGAGAATATTAAAAAGATTCCTTTCTAATTTTCTACATGTCATGGTAGAAGATTTATAGGAGAAGCTTTTAGTATTTTATGATAAGGATGATGTTTCACATTGGGTGAAATTTAAAAGGCTTCTTTTTCTATCTTTTTAAGATGAAGTGTGGGGTTCTAAGATAGAAAGTTTTTTTTATTGGGCAGATTGATTTAAGAAGTTTTTTTATTTGCAGATGTTTTTATAAAAGAGGAAAATTGTTTAAAGGAAAAGATTGAAATAAGATTATCATTGAAGATTTTTTTGTAGGAAGATGAAAGATAAACAGGGCAGATTCATTTATTGATAAAGGATGTCATTTTGGAGAAGATGAACAGATTTGATATCAGGTGTTATTTTTCAGATGGAGGAGATGATTTTCTTGAAGAAGAATATGAAAGGATTTTTTTGCAGATGAATAGAGACATTATTTGTGCAAAAATAAAATGTCATTTTATGATTTCTAACTCTTATTTTTGCAGATTAAGGAAGATGAAATGATGTGTTTTTTGTTTCAGATGCAAGGACAAATTATATTTCTTTAGGGGGATGAAAATTTGAAGATGATGAAAATGCAAACAAGCTGGAAGTTCAAAGGTCTTTTGAAATCTTATATATATGCAGGTGGATTGATGGAGTGTGGATGAATGAGATCAATATGTAACATTGAAGAAAATTTTATGAAGAAAAGAAAATTTAGATAAATAAATGAGTAAACCAATTTGTTTCTTGATTAGGTGAATCAGATGATTTCAAGGATGAAGTGTCAGAGGAGTGGAATGATGGAATATATGTTGCATATGATTTGATTTGAATGGTGCAAATCATATTGAATGGCAATCAAGTCTTGCACATTATGTTTTATATGTCAATCATGATGATTGTATTATGCCATTGAGGCTTGTAGGTCAGTGAGACCTTTCAATTGTCAGTGAGACATGTTATGCCAGTGAGGCATTGATGTAAGTCAGTGAGACTTTTCTGTATGCCAGTGAGGCATTGATGTAACTTAGTGAGACTTTTCTGTATGCCAGTGAGGCAATCACAAGTCAGTGAGACTTTGTAAAGTTAAAGATTTTATACTTAAGCCAGTGAGGCGGTTTCAGTGGTTTTTCTGCCCAGGAGGGTTTTCCACTCATTAATTCTTCTTGTGTTGATGTCTTGTGTAATTTCTTGTGTTGATGATTTGCATAATTTCATGTGTCCTATATAATTAAATATTTGGTGAATGTGCTTTTGATAATTGATTCAATTCAGACAAATCTTATTGACAATTTTAGAGAGGAGATAAAAATTGGTTTTTGTGTATCAACACTGATTCACCCCCCCTCTCAGTGTTGATTGTACTCCTCCATAAGATTTCTATACTAAAACTCTGCCAAATTTACCATTGAAGATTAGTACTTTGTTGAAGCTCTTGGATTTATTTGAAGCTTCTATCATGGAGATATTTGATGGAGATTAGGGATCAAGATATTGATACTAACTATTGGTAACATAGTCAAGAGACACTACTGATTGGGTAATGTTGTCATTGATGGCAACAAGGTAAATAGAGCATGGTAGAGCTAAGGATGATCAAGAACTCAACTTGGAAATAGCTTGCACACAAGGATCTGGTTCAGACACAAAAGACTAAGGTAGAATGGCTAAATACTGACAACACAGAGTTAGTAGTAGAGATTCAAGTGGTATTCCTCCACAGTTGATGGTCAAGGTATGTGGTTTAGGTATGTTGTTCACAATTGCTTGAAGGTGAAATATCTAAAGTTATAAGATCTGAAGATCTCCGAAAGACATACCATGATTTAGCTAAGTCTCGGTGAACACAATTAAGTTAGAAACAGTGTAGTGCCTAAGAAAAAGGGTCTACATTCCTCCACAGTTGCATACTTCGTCTTGTGGTTCTTAAGATATGTTAAGAGGTCCAAGATGAGTGTTGGATGTGATTCTTAGAGTCGTATATGATCTGTAGCGAAAGTTGAAGTGACAATTGAATTGGTTAAGTGTGCTCTTAAGAGATAGGCTAACAGGCATGAAAAATTCATATGTGGAGAAGATATATTGTTTAAGGAATAAATCTAAGTGGTTGTATGATTTTTTCTGACCTATAGGAAGATTATTATATGTTTGTTTTGGTCTGCATTGAAGATTGTACACAAGCTCAAGATGGCAAGATGTAGTAATTGTGTACATGGTTTATGTTTTGTTTGTTGACCTGATTATGAGATAAATCTTGTATCAAATATATATACTTGATGGAATTTGATGATAGAGTATGTTTTTGAAGGTGAAATGTGTGAATTCATGTGTGAAGGAATATGAGCAAAGTGTAGAGCGGAAAAAGTTGAACAAGGACATAAAACAGAGTATATATAGTTAAGTTGAGAAGTAGGGTAGAATAAATGAAGACTTTTGAATCTGTATATTGATCCCTCAATGGAACTATGATCTAGCATGTGGTATATGCATCAACAATAGTTTATCTTCTAGCAATGAGCCTTCTTGTAATTCGATATTGATCTATCATAATATTGTGAGCTAACACTCACCATGGTTTTTCCCTCTTTGGGTTTTCCACGTAAAAATCTTGGTGTCAATGTGTTATGTCTTTATGGTTGCTGCTCTTATGCTTATTCTTCTTTTATGTTATTAATTTTGGTAGTTGGATTAATGAAGTTAACAAGTGGTTTTGTGGAATACTGATTCATCCCCCCTCTTAGTATTCCTTACTTTCAACAATTGGTATCAGAGAAAAGTTCCTTGGAAGAAGTCTAACAATGGGAAAGTTCATTCATGGAAACTAGAAAGTATGAAAACTTTTCATATGAAAACAATGTTGAACTAGAAGCATCGCTTGTTGATCTTGAAAAATCTAAAGTAGAAATTATGGATTTGAAGGATAACATTCAAGAAGTGGATGAATGCATTGTAAAACTAAAAGAACAAGTCAAGAAATTCAAAGAAAAGTATAGAGATGTTAGTGAACAATTGATATCAGCAAATGAGAAGCTAGATGACTTGAAAATGGAAGTTATTAAAAGAGCTAAAGTAGAAGAAGATCTAAATCTAATGGTAAACAACAAGATAGAAGAATGTGTCAAATTGGAAGAAGAAGTTGTGAGCCTAAAAATAGACTTGGAAAAAGGTAAGAGCTATGAAGAAAAGTTCAAGATAAGTTCTGCAAAACTTGATGAGATGATTGCTAGTCAAAATGGTTTAGATGATAAGCAAGGCTTAGGATTTGAGAAAGGAGAAAGTTGAAAATCAGGTCAAGGAAACTTTTAGTTGAAGAAAAACAAAGGCAACCAGTTTAGGAATCAAAGAAGAAGACCTAGAAGACCTCCGACTAGACGGTCTGATGCTCAAAGGTACCCATCTTTCAATGGCCATGGTTTTAATTGCAAAAAGTTTGGTCATAAAGCTACTCAGTGTAGGAGTAGAATAAATCAGAATGTTCCATCATTCTCTGGTCAATGTTTCAATTGCAAAAAAATTGGTCATAGATCAAATGAATGCAAAAGTCTGGTAAGAAATGATTCTCACAATTCAAGGAATACTCAATCATTCAATGGAAGATGTTTTACTTGCAATAGATTTGGACACATGGCTAATCAATGCAAATCAAGGATGAATTCATTTAGAGGAAGGAATCAAGGACAGGGAAACATTGTGTGCTACAATTGCAACAAGTTTGGACATGTTGCAAGATTTTGTAGAAGCAAGAATGTGAAAAGAAACCACTATGCTGAAGAAAGGAAGACATAGCAGAAGAATGATAAGGGAAAAGAAAAAGTTGATCCAGTTGAAAATAGGAAAGAAATGGACAAGATCTAGATCAAGAACTTAGAAGTAATTGAAGTCAAGGATGGATCTACACTAGGATTTGGTGTAGATACTTCCTCTGGGAAGTAAATTGGGAGCTCTGTCTCAGGGGGAGCTATGTTGAAAATCAAAATCCCCTAGCTAGAAAGTTAGTGCTGGAATCTGGCACTAGGGTATGTTGTGAAGAACTCTATGACAAAGCCTTTGAAAGAAATTTTGGTAAAGAAAGATCTAATGTGGAGCATTGCGGAGTAATTTGGATTGATTGTGAATGATAGATAAGTGTTTGACAACTTTTTGAAAGATCACATTTATGAAGATTGAGTTAAGATAACAAGAAATTAAAAGGCTTAGATTTGTAAAAGATTAATCACTGTGCATTCAATCTTTCAAGTGTTCAAGGTGATATGAAGCTAAAATTCAAGCAATCTAGATTTTTCCAAAATGATTGAAGTCAAAATCGACCTTAGGTGAAGGAAACCCTAATTCAGTGAAAAAGGTATTTACATCTTGAAAACCCTTTTGTGTAGTCTAAATATTTCAGAAAATGTTTACTCCCAAATTAATCAAGATTTCAGAAAAGCCTTGCCCCAAGTTCAAGAAACGTTTCTTCAAACCACCAGAAAATGATTCAGTAGGAGCATTCTCAATTTCTCCTCATGGAACCATGCATATGGAAGATATTAGGGCATACATTCATACCAATCTAGAGGAATATAATCACTTGAATCTTGGCAAATTATACTTGGATGAAATAACTACGATTGATGTTGAGTTGAAGAATGAATATAAAGTTCTGGGAGAAAAGAAATTGGACACTATTGGAACTAGACAACTGAGAGTGGGGGGTTGAATTGGTTATTCCACAATAAAAAATTTTATACTTTTAACCTTCTTTATTATCTTACTATTAGATTAGTGATGTAAACATTAAAGCATAGATCAACAACATAAGAGCAGAAACAAAATCAACACATTTGACACCAAGATTTTGACGTGGAAACCCAGTTAAGGGAAAAACCATGGTGGGAGTTAACCCACAAAATGCGTACCCTGTTAAAAGTACTTAGTAAAATAGAAGGAACCTGCCTTTGGGTGCACTTCCCAGAGATCACTTCTCAAAAGAGAGTTTCACTGCCTACAGAATTTATTTAGAAAGAATTAACTGAGAAATAGCATCTACTTCATGCCTGATTCAGTTTCAATGAATGCTCAAGAACTTTCACTCTACCCCAAATTCTTCTTCACACTCTATACTGCTCTCGCTCCTTTTCTTCTCTGCTCTACTCCTGATCCTTTCTTCAGATTGATGTATTTTTGTACAAGGATAATTTAAATACCTCTTCAACAAGTATTTATATACTTCATCAACCTTGGAATGATCAACAAGGTTGGCTAACCTTGACACGGATCATCACACTGTCGGCCAAATACAATTGAGACTTGAATCTTCTTCTACAACCACTCCACGCTTCATAAAAATACTCTAAGGCATCTACAACAGGTTAGGAACATCCGGTTGGCCAAGACTGGGAAGAACATCAACCTCAAAGAGAAAATCTTTAATCAACAAGCTCAAACTTCAATACGGACCTCTAACATAGTAGCCATATGATCCAGAGACCTCCACAAGCACATTGAATTCACCAATAACATCCATTCTAAACCAAATTATCAGAAGCATTTGAATCTCCCCCCAGAACCTCGAGAACACTCTCTGCCATGACTGTCAAATTGGAAGGATAGTTTACAGACCTCTAAACCACAAACCACTAGTGTTGATGATACACATTAACTTCCCAAACATGCCTTCAGATCCGCAGATCATAATTTTATATTACCAAAGCAATCCAGAGCTCTTTCCTATCACTCTATCTTTCCTAAGTATTGCAGGAACTAGTTCTACTCAGATGGCCATAACTCCTTCAAATCTTCATGCGGATTTCTCAAATCTTAATTGGAGCAATCTCTGACAATCCTCTACATAGCCACATGATCCACATGCATTGATTGTCATTAATTTTCTCAATATCCTGAATAGTCTGGTCTTCTATGCAGACAATAGAATAGGATATAGTTCACACCAATGGCAACAAGGATATGTTGACATCAATGACAGCCCACTTAGGCACATATTTGCAATAGACACCTGGTTGGATTTTCCTACGATCCCAAATGATACATGGGTTAGTGTTGGTCATGATGTTAGTCACAAACAAGCATAGAATAAAAGTACACATTAACCTTTATTCAACTTGAAAGATACGATGAATTCAGAGAATTCATGATCCCAAGTCTCCGGTGATTAGGTCTTAATCGTCTGATGTTACTCAGAGGCTGATGTGTGTTGCTATTTCCATTTTAGGGCCTTACGTTGAGTTCATCATCATCATGACACTATTTCTGCAAAGATTCTTCATAGAGAGGTCATTTTATACAGTTGTTTGATCAAATGATACAGTTATACTAAAATATTTGCATGATATTCATCAATAATACATGTTTTAGCTTCAAATATGCTAAATATTTTCACTTATCTATGGGATGTCCACATATTTGCTTGATTTGCTTAAGATTATCAGTTATTTGCAATTATGATGGTGAAATACTCTGAAATTTAAATGAAATTGAAAGAAATGCTTCAAATTAATGTTGAACCTTCAGCTATTGAACCACATGTACATCAGATATAGTCATGAAGAGAAGAAAACCAAACCATATGTTCACTAGGACATTCCACAACTAGATACAGTTGATGCTAACTTCAAAGGAATTGTATGAAAATAACATATGCAAGTAGACATGCACTCCAAGGGACGCAGCAAATCACCACATATATCTAGAATTCACACACTGATTACTCAAGATTTACTATGAATTGTAATCAAAACAAGTCTTCTCATTCATTAAGTATGCAAGGATATAAATGTATACAAAAAGCTTTGAAATGAGCCCTGAATATTTCAGCAGACAGATTTCAATTAAGTTTCGAATAATAGAAATGAGGCATTATGGCACCTTTTATAGAACAAGGTGAGGAATCCGTTACAAAAAGATCAACGATCTTGATTTGTCTATGGATATGTATGGTCAATATTTCTCTTTGACTTTGTCAACTTTACCAAAATGGCACAAGTTGCCAACCGGCAACTATCTGGAACACTTATTTTTACTAAGTATTAGATGCTGATATTTAGTTCATGATGCATCATCATCTACTTTATCCGACTCATGTGCTCCATTGTCAGGTACATCACTTCCTAAACTTTCATCATCCTAATGATGACGACCTTGTACATGAGGCTGCATGCTGATCCAGACCTGTTCATACAACTGCACAATTCTATCTATTTCTCCACCATCCTGGGTCTTTGCTTTGATGATGGCATGTTTATGTGCCTGGTATTTACTTCTAATGTTGTCCAGCTTATTTTTCCTGTTATGCAGCATCTGATTATAATGTTCCATTTTCATCTTGGTCCTCACCAGTTTATCCATGATCTCTTCTATCAATTGGCCTAGAGGATCATCTGCAACAAATTGGAAGTTATTGTGTGGAGCTTGGATTGCAAAACTCTTCATCTTGATTATCAATCTTCCCTTCCACCTTTCCTTCCAAGGTTTCCAAAATTTTTGCCTCAAAAGACATCATGTCATGTAATTTTATGTTGATCTCCCTCAGCTTATTGTTACATCTCTTGAGCACATCACATTCAAATTGAATGTCCTTATACCATATATCAACCAATAATGCAGTGTTATTATTCAACACCTGCTTGTTGATAAGTAGTTGAGGATTTATCCTCCTTATTTGCCCCAGGATATTCAGTATCTTCTCCAATTGGAAAGATCTTTTACCTGTCTCCATCTGCAACTTGTCTACCTTTTTCCTAGAGTCACTGAGAGTACCCCACCTCTTCAAAGAGGCCTTTAGCACTTCCTCTACAACATCAAATGTGGCACACATCCACTTTCTCAATATGGAGGACTCATGTTTCATGAGATCCAATTTATTCACCTCCTCTTGGGAAATAGCAGTCAATGGGACTGCATGTTGAATAGAACTATCTTCAGGATTAGTTAGTCTGCCTATATATGCATGCAACTGAGCAATGTGCTCTTTGTGTTGCTTATTTTTCTCTTTTTCCTTCTTAACCTTTTGAATTAAAGAATCAATGATGTCTTTACCTTCCTGGCCCTCCTATCTTCATTTGCAAACCCTAAGTCAACTGTATTAATCTGGAATTCTTCCAGAGTAATTTTACCTTTTTCTTTCTCTACAGTAGGGATTGCAATTTGTGCAGTCCTTCTCCCAGTTGTTGGATCCCTCTTAATGGACGAAGTCATTCTGGCCTTCCTCTTTGGTTTTATTGTATTTTCAGAAAATAAGGTTGATACATCGAATTCTTGAATTTCAAAATCTACCTCTGCGTTTACTTCCTTTTCTAACCATGTGGGTACCTGATCATGTTTCTCTGCACCATCATGATGTTCACCTTTATCTCCTGTGTCTGTCAGCATATGTGTTGGAGAAGGTAATTTCCTTGTTTCTTCTTCATGATGCCCACTCTGAGGGCGATCCTGCGGTACATGAATTTCTTTCTCCGGAGGAGCATCATCCTAAGGTGGAGGATCTTGTGATGTGTCTATACAATGATCATGATGATCATGATCCTTCTCTGTTATCACCTCATCCACTTTTGACTTTTCCTCCTGTTGAGGCATATCTATAGTAGTGGATATTGTGGAATCCTCCTTAGGTGCTGGTGTTTGTTTTGTCACCACTATCTGTTCTATACCTATGGTACTTACTTCCTGAACTTTAGAAGCAAGATCTTCTGTTACATCCTTTTCATCAGCCTTCTTTTCCTGAACCTCTACTATAGCAGGCTTCGCTAATGCATCCTGTAAGCTTTGTTGGCTTATTTCTGAAGTATGGCCTTCTAGTTCTACCATCTTCACTACTTCTGTATGTTGTCCCTTGTCAGGTGTACCTCCTAGATGTTCAGGACTTGCATCTTGTTTACCTGTCAAATCTACCACTACAGGACTTGTCACTTGTGCAATCAGTGTGTCCAGCCCTATTTCTTGGGCTATCTTCTCTGGGCTCTTTTCTGCTTCAGTTTCCAGTTACTTCATCTCCTCCAGTATTGTTTGAACTATTGGAGTCTTGTGAGGGGTCATGTGTGTGCCTGCAACAAGGGTCTCCATCTTTTGTGAAGCTACTTCCTTCACAACCTCATCATCAGATAGGTTAATTGTCTCCTCCAGTGAGATATGACCTCCTTCAAATGCCTTGGAGGTTTCTTTCATCTGCTCTTCTGCAAGTTTAGTTTTGAACTTCACAATGGTAGGAAGTGGAATATTGTGCTGAAATTCCTTATGCACTACTTCACTACCGGTCCCTTTCATCTGTGTAGGGGATTGCTTTATTTCACCTCTCATGGAGGTTCTTGGTTTCTTAGGTGTGGTAGCTACAACCATCTATGGAGCTTTTCTCTTCCTTTTGAACAGCAAGGAGGCCTCCTCTTCTTCAGGTTCTTCTTCCATGGGGATATCCTCCTCTATTTGTTTTCGTGAGGATTGACCCTCCTCTTGGGTCTCAGTAATTACTACCCCTGCTGGCTGATCCTTCTTGGACTTCTATTTTCTTGTCTGTGGAGGTGATGCTGATCCTGATCCTGATCCTGATGTTGCTGCCTCCTCAACTAGAAACACTGCCCTTTCAATGATCACTCCTTTTGGCTCACTATCAATTTTCTTACCCCTACGGGGTCTTTTGCTTTGTTGTGGTTGTGGAGGGAGGCTGTCTCCTTTAGATTTCCTTTTTTCATTTATAAAGTCATCATATTCCTCATCAGGAATATCCTATCCTTTCTTCTTGTTGTCCACAGTAATGGCAACACCTTTCTTCTTTAATGCCTCTATTTGTTAATCAACCCAAGCTTGGGTTAGGTGTAAGGTCCTGGCAATGAAAGGATCCAAAGATATATCCTCTTGTATAGTAAGGTTAGGTGCAGTTATTGTATCATTATATATTTTCTTTTCCTCATATTCATCTGCCATTATCCTGCCATCATCATTTTTTAACTATTGAGGAATGCGGATACAGTCAAAGGTTTTGATTTGATTCAATGTCAACCTTTGGTATCTTCTTCTTCTGGCTTCTGCTTCATCTTCACAATCCACCTAGAAGTCTTCTAGGTGCCTCATGTGAATAGGCTTCCCTATTATTTTTTGTATCCTCCCATAAGGATCATATGGCCTTATCAGTGGGAATGGCTGCAACTGCATTTTATTTAAGCTGACCATCACCTTCTTGATGCTTTCTGAGTCTGGGCACATGTACCAACCAATGGTTACTGGAAATAGAATTGGTGGTAACTTATGTGCATCCTTGTATGTTTTCAGCATGGTGGAGCTCTGCCTTATGAATTCCATTAGTATCACTGCATCAGTGGGGTATCTTGGTAGCATGAGGGGATGTCCTTCAAAACCCTCAATCCTCATATAAGAAAATGTGGCAAATTGAATATACCAGGCTCCATGCTTGTAGATTATTTCTTGAGCCTCCATGCTCAATCTTTTTGTCCTGTCCTCCTCCATGGTCCTCACTAGATGCATAGAGAATGCATCATTGACCAATTTGTAACCTTGGAGGTAGTTAACTCTTTGTAATTGGGGATGATGATCCCAAATATGCACATCATTAATTGTGCCGGTAACCTTCCCATATGTAACCAGTGCATCAAATGTGCCTTTGTAAGCATAGGAGTAGACAATGTATGATGTCATGTAGAAGGAACAATTTGAACCTCCCAGGTTCATTAGCTGCTCATGTAGAGCATCACTTATCAGTTGGCCCCACAATGGCTTGGTGTCTGCATATATGCACATCATGATGACACCGTACATCCAATCCTTAAAACTACCAACATCAGGCTGGCCTGTCACCCTACTAAGCAGTGCAATCATGTACTGATACTCTTCATCAAAATCATATTTGAACAAGTGCACAGGGAGTTTGGCAACTGCAAGATATGTGCTGTTCTTGGCCCTCCATTGATACATGTTCTTCCTAGCCTACTTCTTGTTATTTTCATACTCAATTTCTGATTTCTTCAGGTCTACACTGTTAACCTTCTTGCCCAATGGTAGTCAAAATGTCTTAGAAAGACCCTTCATAGACAGGTCTGCATATATTCTTCCATGTTTCACCACATGTTTGGTCTCTGGATTATAATTCCGTGCACACTCGATGACCAGCTCCAAAGACTCCATGGAGTACAGAAAACTAGCCACATTCCACATTTCAGACATGAAAACTGCATCCAGCAAGGGGCTTCTATTCTTCTCATCATTCATCTTGGCGGACCAGGCCTCCAAATCATTGCTTCCTTGATGGGTATCTGTAATTGCACCATATTTGAACAGGATTCCCCTTGGAGAGGAGAACATGGGCTTGCTGAACTCAGCCTCACACTTGGCTAACCTCTTGTTAGCCATGGATATTTGCAATTAACACAATTTGTCTTACAATGGATACTCATATGCATGCAGATAACATTTTATCTTTACTAATCATCATTCATACTGTATTTATCCAGCATTAACTCTTCATGGGATGCATAAACCACAATTTCAAACCAGCCACATCATACCTGACTATGCAGAAGCAACAGGATGAGGGTTTCAATTACTTACCTGGTTATGTTGATCCCTTTATACTAGTGGTTTTCTAGAAATGCTCTTAATTCTACTGATAATCACGTGCTTCTTCCTGCTTGTGAGTTCTGTTAATACAAGTGTCGCCTGTATGAGGGTTTGGAAGCTGGTGCTCTGTAAAAATAATTTTATCGCAAGGTAAGTTTGGAAATGACAATGAATTTACCTTTTAACCTTGCAATTAGAGTAAAATTAGGGCAAACCCTGACAGATTAGATTTTATTCGTTGAATTTTTGTACAAAAACTCAGGATTCTACCAAGTGTTTCATCGGGTTTTAGGGTCGGCGGGAACTACCTACCATCTCTGCGTGCATTAAATGTCGATGGTGGAATCCTGAGCGGGGTGATATTCGCATGATAGGATGATGTTCAAATATCGGGGCGATGTTCAGATATCGGGGTGATATTCACAAATATTAGCTCAAGTGCAATTGATCATCCTCCTCGAGAGGAAAAACTACTATCTTTGATAAGATCAGGTGATAAATGCACCCTTAGGTCATACTTAATACATCAGGAGGATGTTTCAATATATCGGGTGATGTTTCAAAAATGATGATGACCAGATAAACTATAACATCCTTCTTTCAAAATATCAGGATGATGTCATCCAGATATTCGCTCATTGTATCGCTAAGGCATCATGATTTCATCGTCATGTTATACGAGAAGGATCATGTTTAGGAAATATGCCTCTGAGAGGTAAAAATGATGATTACGTCATCGTCATGTTTGTCATTTTGGTTATCAGACTTGGATGACATCATTAGGATAATGGCTTAGGGGGATATTTCGCGGCAGGAGGATATTGAGAAATATCAGGTTACATTGAGAAATATGATCCTCGCAAAATACACTAGGCTGTTGACGGGTAAAGGTTACTATCACCTAAAATTGACATCCGGATATTTGGATCGCATGATTTATCGAGTGATAAATTAGATCAGGGTGACCTTCTGAAATATGACGGATGTTAAGAAATATGATCCTCCCCTAGAAATATCAGGTTTGACTCACACTTTGACCATTCATAACTTTCACATCCTAATGAATATCAGGGTGATACAAAAGGCAAACCTGCATGAAATTTGATGCTCTTTCTAAATATGAGGTTACTGGAATAAAATATGAAATTTGACAAACTGACCTCATGATGATGACTTACTCAGCCTTTCCATGCATGATGACCTACATGACTTACTTTTACCAAACCACCAGAAAGCACAAAACAAGCCAAACCAAAAGTTGGGTCCCTGTTTTGCCAAGTCAAAATGGGGCGTGTTGTGTAACCACACAACAACTTGCCACCAAAGAAAACAAACAAATTCCAATGATTCAAGTGATGTGATCACATTCATCTATAGTATTCTAATTCTTTCTAAGCATAAGCATCATGATCTTCTGAATGATAAAGGTTCATCACGGTAACAATGCTAACAAAGGATCATGTGTGTGCAAATGATTAATTATCTTCATCTTGAAAGCAAGTTGAAAACATAAGTAACTGGTGTTAAACTATATAGTTGGAGATCATCCCTCATAGCCGACCTGGATAGAGCCTTACTGCCAGCAGGCGTCAATAGCCCCGGCAAGGTTATCTATACAATCTCCCTAAGTAGAGCCCCATTGCCAGCAGGCGTTCATAGCCTCGGTAGAGTTACTTAGATGGCCTAATTTTATTTCTTTTCTGATTTTCTCTTTAAAATTTGTACCTGATATCATCATGTCAGCTCATTTATACAAGATATAGTCACTTGCAGCTTTAGGTTAGAGATTGTACTGGTAGCAAGGGAGTCCCTTTAGATTTTTCACTTAACACCTATACTTGTGTGTTCAATGAACGCAACGCTGTTAGGTGTTTCCTTGTGATTGATTCACTTTTATCAAGAAAGGGCACCTTGATGAAAGGATATCACAGACCTGATCATGAATACTTCTTAAAATGAATCATAACCTATGTATAAATCTGATCTCATCATTTGAACCCTAACAATTTGGTTATTTTCTGTGGTGATGAAGTGCATCATCTTGACTAACCAAAACAAAGGCTCAACAAACAAATCAAGACAAACAAACAAAACAACAAAACACAACTGTACAAGCAACTGTACAAATGTATGATATGATACACATGACTATCATGAAGTCACTTAGGCTTGGAAATAATGTTTGAGGAATTGTCCATTGACTGCAATGGGACATCCTCACTTGTCAGGTTCTTAAGCCTATAAGTGTTGTCTCCTAGTATCTCAAAAATTTGAAAGGGACCTATCCATAATCTGTCAAACTTACCGTGGTCTCCTTTCCTCTCATGGGCTTTATCCCACATCAGGACTAAATCAGATATCCTGAAGGCTTTAACTTTGGCTCTTTTGTCAAACCAGCATTTGACAACAGCCTGATGTTTTGCAAATTGGTCAATTACTTGACTTCTTTTCTCTTCCAGGTGCATCAGCTAAAGCAACCTGACTTCTTGTCTATTGTTTATGCCTAGGTACTCTTGGGCAAATTGCAAAGTAGAAATTTTCAAGTTAACAGGGAGAATAGGATCCACCCCATATACTAATTGGAAGGGTGAGTTTCCTAATGCAGTTTTCATTCTAGTTCTATCTACCCATAAGGCATATTTCAGAAATGAGTTCCATTCCCTAGGGTTCTTCTCTATTAATTTTCTTATGATATTCAACAAATTTTTGTTGGTGGATTCTGCTAATCCAGTCCCTTGGGGATAATAGTTGGATGAGAACTTGAGTATGATCCCATGATCAAAAGCACAACTTGACAATTTGGTTGAAGTGAAGGCAGAACCATTATCACTCACCAGAGCATAAGGAGTTCCATATCTAGTAACAATGTTGCTCTCCAGAAATTTGATTACATCATCTGCAGTACAAGTCTTGCTGTTGACTGCTTTAGTCCATTTGGTACAATAATCAGTCATTGTTAAGACATACCTATGGCCTAAGGATGATGGAGGATTGATTGGTCCTATGAGTCCATGCCCCATTGTGCAAATGGGCATTCTTCCACTACTAGTTGCAAGGGTTGTGCAGCATATTTCTCTCTGTTGGCAGCAACCTGACATACATGACAACATTTAACATGATCAGTTGTATCTTTGAAAACTATAAGCCAATAATATCCTTCTCTGAGGATTGCATGCATTGTGGCCAAGGCTGATCTATGTACAGTTCCAAACATGTCATGTAATTCTGATAAAACCTTATTTGCTTCTGGCTTTTCTAAGCATCTCAGGTATATTCCTTCATAATTCTTCTTGAACAGGGTATCTCCCTTCATCATATACTTTTGTGACCTTATTTTCAAGGCTCTCCTCTGTGAAGCTTGCATTCTTGGAGGACATCTTCCACTAATCAGGATATGCCTGATATCTAAATACCACTCTTTATCATCCTTTGCATTGATAACATACTGTTGACTTGTGATGTTTGGATCAATTTTAGATATCATTTGACTTAAGGCCTGTCCTCTTACCAGCTTCATTGGTGTAATTTCCATGTCATACTCTTGTAATACTATAATCCACTTGGCTCTTTTTTCACCAGGTTCACTCTACATTAGTAGCATCTTCACTATTGCATCAGGCACTACTGCAATCACTTTGCTTCTTAGTATATAATGCCTAAACTTCTTTACTGCCCTGACTAATGCAAGCGCTTGTCTTTCAATATCCACATATCTTAGTTCAACATCCTTGAAGGGATAGCTCATGAAAGCTATTGGTTTCTCTTCTTTCTCTTCATTCCTTTGAGTCAATACTGCTACAGAGGTATGTTCTGAGGCAAATGAATAAATGTAGAAGTCTTTTGTGTAGTCTGGACTGATGAGAACAGGAGCATCTGAGATGGCTTTCTTTATGTCCTCAAAAACAGCCTTGGCCTCAAATGTCCACTCAATCTTGGCATCTTTCTTCAGCATAGCATTCAATGGTCTGACTATCTCTGCAAAACCAATAATGAATTTTCTTACAAAGTTGATCTTACCAAAGTAAGACTTAAGTTCTTTCTTACTTCTAGGGAGTTGTATTTTCATGATAGACTCCACTCTGGTAGGATCAATGATAATTCCACCTTTAGTTATCAAATGGCCTAATAATTTGCCTGTTGTTACCCCGAATATGCATTTCTTGGGGTTCAAGGATATTCCATACTCTTCACATTTCTTCAGCACACTTCTGAGATCTACTACATGGTTTCCCCTTTCTTTGGAGAATACTGTCAAGTCATCCATGTATATGACTATGCACTTTCCATTAAGCCTCTGAAGGCTATGTCCATTGCTCGCTAGAATGTAGCTCTAGCATTTATAAGTCCAAACGGCATACGTCTATATGCAAATATCCCCCACTTGGTGGTGAAGGCAGTTTTCAGCCTGTCAACCTTATCAACCATCACTTGGTTGTATCTTGAGAAACCATCCAGGAATGACATCATTTTGGCTTCATTCACAATCTACAGAACTTCATCCAATGATGGTAAGGGATAATTATCCTTCTCTGATGCTCTGTTTAGATTCCTGAAGTCTACACACAGTCTGATGTCTCCATTATTCTTTCTAACTGGGACTAGATTAGCCACCCAAGTGGAGTGCTTACAGGAAATATTATCCTGGCATTAAACAACTTCTTGACTTCTTCAAAAATTATTGGCTCAAGCAAAGTATTTACTGGCCTTTGCTTTTGTCTGAAAGGTTTAGCATCTGGCTTGAGGGGTATAGTGTGAGTTATGACTGATGTGTCATATGTCTTCAGCTCATCATATGTCCAGGTGATTACATGCATGTAATCTTGGAGAGCCTGAGTTATTCCTTTTAACTCTTTTGTTGCGCAAACCTTACCTATCAGGACATTTCTTTTGTCTTCATTTTGTCCAATATTCACTTGTGAATATTGACCTCCATCAGCTTTGGGAAGATCCTTCTATTTCAGCATATTGTCCAAATCAAAGGCTCTTTCTAGTTCAATCATACCTTTGGGAATCATGTTGCTAGGCAACTCTAATATTTCATCTTCTTCCCAAACTTAATCTTCCCTACTATTCTCATCTATGATCTAAGCATCAAATATATCTCTGTTAGAAATGAAATCAAGGATATGCAGATCATCAAAGACCTATAGATTGGTAACATTGTCAGGTACTGATGGTACCGATACCAGTTCTACTGAAAATCTCTTTAGACCTGATATAGATAATGGCTCTAGTGTACTGGCAGCCTGAGCAAGTGCATCTGCCCTATGGTTCTGTTCTCTAGGAACGTGGGTGATATTAAATGCATCAAAGTCTTCAATCAAATCCCACACTCTGTGTCTATAATTTGACAATCTCTTATAATTGCAAGAGTAAATTCCTCTTACTTGTCTGACAACTAATTCTAAGTCTCCAAAGACATGCAGAATTTTTACCTTCTTCTTGAGGGAAAACAGTATCCCATGAATCAGAGCTTCATACTCTGTCACATTATTAGTGCAGGGGAACTGTAATCTGTATGCAGCTAGGTAGGATTTCCTTGATGGATCAATTAAATCAATCCCTACTCCAGCTTCTTGTTTGGATTTAGATCCATCAAATCTTAGAATCTAGGGTTTATCTTCAGCATAAGGTTTAGCTAAACCTTCTCTTTTCTTTGCAGCTCTGGTAGCTGCTCCACCTGATATCCATTTTAGCTTAGGAATTTCAGCTTTCTCAGACTTCATCTTTTCTTTCTCCTAGGAAGTTGACTTTTCTTCTTATTTTTTATCATCAGGAGGATGATCCTCTAGATCTGGTACTATATGTCTTTTTAAAATGTGTAAACATAGTGAGCAGGCAGTCTTTGAATGAGGTGCCTTGTGCAACCTACACCAATCTTCAGTTAGTGCATCCTGTGGATGCTTCTTTTGTCTTATCATCTTCTTAATTTCTGCTGATAAAAACTCTTCGAATCTGGTCAGGTTACTACCTCTGTCTTCATCAGACAGTTTATAATCTGACTCCATAAAACAATCACTCCCAAGGGTGATCTTTTCTTTCTTCTTAAAATTTATCTGATCATACACCAGAATTTCTTCTGTTCTCTGTATATGATCTTCATCATAATTCGTCACCTTTTCTGTTGTTCCTGCAAAAGACAAATAAGAATCAGCATCGTCATCATCACCAGATGTAGAACTTACCTCAGAATATGATGACGATGCCTCACTGCATGTCTGTTCTAACTCCATCATGTCCTTGCATGCTTCGCAAGTCTTTTCTAAATGAGGCTCACTATGTAGCCTGCACCATCCGTCAATCAAGATATCATTAGCATGTATATTCAGTACCTTACATCGCTTTATCTGCTTAGATAAGTGCCTTTCAAAATTTCCAAAACAATTCCCTTCTTTTTCGTTTTCAAAAATTTTTATCGAGTTCTACAACGGGCATGTCCTCCTGATGATCATGATGATGATGATGATGAAAGTCAAGCATTAGGATCTCCTCTATCCTGACAGTTTGTGGCCTAACGAAATAAACTCTAGGTTCAACGTTTACATACATTATGTCATTCGTTTTGTTGTATTCAGTTATCATGTGCTTCATCCTAGGTTCAGCATCTATTCTTATCTGGTTAGGTATACCTTTCCAAGGCAACCACATGTGACTAAAGTCAGTAGCCATATATCCATTCAAAGTCTTCAACCAGTCTCTACTAAGCAGCATCCCATATGTATTAGGTATGTCAACTACTTGGATATCAATGTAATACTGGATCCTGGGATCAGATGCTAGCTGCATGTGTATATGAGTTAATTCTCCTATTACACTCACTTCTGTCTTATCTAGTTGTGTCACCTTTAGGGATTTAGCAGGATGTAGTCCTAAAGCATTGCATATGGATAAGGGCATCACATTGGTAGATGCACCTAAATCTACTAAACAGTTGTGTAAATTCTTGTTGAACATCCTTATGGTAAGGAGGAAATGTGGTGACTCAGTCTTATCTCAGTATAATGTCATATGTGAGGTTTCTACAGCTTGGACAGTAGCTGGCACTTTATGTTTGACATTATTATCTCTAACAGCATGATCTTTATTGCTAAGCTGACCTGGGGAATGAATATCCTCTTTAGGAGCAGGATCATCTAGTGATTTCACGAAAGCCTTCTTAATTGCAGGGGTTTTCAACAATTCTGACAGAGATAGGCTAATCTTTTTCTTTTTCATCTCATCTGCCAGATATGTGACAAGTTTGTCAGACTCATGAGGTAAGGCAACAGCCTTTGATGTTGTATTCTGAGGTGACAGATATTGTGCATTCACCTTAGGAAATCCCAGATTGTTATTTGCTTTGGAATCAGGAGGTGTGTTGAAATTATTTGGAGGTAGAGATGATGTCAATGGACCAGTAGGTTTGTTGGCACTACTTCTCAAATTGTAATTATGCTTACCAGGATATTACTACTGGTATGCATGCACCTCCTCCTGTTCAGTGGAAGTTTCATTCTCATCTTCAAAGGGGAAGAAATAATTTGACTCAAAGGCTAAAGCAGATTCTTCACATGTTTGTGAACAATTCTGATGATCGGTATAACTTTCTAATACTAGAGCTGAATCATATCCACAGGGAATAATTTCATTACCTTCCACCTGAGGTGGATTCCCTGCAGTATTAGACACTTCTGTTTGAAAAATGCTAGTAGCAATTTGAAATTGTGGACAATCTAGCTCTGCATGAGCATTTGTGTTGTGGATCCTGCACCAATTAGTGAGGGCTGCCTTAGCAAGATTGACTCTAATAGTCTGTTTAGTTTCACCAGGTGATTGATTATCTAAGGGAGATGGTAATGAACCATTATTTGGCCTGGAGTTCCATATTCTAGGCTATCTCTGAGGATTATTGTTATTTCCACCACCATTATTGAAGTTATTGTACCCTCTGTCAGGATAATTTGGTCTGTCATTGGAATAACTTCTATTTTGGTTTGATTGAGAATAGAAATTCTGATTTCTCAAATGAGTCACTTCTGTAGTGAGTTTTCTTAGTTGAGTAGAGATTTCTTTGATTTCTTCCTTCTCTTCCTGAGCTTTGGCTACTACATTTTCAACTTGAGGCTTGAAGAAAGAGGATCCATGGTTATTGTTGGATAGGTTAGCACACTGAGGTGTCTCAGTTTGTGCAGGATATTGTGGCGTCTGGCCATTCCCATTAGGAGGCGGCATGATACTTAATGGAGGCACTTGCAAGGGTGCTGACATGACTGCTGGAGGTATCATTGCTCCATTAGGATATTGATGTGCCGGATATGCAGGAGGATAAGTTGGATACATGCCAGGCAATGTAGGGAATGCTACATTTGGTGTAGGAGCAGGAACTAATTGCTGACTAACCTTTATGGCTTCTTGAAAAGCTAATGCTAAAGTTGTGATCTGAGGATATGCTCTCCTTATGAACATGGAGGTCAAAGGATCCAAGGCCGAATAATAAATGCTCCTTGAGGCCTCATCAGAAATAGTATAAGGGGTGACCTCTTTGGACAACATTTTTTGAAACCTAGCATTGAAGTTGGCAATTGGTTCACCTTCAAATTGTTTGATTGTGGTAAATAGGTGATAGTTCATTGAGGGATCTATGGGTACCTTGAACCTATTAGTAAAAGCTTTCTCTAGTACAGCCCATGAATCAACAGAACCCTGACCAAGACTAATAAACCAATTATAAGCCTCTTCCCCTAGGGAAAAAGGAAATAATCTACATACAACATCTTGATGTTCTATTCTAGCCCTGTAGCAGGCTTCTTTAAAGGTTCTGATATGATCATCATCATCCTGATAGGGATGATATTTAGGACAAAGTTTATTCAGATTCTTTGGCAACTCATGATATGTAGTAAAGGTCAAAGGTGACTCTGCTACAAAGAAAGACATTATAATCGAAGGAGGTTGAGCCTGTGGTACAGTTAGCTGAGGTTGGACCTAGGGTTGAGGTTGAATGGGAGGTGTCACAGATATCCTAGAAGGTATTTGCAAACCGACAGGGGTTACAGGAGGAGGTTCTGGTGAAGCTCCTGATGCACTAGACCCTGGAGTGTGATGGATGTCCACAGTTCTAGGTCTGAAACCTCTAAGAGGTAGTTCTTCAAAAGGTCCGATGGATCTCGACCTGATATTTATCCTATGAGCCAGGATTTCTCAATTTTGAGGCAAACTAGCTAGATGATGGTAAATATTGGTTGAATTTCACCAGCTGAGGTGATATTTATGATCGGATGACTGATCTAACTGGATGTTTATGAAATATTTGCAAAGATAGTGCAAATATGAGGCAATAACAAGGTATGATGACTCTGCCACGGGATATCAGGCTTTTAAGGCAAAACTCTTCAAAGCTTAAACAGATTTACATAACATTGGCTGATATTTGTGAATTCATGATGATCTACTGTAAAGCTTGCAATATTTACGTTTGATCTGGAAATCTTTACACATAATAAGCATTTACAAGCTTGCTATAGTAAGTATTTGAGCAATATTTGAAATTCACGAATACACGCGAGGTTACCTTACTCTCTGCATCATCAAACCTAAAAATAATGATGAAGAGCATCCCTTTTTAGATCAGGCCCTCCTTCTAGAGCCAATTTATGTTGGTCATGATGTTAGTCACAAACAAGCATAGAATAAAAGTACACATTAACGTTTATTCATCTTGAAAGATACGATGAATTCAGAGAATTCATGATCCCAAGTCTTTGGTGATTAGGTCTTAATCGTTTGATGTTACTCAGAGGTTGATGTGTGTTGTTGTTTCCATTTTGGGGCCTTATGTTGAGTTCATCATCATCATGACACTATTTCTGCAAAGATTCTTCACAGAGAGGTCATTTTATACAGTTGTTTGATCAAATGATACAGTTATACTCAAATATTTGCATGATATTCATCAATAATACATGTTTTAGCTTCAAATATGCTAAATATTTTCACTTATCTACGGGATGTCCACATATTTGCTTGATTTGCTTAAGATTATCAGTTATTTGCAATTATGATGGTGAAATGCTCTGAAATTTAAATGAAATTGAAAGAAATGCTTCAAATTAATGTTGAACCTTCAGCTATTGAACCACATGTACATCAGATACAGTCATGAAGAGAAGAAAACCAAACCATATGTTCACTAGGACATTCCACAGCTAGATATAGTTGATGCTAACTTCAAAGGAATTATATGAAAACAACATATGCAAGTAGACATGCACTCCAAGGGACGCAACAAATCACCACATATATCCAGAATTCACCCACTAATTACTCAAGATTTACTATGAATTGTAATCAAAACAAGTCTTCTCATTCATTAAGTATGCAAGGATATAAATGTATACAAAAAGCTTTGAAATGAGCCCTGAATATTTCAGCAGACAGATTTCAATTAAGTTTCGAATAATAGAAATGAGGCATTATGGCACCTTTTATAGAACAAGGTGAGGAATCCGTTACAAAAAGATCAACGATCTTGATTTGTCTATGGATATGTATGGTCAATATTTCTCTTTGACTTTGTCAACTTTACCAAAATGGCACAAGTTGCCAACCGGCAACTATCTGGAACACTTATTTTTACTAAGTATTAGATGCTGATATTTAGTTCATGATGCATCATCATCTACTTTATCCGACTCATGTGCTCCATTGTCAGGTACATCACTTCCTAAACTTTCATCATCCTAATGATGACGACCTTGTACATGAGGCTGCATGCTGATCCAGACCTGTTCATACAACTGCACAATTCTATCTATTTCTCCACCATCCTGGGTCTTTGCTTTGATGATGGCATGTTTATGTGCCTGGTATTTACTTCTAATGTTGTCCAGCTTATTTTTCCTATTGTGCAGTGTCTCATTATAATGTTCAATTTTCATCTTGGTCCTCACCAGTTTATCCATGATCTCTTCTATCAGTTGGCCTAGTGGATCATCTGCAACAAATTGGAAGTTATTGTGTAGAGCTTGGATTGCAAACTCTTCATCTTGATTATCAATCTTCCCTTCCACCTTTCCTTCCAAGGTTTCCAAAATTTCTGCCTCAAATGACATCATGTCATGTAATTTTATGTTGATCTACCTCAGCTTATTGTTACATCTCTTGAGCACATCACATTCAAATTGAATGTCCTTATACAATATATCAACCAATAATGCAGTGTTATTATTCAGCACCTACTTGTTGATAAGCAGTTGAGGATTTATCCTCCTTATTTCCCCTAGGATATTCAGTATCTTCTCCAATTGGAAAGATCTTTTACCTATCTCCATCTACAACTTGTCTACCTTTTTCCTAGAGTCACTGAGAGTACCCCACCTCTTCAAAGAGGCCTTTACCACTTCCTCTGCAACATCAAATGTGGCACACATCGACTTTCTCAATATGGAGGACTCATGTTTCATGAGATCTAATTTATTCACCTCCTCTTGGGAAATAGCAGTCAATGGGACTACATGTTGAGTGGAACTATCTTCAGGATTAGTTAGTCTGCCTATATATGCATGCAACTGAGTAATGTGCTCTTTGTGTTGCTTATTTTTCTCTTTTTCCTTCTTCACCTTTTGAATTAAAGAATCAATGATGTCTTTACCTTCCTGACCCTCCTGGTCTTCATTTGCAAACCTTAAGTCAACTGTATTAATCTAGAATTCTTCCAGAGTAATTTTACCTTTTTCTTTCTCTACAGTAGGAATTGCAATTTGTGCAGTCCTTCTCCCAGTTGTTAGATCCCTCTTAATGGCTGAAGTCATTCTGGCCTTCCTCTTTGGTTTTTTATATTTTTAGAAAATAAGGTAGATACATCAAATTCTTGAATTTCAAAATCTACCTTTGCGTTTACTTCCTTTTCTAACCATGTGGGTACCTGATCATGTTTCTCCACACCATCATGATGTTCACCTTTATCTCATGTGTCTGTCAACATATGTGTCAGAGAAGGTGATTTCCTTGTTTCTTCTTCATGATGCTCACTCTAAGGGTGATCCTGCGATACATCCTCCTGCTGAGGAACTTCTTTCTCCAGAGGAGCATCATCCTGAGGTGGAGGATCTTGTGATGTGTCTATACAGTGATCATGATGATCATGATCCTTCTCCATTATCACCTCATCCACTTTTGACTTTTCCTCCTGTTGAGGCATATCTATAGTAGTGGATATTGTGGAATCCTCCTTAGGTGCTGGTGTTTGTTCTGTCACTGCTATCTGTTCTGCACCTATGCTACTTACTTCCTGAACTTTAGAAGCAAGATCTTATGTTACATCCTTTTCATCGGCCTTCTTTTCCTGAACCTCTACTATAGAAAGCTTCGTTGATGCATCATGTAAGCTTTGTTGGCTTATTTCTGAAGTATGGCCTTCTAGTTCTACCATCTTCACTTCTTCTGTATGTTGTCCCTTATTAGGTGTACCTATTGGATGTTCAGGACTTGCATCCTGTTTACCTGTCAAATCTACCACTACAGGACTTGTCACCTATGCAATCAGTGTGTCTAGCCCTATTTCTTGGGATATCGTCTCTGGGCTCTTTTTTGCTTCAGTTTCTAGTTGCTTCATCTCCTCCAGTATTGTTTGAACTATTGGAGTCTTGTGAGGGGTCATGTGTGTGCCTGCAGCAAGGGTCTCCATCTTTTGTGAAGCTACTTCCTTCACAACCTCATCATCAGATAGGTTAATTGTCTCCTCTAGTGAGATATGACCTCCTTCAGATGCCTTGGCGGTTTCTTTCATTTGCTCTTCTACAAGTTCAGTTTTGAACTTCACAATGGTAGGAAGTGGAATATTGTGCTAAAATTCCTTATGCACTACTTTACTACCAGCCCCTTTCGTTAGTGTAGGGGATTGCTTTAATTCACCTCTCATGGAGGTTCTTGGTCTCTTAGGTGGGGTAGCTACCACCACCTGTGGAGCTTTTCTCTTCCTTTTGAATAGCAAGGGGGCCTCCTCTTCTTCAGGTTCTTCTTCCATGGGGATATCCTCCTCTATTGGTTTTCGTGAGGGTTGACCCTCCTCTTGGGTCTCAGTAATTACTACCCTTGCTCGCTGATCCTTCTTGGACTTCTGTTTTCTTGTCCATGGAGGTGATGTTGATCCTGATCCTGATCCTGATGTTGCTGCCTCCTCAGCTGGAAACACTGCCCTTTCAATGATCACTCCTTTGGGCTCACTATCAATTTTCTTACCCCTACGGGGTCTTTTGCTTTGTTGTGGTTGTGGAGGTAGTCTGTCTCCTTTAGATTTCCTTTTTTCATTTATAAAGTTATCATATTCCTCGTCAAGAATATCCTGTCCTTTCTTCTTGTTGTCCACAGTAATGGCAACACCTTTCTTCTTTAATGCCTCTATTTGTTCATCAACCCAAGCTTGGGTTAGGTGTAAGGTCCTGGCAATGAAAGGATCCAAAGATATATCCTCTTGTATAGTAAGGTCAAGTGCAGATATTTTATCATTATATATTTTCTTTTCCTCATATTCATTTACCATTATCCTGCCATCATCCTTTTTTAACTATCGAGGAATGGGGATATAGTCAAAGGTTTTGATTTGATTCAACGTCAACCTTTGGTATCTTCTTCTTTTGGCTTCTGCTTCATCTTCACAATCTGCCCAGAAGTCTTTTAGGTGCCTCATGTGAATAGGCTTCCCTGTTATTTTTTGTATCCTCCCATAAGGATCATATGGCCTTATCAGTGGGAATGGTTGCAACTGCATTTTATTTAAGCTGACCATCACCTTCTTGATGATTTCTGAGTCGGGGCACATGTACCAACCAATGGTTACCGAAAACAGAATTGGTGATAACTTATGTGCATCCTTGTATGTTTTCAGCATGGTGGACCTTTGCCTTATGAATTCCATTAGTATCACTACATCAGTGGGGTATCTTGGTAGCATGAGGGGATGTCCTTCAAAACCCTCAATCCTCATATAAGAAAATGTTGCAAATTGAATATACCAGGCTCCATGCCTGTAGATTATTTCTTGAGCTTCCATGCTCAATCTTTTTGTCCTGTCCTCCTCCATGGTCCTCACCAGATGCATAGAGAATGCATCATTGACCAGTTTGTAATCTTGAAGGTAGTTAACTCTTTGTAATTGGGGATGATGATCCCAAATATGCATAGCATTAATTGTGCCTGTAACCTTCCCATATGTAACCAGTGCATCAAATGTGCCTTTGTAAGCACAGGAGTAGACAATGTATGATGTCATGTAGAAGGAACAATTTGAACCTCCCAGGTTCATCTGCTACTCATGTAGAGCATCACTTATCAGTTAGCCGCACAGTGGCTTGGTGTCTGCATATATGCACATCATGATGACACCATACATCCAATCCTTAAAACTACGAGCATCAGGCTAGCCTGTCACCCTGCTAAGCAGTGTAATCATGTACTGATACTCTTCATCAAAATCATATTTGAACAAGTGCATAGGGAGTTTGGCAGCTACAGGATATGTGCTGTTCTTGGCCCTCCATTGATACATGTTCTTCCTGGCTTGCTTCTTGTTATTTTCATACTCAATTTTTGATTTCTTCAAGTCTACACTGTTAACCTTCTTGTCCAATGGCAGTCCAAATGTCTTAGAAAGACCCTTCATAGACAGGTCTGCATATATTCTTCCATGTTTCACCACCTGTCTGGTCTCTGGATTATAATTCTGTGCACACTCGATGACTAGCTCCGAAGACTCCATGGAGTACGTAAAACTGGCCTCATTCCACATTTCAGACATGAAAACTACATTCATCAAGGGGCTTCTATTCTTCTCATCGTTCATCTTGGCAGACCAGGCCTCCAAGTCAGTGCTTCCTTGATGGGTATCTGTAATTGCACCATATTTGAACAGGATTCCCCTTGGAGAGGAGAACATGGGCTTGCTGAACTCAGCCTCACACTTGGCTAACCTCTTGTTAGCCATGGATATCTACAATTAACATAATTTGTCTTACAATGGATACTCATATGCATGCAAATAACATTTTATCTTTACTAATCATCATGCATACTGTGTTTATCCAGCATTAACCCATCATGGGAAGCATAAACCACAATTTCAAACTAGCCACATCATACCTGACTATGCAGAAGCAACAGGATGAGGGTTTCAATTACTTACTTGGTTATGCTGATCCCTTTATACCAGTGGTTTTCCATAAATGCTCTTAATTCTGCTGATAATCACATGCTTCTTCCTACTTGTGAGTTCTGTTCGTACAAGTGTCGCCTGTATCAGGGTTTGGAAGCTGGTGCTCTATAAAAATGATTTTATCACCAGGTAAGTTTGAAAATGATGATGAATTTACCTTTTAACCTTGCAATTAGGGTAAAATTAGGGCAAACCCTGACAGATTAGATTTTATTCGTTGAATTTTCATACGGAAACTCAGGATTCTGCCAAGTGTTTCATCAGGTTTTAGGGTCGGCGGGAACTACCTACCATCTCTGCGCGCATTAAATATCAATGGCAGAATCATGATAGGATGATGTTTGAATATCAGGGCGATGTTTAGATATCAAGGTGATATTCACAAATATCAGCTCAAGTGCAATTGATCATCCTCCTCGAGAGGAAAAACTACTATCTTTGATAAGATCGGGTGATAAATGCACCCTTAGGTCATACTTAATACATCAGGAGGATGTTTCAATATATTGGGTGATGTTTCAAAAATGATGATGACCGGATAAACTATAACGTCCTTCTTTTGGAATATCGGGATGATGTCATCCAGATATTCGCTAATTGTATTGCTAAGGCATCATGACATCATCGTCATGTTATATGAGAAGGATCATGTTTAGGAAATATGCCTCTGAGAGGTAAAAATGATGATTATGTCATCGTCATGTTTGTCATTTTGGTTATCGGACTTGGATGACATCATTAGGATAATGGCTTAGGGGGATATTTCACGGCAGGAGGATATTGAGAAATATCGGGTTACATTGAGAAATATGATCCTCGTGAAATACACTAGGCTATTGACAGGTAAAGGTTACTATCACCTAAAATTGACTTTCGGATATTTGGATCACATGATTTATCAGGTGATAAATTAGATCGGGGTGACCTTCTGAAATATGACGGATGTTAAGAAATATGATCCTCCCCTAGAAATATCAGGTTTGACTCACACTTTGACCATTCATAACTTTCACATCCTAATGAATATCAGGGTGATACAAAAGGCAAACCTGCATGAAATTTGATGCTCTTTCTAAATATGAGGTTACTGGAATAAAATATGAAATTTGACAAACTAACCTCATGATGATTATTTACCCAGCCTTTCCATGCATGATGACCTACATGACTTACTTTTACCAAACCGCCAGAAAGCACAAAACAAGCCAAACCAAAAGTTGGGTCCCTATTTTGCCAAGTCAAAATGGGGTGTGTTGTGTAACCACACAACAGTTAGGTTCATTCTCAGCAAAACTTATGATGAGTTTTTATGGATCGATGGACCATGTATTATAACCAAAGAAGCTATTAAAGTTGTGACATGTATGAGTTCCTTTGGAAGGATTCGGGGCAAGAAGAAAATAAAGAACAATTTAGTAATGCAACTAATAGGGGCCAAATTTGATAAGAAAGCTCTCACAATAAATTATATCAAGGATCTGACAGTCAAATTTGTATCAATGATTGTTGGATACAAAATATACTTTTCTCATTCAGAAAATTCTATGTCTGCATTAGCTATATACTCAGCTTATGATATGGTCAAAAATAATATAGATTATAATTTATGTGAATTAATCTGAAGTGAATTAATGGAGAACCTGAAAAGAACAAAAGAGACAAATTATGCCTTCAAATACAGAAATTTGATTACCTGTTTACTCTTCTACTTCCTAATAGAGTTACCCGACTTGGGAAGCATTGTCATACACCAGTAGCAACTCAAATAAGAAATCATCTACAAAATTTGGGAAATACGGATAAACATAATGAAATTTTGGGGGAATACTTCATGAACTTCCAAAAGAGAATGATATGTAGGGTCCAGATACCTAAAAAGGTAGTGATGAAATATGAAAATGATATTTTATTCATGGTGAATAAAGACAAGTGCTTCATGGAAGTTGTGGAACCAAGAACTGCATGGGTCCCTCCATTAGGATATGAAGTTGCAGAAGATATCCTGACTGAATTAGCTGATGAACTGCTAAAGAAACCAAAAGATCTCAAACAAGATAGATTTGGAACATTCAAAGAATTGTCCATGGAATATGAGTACTTAGAGGAAATTTCTGATGAACAAACAAAAATGGAGAGTCAAGACCCTTAAATGCTCTGGTGAAGGGGAAGTCAAACACTCTAGAAAGAAAAGATAAGAAAGTTGAAAAGGAAGAACATGCATCCAATCCCAAGAAAAGAACAAGCATCTCATCCAGTACAGAAGTAGAGAAAGTCAATCCAATAGAAGGAAAGAAAAGAAGCAAAGTTACACTTAGTGATGATTATGTGGCAAGAGACACTACTGCAGAACAAATCTCAATTGACTATGCTAGGAATTTTTTGGAAAAATAGCAAAATGTACAGATTCCATAATCATCCAAGACTCTATAAGGACCAGTAAATTTGGCTTCTATGTCTCCTATGGAAAAGTTCAAACTAGTATTAATAGGGCAAGCTAAGGCTCAGGAAGAAATGTTGAAAACATATTTATAGGACAATGAACTCATTAATGAGACATCAAGCATTTTGGAGAAGTTAATTCCCTCATACCAGAAGGATATATCAGCATCATCAACTGCTCATCTCAAAGGCCTTATAAATTATGTAAGTACCCATTTTGAATCCTTTGAAAAGTCTATTGATATTAAGGTTAAAAAGGAATATGAAGACAAAAGATTAGAAATATCAAAAACCAAGTTAGATAGTGACAAACTTATGTTAGAGAGTAGCATCAAGAATATAATAAATGCAATCGAGGATGCCTGTGAAATATATAAATTTTGTCTGTCTTGGACTGAAACTACTAAGGAAATGGATGCAAAAGTTAAAAGCATGGAGCTTCAACTCACAAATATTTCTGAGACCTTTGATCCAATAGTTGACTCAATCAGCTGCATAGAAATGCAAGTTGAAAATATTTAGAACAACATAAGTAGTTTGCTCAGTAGACAAGAAATTAAAAACAAAATGTGTGTGTTGAGAAGGTTATTAAGCTTAAAAATTGAGATCATGACAAATCTTGCAGTAAAAGCATAGGCAACTTCACATATTGACTCACCCTCAAATGTGCAAAAGGCAGAAAAATTAGTCTTTTTGATAAATGGTCACATTCAAAATCTAGAAAGGGAAAAGAATCAATGGGATGAAGAGATTACAAAATTGAGGATTGTGTATTAGGATATTCTTTCACTGACAACTAATTGAGTTGAAGTATTGTATGTGTACATATGTGGCAGAGTATGAACATTTTTATAGTTTTGGTCTAATTTTGACTCTTCTACATACAACTTTTCCATCGATGTCAAAGGGGGAGAAGAAGACCAGTGAAAATGGGCAAACACCTTAGGGGGAGAAGAATAACAGAGTAAGGGGGAGTAGATACACATTTTTCACTAAGTGTTGCCATTAATGCCAAAGGGGGAGATTGTTGGCAACATAGTCAAGAGACACTCCTGATTGGGTAATGTTGTCATTGATGGCAACAAGGAAAATAGAGCATGGTATAGCTAAGGATGATTGGGAACTCAACTTGGAAACAACTTGCACACAAGGATCTGGTCTGGACACAAAAGACTAAGGTAGAATAGCTAAGTACTGACAACATAGAGTTAGTAGTAGAGATTCAAGTGGTATTCCTCTACAATTTATGGTCAAGGTATGCGGTTTAGGTATGTTGTTCATAGATTCGTGAAGATGAAATATCCAAGGTTGCAAGATCTGAAGATCTCTGGAAGACATACCATGATTTAGTTAAGTCTAGGTGAACATAGTTAAGTCAAGAATAATGCATAGTGCCTGAGAAAAAGGGTTTGCATTCCTCCACAGTTACATACTTTGTCTTGCGGTTCTGAAGATATGTTAAGAGGTCCAAGATGAGTGTTGGATGTGATTCTTAGAGTTGTATATGATCCATAGTTAAGTACACATACAAATCTCAGTCCAATCTTCAATGCGGACCAAGCCAAACAGTTAAGTTAGGAACAGTACACAATGCCTGAGAAAAAGGGTCCACATTCCTCTATAGTTGCATACTTTGTCTTGTGGTTCTGAAGATATGTTAATAGGTCCAAGATGAGTGTTGGATTTGATTCTTAGAGTCATATATGATCCACAGTGAAAGTTGTGAAGTGGCAGTTGAATTGGTTAAGTGTGCTCTTAAGAGATAGGCTGACGGGCACGAAAAATTCATATGCAGAGAAGATATATTATTTAATGAATAAATCTAAGTGGTTGTATAATTTGTGCCGACCTATAGGAAGATCATTATATGTTTATCTTGGTCCGCATTGAAGATTGTACACAAGCTCAAGATGACAAGATGTAGTATTTGTGTACATGGTTTATGTTTTGTTTGCTGACCTAATTATGAGATAAATATTATAGTGAATATTAATACTCAATGGAATTCGATGATAGAGTATGCTTTTGAGGTGGGGATGTGCAAATTTGTGTGTGAAGGAATATGAGCAGAGTGCAGAACAGAACAAGTTGAACAAGGATAGAAAATAGAGTATATGTAGTTAAGTTGAGAAGTAGGGAAGAATAAATGAAGACCTTTGAATCTATATATTGATCCCAAAATGGAACTGTGATCTAGCATGTGGTACATGCATCAACAATAGTTCATCTTCTGGCAGTGAGCCAATCCTTCTTCTTTGTTCCTTTTTCTAGGCAGTGAGCACTTCTTCATAGTACAGTGAGCCCTGGGCAGTGAGCCTTCTTGTAATCTGACATTGAGCTATCATAATATATTATGAGCTAACACTCACCGTGGCTTTTCCCTCTTTAGGTTTTCCACGTAAAAATCCTGGTGTCAATGTGTTATGTCTTTTTGGTTGCTGCTCCTATGCTTATTTTACTTTTATGTTATTAATTTTCGTAGTTGGATTAATTAATTTAACAAGTGGTTTTGTGGAATACTGATTCACCCCCCTCTCAGTATTCCTTACTTTCAACACTATCTTGCTCTTCCTAGGGTTTGTACAACCTTTTGTATGATGGGGAGAAGGGTTGAAGCCTCCAACATCAAGCTTGGAAATCCTTCACGGATACGACTATCTCGCCTTCTTGTTCTATAGGTCTTCATTGCTATCATCTCCTTATGGTGATGTTGTTGTTGTTTCTTTGAGTGAAGCAAGGTTTTGATCTTTCCTTGATGCTTGAGTCATCTAGGGTTTGATATTTCTACATACACATTTGTTAGATGAGCACACACATCTACAGATCTTTATCATTGGCTATTGTTGGGGTAGGAATACTAAAAATCAGGCTTGACTAAGGAAATCTCCTATATAGCTACAACTATCTTTATCCTCCTTGTGTATGTGTAGGATGCATTCAAAAAGATCTAATAGAAAGGAATCACAGAAAGATAGATATTATAGATACAATTATCGTAGAACTTTTGATTTCAGGATTGTGAAACTTCTGGGGCAAAAGAGCAGGTGCCCTAGCCCTACTAAGCACATTCTTTAGGATCTGGGAACCTCTAGAAGCTATTAGATACCTGGTACATAAGATTTTGTTAGACAAAAACTTGTGAGGCTAAAGAGTGGGCGCCCTTGTCCAACAAGCCCTCATTTTCTAGTTGCATACTCTCTATACTTTCTACTCTATGTTTCTATGATTTGTTTGCATGTATCTATGTTTGAAAGTAGTCTATTATAGTCTAATTGACAAATTAGGGTTTCATGCTTTGTGATCATCATAAAATTGTGAAAACCTAATCTAAGTATCTACTCAGTCATAGTTAGCAGAAAAAGCGAGTCTAGGAAATTTGTAGCTCAATCCCTCAAGCTCAGCTCCTTGCTTCTGTACTACTTAGCATTGTGAAAGAAGTGGGGTTTGATTTGGCCTTGATAAACTATCACAATCCTGCTTTTTCCACTAAACATTTTGGTAAACCCATGCTTTAAAAGAATTTGCATCCTTTTTAATAGTAGATCTAAATTAGTTTTCTGTCCTAAATCAAATTTAGATTGCAAACCCTCTTTTATGAAAGTACATACATTGAATCTTCATTGATTTCTTTATCCTTTTGTTAAAAGAGTTTGAAATTACAACTTTGTGATTTGCATAGTGATATTTTGCTTTTACAAAGTTTATGCTATTTTTCTTTACATTCAAGTCTTGGGTTATTTATAATGTTGGATTACTTTTTACAAGACTTTCATGTGTATGATGAGTCATTTAGTTGTGATGAATTCAATATGTTAGATGAATCTCTTGAAGACTTTATCTCGATTGAACATTCCACTATGACTCCTAAATTGTCATTGTTTCAAAGATTAGTAAATGTAATCTATATTACTAAACCTCAAGAAGAACCTCTGAAGCCAAAGATAGTGGTCAACATGTGTTCGGATGTGGTTCAACTACACTCTAAACCCATGCTCACTGTTAGATGTCTTCTGCCTTCTTCTCGACCTCTTGATTATATTTATAACTATGCTAAACATATAACAAACTGAAGTTCAAAACAACCTAGTCACACTATGGTTGTTCACACATATAATACTCAAAATAACAAATAAAGAAAACAACAATTGAGAATTTTGATATCTTTACCAGTTTCTCAACCTATGCTTCCTCAAGCACCTCATTTAACACATAAATCTAGTCAAGACTATGATCTTGTTGAGCAACTTCATGCTACTCCTACTAAGATTTCACCTTGGGGTACATTTTGTTGGGTAGTCATGCCATTTGGATTAAAGAATGTAGGAGCAACTTACCAACATGCTATGACTCTTATCTTTCATGATTACATGCATAATATCTTAGAGGATTATGTTGATGACATCTTAGCGAAGTCTATTCATTGCCAAGATCACGCCACAACCCTCTCACAAATCTTTGAGCGAATAATGAAATACATGTGCTTAAATCCCCGTAAGTGCATCTTTGGTGTAGAGAGTGGAAAATTGTTGTGATTTATAGTCTCAAATCATGGAATTGAAGTAGATATGAAGAAAATTGATGCGATTGTCAATATGGTAGCATCTAAAAGTGTATCTCAACTTCGTAGTTTGCAAGGGAAGATACAGGCCATTCACTGATTTGTCTCACAACTCATGGATAGGACTCACCCTTTTACTCAACTACTAAAGAAGGATTCAAAATTTTAATGGAATTCTAAATGTTAGAAGGCTTTTAAGGACTTAAAAAGTTATCTAGCTAACCCTCCTATTTTGCAACCTACTACTGTTGATAAACCTTTTATCCTTTATACCTCAACATCTATAAATGCTCTCACAGCATTATTAGCACAACATAATACTAAAGGCAAGGAATGTGTTGTATATTACATTAGGCAAATATTGCTCAATTATGAAATGCGATATGCTGTTATTGAGAAACAATGCTTAGCTCTTATCTTTGCAATGCAAAAGCTTCAGTATTATCCTTTAAATGTTGAGATACACGTCATGGTAAAATTTGATCCTTTGAAACATCTATTTGCTAAAACTGATCTCTCAGGTTGCCTTCCTAAATGGGTTATGTTATTAACTGAATTTGATCTTAAATTTATCTCTCAAAAATAAATTAAAGGACAAGCATTAACTGACTATTTAGCTGAAGCACCTTCCCCCTTTACTATAGAAAATCAGGAGACATTTCCTAATGACCAAATTTTAAATATTGATAAGGATGATAAATGGGATTTATATTTTGATGGATCAAGATATTGGACCGGCTCTGATGCTGGTGTTATATTAGTACCTCCTTCAGGAAAGCCAATCCATATGTCTTATCACCTAAATTTCTCATGTACAAACAACATCGCTGAGTATGAAGCTCTCATTGCAGGACTTCATGCTGCCTTGGCTCTGAACATTAAAAAAATTTCTATATATGGTGATTCATGATTAATTATGTGACAAATAATAGGATCATATCAAGTTAAACAAGACAAATTATCTTAATATCGTGATCTTACCTTATCTTTATTACAATAATTTACATCTTGTTTAATTGATACTATACCAAGAAAAGACAATTGGCACGTGGGTGCAATGGCAAGCGCAGCTTCTCTTATATCCCCTATCAATTCACCTGATGAATATACTTTCATCATCCATAACCTTAAAACACCAGCACTAGAAGAGGTCGCATCTTTGAATACTAATCTCTATTGTAACATGAATTCTGATGAATGGTTCTCCCATATATTCAATTATTTGTACGATGGAACCATTCCTAATTCTAATTCTAAAAACGTGTGAGTTCGCCTACACAAACTTGCGGCGCACTATATTATTATGTCTAATGTCCTATATAAATGAAGTTATAATGGTGTTCTTCTTTGATGTCTTAGTAATTCAGAAATACTGATAGCTTTAGAAGAAGCTCACTCCGGTGCTTGTGGAGGGCATTTTGGAGGAAATTCACTAGTACAAAAATTAATATGTATGGGGTATTATTGGTAATGCATGGAACAAGATTCCTTCACTTATGTCAAAAAGTGCCAACAATGTCAACAACATAAACATTTAATCTGAGCACCTACCCAAGAACTTTGTGCCCAAGTTTCACCTTCGCCATTTTCTTTTTGGGGCTTGGACTTAATTGGCAAAATCTCTTCATCTTCCTCTCAAGGACATACTTTTATAATTACTACTTCAACCTCTATAATCTACGACTGCTGAAGTAATTTGTCATTTCATACAAAATAACATCATATCTAGATTTGGTATACCTTCCTCAGTTTCTGACAATGGCACGCCATTCAAAAACAAGGATGTGAAGAAAATTCTCAAAAAATATCACATTCAAAATCACTTCTCTACGTCTTACTATCCTCGATCTAACAGCCAAGTAGAAGCTTCAAATAAAGTTATTGGACAAATTCCATGGAAAACTATTAATAAACATCAAAAAGGTTAGCATACTCAAATATCTTACGCGTTATGGGCTTATAGAACGAGCATTCGCATGGCTACTAGAACTGCACCGTATAATTTTGTTTATGGCGCTGATGTGGTAATTCCCTTGGAATTGGAAATTCCTTCATTGAGAGTCTCCTTAAGGGACATTATTGATGATTATATGGAATGAGAGAAGAGATTAAAAGAACTTGAGATGCTTGATGAACAACATATCAACACTCTTGAGCATCTTAAGGCCCATTAGAAGAGTATCAAATGATTGTACAATGAGCATGTCATACATCATTCATTCAACATTGGAGACCTAGTATTATATGAGAATCAATGCAATGTCAATGCACCTCCTTGAGAAAAAGGTAAGTTTAGCCCTAATTGGCTTGGACCATATGTCATTACTGAAGCCTTTGGATCAGGAGCATATAAACTAGCTGATGAACAAGGTACACCATTTAAAGAACCTATTAATGTTGCACATCTCAAGAAATTCTATGCTTAAGATTTATATGTTAGATGTTCCTTTTAAAAAGTAAACTTATTAGTTAGTTTAACTTCAATTTCAACAAGATATGATTATTTTGTCTTAATTCTTTTAACATAGCATTTTTTTTGGTTAAGCATTGTCGTATCTTGCTTAAACATATGTTATCAAGATCAACTTTGTATTAACTAAATATAGCATAGAATGTTTGTTATGTGTGAAATTCATTAACCATTGTGTTATTTACTATATGTTCTGCAAATAATTGTTTAGTATCACATTAGCATTAATCACATTTCCACATAAGCATTAATATTTATCACTAGTTGAATTTTATATAAATCACATGTGATGGATTAAAAAACATTAGAAGCAGTAATAGGAAAACATCATATATATATATATAAACATCAATTTGAATATACATCAAAGATGACTATCATGTACATCAAAATGGGATTTCGTAATACATAAGATACATCACATAGATGAACCTTGGTCACTAGTCTCCTTAGGATCTGGCGGTGCGTGTGTGACGGAGGGTTGCCCATGTGTGGCTATGGACCCCGAATGAATCCTAGAGGCACTTCATGACTGCAACCCCCTGAGCACACCTCTAAGCCCTATCACCTCACCCTGTGACTCTAGGTACATCTAGTGGAATCGGTCTCTCTCTGACTGTGCTCTCTCTACCTATCTAATAATGCTCTATCTTGCTCTACCTGAGCCTTGTATCTATCAGATATTGTTTGACGTAATTCAAGAAGTAAGATCTCACTCACAACAAGATCTCTCTGAAGTGAAGGTATGGTTGCAGCCTAATCTCATAGTGCCTTGAGCTCTAGCTCCATGCGCTTGGGTCTCTAGATAGCCTAATCTAAAGTAGACTCCATAGACACTCTATATGTCATAAACAACATAAAATCTCCACATGTCGCCCTGTGGATGGATGTGGTGAATATCTCATCTGCACTTGTTTCTTAGCCACATCGGTAGGAACTATCTCCATTATGACGCAACTCACAAAATTGTGCCATGCATTTGTCCTAACTGTAAAAAGAAAAATAGAATAGATATCAATATCTCATATAGGCACTATCAATAATCATCAAAATAAGTACATTAACATAATAATATCTCACCTAGATCTCCATCTCAACAAGATGGATCTGGAATGGCTAATAGTGTAACGAGCTCTACAGCTAACTTTGTAACTAGGAGTACATGACTACTAGTCTCCTCTCACTCATGTTGGCTTGATCTCCTAACATTTGTAGGGGCTGGACCATGAACTCTCAACTGTCGTCTCGACTCGGTCTCCTTGTCGACTACCTATTGCTCACCTCATCATGGTCTCACTCTAAAGATGTACTGTAATGACATCTCCTCCTCCTCCTCCTCCTCATCATCATCATCATCCACCTCATCCTTGTCTAGATCATAGAATCCAGTGAAGTCACTAACATCATCCTCTACCCCTATGTCACTCGCATGACCAAACCAAGGTCGAGGATACCTTGTGGAGTGACTGAGAGGAAAGATAGGAGCAGGTCATGCTGTCTATGACTAGGCCTGATACACTTGGGTAACATCGATGTCATTTACATCAGATAGTGGCTCTGCATCCTCTATACCATCATCATCACTCATTTCTATATCGGCTATCATCGGCCGTCGGGCAAAATTAGCCCTGACTGCATTATGCAGTGAGCAGGGATAGCTCGAGCACACCATGGGAACATCCTGTCTACATCTAAACTATCATGCCACTCTATCAAAATAAAACTAGATGATTATGTGATCAAGGTGACTAGCCATTAACTGATCCCTATGCATCCTGGCTAATGGTTCTTCCTGACTCACCCATGGTATGTAGCCGTGATATGGTCTCCAAAAGATGTTGCTAGGCTGTAGCCTGTCGAATATCACTCTTCAATACAAAATATCACCGTGTCTCCAGCATCTGATGAGTGGATAATCATGTGTGCATGGATGTGTTCATGGTTTCTCTATAAGGAACCCTCTAGGCCACGTACACTTGATATGCTCAAACACCTAGACTTGTAGTAAGGTGCATACCATCATGCTCTGTGACTCATAATAGACATATTGTCCCAAACTTTGGTAGAGGTGTGGCGCCCCCATGCATATACTTGTTTTATGTATGTACTAAATGGTGTTGTCATTGATGTCAACATGTCTGTGTTGTCATTAGTGCCAATTGTGCCTTTTGATATTACTGTTTGTTGAGAAATTGAGTTTTTCTATTAAGGACACTATCTGAGGTTTTACTCTGCATTTCCTCTGTATTGAAGACTAGAGTATGAGATTTGGATATGTTTTAAAGAAGTGTTTGAAGATCCTAAATCTATAATTTGGTGGTTTGGATCATTGTGCAACAAAAGTTCTATTCATTAGTTTGAAAATTGTGCTTGATAGAGTTTGTAGTGTGATAGGGAGGAAGTATTTTGCTCTGTATTCCTCTACAGATTGTTCTTTGGTCTTGCAATCCCAAACTTAAACTTAAAAGGTCCTTAGCTATCTTCATTCCAAAGTATTTGTGATCTAGTGCTCTGGAAAGCAAGTTTCTGATTAGCAGAGTTTGACAATGTTTGATAAAGAGTAGTATGTGATCAATCTTCAAGTCAAATGAGTTGAGATCTGTTGTAGTTGGATTTTCTAGTTTCCAAATGATTCTATGATGTTTGTGGATGTTCCCTAAATACATTAAAGGTGTGTACTTGAACTGGAAGCTATATTGAAGATCTTGGAAGCATAAAGTGTTCTTGATGATTGCACCAGTCTGGCTAACATGGATGATTTTTGAGATGAATTTCATAAATTGTAGAAGAGTGTGGTAGTGTGTGAAGATGTAATTGAGTCTAAGCTAAGGTGTGAAGTGTCCATCCTTCATTCATTTAGTCCAGAAGTTTGTTTAGGTCCAATCCTAATTTGATGTATGTATGTATGCTGACCTTGGAGATTGTTCCAATGGTTGATGTTTGTAATGCCAAACTTGATGTACATTCCAAGGTCGATGAATTGTATAAATATATGTAATGAAGTCATGAGTGAGGTGAGTGTGTGTGAAGATGTGAAGATAAGTGTGTTTGTGTGAAGAAGGTAGCGAAGGAGAAGAAATATTATGCTTCAATGGAACTGAACTCAGGCATGGTGTAGATGCTACTATCTTAGTTCACCAACTTGGTAGTGAGCCAACCCTTGGTAGTGAGCCACCTCTTGTAGTGAGCACTCATTTAGGCAGTGAGCCTTTGATTTTTGGTATTGTTCCTACATATTATATTGCGAGCTAACACTCACCGTGGTTTTTCCCTATTTAGGGTTTTCCACGTAAAAATCTAGTGTCCATGTGTGAATGGTGTTGATGTGTTCATGTTTTGAATCTTCTTTTCATGTTTATCTGTATAATAGTTTAACGAGTTAAGGAAAGTAAATGTGAATGTGATTTTCGTTGAAGAAGTTAAAGTTTTGTTACAACTGATTCACTCCCCCTCTCAGTTGTGTTGTGCCTTTCAACAATTGGTATCGAGTTAGGTTCCTTGGAATAAAGCCTAATAGCTTAAGGTAGATCTAGGATGGCACATAAGGGCATTCCTTAGTTTGATGGATCTGACTATGTCTACTGGAAGGTACGAATGCAAAGTTATCTCACTTCGATTGGTTATAATGTTTGGGCAATGGTTAAAGATAAATACTTAGTACCTAAAGACGGTCCGGAGTCTGAAGAAGAGATTAAAGAGTTTGAGGCTAATCACAAAGTTAAAAATGCTCTATTAAATGCCTTGTCTAACAACAAAATGGCAATATTTGTGAATCTGGAAACTACTTACGAGATTTGGGACAAATTGAATAAAATCTATGAAGATGATGCATCTGTCAGGAAGGCCAAAATGCAGATTTTGAAGACCACATATGAAGCCATGCGAATGGCTAAAGATCAGAACATAACAAGTTACTAGTAGAAGATTGATGAAGTCAGTAGCATCAGGGGTCTTGGTGGAGAATTAAAGGATGAGGATGTTATAGATAAGATACTCAAAACTCTTCCCAAATCTTATAGTCACAAGGTATCTTCCATTCAAGAGTTGCTTGATTTGGGCAAACTTTCAAAAGATCAATTACTTGGTAAACTGACTGCCTTTGAGATAAGAGAGTTTGGTACTACTAATAGCCTTGTGAAGACTGAAATTGCTTTTAAGGCCAATGAAGAAAAGACTGCTAGATCAGAGAAATATGTTGAGGAATCAAATGATGAAGAATTTGAAGAGCTTGAGGCAAAGTTTGCAAGTAGAATAAAAAGGAGCAGCAGAGGAAAATTCAAAGGTACATTACATTTCAAATGTTACAATTGTTGTAAAATAGGTCACTATGCATCAAGATGTCTTGACAGAGCATTCAAGTTCAAAAACATTAAAAACAAAGGAAAGATGGTAAGAAAGAGTTATTATGTTAGAGATGATGATGGAGTGAATGATGATAAACCTGACTCTAATGATGGTAACAATAGTGAATGCTTGTTTATTGCACTTAGAGAAGAACTTATCTATGCTAATCTTCCTAGTTGTGTGAAGGAAGAAAGTATAGTAGAGTTGTCTACATTTCATGCTGAGAAGGAAGATGAATGAATCATTGATAGCGGTTGTTCAAATCACATGACAGGAGATAAGAGTAAGTTTGTTAAGTTTGAAAAGTATGATGGTGGACTTGTTAGATTTGGTGATGATGCAGCTAGTAAGATTTGTGGAAAAGGATCTATTACTTTTGATGGCAAGCATAACATAGATGATGTTCTTTATGTTAAGGGCTTAAAGCATAACCTTCTAAGTGTTGGACAAATGTGCAACAAAGGGTATAATCTGATGTTTAAGGACAATGGATGTGAGATAAGAAAAAGCTCTGGAACTCTAATTACTACTGGTAAGAAGACTCATGGCAATGTTTATCATTTGAAAGGTACTAAAAATTGTTGCTTGTTGATAAAGACAGACAAAAGTTGGTTATGGCATAGGAGAATGTTTCACATCAACTTCAATAATTTGGTGAGGATAAGCATTGTTCAAGCTGTAAGAGACCTGCCCAAGATTGTGAAGCCCGCAAATGTTATATGCAAAGAATGTAAGTTTGGAAAGATGACAAAGATTACTTTCAAGAGAAAAGAAGAATCCTCTACCGGTTTAATGGAGTTGGTGCATACAGACCTGTGTGTTCCTACAAGAACAACAAGTCTGCAAGGTGAAAGGTATTTCATGTTTCTTATTGATGATTTTTCATGAATGACTTGGGTAACTTTTCTTAGAGAAAAAGAAGAAGCATTAGATAAGTTCAAGGCTTTCAAAGCTATGGTTAAAAATGAAGTAGATTTTGTTGGGAATTAACATGTCATAGCCTTTGCAAATTCCTAGCATTGGATATTTAATTGTGTATTTATTTATTGCCTAATTTTGTATTTATTTGCACATCCTATTTTGTCATTTAGTTGAGGTGCCATTGTGACATGTCATCATACTTGTAATATGACTTGGATGGTCAAGTCAAACACATGTGGATTTGGGCATCCCATTTGAGGTGGTACTAATATGCCATGTGTCAGAATCTTGGGTTATAACAGAGGAGTTATTTTGTATGATAGAATCTATGACGCATAAGAGCCAAGTATAGAGATTCCTATGACGTGGGGACAAGTGTCAGAGAGTATCTTTGCATGAGAGAAAGGTATCTTTGGGAACCCAAGTTGTGCTATGACATGTTGTAAGAGGAATATTCTATTTTTGGTCTTGTACGACAGATTCTCTTACAACATTAAGTGTTGTTATGTTGGGCAGATTTATGACAGTTGTAAGATGCATAAGAGCATCTATCATAGTCTATTTTTAGCCTTGGAGTGGTCCATCTTGGGGAGTCAAATCTTCCATGTATGACAGATGTAAGAGAGGTGTATGCATGTTGGACAAGTGTCTTTTGGTGTTGAAAAATGGCCATGTGGCCAAGATGGACGCCTACCTCTAGAAGTTTCTCAGTTATGCCTTGTATCTTTATGTAATGTGAAGTTTGGAGTTGTAGCTTGCATAGTGTTTGTATAGGTACTGTTATGCTACCGGAATTACTCCAGAAATGACATTTAAAGACTCTTGGAAGAACTTCCATTGCAAGTGTATTGTAAACATTGTTAGTTTTGATAATACATTGTGTAGGTTTTGGAGTGTGGGGTTTTTCACCTGAAAAGGCTTTCCCCATGTACATCTTGTGTCAACTCTTATTCTGTGTGTTGTGTTGCTACTGTAATCTTTATGTTATATGTTTAACATTGCTGCAATTGTAAGGATTTTAAAGAATTTGCATACATCTCCCCTGATTAGATCAGTGTAGGAAGCATTTCTATGTACCTTGCTTCTTTTCAGTTAGTATTAGAGCTTGACCACCTTTGACCCTAGTTGTTGGATAGGGGTTTTTTGTACTGATCTTTAATTGAGTGGGAGTCTATGCAAAGTATTTTGTAATCTTGTTGCAGGAAGGAGATAACAGACACATTCAGAAGGATAGATTTGGAAAAGTTCAATGACAACAATTTTGAGTTGTGGAAACTCAAAATGGAAGACATGCTTGTTGATAGAGATCTATGGGAAGCTATATTTGGCACAAAACCAATGGCAATGGTTCAGGCAGATTGGGATCTCAAAGATCAAAAAGTTAAGTGTCTTGTGAGACTCTATTTAGTTGATTCTGTCCTGTTAAATGTTCATGAAGAGAAGACCGTGAAGGAGTTGTGGAAGAAACTTGGTGATGTTTATCAAGATAAATCCCTGGTAAACAAGTTATTCCTATGCAACAAGCTATATTCTCTAAGGATGGATGATGGAGGATCTATCGTAGATCATTTGAATGCTTTTAACATGCTAGTTGCACAGTTGACTTCCATTGGTGTAAAGATGGAGCAAGAGGATCATTACATGACCTTGCTTTATTCTTTGCCAGACTCGTGGGACCACCTTGTCATGGATACTGGGAGCACTACTACCACCTTCAAGATGGATGAAGTGGTATCTTCACTTTTTTTCTGAAGAGATGCAGAGAAAGCTTTCTGAATCAGCAAAGGAGGCTCTTGCAGTTTGTGGTAGACCCAAAGAGAAAGGGAAAAAGAAAGACAAGAAAGATGAAAAGGGAAAATCCAAATCCCATGGCAGATCCAAATCTCTTGGAAAGTCCAAGGCACTGTGTTGGAACTGAAGTAAATCTAGGCACTTCCAAAAGGAGTGTAAAGAGGAGAAGAAAAAGAAGAACTTCTCCAATTTTGATTCTGACATGTCACAAGATGATGGTGATGCTTTTGTTGCAGCCTTGGCCAACCATGCATGGAATATGTGTGGTTGATTGACTTTGGTGATTCATTCCACATGACCTCACATTGAGGTTGGTTTACAAAGTATGAAGAATATAACGGTGGGAAGGTGTATCTGGGTGATGAATCTCACCTAAAAAAAGTTGGCTATGGAAGAGTCTTGATCTGATTCCCTGATGGACGAGTGAAGGGGATCAATGGGGTTATGCACATCCTTGGTTTAGCACAAAACCTACTTTCTCTAAGTAAATTGAATGATGTAGGTGTGCAAGTTGTCTTCTCGAGTGGAGGATACAAAATGACAAGAGGAGCTATGGTGCTTGCTAAGGGTACTCGGAGAGGTACTCTGTTTCAACTCGATGCATGCACTACTCAGTGCAATAGTTCTTCTATTTCGAAGAAAAGAGCTTTAGATTTTTCATCCTCACCACTGGAACCAACAGCGAAGAAATGTGTTGCTTCAACTTCTGATGGTAGTGCTTTCTAGGTACCTAAGGATGCTCATGCTTTGGAAATGAAACTTCCTACTAAAAAGACAATGTTGTAGCATGAGAGACTTGGTCACATTGGTGAGAAGGGTCTTAGAGCCTTAAAAAATAAAAACCTTGTCGAGGGGTTAAATGATTGTAATCTTGAGTTCAACTTTTGTGAACATTGTGTGTATTGAAAAGAAAACCATGTCTAGTTTTACTCTAATTCTCATAAGTCTTCAGGTGTGTTATATTTAATTCATTATGATGTGTTTAGTCCTGTGAATGTTCCTTTGATTTCTAAATCATTATATTTTGTATCATTCATTGATGATTATAGTAGGAGGACATGGATTTATTTTCTTAGAAGTAAATATGAAGTCTTTACTCAGTTCAAAGAGTTTAAAGCTTTTGTTGAGAATCAGACTAGTAAAAAGATTAAGTGTTTGAGAATTGAGGATGGTGGTGAGTTTTGTTCAGCAGAGTTTGATAAGTTTTGTAAAGAACATGGGATTGAAAGACATAAGACAACTCCATAAACCCTATAGAAAAATGGAGTTGTAGAGAGGATGAACATAATGTTGATGGAGTGGGCTATGAGTATGCTTAGTGGAGCTAGCCTTGAACAAAAGTTTTTGGCTGAAGTTGTAGCCACTGCTTGCTACCTGGTTAACAGGTCTCCTACTTCAACTCTCGTTGATAAGACACCCATAGAGGTGTGGTCTGGTAAGAAGCCCTCATTGAGACATCTTCATGTTTTTGGTCATGAGGCATATGCACATGTGCCTAAGGAGAAGAGGTCAAAATTGGAGAACAAGGCAGTTAAGTGTATCTTCATTGGCTATGGTGTTGGTGTGAAAGGGTACAAGCTTTGGGATCCTGTGGCCAAGAAAGTCTTGTATAGAAGAAGTGTTATCTTTAGAGAGGTAACTCCTCCTATTGTTTTACAGCCAGAAGAAAAAGAAAAGAAAGAGGATGTGGTTCAATTTCCTACTACCCCTGAGAAGACTGAACCAAAAGACCCTGTTGGACCTGATGATGAGGACAACTTTAAAAACTTTGAAAGTTTAGAAGAAGAAGAACCTCCACCTTAGCTCTTGAGGAGGTCTACACGAAATAGGAATAAATCTAAGAGGTTTGGTCATACATTGCTTGATTCTAGTTGTGCTTTTTCTTTGATTTCTAACACAGATGAGCCTAGAACTATGAAAGAGGCTATGGCTATGAAAGATGCAGGTTCCTAGAAGGAAGCCATGGAGGATGAGACCATTTTTTGGAAAATAATAAAATATGGGACTTGGTGCCTTTGCCTGATGGATGGAAACTTGTTGGATGTAAATGGGTGTTCAAGAAGAAATTTGGTGTAGATGGCAATGTTGAGAAATATAAGGCTAGATTGGTTGCGAAGGGGTATTCACAAGTGGAGGGAATTGATTATGGTAAGATTTTCTCTCTTGTTGCAAAGCTGACATCTATTCAATTCCTATTATCTCTTACAGTAGCTTATGATTTAGAAGTGGAACAAATGGATGTGAGGACATCTTTCCTTCATGGTGACTTGGAGGAAGAAATCTACATGTCACAGTTAGAGCACTATGTGGTGAAAGGTAAAGAAAATTTGGTTTGCAAGTTAAAGAAGTCTTTGTATGGTATTAAGAAGTCTCCTAGGATGTGGTACCAAAATTTTGATGCCTTTGTGTTGAGTATTGGATTTTTGAGATTGAAATCAAATCATTGTGTGTACTTTAAATTTGACAATGATTACATTCTCATTATAGTATTGTATGTTGATGATATATTACCAATCGAGAATGGTAAAGGTTTGATTTCTAATTTGAAGTCTCATTTATCAGTACAATTTGAAATGAAAAATTTAGGGGCAGCCAGGTACATCCTAGCAATGGAGATCAGAAGAGATAGAGAAGACAAAAAACTTTGGTTAGGCCAGAGTAAGTATGTTAACATTGTGTTGGAGAGATTCAGTATGGTAGATTGCAGACTGTTGACTATTCCTATTTCGATGGGGACAAAGTTATCTATTGATGATTGTCCAAAGTCTCCTTCTGAGATGGAGGATATGAGTAGAGTACCTTATGTTAGTGCAGTTGGCAGCTTGATGTATGTTGTGGTATGTACAAGACCAGACATTGCCCAAGTAGTGGGAGTCCTTAGTCGGTTTATGGCTAATCTTGGACGGGTACATTGGGATGTTGTGAAGAGAGTGTTCATATATTTGAGGGGTACTTCTGAGTATTTTTTGTGTTATCATGGTTATCCTATAAGACCTCAACATTTTGCGAGTATTTGTGGATTTGTGGATTTTGAAATTGGGTAGGTGACATTGACAGTAGGAGATCCACTAGTGCTTATGTGTTTACTAAGTTTGGTGGTGCTATTAGTTGGATGAGTAAGCAACAACCTGTGGGTGCTTTGTCCATGATAGAAGCATAGTATATGGTAGCAACTCATGCTTGTAAGGAATCCATTTGGCTTAATAGGTTGTGTTCAGATGTTGGTTTTGATGCAGGACAGATTATGATCCATTGTAACAGTCAGAGTGCAATTTGCCTAGCAAAGAATCCTACCTTCCATGCCAGAACAAAGCACATTGATGTTTAGTTTCATTTTGTTTGAGATATGGTAGAAGATGGAAAGGTGATGTTGGAGAAGGTTGACACTTTGAAGAATGTTGTAGATGCATTGACGAAATCAGTGGGCATAGATAAGTTCAGATGGTGTTTAGAGTCTATGGGCCTCTTGGCCTATAGTAGTTAAATCATGTCTTTCTATTGGCTCTTGCAAGGTGTTTGACAAGTGGGAGAATGTTGGGAATTAAGGTGTCTCAACCTTTGCAAATTCCTAGCATTGGATATTTAATTGTGTATTTATTTATTGCCTAATTTTGTATTTACTTGCACATCATGTTTTGTCATTTAGTTGAGGTGGCATTGTGACATGTCATCATACTTGTAATATGACTTGGATAGTCAAGTCAAACACATGTGGATTTGGGTGTCCAATTTGAGGTGGAATTAATATGTCACGTGTTGGAATTTTGGGTTATGACAGAAGAGTTATTTTGTATGACAAAATCTATGATGCGTAAGAGCCAAGTATAGAGATTCTTATGACAAGTGGGGACAAGTGTCAGAGAGTATCTTTGAATAAGAGAAAGGCATCTTTGGGCGCCCAAGTTGGGCTATGACATTTTGTAAGAGGAATATACTATATTTAGTCTCGTATGACAGATTCTCTTACAACATTAAGTGTTGTTATGTTTGGCAGATTTATGACAGTTGTAAGATGTGTAAGAGCAACTGTCATAGTCTATTTTTAGCCTTGGAGTGCTCCATCTTGGGAAGTCAAATCTGCCATGTATGTTAGATATAAGAGAGGTGTATGCATGTTGGACAAGTGTCCTTTGGTGTTGGAAAATAGCCATGTGGCCAAGATGGATGCCTACCTCTAGAAGCTTCTTAGTTATGCCTTGTATCTCTATATAATGTGAAGTTTGGAGTTGTAGTTTGCAAAGTGTTTGTACATGTACTATTATGCTACTGGAATTACTCTAGAAATGACATTTAAAGAATCTTGGAAGAACTTGCATTGAAAGTGTATTATAAACATTGTCAGTTTTGATAATACATTGTGTATGTTTTAGAGTGTGGGGTTTTTCACCTGAAAATGTTTTTCCCATGTACATCTTGTGTCAACTCTTATTATGTGTGTTGTGTTTTTGTTGTAATCTTTATGTTATTGTTATGTCAGAAAATGTCTCCTTGGGGGCTTTTCCCTCTAAAGGTTTAGCTCCCGGGTCCTTAATTTGCATTTAGAGCATCTTTCATGTTATTTTTGTCTCTCAATGAAAAAACCCTTGGGTCTTGTGACAAATAGGACCTAGGGGGCTGCACTTTAATGAATCATGAGTAAAAATGGCAGGGTGGACTTGGACACTAGCGCCCTAGTCTAGCCCTATTTTAGGTCTGCCCTAGTTTTAAATGTTAGTTTAGTGACCGTTAATTAGGTCATATGTCGACATCTAAAGTTTGAATTACAAAATTTTTAGCGGGAATCTTTGTAGTTACATACATAAGCATGATTAGGTTTCATTTGCAAACTAGATGGACATTAGATGGAAATTGGACAACTTTATACATACTTATGATTAGAGCATTCAAAATATTCATTGTGTTGCAGAGTAGAGCATTATTATTATGTTTGTGTTTGTAGGTTTAACATCCATCTCCTCATGGCATGAAGAGCATCTTCCTTCCATAAGATGTTCACTACAAGGTGATATCTTTTGTGCTTTCAATCATTTATCATTTGGATTTTTGCCTCTATCATGCCGGGATATGCACTCTCATCTGATAACAGTGTTTGGAAGACTTGAATGTTTCTTGGGGCTTTACCGAGGCAAACCTCTAAACACCACAACCCCCTCCCACACTCCTTGTGATTGCAGGTTACCAAGTGTCGAGTTTCATGGAGTGGAGTTGTAGGGAGTAGTAGACATTGAGGATTCAGGATTTGGAAAGAAGTAGGACACTAGTACTTTTCTTGTACTTGAGTGCTAGTCCCCATGTCCTCTATAGTTGAATTCCTAGAAACAAAAGTTATAGTACATAATAGTATCAGAAGGAGATCAGGATTTCGCAAAGAAATAGGTACCTTCAACTTGGGTGCTAGTCCCCGTGTCCTTGACTTCTCCACCTTCCAAACTTAAAAAAATAGTAAGTTAAATATCTCTGTTCTTTACCTTAGTCTAAAAGGATTTGTTGCAATTTGATAATTTGCTTATTGATTTTCATAATTAGGGTTTCTAAGTACAATTAAGCATTAGATAGAGACATTGTTTGACACATCCAAGAATCCACAGCTTCCCAAATGGCAGCCCAACTTGATAGGTGATTGCTCTCTCTTAGTGGAGATTCAACTCGGTTGATAAGCCCTTGGAATGTTTGTAGTGAAAGAAGGATTGAACATAAACCCCTTTTAACAAAAAACACTACAAAATTTTTTGGTGAACCCTTGTTTTTGGACTTTTTGGCACCTTGCTGAGTGTTGTTTGATAGATTTTCATTCATTCATCTTGTTGCATTCGAGAAATTACAAAAAAATTAAAAAATTAGAAAAAAATGAAAACATTGGCATTTTATACTTGCATTTTAGCATATTTTGAATTTTTTGGTATTGAATTTCAGTAATTTTCTGTCATTTTCATTTAGATCTAACTTTTGTGATTAATTTGACAAAAATTGCTTGAAATTGTGCATCTTATTTTACTACCATTTTCAAACACTCATTAGGACTGATTTCTAATAGTAGTGTTGAATCATAGTGGTCTTATTGCAAAATTTCATATCTAGGGTTTGAAAACCTTACATTTTCACTAGATTTGGCCTTATCATCTCTCTAGATTTGCATCATAAGCATGTTGTAAGGGATTTTTCTGCATTAATGGGATGTTCTTAGGGTTATTATCTGATTCCTCTCCTCAATTTCCTTACAACACCTATTTTACTAGGCCTTTGCATGGAAAGTTGTTAAAAAATTACATATTTTAATACATTTTCACTAGGTTTTGACTTGTCATCACTCTAAGTTTGCATTAAAGGCATGTTGTGAAATATATTTCTAGATAATTAGATTGATATTAGGTATATTATTTGTTGTCCCTCTTGAAAATTTTCAAAACACCTTTTCTCCTAGTGATTTGCATTGAAAAATCAAGCATTTTAGGTCATTTTCATACATACTTTTGCATTTGCTCTTGTATAAGTTTTGAAAACCTTTTGAAATCTAATTTGAAAACATACACATGGCTTCTCAATACAACAATAATGTTAGGCTTCCTCCTAGGCCTCATTTGAAAAGACAAGCCCCTGAACATGAAATAACATTTACACCTCATGACAAAGAAATGGTAGATACTGAAGGGCCTCTTTACATTACAATGAAAATAATGGAAATACCTGTGCATGGAACACTCATAGACCCTAATTTCATGACAAATGTGGCTACAAAAGAGTTCCTTCTTAAACATGATTTGGCACAAAACTATTATGACCCATCGGATTTGAGAATTAAAATGCATAATGGATCTTTAATGAAAACATTTGGATTGGTAAAACTGTTAGTCTCAATTTATGACAAAGTTGTGGATCAATTATTTGATGTAATTCCCTTATCTAACCTCTTTCATCTAAAACTAGGACACCCATGGCTTAAGGCTATGAATGTCATCCCTTGAACTATTCATAAATGCCTAAAATTCCCTTTGCACGGAGAGATCCATACTGTTCATCATAAAACATATCAACCTCTAGCTAAGAACAAGAATTTCACCCTTGATTACTTTTGGCCACAACCTGAAACAAAACCTAAGCCACGAAGAGACCAATCTTTCTTAAACTATAGACGATACAAAGAAAAACAACTAGCTAGAGTGGCCAGGCCTCCTTTACAAACAATGACATATGAACAAGTGTTTGAGGATCCCCTTAGAGAAAAAGGAAAATGAACACAAGACTACTATGGATATGATGAGATAATTGGTGTGATAGATGTGTATAAGAAAAAGTTTCATAACTCACCTCATCCATGGAGAGATGGTATCTATGCTAAGGTTCCTCCTCTGACATCCTTACAAGGATCAGGAGGTTTTCATCGACAAGAAAACATTCAACCTAACATTGAAACAAACATAGAAAACTTCAACACTGAAGAATTGGAAGATAAGAACAAAAGTTGGGCTATGGTACCTTACACACCTCTTTCCTCTATCATCTAAGATTGGGAAGAGGATGATTCTCTTGATGACATCCCTTAGTTTGGATATCCCTACAGGTATGTATTTCTAACCCTTTTCCCCTGTGATGTGTTATGTGTTGTTTAGGCCTCCTAGGATGACCCTTGATACTCTCATAAGGTCAAGGATACTAGGAGACCATCTCTGTTGTGACCCTTCTTCTATTTGTATCATCATTCTTCTATATTTCTTCTCCTCTATGTTCATTGTTGTGTGTTGTGTCTTACGGACATAGCATTGTGGTTGGTGACTTGGGGGCACCCTCCTACGTGACTGTCCCTAAGACGCTTGTTTCTCCTCTCTTGATTTATTGTTTCCCTTCCTCTAGTGGTTCTATCTAGTGGGTAGATGATGAAAACCATATTATACTGATGCGGACCTAGTTTCCCTTTAGCGAGTAATCAAAAAATGGACCTAGTCCATACATGACGATGGGGTTGTTATATATTATCTAATGCTTGGCAAGTAGAATCACTCCGTGTGATTTTGATATTGTCTTATTGCACTTACAAAACATAACAATATTGCTGCTCCGTGCACTTTTTCTATCTTGAATCTTGCATTCCTCAGTTCTTTATGTGATTGATCATATGCATTGTTTTTTATCATGATTATATGGACACTAACACTTTTCTTGGAGGAATGTGTTTGTGGGAACATTTGGTGATTATAAAGTACATGTCACCTCCGAAGGGCATGGGATTTGCAAGAGCTTGTGTTCCCTTGTGTGTTTTCTTCCTACCTTAATGTACTTGATATTAGTACATGAAATCAACTACCTTAAGGTGTGGGCATATATGAGGTAAGCTGTTTGTTGTAGATGCTAGCAATGTGTGTGAATCTTGAATCTATTGCAATCACTTAAGCCCTCTACAGAGGAAGGATATCATGCATATCTTTTTTATCTTAATCCCTCTACAGAGGCAAGATATAGTGCATATCCTTTTTATCTTAAGCCCTCAGTGTGAGGTGGGGATGGTGTATTTCTCGAGAAGAGTGCACAATCCTATCATTTTCAAAAAGTCCTCTGAGTAGGTGGCGAGTGGATCTGCGACTATCCTAACCCTTAAGTGTATCTTCAACGATTATTGTGGTGAAGCCCAATCATCGATGTGTGCCTGTAATGTGCCTGAGATGGTGGTGAACCTAGAAATAGGTACAATCCATCAATTGTTTGTTGTGTTTTCTCCATGTCTTCTATGTGTGTGTATGGCGTGTTTGTTCCCAAGCATAGTCTAAAGACTAGTGGTGATGAGTCTCTCCTATGCTTTGGGATTTGTATGGTGTGCTTGATTTGTATGGCATGTTTGTTCGCAAGTGTAGTCTAAAGACTGGTGGCAATGAGTCCCTCCTACATTTTGAGATTTGTAATGTGTGTCTATTGCCCCATGAGAAGTCTAAAGACTGGTGGCGATGAGTCCCTCCTACAATAAGGGTTGTGTGTTTACTTTCCTTATACTTGCATTTTGCATTTCATATATATGAGAAAATGAACAAGAAAATAATCACTGCATCCATTATATACACTGTGTTTTGTATGTCTTCAATGTTGTCTTCTCTGAGTTTTGCATGACTGTAACTGTCTTCTCCATGTTTTGTATGCCTCTTACTATCTTCAATGTGTTTGGCGTGTCTTCTCCATGCTTGGCATGTTTTTTGTTTTTGTTGACCGTACCTTAATGCATGTATTGGCCTTGCATTTATACATACATTAAAGTGGGGGATAAATGTTATGTTAGAAAATGTCCCCTTGGGGGCTTTTCCCTCTTAAGGTTTAGCTCTCAGGTCCTTAATTTCCATTTAGAGCATCTTGCATGTTATTTCTGACCCTCGATGAGAAGACCCTTGGGTCTTGTGACAAAGAGGACCTAGGGGGCTTCACTTTAATGAATCCTAAGTAAAAATGGCAGGATGGACTTAGGCGCTAGCGCCCTAGTCTAGCCCTATTTTGGGTTTGCTCTAATTTCAAATATCAGTTTAGTGACCATTAATTAGGTCCAATGCTGACATCTAAATTTTGAATTAGGAAATTCTCAACAAGAATCTTTGTAGTTGCATATATAAGCATGATTAGGTTTCATTTGCAAACTAGATGGACATAAGATTGAAATTAGACAACTTTATGCATACTTGTGATTAGAGCATTCAAAATATTCATTGTGTTGAAAAGAAGAGCATTGTTATTATGTTTGTGTTTACAGGTTCGGCATCCATCTCCTCATGGCATGAAGAGCATCTTCCTTCCATGAGATCTTCACTACAAGATGATATCTATTATGTTTTCAATCATTTATCATTTGGATTTTTGCCTCTATCCCACTAGGATACACACTATCATCTGACAACTATGTTTGGAAGACTTGAATGTCTCTCTGGGGCTTGACCGATGTAAGCCTCTAAACACCACAACCCCCTCCCACACTCCTTGTGATTGCATGTTATAGGTTTCAAGTTCTGTGGAGTGGAGTTGTAGGAAGGAGTAGTAGACATTGAGGATTCAGGATCTAAAAAGAAGTAGGACACCAGTGCTTTTCTTGGACTAGGCAGCTAGTCCCTGTGTCCTCCGCGGTTGAATTCTTGAAAATAGAAGTTATAGTGCAGATCAGTGTTGGAAGGAGATTAGGATTCCACAAAGAAATAGGTACCTTGGACTTGGGTGCTAGTCCCCATGTCCCCAACTTCTCCACCTTTTGAACTTTGAAAAATGGTAAGTTAAATATCTTTGTCCTTTACCTCAGTTTTGAAGGATTTGTTGTAATTTGATAATTTGCTTACTGATTTGCATAATTAGGGTTTCTAAGTACAATTGAGCATTAGATAGAGACATTGTTTGACACATCCAAGAATCCACAGCTTCCCAAGTGGCAGCCCAACCTAATAGGTGATTGCTCTTGCTTAGTAGAGATTTAACTCAGTTGATAAGCCCTTGGAATGTTTGTAGTGAAAGGAGGATTGAACATAAACCCCTTTTAACAAAAAACACTACTAAATAGTTATATGTTTAACATTGCTGCAATTGTAAGGATTTTAAAGAATTTCCATACATCTCCACTTATTAGATCGGTGTAGGAAGTGTTTCCACGTACCTTTCTTCTTTTTAGATTTGAGGATAAAATGTCTAAGATCTAACAGAGGTGGTGAGTTTACATCAAGTGAGTTCAATGTTTTTGGTGAAGAACATGGAATAAAGAGGAATTTGTCTACTCCTTGAACTCCACAACAAAATGGAGTAGTTGAAAGGAATAATAGAATTATTCAAGAAGCTACTAGGGCATTGATCAAGGAAGCAGACCTACTGGAAGTATATTGGAAAGAAGCAATACACATTGTTGTATACATTAAGAATAGAGTGCAAGTCAGAGAAAAAGAAACAAAGACACCTTATGAGCTATGGTATGGTAAAACTCCCACTGTCAAATACTTCAAAGTTTTTGGAAGCAAATGTTACCTTAGAAGAGATGAAGAATTAGGAAATTTTGATTCTAGATGTGATAAAGGTATATTCCTTGGGTATTCCACTAAGAGAAAGGCTTGTCGGTGCTCTAACAAAAGACTGAGAAAGATTATTGAAAGTGTAAATGTGAAGGTAGATGAAGATTTTCTATTAGATGGATATAAGTCAGATGGGTCTACTGATACAGAAAAGGTTAAAAAGGGCAAAGAAAAGACTAAAGTACAAGCTGCTCTTGAAGAAAACGAAGAAGAAGTTCAAGATGAAGCTCCGTAAAGTATTCCTAAAAACCCTAGGTATGTGCAAAGAGATCACTTTGAAGATTAGATTATTGGTGACAAAAGGAAAGGTGTTCTAATAAGAAGCAGAGCTACAAAAGAACAAGTAAATCTCTATCTACTTTCAACAGTGGAACCTAAAATAGTAAATGAAGCATGCAATGATGAAAATTGGATCAAGGCAATGGAAGAAGAATTGAAGCAGGTTGAAAAGAGCAAGACTTGGGAACTTGTCCCTAGACCTGCAAACAAGAATGTGATTGGAACAAAGTGGGTCTTCTAGAACAAACTAAATGAAGTTTGAGAAGTTGTGATAAAGAAGGCAAGGCTTGTGTGTAAAGGCTACTCACAAGTGGAAGGCATTGATTATGAAAAGACCTATGCTCTGGTGGCAAGAATGGAAGCTATCAGACTATTTTTAGCATTTTTAGCACATAAAAGTTTCAAAGTATATCAACTGGATGTGAAATCTACCTTCTTGAATGGTGAGTTAGAAGAAGAGGTCTACATAGTGCAACCGGATGGGTTCCTGCTATCAGACAAACTAGACATGGTATGTAAATTGAAGAAGGATTTGTATGGATTAAAGCAAGCTCCCAGAGCTTGGTATGTAAAACTGGATAAGTATCTATTGCAGTAGGGTTTCAGTAAAGGGTCTGTCGCTAGTAACTTGTATATCAGGGCAAGCAAAGATTAGATTCTAATTATTGAAGTATATGTGGATGATATCATATTTGGTGGAGATGAAGAGATGTGCAAGAAGTTTGCAGATGAAATGCAAAAGAAGTTTGAAATATCTATGTGTGGCAAGATTAATTTCTTTCTTGGTCTCCAAATCAATCAGACTGATAGAGGCATTTTCATCTCTCAATCAAAGTATGTCAGGGAACTGTTAAAGAAGTTTGGAATGAAGGACTCTAAACTGGTATACACTCCTATGGTTATTGACTACAAATTAAGAAAAGATGATGAATTCCCTAAGATTGATTAGAGCAAGTACAAGTCAATGATTGGAGGACCACTTTACCTAATTGGCACCAGACCAGATATCATGCATGTAGTATGTCTTGTGGCTAGATTTTAATTAGATCCTAGAGAATCACATGTGATGGCAATAAAAAAGATATTCAGATAATTGAAGGTCACTCATGATCATGGTTTGTGGTACCCTAAGAACAATGACTTTTCCCTGAGTGCCTATACTGATGTAAATTGGACTAGATGTGTTGATAATAGGAAAAGCACAAGTGGAGGTGCATTTTTCCTTGGAGATAGGGTAGTGTCTTGGCATACCAAGAAACAAGAATTAGTCTCCTTGTCTACTACAGAAGCATAATATATTGTTGTAGTATCATGTTGTACTCAAGTGTTATGGATGAAATAGACCTTGAAGGATATCAAAGTGGAATTTTATGGGCCAATTCTTATTGTTTGTGATAACACAAGTGCCATAAACATTTCAAAGAATCCAGTAATGCATTCAAAGACAAAGCACATTTCAATTAAGTATCACTTTTGAGGGAGAAAGTTGCAAAAAATGAGGTGAGACTTGAATACGTGCCTACAAAATATCAAGTTGTTGATATCTTTGAAAGGAAGCTAGGTATGCGGAAATCACTTCCTACACTAATCTAATGAGGGGAGGAGAGTGGAAATTCAATTTTATCCTTAGTATTACAGCAATGTTAAATCACTAACAGAGATATTGCAGCAAACACATAAACAAGAAAGTGAGACAGAAGAAGAGAGACACAAGATATACATGGGGAAAACCCTTATCGGGTGAAAAACCCCACTCCAAAACCTGCACAATGTATTATCAACACTGAAATGGTTTACAATACACTTGCAATGCAAGCTCTCAGAAGTCTTCGACACTCGTATCTGGAGACAAACCAACAGCATAACAGTACATGTCAAACCTGTAGTACATCTCCTCTCAAAAGCATCTATTTATATAAAAAATATAAGGCAAATATGGCTCCACATAGGGATGGGTGTCCAACATAGCCTCATGACCCAAAACCCATGCTTATGGACACTTGTCCAACTCTATACGATGCTTCTAACACTTTTCAAGTCACCCCATCCCAAGGAGGTCACCTATTTCCAAAATGGTATATGATAGATGCTCTTACGACTTTTACAACCGTCATAGAATATGTCATAGCTGTCACAACTTACAACTGTAAGAGAATCTATCATACACAAGCTATAAATAGCATATTCTCTTACAACATGTCATAGTCCACCTTGGGGTGCCCAAAGATGCTCTTCAACACATGTCTTCGCCTATCATAGAATCTCCTATACTCACTCTTACATGTCATAACTTTGTCATAGGAATCTATCATGACCGTTATGGTCAATATTCCCTTACACAACATCAAGATGCTAACACATGGCAAAATATTTCTACCACTAAGTGGGATGCCTATCTCCTCATGTGAGAACAAAAATACATGTGGTCATATGCCATGTAGGATGACACATTACTGTGCCAACTCCCACAATATGACAACATAGGATTTGCATCCAATCAATACAATAGGCAATTAATAAATAAATACAATGTAAAAATACAAGGAATTACCAAAGTTGAGACACCTTAATTCCCAACATTCTCCCACTTGTCAAACACCTTGTAAGAGCCAATAGAATCAACAAGATTTAACTACTATAGGCCGAGAGGCCCATAGACTCCGAACAGCATCTGAACTTCTCTGTGCCCACTGGTTTCGTCAATGCATCTGCAAACATTCTTCAAAGTATCTACCTTCTCCAAATTTACCTTCCCATCCTCTACCATGTCTCGTATGAAGTGAAACTGAACATCAATATGCTTTGTTCTAGGATGGAGAGTTGGATTCTTTGCAAGGTAAATCACACTCTGACTGTCACAACTGATCGTACTCTGTCTTGCATCAACACCAATATCTGAACACAATCTCTTAATCCAAATGGCTTCCTTACAAGAATGAGTTGCTGCCATGTACTCAGCTTCTGTCGTAGACAAAGAAACCACAGGTTGTTGGTTACTCATCCAACTAATTGCACCACCAAACATTGTAAACACATATGCACTAGTGGATCTCTTGCTGTCAATGTCACCTACCCAATCAGAATCCACAAATCCATGAATACAAACTAAATGTGGAGGTCATGTAGCATTGCCATGATAGAAAATGGAATACTCAGAAGTACCCCTCAAATATCTAAACACTCACTTAACTGCATCCCAATGTACCCATCCAAGATTAGCCATAAATTGACTAAGGACTCCCACTGCTTGGGCAATGTCTGGTCTTGTGCAGACCATAGCATACATCAAACTGCCAACAAAACTAGCATAAGGTACTCTACTCATATCCTCCACCTCACTAGGAGATTTTAGACAATCATTAATAGACAACTTTGTCCCCAAAGAAATAGGAACACACAATGGTCTACAATTTGCCATGCTAAACATGTCCAACATGGTCTTCACATACTTACTCTGGCTTAATCAAAGTTTTCTGCTAGCTCTGTCTCTTCTGATTTCCATTCCCAAAATGTACCTGGCTGCCCTAAGATTTTTCATCTCAAACTATGCTGACAACTGAGACTTCAAATCAGAAATCATATTCTTACCATTCCCAATCAACAGCATATCATCAACATACAATGCAATAATGAGAATACGATCATTGTCAAATTTGTAATACACACAATGATCTGATTTCGATCTCAAATATCCAATCGACAACACAAAGGCATCAAACTTCAAGTACCACATCCTAGGAGACTGCTTCAAACCATACAAAGACTTCTTTAACTTGCAAACCAAATTTTCTTTACCTTTCTCTATGTAATGCTCTAGCTGTGACATGTAGATTTCTTCCTCCAAATCACCATGAAGGAAAGTTGTCTTCACATCCATCTGTTCTACCTCTAAGTCATAAGTAGTTGCAAGAGATAACAAGAATCAAATGGACGTCATCTTTGTAGCAGGAGAAAAAATTTCACCATAATTAATTCCCTCCACTTGTGAATACCCCTTCACAACCAATCTAGCCTTGTACTTTTCAACACTACCATCTGCACTGAATTTCTTCTTGAACACCTATTTGCATCCAATGGGTTTCTGTCCATCAAGAAAAGGTATCGAGTCCCATGTTTTATTCTTTTCCAAAGAATCCATCTCATCCTCTATGGCCTCCTTCCAAGAACCTGCATCTTTCATGCCCATAGCCTCATTCATAGTTCTAGGCTCATCAGTGTTAGTAAGTAAAGCAAAAGCACAACTAGAATCAAGTAATGAATAACCAAACCTATCAAGTTGCTTTCTTGTTCGTGTAGACCTCCTTAATGGCTAGGGTTGAGGTTCTTCTTCTTCTAAGCTTTCAGAGCTGCTAGAGCTCTCCTCATCATCAAGTCTCATAGGGTTTGTCTGTTCAATCTTCTCAAGGGTAGAAGGAAACTGAACCGCATATTCTTTCTTTTCTGTCTGTTCTGGTTGTAGAACAATGGAAGAAGGTGTTAGCTCTGAAGATAACACTTCTACTATACAATAGTTTTTCATCCACGGGATCCCAAAGCTTGTATCCTTTTACACTGACACCATAGCCAATGAAAATACATTTAACAGCCTTGTTCTCCAATTTAGACTATTTCTCCCTAGGCACATGTGCATATGCCTCACAACCAAAAATACAAAGATGTCTAACTGAAGGCTTCTTACCAAACAACACCTCCATAGGTGTCTTACCAACAAGAGCTGATGGAGGAGATCTGTTTACCGGATAGCAAGCAGTGGCAATAGCTTCAGCTCAAAACTTTTGTTCGAGGCTTGCTCCACTAAGCATACTCCTAGCCTTCTCCATCAGTGTCTTGTTCATCCTCTCTGTAATTCCATTTTTCTGCAGGGTATATGGAGTTGTCTTATGCCTTTCAATCCCTTGCTCTTTACAAAACTTATTGAACTCTACTAAACAAAACTCACCACTGTTTTCAGTTCTCAAACACTTAATCTTTTTACTAATCTGATTTTCAGCAAAAGCTTTAAACTCTTTAAACCGACTAAAGACTTCAGTCTTGCTTCTGATAAAATAAACCCATGTCCTTCTACTATAATCATCTATAAAAGATACAAAATATATAGATTTTGAAATCGAAGGAACATTAATAGGACCAAACACATTAGAATGAATAAGATCCAATACACCAGAAGACTTGTGAGAACTAGAGTAAAACTGAACACGGTTTTGCTTTCCATAAATGCAATGTTCGCAAAAGTTAAACCCGAGATTACAATCATTTAACCCCTCAACAAGGTTTTTATTTTTTAGGGTACGTAGACCCTTCTCACCAATGTGGCCATATCTCAAATGCCATAACATAGTCTTTTCAGCAAGAAGTTTAACCTCCAAAGCATGTGCACTACCATCAGAACTAGTTACAATAGATTTCTTCACTGCTCGTTCAGATGGTGGGAATGAAGTGACTGCAGCTCTTTTCTTCAAGTCAGAAGAACTATTGCACTGTGAAGTGCATGCCTCCAGCTGAAACAAAGTACCTCTCCAAGTACCCTTCACAAGCACCATAGATCATCTAGTCATCTTGCATCCATCCTTCGAAAAGATAACCTGCACACCTGCATCATTCAACATACTTACAAAAAGAAGGTTCTGTGCAAGGCTTGGAATGTGCATAACTCCAATGATCCCCTTCACTCATCCATCAAGGAATTAGATTGAGACTCTTCCATGACCAACAATCTTCAAATGAGAGTCATCACCCAGGTACATTCTTCCACCATCAAACTCTCCATACTTCGTGAACTAGTCTCAATGTGAGTTCATGTGGAATGATGTACCAAAATCAATCAACCACACATCATCAGATGGATGGGTGGCTAGGACTGCGATGAAGGCATCACCATCATCTTGTGACTTGTTAGAATCTGAATTGGGAGCTTTCTTCTTCTTTTTCTTCGCCTCTTTTTATTCCTTTCAGAAATGCCTAGTTTTACCACAGTTCCAACAAAGAGTCTTAGAATTTCTAGGAGATTTGGATCTCCCATGGGATTTGGATCTGCTCTTATCACCTTTCTTGTCCTTCTTCTTCCCTTTCTCTTTGGGTCTTCCACGAATTGTAAGAGCCTCTTTGGCTACCTCAGAAGACTTTCTCCACATCTCTTCAGATAACAACGAAGAGAGCACAGCTTCCATCTTGAAGGTGGTAGTGGTGCTTCTGATAGCCATGACAAGATGATCCCACAAATTTGGCAAAGAACAAAGAAGGGTCGTGCATCGATCCTCCTCCTCCATTTTGACACCCACAGATGTCAACTATGCAACAATCATGTTAAAATCATTCATGTGATCCACAACAGATCCTCCGTCTTCCATCTTCAGAGTGAACAACTTCTTTTTTAGGAAAAGTTTGTTTACCAAGGACTTAGCCTGATAAACATCACCCAACTTCTTCCAAAGATCTTTCGTACTCTTCTCCTCATGGACATTCAACAGGACAGAGTCAGCTAAATAGAGTCATATGAGACCCTTAGCCTTCTGATCTTTGAGGTCCTAATCAACTTGTGACATTGATGTAGGTTTCACACTGGATATAGTTTCACATAGGTCATGATCAACAAATAGGTTCTCCATCTTGAGTTTCCACAACTTGAAATTAGTGCCATTAAATTTCTCAACCTCTAACCTTATGGATGCGGTTGCCACCTCCTTGCTGTAACAAGATATAGAATACTCTACACAACACTCCCACTCAACCTAAGATTAGCTCAAAAAACCCCTACCCAACAGCTAGAACCAAAATTGGCCAGGCTCTGATACCAACTGAAAGGAAGCTAGGTGTGCAGAAATCACTTCCTACACTAATCTAATGAGGGGAGGAGAGTGCAAATTCAATTTTATCCTTACTATTACAACAATGTTAAACCACCAACAGAGATATTGTAGCAAACACATAAACAAGAAAGTGAGACAGAAGAAGAGAGACACAAGATATACGTGGGGAAAACCCTTATCAGATGAAAAAACCCACACTCCAAAACTTGCATAATGTATTATCAAAACTCAAATGGTTTACAATACACTTGCAATGCAAGCTCTCAGAAGTCTTTGACACTCATATCTGGAGACAAACCGGCAACATAACAGTACCTATCAAACCTGTAGTACATCTCCTCTCAAAAGCACCTGTTTATATAACAAATACAAGGCAAATATGGCTCCACATAGGGATGGGCATCCAACATGTCCTCATGGCCCAAAACCCATGGTCATGGACACTTGTCCAACTTTGTAGGATGCTCCTGACACTTGTCAAGTCACCCCATCCCAAGGAGGTTGCCTATTTCCAAAATGGGCTATGACAGATGCTCTTACAATTCTTACAATAGTCATAGAATCTGTCATAGCTGTCATAACTTACAGCTATAAGAGAATATGTCATACATAGGCTATAAATAGCATATTCTCTTACAACATGTCATAGTCCACCTTTGGGCACCCAAAGATGCCTTTTTCAAAGATGCTCTTCGACACATGTCTTCACCTATCATAGAATCTCCTATTTCTGACTCTTACATGTCATAACTTCATCATGGGAATCTGTCATGACTGTTACGGTCAATATTCCCTTACATTGTAAGGAAATGAGAGCATCTCAGAACGTATTTCTAAGAACACTGGTGTCTTCAATAGATTTAAATTCTTTTCAATCGCTTCAAAAACATGCACAACTATGCCACAAAGTGGAAACAGACATAGAACATTTCCAACATTGACCCTTAGAGGAAAGTACAAGCAACATTAACCAGTTTCAACAATAGAAAAATTAAACATGAAAGACAGAACAAAAACATAGATTTACGTGGGGAAAACCCTTACAGGTAAAAAACCCCACACTCCAAAAGCCCAGATCGCCATTGTATTATTCAGCAATAGAAAATACAGTTACAATACAATTCAGGCACTAGGCCTTCCATGGAGATTAACATCCTGTTCCATCTGGAGATTATTCGACAATCACTCCTCTTCTCTCTATCTATCTTGCCCAATTCTAGGTATCACACTCATCCAACATTCATAACTACATGTCCATGCATGAGTGTCAAGACTACTCTTCTTCGTCTCTAATAACCAACTAAACAAAACAGCCCAAACTCTATCTGTCACTCCCTCTCATCGCACACTACAAAAATAGAACAATCGGTTACTATCTCAGACCATTACAACTTCCAAAAGATTGATAGTTCCTTTTTAACCATTCGCAACCATTCGTATTCATGAGGACTAAATAGTCCCACATGCATCAGTTGACAAATATAGTAGTAGTAAATATCCACGAACACGCAATAAGTCTATCGTCGGTGCTTTTGCCGTCGATGACCCCAGCCAGTCAATCATCAATGAACCATCAGAGTGACCAAGACCTTTGGTGTGACTTCATCCTTCTTCGCCAACAAAGTTTCTTCTGTCGATGCCAAACTCCATTAGACAGACCAAGCTCATCGGAGTAAGAATTCCACCGAAGGCCGATAGCGTTAGTGCCACCAATACCAAACCTCCATCAGTAACACACATAATAGTTGGAGTGACATTTTAGAGCTTAGCTGATAGTTCAAGCTAGGTCAAACTCCTTTCCATCAGAGAGACACTAACTATCGCAGAGACTACACAAAACTTCGTCGATAGTTATAGTTACACCAATCGGTGTAGCACAGGCGATCGGAGAGAGAACTTAAGACAAGGCCGACAATGATAGTCAATCCGATGGACAAAACACCATCGGTGAAGCATACTCCATTGCTGGAACACAAACAAGTTACGCCAAAGACCCACATTTCGTTGATAGTACATCGCAGGAACACCACCATCGGGAAGACACAAATGGTCGAAGTAACAAACAGATCGCTGAGACAAAGAGCAGCACAAGCCGATGCCTGTAATCTGAGTCACAAGTACTCAACATACACAATATCCAAGATGCTGACACATGAAAAAATATTCCTACCACTAAGTGGGATGCCTATCTCCTCATGTGAGAACAAAAATACATGTGGTCATATGCCATGTAGGATGACACATCATCGTGCCAACTCCCACAATATGACAACATAAGATTTGCATCTAATTAATACAATAGGCAATTAATAAATAAATACAAGGAATTACCAAGGTTGAGACATCTTAATTGCCAACAATCTTTACTAAGGAACTTACAAAAGACACATTTGAGTATCTCTGAGAGAAATTAGGGATTATTGCCCCTCCTTCCCTGAACTAGATGCATAAGGAGTTGCATCAGTCCTGTGTGCCTCAAAGAACATTTCTAATTGGACTGATAATGAAGGATACCCTTTAGTGGGAATAGGTAGTGATCTGAAATGATTGTTGCAATCAGGGGGAGTAAAGATTGATCAAGAGTAGTAATGTGCAAGAATGTGCATTGAAAGAGAAGTTATACCCTTTGCCATTGATGTCAAAGTGGGGGAGAGATCATGTGAAAAACTCAAGGGGAGAAAGAGTTCAGATGTGTAGAAATAAAGGGCGAGAAGATGATTAATGGTTTGTATAGTTTTTTCACATCAATGTTGCCATCAATGACAAAGGGGGAGATTGTTGCAAGTATGTGCTAACCAGTGTTGTCATTGATGTCAATGTGTTTGTATTGTCATTAGTGCCAACTATGCCTTTTGATATTATTGTTTGTTGAGAAATTGAGTTTTTTTTGTTAAGAACACTATCTGAGGTTTTGCTCCAAATTTCCTCCATATTGAAGACCACAGTATGAGATTTGGATATGTTTTAAAGAAGTGTTTTAAGATGCTAAATCTATAATTTGGTGGTCTGCATCATTGTGTAGCAAAAGTTCTATTCACCAGTTTGAAGACTGTGCCTGACAGAGTTTGCAGTGTGACAAGGAGGAAGTATTTTGCTCTGCATTCCTCTACAAATTGTTCTTTGGTCTTGCAATCTTGGACATAAGCTTAAAATATCCTTAGCTATATTCATTCCAAAGCATTTGTGATTGGTGCTCTGGACAACAAGTTTCTGATTAGCAGAGTTTAACAGTGTTTGATTGAGAGCAGTCTATGATCCATCTTCAAGTGAAATGAGTTGAGATCTATTGTAGTTGGATTTGCTAGTTTCCAAATGATTCTATGATGTTTGTGCATGTTCCCTGAATGCATTGAAGGCATGTGCTTGATCCACAAGTTGTAATGAAGATCTTGGAAGAGTGTGTTCAAATTGTTCTTGATGATTGCACCAGTCTAGCTGACCTGTATGATTAACATTCTTTGCAGATGAATTTCCTAAATTGTAGAAGTGTGTGGTAACATGTGAAGATGTAATTGAGTCCAAGATAAGGTGTTAAGTATTCCTCCTTAGGCATATAATTAGTCTGCAAGTCTGTTTAGGTCTTGTTAGCTCTCAAAAATGTCGGTTGCTAATCCTAAGAGGATGCCAGGCTCTATGCTTAGATTCGCAACATTTTTGAACTAACTTGATGAAATCAACCTTTAGGGTTTGATGATTTCCTACACTTTAGGTCCTGCTACACCTAGGTGGGTAAACCTTGGAAATTAAAGCAGATTGAATGCAACTATTTTGACTAAGTAAATGGATCTACCTACAGTGGCAAATGGTGTAGACTAGATGAGAGCTTGTTGAATAATTCTAGTATCTAATGAATGGTTGGTATAAATTGTATAAGCAATATCAAGGTGAATTTTTATAACTGTGTTTAACTAAATAAAATATTTTAAATAATGGATTGAAATAAGACCAGTGCCTTGTTGGATAAACAGAGTCAAATGGAGGACTAAGACTAGTGGCTTATGTTGGGTAATAATTCTAACTATTTGGCACAATATTTTAGTTTATAACTTGTATAAACGTGCAAGGAGATGACTGACAAACTCTTCTTAATAATCCAACCAATATAATCAAATTTCTTATTATTCACCAGAAGGTAATTTAATCCTTTCTTGAAGGAACCAATTGAATGAAATACGCAAGAATAACAGATAATATTAACTTGGAGACAGAATGGCAATCCTAATTATATGGTTCTTCTTAGTAATCCAAACTAACACTTCTAGGTTACTATGATTGATTAGAAGGATTTTTAATTCCTCTATGGAAACCAATTAATCAAACCACACAACTACAACAAATGTGTACTGACAAATTAAATATATACTTGATATATTAATCTAAATAACAAGGAAATACAGAACTGGAGATAGCCACACAATTGACTAACTTTAACAAACAATTGATACCAGAATAAAACCACAAGATTAGATAACTCCAATTTACTTCTTCAATAATATACTTGCAACATGGTCTTTGAGAAACATTGTAAACTTTATGTATTATATTCTACTACTCATGATAATTCAGCATCAAGTGTTCGAACTTATATAGAAATGCTTGTGAAGAGACATAACTCTCCAAGAAGTCTTTTGGGAATTGACAAGATTAACATAACAACCATAAAACAACAATGCTTAGGCCCTATTCAACCACAAGTATAACTGAGCAAAATGGTCTAAGTACTCCTGGCTACGATGTGAATCAGTAAATTCAATGGCATTCCTTGTGATCACATCCATCATAACCATCCTCTCCAAATGCTTGTAGGCTTCCCCAGATGTAGAGTCTTTCTCCTTAAGAGCTCCTAAAGCTTCATGCAATATTGCTTGATAGTCTCTGCTCCATTCTTCTTTGCTTTTTAATTCTTTATCTCTCTTGAACAATGTGGGCACTCTTGCCTTAGAGGCTTCAACACATTCTTTGGCGTCAGTCTTAAGTTGGTCATAAAACTTCTTATGCTGCTCAATCAAATCTTTTGCACTGGAGGTACCTGTAACGTTAGAAGTATCTTTGCCACGTGTCTTACTGCGTTTCTCCTGCAACCTTTTTTCAAGCCTCTCATACTCTTGGATTGATTTATAATTTTGAGAATAATTATCCCAAAATTGGTTCAGCCAATGTATCATGTTGGTATGCCTATTTTGGAGTACTGTGACAAGTGTATCCATCTGAATTTGAGCTACTTGATCTCTAGATAGAGATTGGACACTCTGTGAGCTTTCACCCTGAGTTAGTCTCTTTATTGATCCCCCGAAGGTGCTCTTAACATCATCTTTTAAATAATCATTCTCTTTATATATGTGTCTCGATATATTACAAATATTACATATTTATAACCTAAGATCTGACTCTAGATTATTTGTAACAACCGAATCCCCAACGGCCCAATGGAACTGAAGATAACTGGAAGTCCCTGGCGATTATGATCCTCCAAACCTAAATGGCCATCTCCTCCTGCACGCTCATTAGCTAGGGCAAAATATATGTGGCACAACTCCTTCATTAAGACACGGACACATGGCGAGACCCGTGCACTTGAAACTTGAAACTTTACTGTGACAAATGGCAGCGTCTGCATCAATACGAGAAAACTCCTTTATCTCTTAGAAGTCAATAGGAAAATGACACTTGTCGCATTCCATAGTCTTCAAAACTATCTACGTGTCTTCCTCTGCAAAGCCCTCAAAAATATGTCTTTATGCTCAGGTGGCCTCTGCCTATGACATCTGTCATAGTCTGCATCATTTATAATATGAAACACATTAAAAATGGGACCCACAGCCTTCATCACACATTAGCTTTCAAAGGAAGAAACTGGGACAGATGGCATCTTTTGCACGCACGCCAGCTAACATGTGGTGGTACCTGCATTATTGCTTGAAACATATTGTGCTTTTGAAACTCCCTGCAGAAGCTGACACTTGGCGCAACCCACGTCACTTTAAAATATTTAAGTTTCTCATTGAAAAGGGGCATAAACAAAATAAATCTATCTCCGTGACCACCATGTGGCATTCTCCACATCTTGGAACTTGAAACATACTGTCGTCTACCATCCTCTTTACTAGCATCAAACATGATATGGAAAGAAACACGCGGCAACTTACGTAGCTAAATAAAGAGACACGTGGCAAACTCCGCACAAAATAAAGAACTTTAGGGACTGCCTCCGCATGCTACACATGGCAACACCCACAACAAAGATGAAACTTGAAACATTGAAAATATTTGCTACGTGGTGCGCTCCACACAAAAATTAATATTCAGTGGCTTTAATTATGGCTTGACACTTGGCGGCTTCCGCGCAGTGCATTATTTCACACAGTGATTCCTTTGAAACTTGCATAGAAACAAAACAGACCCACAAACTTGTTGCGACTAAAACAAAATGTAGAGTTTTGACACTCTGTTATCGATGGCTGTGATCGAATTCCCCTATTTTCTGCTTCAAGTCTCCGCTTGCTTGCTCTTCTCAAACAATTCTGTCAAACTTAATTGCAATGATTTCGAATGTTAGCTCAGAGGATTTCTTCTTCGTCTACAATTAATTGTTCAAGCATTTCAATTTTCTTGATCATTGTGAAATGTCACATCATCATAACTTCTCTCATTGGCATGATTTATACTATCAGAAGGGCTTGTAGAGTATTCACCGATAGTAACATCTTATACCGATCGGTGTGAATGGTAACTTTCTCTTCGATGAAAGCCCATCGGTATCATTTTCTCCATCGGTGATCATTAAAATCTTCTCTCGGACCCCTATTCTCATGCCGATAGCCATTTCAACAAGTTTCTCATGGATCGGTATGACTAACATGAGGTCTTGCCGATGTTAAGAATTTGAGGCCCATTACATTATTTGTGATAAAAGTCATAGGATTTTATGGGATATATCAGTTGTTTATTCTGGTTTTGGGCAGAATATTTTTTGGTTTGGTCAGACATGATTGGGTATAAAGATAGAAAAATTTTAAATTTTCCTGTCCCAATAGTGGCTCTATTTGGGATGTATACTCCTTGTGAGTATAACAAGAATTCAGATCTCTTGGGGAAGTAGACCATATGCTTTATTTATTTGGGATGACGGTTTAATGAGAATGGGAAGTGGAGGTGAACATGATGGGGAATTGGGATGATCATATACTACTGTACATAGGAATTTTTTTTTTTTATAGAGATTCTTAGGACTATCCCTGTATTGGCAGATCCTAATCTCTTTTGATTTGCCTAGACTACTGTGCATGGAATGGAAGTATTTTGATAATTACTTAATGGTTGTCCATGCACTGGCAACACTCAATCCTCTTCATGCATGATTATGAAAAGAAAGGCTTTAGATATTGCCCATGCACAGGCAGTTCCTGCTCTTCTCCGGACATGTTTTTCAAATAGTAAGAGTCATCACCTCTTTTGCCAATTATAACAAAAGGACCTAGCCATAAAGCTTCAAACTTTCCATGTTTTCCTTTCTCTTAGCACCTAGCATTCCACATCAGTACTAAGTCATCTATCTCAAACTACCTGTCTTTGGCCTTTTTGTCAAAAAGCTATTTCACTTGTGATTGCAACTTGACATTTTACCTTTGGGCTAGTCTCCTTGTTTCATCAAGTTCTGCAAGCTGTTCTAGCCTTTCCTCCATTGGTTCAGGAACGTTTAAGTTTTCCTGAAGAACAAACTTGTAAACTGGTAGTAGATTTTCTAATGGTATTCTTTCTTGTGTTCCATTTACTAGTTCAAAAGGAGATCTTCCACTTGCTCTTTTGACAGTAATTCTATCAGCCCATACCACCATTCTTAACTTTGAATCCCATGCTTTCTTGTTTCTATCCAACATTCTTTTTATAATTTTTAGAAGGCTTTTGTTGCTAGATTCTACCTGTCCGTTTGCTTGTGGATGATAAGGGGCAGCATAGGACACAGTGATGCCATGTGTACTATAGAAATTTTTGAATTCATGAGATCTAAAACACATTCCATTATCCATAATTAATCTTACTGGAGTGTCGAATTTGAATATAATATTTTCCATCAGAAAGTTAATCACCACCCTACTTGTTGCTTGTTTGGTTGGAATTGCCTCCACCCATTTTGTGAAGTAATCGGTCGCCACTAAAATCCATTTGTGTCAACCACTTGACTTTTCTGCAATTTCTCCTATGAAGTCAATACCCCACTGATAGAATGGAGCCTCCACTTGCATGGGTTTTAAGGGCAATGCTCCCTGATATTTCAACTTTCCTAAAAATTTCTAGCATGCTTCACGTTTCCTAGTGTAATGATATGAATCATTAAAAACTTTAGGCCAATAGTATCTAGCCCTCAGGATCTTGTGGGCTGTAGTCTTTGCCAAAAAATGACCTCCACACATGCCTTCATGTAACTCTTTCATGATATGTTTTGATTGATGCTCATCTAGGCATAATAGTAGAATTCCATCTATATTCTTCCAATAAAGATCTCCATCAATAAATACATATTTTGAGGCTTGTAATTTGAGTGTCCTTCTTTTGTTATCATCATACCCCTCAGGACATTTCATGTGCTTTAGATAATATATGATGTCTGTATACCATGGAGTATGCTCAATGCTAGAACTTGTATTATCAACATCATTAGCACTACATATTTGAGAAGCTTCAAGATTACTTTCAGCCATCAACCTAGTAAGACCTTGTCCTCTCACTAGTTTAGTGATCTAGATTTCAATATTGAACTCATGAATTCTATTGATCCATCTGCATCTTCTACCTGTGACTCCAATTTGGACCAATACATCTTTTACTGCAGCATTAGGCACATATGCTATGATTTTGGCTCCCACCAAGTATGGCCTAAAAGCTTTAACTGCCTTCACTAATGCATATGCCTATTTTTCAATAATGTTATATTTTAATTTTGTATTTTGAAGGGATTTGCTAAAAAATGAAATGGGTTGTTCATGTCCTTCATTATTTTTCTGCAATAATACTGTTGCAACTGTATGATATGAGGCAAATGAAAACGGTTGGAATGGTTTACTAAAATAAGGGGATATTAGGACAGGGGCTTTTTTAATTGCCCTCTTGATAGTGTCAAATGCTTCTATTGTTTCTATTGTCCATTTTACTTCTGAGTTCTTTTTCAACATCCTTGATATGGGAGTAACAATTTCTACAAAATTTGATATAAACCTCCTGACAAAGTTAATTTGGCCAAAAAATGACTATATAGCTTTCACATTTTTAGGGATAGGGACTTGGTCAATTGCTTTTACTCTCTCAGGATCTATTCTCACTCCATCTTTTGAGACTATCTTGAAATATACCAAGCCATTTTTTTTCACTTTTCCAATTACAACAAGCAGAGCAATACACAATCGTTGAAGTTAGCAATTAAACCAAACGATGTGGAATTCAACTCTAACCAAGAATGTACACCAAGATGGCGTGATCATATGGTCAAAGGATCTCTATGCAATGCTGATAAATGAACTCTAACCAAGAATGCGCCTGATGATGACGAGCATATGGTCAGAGGGTCTTGATGCAATGCTGATATAAAGAACTCTACCCAAGAATGCACCTGATGATGACGAGCATATGGTCAGAGGGTCTTGATGCAATGCTGATATAAAGAACTCTAACCAAGAATGCGTTAGATGTCGATGAGCATGTGGTCAGAGGATCCCTACCAACTATTATGCTGAAATAACTCGATGTCAAGAATGTGCTTTCCAACCCGAAGTGGAATTGGAGCTACCATATGACGGAGATGCAAAGTATTATAAAGCAAATATGAGAAGAAGTATGAAGTGCTGACAGTACTACTATTCAGCTTACAATAATTAGAGACTTCCAACCCAACTCAAATGATAGAAGTTAAAACTGAAATGACGGATCAGTAACTTTGAAAAACCAAACCAGCAACATAAAACCCTACAAAAATGCTCACACCTCACTCATTTCTCAACCAAATGACCTCAAATCTGATGTAATGCACTCCTATGACAATGGCGACCAAGCTACACACTAGAGACCACTCTTAAACCCAAGTATTTATTTAGCACGCTTTCTAATGCACTCCAAAGAGGGGCAGCTTGGCAAGAAGAGCGATTTCCTTCTAGAAAATTAGATTCTTCATAATAAATTCTACAAATTGGCACAATGGGGCACCCAACATAGACAAAGGGAAATATGAAATACCCAGAACAAATGACTTTTTATTTTTAGATTTATGAATGAAACTACAGATTTAGCCCTGTTATCAGCAACTCCAAAAAATGACATAAAATGTAAATAACTGAACTACAAACAGAACTCAAGCTACAATGCAAACCTCACTACAAAATCACTACTATCGGCAAACCTCTCCCTAGGTGCTATCTCTCAAGCACGAAGTGAGCCCAAGCTAGGAGGCATTCATTCCTCGAAGCAGTCCCAAAACCATTACGGCAGCATAACATTATCAAGATTTTGGATCCCCAAATGAGAGCACTCTTCCTCCTTTTATACTTTTCCAACTGAGAGTCTCTAAAATCCTCTTGCATATGGGATAAAACATGAGACAGAAAATAATATAATCCTCTTCAATTCTTTTTCAACCTCACCCTTAAAGTCCCCTCTTTTGAAACAACATTAATATTAAATAATAATGTTTAATTTACGGACTTTAAAATGGAGGCCAAGATGATGCTGGAAATCAATGATCTATAGCTCATTGGAAAGGTCTTGACAAGACGAATCCAACCCCACTCTCAAAATCCCGTTCTGGTGCCAATCCTGAACTTACTAAAAATAGCCGTAACCAACAGGGACTAAGGAGAACAAACTCGGAAAGAAACCACCAACCAAACCACAATCCATGAACAAAAGCAACCACCAAAACATGAAACCCCAATTTCAACCTCTGAGTAGCCTGCGGGTCTCCGGAATAGGCGAACGGTCAACTGTAAAAGATCAAGCTAGAAAATAGAACATTACAATCTGCCCTTCCCAAGATTGCTTGTCCTCAAGCAATTGCAAGCCTGGATGCTGTAGAATCTCATCATTCTCCCAAGTAGCATCCTCCATAGGCAAGTTCTTCCACTTCACCAAATACTCTCTGATAGTTCTTTTCCTCAAGGAACGCTCCCTGGAATCAAGAATCTCTTCTAGAATCAAAACTAACTGTCCTTCTTCATCCAAAGGTGGCAACTGTGATGAAGCAACAACATTATGTCCAAGTGCCTTCTTGAGGCGAGACACATGGAATACATTGTGCACTCTGCTATCCGAAGGTAGCTCCAACTCATAAGCTACTACCCCCACCTTCCTAGTGACCTTAAACGGCCCATAGAAACATGGTTTGAGCTTCTCAGCTCCACTTTTCTTGAGAGTGGACTATCTATAAGGTTGTAGTCGAAGATAAACCATATCTCCAACTTCAAAAGATCGCTCAACACGCCGCTGATCAGCGTACATCTTCTGCTGATTCTATGCAATCTGAAGATTGTTCTTCAATGAGTTCAAGATATCTTGACTCTGCTGTAACAAATCTTTGGCCTGAGGGGCTTTGCTATCACCAAACACCAAATGAGAAAAGCTAGGAGCCTCATAACCGTAAAGAGCCATGAAAGGTGACATCCTTATTGACATATGAAAAGTAGAATTATAACAATACCCGCCCATGTGAAGCCACTTCACCCAAGCTCTTTACTGCTCTGAAACATAGTTTCTCAGGTAACCTTCCACCCACTTGTTCACTATCTTTGTCTGTCCATCAGTTTGAGGGTGATAACTAGTGCTTGGAGTAAGCACTGTACCACTCATTCTGAAAACCTCTTGCCAAAAAGTGCTTAGGAACTTGCTGTCCCTATCACTCACTATGTTTTTTGGCAACCCATGTAATCTAAACACCTCATGAAAAAATAGATCTGCAACTTGGGTTGCTAAAAAAGAGCTGGCAATGGTGAAGAAGTGAGCAAATTTTGTTAATCTATCCACTACAACATAGATACAGTCTTTACGTTGAACCTTGGGCAACCCTGTGATGAAGTCCATTGATATGCTTTCCCATTTTTGATTGGGAATGGGAAGAGGTTGCAGAAGACCAGTTGGTAAAGTATGCTCATTTTTGTTCATCTGACAAGTGGGACACTCCTGAATGTAACATTGAACCTCCCCTTTTAGCCCTTTCCAAAAAAATCTTTCCCTGATCTGCCTATATGTCTTGAAGAACCCTTGATGACCAGCAAGTGGAATGTCATGAAAGGTCAAAAAAATCTTCTTTTTGAGCTTAGAATTAGCCACCACAAAGATTCTACCCTTGTAGTGTATCAGCCCTTCGACCACTTTGTACCTTTCGTCAAGAAAAGTACCCTCAATGATGCTGGTTGCAAACTAATTTTTGGCATAATTAGCAAGCAACATGTCCCTCCAATCAGCTGTAAGCTCACACAATGAGCTCAAATGAGGTCTCCTAGATAGAGCATCAGCCACAATATTGTTTTTTCCTTTGACATATTTGATGTCAAAATCGTAAGCTTGAAGCTTACTCACCCACTTTTGTTGCCTCTCGTTCAAATCTTTTTGATGCATGAAGTGCTTAAGGCTATTGTGATTAGTCTTGACCACAAACTTGCTCCCCACCAAGTACTGTCTGAACTTAGCTAATGCATGCATAATGGCAAGCATCTCCTTGTCGTAGATGGAGTAGGTCCTTTCAACACCTCTCAATTTTCTGCTTTCAAACACAATGGGATGTTTGTCTTGCATCAAAACAGCCCCAACTCCTTCACTGGATGCATCACACTGTAGCTTGAATGGCTTGGAGAAGTCTGGGATAGCTAAAACCGGACAAGAGCTCATGATCCCCTTAAATTTATCAAAAGTAGTTTGAGCCTTTTCTGACCAACAAAAGGCACCCTTTTTCATGAGGTCAGTAAGAGGAGCAGCATTCTGAGAGTAGCCCTTCACAAATCTTCTGTAAAATCCACAAAGACCCAAAAATCCTTTCAGATGAGTCAAATTCTCAGGAGGTGGCCAATCAACAATTGCCTTGATCTTTTCAGGATCAACCTTCACTCCTTCAGCACTGATTATATGGCCAAGGTAAAGTAACTCCTTCATTCCAAATTCACATTTGGATTCTTTGGCAAACAAACTCTCTGATTCCAGGATGCTAAGCACTTCCTCCAAGTGCTTGAGATGTTCTTCCCATGTCTTGCTGTAGATCAGGATGTCATAAAAAAATATCAATACAAACTTCCTCAACTGCTTCTGAAAGATTTTGTTCATACATGACTGGAAGGTAGCAGGAGCATTAGTCAACCCAAATAGCATGACTAGAAAATCAAAGTGGTCATAGTGACATCTAAATGTTGTCTTCTCAACATCGGATCCTCTCATCCGAATTTGGTAATAACCCGATCTCAAATCGATCTTTGAAAAGAACTTGGCTCCATGTAGCTCATCAATGAGCTCATCTATCCTTAGGATGGGATATTGATTTTTGATGGTGCTTTGATTCAAAGCATGATAGTCCACACACATGCGGATGGTACCATCCTTCTTCTTCACCAGGACAACTGTCAAAGCAAAGGGGCTCTTGCTTGGATGAATGAAGCCCATCTCCAAGAGTTCTCGAATGTTTTTCTCAATCTCATACTTTTGCTTCTTAGGATACCAATAAGGAGTTGTAATAACTAGTTTAGCTTCCTCCTTGAGCTCTATGACATGCTCCGAACCTCGATCAGGAGGTAAATCAGCAAACACCTTGCTCTTCTTTGTGAGTAAAGACTGAATATCAGGAGGGTAGTCTCTCTTTGTTTCAACCGGACTAGCAGGAAGAATCATACACTCTGCAGCCCACTCAACTTGATCATGACGAATCAGCCTCGCCATCCTCTTGAATGACACAATCCGAGGACCACCATTGGACATTCCTCTTATCACTACATTCTTCCCTTCGGATTGAAACTTGAGCTCCATGGTTTGCAGATTTAGAGTGATCTCCCCGAGTGAACGCAACCATTGAATGCCTAGGACGGCATCCGTATCTCCAATTTTGACGACATAGAAGTCTTCCTTGACCTCATAGTTTCCCACTTGCATGGTCATGTTTGAGATCTTCTTAGTGCAAGTGATGTGAAAACCATCAGCAACCATAACCTTGAAGCCTTCAAACTCTTCTGTTTGCAGCCCCTTCTTTGCCACCACAACTTCGTCAATGAAGTTATGCGTTGCTCCAGTGTTAATCAAAGCAACTATGCGTTGCCCCTTAATCATCCCTCGAACTTTGAAGGATTCATTCCTTTGAAAGCTTGAAAGTTGAGCCAAAGTGCCTCCACTTCCCTTTTCATCTTCGAATTCCTCTGGGACTTTTTCCACTTCACTATCTTCAGAATCAAACTACTGGTCTGACAAATCAGAATTACTTTCTTCAGCTAAATAGTATTCAATTTGATGAAATTTGCCTCCTTTTGGGCAAACATGATCTTGGGACCATTTTTCTCTACACCGAAAACATAACCCTTTTCTTCTGAGTTCATTAAGTGTCTTAGGATCCAACCTTGTGACATGAGGTTGATGATGTTTGAACTCCTTATGCTGAGGTCTTTTTCCTTTATCTCTTTTGTGAAATGATGGCTTGGGTTAAAACTTTGCTTTAGGAGCATCCCACTCCATGTTTCTTGCCTTCTTCATTGCCTCTTGTAGAGAGGGTGGATCAAAAGCTTTAATCCAACCCTTGAGTGGCTCCGTCAATCCTTCACTGAATAGGATCACCAAGCGCCTCTCAGTGACTCCTGTGACCATGACTGAAAGCCTTTGAAACTCAGCTATGTAGGCATCAACTGTACCATATTGCTTAAGTTGTGCCAATTCTCTGAAATGCACTTTTGGATCTTTTTTCTCAAATCTCTCTATGAGCTTATTGGTAAACTCATCATAGGTAGTGATAGACCGATGACCCAAGGTGATTAGACCATGGTACCACCACTTGTGCGCCACCCCATCCAGGTGTAACGTAGCGAACTTAATCACCTCCTCCTCCTCCATGGGTTTGAGAGCTAGATAGTTGTCTAACTTCTGTATCAAGGCTCTGGCTGAACTATTGTCACTCCCATCAAAATGTGGAAGCATAACCTTGTTGATAGCTTGATGCAAATCCCCATGAACTATTTTCCTCCTTTGTTCATAATGTCTTCCTTGTCCTCTATCCTTCCTTTTATGATCCATAAAATCATTATAAGACATATCTGCCTTAATTTCATTAGGTAGAGAATCATACTCAGCGCGGCCGAGTCTCAACTATTCAACAAATGACACATTTTCTTCTGGATCAAGATGAGGTTTCACTGGTGCCAAGAAAGTGGGTTTGAATGGCCTGGAAGAAATGTATGTGCAATTTGAAGCAGGCTAAGTAGCATGTCCATTATGCTGGTTGGTGGCACTGTGTTCTCCACTATGTCCTGAGTTGTTCAGTGGAGGTTGGTTCTGACCCATTCTCCCCATCGTGAGAGATATCATATCCATTAAGGTATCCATCTTCCTCTCAAACCTCTTTGCCAGACTTAATGATCTTTCTCTTCCTTTCCCACTATCATCTCTTTTACTTCCCGATGTCCTCTCATTATCCCCCATTTCTCCTTCAGGAGAAGACTCACAATTGGCTCTTAATACCTCTGAAGCTGTCTAACCTTCTGGGGCCTGATGCCAATGAAACTGACTGGTAGCCTTCTTGTATTCTCTTGCTAAGTACCTCTATTCTCTGTCACTCATAGAAGGTTTGTTTTCATAGGATGGTAGGATGCGTGGCTCTGATACCACTGAAATATACCAAGCCAATTTTTTTCACTTTTCCAATTACAACAAGCAGAGCAATACACAATCGTTGAAGTTAGCAATTAAACCAAACGATGCGGAATTCAACTCTAACCAAGAATGTACACTAGGATGGCATGATCATATGGTCAAAGGATCTCTATGCAATGCTGATAAAGGAACTCTAACCAAGAATGCGCCTGATGATGACGAGCATATGGTCAGAGGGTCTTGATGCAATGCTGATATAAAGAACTCTAACCAAGAATGCACCTGATGATGACGAGCATATGGTCAGAGGGTCTTGATGCAATGCTGATATAAAGAACTCTAACCAAAAATGTGCCAGATGTCGACGAGCATGTGGTCAGAGGATCCCTACCAACTATTATGCTGAAATAACTCGACGTCAAGAATGTGCTTTCCAACCTGAAGTGGAATTGGAGCTACCATATGACGAAGATGCAAATTATTATAAAGCAAATATGAGAAGAAGTATGAAGTGCTGACAGTACTATTGTTCAGCTTACAATAATTAGAGACTTCCAACCCAACTCAAATGATAGAAGTTAGCAAACTGAAATGACGGATCAACAACTTTGAAAAACTAAACCAGCAACATAAAACCCTACAAAAATGCTCACACCTCACTCATTTCTCAACCAAATGACCTCAAATCTGATGCAATGCACTCCTATGACAATGGAGACCAAGCTACACACTAGAGACAACTCTTAAACCCAAGTATTTATTTAGCACGCTTTCTAATGCACTCCAAAGAGGGGCGGCCTGGCAAGAAGAGCGATTTCCTTCTAGAAAATTAGATTCTTCATAATAAATTCTGTAAATTGGCACAATGGGGCGCCCAGCATAGACAAAGGGAAATATGAGATACCCAGATCAAATGACTTTTTATTTTCAGATTTATGAATGAAACTACAGATTCAGCCCTATTATCAGCAACTCCAAAAAATGACATAAAATGCAAATAACTGAACTACAAACAGAACTCAAGCTACAATGCAAACCTCACTACAAAATCACTACTATCGGCAAACCTCTCCCTAGGTGCTATCTCTCAAGCACGAAGTGAGCCTAAGCTAGGAGGCATTCATTCCTTGAAGCAGTCCCAAAACCATTACGGCAGCATAACATTATCAAGATTTTGGATCCCCAAATGAGAGCACTCTTCCTCCTTTTATACTTTTCCAACTGGGAGTCTCTAAAATCCTCTTGCATATGGGATAAAACATGAGAGGGAAAATAATATAATCCTCTTCAATTCTTTTTCAACCTCACCCTTAAAGTCCCCTCTTTTGAAACAACATTAATATTAAATAATAATGTTTAATTTACGGACTTTAAAATGGAGGCCAAGATGATGTCAGAAATCAATGATCTATAGCTTGTTGGAAAGGTCTTGACAAGATAAATCCAACCCCACTCTCAAAATCCCGTTCTGGTGCCAATCCTGAACTTACTAAAAATAGCCGTAACCAACAGGGACTAAGGAGAACAAACCCGGAAAGAAACCACCAACCAAACCACAATCCACGAACAAAAGCAACCACCAAAACATGAAACCCCAATTTCAACCTTCGAGTAGCCTACGGGTCTCCAGAATAGGCCAACGGTCAACTGTAAAAGATCAAGCTAGAAAACGGAACATTACATATGTGACCAAGCAACTTCCCCTCTGTCACTATGAAATGGCACTTCTTAGGATTCAATGAAATCCCATATTCTAAGGCTTTAATAAATATTTGCTCTAAATGTGCACAATGATCCTTAGCCCTTTTTGAATATGTTGTCAAGTCATCTTGATATACTATCATGACTTTATTAATCAATTCAGCAAAGGCCACATCCATTGCTCTTTGGAATGTTGCTCTAGCATTAGTGAGTTTAAATGGCATCCTTAAATATACATATGTTCCCCATGGAGTGGTGAATGTAGTCTTAAATTGCTCTAATTCTTTGACTTTCACCTGATTGTAACTTGAGAAGCCATCCATCATTGACAACAATTCACATCCAGTAACCTTTTGTAATATTGCTTCCATATTAGGGAGGGGATAGTTATCCTTAAGAGAAGACTTGTTTAAATTCTTGAAGTCCACACATAATCTAATATCACCATTCTTTTTCTTGACAAGTACCAAATTAGAAACCCAAGAGGAATGTCTGATGGGTTTAATGATAGATCCATCCCTTAATTTTGTAAGTTCTTCTAGCATCTTAGGAGCTAATGTAGGATTGATAGGCATCTATTTTTGCCTGAATGGTTTAGCATCTGGTTTTAGTGGTATTTCATGCTGAAACAGACCCTCTCTATATGCTTTTAAATCATTATATGACTAGGCAAATACGTGCCTATACTTCCTAAGTAAGTTGATGATCCTGCTCCTGATTTTGGGGTTAAGATTCTTTCCAATAAATACATTCTTTGGGGCTTCCTCTGTCCCCAAATTAATCTCTTCAAGGTCATTTTGCACCACTAGTGTGTCTTTCATTTTAAATCTATCATGTCCATCAAATGCCTTTTCCAATGCTATAAGTCCCTTAGGTATTTTATTTGTTTTCAACTGAACTATCTCTTGACCAAAAAGGGTTTCCTTCCCATCATGTTCTTCTACAAATGCATTAAAATCAATCTCTTGATTTTCATAATGATCAACACAATGCAGGAAATTGATTATATCAGCATCATTATCAAACACTTGCCAGTTATGTATATTATCTGGGATGGTGGGTCTGGTTTTGAATTCAACCTCTGTAATGCCTCCTAATGTGACATCATCCCTTTTTAATGCGAGGTTTGCTAGAAAATCTGCCATAATGTTTTTTAACCTATCAATCCAGTTTATTGAAAAGGCATCGAATAACTCAATATCATCCCATACTATGTTCCTATACTATTTCAACCTCTTATTTTTTTATAGGTATTTCTCTCTCACTTGGGAAGTAACCAATTTAGAATCACCATATACAGCTAACTTTTTTATCTTATGCTTTGTGGCTATATTCAAACCAATGAGCAAAGCCTCATACTCTGCCACATTGTTTGTGCATTCAAATGTTAATAGAAAAGAGTATTTGAAATTTTTACCTCCTGGTGAAATAAATACTACTCCAGCCCCATTTCCCATTTTGCTGCATGCACTGTCAAAATACATCTTCCATACATCATTTTCTTCCTTCTTAGATTCAATATGTATTGGATCAATATTCTGCAATTCTGGCTGTTTTTTCTTAACCTTAAAGGTTCCCAAATCTGTATCACAGAAGAAATTTATTTGATGTTGATCCAAGCATTCTATAATATTTTCATACCTTGGCTCCCTGCATAGCTTGATTTCTTTACCTCCCACTGGTATTGTGGCATATGATAAGTCCAATTGGACATTCCCTCCTGCCATGGCAGCCCATTGTCTCGATACAAGCATTCCATAATATGGTGGGATGTCAACCACAGTAATATCAATGTTATAAGTTGCTTCAGGGTATGAGGCAAGTTTTATCTCCACATCCCTCATAATACCAATGACTGGGATGGATCTGTTATCCATTGCATAACACCTACCAGATGTAGTGTCCACCCACATTCCCAGTTCTTTCATAACTGCTATTAGCATGATGTTCATGGCAGCACCTGAATCAATCATGTAGTTCCTCACTATTCTATTTTTGATCAATAATGTAGTGTAGAAAGGGTCCACCTGTGAGGGATTATTTGTCAATGTATCACCTAGGTATTCCTCAGGCATTTGGAATGTTTCTTGATGAAAATTGTTTGTTCTATTTTCAGATCCTTTATGTTTTTGACTTGGCATGTCTGAAATCAGTTTAACTACTATATTCCTGTATTTGTCTATCTTCATCATTTCTAAAAGTAGAACTGATATTTTTACCTGAGATATTGCATGAGCAATGTCAAAAGAATGGGCCATAGTCTGATCATTCTCTTCTATCTTTATATTTTCTTTTTATTGATTTTGTGATTTTTCTTTCATTTTATTCTTACCACCTTTTTTTGGTTCTTTAAATGATGACTTTGCATTATTCTTTTTGTAATTCTGATCTTTTATAAATACACTCCTAGGTGTTCCTTGTTTGACATTCACTGTCATGTTCCCTAAGTTATAGGCATTTTTAGCTTGAGCTATTGCAGCTATTGTAAGAGCCTCTCTTTCATTTTCAGTGAGCTTTCTCCATTGATCATATGGCTAATTGTTATAATAGGTAGGTTCCTCATAACCATCCTCCTGATCTGAGAACACTTCTTATTCTCCCATATTGATATGATGTCTCTGGTTTCCCACATGATATTCATATCCCTCTTCATCTGTAGAAGAATAGTCTTCTGTCAGCAAATATGGTGTATCTTGCATCATGTTTATGGTGTAATTGTCTCTATTATAATTGTATAACATTTCTTCTTGCTATATTGTTTTAGCCACCTCACAATACTTAGGTGAATGTGGCAAATTGCACACCAGAGACCAAGGTTTATCTTCTACCATATGTGCCATATTTCTTTTTAGAGGGTCAGGGGTATCCTTGCCATAATGTTGCTTTCTGTTGTTATCAATGGGTCTCCCATCTTTCCAATTTGTGTTATACGACATATCATGCAACCTGGGCCTTTCATGCCTATGTTGACCTTCTTGTTTAGTCTGCTGAACGTTTGGGTTCTGAGGATTTCTAGGGTTATCTCTCTTGTTAACCATACCTGCAGCTTTCCTATTATTCTGAATAGTTAATTCCACTTTATGTGCTTCATCCAGGGTTGTAGGGCACTAATTTCTAAGTTCGTACCTTGTCTTGGGATCAAATGTTTTCATATAAATGCTCAATGCTGCTGGGTCAGACAGTTTGGATGTGTGGTACTTTATTGTGTAATTTGGAAAATTTTAGATTGAATTCATACACTGATTCATTCTGGTATTTCTAGATGCTTATCAATTCTTGCAATGCAAACTTAGGGGCATATTGATTGCCATATTGTTCCTTGAATTGATTGTGGAAATCAATTATTGAACTGATTGAAGCATGAAGTAAACTGTTGAACCAGTCTCTTTCATCTTCAGTTAGGGACATCATGAATAACCTCATTCTAATATCTTCCCAATCCATACCAATATCTTGTATGAAAGCATTGAAGCTTCTGATGTGATCTTCAGCTGATATTGCATTGTTCCCAGTAAACTTGGGAACTATATTCCTCCAATTACTATCCATAGGATATGGATACAACTGATACCCAGTCAGATCAAATTGGCTACATATGTTTGCAAGGTTTTGAGGTGAAAAATTCATGGGTGGTGGATTAGGATAGTAATTATATGCACCTAGAGGCTGATGATAAGCATATTGTTGTTGTTGGTTCATGTGGGGATTTATATAAGGATTTTATGGTCTATAATATTGTTGGCCAAGGGGTGGGTAAGGATTAGCCATATGTTGAGATGTATTATGTATGGGAGGTGGTCTAGGAACTTTAGGAATGGTATTCTAATGACTTCTGGATGCTTGTGAATTTGAGGCACTACCTATATTTTGGTGTAAATTTTGTTGTGGATTCCTTGAAGTGTTTCCCCTATGTGGAGGTACATATTTTGGGGGGGCTGTTTTAGCCCTACTCTTTATCTGTTGAATCTCTTGTTGCAATAACCTCTTAGTTTCTTCTATCTTGATCATTTCAAGTTCTTCCTTGAGCCTAAGCAGATCCTGTTGTGCTTGATTCATACCTCCCGAAGTCTTTTGGCTTTCATTTATTTCTTGAGTTGAGAATCCATGTTTTATCCCTTCTTGCTGTAATGACATTTTAAAATCATATTCAGCTTGTATTTGTTTGATTTCCCTCATGGCCCGTGCTTCACACTCAAGGTGTTCTTGAGGATCAGGTCTATATTTTGCCAATATGTCATCAGTTACTCCATTGAGATTTTCATTTGAATCATGCAAAGGTGTGAACTTATTGTGAATTGCAATAATTTGCTCTGCATTATCCTCTTAAGTCTCCTGGTTATTATCCTGGTGAGAATAATTTGAAGCTCCATTTCTTTTGGAGATGTATCTAATTGGAGGAGATGATTGCAATTTCTTGCCTTCCATCTTGGATCTCCTACCATCCATTTGGTATTAATTTTCTATTGTAATAGTTTTGAGAGTCTCCACCTATTTTGTAAATAGGAAAAGTTTATAAATTATCTTTCTCGATTCTTATTGCCAGTAGAGTTACCAAATTAAAGTTTCTGAAATGACTCTATAAAAGGAATGGTTTGTTACTAAGGTCTTTTATTTGTACCCCCAGTAGAGTCACCAATTTTGTTAGGTCTCAAAAATGCAGGTTGCTAATCCTAAGAGGATGTCAGGCTCTATGCTTAGATTCACAATGTTTTTGAACTAACTTGACAAAATCAACCTTTATGTCCTGCTACACCTAGGTGGGTAAACCTTGGAAATTAAAGCAGACTTAATGCAACTATTTTGACTAAGTAAATGGATCTACCTATAGTGGAAAATGGTGTAGACTAGATGAGAGATTGTTGAATAATTCTAGTATCTAATGAATGGTTGGTATAAATTGTATAAGCAATATCAAGGTGAATTTTTATAACTGTGTTTAACTAAATAAAATATTTTAAATTATGGATTGAAATAAGACCAGTGCCTTGTTGGATAAACAGAGTCAAATGGAGGACTAAGACTAGTGGCTTATGGTGGGTAATAATTCTAACTGTTCAGCACAATATTTTAGTTTATAACTTGTATAAACGTGCAAGGAGATGACTGACAAACTCTTCTTAATAATCCAACCAATATAATCAAATTTCTTGTTATTCACCAGAAGGTAATTTAATCCTTTCTTGAAGGAACCAATTGAATGAAATACACAAGAATAACAGATAATATTAACTTGGAGACAAAATGGCAATCCTAATTATATGGTTCTTCTTAGTAATCCAAACTAACACTTCCAGGTTACTGTGATTGATTAGAAGGATTTTTAATTCATCTATGGAAACCAATTAATCAAACCACACAACTACAGCAAATGTGTATTGACAAATTAAATATATACTTGATATATTAATCTGAATAACAAGGAAATACAGAACTGGAGACAACCACACAATTGAGTAACTTTAACAAACAATTGATACCAGAATAAAACCACAAGATCAAAGAACTCTAATTTACTTCTTCAATAATATACTTGCAACATGGTCTTTGAGAAACATCACAAAATTTATGTATTATATTTTACTACTCATGATAATTTAGCATCAAGTGTTCGAACTTATATAGAAATGCTTGTGAAGAGACATAACTCTCCAAGAAGTCTTTTGGGAATTGACAAGATTAACATAACAACCATAAAACAACAATGCTTAGGCCCTATTCAACCACAAGTATAACTGAGCAATATGGTCTAAGTACTCTTGGCTGCGATGTGAATCAGTAAATTCAATGGCATTCCTCGTGATCAAATCCATCATAACCATCCTCTCCAAATGCTTGTAGGCTTCCCCAGATGCAGAGTCTTTGTCCTTAAGAGCTCCTAAAGCTTCATGCAATATCGCTTAATAGTCTCTACTCAATTCTTCTTTGCTTTTTAATTCTTTATTGCTCTTGAACAATGTGGGCACTCCTGCCTTAGAGGCTTCAACACATTCTTTGGCGTCAGTCTTAAGTTGGTCATAAAACTTCTGATGCTACTCAATCAAATCTTTCACACTGGAGGTACCTGCAATGTCAGAAGTATCTTTGCCATGTGTCTTACTGCGTTTCTCCTGCAACCTTTTTTCAAGCCTCTCATACTCTTGGATTGATTTATAATTTTGAGAATAATCATCCCAAAATTGGTTCAGCCAATGCATCATGTTGGTATGTCTGTTCTAGAGTACTGTGACAAGTGTGTCCATCTGAATTTGAGCTACTTGATCTCTGGATAGAGATTGGACACTCTGTGAGCTTTCACCCTGAGTTAGTCTCTTTACTGATCCCCCGAAGGTGCTCTTAACAACATCTTTTAAATAATCATTCTCTTTATATATGTGTCTCGATCTATTACAAATATTACATATTTATAACCTAAGATCTGACTCTAGATTGTCTGTAACAACCGAATCTCCAACGGCCGAATGGAACTGAACATAACTAGAAGTCCCTGGTGGTTACGATCCTCTGAATCTAAAATGGCCATCTCCTCCTGCACACTCGTTAACTGGGGCAAAATATATGTGGCATAACTCCTTCATTAAGACACAGACACATGGCGAGATAGGCGCACTTGAAACTTGAAACTTTACTGTGACAGATGGCAACGTCTGCATCAATACAAGAAAACGCCTTTATCTCTTAGAAGTCAACAGGAGAATGACACTTGTCACATTCTGTAGTCTTCAAAACTATCTACGTGTCTTCCTTCGCAAAGCCCTCAAAACTGTGTCGTTATGCTTGGGTGGCCTCTGCCTATGACATCTATTGCAGTCTGCATCATTTATAATATGAAACACATTAAAAATGGGACCCACAGCCTTCATCGCACATTAGCTTTCAAAGGAAGAAACTGGGATAGATGGCATCTTCTGCATGCATGCTAGCTAACATGTGGTGGCACTTGCATTACTGCTTGAAACATATTGTGCTTTTGAAACTCCTCGTGGAAGCTGACACTTAGCGCAACTTGCATCACTTTAAAATATTTAAGTTTCTCACTGAAAAGGGGCATAAACAAAACAACTCTATCTCTGCAACCACCACGTGGAATTCTTCACAATTTGGAACTTGAAACATACTGTGGCCCACCATCCTTTTTACTAGCATCAAACATGATATGGAAAGAAACACGCGGCAACTCTCGCAGCTAAATAAAGAGACATGGGGCAAACTCCACACAAAACAAAGAACTTTAGGGACTGCCTCTGCATGCTACATGTGGTGACACCCGCAGCAAAGCTAAAACTTGAAACATTGAAAATATTTGCTACGTGGCACGCTCCACACAAAAATTAATATTCAGGGGCTTTAACTGTGTCTTGACACTTGGCGACTTCCACGCAGTGCATTATTTCATGCAGTGATTCCTTTAAAACTCGCATAGAAACAAAAGAGACTCGCGAACTTGCTGCGACTGAAACAAAATGTAGAGTTTTGACACTCTATTATCAGTGGTTCTAATCGAATTCCCCTATTTTCTGCTTCAAGTCTCCACTTGCTTGCTCTTCTCAAACAATTTTGTCGAACTTAATTGCAATGATTTCAAATTTTATCTCAGAGGATTTCTTCTTCATCTCCAATTAATTGTTCGAGCATTTCAATTTCCTTGATCATTGTGAAATGTCACATCGTCATAACTTCTCTTATCGGCATGATTTATATTGTTGGAAGGGCTTGTAGAGTATTTGTTGATAGTAATATCTTATACCGATTGGCGTGACTGGTAACTTTCTCTCTGATGAAAGGCCATCGGTATCATTTTCTCCATTGGTGATCATTAAAATCTTCTCCCCGACCCCTATTCTCATGTCGATAGCCATTTCAACAAGTTTCTCATGGATCGGTATGACTAACATGAGGTCTTGCCGATGTTAAGAATTTGAGGCCCTTTACATTATTTGTGATAAAAGTCAGGATTTTATGGGATATATCAGTTGTTTATTCTAGTTTTGGGCAGAATGTTTTTTGGTTTGGTCAGATATGATTGGGTATAAAGATGGGAATGTATGTCGACCTTGAAGATTGTTCCAATGGTTGATGTTTATAATGCCAACCTTGATGTACATTCCAAGGTTGATGAATTATATAAATATATGTAATGAAGTCATGAGTGAGGTGAGTGTGTGCGAAGATGTGAAGATAAGTGTGTGTGTGTGTGTGAAGAAGGTAGCGAAGGAGAAGAAATATTATGCTTCAATGGAACTGAACTTGAGCATGGTGTAGATGCTACTATCTCAGTTCACCAACTTGACAGTGAGCCAACCCTTGGAAGTGAGCCACCCCTTGCAGTGAGCACTCATTTGGGCAGTGAGCCCTAAGGTAGTGAGCCTCTAATTTTTGGTATTGTTCCTACAAATTATATTGTGAGATAACACTCATTGTGGTTTTTCCCTATTTAGGGTTTTCCACGTAAAAATCTAGTGTCCATGTGTGAATGGTGTTGATGTGTTCATGTTTTGAATCTTCTTTTCATGTTTAATCTACATAATAGTTTAATGAGTTAAGGAAAGTAAATGTGAATGTGATTTTGGTTGAAGAAGTTAAAGTTTTGTTAGAACTGATTTACCCCCCCTCTCAGTTGTGTTGTTCCTTTCAAGAGTAGCTATGATAATGCTCCAAACCAAGGGGATGTCAATGCATCCCTGCTCTAATAATCGAAGTATAATAAGACATCGCTCCACCCAAGCAATAGTGCAACCTAAATGGTACACCTAGCTCTCTTGTGTATACTCCACTGAGTGACACTCTAAGACCCTCATTGTCTCTCCTTGGATAGGCAGTCACAAGATCTGATAGACATCCTCTAGTGTAACTATCATCTTGTCGATGGGTAGATGGAATGTCGACGTGTCTGCATCCCATCTCTCCATCGTTGCCATAAGCATGCTATAGTAAAATCTTATTGTGGGCATGTCGAGCACCCACCATAGACCCACTGCCTATAAGTGCTCCCTCTCCCCATCTAACATAGTGTTGATGTGGTCTCGTAGTAGTGTCATTAAGTGTCTGCCTGTATGCTCTTGTGTCTCAGGGCTTGTAGGTCAAACATATAGAAATCTCATCAATACACATCATCAAATCTTCAATAAGAATCTATAAAATCAATCTATGCCCTGTACCCAAGGCCCTTGCCCTTCTTGGACTTGGGCACCCTAGGAGGACTTGGGCGCCCTAGGAAGACCTGGGCACCTCGAGTAGACTAGGGCACCTAGAGAGGAAACTGGTGCCCTAGGTGGACTTGGACACCCTGGTTGGGAACCCTTATCTAAATAGAGCTCTTCAGCATGAAAATCAACAAATTCAAAAATAATAGAAAATTATGAATGATAGAAGTGAGTGGACCCTACCTCGGGCTTGATACGTCTCTCTGCCACTTGGGCTTGGAGCATCTCTAGTCTCAACAGTTGTTATGGATGACAGCTCGGCATGGCTGCTCTCTATCTCCTTCTCCTTCTTTCCTCTACACAATGACAAGTAAGAATGAATAGTGAAAATTAAAAACTTCCTTTACATATAGTAAGTGGATGAGAATTCCTATCACTATCTAGGTGCAAAATTGAATAGATTTCATCAAAAGCCTTTATTTCAAGTTGTCAGACTCAGATTTTCACACCGTTTATTGCATTGGAATCCTGGTTCCATCCTCCATCTAACCCAATGTGTTGTGCTTGGGTGTTGTTTGTAAAAACAACCCTTGCAATGCATTTCTCATCAAGTTTCTCTACAATCGGTGCGTGTCGATAACCACCTTGTTTCTCCTTTTCAAACTAAGCAAGTAGAAACAAGGGGAGGCATATATCTCCCTCAATTTCCTCCCTCATCATGTCTCATCACTCAACCCCTTAATGTTTATGACTGACTCATTTGTGTGTCAGTTGTAGGTTGATATGATTTTTGGTTTTGACAAGTGTTCCTTTGCAGGATGCAGTTCCAAACTTTGTGGTCTTGCAGGATTACAGACTGGGGGCTCCTTCCCCTTGTGTGGCAACACTTCAACTTCCTCTACAATATCCTTTTGGGTATCCTTTCCATGATTGATGCATTTATTTTCCTATAGTTGCATATGCTCATAGTGTCATATGGTCACTAAAGTGGGGGCTAAATGTTATGTTAGAAATTGTCCTCTTGCATGGAACGGTACAATTTATTACGAGTTTATCTCCTCTCCTTTGGTGTCCTTTCAACCTATTTATTTTTGGCCTTCCCAAACCCTGACTGACCTATGTCTAACTGGAGAAATATCATATTCTAAGATAACTGATGACTGAACCTGAAAAGGGACTTTGGATTATGGACATCATGGACCTCCTTGGTACAGACCTACTCAAAAAATCAGGGCCTGGACAAGGGCACCCGTGCCCTTGTCCTACCCTATTTTTTAGGGTTTTGAATCTTGGCAAGGTATTAGCTCCTACCGTGCACCTCAGGATTCTGATTTAAAATTTTCTTTGTGCGATGTAAGCATGTTATTTCAAATATTTGAATTTCTAAGGTTAGATATTTAAAGACATTTGAAAATCATTTTATTACACACAATCTATATGCAAGATTTCTATGCCAAAACTCTACCAAATTTTCCATTGAAGATCAGTACTTTGTTGAAGCTCTTGGATTTATTTGAAGTTGCTATCATGGAGATATTTGATGGAGATTAGGAATCAAGATCTTGAGACTATCTTGCTCTTCCTAGGGTTTGTACAACCTTTTGTATGATCAGGAGAAGGGTTGAAGCCTCCAACATCAAGCTTGGAAATCCTCTGCAAATATGACTACCTCACCTTCTTGTTCTACAAGTCTTCATTGCTATCATCTTCTTAAGGTGATGTTGTTGTTGTTTCCTTGAGTGAAGCAAGGTGTTGATCTTTCATTGATGATTGAGTCATCTAGGGTTTGATATTTCTGCATAAACTTTTGTTAGATGAGCACACACTTTGTAGATCTTTATCATTGGCTATTGTTGAGGTAAGAATACCAAAAATAGGGCTTGAGTGAGGTAAGCTCCTATATAGCCACAACCATTTTTCTCCTCCTTGTGTATCATGTGTCTCCAAAGTTCTTAGAATGTATTCCCCAACACATAAGGACTTTAAGAGATTAATTATTTATTAATTATATTAGTTTGACTTTTGCAATCAATTCTTAATTGATAAGGTCAAACTTGGGTGTCCATTTTTAGAATGGGGGCCATGAAGACTTTGTTGACTTCTCCTAAGTCTATTTTGAGAGTTTGATAACTCCTAGTAAGTGGGAGTTAAACTTGGGCATCCCCTTTTTTATGGGGACTTATATTTAGACTTAGAGTTGTGCTTTTTTATGTATATAAGTGGATAATGTTGAGACACCTTGAATGGATATAATGTTGGAGTTAACTAAAGTATTAGAGATGCATGAATTGGATTTTGCTTGCATGAGGTTAGAAAATCTTGCATGGACTTGCATGTTGTTGCATGTTACTTGCATGTACTTGCATGTTGTTGCATGTTGCATGCATCTGCTTGCATATTATTACATGTCACTTGCATGTACTTGCATTGTGTTGCATGTTGTTGCATATTGTTGCATGTTACTCCTATGCACTTGCATGTTGTTGCATGTTACTTTCAAATGCTTGCATGTTGTTGCATGTTGTTGCATGTTACTTACATGTGTTTGCATATTGTTGCATGTTGTTGCATGTCACTTGCATGTGCCTGCATGTTGTTTCATGTCACTTCTATGGACTTGTATGACCTTGCATGTTGCATGTCAGTTATATGAACTTGCATGTTGTTGCATGTCAGTTTTGTGAGATTGCTAGTAGAACACTCCAACTCTAGAAACTTGTAGGATAGTACATCTTCGTGTTTTAGGTAATGTGTATCAGTTGCATGTTGTTGCATGTGCTTGCATGTCAGTTACATGTCATTTTTAAGATATTACCTGTAGAACACTCCAACTCCAGAAACTTGTAGGATGGTACATATCAGTGTTTCAGATAATGGGTATTAATTACATGTTAAATCTGGTGTTTGCATGTACAAAACAAGGTAATTTAGAATAACTTTAGGGACATCAATCTTGCATGTTGTTTGCATGAGATTAGTGTGTGTTTATCACACCAGTTAATAGAAAGAGAGTGGGCAAACTTGGACACCCAATTGGAGGACTTTCTATTGTTGTTTTTATTTGGAAATATGTTTGATGCTAGTAAAGTTAATTTGGGCAAACTTGGGCACCCACTACAAGGACAGGCATTTTACAGAAGGCTTGACTTTGTTTGACTTCATTCTTCTCTATTTGGAGCACTTGGTTTTTACATGAGCATTAGTTTCTATGTTATCAATTACAATTTATTGTATTTTGAGTTTCAAGCTTTCGAATTAAGAAGCTCTTGAGTTAAAGAAGCTCTTGAATTAAAGAAGCTTTTGAATTAATTAAGAGCCCCATACATTTTCCAAAGACTTGAATTGTCAAAAAGACAGAAGAAAAAAGCAAGAAGTTTTTTGTAAAAGACTTAGAAGAAAAAAGTGCAAGAAGCTTTTTTAACTTAGAAGAAAAAAAAATAAGAAGCTTTTTGAAGTTTTTAGAGGTTTGAAGATTGAAGAAGCTTTTGAAGTGCATCAAGGAATCAAAATATTTTATTATTGAATGTAATCTTTCACAAGAGATTTAATACAAGCATAAACACCTTTGGTGTGAAGTTTTTTTCCCATAAGGGTTTCTCCACGTAAATACTTGTCTTCTTCTTGCAAGCTATTTTCTTCTACTACATTAATTAAATTGGAGAAATACTCAAACATCTAAATTGAAAGTAATTTTCAAATTTACACATGCTATTAATTTCATATTTGAAAACATTTTAAAACTACATAGCTACAACTTTACCTTGTTCTCTCTCCCTTTTTCCAACATGTGGAATAAGAGCCTATGGTTGTAGTGAAAGTGGGATGCTTTTTTTGAAGTATTGAAGGAATTTTGGTTGCAGGGGAAGTTCTATGTGTTAACATTGTTTTGCATATATGTGAGTTTGGAAGCCATGGTATTTACCTCTTAGATGGATATTTTCAAAATAATCTTTGTTGAACTCTTGCGACTCAAGGTTATGGATCTTTATGGAATTGATCTTGTGATAGTGATTTGGAACTTCATTTTGACAATATGTGTATACTCTCTTGTTTGGTGGTTTTATTCCTTTACCTTGTGGTCATGTATAGTGAAAGAGTGTTTATGTTGGATGGTTACTTCTAGTACCTTAATCACATGGAAAAACACTCATTTATTGGACTACAGTTTGGAGTCCCTATGTTGGGTTCATGGTTTTAGTCCATGGTTACATGAAAGCATTAGATAATTTATCACTGGTTGTATGGAGGTTGTGGAGTTGGTATTTTTATGATATGGACACTCCTGAACAACCTAGTTACTCCTTTCTTATATTCATGTTATTTTGAATATGTAGGTTTTCATAGTTTTCATGTTTCAAAAGATTGTGGGTTTGTAGATCTGTGATATTCCATTATTTCAGATGACATATTTGATAGTGTTCATTGGTGTGAATGTTTAGATGTTTAAGCACTTTCAGATTTACAGAGATATGATTTTGTAGGTTTTGCATATTAACCAAAATCTGTGGTTTGCAAATCTGTGGAAATTTGTGTTCAGACACTTTCTGGATGGAAACAATTTCAGATTTTCAAGGCTACTTGTTGGATTCTTATGATCTATGGTTTCTCATATCTGGATTTATTTGGCAAATCAGATCTAGAGTTGATTCTGATGTTTGAGTCTTGAAAATCTACATGTTATACCTAGTTACATTTGTTCTACATGTTACTGATGTGGGGTTGAATCTATTTTTTTCAGTTATTAAAGGTTGAAGAACTGATCATATTTTTCCTATGAGATGTTGCATGTGTGCAAATCTTGTGAATAAGATGATGTGAGTTCTATTTGGTAGGCCTCTTCTTGGTCACCTTAATTACATTGGTATTTTTTGTATTGAGACAAAAGGGTAGTTTGGAGTACCTGATTTAGTTATTCATTGGAATTTATAGCAGTAAAGTTATGTTGCATGAGAAGCTTTTTTCACTTTTAGTGGAGTTTTGGAAATAATGTTGATCATGATACCATGCATAACATGGTATCACATTTAGTGGGAGTTTTTGTAGTTTCATAACATCTCCATGTTTTTGAAGAGGTTTTGACATCTTGGTTTTCCATGGAGGACTCTTGGAGTTTTTGGTGAGGTGTTAAGTTTATAACTTATCAGTTTTTGATATATGATCCTTGGTTTAGAGGATGTATAATATTATGTCATGATACATTTTTATCATGAGTTAGAGTTTTTGGCATGATACAAGTGCTCTTGGGAGCAGAATATGTTCATTGGAGCATATGATCTTTTGAGAAAATGTTAGATCATGATGTCAATGATATATTCTTGATTCTAGAGTTGGAATTTTGACAATGGTTTTGTTAGTTCTCTTTGGTTTTGAAATATTAATCATTTGTTTGGAGCTTCATGATTGTGTAGATTGCATTTGAAGTTGGCATGGATTGATTACTAAAAACTCATGGATACTAGAGAGACTTGGGTGAGGCTTGATATCTCTTGAACTTAAAGATATGTGTTGGAAAAATTTATTATTATGAGATGTCAACAAAAGGACTGAGAAGCCTACACTTGGAAATGGATGTGAGTTCATTATAGACCTTATGATAAGGTTTTCTTTATTATAAACTTTCATTGCTTGGTGTTATATATGCAAGGACAGTCTTGTATCCCACTCTTGGTCCACTCGACAGGTAAATGCCTATGTTGCCCACCTGATTATTAGATGCATTCTTTATATGTATCATGTCTTCTCTTTTACACTAGTCTCGAAAAGGATTGTTGAGAAGTAGATGCTTGGGTTTATGGATTTCTATTGTTCTCATTATTGTTGCAAGTATGGGTTGAACCGATGTTGTCATTGATGTCAACATACTCATGTTGCATTAATGAGAAGGATTGGATGAGCTGTGTACTGAGGATATTGAGAAAATTAGTCTCAATTAGGAATAGTGAAGAATAGTGATGATAACAAGGTAAAAGTCCAAGATAGGTTGAGGATTAGAGGATACAGTTTAAAGGGTTTGTAGATATAAGTCTTGAGATGCTCCAATCAAGTTTTTAGGGATCCACATGAAGATCTGAAGAAGTTATGGTCGTTCAAGTAGAACCGGTTTTGACAAGTGCTCAGTGGTGACAAAGTGAGACAGATAGGTCCGGTAAGGTCTGGTAATGCATTATCCCACTCTGCGGATTTGAGGAAGTGTTTAGGACGTTCTTGTGAAGTGTCAAGTAGATTAGCTTGTGGTTTGAAGGTTCAGAAGAACCTATTCCTTTGTGACAGTGATAATAGACTATGTTCTTGAGGTTCTGGATGTAGGAGAGAAGGATTTTAGTAAGTAGAGGAAGTGTGGATGTTCTTGGTGATTCAGGAAAGCTTGTGAAGGTCCTTGGATTATGTTCAATTTGTGTTGATGGTCCGCATTAGAATTGGAGCCTAGAATTGAAGAAATACTTCCAGATGAAGGTGTTCTTTCTATGACTGGCCGATCGGATGAATTATACACCTTGCGAATGTTCTTGTGGTTGCTTGCTGACTTAGATGTTTGTTCCTAAGTTGATGTCATGTATAAATAAAGGTTTGTGAAGTCATTTCAAGGGTGTACTTGTGGAGATGAGTGTGTGGTAGTGAGGAGAAGAGTGAAAGGAAGAGTAGAAGTATTTGGTCTTTAATGGAACTGATTCAAGCATGGTGACGATGCTATTTACTAGTTCAAGTATGTAATATTCATTTATTGTAGACATTGTGTCTCTTGTAGGCAGTGAGCCTCTTGTGAGCAGTGTGCTCAGGCAGTAAGCCCTAATTGGCATGTACCATCTTATTCTTTCTATTCTTCTAACAAAGAATAATATCTTAGGTTAGTCACCCCGTGGTTTTTCCCTTAACCAGGTTTTCCACATCAAAATCTTGGTGTCTTATGTGTAGATGTGTTTCTGCTCTTGGTTAATTACATTAAGTTTTCATGATTGATTTATTGTTAATGCTAATTTAATGCAAGTGTTAAAAGAAGAAAGTTTTGGACAACTGATTCACCCCCCCTCTCAGTTGTCTGCCCTAAATCTAACAATTGGTATCAAAGCCAAGTCCCTCTGAAAGGAGCTTAACCACTTGAGGAGATCCAGAATGTCGTCCTACAAGAAGGATAGTCTGAAGTTCGATGGAACTAACTTTGCTCTTTGGAAAGGTCGCATGGAATGTCACTTGCAGTGCATGGGATTTGCATACTGGTCCATGGTCACAAAGGCTTATGTACCTCCACAGGGTGGTCCGACAACCCTAAATGAAATCACAGATGCTGAAAACAATCTGTAGACCAAAGAGGCACTTTTAAGTGCATTATCTGACTCAGAACTCTCTAATGTTATTGATCTACCTACTGCCTTTGAGATTTGGAAGAAATTGGAACTTTTGCATGAAGGAGACCAGTTTGTTAAATGTACAAGATTACAGAGTCTAAAAGGGAAATTTGAAAGACTGAAAATAAGAAATGATGAAAATATTACCTCTTTTATGCAAAGAGTGAATGAGTTGGTTTGTGGAATTAGAAATGCAGGTGGAACACTGAGTGAGGATGAGATCATTGGCAATGTTCTCAGATCCCTTCCTAAGTATTATAAAATCAAAGCTTTTGCAATCAAAGAATTCAGAGCTCACACAACAATCACAAGGGATCAATTGGTTGGTAAGCTAGCTGCTTTTGAAATGGCCGAGTTTGGAGATGATCCCCCAAAGACTGAATTTGCATTCAAAGCAAGTGCCTTAGTAAAAGGAAAACAAAGGTTTGATCCGGGAGAAAACTCTTCAAGGAAACCATCATGGTATGAAAATGCAAGAAAAGACTTGGAAGAAGAAGAAGCTAAAACTACTCATCTTGAAGCTGTTATTGCAAAAAGACTACCAAGAGGATCTGGTAAGTATGAGGGAAAGTTGCTTTTAAGTGTTTTAACTACAATAAGATTGGTCATTTTGCATCAAGGTGTTCAGAAAGATTTTCTAGGCCAAACAATAATAGACCAAGATTCCAGAAGAATTGTTACTATGCTCATGAAGGAGATGATGAAGGAGTAACAGATGATGAATCAGAGAAAGAAGACAAATCTGGAAGTGACTGGGTGTTCATTGCCATCAAGGAAGAAGATCCAATACCCTCTGAATCTGTAAATCATAAAGCCCTGGCTGCCCAAGTTGAAGAAAAGGATGATTGGGTCATTGACAGTGGCTTCTCTCACCACATGACAGGTGACAAAAATAAGTTCATAGATTTGGAAAAGTATGAAGGAGGAGTGGTAAAGTTTGGTGATAACTCTGTAGGTAGAATCAGAGGTAGAGGAACTATTTCTTTTGATGAAAAAAATAAAACCGGTAATGTATTATATGTTGAAGGATTGAAACACAATCTTCTCAGTGGGGGACAGTTGGTGGACAAAGGCTATGATCTCAGATTCAAGAAGGGAAAGTGCAAAATCTTTGAAAGTTCCAGAATAGAGATTGCATCTGGTACCCAAACAAAAGGTAACATCTTTCACTTAGCTGGTACTGGTAAAAGTTGCTTATTTGTTCAAATTGATCAGAGCTGGCTATGGCATAGAAGAATGTGTCATGTGAACTTTGATAATATCATCAAGATAAGTAATACTCGGGCTGTAAGAGATCTTCCAAGATTGGTAAAACCTACAAATAGTTTGTGCAAAGAATGTCAGTTGGGAAAACAAAGCAGAATCTCATTCAAAAGCAAGGAACAATCTTCTACCAGATTATTAGACTTGGTTCACACTGACTTATGCGGTCCGGCAAGAATTAGGAGTGTGCAAGGTGATAGATACTTCATGTTGCTAATTGATGACTATTCCTGGATGATGTGGGTAACCTTTCTGAAAGAGAAATCAGAAGCTCTTGAGAAATTCAAAATATTCAAGGGCATGGTGGAAAATGAGACCGGATTAAAATTGAAGTGTCTGAGGTCTGATAGAGGTGGAGAATTCACATCCGGTGAGTTCATAAACTTTTGTGAGAAACATGGAATAAAGAGATAGTTGTCTACCCCTAGAACTCCATAGCAGAATGGAGTTGTTGAGAGAAAGAACCGGACCATCCAGGACCATGATGATGGAAGAAAATGTTCCTCAAATCTATTGGAGAGAAGCTGTCAGCACTGCAGTCTACACTTTCAACCGAGTTCAAATTAGAAACTATACCGGTAAGACTCCTTATGAACTCTGGTTTGGCATTACTCCCACTATGAGATACTTCAAAGTTTTTGGTAGCAGATGTTACATTAAAAGTGATGAAGATCTAGGAAAGTTTGATGCTAGAAATGATGAAGGAATATTCTTGGGTTATTCTACTCAAAGCAAAGCATACCGGTGTTACAACAAGAGACTAAGAAAGATTGTAGAAAGTATAAATGTGAAGGTTGATGAAGAAATTGAAAGACCCTCAAGAATTCTTGAACATGATGAAGATGATCAGAATGGTGTTTAGATTCAAGGTATCCAAGTCTCTTTTGAGAAACAAAGTCAAGTTGATCTGGTAAGACAAGAAGAAGAGATAAGTCTCAATGAGACTGATCAAGAGTTAGTAGTGCAAGAGACTCCCAAAATTCCAATGTATGTAACTCTAAACCACTCTAAAGATTAGATCATAGGTGACAAAAGCAAAGGGGTGCAAACAAGGAGGAGAATTGCTCAAAATTTAGATGAGTATTGTCTAATTTGAAAGATTGAACCTAAGACAGTAAATGAAGCCTGCAATGATGAAAACTGGACTAAGGCAATGGAGGAAGAATTGATGCAAATTGAGAAGAATCACACTTGGGATCTTGTTCCCAGACCAAGAAACAAAAATGTGATTGGAACCAAATGGGTCTTCCGGAACAAATTAAATGAAGATGGTGAAGTAATCAGAAACAAGGCCAGATTAGTTTGCAAAGGTTACTCTCAAAAAAAAGGAGTTGATTTTGAAGAAACTTTTGCTCCGGTGGTAAGAATTGAAGCAGTCAGATTATTTCTTGCATTTATTGCCTTCAAGGATTTCAAGGTGTATCAGATGGATGTCAAATCTTCCTTCATAAATGGTAATTTGGAAGAAGTGTACATTGAGCAACCGGATGGATTTCAATTGTCTGATCATAGTGACATGGTCTGTAAATTAAAAAAGGCACTGTATGGACTGAAGCAAGCCCTAAGAGCCTGGTATGAAAGATTGGATAAGTATCTCTTGAAGATTGGTTTCAATAAAGGTACTGCTAACAGTAATTTGTATTTCAAAATTGATCATGAAAATATCTTAATTGTTGAAGTATTTGTTGATGATATCATTTTTGGAGGAAGAGACAGTATGTGTAAAATTTTTACAAGTCAAATGAAAAGTGAGTTTGAGATGTCAATGCTTGGAGAAATGAATTTCTTTTTGGGTCTACAAATTACTCAAACAAAGAAAGGAATATTCATCTCTCAGTCAAAATATGTGAAAGAATTGTTGAGAAAATTTGGGATGGAAGACTCAAAGCCAATGAACACTCCAATGGCAACCGGATGCAAATTGAGCAAAGATGATGACTCTCCCAAGGTTGATCAGACAAAATATAGGTCAATGATTGGAGGACTGTTGTATCTCACTCAAACTAGACCAAATATTATGCAAGCTGTTGGTCTTGTTGCTAGATTCCAAGCTGATCCTAAAGAATCTCATGTTATGGCAATCAAGAGGATTTTTAGATATCTAAAAGGGATAGTTGAGTATGGTCTATGGTATCCTAGAGATCATGATTTCTCTCTTCATGCATATATAGATGCAGATTGGGCAGGAGATGTGGATGACCGGAAGAGTACCAGTGGTGGAGCATTCTTTTTAGGAAAAAGATTGGTTTCTTGGCTAAGCAAGAAACAAGAGGCAATATCTCTGTCTATAACTGAAGTAGAATACATTATAGTAGCAGGTAGTTGCACTCAAATCTTATGGATGAAGCAGATGCTAAGAGACATTAAAGTAGAATATGAGGAGCCTATCACAATTTTCTGTGATAATTCAAGTGTAATAAATATTTCTAAGAATCCGGTGTTGCATTCTAAGACCAAGCACATATCTATCAAGTTTCACTTTCTAAGAGAGCAAGTGAACAAGGATGAAGTCAGATTGGAGTATGTGCCCTCTAAGGATTAGATTGCAGATATCTTTAATAAACCTCTTCCCAAGGACTCTTTTGAGTATCTTAGGGAAAAGTTAGGGGTTATTGCCCCTTCGGTGATGAACTAGGATGCACTAATGTGCATCAGTCTGGTGGATATCATAGTCATATCTTGTGGTCTAGATTGGTGTTGGGGAGCTGCTACTCAGGGGGAGCAGTAGGTGTGATTATAAAGTTGCAAGTATGGGCCCTTTGCCATTGATGTCAAAGGGGGAGAGAAGACATGTGAAAAACAAGTGGTTGATGATCAAAGGGGGAGCAGTACAGGAAGAGAAGACATGTGAATAGTTGTTGTTGATAGGGGGAGCTATGACAGTAAGAAGGGGGAGAAGTATAGGAAGAAAAGACATGTGAATAGTTGTTGTTGATAGGGGGAGCTATGATAGTAAGAAGAAGTTCTTGTCTTGATGGTTTTTCACATAATATGTTGCCATCAATGACAAAGGGGGAGATTGTTACAAGTATGGGTTAAACCAGTGTTGTCATTGATGTCAACATACCCATGTATTAATAAGAAGGATTGGATGATTTGTGTGCTGAGGATATTGAGAAAATTAGTCTCAATTAGGAACAGTGAAGAACAGTGATGATAACAAGGTAAAAGTCCAAGATAGGTTGAGGATCAGAGGATGCAATTTAAAGGGTTTGTAGATATAAGTCTTGAGATGCTCCAGTCAAGTTTTCAGGGATCCACATGAAGATCTGAAGATGTTATGGTCACTCAAGTAGAACTGGTTCCGACAAGTGCTCAATGGTGACAGAGTGAGACAAATAGGTCTGGTAATGCATTATCCCACTCTGCAGATTTGAGGAAGTGTTTAGGACATCCTTGTGAAGTGTCAAGTAGATCAATTTGTGGTTTGAAGGTTTGGAAGAACCTATTCCTTTGTGATAGTGATAACAGACTATGTTCTTGAGGTTCTGGATGTAGGAGAGAAGGATTTCAGTAAGTAGAGGAAGTGCGGATGTTCCTAGTGATTCAGGAAAGCTTGTGAAGGTCCTTGGATTATGTTCAGTTCGTGTTGATGGTTCACATTAGAATTGGAGCCCAGAATTGAAGAAATACTTCTGGATGAAGGTGTTCTTTCTGTGACTGGCCGACCGGATGAATTATACACCTTGCAAATGTTCTTGTGGTTGCTTTCTGACTTAGATGTTTGTTCCTAAGTTTATGTCGTGTATAAATAAAGGTTTGCAAAGTCATTTCAAGGGTGTACTTGTGGAGATGAGTGTGTGGTAGTGAGTAGAAGAGTGAAAGGAAGAGCAGAAGGATTTGGGCTTTAATGGAACTGATTCAAGCATGGTGACGATGCTATTTACCAGTTCAAGTATGTAATACTCATTTATTGTAGACAGTGTGTCTCTTGTAGGCAGTGAGCCTCTTGTGAGCAGTGTGCTCAGGCACTAAGCCCTAATTGGCATGTGACATCTTATTCTTTATATTCTTCTCACAGAGAATAATATCTTGGGTTAGTCACCCCGTGGTTTTTCCCTTAACCAGGTTTTCCATGTCAAAATCTTGGTGTCTTATGTGTAGATGTGTTTCTGCTCTTGGTTAATTACATTAAGTTTTCATGATTGATTTATTGTTAATGCTAAGTGAATGCAAGTGTTGAAAGAAGAAAGTTTTGGACAACTGATTCACCCCCCCTCTCAGTTGTCTGCCCTAAATCTAACAGTTATATGCAAGGACAGTCTTGCATCCCACTCTTGGTCCACTCGACAGGTAATTGCCTATGTTGCCCACCTGATTATTAGATGCATTCTTTATATGTATCATGTCTTCTCTTTTACACTAGTCTTGAAAAGGATTGTTGAGAAGTAGATGCTTGGGTTTATGGATTTCTATTGTTCTCATTATTATTTGATCTTGAGCTATGGAACCAGTTCTGAGCATTTGTTTTGGAGAGGTATAGAAATGGTTTGTGGTTTTTGGGCTTATTACATTTGTTGTGGGAATGTTTGGTTAGTTTGATCTACTTTCAGTGAGAGGTTAACATCTATTGTTGTCATGTTTTCATCATAATTTGGATGTTAGATGTTTATACCCTTTTAGTTTGGGAGTGTTGAAAGAGATCTTACTTTACAAAGTTTGGCATAGGTTAGTGTGGTATAAAGACATGGTATGATTTTGTAGTTTCTCTTTCCTGGAATATTGTCTTCTTAAAATGGTGCAGGAGCACCCCTTCAAAATACAAATTAGGTCTAATTATAGTATGTTTTACTTTGTGATGTAATAAGGTCCATGCAACCAATTCTTATGTTTTAAGTCAATCTGGGATTGTGTGTTAATAGTTATAGTTTGTTATGCTAGCTGTCCTCCCAACCGCTTGGAAGCTCCCAGCTGCTGGGAATCAAGTTTGTACTACTCAAGAGGAGTAGTTATTTATGCCCTAGATCAGTTTGTTTAGATACAATTCAGTGTTGCATATGAAAAATAGAGACATTGTGTTTGGAGATCAGACTGAGTGTTGTGGTACAGTGGGACTGTGAAGTCAAATATTTATATGCATTTATGTCATTGAAATAAAGAAGATCCCATTGTGTCATTTGTCTAATTTTTGATCTATCTGTATAGTCAATTTTGATTATGCAGGCGAAATGGATTCATTCATCCATTCCATCGGTTGATTCTCTGAATTGGTGGAATGGTCATGTATAGTAGTTTAGATTTCCTTTTTATTTTTCTATTTTTTACATTTCATGTCTTTGGGATTGAATTATTGCATGCAGTGATCTATCCTAGCATCCTCATGTGCTAGGGTTTGAAGGATAAAATCTAAGTTAAGATTGCCCAAAAAATAGATCGGCCCGACCTCAACGTTTTCTGTGCAAAATTTGTGAAGTTTCATAGGTTTTGTTGAAATATACATTTGATGGATATATAGTTTTTGTATGCAACATACAGTTTGTGTGTATATCGCATTTGTATCTATGCGTATATCGCTAACTAGTTCGGGTGTCAAAACATGTTAAGAATGTATGTTTTGAAGGCATAAGGGTAAAGTAGTTCGGTTATACATTTCCTGTGTATATCATTTTTGTATCCAAGGATCATTCTTCGTGTATCTGTCATTCGCATATCACTGTTGTATGTTAGAACATATAAGCAGTCAAAGGTACATTTGATACATGCAAGCGAGTCAACGGTGAGTCAAAGATACATTCGCCAAAGATAGATGGAAGATGCATCTTTTGTTTGCATATCGGGTTTGTACATTCTAAATGTACATTGAAGAAATATATTCAAGATATACAAAGTTTGTGTATATCGCTGAGGGGCATCGGGTCATACAAGTTCTGAGTATACATCTTTGGTATACATTCTATGTATACATCAAATGCACTTTTATAGTTTGCATATAGTGAATGTATATTGCAAATATACATCTGGGTGATACAAGGAAAAGTCAGTGGTCAACGGATGGCGGAAGGAATACTCTGAAGGATATTCGTTGAATGCATATTTTGGCATTGTATATTTGGTTGTATGTCTGAATATACATTCAGCAAATACAAGGGTTTTATACAGCAGAGTCAACGCCAGTCAAAGGGAGGATTGTATGTTTTGTTTGTATCTAGCACTTGTATATTGAAAATATACATCATGCTTATACATTGTCGAGAGATACAAGTGGATGACCAGTAGCAGAGGTAACATGAACCGGATCTGTAGGTTGAAGTTGCATATAGTAAAGTGACCAGCATCATCAGGATTTTCAATATGAGGAGCTTGATATTTTATATCCTGCTAATGGGAATATAAGCGAGTTACATATCGGGGTGAGATATGTTAGATTTAGGGCAGACAACTGAGAGGGGGGGTGAATCAGTTGTCCAAAATTTTTCTTCTTTCAACACTTGCATTCACTTTGCATTAACAATAAATCAATCATGAAAACTTAATGTAATTAACCAAGAGCAGAAAACACATCTACACATAAGACACCAAGATTTTGATGTGGAAAACCTGGTTAAGGGAAAAACCACGGGGTGACTAACCCAAGAATTTATTCTCTGTTAGAAGAATAGAAAGAATAAGATGGCACATGACAATTAGGGCTCACTGCCCAAGCACACTGCTCACAAGAGGCTCACTGCCTACAAGAGACACACTGTCTACAATAAATGAGTATTACATACTTGAACCGGTAAATAGCATCGTCACCATGCTTGAATCAGTTCCATTAAAGCCCAAATCCTTCTGCTCTTCCTTTCGCTCTTCTCCTTGCTACCACACACTCATCTCCACAAGTACACCCTTGAAATGACTTCACAAACCTTTATTTATACATGACATCAACTTTAGGAACAAACATCTAAGTCAGAAAGCAACCACAAGAACATTCGCAAGGTGTATAATTCATCCGATTGGCCAGTCACAGAGAGAACACCTTCATCTGAAAGTATTTCTTCAATTTCGGGCTCTAATTCTAATGCAGACCATCAACACAAACTGATCATAATCCAAGGACCTTCACAAGCTTTTTTGAATCACCAGGAACATCTGCTCTTCCTCTACTTACTGAAATCCTTCTCTCCTACATCCAGAACCTCAAGAACATAGTCTATTTATCACTGTCACAAACGAATAGGTTCTTCTGGACCTTTAAACCACAAAGAGATCTACTTGACATTTCACAAGGATGTCCTAAATGCTTCCTCAAATCCACAGAGTGGGATAATGCATTACCGGACCTTACCAGACCTATCTGTCTCACTCTGTCACCACTGAGCACTTGTCGGAACTGGTTCTACTTGAGCGACCATAACTTCTTCAGATCTTCATGTGGATCCCTGAAAACTTTATTGGAGCATCTCAAGACTTATATCTACAAACCCTTTAAACCGTATCCTCTGATCCTCAACCTATCTTGGACTTTTACCTTGTTATCATCACTGTTCTTCACTGTTCCTGATTGAGACTAATTTTCTCAATATCCTCAACACACATCTCATCCAATCCTTCTCATTAATGCAACATGAGTATGTTGACATCAATGACAACACCAGTTCAACCCATAGTTGCAACAATCTCCCCCTTTGTCATTGATGGCAACATATTATGTGAAAAACCATCAAGACAAAAACTTCTCCTTACTGTCATAGCTCCCCCTATCAACAACAACTATTCACATGTCTTCTCTTCCTGTACTGGTCCCCCTTTGATCATCAACCATTTGTTTTTCACATGTCTTCTCTCCCCCTTTGACATCAATAGCAAAGGGCCCATTCCTTCAACTTTATAAACACACCTGCTGCTCCCCTTGAGTAGCAGCTCCCCAACACCAATCTAGACCACAAGATATGACTGTGATAACCACCAGACTGATGCACATTAGTGCATCCTAGTTCATCACCGGAGGGGTAATAACCCCTAACTTCTCCCTGAGATACTCAAAAGAGTCCTTGGGAAGAGGTTTAGTAAAGATATCTACAATCTGATCCTTGGATGGTACGTACTCCAATCTGACTTCATCCTTGTTCACTTGCTCGCTCAGAAAGTGAAACTTGATAGCTATGTGCTTGGTCTTAGAATGTAACACCGGATCCTTAGAAATATTTATTGCACTTGAATTATCACAGAAATTTTTGATAGACTCCTCATATTCTATTTTAATGTCTCTTCAATCCATAAGATTTAAGTGTAACTACCTGTTGTTGCAATGTATTCTGCTTCAGTTGTAGACAGAGATATTGCCTCTTGTTTCTTGCTTAGCCAAGAAACCAATCTTTTTCCCAAAAAGAATGTTCCACCACTGGTACTCTTCCGGTCATCCACATCTCCTACCCAATCTGCATCTGTATATACATGAAGAGAGAAATCATGATCTCTAGGATACCATAGACCATACTCAACTGTCCCTCTTAGATATCTAAAAATCCTCTTGATTGCCATAACATGATATTCTTTAGGATCAGCTTGGAATCTAGCAACAAGACCAACAGCCTGCATAATATCTGGTCTAGTTTGAGTGAGATACAACAGTCCTCCAATCATTGACCTATATTTTGTCTGATCAACCTTGGGAGAGTCATCATCTTTGCTCAATTTGCATCTGGTTGCCATTGGAGTGTTCATTGGCTTTGAGTCTTCCATCCCAAATTTCCTCAACAATTCTTTCACATATTCTGACTGAGAGATGAACATTCCTTTCTTTGTTTGAGTAATTTGTAGACCCAAAAAGAAATTCATTTCTCCAAGCATTGACATCTCAAACTCACTTTTCATTTGACTTGTAAAAGTTTTACACATACTGTCTCTTCCTCCAAAAATTATATCATCAACAAATACTTCAACAATTAAGATATTTTCATGATCAATTTTGAAATATAAATTACTGTCAGTAGTACCTTTATTGAAACCAATCTTCAAGAGATACTTATCCAATCTTTCATACCAGGCTCTTAGGGCTTGCTTTAGTCCATACAGTGCCTTTTTTAATTTACAGACCATGTCACTATGATCAGACAATTGAAATCCATCCGGTTGCTCAATATACACTTCTTCCAAATTACCATTTATGAAGGAAGATTTGACATCCATCTGATACACCTTGAAATCCTTGAAGGCAACAAATGCAAGAAATAATCTGACTGCTTCAATTCTTGCCACCGGAGCAAAAGTTTCTTCAAAATCAACTCCTTCTATTTGAGAGTAACCTTTGCAAACTAATCTGGCCTTGTTTCTGATTACTTCACCATCTTCATTTAATTTGTTTCGGAAGACCCATTTGGTTCCAATCACATTTTTGTTTCTTGGTCTGGGAACAAGATCCCAAGTGTGATTCTTCTCAATTTGCATCAATTCTTCCTCCATTGCCTTAGTCCAGTTTTCATCATTGCAGGCTTCATTTACTATCTTAGGTTCAATCTTTGAAATTAGACAATACTCATCTGAATTTTGAGCAATTCTCCTCCTTGTTTGCACCCCTTTGCTTTTGTCACCTATGATCTGATCTTCAAAGTGGTTTAGAGTTACATACCTTGGAATTTTTGGAGTCTCTTGCACTTCTAACTCTTGATCAATCTCATTGAGACTTATCTCTTCTTCTTGTCTTACTGGATCAACTTGACTTTGTTTCTCAGAAGAGACTTGGATACCTTGAATCTGAACACCATTCTGATCATCTTCATCATGTTCAAGAATTCTTGAGGGTCTTTCAATTTCTTCATCAACCTTCACATTTATACTTTCTACAATCTTTCTCAGTCTCTTGTTGTAACATCGGTATGCTTTGCTTTGAGTGGAATAACCCAAGAATATTCCTTCATCACTTCTAGCATCAAACTTTCCTAGATCTTCATCCCTTTTAATGTAACATCTGCTACCAAAAACTCTGAAGTATCTTACAGTGGGAGTAATGCCAAACCAGAGCTCATAAGGAGTCTTACCAGTATAGTTTCTAATTTGAACTTGGTTGAGAGTGTAGACTACAGTGCTGAAAACTTCTCTCCAATAGATCTGAGGAACATTTGCTTCCATCATCATGGTCCTGGATGGTTCAGTTCTTTCTCTCAACAAATCCATTCTACTGTGGAGTTCTAGGGGTAGACAACTGTCTCTTTATTCCATGTTTCTCACAAAAGTTTATGAACTCACCAGATGTGAATTCTCCACCTTTATTAGACCTCAGACACTTCAATTTTAATCCGGTCTCATTTTCCACCATAGCCTTGAATATTTTGAATTTTTCAAGAGCTTCTAATTTCTCTTTCAGAAAGGTTACCCACATCATCCAGGAATAGTCATCAATTAGCAACATGAAGTATCTATCACTTTGCACACTCCTGATTCTTGCCGGACCACATAAGTCAGTGTGAACTAAGTCTAATAATCCAGTAGAAGATTGTTCCTTGCTTTTGAATGAGATTCTTCTTTGTTTTCCCAACTGACATTCTTTCTACAAAATATTTGTAGGTTTTACCAATCTTGGAAGATCTCTTACAGCCTAAGTATTACTTATCTTAATGATATTATCAAAGTTCACATGACACATTCTTCTATGCCATAACCAACTCTGATCAATTTGAACAAATAAGCAACTTTTACCAGTACCAGCTAAGTGAAAGATGTTACCTTTTATTTGGGTACTGGATGCAATCTCTGTTCCAGAACTTTCAAAGATTTTGCACTTTCCATTATTGAATCTAAGATCATAGCCTTTGTCCACCAACTGCCCCACACTGAGAAGATTTGTTTCAATCCTTCAACATATAATACATTACCAGTTTTATTCTTTCCATCAAAAGAAATAGTTCCTCTACCTCTGATTCTACCTGCAGAGTTATCACCAAACTTTACCACTCCTCCTTCATACCTTTCCAAATCTATGGACTTGTTTTTGTCACCTGTCATGTGGTGAGAGCGGCCACTCTCAATGACCCAATCATCCTTTTCTTCAACTTGGGCAGCTAGGGCTTTATGATTTATGGATTCAGAGGGTATTGGATCTTCTTCCTTGATGGCAATGAACACCCAGTCACTTCCAAATTTGTCTTCTTTCTCTGATTCATCATCTGTTACTCCTTCATTATCTCCTTCATGAGCATAGTAACAATTCTTCTGGAATCTTGGTCTATTACTGTTTGGCCTAGAAAATCTTTCCTGACACCTTGATGGAAAATGACCAATCTTATTATAGTTAAAACACTTAAAAGGCAATTTTCTCTCATACTTACCGGATCCTCTTGGTAGTCTTTTTGCAATAAGAGCTTCAAGATGAGCAGTTTCAGCTTCTTCTTCTTCCAATTCTTTTCTTGCATTTTCATACCATGATGATTTCCTTGAAGAGTTTTCTCCCAGATCAAACCTTTGTTTTCCTTTTACCAAGGCACTTGCTTTGAATGTAGATTTAGTCTTTGGAGGATCATCTCCAAACTCGGCCATTTCAAGAGAAGCTAGCTTACCAACCAATTGATCCCTTGTGACTGTTGTGTGAGCTCTGAATTCTTTGATTGCAAAAGCTTTGATTTTATAAGACTCACGAAGGGATCTGAGAACTTTGCCAACAATCTCATCTTCACTCAGTGTTCCACCTGCATTTCTGATTACACAAACTAGCTCATCCACTCTTGGCATAAAAGAGATAATATTTCCATCATTTCTCATTTTCAGTCTTTCAAATTTCCCTTTTAGACTCTGTAATCTTGCACATTTAACAAATTGGTCTCCTTCATGCAAAAGTTCCAATTTCTTCCAAATCTCAAAGGCAGTCGGTAGATGAATAACATTAGAGAGTTCTGAGTTAGATAATGCACTTAAAAGAGCCTCTTTGGTCCGTAGATTGTTTTCAGCATCTGTGATTTCATTTAGGGTTGTCGGACCACCCTGTGGAGGTACATAGGCCTTAGTCACCATGGACCAGTATGCGAATCCCATGCACTGCAAGTGACATTCCATGCAACCTTTCCAAAGAGCAAAGTTAGTTCCATTGAACTTCGGACTATCCTTCTTATAGGATGACATCCTGGATCTGTTGATAACTAAGAGGGGGGGTGAATCAGTTATCCTAATTATTTCTGCTTTCTGAACTTTCTTAATAAACAATTTAGCATTAAATCAAATAAGAAAACATAACCATGAAATAGAAATATACATGACACAATATTTTTGACGTGGAAACCCTGTTAAGGGAGAAAACCACAGGGTGATTAACCCAAGATTGTATTCTCTGTTAGAAGAATGGAAATACAAAATGGCACTTGCCAATTAGGGCTCACTACCCAAGCACACTGCTCACAAGAGGCACACTGCCTACAAGAGACTCACTGTCTACAAAAAGAGTGTTATACAATACTTGAACTGATTGGGAGCATCTACATATGCTGGAGTTCAGTTCCGGTTAGGCTTAGTACACTGATCTACTGCACTTCATCTTTCCTCTTCTTTTATGCTGCTTTCCTTCCACATACTGGATCTTCCTTACTGCTTTTACTCTGCTTTTCTACTTTTATTCGCACATCACCAACAGCAACACATCTCACAACTAAATCCATCTTGTATATATATCCGTAAAAGTGATTTCATCACCTTTCTAGTCAGCATCCGGAATAGTCAATCTTTTCACAAACTCTGATCTGTCGGTTGAATCCTTGCACATCAAGTAATGCGGATCAAGCATATACTTGTAGAAGTCATCAATCATGTCAGCCAAACATAACTTATGCCTTAAGAACCTTTTCCATCATCAATAACTCATCCGGAATAAAGTCTGATGTTCTGCCAGACAGTTCTTCCTCTATTCACACTGTCACTTGGGAACCCAACACTCAAGCATTCATATCTCTTTATCCTTTCCACACCAGAGGCTCAAACCTTAGAATTTATTAGTCCAGATACTCCTCTTGACTTCCCCAAATCTATACTTCACCAAGATACTTCCTCTAAGAGATTCAGACCTGTCTGTCAGACCTCGCCACATGCTCTATTCTTGTTTACTGAACCACAACATTCTTCACTCTGACTTCCGGTAGAGACATACCATGTCCTGCAGATATGTGGGTTGAACTTTGTTGCCATCAATGACAACAATCATGAATCCATATAGTGTCTCTTGCCAACAATCTCCCCCTTTGGCATTGATGGCAACACTTAGTGAAAAATGACTAAGTGTTTACACTATGCTCCCCCTTGGCTGGTGCTCTATTTTTATATACATATTTCAGAGCTCCCCCTTAGTTGGATTCCTCATTTTTCATTGCTCCTCACTCCTCCTTTGACATCAATGGCAAAGGGTAGGGTCCGCATACCAAAATTTTAAAAAATTTAACTATACTTAGCCGAATATAACATACTCACATAAACTGAAGAATATCTGCAAAAGTTGTTTTCAATTGAATGAATTCTATAGCCCAACTTTGCTTCATTCTGTCCAAAATTGATATATGGTCGCTCAATAGGAATGCAAATGTATCTGCCCTTTTTAGATCTGTTGGATCATTGGTCTGGGCTATGATTTGAGCTTCTTTGATGGCCTCATGCATGGCCTCTAATTTAGGGACAATTATTCTTCTGAGCTCACTCAACCTACTAATTCTATTTTTCTTCTCTTTTTCAAGCTTCTTAAGTTCATTCAAAACTGCAACCATTTGACATTCTTGATTTATAATTGATGTAGTAAGTGGATCAAAATTTTGAGAAAGTTTTATCAGTTTATCCTCCTATTCTTTCATTTTCTTCTCAATCTCCACTATTGCTTTGGACCAGGAAATATAAAATTTGTATACTTCTCTGCCATCTTTAAGAGCATTTTCTAAGCTCTTTATCCCAAGATTCATATTTCTCCTATCATTAATGATCAACCCTTGTACCTCTGAGAATCTCTTATCCAAAAACTCCTTCCGGACCTTTTCTTCAACTGACTTCTCTAGAGAATCAAAATGTGTACTAACATTGCTGACTAGAGTTTTGAGATTACCAAAAGAGGAGGCTGTGGGATCCTTCTAAAAAGATGGCATGATCTTTTCCAAAACTCCAGATGCTACCTCTATAAGCTCACAGTCTTCCATGTGAGATTTCAGTAGTTTCTCTTTGGCCTTCGCATTTACAAATGAAGCTATCTTCATTATTTGCACCGGAGATAGAGAGTCAAAGTTTAGTGGCCTTTTTAATAGATCCAGTTCATCAATCTCCATAGTTGCTTTTGTCAAAAAGTCCTTGACTGATTCTGCAGTGTCTCTTGCCAGAGACAGGTTTTTCTTTTCTTCTACAGTCATAGAACTATCTTTTGGAGCTTTCTCCCCTTCCACAACCTTTGCACTGATATCTTCTTTTCCCTTCACTTCTGCTTCTTTCTCTTTTACTCTTTCTTCTCCTTTGGATTCGGAGTCAGCAGGAGAAACCGGAGGAGTGATGTTAGTTTGTTCATGGGCCACCTCTTCCTTTTCCGGAATAGAGGATTCTAAGTCCTTATGCTTTTCTATACCAGTGTCCATTACTTCTTCTGCTATTTTCTCATTGAACTCTTCTGCAATATTTGTGGCTGAGGGGTCAGCACCCAAGTCCTCTATGATAGGAAGATTGAATCTTTTGAAGGTTTTCTAGAGAATCTCTTCTGTGTCCTTGGCTACCTTGTCAGTCTCACCAAGCATGAGCTGATTCTTCCTTGCTTTGCTCCTAAACTTATCCTTGCAATCTTTGAATATCATATTCATTGTCTTGGGATTGATTGAAGGATATAGCTAAATAACTATCTGTTCCTGGATCTCAAGGTCTTTTTCCATGGCATTAGTCTTTTTTATTTCTAACTCATTTTCGAGGCTCTTGGGAATAAGAGATATAATTTCAATAAAAGCCTTATTATATATGTTCAGATACTTAACTGTAGCTTCCTGCAAGATCTTTTGGTCAGCCTCATTATAATCATCATAGAATTTGGCCATTGGTTGAAGGTTTCCATCCAGAGTGACTGATTTGATTACACTTTCTAAAGACAAGGTGGGTTTTTCAACAAATTCCTCTACCATTTCTTCCTTGTCTTGACCTGTGGAAGGTTTATCGGATCCTTTCTTCTTCTGGTTCTTTATTTCCTTTATCCCCTCATCAGATTCAGTCTCTTTTTCATCCTTTTGATTCGAATAAGACCTTGTGGCCTTAGTCTGGTTCTTTTCTCTATTTTACCGGATGATCTTGCTTCCGGTTTAGATGCCCTTGAGCTTTTGGCAGTGGCAGGTGCAGATCTCTTTGATGATCTAGTCCAGGTGGAGGTTTCTACCAGAGCACTTTCCTTTCTTTCCTTTTTTGCCTCTTTCTTTTCTTCCTCAGCCCTTTGCCTCTTTTCCCTGTTGGCATCAAGTGCCTCCTTTGAGATGCCTAAGCCTTTAGCAATTTCTTCAACTTCTTTTCTTACTTTCCTCTTCATTTATGGTTGTCTAAGTTCCACATGAACTTTTACACTTAGCTCTTCAAAGGTTTCAAACCTTTCTGCCTTTGGATCCTTTGGCTGACTTAGCATGTGTTGAACATGCAGCTCCACAATTTGTTCATCAACTTCATACCCCATAGGCATGATCCACATAGTTCTTGGTTCTACTACCTCCATTAGGCACTGATCAGTGTCTACCATGAAGCACACTGTATCCTTGTATTTCTCAACTACTTATTTGGGGATTCTTTCTCTGGTTTGCATTGTATTTTGAAAGTGCTTGAAGTAACCCCATAGAGCTATATTCCTTGCCTTGGCATCCCCAAGTTCATGCAAGTAATCTCTGATCTGAATTGCTACTGGTTTGTCATTTTGCCATACCCATCCATTTGATCCGGGCAGCTCATTCATGAAGTAGAAGAATAGACATAATATTAGTCCACCATATTTAAAAGAGTTCTTCTTGTCCTTCTTAATCTTTTGTAAGTTTTCCATTAGTTGGTTTAGAAGGAGTTCACAGAGGTCATAATCTGTATTTTTCCTCAGCATTTCATAAGTAATATACACAGTTGTTCCAGGTACTAAATTCTCCCTACTGGAGTGATATAACTTATAACCAATTATCATAGATGCAAACTTGATATCCGGATCAGAGATATCTTCTATGGTCATTGCTCTCTTATCAAATTTTGATCCGGTGGCCTCACTCACAGTCTAGTTTTTGACAGATTTGAGAACTGGTATTCCTCTGGATGAATGTAAACCAGTTACTGCCCTAATTACCTCCTTGGCAATTTTGCAAGGTCTGTTCAGCCATAGAAAGTTGTCATGTACCCTACTCAACACATACCAGACCCATTCATCTTCTTCAAAGTAGGGGAAATGAATGAACTGATCAAAATGTTTCTCCTGGATGCCCTTTATTCTGGTTTAAGCTCAAAAGCATCATCTATCAATTGTTTGTGATAGATGTATCTTAGTTTGAATTCCCCAAACTCTTCAATATTTGCATGTATGTAAACCCTAATGTCTTCTGTGTGCAAAATGCCATGCGGAACACTAGAGAATGCTCCTAGGGGATCTACCTCCAATGATTTGTATGGATGTTTCTTAAATTCAGGGCGGGGCCTATCAGAGATTTTTACAATATTTAGAGTACCCATCATTCAAAGATTTAGAGAGAGATATTTGATAACGAAGAATACCTTTTGCGCCTTTCGGTTTCATGGATTTGGCCGGATTGATTTCTAGATGAATTAACTTCTGCAAATGATCTTTGATGAACTTGAGTAATTTTGTCGCAGAGCTTCACTTTTCGTTTCTTCTTGAATGCAGAATGAACAAGTGAATAATGAGAAAACCCTTATATCGCTCCGCAAACCCTAATGTTAGGTTGCAATAAATGCTCGACCTAAGTTATTCCAGTTTGCCTTATTTGGATGACTTGAAGAACTGGATCAATCCTGATCTTTAAACATCATGTGGATCTTCCAAATCTTAACCATAGTTTGTTTGGATGTTTCCCTTATGAACCCTTCAATCCACAACTCTTCTTGTGCCAGTTCTAGCACCAATTGACTGGTTGGGGGAACAAGGTTTTCTTTGTGTCTCCCCCTAAGCCAGAGCTCACTTTTTAATTTCTGGAAGGAATATCAGCACCAGAGTCTAGTGCGGATCCAATCTCTACATTTTCTATACTTTTATTCACCCAAATCTTGTTCATCTCACTTTGAACTTCATCCGCATTCACCTTTCATTTTCCCTTATCTTGATTCTAATTATGATATACCGGACCTCTTTTGTCCTAATTCTTGCTTCTACAGAATTTTGCAATATGACCAGATCTATTGCAAATTTGGCAAATAACATTTATTTGCATATTTGATTGACATCCTCTTGATCTGCATTGATTAGCCATACGACCTATTCTATTGCATGCAAAGCATCTACCATTGAATGATTTGTTCATTTGCATATTTCTACATTCATGAGATTTGTGACCATACCTTTTGCAGTTAAAACACTGTCCGGAGAAGGATGAATTAGTCTAATTCATTCTCTTTCTGCACTGATTAGCTTTATGACCAAAGTTATTGCAGTTGTGGTAGTATCCATTGAAGGATGGATATTTTTGAGCATTAGGCTGTCTTACCGGAGGTCTTCTAGGCCTGTTCCTTGGATTTTCTGATCCAAAATTCTTCTGACCGGATCCGGAACTTTCTCCTTTCTCATATCCCAAACCACACTTGTCATCTACCCTCTTTTGACTTCCAAGAAGAACTTCAAGTTGGCCAGAACTTATTTTGAATTTCTCTTTATATTCATTTGCTGTTTGAAGATCCCTTTTGAGAGAGACAATTTGATCCTCAAGTTTTTCTTCATTTTCTTTAGCATCTTCAAGATCGGATTCAAGATGTCTGATAATTCTATCCATCTAGTGGCAATCTTCTGATTTCTCTTTGAGAGACTGTCTTAGATTATCTTCAGCTTTTCTTTTCTCTTCAACTTCTTGGGTAAACTTCATAACTCCTGATTCCATTTCATGTCTTACCATAATGATTTCTTTTGATAACTCTTCACATAACTTGGTTTTCTCCTTTAGCTCTTCATTTGCATCATTTGCTTCACCTTGACTTGCTAATTGCTGAAGCAGTTCATTTCTCTTTTTCATAGAGACTTAATTTGTCTTTTTGTTCTCTCATGAAATCATCAGCCTGTTTGAGTCTTTCCTTTAATTCATTGACTTCAGAGTTTGACTATTCAAGATCATCAAGGGCAGTCTTGAGTTGCTCCCTTAAACCATATGCATCCATTTGAATTCACAGATCTTCCTCAAGTTGTTAGACTCTGTTAGGAGGAACTTGGCTCTGATACCAATTGTTGATAACTGAGAGGGGGGGTGAATCAGTTATCCTACTTATTTCCACTTTCTGAACTTTCTTAATAAATAATTCAGCATTAAATCAAATAAGCAAACATAACCATGAAATAGAAATACACATGACAATACTTTTGACTTGGAAACCCTGTTAAGGGAGAAAACCACGGGGTGATTAACCCAAGATTGTATTCTCTGTTAGAAGAATGGAAATACAAAATGGCACTTGCCAATTAGGGCTCACTGCCCGAGCACACTGCTCACAAGAGGCACACTGCCTACAAGAGACTCACTATCTACAAAAAGAGTGTTATACAATACTTGAACTGATTGGGAGCATCTACATAGGCTAGAGTTTAGTTCCGGTTAGGCTCAGTACACTGATCTGCTGTACTTCATCTTTCCTCTTCTTTTATGCTACTTTCCTTTCACATACCGGATCTTCCTTACTGCTTTTACTATGCTTTTCTACTTTTATTCGTACATCACCAACAACAACAACACATCTCACAACTAAATCCATCTTGTATATATATCCGCAAAAGTGATTTCATCACCTTTCTAGTCGGCATCTGGAATAGTCAATTTTTTCACAAACTCTAATCTGTCGGCTGAATCCTTGCACATCAAGTAATGCGGATCAAGCATATACTTGTAGAAGTCATCAATCATGTCGGTCAAACATAACTTATGCCTTAAGAACCTTTTCCATCATCAGTAACTCATCCGAAATAAAGTCTAATGTTCTGCCAGACAATTCTTCCTCTGCTCACACTGTCACTTGGGAACCCGACACTCAAGCATTCATATCTCTTTATCCTTTCCACACCAGAGGCTCAAACCTTGGAATTTATCAGTCAAGATACTCCTCTTGATTTCCCCAAATCTACACTTCACCAAGATACTTCCTCTGAGAGATCCAGACCTATCTGTCGGACCTCGCCACATGCTCTATTCTTGTTTACCGGACCACAACATTCTTCACTCTAACTTCCGGTAGAGACATACCATGTCCTACAGATGTGTGGGTTGAACTTTGTTGCCATCAATGACAACAATCATGAATCCATATAGTGTCTCTTGCCAATAGGATCTCCTCAAGCGGTTAAGCTCCTTTTAGAGGAACTTGGCTCTGATACCAATTGTTAGATTTAGGGCAGACAACTGAGAGGGGGGGTGAATTAGTTGTCCAAAACTTTTCTTCTTTCAACACTTGCATTCACTTTGCATTAACAATAAATCAATCATGAAAACTTAATGTAATTAACCAAGAGCAAAAAACACATCTACACATGAGACACCAAGATTTTGACGTGGAAAACCTAGTTAAGGAAAAAACCACGGGGTGACTAACCTAAGAATTTATTCTCTATTAGAAGAATAGAAAGAATAAGATGGCACATGCCAATTAGGGCTCACTGCCTGAGCACACTACTCACAAGAGGCTCACTGCCTACAAGAGACACACTGTCTACAATAAATGAGTATTACATACTTGAATTGGTAAATAGCATCGTCACCATGCTTGAATTAGTTCCATTAAAGCCCAAATCCTTCTGCTCTTCCTTTCGCTCTTCTCCTCGCTACCACACACTCATCTCCACAAGTACACCCTTAAAATGACTTCACAAACCTTTATTTATACACAACATCAACTTTAGGAACAAACATCTAAGTCGGCAAGCAACCACAAGAACATTCGCAAGGTGTATAATTCATCTGGTCGGCCAGTCACAAAGAGAACACCTTCATCCAAAAGTATTTCTTCAATTCTGGGCTGTAATTCTAATGTGTACCATCAACACGAACTGAACATAATCTAAGGACCTTCACAAGCTTTCCTGAGTCACCAAGAACATCCGCACTTCCTCTACTTACTGAAATCCTTCTCTCCTACATCTGGAACCTCAAGAACACAATATGTTTATCACTGTCACAAAGGAATAGGTTCTTCCAGACCTTCAAACCACAAACAGATCTACTTGACATTTCACAAGGATGTCCTAAATGCTTCCTCAAATCCATAGAGTGGGATAATGCATTACTGGACCTTACCGGACCTATCTGTCTCACTCTGTCACCACTGAGCACTTGTCGGAACCGGTTCTACTTGAGCGACCATAACTTCTTCAGATCTTCATGCGGATCCCTAAAAACTTTACTGGAGCATCTCAAAACTTATATCTACAAACCCTTTAAACTGCATCCTCTAATCCTCAACCTATCTTGGACTTTTACCTTGTTATCATCATTGTTCTTCACTGTTCCTGATTGAGACTAATTTTCTCAATATCCTCAGCACACAACTCATCCAATCCTTCTCATTAATGCAACATGAGTATGTTGACATCAATGACAACACCGGTTCAACCCATACTTGCAACAAGATAGGCGTCGGGATAAAAGGTACATATGATACTGATTATCATGATCATGCCAATAGGGTATGTCGATGAGACAATTTATTAGTTCTTACCGAAGATATAAGAAGCACTAAATTCCACCATTGTTTCTGGTTGTGACTTTGCATCATAAAATTTCTCATGTTTATGGAGTTGAGGTTTGTATTTGAGTCAAGTGTTATTGTTGTTGTAGTTATGGTAAAATTGCAAATCAGGGAAAATGAATAAACAACAATGATAAAAACCCTAGCAATGCACAATGAAGCACAAGACAACATGAAAATCAAAATAACAAATGTAAATGCAAACCGATCTCCACGCTATGCTTGATTTATCTCCATTGCTCTTCTCCACCTCGCATGAGCATGCAAGATTTTGAAGGATTATTGTTGGAGGAATGTTGGGTGCTCATTTCTACAGCATAACATCAAGATGAAGATGATATGAGGATGATAGTTGAAGGATGCAAAGGCTCTAATGATATTTCAACAGCATGTGGATACTTGAGGATCAATGCATTTTAGAAAATTTGGCAGAATAAGGGTACTTGAAGCTCAATGCATGCTAATGGCTTGTGAGGGGTTTGATTTATAGGAAAGGCTTGGTTCAAATGGACGGCTGAGATTAAAAAGCTAAATGATTGATGTGGACGGCTAGGATTGATTAGTTATCCCAATCTTCAAGGGAGTTGTAGTCATTTGACAAGTGGAGGGAGGATAGGGCTCATGTGTGCTTGTGTACATAAAAAGTACTACATGTGAAAGATATTAAATAAAAAGCTATAGTACCACTTATCTTTTTAAATGAAAGAGGCACACATGTCGGCTAAATGATAAGATAAATTAATTAAATAAAATTTATTTAATTAATTGGAAAGTCGGCTTATGATGAGAACTTAATTCAAATAAAATATTTGAATTAGTTGGGATATGAGTTGGATATTAATTAAATAAATAAAATTTATTTAATTAATTGGATTGTGGGATTAGGATATGATTGGGAAATTAATTAAATAAATAAAATTTATTTAATTAATTGGAAAGTGGGATTATGTATGTGAAATTAATTAAATAAATAAAATTTATTTAATTAATTGGCTAATGGATAAATGTAATTGAGAGTGGGATTTAGGACAAAATGCTACATGATGTCTAGATAATATTTTTGACAAGGTGTTGCAATACATGGACAAAGTTGGGACAAATTTGGGTGTCTACATTTTGCCCCTCTTTGAGATGATGTTCGAGATGATGAGCTTTATGTTGAGTAACATCATTTCAAAGAAGCTATGATATGGATAGAGGATAGGATAGTGATGATGATGTAAGGATGAAATGGGATAATGATGCCCCCTCGAGAGGATAGGTGGGTTGGACAAACATGGGTATGCTCTCGAAAAGAAATGGCTTGGCTACAAAAGAAAGATAAGGGGGTAGATAGATAAAAGGATGATGCGTTATGCTGCAATGAAGGTGAGCAACCATAATGTTTGATATAGCACTAGACGTTATGCACCAAGGTATGAGGACCAAGGTGACGATGTGTCTTATGCCCCAGCGTAATACAACCTTGTCTAGATACAAGATATGAATATTAGCTAGATTGATACCGATATGATGCAAATGCAAGATAAAATGATAACACACACAAGCAAGCAAGCAAGCATGCACAAATGATTCAAAAACAAACAAGGTATTGCCCCTGTCAAGCTGTAAACCAATGATTAATTGTTTGATTGATAATAGTTGAGAGTGTTGTCATGGTGGGGAAAGCTATATCCCTAGATCAACACAAGGTTGTTTGTTAAGTTGGTTGGCTGATTGGCTGACTGATTGATTGATTTAGCTTACAACAAGGCTAGGATCAAGACCATTGATTGTGATTGGATAACTTGGCTTGATTGATTAACTTGATTGGTATAGCTTAAGGATTGTCTTGCATTTGGATCTTTGTTTGGAATGGTTGGAAGATGATGAAATGCTGATTAGATTGATTTGATGAAGGATGGATGATTTGTGGTGGATTGAGCTGTTGTTGATTTGTTGAAGTGATTGGATTTGTTTTGATGGTTGGCTTGATGTGCTTTGATTTTGATGTTTGCTATTGCTGGGTTGATTGTTTTGATGATTGGATTGTTTTGAATGATGGTAGTGATGGTGTAATGATTAGAGTATCCACTCAATCTAAGCTTAAGCAAGTGTTCTTAGTGTGCTCAAAGGATGTAAAACAAACAAGGTATTGCCCTTGTCAAGTCATAAACCAATGATTGATTGTTTGTTTGTTTTGATAATTGTGTTGTCATTGTGGGGAAAGCTATATCCCTAAATCAACACAAGGATGTGGGAACGCTATATCCCATTGATGATGATTGATGATGTTTAATTTGGCTCATGACAAGATTAGGATAAAAAACCTATTGATTTGATTGGATAATGTTCCTTGATTGATTAGCTTGCTTGATAATGATTTATGTGACTTGGATTTAAGATCATTGCTTAGATTGATTTGATTGATATCATTGGAAGAAGTGATTGATTGAAATGGATGAATGTATGTTATTGATAGGAAGAATTGATGATGATGATGATTGATTTTGATTGAATGTTGAAGTGGATTGTTTTGGATTGATGATGATTGGTCTTATTGCTTAGATTTTTCGTTGGATATTTGATTTTTTTGTGTTTTTTGAATATTTTGATTTTTTTTTTAATATTTTTTGGGATATTTTGATTTTTTTGTGTTTTTGAATGTTTTGGGACATCAATGGATTTACAATTTGGGTAGCCTTGAGCTTGATACCAATGACAAGGGAGAAAACCAAGTCTAGGTGCAAAGATGGATGAATGGGATTGGATGGATGAAAGGATGGGCTCATAGTAAATGGGATGAAAGGCTCATGATAGATGGATAGATAAGAGGATAGGCCGTATAAGGGATGGATGCATGCTTCATTATAAACAGATAGGTAGGCTATAGTGGAAAGCTCATGATAAACAGATGGGGATAAGCTATAAGATGAAAAGCTCACGATAAGGATATGCCATAGTGGATGGATCATAAGGGAGCTAGGATGTGATCTTCAAAGGCTATGTTGCATAGGAAGAACAAGTTGCCCCATTCTAGGTGGTAATGCTTAGGATTTTTACATGATTAATTTCATGACAATGGGATGACATGATGGATTGGTTTGAATGGGATGGATAAATGGTTAATGGATAGGACTTGGTTTGGAAAGAAGGTATGTCAAGATATATCCAAACATGTTTTAACATTTTGCCCCAATGTCTTCATCAAGATCAAAAGGTGGAAGGATGGGTTCAATAAGATAGGTATATGGATGTAATGGCTATGGATAGTAGGATGGAATGGTATATGACAAGTTGGAAATGGATAGGTTGGATGAGACAATGTGCCCCCAAGTGTAAGTGACATAGAAGATCAACCTACACATGATGCCTGTTTGCCAGGTTTTCATCATGGTACTTATCCAAGGCGCCTATTTACCAAGTTTTCACCATTGGATGAAGGGATTTCTCTTTACTTTTTTGACTTTTTTTTCTTTTTTTTTACTTTTTTGCTTTTTTTTGCTTTTAGATGGGTTGACAATTACACATGGCGCCTGTTTGTCAGGTTTTCACCATGGTAATGGATAGGAGGGACTCAAGTGTCTAGTTCGATGGATGTTGTTAGTTCCATTGGATATAGATGTCATCGCATGGACCATGTTGTTATGCTCATAGATGTTGATAAGGGATTGCGTGGATGGGAGATGGATTAGGTGGATAATAGATTATGATGTGGATTATGGAAGGTTCATACAAGGATAGATGGATGGGGATAGTGGACTATGATATGGATTGTATTGGCTTATGGAATGAAGATGGATGAAAGGTTTATGCCAAAGCATGGACCATAGGGAGGTGATTGGGAAGATACGTAGGATAATGGATGAAGGATGGGGAGATGTAGTTATGTGGAGGTGCTGTGGAGTGGAAGGGAACCATGACCAACGGTTGCACACACCATGTTAAACATTGAAGCTTTTGATGAGATGGTGGTGTAGGAAGCAATGGGGTTGTTTTCTTAGGAGATGGTTGATGAAGTGATTTAAGAACCCACATAGATTTAGTATGTTTAGTGTTTTTTCTTTGCTTGTGGAATTTTTGAAGGGAATGGAAGTTTTGGATGGATATAGGTGGTTGGGATTCTTGAGAGGTAGATGAGGATGCCTCATTCACTTTGCTAGCTATTTGCTTAGGAACCCAAACCATTTCGCTTTTAGGCTTTGTTTTTGGAGGTATGGGCTTGGATAGCTTTTTGAAGGTACTTTGCTTAGAAGATGGATGATTTAGAGACTTTTCACATTGATGGCCTAAGGCATGAGGGTCCTTAGGAGTTTTAGTTGGATTTTTGGCTTTATAGATAAAGGCATCAAAAGTTTTGCTTTTGAATCCCATGGGTTTGATGGAAGTGGGGTTGGTGGAATGAATGGAAGCTTCATGTTTAGGTAATGTGTGCTTTTGTTGGCCATGATTAGGGATGTAAGGATACTTATGAATGATAGGTATGTTAGGTGTTGGAAGCAATGGTGGCAAGGTGGATGGAGGGATATTTGGAGTTGGTAAAAGTGGAGGCAAAGTGGATGGCGAAAGATATATGGTCACATGCTTTTGACATTTATAGGATGATGGAGTTGGAACGGCTACATATGTTTTGGGTAGATGATGGGGGGTACGATGGAAAGTGGTAGGTTTAGGATGCATGAAAGGATTACCAACATCTTGGCCTTGTTTACCTTGGGGTGTGTATCCAAGGCCATATGAGCATGGAGGAATCTTGACATGGTTTGGCTCCAAAATACCTTGTTCATAAAGGCCTAGGCCTTTGCCTTGGTAGCTCATGTTTTGGAGTATGCGATGGACTATGGGACTAGGTGTGCTTAGGGAACTAGACTTGAGTTCTTTATTGGATGGAGAAGGTGAAGTGGATAAAGGTTGTTGTTGTCCTAAGGAAGAACAATCATGCATAAGGGTGGATAGACCAATAGGACATGATGGATTTGAAATGGGATTGATGGTGGATGTGGAAGGGGGATCATTAGGATCTTGATTAGCATTATGTTCACTAAGATCCAAGTTATTTGTTTGATCTTTTATGCTTATGTGTTCTTGGGAGGCAAGTGTCTCATCATGACAAGTGGATGTTTGCTCATTATGGATAGGGCTAGATGGAGGATGACTAGGAGCAATGTGGATATCTTGCTCATGGATGTATATAAGATTATGGATAGGATCAAGGTGCTCATGGATAGCTTCTTTATAGGTATCATCTTGATCATGGAAAAGATACATGTTATGGATGGGTTGCATAAAAGTGATTTGATCTTGAGTTGGACTAGGGCTTAATGTTTCCACAAGCTTAGGATTAAATTTTTGACATACCTCTTGGGTTGCTTCAATGGAATTGGATGACTCTTGAATATGCTTGATGACTTGTAGGTCACATGATGGGCTTGAAGGGCTAAGAATGTTAATTGAGGGCTCTTGGATAGGCTCAAGGATAGGTGGACCACATGATGGGATTATAGGATTGGACATGACCTTTGGAAGTTCTTTGGTAGACTCATGAATGGGCATTTGACATGGGGGTAGTTTATTCCTAGCTAGTAGCCAATGGATCACATCCTTTGCAAGTGTATGAATGGATGGGCAATATAATGGATGGATGATAATAGTAGATGGTGTTGTCGGCTTATGATTAGGATTAGGTTGGGAGCTAATTGGATTGGATGGATTAGGATTAAAGGGGGGTGATACATAGGATTGGGATGATGTGGCATGATTTCTCATTATAGGTAGGTACACGTTGTAAACAATTGAGACAAATATTGGGCATTGATTTGTATTATGGCCTTTGGTCCTATGGTATGCATAATAATCATGTTCATCATATGGACTTTCTTCACATGGTTTGACTTCAGGAAGTTCAATGAGTTTTGTTTCAAGCATTCTTTGTAAAACTCTCTCAGCCACATCCTTTGGTGAAGGATTAGAATGGCATGGTGATGAAGGTAATGGAGGGCATGATGGTTTGGAAGTTAGAGGGATTAATGGACTAGGAATGGGATCACATGGTGGTGTTGGGATAGGACTAGTTGGCTCATGTGTTGGCATGTGATTGGATGGTGGTGGCCACTCTAGATTGGTATCTCCCTTGTCAAAGGTTATTAGATCTGGCATAGGATAAATTGGGCCTTGATTTATGTACAAGGGACCACTTGGACTTGGATGTGCTTCTTGTTGTAAAGGTGGACTTAGGTCTATCAATAGTGCTTGATGGTCTTGTTGAAGAGGTGTACTTGGACTTGCTTGATTTATGTACAAAGGGCTATTTGGACTTGCATGTTGTTCTTGTGATATCACTTGATTGCCTTGAAGATGGGCTTGGTAGTGCATTGGAATGGTGGTATGAGGGATTGGATAAGCTTGAGGTGGAGGTTGATAGGCTGATGTGGCATTGACTTGGTGGATAAGTGGATTAAGTTGATAGGAAGTGGATGGATATGACATGTGACTATAAAGTGGATTAGGTTGGTATGGAATGGCTAAGGATTGTTGTACTTGTCAAGCTTGACTAGTGGCGAAAAGGTGTTGAACTTGGGCTATGAAGTGTTGCAGTTGAGGTGATTGGCTTGCGTGGGGTTGAGCTCTTTGGAGGAAGAATTGTAATATTTCCATGGCATCTTGGTTTAGGGGTTGTGATCCTTGATAAAGATTTTGGAGGAATCTTTGGAATTTGATTTCTAGGTCCTCTAGTGTAGACATGTTGTCACCCAAGTGTATGTCTTAAGTCCTTTTAACAAGTGCTTGTTTAGGGATTTGGATGATGATGTGGCTTGTTTGGATGACTTGGCTATGTTTGGGATGAAAGTGATTGGGTTTGAATGTTATTGAAAGGATGTGTAGGATGACTTGTTTTTATGTGTTTGGGTGTTTAGAGCTTGATGTGGCAATATTCAAACAAATGATTATGCATATACACACATGAATCACTCACGTAAGACACATAAGCAAGTTGTTAGTTTGGAAGAATGTGATGATGGTTAAGCAAGCACATGAAGACACTTCAACAAGTCCTAGTTAAGGCAAGGCCACTATCACAAGGAGGTTCTAATGAAAATCCGGGGGACCGGCACCCCACGAGCATCCAACAAGCCACTTAAGACTTTAACTAACCCTACTAGGAGTTTTAATATACACAAAGGTACACCTCCTTTCGAGTTAGCACTGTATGGTGAGCGCTAATATCGGTTAGACTTGGCTTTCGCCTTATCCTCTGATTTTTATAGTGGACCGGATGAAAGTACCGCTTGAGGTCATTCCCTTGGGGTGGATACCAAGGCAGGCCTCTCTAAGGATAAACAAAAGCAACACAAGTAAATGTTTTTGATCTCCAAGTTCGTGTTGGGACGCGAGGAGAGAGCATACACATTTACTTGGTCACACTCGCATGGGGTTCATTAACCTTAGAAATTCAATGTGTGATCAAACATTTCAAGCACTTGTTCATTTTAGATCCAAATCTAAATGTGATGAAAGACACTTGTTCATTTTATCCCAATTTTTTCATGTGAATTTGCAAACAATTGTTCATTTTATGCCCAAAATCCAAATGTGTTTGCAAACAATGATTAGAAGATGAGAAATGAAATGATTGCACCTGGTTAATTTGCTATCCAAATTGCTATAGATGTTGATGTCAATGTTGCTCCAGCTCCTTATGATCACCTACAACATTAAAAAAATGATATTATAATGCAGGCATAAAAAAATAGGCTCATCAGGCAAGAAAAATTGTAATTTTAGATGCATAGCCGAATTAGATTTAATTATTTTGATACATTTTTTATTCAAAAATTAAAAAATCAAAGAAGAGACCCCCATTAATTTTCAGAGAGCTTTCCGAAAATGTAAAGAAATCAGAAAAATTCCCTGATTTGCGCCCAGAAATGCGGATTTATAAAAATAGTATAGTCAGCAAAGATCTGATTTTTTGCATAGTAAACGACCTCCAAATTAAATCTATAAAACATAGACCCCCATTATAATTTCAAGAGCTTTCCAGAAATGTAATTTTTTTTAAAAAATTCTCTAATTTGCTCCCAGAATTGTGATTTTATGAAAAAACATAAAACCGTGATAAATCCCACAAAAATTGCGATAAACCTAAAATTTTTCTGCTATAGCTTCCTTATATCATGGACAAACTTTTACTAAAATCTTGTAGAAAAATTCATAGCCATTTGGAAGATATGATTAAATCTTTAAAACCTAGGGTTTTGTCCAAAAAGTAGCAGATCTGCAACAAAAAGTTAATTAAACCTGCAAAACTCAACAATGGGGGTTAGATGAATGCAAATTTTTACTACAAAAACCTGCAAAAAAGATCAAGCGAAGTGAGTCCCACCGGGTGTGCCAAATGTAGTTAGGGTAAAATTGCAAATCAGGGCAAATGAATAAATAACAATGATAAAAACCCTAGCAATGCACAATGAAGCACAAGACAACATGAAAATCAAAATAACAAATGTAAATGTAAACCGATCTCTACGCTATGCTTGATATATCTCCATTTCTCTTCTCCACCTCGCATGAGCATGCAAGATTTTGAAGGATTATTGTTGGAGGAATGTTGGGTGCTCATTTCTACAGCATAACATTAAGATGAAGATGATATGAGGATGATAGTTGAAGGATGCAAAGGCTCTAATGATATTTCAACAACATGTGGATACTTGAGGATCAATGCATTTTAGAAAATTTGGCAGAATAAGGGTACTTGAAGCTCAATGCATGCTAATGGCTTGTGAGGGGTTTGATTTATAGGAAAGGTTTGGTTCAAATGGATGGCTGAGATTAAAAAGCTAAATGATTGATGTGGACGGCTAGGATTGATTAGTTATCCCACTCTTCAAGGGAGTTGTAGTCATTTGACAAGTGGAGGGAGGATAGGGCTCATGTGTGCTTGTGTACATAAAAAGTACTACATGTGAAAGATATTAAATAAAACGCTGTAGTACCACTTATCTTTTTAAATGAAAGAGGCACACATGTCGGCTAAATGATAAGATAAATTAATTAAATAAAATTTATTTAATTAATTGGAAAGTCGGCTTATGATGAGAACTTAATTCAAATAAAATATTTGAATTAGTTGGGATATGAGTTGGATATTAATTAAATAAATAAAATTTATTTAATTAATTGGATTGTGGGATTAGGATATGATTGGGAAATTAATTAAATAAATAAAATTTATTTAATTAATTGGCTAATGGATAAATGGAATTGAGAGTGGGATTTAGGGCAAAATGCTACATGATGTCTAGATAATATTTTTGACAAGGTGTTGCAATACATGGACAAAGTTGGGACAAATTTGGGTGTCTACAGTTGTTAACAATAATTTGGTAACTCCTTAATCTCTTTTCTTCATTGGTTAAGAGGACTTGGAAGAGTTATTCAAAGATTGGTAATGAGAGATGTTTTATGCATATCATTATATGTTTTGACACTATATTGTAGAGGAGTTAGCCACTTCCTCTAAGACAAGTGCTATAGGAGGATTTGTTAATGTCTTAATCTTATTTTCAGATTGGACATTACCCATGCAGTGGGAGTTCTTGGATATGTATACTCTTTATTGTCATGATATCTTTGTGGTTGCCTCAGTTTGTAGGTTATTGATGTGAAGATGATTTTGCATGTTTTACTATTGGGATCTATGAGTTGTGTAGTTTAGTGGGTTGTCTTTACCCATTGGTTGTATTGAAGACTTGGATGTGGACTATCAATATCCACAAATCCATTCAGTGTTATTGTAGATTTTGTTTGTTGGCCTTATCTTTGGTCATTTGTACATTGGTATGTTGCATTAAGATGGGAGGATGGATGATTAGCAGATTGTTTTACAGGGACTTGATTATAGTTTTGGGTTGGTATGTTGATGGCATGAAGTTCTACCTATGATGGTTTGTTTACCCTAGTTTTTGAGGTATGGATATTTTTGTATGAGTTAACATGTTGTGGTTGCCTTTCCATTTGTGAGTGTGGCAGACACTCAGAGTCATATGTTATCATATGATTCGATGCTTGTATTCATGTTGACATTGGTGCAGGTTTCAGTTACAATTGATGTTTCACCTTGGCTTGTTTCTTGTTTATCATGGGTGACATGATGTGAGGAGTTCTTGTTTGAGATGATGGTTATCATGGTTTCTTTTGCATGTATCTTGTTGGAGCACAAAAGCATGTTGAAGAATCAATGGTACATTGATGGCTAGGGATGTTTTTCCGTGTGATTTAAAGTTTGATTATATCATTTAAAGTAATTACAATGTATAATGTCAAGTGAGAGAATGTTGGGATAAGTTGTCATTAACTTGCAATCCTAACCAATTCATGTGTCTCCAAAGTTCTTGGAATGTGTTCCCCAACACATAAGGGCTTTGAGAGATTAATTATTTAGTAATTATATCACTTTGACTTTTGCAATCAATTCCTAATTGATAAGGTCAAACTTGGGCATCTATTTTTAGAGTGGGGGTCATGAAGACTTTGTTGACTTCTCCTAAGTCTATTTTGAGAGTTTGATAACTCCTAGTAAGTGGGAGTTAAACTTGGGTGTCCCCTTTTTTATGGGGACTTATATTTAGACTTGGAGTTGTGTTTTTTTATGTACATGAGTAGATAATGTTGAGACACCTTGCATGTATATAGTGTTGGAGTTAACTAAAGTATTAGAAATGCATGAATTGGATTTTGCTTGCATGAGGTCAGAAAAGCTTGCATGGACTTGAATGAACATTATTTGCATGTTGTTGCATGTTACTTACATGTGCTTGCATGATGTTGCATGTTACTTGCATGATGTTGCATGTTACTTGTATATTGTTACATGTTGCTCCTATGGACTTGCATGTTGTTGCATGTTACTCCTATGGACTTGCATGTGCTTGCATGTTGTTGCATGTCACTCCTATGGACTTGTATGATCCTGCATGTTGTTGCATGTCAGTTATATGACCTTTCTTGCAGAACACTCCAACTCCAGAAACTTGTATGATGGTACATCTCAGTGTTTTAGGTAATGGGTATCAGTTGCATCTACTTACATGTTAGTTGCATGTCAATTTTAAGATATTACTTGCAGAACACTCCAACTCCAAAAACTTGTAGGATGGTACATCTCAGTGTTTTAGATAATGGGTATCAATTGCATGTTGAATCTGGTGTTTGCATGTCACTTACATGTACAAAACAAGATAATTCAGGATAACTTTGGGGACAACAATCTTGTGTGTTGTTTGCATGAGATTGGTGTGTGTTTATCACTTTAGTTAACAAAAAGAGATTGGGCAAACCTGGACGCCCAATTTGAGGACTTTCTGTTGTTGCTTTTATTTGAAAATATGTTTGATGTTGGCAAAGTTAACTTCGACAAACTTGGGCGCCCAATTGGAGGACTTTCTTTTGTTGCTTTTATTTGAAAATATGTTTGATGTTGGAAAAGTTAACTTGGGCAAACTTGGGCGCCCACATCAAGAACATGCAGTTAACTGAAGGCTTGATTTTGTTTGACTTCAATCTTCTCTATTTGGAGCGCTTGGTTTTTGCATGAGCATTGGTTCTATGTTATCAATTACAATTTATTGTATTTTGAGTTTCAAGCTTTCAAATTAAGAAGCTCTTGAATTAAAGAAGCTTTTGAATTAATTAAGAGCCCCATACATTTTCCAGAGAGTTGAATTGTCAAAAAGATTTATAAGAAAAAAACAAGAAGTTTTCTGTAAAAGACTTAGAAGAAAAAAATAAGAAGCTTTTTGAAGTTTTTACATGTTTGAAGATTGAAGAAGCTTTTGAAGTGCATCAACGAATCAAAGGATTTCAGTATTGAATGTAATCTTTCACAAGAGATTTAATACAAGCATAAACACCTTTGGTGTGGAGTTTTTCTCCCTTAGGGGTTTCTCCACATAAATACTTGTCTTCTTCTTGCAAGCTATTTTCTTCTACTACATTGATTAAATTGGACAAATACTCAAACATCTAAATTGAAACTAATTTTCAAATTTTCACATGCTATTAATTTCATATTTGAAAACATTTTAAAACTACATAGCTATAACTTTACCTTGTTCTCTCTCCCTTTTTCGAACATATGTGTAGGTCGCATTTGAAAAGATCTAATGGAAAGGAACGGTAGAAAGAGGGATATTGCAAATACAATTATCGCAAAACTTTTTATTCTAGGATTGTGAAACTTCTAAGGTAAAAGAGCGGGTGCCCTAGCCCTACTGAGTACATTCTACGGGATTTGAGAACCTTGGGAGGCTATCAGATACCTAGTATAGAAGATTTTGTCAGATGGAAACTTGCAGGGCTAAAGAGCGGGCATCCTTGTCCAATAGACCCTCATTTCTAGGTGCATACTCTCTATACCTTCTGCTCTGTGTTTCTGTGATTTGTTTGCTTGTATCTATGTCTAAAATTAGTCTGTTACAGTCTAATTGATGAATTAGGGTTTCATGCTTTGTGATCATCATAAACTTGTGAAAACCTAATCGAAACATCTACTCAGTCATAGTTAGCAAAAAAAGGAGTCTAGGAAATCTGTAGCTTGATCCCTCAAGCTTGGCTCCTTGCTTCCCTAATGTTTAGCATTTTGAAAGAAGTGGGGTTTGATTTGGTCTTGATAAACTATCACAATCCCACTTTTTCCTCTAAACAACAATTTTTTTGTAGCTAGTATGTCCTCCTCTAGTTATCTATTTCAACTTCCAATGAGGCATGGGATTCTTCATGGGCTTTGTGTAACTCCTGCAACCCACTATTAGCAAGTGGATTTTTTCGCCCATTATTTGGGTTGTTCTTGTACTTCCTCACTATTTTCCACCATTCCCTTTTTTTCTTTTAGGAGTGTCACTTGTAGGTTTGGGGTTAGGCTTGGCTCTAGGTGTAATAATGAGACAATCTCTAATCTTGTGATTAGATGATTGACACCTATAGTAGGTGTTTGGTAGATTAAGATAAATAACTCTTTGAGTGTGGTGCATCTGACCAATTTGAATGTCAATGGACTCCTTTAAATCTTTAGAAAGATCTATCTCAATACATACATGCTTTTGCAAATGATTATAAAAGAGTTTATCAAGCTCAATCCAAGTGGCATTAGGTTAAGAGGTAGCAAAATGAACTAGAAAAATCCAACAAGGCAAGGGCAAACTAAGGAATTCAATCCAAATAGGGATCTAAAGAGCTTACTCCTTAGAGACAACAAAGTTTTGGGTTCATGGGTAAAAAACAAACAAAGGACTACCCACACACTAGGGGGTCATTTTTTAGAATGGCTTTAGCATGGGTTTACATGGCTTGCTCTTGTATTAAACTTAAAAAGGATAAATCCCCTAGTAAAGTTTTGGATGGCATCAAGCTAGGCCCCATGAGGGACCCAAGCCTTGATAACCTTTTCCAGAGCATGTTTTTAGAGGGAATCCTCCCAAAAAAATATATATTAAAATGAAAATTTCTAGCCATTTATAGGCACTTTCAAATTCTAGAATAAGCAATACCACATCAGGTGGGGTTTCAAAAGACATTCCTCTTGTAAAACCTTTAGGGCAAATTTCTAAGATTGCTTTTAAGGGAGAGCCATTCTCATAAGACTATTTGCCAACAATAATATTCCAAATTGTTGAATTACATTAATCAAAAGTTTTTTTACATCCAATCAAACATGTACAATGGAAGAGAGATCCTAACCATCTAAAATGCGATTCCTAAGCTTGTTACATCAACACTGTTGGTAGGATGTGTGATTCAATTCTCTTTTATAAAGATGCTCTAAAACAATAAAAAAATATTTTGATTCAATTCTCTTTTATAAAGATATGTATGTGTGTGAGCATAAACTTGTGGATTATTGTACCTCTATGAGGATAAATAATGTGTAGTAAGTATAAGTAGGCAATCCAACTTTTTTGTCTCCATGCTTACCATGGAAAAGACTTTGAAACACAAAAATGACTCTTGAACACACATATTTCATGTTGCTAAAATTTAATAGAAAAAGACATAAATGTCTAATTAATTGTCAAGGTCATTTCAACTAGATATAAATTATTAATGAAATTGAGATTGGAGCCAAAAATTTATATTTGAATAACATGTTTGTGTATAATAACACAAAGAATGTAATAGTATCTCGAATTATGAACCAATAACATTAGAGATAAATAATATTTGTCATATAAATATTTTAAACTATTAAAATAAAAATAATTTAATTCAATTGTTCTATTAAATTTAATTACTTATTGTATTATCACTATAATTACCCTATTACAAACGTACTAAGAATATGTTCTCCAAATTAAAGTCAAATACAATTGTCATTTTTAATTTTGTATTGCTATTTTCAAGTCCAAGCTTTTGTATTTAAATTTTTTGTTATTAACCATGAGTTGTTGGTGTGGTGGTTGTTATTGGTAGAAGAAGAAGCTAGATCCTTCTCATCCACCAATACATCCTCCAAATCTTTGTATGCCATCAAGACATCCTCTAGTTGAAACTGGAGAAGAGCATCCTCATCCAAAAAGCCATTCTCATCAGTGTTGCAGCACTTACCCCATGTTCCCATACAGCTGCTTAAGTTATTTTTTTGCTTCAATTTAAAAAGTTGGAGTGGCCCCATGGAAATTTACAATTATCAGAAAAGGATAATATAGAATCTTTATCTATTTTTGTGGAGCAGCTACTGTTTAGGAATTGTAAATAAGCTGTGGAAAAAAAAGGGGCTAGAATTAAACAACCATGTGGCTGCATATATTTCCTTCCATCCTCTTTTTTACTTTCTCCTAAATTAAGATGATTAAGATAATTGTGAAGGGGGTTGTGCTTTAATGGAAAAGGCCATATGATTTTCACGATATGTCGTTACACTTCATCTATACCAAAAAGCCGCTGATGATTTCAAGCCATTAAAAGAACATTTGGAAGAAGCAACCTCTCAAAATTTCTTATCGTTCAAAGAAAATTAACAATGAGAGGTCTTTATTATTTATTTATTTATTTTTATTGTCTGACCGAATACACAAAATACTCCAAGCACAAGTGCCTCTAACACAAATAGGTTGTCAAACTGGGCTTCCTTTACTTAGCACTATTTTCTATTTGCTATTGATTTACAGGGTGACTTTTTTCAGTTGAGAGAAGCAACAAAAATTAGGAAATATGCTTCAGCAAATTAGCCAACTACATCTGGCAGTTGCAGGGATTTCTATTGTAATACCAGATTGGATATGTAGATCTTTTGAAAGACATGCTTAACCTTGTATCTCACATTAAGAACTTCAGATTTTTACTCTGGAAAAAGAGAAAAAAGAGAAATTGGAAAATGTCTTCCAATATATTGTTGAAGGTTCCAATTAGTTTCAGGGAAAATTTTCAAGTTGGTACCCTATTTCCTCTACGATTTATGGCTTAAATTTTATGTTGTTACTATTTTTTTCTCCTTATTAAATGCATAGTATGATTTACTACTAGAGATTTTTATTATTTTAATGTTGCAGTTTTTTGAAAACATTAATAAACTCGACATATATAAAATTTATCAATATTTGCAAATTAATTAGCATTTGGTTATTTTTGTTAGAGATTAAAACAACGCCCATACACAACCAAGAATTTAGAATGCACAACAGAAACTCAAATCAAGTGTGGAACAAAAACACAATCACAACACAGGGATTTACCCTGGAAAACCTCAAACCAGAGAAAAAGGAGCAATTAAGATCTTCATATTAACTCTCAGCCCCAACCCGGCTGACCCTGGAGGCTTCAACCAACCACACATACAATGGAGTCACCAAGCCATTATATAGACTTCCATACATGCAAAACCATGGGTTCAAAACCAAGAGCTCCAAAACCATGGACCAATACAACTAGCACAAAACCATGTGCTAAAGACCATTAATGGTTAATCCACTAACTCTAACCCAAGAACTAGTTTAACCCAACAATTTTTAAAATATTCACTTAACAATCAAAAGTTAATTTTGGCCAATAAAAATAGAACAAATATTTACTCCTTTTTAATTTGAATGAGGTGTAAATTTCTTCTTAATTTTTTGACCATTAGATGATATTTAAATTGAGTATTAGCACAACGGCAAGAAATAAGGTAGCGTAGGATGTTTCTCCTCCATCACAGCCAGGCTATCCAAAAGACGCCGGTGATTACAAACAAGTCATTCCTTACATTACACTATTTCAGTATTTCATCGAAACAAGGTTGTTTTCTATTTACAATGCCCTGCCTATCTGAGAAGTTAAATGTGACCCAAACATGAAGCTTAACTTGATTTTCAAGTTTTACAACCAAATTAAATCTTCAGGGTATGAAAAAAACACTTTCTTACCGAGGACACCTTTTGCCGTTTGACAAACAAGTTCTCTATAATTTTAATCTTAAATTTTTTATACACTATTTGGATTCATTTTAAATTTAAGGAAAAAATAGATTCTGAATTTTTACCATTGTATACACTATTTGAGGTATACATGTTTATGGTTTAATCTTTTAATTCTTATTAGTTCCTGCCATGGAACTATTGCTGCAGGGCATATTTTAACATGTGATTAAAGTTTTGTTTTGCATCCAGTCAAAATTCAGAATTTTCTTCTCTAAATTTTGTCTCCAATGTCTTACATATAAATTGCTCAAATTTTAACGGTTTACAATTAAAATTTAATTCTGTCAGATTAGGATTTCTATTGGCTGAGTAATAGGTATACGCTGATTTCAAGACAAGGGAAGCCTCGACTATTCAGTCTTTTTACATTTTAAATCAAGTTTAAGTCTGCCATCAGGTTTATTGCCTGCCACATGGAAATGATTGAAACTGGAAACATAACACATGCAGTATTATCTACCAGCCATGTAACGTACAACTCCAAAGCACAAGAAACTCGTCATTGTGGTGCTATGCCTGAATTTTTGTCAAAACATTTTCCATTCAACAAAGACACTAGATTTACTAACAATTGTCCCAGCATGCAGTTGAAATGTGGATACAAAGTTTGCAGATAGATGTTGCTGGATGTCTGAGTCACTGAACGACACCACTCTACTGAAATATCATGTATTTAATGGTCAAACAATCAATAGTGAAGTTACACCTCATTCATATTAAAAAATGGTAATTATTTGTCCTGTTTTTATTGGCCAAAATTAACATTTGACTGTTGAAGTGGATGATATTTAAGAAGAGCGGAAGGGCACAGATCATAAGCAGTCTAAGAATATGCTGGTAACAATTCTTGTTCTGTTTTTACTTCTACACTCTTAGCAATTGTAGTCCTCACAGGTCATAGCTCTTCTAAGAATTCAGAAGCTTCTTGAGTTCCCCAAGGCTTTTGACAGCCTTACTAATGCGGCAGACTATTGTAGTCTTAACCTTTCTGCATAGTTAACCATCGTGTGCAGTGAAATACCCAACAAAGGACATTGACACTCCTCTTTTGCTCCCACCTGCTACTAATCCTGCTGTTCCTTCTCATCCTCCCGTGAAGTACAATTTAGTCACATGTTGCTTCAGATAGATCTGGAATAGACAATCTCACTACAGACCTCGCTGTAACTTGTAAGTGATTTCCTATCTTCTGTTTTCCAATACTTTATAAATATAATTATAGAGGTTTAGACCTGTAATGCTTTGTAGGCTAAAAGTATTCATAGTCAATTTGGTTTGGCTACAAACTGGGTATGTGTTTGACAAAACTTGGAGCTGTATACTTGTTCTGGGAAGCAACCAGTAATTGTAAAAGTAAATCTAGTTGTATTAAGAATGTTATGCAAAACAATTTATGTAGTAATTCAATTAGATAAATTTCAAAATTAGCATGTGTGACATACTGTATGCTGATATATGTTAAAATTCACATGCTGTAGACCAACCAGCTTACTACCCAGGTGGACTATGCAATCAAGCTACATAGCAGACATGTAACCTCTTCAGAATTTCACCGCATAAAGAACAATATTCTTATTTCAGGAGACAGGTATTCACAAGCTCTTATATATTCCATTGGTGCCTTCCATACTCATTGAATGCATTTTAATGTAGGTTACATCCAAATTTTAAAACAAAATAAGAGACTTATAACCATAGATTGGATATTTGTTTTAAGCTGTGTTTGCATCCTAAGTAACATTTTAATGTAGAATACTTCAAAATTCTAAAATAGAAATATAAACCATGGAAGACAATGGCGCCCTGTTTCAAGAACTTCTTCAGATCTCTCTTTCAAGATCTCTCTTTCGAGGCAACAGTTGACTGCCCCACTTGTACACAACAGCATAAAAATTGCACCATCTTGTTATTGCTGCATCTACTCCACAAATATGATTAATCTTAAGAAACGTCTCAAATCATTTAAACAACAAATTTCTATTAACCCATGGAGAAATTGCAAAGAGAATCTTAGAAAAATGGAAACTTGGTATGAAGCAGCATCAATCTTATAGCATGACTCATTAGTAAACTAATTGAAGCTAAAAATATCCTATGAAGTGGTTATGTTCTTATCATGAGGTGGCATGACATGAGAAGAAATCATTTATTTTAAAAACACAATAGAGAAAAGAAAGAATTTTATCAAAGTTGACCACAACCTATTGTTTTTTGTCTTAAAGAGCAGCACATACAAGAACCAATTTCATGCAGTCAGATACACAAACCATTTATGAAGATACTCTCTAGACGATTTTAATTGAACTACTGAATAAACAAAAATTGTACCCAATCCATTGCTGTACAAAGGTCGCAACATCTTAATATATGCTATGGAACTGTACTATGATTTTCATAATTATAGTTTACAAATGAACTGACAAGAACATGGATCGCCAATCAGAAACCTTAATGCATATAATCTACACATGTAGAGCAAAGAAAAAAGAATTATCAACAAGGAGAAATTAGGAAAACTAATCTTAGTACTGGCTGAAGGGTATGGAGATGCATCCATCTTCAAAGACAGAGCCGAAGTTCTACATGTTCTTGTCCCAGTTTGAGGGAAGAAGGCAAGAGATTGTCTACATGTTCATTCACTCAGAGATTATGGCTTTATCATGGACATACCAACAAACTGCACAAACATCTGTTTAATTAGCTCTTAGGCTGAAAAGGAATGGGTGGGAGTTACCCTTTATTTAATAGACTGTGGGTAATCTCATATAATGTACATATTGATTCTACCCTGCTTCTGTATCAGTTTGCCATTAGCAAAATTTACAAAATTGAGTACAATATGTAATGCACATTTTCTGGACCCCTCTGGAAAATTTTTGATTTTATTCTGCCTTTGAATGCAAAATTTAGATCTCGAGTGTAATATAATGTACATTTAAATCCTGCATCAAATTCTCTTTTACAAAATTTATAGCTTTACATATAATATAACACATATTTTGATCTAACCTGTTTCTGAATGCTTCTCGTTGTAGCTTCCAATTCAGTATCAAACACAAAATACCTACTTAGGATTGCATGCTTGTATGTTAAGCTAACTAAGGAGTGCATTGTAATCACCGCCTCTTCATCTCACCGTAGTTTCAGTCCTTACGGGAGTTCTTTTCATGTATGTCTTTCCACAGAAACACACTTCATTGAGAGGAGTGTCTACTTTGATGAAATTCTTCCACATGCATCTCAAGAACAACATGCCACCACCTTTATGCTTCCTACTCTTACAGATCTCAGAGATAAGGCATGCAATCATTCTGATCTTATTTCAAATATTTCTGAATCTGATTCAGAAGAACATGAGCATGCATGTGTTGATCCACAACCAATCCCTGATTTGGATTCCAGTGATGATTCAATATCCCTTGTGAGAAATCAAAGAACAAGGAGCTTAGCTGATATATATGAAGTCCCTCATGCACTCTCAGCTACCGAGCCGATCATGCCAATGCATGCCTATGTGGTTCTAGCATCCGACCCTCAGACTTATGCAGAAGCTGCAGGGAATCCTCTTTGGGAAGCAGCCATGGATGAGGAGTACAACTCCCTCATTGCAAACCAAACTTGGGACTTGGTTCCACTTCCTTCCAATAGAAAGCTTGTTAGATGTAAGTGGGTCTATAGGACAAAGAAATTAGCAGATGGACATATGAGTAGATACAAAGCACGGTTGGTTGCCAAAGGGTTTCAACAAGTTTATGACATTGACTATGGTGAGACTTTTGCTCCATTGGCAAAAATGGACTCCATTCGGTTGGCTCTTGCCATTGCAACAACAAGAAGGTGGGAAGTTCATCACATGGATGTGAAGAACACATTTCTTCACGGTGATCTCGAGGAGGAGATCTACATGGAGCAGCCACAAGGGTATGTACAGAATTCCACATTGGTATGTAGACTCAAGAAGTCACTCTATGGCCTCAAGCAAGCACCTAGAGCTTGATATGCTAAAATGGACTCTTATCTTGTCTCTAAATTTCATGCCATGCAAATCTGATCCAAATGTTTATATGATGAGAACATCTGACTCTTTGTTGCTCATAGTACTCTATGTAGATGATCTACTAATAACAGGGGATTCAGCCCCAGCCATTGCTATGATTAAAACTGCTTTGCATGACAGATTTTCTATGACAGATATGGGTCTCCTACACTTTTTTCTTGGACTTGAAATCAGCCAAAATCAATCAAGAATCACAGTTGCTCAGTCCAAGTATGCACGAGATCTTTTGATTTGATTTCACATGACTGACTGCAAGCCAGTTGCCACACCTTTCCTATCAAGGGTAAAGCTCGAGGATGGCAAGGATACACCATTGGTTGATTGCACACACTACCACCAGCTTGTGGGGAGTCTTCTTTATCTCACTCACTCTCGTCCAGATCTCTCATATGCAGTGGAGGCTGTTTCTAGATACATGCAGGGACCGCATGAGCTACATTGGAAAGCTGCAAAGCATATACTTTGATATGTTCAGGGAACCATTAGCTATGGGATTCATTATTCTACAGGATGTACTTTGGATCTCATTGGCTACACTAATTTTGATTGGGTTGGTGATAACATTGATCAAAAGTCCACTTCAGGATATGTTCTTAGTTTGGGATCTGGCCCCATTTGCTGGTCAAGCAAAAAGCAATCTGCCATTGTTTTATCATCCGCATAGGCTGAATATAGAGGTGCAGTCAATGTTACCATTCAAGCCACTTGGTTGCAGCACTTCCTCACTGAGCTAGGTATCCTCTTTCATCGTCTGATTGTCATTTGGTGTGATAATCAGAGTACACTGAAGTTTTACAGAGATCTTGTACAGTGACAGAGAACCAAACATATCGAGATCCACATGCACTACATCCAAGGTTTGATCCATGATGGATTCATTGATTTGTAGTATTGTCCCACTTCTCACCAGACTGCCGACATCTTCACGAAAATGTTCACTAGACAAAAGTTTCACTTTCTACAAGACCTTCTTGGGGTGAAGGACACTGCTACATAGTAGCTGCCATGCTTAGTTAGCATATATTTTGAGGGGGGGTTTTGTTCCCACTGGGTTTTCCCTCTTTCCTCTTTCCTTTCCTTAGGCTTTTGTCTCCTTAGTTAGACTTAAGGGGGGGTGTTAGCATTAATTCCAGTCTTCTCCATGAATGACAAATAACTTAGGATTGCATGCTTGTATGTTAAGCTAACCAAGGAGTGCGTTGTAATCACCGCCTCTTCATCTCACCGTAATTTCAGTCCTTATGGGAGTTCTTTTCATGTAACGTCTTAAAAATTCTATTAATGCAGTAAGATAATTTTTCATTCATACACAGATCTGCTTCAGCTCTGTTTTTCTCTGTATTTTTCTGCAAGTTCTATTTTTTTCTTTTCAGCCAGATCCTTGTGCAGGTTTAGCTGTGATTTCACACTTTCGAGTAGAATGCAATGGGACACAACATAGATATCTTTGGGATAGTCGTTGGAATTAGAATGAAAACAACACACATTTTTGATAGTTTTTTTGTTGGGAATACACTCTTGACCAATAACCATCTTTGGCAATAAAAAATCTCATGAATGTTGAAATTATCATTGCCTATGCTCATTAAGGTATCCACTGCCTGCTATGCTCTTCATCACAAGAGTAGTAGTCTATTCTGATTAATGAGCATCATGTATATGGGATTTGCTACACTCAATCTCAGTCTGTAGAATATTACCCACTTTTTCTCCAATCTCCATATTCGCATTGGTTTGTATGAATCCAACTGAAAACATGCTTCATACAACTTGACTGCAACTACAATTCTTACTAGCAATATTGTTTATGTTAGGAGCATCTGCTCATCCAAATTCAATCTATAGAAATAAAAGTCATCTGTACACCATGTTCTTTGAAGGTCAAAGATCTAGAAAACTGCTGCCAAATCAATGCATTAAATGGAGAAGAGACTCTGCTCTTACAGATGGTTCAGTTGAAGAAGTGAGCCATTAAGATTTAGTTTATTTTTAAAAATTGTTGGGAGATATGAATGTTGTATTTATCTAGAAGTTCACAAATGGGCCCATTTAGTCATCCTCAATGGGGTGGTCCTTGGGAACTCAAACTTAAATCTTTCTTATACAAGCAAATCCACAAAGCAATGGACATATAACATATATGTTTACACTTTCAGATTTTGAAATCTATGTTTTATAAATTGATTAATTTGATTTGATCATTTGAGGAGTATTGCAGGTTGATTTGGTAGGAAGATACTATGATGCAGGGGACAACATCAAATTTGGTTTCCCTTTGGCTTTCACCACCACAATGCTTGCATAGAGTGTCATAGAGTTTGAAAGTTTCATGGGCAGTACTACAGAACACTAGAGCTTCAGTATGTTGGGCCACAAATTATCTCCTTAATGTCATGGCACATCTAGACACAGTTCATGTGTAGGTCTTTCATTCCTATAGACCAACATTAACATTTTTCTTACATAGTATGCAATGTCCCCTTCCTAAGCAGTGTAGTTGGACTGACAGTTAGCCTGTTCTGCAGATTCCTGTAGGCTAATGTGTTAGGGAATCTATCATAGCTCGATAATTTCCAATTAAAGATTGGAAATGCTTCATATTGATCATTCCATTGTAATCTTGAAAAAACTCAAGAGATAATCTATATATGTTAGAAGAGAGAAGAAGACAAAACTATAAAATGACAAGTCATAGAAGATAAGGATGAGTTGGCATAAAAGACAAAGGAGTACTAAAGACAAAAATCCAATAAGACAAGGGTGATCGCCGATTTCCTTAAGCATTAATAATTATTCATGAGGAGCACCAATCATGTTAAGAGTAATCAACATTGTTTACATAAACTATTGATCATGAAGAGGTGCGTGGACTTCCAAATAAGGCAACTATTCATTATGCATCCCATTTGCGCCTTATATAAGTGGGTAAGCGACGAATAAGGGGCATCATCAGCAGTCTTCGATTTAGAAAGGAAAATAATTTATCAACCATCATAACACCAATGGCATTCGATCTGCCTTAAGAAGACAAGTTGGTCTGCAAAAGAAATTCAAGAGTTTGCTATTTCATCTGGAATTCAGAATATCCTCCAGCGCCATGATTCCCAGGTATGATGCATTGTTAGTCTGAATTACATGTTATCTCTGCATATAAAATCAACATATCATTTGTGTCAAAAAGTTGATTAATATGACATCGTTGCATCCAGACTGTGCATATGATAAAAATAGATAAATATTGATGTTAATCACAAATGGCTCTGTTGATACCGTTGCATACATGTTTGAATCGATAAACTCATAAAGTTGTCATGATCGTTATATATTAGTTATGAATATCTATGCATTGTAGATAGGAATTTGAAAATAATATAATATAGACTTAGCATATCATTATAACTGCTACCGATGATATATGGTTGCCTATGCATTTTCTTCAATGTATGAGTCTAACATATGTATAGTATGAAATTTATATTTTAACATGTATCTTTGCTGCATTATGACTGATCCAATAATATGATGAGCATTAAGAAGTGAAATTCTCATAATCAAATGTTAGTTATTATATGAAGTAAAACATATTACTTGTTGAACCATGTGAGCAATTCGAATAATGGAATTAATCCATTAACTCCATATGAGAGGTGTGATCATGAGGATGAATGATTAGCCAACCATGGGTATGTTTTGGCCCTTGTCTCAGCTGGTGCAATGGCACCCCCCGAGGCAAGTGGATTTGGCCTTTGGTCACAGCTGTGAAGAAGTCACCCCTCATGCCAAAGGATTATTATATAGTGGCCTTGGTTACAACTGGTGAAGAAGTCACCCCTCGTACCAAGGAATATCATAGTGGCCTTGGTTACAGCTAGTGAAGAAGTCACCCCTCCTACCAAGGAATATCATAGTGGCCTTGACTCAGCTGGTGAGTATTCACCTCTTGAGTCAAAGGATAAAACAGTGGACCCATGATGGTAAGTGGCATAAGGCATCCTATCACCTCCTCTCACATGGAATTAATGATTAATTCATGGATCCAAATATGGTGGATAATGATGGGAAGAGTGAAATGTATAATGATGTAATCATAAGAGTAAAACCCTATAGGGGCAATGTGATTATGTAATTTGAATATTTCTTGCATATATTATAATAAGTGGAAATTCAAAGATAGACTAGTGTGCTAATGTTCTCTTTTACAAGTTGAAATTGTTTGCAAGGTTGTGAAAATTTTGGCTTGCTAAAAGGGGACATTACAAGTGGTATCAGAGCATCGACCTGCCATCCTATGAAGAAATTTAATACAACATTATACAAGACAATCAACCTGTAACAACAGCAGCAACATGGAAATGAACAATGAGATAAGAGCATTCAAGGAAATGACCACTAAAGTGATGATGGACCAAAATGAAAGAATCATTAAAGCCATGATGGAGAAAAGTGAAAAGGCAACACAAATGTTTCTTGAGGCACTCCAAAAGGTGGGAAACACCATGGATCGTCCTAAGACTCACTCAATAAATGGAAGGGAACTAGGATCTAATCACTCCGAAAATAGCCATACTTCATCAAACCCAAGAATTCCTATACCATCCTTTCTTCCTAAATAAGCAATATCAAGAATGGAAGAACCCACTTCAAATTCAATAAGCACATATGATATTGCAAGAGCATACGCAAGTCTGGAACCCGAAGTGAGGAGGGTAGTATCATTCAATGACTATAGCAATTCAAGAAGGAATGAATTGGCAAGAAGGGAAAGAAGACCTATTAATAAGGATTTAAAGCACAGAGCAAACAAGGTGATTCTTCCAAATTTTGATGGAACCAATAAAATCACACCACATGCAGATTGCTACAGACATTACTCAGCTAAAGTCGTGGGTAAGCTGCAAGAGGTATGTATGATACTGAGTTTTACTATGAATAAGAATCATACTTTTATTAAATGTTTGAATAAATGATGCACCTCTGATTTATACAGTCATACAATGATTCCGTTATATGATGCATAATGCAAATAATACATAAGGATGATCATAAGTTTTAACCAGTCCAAGTGTAGTACGTATGATACTCAAAACTCTTACAAGAATTAAATGAAATAAATGATTATATATATAATTTAGGAATGAATGAATGAATCTAGTACAAGAAGAATATAAGTCCATAGATATGAATATTATAAAGAGGCCTTATTGTTAATCCACCCAACATTATGAAGAGGAAATAAAGGTTAGGGTTGGCAATTGACCAAAGGATAGGTATGGTTCAAGTGGTTTAGGGTACCCCTCCGAACCAAGAAAAAGGCCCTTGTCTCAAGATGGTCTAGGGTACCTTATGAGACAAGTGGTTAGGCCTTTGATTCGAGTGGTCTAGGGTACCCCAAATCAAAGGAGAAAGTTAAGATAGGCCTTAGGATGGCCTATGACTCGAGTGAGTCTAGGACACCCCTCGGAGTCAAGAAAGGAAGGACCTATGACAATTGGTATGGCGTTGCACCCTAACGAGATCACTATTATAAGGTGCAGAGTTTGATTAACAATAGGCCCAAGTATATCTCTTCCATGGTAACATGAGACTTACATAATAGATCTATGATAGTAAGAAAGCATATAGTTTATGTTTTATTGACATAGAAAAGAGGAATTGAATACTAATGTACTCTTTACAAGTTGAAATTGTTTGCAAGGTTGCGGAAAATTTTGGCTTGCTAGAAGGGGACATTACAAGTGGTATTAAAGCAGTCATCCTACCATCCTGTGAATGATAAGCATTTAATATTATTAATTGATTATGATCATAATATATGTTGTTAACATTGGTGATTGCAGGAATTAAATATGCACGCAAAGGTGGATAAATCAAGGATATCCAAAAGAGAACATTATAAGATTTATATGACTCATACCTTGTTTATTACTTGTATTCCTGTTTTAACTTTATTGCCTTACTTGTATGCTCTTTGTGTGTATTTCGTATATTCTTGTGTGTATTCACGCCATGCTTTCTGTCTGTGTTCATGTGTTTTTTTTACATATATTACGTCTTATCTGTGTAATCTTGTGTATTTCCGTGCATTACCTCGTACTTATGTGAAATTGCATGCTTCTTGCCTTGAGTGTATTTACATGTATGCTTCATGCTCTCATGTGTGTGTATTCATTCTTGCCTTACATATATTCATGTATATGTTTCATATCTTGTATGTATGCTGCAATGCTTTTTGTATTCATGTGTATGCAAGTGTACACTCTCTGACTTGAAATTGGTATTCGAGTGTATTTGTATTCAAAGTATATGAACATGTATTTGTATTCGAGTGTATTTGTATTCAATGTATACTCTCTGACTTTGTATTCAAGCATGATTGCGTACGCGAGTGCATACTTTATGACTTGTGTTCATACTTGAGTGTATTTGATGACTATGTATTCGAGTATTTTTATATGACTTGTATTTGTATTCGAATAATGTGCTTGTGTATACTCTATGACTTTGTATTCAAGTATGATTATGTGTTCAAGTATAAACTCTGTGACTCGCATTTGTATACTCTGTGAATTTGTATGATTATGTATTCGAGTGTACGCTCTATGATTAAATTTGCATTTGAGTGTATATTATATGCCATGTATTTGTACTTGAGGGTATACTCTATGATTTGCATTTAAGTCTCTACTCTATGACATGTATTTGCCTTTGAGTGTATGACTCTATGACTTGTATTTGTATTTGAGTGTATTCTCTATGACTTTGTGCATTCAATTGTATAATTATGACTGCGTGTATTTATGTGTGTACGCCATGACTTATGTATGTTCAAATGAACACTCATGACTTACTTATGTATATACTTTATATTCATGCTGTGTGTATCAAGTGTATGTTAAGTGTTTCATGTATAATTACATATTATGCTCATGCTTCATGCTTCATATATGTTTGTGTATTGTATAAGCTTGGTGTATGCTTCATGTATGTATGATTTGGATTTTATCTATCGTAAATTGTCTCCACGCTATCTTATCATCAACATTTCTAGGATCTACTTTCTCTACAACATCATTAGATTCATCCTTCCAAATGTCTCATCACTTATTGGAACATTGGAATCTCAATACGCTTAAAATCTTCTTTAGCATCGAAAGTCTTTCCATTGTCTAAACCCACGTTTTCATCTATGATACTTGCATCACATCATTGCTATTCAAAACATCAAACAAATGCTTACCTATGTACATTTGTCTTTCATTAGACCTTTCAAGTATTCTTTGGTCATAAATTCTCTTTCATGGAATCACAATCATTTTCTCTTCGCTAAAGCAATATTCATTCTGGATCAAATCCACTCTTTCATCTCAAAACATTGGGAGGTAATCGTTAAAAGGTCGTAATTGCTTGAGGACAAGCAATTTTGAGTGGGGAGGGCTGTCATGTCCCGATATTAAGGCATTATTTAAATCAAAGATTTAAACATCATGATAAGATAAGAGATGTCACTTTTGATGATAATCATGCATATAATAATATCTAATAAAACATATATAATATTATTAATATGTAATAGTATTAATTAATATTATTTTATGGATACTTTATATAATATAATATATTTGTTGTATTATCAATTTAAGTATTATTATAATTATAATATAATAATACTATTAAATATAATAATAATATAGAAATGATTATAAATATTATCATAATATATAAATATCTATGTAATATATATATATGATTAGGAGCAATCATTATTATAATATAATGAGATATTAATATAAATATAAATTTAAGTATTATATTATATAAGATAAGTATTAAATAGCATATATTAAATATGAATTATGATGGAATATTTCCTAAACCCCGATGCCTCTAAGAAAAGACTAAATATTACTAATGTTATTTATACGGACAACGATTTCATAACCATCAAATATAAATGAAACTAAAGGATGCAAAGACACACGTCACCTTGGGAAAGGGACGTATCCCTTCACAAGCCATGGAGGTATATATTGGCATTAGAAGGGGCAGCAAGGGACGGAGGAAGTATCATTTTTATCAATCCTATCTTAGCATTCAACGTCAATTCAGATCTCATGCCCATTCTAATATAAGCATTAAATAAGCCTCTTAGCATAGAATGACAATCAAATAAGAATATCCCTGAATATAGAGTTAGCCACGATGAGCAGTATATATATATCCGCATTTATTCCATCAGGCAGAAACAAATGCAATTGAAGGCAACCTTAATAGGAATCATCTTCAATCATTCATCATCGATCGAAGACACAAGCATCTTACATCCTCTAATCAGACATTAAGAGTTCACAACATCAATCACAGCAACAGATCGAGGCCTATCTCTGCCATTTAGATCAAACATTTCCAAATTATTGAGCAGTAGCCAACAACCATTAACATACATTACATATACAAAGCATTGGAGCAGATCGCTACAGACATTACTCAGCCAAAGTTGTGGGTAAGCTGCAAGAGGTATGTATGATACTGAGTTTTACTATGAATAAGAATCATACTTTTATTAAATGTTTGAATAAATGATGCACCTCTGATTTATACAGTCATACAATGATTCCGTTATATGATGCATAATGCAAATAATACATAAGGATGATCATAAGTTTTAACCAGTCCAAGTGTAGTATGTATGATACTCATAACTCTTATAGAATTAAAAGAAATAAATGATTATATATATAATTTAGGAATGAATGAATGAATCTAGTACAAGAAGAATATAAGTCCATAGATATGAATATGATATGAATATTATAAAGAGGCCTTAGTGTTAATCAACCCAACACTATGAAGAGGAAATAAAGGTTAGGTGATGCAGGGACTTCCGGAGGTCATAACTTTTGACTTGGATGTGAGTTTTCTACAAAATTTTACAGGTGGATGCGTTATGAGGTGGCCAGTGGTTTCCCAACCTACTTTAGTGGGTTGGACTTCGTCTTGGCACTTTTTCGGGGCTTGAAACTTTCATCTTGGCCCTCAAAATAGCAATTTAGTGTTTTTTTCTAGATTTTTAAAAAGTTGCTTTTGTAATAACTCGAAACTCATATTTCGAATTTAGAATATTAGTTGGCCTTTCATCCTACCTTAGTTTTATGAAGCTTTTGGGAAAAAACGGGATTCTCAAGATATGATTGTAAAATTACCTAAAATGGCAAAATTTGACAATTGTCGAAATCTGCCAAAAAAGATAATTTTTTATTTTTTTTTGTTTTCTTGGATATAAGAGAGTTTTCTCTCATTGTAGCAACAGATTTGATGAATAGAAGTTCTTTTATGTTCCAGCTTCCAAATCTTTGGCTCTCATATGTTTAATGGCACAATTCTATTGAGTGTATGTTGTGTGCTGCATCATCTGGTATCAGAGCAGGAAGATGGCTGGGAGAGAAAGAGGAAGAGGCGGTCTTGCACAGATGCATAGAGAAATGCAAAATCTGCAAAGGAAAATATCAGAACTTACAACACAAATGGAAAATCAAAGACTGGGTAGAGGAGGAGACGAATCTAATGAAGAGATAGGTCGAGGAGGTGCAAATCAAGATACAGAACATGAAGAAGAAGAATTAGAAGACATGAGTTTTGAAGAGACGATGCTCAGGGCCTTAGAAGGGAAAAATGAAGGGATCAAGGTAGATGTTTCAAATTATGCAGGTAGTCTTAAACCAGAGGAGTTGATAGACTGGTTGAATGACATGAGAAATTTTTTTGAATGGAAATCCATAACAGAGGAGAAGAAGGTAAAATTCGCATGCACCAAATTAAAGGGTCATGCAATGATTTGGTGGGATCATCTTCAAAAGGAACGAACAAGGAAAGACAAGGATAAGATTAGGACATGGAATAAAATGGAGAAGTTGAGAGAAAAAGTTTTGCCCATAGATTATGCGCAAACCCTTTTTTGTAGGTTTCAAAATTTAAAGCAGAACCTCTCTTATGTGCAAGATTATACAAATGAGTTTTATACAATGTCTATATGTATAGAGCATCAAGAAACTAATGAACAGATGGCTGCTAGATATGTGAATGGCCTGAAATTTTCTATTCAAGATGAATGGAGCATCCATCGACTCAATAGTATGGAAGAGGCTTACCAATTGGCTCTAAAGGCTAAAGAAAAACAAAACAGACAATACCATCAAAGGAATAGAGGAGGAAGAAGGGGTACATCAACCCCATTTCGAGGAGGTTCAAATTATGGCAGGGGAGAGTCATCCCATGGATTGGAAAAACAAGTAGACACTCGACAAGATCCTCTGAATCAAGAACGAGGAAGGGGATTTCAAAGAGATAGAGGTTATGGTAGCGGTAGAGGATGGGAAAACCAGAGAAGGCCTTTCACTTGTTTCAGATGTGGAGAATAAGGTCATAGGGCATTTGAATGCTCAAATTATAACATGCAAGAAATAAATCAAGGAGGACAACCTAGGGTGAACCTGATTCAAACGCAGCATGAAGTGGAAGGGATAGAACTAGAGGTTCCACCAGATGTGGGATAAAGTCTCATGATGAGAAGAGTAATGGTGATTCCAGAGAAGGAGAAAATACAAGCCAAAAGCTCTGATGGTTCATGGATTCGAACCGATATCTTCAGAACCAGATGCACTTCGGGTGGCAAGGTATGTCAAGTTATTGTTGATGGAGGTAGTTGTGAAAATATGGTTTCTAAAGAAATGGTAGAAAAATTGAATTTACACTGTGAAAAACATCCTCATCTGTACCGCATTGTATGGTTTAAAAAGGGAAATGAAGTCACTGTTGATAAAAGATGCCTAATTAAGTTTAGCATAGGGAAGATCTATCAAGATGAGATATGGTGTGATGTTGTCCCAATGGATGCCTGTCATGTGTTATTGGGAAGGCCATGACAGTATGATAGAAAAGTTATGCAGATGGAGAGAAAAACACATACACCTTTTGGAAAGATGGCTCTAAGGCGATTTTATTGCCTCTCAAGGATGAAGGAAAAGGTGAGACCATGTTGTCTGAAAGAGATCTTGTTAAAGAAATGAAGGTGACAAGGTGTTGCTATGCATTAGTAGTGAAAAAAGGTGAAGAGGAAGACCTTTCAGTTCCCCCAGAAGTAGTAGAGCTATTGAAAGAATTTGTTGATGTTTTCACTGATGAATTTCCTGATGGTCTACCACCAAAGAGAGATATTCAGCATCATATTGATTTGATTCCAGGAGCAACTCTACCCAACCAAGCAGCTTATAGGATGAATCCAACACAACATGTAGAGATGAATAAGCAAGTAATAGAACTCATAAGTAAAGGTGTGGTGAGAGAGAATGAGCCCATGTGCTGTACCTGCATTGTTGACACCAAAAAAAGATGGAACATGGAAGATGTGCATTGATAGCAGAGCAATTAATAAGATTACAATCAAGTATCAGTTTCTTATACCTCGTATGGAGGACATGATTGATGTCCTTGCAGGGGCCAAATATTTCAGCAAGATCAACCTACAAAGTGGCTACCACCAAATCCAGATTCAAGAAGGGGATGAGTGGAAGACAACCTTTAAGACTGGAGACAGATTATATGAGTGGATGGTTATGCAGCACACAACATACACTCAATAGAATTGTGCCATTAAACATACGAGAGCCAGAGATTTGGAAGCTAGAACATAAAAAAATTCTATTCATCAACTTTGCTGCTACAATGAGAGAAAACTTTCTTATATCCAAGAAAACAAAAAAAAAATTACCTTTTTTTGGCAGATTTTGACAATTGTCAGATTTTGCCATTTAGGTAATTTTACAGTCATATCTTGAGAATCCTATTTTTTCCCAAAAGCTTCCTAAAACTAAGGTAGGACGAAAGGCCAACTAATATTCTAAATTTGAAACATGAGTTTCGAGTTATTACAAAAGCAATTTTTTAAAAATCTAGAAAAAAACACTAAATTGCCATTTTGAGGACCAAGATGAAAGTTTCAAGCCCCGAAAAAGTGTCAAGACAAAGTTCAACCCACTAGGGTATGTTGGGAAACCACTGGCCACCTCATAACGCATCCACCTATAAAATTTCGTAGAAAACCCTCATCCAAGTCAAAAGTTATGACCGTCGGAAGTCCCTACATCATTAGGGTTGGCAATTGACCAAAGGATAGGTATGGTTTGAGTGGGCTAGGGTACCCCTCCGAACCAAGAAAAAGGCCCTTGTCTCAAGATGGTCTAGGGTACCTTATGAGACAAGTGGTTAGGCCTTTGATTCGAGTGGTCTAGGGTACCCCGAATCAAAGGAGAAAGTTAAGATAGGCCTTAGGATGGCCTATGTAATGTCCTTTACCCAACTTGCCCTAGAATTCACTTGTGAATTAGGTATAGGGTTTCTTCTCTTTTAATGGGGTAACCTTCGGTTGAATAGATCACACGTTCTTTTGAATTAGTACCTGTAGCATCATGTTTATTCAAGTTCGTATTACTACATGTTAGTTTTAATATCTAGTATTCATCAGTCCAACATAAACATACTTGCATTTTGAAGCACATAGGTAAAATAAAACATTCATCATGCTAGGGGAGGGGAAGACATAAGCCCTTAGTAGCCTAAGGCCTACCACAGTCCTATTGCTTAATCCCTTGGCTCGGGCCTATGGGGGCATGTCCTTTTGCCCAATCCCTCATCTCAAGCCTATGGGGGCATGTTCTAATGTGGGACCCCCATCCCTCCATGGTCCAAACCCTTGACTCAGGGCTACTGGGGCATATTGCCCAACCCTTGTCTCGAGCCTATGGGGACGGAACCTTAGATGGGGTTTATAGGCAATCTACTAAGGTTTATGCATTCTCCCTTCCTGGTTGAATCACAAACACAAATACATGCAGTTTCCCCACACATTTCCAAAACATACAATTTGCCTTTATTATTATGAATGGTGTTATACAGTAATATATGATACAACATGAGATATATTTGTAATGTCCCCATGCCTATTCTTTAATATTTATTTATTATAGTATTTGTTATAATATTAATAATATCTCTATATTATATTATTATATATTTTATTAATAGTATTATATATATATTTGATTGCTTGCCAGCACTTGAATTCTATTGTTATTTTATTATTAACATAACTATATAATATATTACTTATTTATTTATTTATTGTGTTATTTATTTATTTATTTTTTAATTAAGTATTATTCACAGGATGGTAGGATGACTGCTCTGATACCACTGTAATGTCCTTTACCTGACTTGCCCTAGAATTTGCTTGTGAATTAGGTATAGGGTTTCTTCTCTTTTAATGGGGTAACCTTGGGTTGAATAGATCACACATTCTTTTGAATTAGTACCTGTAGCATCATGTATATTCAAGTCCATATTGCTACATGTTAGTTTTAATATCTAGTATTCATCAGCCCAACATAAACATACTTGCATTTTGAAACACATAGGTAAAATAAAACATTCATCATGCCAAGAGAGGGGAAGACATGAGCCCTTAGTAGCCTAAGGCCTACCACAGTCCTATTGCCCAATCCCTCAGGCCTATGGGGCCATGTCCTTTGCCCAATCCCTCGTCTCAGGCCTATGGGGGCATGTTCCAATGTGGGACCCCCATCCCTCCATGGTCCAAACCCTTGACTCAGGCCTACTGGGGCATAATGCCCAACCCTTGTCTCGGGCCTATGGGGACGGAACCTTAGATGGAGTTTATAGGCAATCTACTAAGGTTTATGCATTCTCCCTTCCTGGTTGAATCACAAACACAAATACATGCAGTTTCCACACACATTTCCAAAACATACAATTTGCCTTTATTATTATAAATGGTGTTATACAGTAATATATGATACAACATGAGATATATTTGTAATGTCCCCATGCCTATTCTTTAATATTTATATATTATAGTATTTGTTATAATATTAATAATATCTCTATATTATATTATTATATATGTTATTAATAGTATTATATATATATATATATTTAATTGCTTGCCAGCACTTGAATTCTATTGTTATTTTATTATTAACATAACTATATAATATATTACTTATTCATTACCATTATAATATTACTATTATAAATATATATAGATATCATTTAATTATTTTTTTTTGCTACGTAATCAGAGATATTTTATATTATTCAAAAAGAGTTATAGTCCACAGCCCTTCCATGTCTTGGCAAAAAAGTTTCAAACCATTTCCTTCCTAGCCTATAAACTTCTACCAGATGACCATGCAGGGTCAGAGATATAGATAAGTATGCCAGACTAAAAACATAGACTACTCCACGATTAGACCCTACAAACTAACAGTTTCAACAAACCAAAAGGAAGCTAAACTATTATAACCCCTGTGTGACTTAATTGGCATACTCTGCCATCTTCTTCCTGAACTCTTCCATCCACTAGAAGTCCACAGTTTCCACCAGCCCCAGTAGCCTCCTGATGAACTCCACTGCAGTCATAGCCTGGTCCTTCAGCACGATCAGGTCAAAGCCCTTGACATCCAAGATGAAGGGATATACTTTGATTACTGTCCCACGATCCGCCATGAGTTTCCAATCCTTAGGGCGAGGAACACCGACACCCGGACAAGCATACTGCAGAGTCTTCCCCAGTTCTTCGAGATGCTTAGGATAGAACAATGCTCGCATTATTGTTTCTGCCTCTGCCTTCACCAATTCCAACTCCATCAGCATAGCCAGGACCCGCGAGGAGATGTCCGTGTCTACACGGTATCGCTCATCATTTTCCAAGAATGCCTTCCCCAGTAACAGTTTCACCGCGTCCACCAGCAACCTGTCCGACTGTCTCAACATCCTTTGCAAGCAAAGATCAGTTATGCCACCCAGGAAAGCCATTTGCCACTTGGTGCTGACCAAACGAATGGGAGTGTCCATCCCTCCACAGCGTATGGCAAACGCTGAGATGTTTACGGCAAAGTGGGACGGCATTTGCAAAAACGGAGATAGAATTTGTAGAACTCTGGGGACCGCCTTCCTTAAAAAACCTTACACCGAAGGATCTCGAAGGCCTTCATCAAAATGATGACCCTGCTGCACTAAATGTCATCACTGCGAGCTCTTAACTGCCACCTCCCATCGGCTCGTGTCGTCGCAAATGGACACTCTGTAATGAGTGCCTCGGCCTTGCCACCCATGATGGTGTGGCAAGGCTCCCTCCCTACCTCCCTATATCATTTAATTATTATATTATATATATATATATATATATATATATTATAATGTTATTTATTATTGTTATTATAATATCATTATTATTATAGTGTTATCGGATACTCTTTTTATATTTTCTTCCGATGATGTTTTCCTTCTATCTCACAACCTTTATTTATTTCCCTTTAAAGGGATATGTTCGAAGAGGCACGTCTCGTATTATGCTTGGTGGTAAAAGACATACTTACCCTCTTATAATTTTTATTACTTTATATTAATTCCCTTTTGTGGTAAAACTAGTTCTAACCATATGTAACTCCCTTATCATAAGAGGATAGGTTAAAAGATGTTTATTTATATTATTATTTATTTATATTATTTGTATTTATATTATATCATTATAATAAATGATATATGATTTATATTATATTATTTATATGTGTTATTTATAAATATAATAATAATATATCTTGTTAATTGTTTTGAATAAATATTATTTAAATATATTAAATATAGTCCATTTATAATATTATTCATATCTTTAATTTGAATGAATAATACATATTGGATTCAATTATAAATTACTAATATAGGGACATGACAGCGTATGACTCGGGTCTAGGGCACCCCTCAGAGTCAAGAAAGGAAGGACCTATGACAATTGGTATGACGTTGCATCCTAACGAGTTCACTCTTATAAGGTGGAGGGTTTGATTAACAATAGGTCCAAGTATATCTCTTCCATGGTAACATGAGACTTACATGATAGATCTATGATAGTAAGAAAGCATATAGTTTATGTTTTATTGACATAGAAAAGAGGAATTGAATACTAATGTACTCTTTACAAGTTGAAATTGTTTGCAAGGTTGCGGAAAATTTTGGCTTTCTAGAAGGGGACATTACACATGCATGGCTTCAAAAATTGAATGACTACTTTCTACTTAGTCTAATGATCGAAAGAGAGGCACTTCAATTTGCCATCTTGCACTTGGAAGGCTTAGCTTATGAATGGTGGCATAATGGAAAACACACTCAAGGACATGAATCTATCACATCCTATGCAGAATTTTCCAAGAAGTTTATCAAGAAATTTGAGAGGTGACATCCGCAACAAGATTTCAAGGACTTAACACAATTAAGGCAATGAGGAATAGTGGATGAATACATCAATGAATTTGAGAAGATAGCTATTCGTGTTACCAGAATTAAAAATGAAAGACTTACATTCCTATTTATAGAAGGATTGGATGAGAAATTGAAGGGACTAGTGGGGGCACTCAAACCCACCTCACTTGATGATGCCATTGAAATGGCCACTCATCTAGAAAAGAGTAAGCCCTCTCTATCATCTTCAAAACCCTTCCATAAGAAAGGAAGATGTGACAAGACATTTCACCGCAAAGATGAGAGGAAGTATAAAAAGCCATGTTTTACATGTGGAGCACCATGGACACAAGGACATCTATGTCAAAAATGCCAAGATTTAAAAGATAAAGGATTATGTTTCAAATGCAAAGATAAATGGGGACCAGGTAACAAATGTGGGCAAGTCCATGTCATAGAAGCCTTGTCCGATAATGAGGAAATTGAAACCCCAACAAAAAGGAGAAAGTATGAAACCGAAGAAAAGGTCACCTTGGCTGCCATATCCAAGGTATTGAAACACCACCCTTTTAGACTTAGGTGCAACCTAAAAGGCAATACGGTAACAGCACTAGTAGATAGTGGTGCCACACATAATTTCATAGATGAAACATTAGCCAAACGCCTCAAACTCAAACCTCAAGATTTTGAAGGTTTTAATGTATCCTTAGCCAATGGCTCTATAACAAATTGCGCCAAAATATTACCCCAACTAAACATGAGCATAGGAAGACATCTGGTCCAAGATTATTTTTATGTGGTAGAGATGGGAGACATGGATATGATCCTTGGCACACCTTGGTTGCACTCACTAGGTAAAGTTACACTTGATTTTCCTAAACTAGAATTTACCTTTGTAGACCAAGGGGAAAGGGTTACCTTACATGGCCTCTCCGATGGATCACCCCGAATGGTATCTTCCAAAAGAATGGAAAGAATTTTCTGACATAACCAAGTGGAGTGGGCAGCCCAATGCATGATCTTAGACAAATCAACTAAAGAAGGACAAGCAATTCACATAGATATTCAACCCATCCTACGAAAACATAAGAAGGTATTTGGGGACTTACCACTGGGTTTGCCACCAAAGCGAGAGTTTGAACATGTCATCGAAATGGAAAGCGATGCAAAGCCCGTCATCACTACCCTGTATAGACACCCACAAAAGTTAAAGGAAGAGATAGAAAAAACAATCAATGAACTTTTAGAAATGGGGTGCATACAACCAAGCTCTAGCCCATTCGCATCTTCCATGGTACTAGTGAAGAAGAAAGATGGAACCATGTGAATGTGTGTAGATTATAGAGCCTTAAACAAACAAAATATAAAAAACCAATCCCCTATACCAAGAGTAGATGAATTAATTGATGAACTACATGGGGCGAAGTACTTTTCAAAAATTGACTTAAGATCGGGATATCACCAAATCAGAATGAGGGAAGAGGACATTTTGAAAACAACATTTAGATGTCACTATGGACATTTTAAATTCTTGGTACTTCCTTTTGGACTGACAAATGCACCGGCTACTTTCCAATCCTGCATGAACCATACATTCTGAAAACAGTTGAGGAAGTTCCTACTAATATTCTTTGATGATATTCTAATTTATAGTAAGACATGGGAGGAGCACCTCAAGCACATAGATGAGGTCCTATCCATTCTAGAACAAGAATATTTATATGCAAAGGCATCTAAGTGCGAGTTTGGAATGGAGGAGATCCTTTACTTAGGGCACAAAATTAGTGCCAAAGGAGTAAAAGTTGATGAAGAAAAGATTAAGTCCATAAGGGAATGGCCTAGACCAAAGACTTTAACCCACTTAAGAGGATTCCTAGGACTTTGCAGCTATTATTGAAGGTTCATAAGGAATTTCTCTAAGATTGCATCCCCCCTGTCTGACCTGACAAAGAAAAGGTTATTCTAATGGAATTATGCCACTGAGAAAGATTTCGAAGAGTTGAAGAATGTCATGAGCACTTGTCCGGTGTTGGCCATACCCGACTTCTCTTTACCTTTTGAATTGGAATGTGATGCCTCCGACAAAGGTATTGGTGTGGTTTTGATGCAAAATAGGCATCCCATAGCCTTTGAAAGTTGCACGCTGACAGCCGCGAAGAGATTATATTTAACCTATGATAAAGAGATGTTGGCCATCATGCATGCCTTAGCTAAATTCTGTCAATATCTCGTATGTGGGAAATTTGCAGTCAAGACGGATCACAACAGCCTACAACACTTCCTTAAGCAACGTGATTTGAATGATAGGAAGCAAAAGTGGGTTAGTAAACTCCAAGCATATAACTTTGACATTAGCTATATGAAAGGAAAAAACAATGTGGTAGCTGATGCCCTATCAAGAAGACCACACTTGTGTGCTACATCTAGCATATTTTCCGATTGGAAGAACCTGATTACAGCTAAATATATCAAGGATCCTTTCACGAATGATGTAATGGAAGGACATAGTAAAGATGAAGGCTATATAGTAAAGGAGGATCTCATTCTCTACAAAGACCGAATATATCTAGCAGCCAATTCCAAGATGAAGGACCTGTTGTGACGTTTTCACACATCGCCCCATTGCAAATGGGGACCCCCTCTTTTGCTCGCTTTCGCCGTCGTTTTTGCTTTGATCTTGCAATTTCTTGCCTAAATCCATGAAGCTAGGAAAGAATGTCTAAGCAGTTAGCTCACAGGGAACATTAGGAATGCTTGAAATAGTGAATTTCTCCTGAGGATGAATAATGCCCTACCTATCATTCCTTGATTAAATCTGGCCAGTCCATGGAAGGAATCCATCATCCCATAGAAGAAGTCCAAATCCGTCGCTCTCAGCATAAGACTCCGTGATGAGTAAGGAATCCTGTTCCAAGACTCCAGTCCGGAAGTTCCTGTCCCGAAGGTCCTATCCAGGAATCCTATTCCAAAGTTCCTGTCTAGATTCTTGTCCCGAAATTCCAATCCAAGGTCCTGTTGTGACCACTTTACAACATCAACCCCAATTACTAATTGGGTCCCCCTTTTTGATTTGACTTGCCTGGATCCTTGAGGCTAATCCCATACTCTGATCCGGTGATGTCTTCGCAGTTCAGAGAATGTCAAGAGCTTAGATTGGCCCACCAAGAAGAAAGAGAAGTAAAACACATAGGTTTCCCCCTGCATAGGCCCCGAACCCTAAATGACCATTCCAGACTATCCTTAAGCGAGAGTTTTGTTTTTCCATCCTTAGGGAAGGGTTTTGTCTTTTCACACCTAGGTAATAAACCCACTCCGATCTCGGCATGCAACCCAATTCCAATCCTGGTCCAAGACCCCATGTATGACTTAGAAAATCATTCCTGGACTCTGGTCCAGGAGTCCAACCCGGAGGTCCAAACCGGAGTCCTGTCCGAAAGTACCTATCCCGGAGTCTCGTTCAAGGAATTCCGGCCTGGAATCCCGTTTCAAAGTTTATCTAGATTCTTCTTCCAACCAAGATTGGGAGTTCAACAGAGACTGTCACTCCTTGGCATGATCATCCTTCAGTCATGGAACTTAGTCCTGGCCTGACAACTCTAGTCCGGAAGGTCAAAACCAAGGGATATCTCTTTAAATCTCGGTCTGGCACTCAACCTCATTTCATAGCTTGGAAGATTCACAAATCGAAGACTTAGGACAATTTTAGGAGACAATCAGCATTTAATGAATCCCCCTCCAGTAGGCTGGAATTGCGATAAGAGACTTATCCCTGGTCACATAATCCAGTTGGTACTGGATTATGCGCCCAGGATAGATTTTTGTCCTAGTCGCAAAATCCAATACCTACTGGATTTTGTGCCCAGGACAACTTTTTGTCCTGGTCGCAATATCCAGTACCTACTGGATTTTGCGCTCAAGGACAAATTTTATCCTTGGGCGCAAAATCCAGTACCTATTGAATTTTGCGCTCTTGGGGAACTTTGCCATTTTTCAGTGTCTCTTAGGGTAAAGGTATATTAAAAAATATATTTAAGTATAAGTCTTATACTTTAAATATTTTTCAATATACCTTTCAGGATGTTTGAGATAGGTCTCGAATCCACCGGATTTAACATGCAGAATCTAGAATTTGGAAGATCCACCAGATTTCAGACTTAGTCATTTTTTCAGGATTTCAGGATTTCAGGCTACCAGACTTAGCCAATTCCAAACAGGTAAGTTGAAAGATGGAACAAATGAACATCTATCCTTCAGTCATAGAGATAGCAGATTTTTGGAGGATGGAAGGAACGAAGGATGGAAGAAACGAACCTCGTGTCTCGCCATCAAATTCCCGGAGGATGGAAGAAACGAAGGATGGAAGGAACGAAGGATGGAAGAAACGAACCTCGTGTCTCGCCATCAGATTCCCGGAGGATGGAAGAAACGAACCTCGTGTCTCGCCATCAGATTCTCAGAGGATGGAAGAAACGAAGGATGGAAGGAATGAAGGATGGAAGAAATGAACCTCGTGTCTCGCCATCAGATTCCTGGAGGATGGAAGAAACAAAGGATGGAAGAAACGAACCTCATGTCTCGCCATCAGATTCCTGGAGGATGGAAGGAACGAAGGATGGAAGAAACGAACGTCGTGTCTTGCCATCAAATTCCCGGAGGATGGAAGAAATGAAGGATGGAAGAAACGAAGGATGGAACAAACGAACTTCGCATCCCACCTTGGAAGTAACAGATTCCGCGAGGATGGAACTAACGAAGGATGGAACAAACGAGGATGGGAGAAATGAACTCCGTTTTCTGATCCTGTATCAACATCTGAACCTCCATGGAATAGCTAAGAGAATGGACCTGCTGCAAAACTGGAATCCCAGTCCAAAACTGAAGAAAATGCAGGTCATTGACTAAAAATCCCTGCAAACTGAGTTCCAGGGTCAAGTGGCGCAAATTCCAGTACCTCCTGGATTGTGTGCTCCAGGACAAATTTTGTCCTTGAGTACAAAATCTAGTACCTTCTGGATTGTGCGCTCCAGGACAAATTTTGTCCTTGAGCGCAAAATCCAGTACTCCTTGGATTCTACGCTCCTAAGGATTCCTGATCCAGTCTAGAATGGGAGACCTACAGGATGAAATTCTGGAACCCAGTGTGCCAGCTCTTGCATGGAATAATTCCTCGCTTGTTATACCTCGAAGTCTGGAATCCCTAAAGGAGTTGGAAGGTACTTCTGGTTTTAAAAATGATGGAGTCTCTGATCCCAGTATAAGAAAATCTATCCCTGCCAAAATAGAGTGATGAAACCCTTAGCAAATATCCAAAAGACTGAACATAAAAGTCCAAGGACATATCCCGCCATGTTCCTCCACAGAAAGCAAAATTGCAACCTTCCATCTGAGTAAGATTTCATAGGAGAATATTCCAAGACTTAGCTGGATTTTAGCAAAAGTTCTAGAGTTGTGCTGGGGAAGAAAATCCAAAACATTCATAAATTCCCGACGTTGTAAAATCCTAAACCTCAGGAATTCCCTGACATTCACAAATCCCCAACCACTGACATGGGAGAAAAGGACAAAAGGTTAAGTCGGCCAGTGATAAAGTTGAGCGGCTAAATTTCTTTTCCTCTAACCCAGGTCGGGCAAGTGGCAAAGGAGGACAACTTACCTATAAAAGGGGGCAGCGCCCAAGTCATTTCTAATCATTCCAATTCAAATCCAAAGCAGAAAACTACATTCTAGGAGCAGAAATTCATCCTCCAGGACAAGTGGAATTCCAGGATGAGCAGAAATCCCCGACTCCCAGGAATCCCCGACCAACTGAAATTCTTCCTATCCATGCCTGGTAACCCTGGAATGAAGGAAAAGTCAGTCGAGTATGAAGAATACCAGAGAATGAGGGAAATCCTTTGTTTGTTCAGGAATTTATAAATGAAATTGATCAAAACTTGCAAAATCATTCATGTTTCATTTCATATTGCATTGCATTTATGGATTTTGTGCATCATGACTATTCGAGGTTTCCCTTGTTTTGCAGGAATCCAGGACAAGGATGGGCTTCCATGAAGACGGAGCTCAAGGATGATCAAGGATTATCTCAAGCATCATGAAGTTCTAACACCGGAGAAGAGGACTACTTCCAACGCCAGACGAGGAGACTATATGTGAATTCCACAAGAAGAAAAGAGAAAATAAACTTCATGTCCAATAATAAGGATTCCAGTTCCGGACAAGAGGATCAATCCTTAGAGAGCCAAGAACAAAAGTACAGTTCACCATCCATCAGGAAGAACGGAATCCACGCCAAGAATGAGGAATTCCAACCCAGGAATCCAGGATAGGGAATTCTATTCCACGACAGGGAATTCCAACTCAGGAAGGAATTCCATTCCAGGACCCTAAGGAAAGTGTGCCCCTGGTCAAGGAAGGATTCCTCCACACAAAGTTCCTTAACCCCCTGGAATTTGCGCCCAGGAAGAAAATCATTCCTGGTCGCAAAATCCTGTTCCAAATGGAATTTGCGACTAGGACAAGTGGACTCCAGGACACCATGGAATCTGCAACCAAGGAGCAGGACAGACAGGACAGTCCTATCCAGGAGTCCTAGACAGGTGGCGACCAGGATAGCTGGAAGTTTCCTTACACATTCTGACGTCCTAGACAGGTGGCAGTCTCCTACAGGAACATTCTGACGACCCCACCTGCTTTTCTAGGATTTGTAACCCAGGGCACATATTTCAAGGAAATCTGATTTCCTTTTTGCCCTAAGATATTTGTGTTTGCCTATAAATACGCTGAGGGGCCTCATTTGAAAGGGTCTTCTTCTTCTTTCTTCTTTCATTTCTTAGGCTCCTAGAACACCGTAGTTAGTTAGCTGTTCCTTTCTGTTGCACTCCATTTCTGGAGCAAAGGAACTTTGAAGAATCAGCAAGATTGTTGTAAGACATTCCCAAATCAATACATGGACATTGAAGATTGGTGTTCTTGATATTCTTTGGATTGTGGCATGGTTTTCTGACTTCTTTGAAGCAAATCATAAGCTCCAGGATCTAAGCTGTTTCATTTCTATTTTCTTTCAGTATTTCATTAGTTAGAATGATGGAGATTATTACTGTTGAATGATTGAATCTGCTTGTTCATACCATTGGTGATATGTGGCTTGCAAATCACCATGCATGGTTAGCCTGAACTAATTCCAAGTCTAACTTCGGTTGTTCTGCATGTTTCAGTTCCATGTCCCTTGCAGGAGCAGTCTGAAAATCCTTACTCTACCTCAAAAGATTGCACCATCCCTGCCTAGTTGTTGTCTCATGGCGAAGCAGAGGACTGGTTCCAGTTTCATCTTCAACAGCACTCATTTCCATTGATTAGATTCCTAAACCCTTACCTCATCTTTTGCATTTTCTTTTAGATTTTCACTAGGATTAGTTTTCTAGAAGCTTCATTGCCAAATCATCCGCCTAAACCAGAGAGTGGAACCTAGGAATTCCAAGCTATCCATTTGTGAAAGAGTTCCATTCGCCCACAAGTCCGAGTCCCAAGAGTGAATTCCATGTCTATGAAGGAGTAAGCCCACATAAGTCCCCCTCGTGATTACCAGCAAATCACATCATTCCACTGAGTCTATCCCTATGCACGTCAAGACCTAACACAAAAGGAACCTTGGAGAAGTCTCATTCGATCACGTAGTTCAGCGTCTGAGAAGCTTTATTCAAGAGAGGATAGGATACCCAGTATTTTATTCTAATGTTGTTGTAGTCACAAAAACCTCATCAACATAAATTGGCGCTAGAAGGAGGGCAGAACAAAGGCATTGCTCCATTCAAAGAACATTGATTTTATCAGCACACCCCTCTCTTCCAGCTCATCAACATAAATTGGCGCTAGAAGGAGGGCCGTTCAAGGGATTACTCCATTCATTCTGGGCATGAATTACGAATTGCCCTGTTCATTCCGAGGCTGGAAGAAGGATTGCCTTATCCACTTCGAGTCATTTCTCCATCAAATGCTCAACAAAAGGAGGGAATGTTGAATGAACTCCGGACTGTGAATGCGGAACCAAAGTGAGCTTTCAAGGAAGAATTTGAGATTTGCTAGATCTCATCATATGTGGGAAATACCAAAAAAAAAAAAAAGTAAAAAATTCAGAAAATAAAAGAAGACATGGATTTTTCAGGACCTTCAAGGCAATTCTATACGGATCATCCTCAAGTTAACCTCCTGCAGCTCTGGTGGACCCTGAATGCACAACTTCACCCTAAGAGCTTAGATGACTTTGCATCACGGAAGGGATGTAGAATCCATGAGACCAATGGACACGATGAAATGTATTGTCTAACATTTCTATCTAGGATGGAATTAGCAGTGCAAGGGAAAATTCCCTTTTCACAGGTGCATGAGCCAGTTGTTCCTACGAAAGTAGTGCCCGACGTTCTCTTTGATGAAAGGGAGTTCTTTAGGAGTTTCAAGGAAATGATCAAGAAGATATTGAGCATTGAGAAAGATTTGCCTGCAGAAGACTTCTTAATTCCAAGAGGATGGTGCAGGATTCATAACACAGCGCATTCTGAACTCACCTGTTCGTCTTGTGTGGAAGCTATTCGTCAAGTCAAGGAACAATTGAGGTTGGAAGAGGAATCCAAGACAAGATTAAGATTGGACATCTTATGGAGCAAGTGTCTTCAAGAAATCAATTATCCATCCAAAGGAGAAGACTTTCCCGTTCCATCCACTAGTGCAGACAGTACAAATGGCTATGATAATCAAAATACTATTGAGGAGAACAAGTTTGCATATCTCCTCCTTCCAAGAAAGAACGAGCCTGCTGGAGGAGAAGTTGGAAAAGTATCAGAAGATGTTCAGATAAATACATGTGATGATCAAGATGTTGATTCCTCCATCAAAAATGAAGGCAACTTCAATTCATTGCAAGAGGAGGAAATCCTTGACGAACACTCGTCCATGCTACAAGAGGAAGTCATCGAGAACCACAAGAAATTTTAAGTGTCCTTGGAGAGGAAGACAACCTTATGGATATGCTAGATAAAAAGGTACAAGCTATTGAGTCCAAGGAAGAAGGGCAGTTCGAAGGGGCACTGGAAGACCCAAGAAAGGAAGTTCCTGAATAGCTTTTGCCAAAGTTATTCCAAGATGAATGAGTTGCTGCAAGAGGAATGATCCATCATCAACTGTGACCTCCTGATACGCTGATGGAGATTGAACAATTTCCGCTGGAAGACGAAGTATCCCAGGTTGTCTCTTTCCCTATCATTAGTTGTGAAAGTTATGAATTTGATTATGGAAACTTAGGGAAAACAACTTGTTTGTGGATAAATCATGGACCTTTTGAATTGCCGCAATTGATAATCCTGCATGAAATTTTGCTTGAATATGAGAAATGTAGTGTGCAAGATGTTTTCTTTGAATTCAAGGATGAATTTGCTACACTTCGAACAGTCACTTGTGCATTGTTGCTCCTATTCATCCTAAGAAATCATGTTAGATCATGTAAATATTTAGGTCTTTTGGGTCTTGTTCATAGTTAGATAGGTTTCTTTTTATTTGCTTTAGTTTAGATTTGCTTTCCTTAGTTAGTTTGCTTTCCTTAGTTTGGTAGTTTGAATAGTTTTAGGTTTCCTTTTCCGGGGATTCCAATTTTTGCAAGGAGGTGTTGAACTTCTAAAAACACAATCTGGCACTTCCACCATGAGACTCATTCCTTGGATAAATTGCTCATGAAACTATTTGGATCCGTAGGATAACTCTTCTTTGGCTTATCATTTGTTAAGATTGGTACTTGACTCAAGTGCGGAATCATATATTACATCTCAACACGGATATCTTTGATTATATGTTTAAAATGCTTAAATCTTTAAATGAACACTTCCTAGTTTTCCTTTGAGAAACTTGTGTCAAACGGATAGATTCATTGTGAGCTCCATTGTTAATGTTTGGATAACATGCTGCTTGCTCTTGGAAGATAAATCGACTGTTTAGGATGGCTTGAAGTATGTTGAGATCTTATACTTTACACACTAAGAAATTTGGAAGTAACTAGGAGAGACTTTGTGATCTTACATTAAGTGAAAAATCCATGGTCCACCTTTGCCGCCATCGGAATTCCACACCCAGCTAGCTGAGTTATCAATGTAACCTATGCCGTCAAAAGCATGTGTTGCAAGGGTAGAAGTACTGCATTGTACTCTGCAGAAATTCTAATCAATTAAAAATAAAAATAAAAAAAGAAAGAAAAGCACTTGATCACACACCATAACTCAGTTAGATGGACAATCGAGCAATCTCTACCGGGGCTATGGACGCTCGCTGGCAGTGGGGCTCTACTCGAGTGGAATTACGAGACACCCATCGGGGCTATAGACGCTCGCTGGCAGCGGGGCAATGTCCAGGTAGTTCAGGAGGTGCATACTAATCACGTAGCTTAATGTAAAGGAACTTTGATGACCCTAGTTGCTTACAGATGGGAATGAATGCAATCGCACACACTGGATCTCTGGGATACAAATGGTTGTACTAACCCTTTGATGCTGAAGCCTCGACCAAGTCTTCATGTTTATCTGACTTAATGTGTGGGTGTGCACAGGGATGTTTGAAGTCGTAACTCATGTTTATCATTGAAGCACTTAAAGAACTTTAAAAGAAAATGTTTCTTTAATGCAACAACAAAGATGGATGTCTTGATATAACCTATGACTCTCTTCTCCTTTTGAGTATATTTCTTAAATAATAGATGGCCTTAAGGAAGTTGTATTGTTGATCTCGAATTCTGAGTGGACCTCTTATCCTTGGAATGTTCAGGAACATTTGTTCAAAGGTGGCGCTAGATGTTGTGACGTTTTCACACATCGCCCCATTGCAAATGGGGACCCCCTCTTTTGCTCGCTTTCGCCGTCATTTTTTCTTTGATCTTGCAGTTTCTTGCCTGAATCCATGAAGCTAGGAAAGAATGTCCAAGCAGTTAGCTCACAGGGAACATTAGGAATGCTTGAAATAGTGAATTTCTCCTGAGGATGAATAATGCCCTACCTATCATTCCTCGATTAAATCTGGCCAGTCCATGGAAGGAATCCATCATCCCATAGAAGAAGTCCAAATCCATCGCTCTCAGCATAAGACTCCGTGATGAGTAAGGAATCATGTTCCAAGACTCCAGTCCGGAAGTTCCTGTCCCGAAGGTCCTATCCAGGAATCCTATTCCAAAGTTCCTGTCTGGATTCTTGTCCCGAAATTCCAATCCAAGGTCCTGTTGTGACCACTTTACAACATCAACCCCAATTACTAATTGGGTCCCCCTTTTTTATTTGACTTGCCTGGATCCTTGAGGCTAATCCCATACTCTGATCCGGCGATGTCTTTGCAGTTCAAAGAATGTTAGGAGCTTAGACTGGCCCACCGGGAAGAAAGAGAAGTAAAACACATAGGTTTCCCCCTGCATAGGCACCGAACCCTAATTGACCATTCCACACTATCCTTAGGCGAGAGTTTTGTTTTTCCATCCTTAGGGAAGGGTTTTGTCTTTTCACACCTAGGTAATAAACCCACTCCGATCCCGGCATGCAACCCAATTCCAGTCCTGGTCCAAGACCCCATGTATGACTTAGAAAATCATTCCTGGACTCCGGTCCAGGAGTCCAACCCAGAGGTCCAAACCGGAGTCCTGTCCAGAAGTACCTATCCCGGAGTCTCGTTCAAGGAATTCTGGCCTGGAATCCCATTTCAAAGTTTATCTAGATTCTTCTTCCAACCAAGATTGCGGAGTTCAATAGAGACTGTCACTCCTTGGCATGATCATCCTTCAGTCATGGAACTTAGTCCTGGCCTGACAACTCTAGTCCAGAAGGTCAAAACCAAGGGATATCTCTTTAAATCTCAGTCTGGCACTCAACCTCATTTCATAGCTCGAAAGATTCGCAAATCGAAGACTTAGGGCAATTTAAGGAGACAATCAGCATTTAATGAATCCCCCTCTGGTAGGCTGGAATTGCGATAGGAGACTTATCCCTGGTCGCATAATCCAGCTGGTACTAGATTATGCGCCTAGGATAGATTTTTGTCCTGGTCGCAAAATCCAGTACCTACTGGATTTTGCGCCCAGGACAACTTTTTGTCCTGGTCGCAATATCCAGTACCTACTGGATTTTGCGCTCTTGGGGAACTTTGCCATTTTTCAGTGTCTCTTAGGGTAAAGGTATATTAAAAAATATATTTAAGTATAAGTCTTATACTTTAAATATTTTTCAATATACCTTTCAGGATGTTTGAGATAGGTCTCGAATCCACTGGATTTAACATGCAGAATCTAGAATTTGGAAGATCCACCAGATTTCAAACTTAGTCATTTTTTCAAAATTTTAGGATTTCAGGCTACCAGACTTAGCCAATTCCAAACAGGTAAGTTGAAAGATGGAACAAATGAACATCTATCCTTCAATCGTAGAGATAGCAGATTTTCAGAGGATGGAAGGAACGAAGGATGGAAGAAACGAACCTCGTGTCTCGCCATCAGATTCCCGGAGGATGGAAGAAACGAAGGATGGAAGGAACGAAGGATGGAAGAAACGAACCTCGTGTCTCGCCATCAGATTCCCGGAGGATGGAAGAAACGAAGGATGGAACAAACGAAGGATGGAACAAACGAACTTCGCATCCCGCCTTGGAAGTAACAGATTCCACGAGGATGGAACTAACGAAGGATGGAACAAACGAGGATGGGAGAAATGAACTCCGTTTTCTGATCCTGTATCAACATCTGAACCTCCATGGAATAGCTAAGAGAACGGACCTGCTGCAAAACTAGAATCCCAGTCCAAAACTAAAGAAAATGCAGGTCATTGACTAAAAATCCCTACAAACTGAGTTCCAGGGTCAAGTGGCGCAAATTCCAGCACCTCCTGAATTGTGCGCTCCAGGACAAATTTTGTCCTTGAGCGCAAAATCCAGTACCTTCTGGATTGTGCGCTCCAGGACAAATTTTGTCCTTGAGTGCAAAATCCAGTACTCCTAGGATTCTACGCTCCTGAGGATTCCTGATCCAGTCTGGAATGGGAGACCTGCAGGATGAAATTCTGGAACCCAGTGTGCCAGCTCTTGCATGGAAGAATTCCTCGCCTGTTATACCTCGAAGTCCGGAATCCCTAAAGGAGATGGAAGGTACTTCTGGTTTTAAAAATGATGGAGTCTCTGATCCCAGTATAAGAAAATCTATCCCTGCCAAAATAGAGTGATGAAACCCTTAGCAAATATCCAAAAGACTGAACATAAAAGTCCAAGGACACATCCCACCATGTTCCTCCACAGAAAGCAAAATTGCAACCTTCCATCTGAGTAAGATTCCATAGGAGAATATTCCAGGACTTAGCTAGATTTTAGCAAAAGTTCTAGAGTTGTGCTGGGGAAGAAAATCCAAAACATTCATAAATTCCTGACGTCGCAAAATCCTAAACCTCAGGAATTCCCCGACATCCCAAATTCCCCAACATGCCAAATTCCCCAACATCCCAAATTCCCCGACATGCCAAATTCCCCGACATTCACAAATCCCCGACCATCGACATGGGAGAAAAGGACAAAAGGTTAAGTCAGTCAGTGATAAAGTTGGGCGGCTAAATTTCTTTTCCTCTAACCCAGGTCGGGCAAGTGGCAAAGGAGGACAACTTACCTATAAAAGGGGGCAGCGCCCAAGTCATTTCTAATCATTCCAATTCAAAAAAGTAGAAAACTACATTCTAGGAGCAGAAATTCATTCTTCAAGGGTAGAAATTCATCCTCCAGGACAAGTGGAATTCCAGGATGACCAAAAATCCCTGACTCCCAGGAATCCCCGACCAACTGAAATTCCTCCTGTCCATGCCTGGTAACCCTGGAATGAAGGAAAAGTCAGTCGAGTATGAAGAATGCCAGAGAATGAGGGAAATCCTTTGTTTGTTCAGGAATTTATAAATGAAATTGATCAAAACTTGCAAAATCATTCATGTTTCATTTCATATTGCATTGCATTTATGGATTTTGTGCATCATGACTATTCGAGGTTTCCCTTGTTTTGCAGGAATCCAAGACGAGGATGGGCTTCCATGAAGACGGAGCTCAAGGATGATCAAGGATTATCTCAAGCATCATAAAGTTCTAACACCGGAGAAGAGGACTACTTCCAACGCCAGACGAGGAGACTATATGTGAATTCCACAAGAAGAAAAGAGAAAATACACTTCATGTCCAATATCAAGGATTCCAATTCCGGACAAGAGGATCAATCCTTAGAGAGCCAAGAACAAAAGTACAGTTCACCATTCATCAGGAAGAACGGGAATCCACGCCAAGAATGAGGAATTCCAACCCAGGAATCCAGGATAGGGAATTCTATTCCACGACAGGGAATTCCAACTCAGGAAGGAATTCCATTCCAGGACCCTGTTAGTGCCTGAATTGACTGGCAGTTTTTGAGCAATTTTCATGCAGGCACTTTCCCCAAGTATCCAAAAAAGTGTTCTAAGTGTTTGACCTCCTCATGCATTTTTCAGCTGCAGCATCATATTTTCTATTATAGAGGAGGTCATCATCATCATATTTCCTTTGATGGTGGTCAGCATCATCATGTTCTCCGTCGACCGGTTTCTCATCGTCATCATCATATTTCAATATCGGGTGATGTTTGGTTTTTATCCTGATCCTGCTGATGAGCTACAGTGCGCCCTGATTTGCTTGCGGGGGTGATTTCTCAAGTATCCGGTGATCTTCCAATTATCACCTTGCCCAAACATGATGATGATGTTGCCCCGATATTCTGAAGGGGTTATTCTCTAAGTTGTTCGACCTGACTTGTTTTTTCTTAAGGGTCGTCATCATCATCATCATATTTCCAGTTATCACCGTGTTGCTTACGGGGGTCATCATATTTTCTGCCTGCATGATATTTCGCCGGAGTGATATTTTTATCATCGGGTGATCTTGGTTATGATCATCCTGATGATGTTGTTGAAGAGTTCTAAGTGCGACCCGATATTCACTAGGGTCATCATATTTTGAACGTCAGGATGATCTTAGTCAATATCATCCTGATGATGTTGTATCACTTCTTGTTCGTTGTTTTGTCATCCTGATGATGCTGACGTCATCCTTATATCAGGGTGATATCTTTATCTTTCTGCCTATCTGCATCATGATATTTCCGAAGGAGGGGGTGATATTTTCATATCACCCGGGTGTATGTTTGTTCCAGCGTCATGATGATGCTGATGTCAAGGAAATATCCGCCTGCCGGCTTCGTGCATTATCTAGTGGGGGTGATCTTTTCAAGCATCATCATATTCATCTATCACCCCGATCTTATAGTGGAGCTACAGTGCAACCTGATATTTGTACATCAGGATGATATTTCCAAATATCCGGTTGTCTTCCGAATATCATCCTGATGTTAATATGATGATGACGTCATCGAGGTCCGGGGGGGGTCATATTTCTAACACAGATCATCTTGTGGAGATCCCCCGATATTTGCAAACATGATGATGACGTCATCCGGATATAAGGAGGTGCGCAGTAGGCAGATATGATGATGACGTCAGCAGGATATGATGATGACGTCATCAGGATGTTTATCGGCCAGACTTTTGGTATAGGCTCAGCAGGAGGATGTTCCTCCGATGGATCAGGTTGTGCCGATGAAGGCGATTATCATGCAGGTTGTATTGCAATATGATGCTGACGTCAGGGTGATATTTCGGGCAACAGGATATCATGCTGCTGGAGGATGATGATGATGAAGTCTTATACTAGTGTCGTCAGGAGCAAAAGCACCGACATCATATATGCTCATGACCTAGTATATAAAGTGTTAAGGAGGTTGCTGCGGGGTGCATGTGGGATAATTGGTATCCTGCATTTTGAAATATCATGATGATGAATCTCGGCGGGAAATGGTTGCGATGCAGAATTGACGTTTTCCCGAGGCCGCGGGTTGGTGCGCCATTAATGGCGAAGGTTGTAGAGGTATGGGCGGATCTGGTACCCGATTGAAGGTGTACATCAGTGGCGCAGGGCTCGAGATATCTTCCTGTCTCCTCCCCTACCTGCTGCATTCATGTTTGGGCGCCAATCTGGTAATGTGTTTGAGCGCCATTTTTATGATACTGTGTATCTGGCGGGACTTTTGGTCAACCTGGTAGTTAATGCTGAATACGCCCTCCTGCTATATAATGCAGACGGTGTTATTCATTCAAGGTTGTTGAAAGTTGAAGATTTTTGGCTCTGTAATTCAAAACCAGCTGATCTGGTTGCTCTGTACAGCTTAAACTTGTGAGTTTATGTATCTCCCGTTGTACGATTTGGCATGAATCCACTGATTTCATGGTTAGTCTTATATGAATAATGCTGTGTTTGCATGTGTTATGTTAATTCTGTCTCCAGTATTGCATGTATTCTTCTTCTGAATCTGGATATTTGGGTAATGTTCAGATTCTAGAGCATAGAATTCCTATGTTGAATGTCTGATCTTTTAACTTCTGCTCAAGGGGTGGATTAAACTGTTTTCAGGTTGAACATTGGGAAGGGTATACTGCAGTAGGGATGCCATAAGTAGAGATAACTTAACACTCTGTATTGGGAGATATCTGTAAGGCATATATCATGTGTATCCCCCTGAAATCCAGTTTTAGCTATTCATGCTGATCATTCACAGGTGTATGTCTACCGACTCCAAGCCCTGGATAGGCACCAATCTAGCTCTGTGTTGAGGTTATACACCATGTCCAGCTTTGCATCCAAAATTCAAACTAAAACATTTCATACTTCCACCTGTTAGTTGTAGGAGTAGGATTAGGAACCCCCTGCATGCTCTCATACCCAACCAGACATCATGTCCAAGAATGTTGCCAGCCTTGTGATCTATCATACAGATCTTGGTCCATACATGAGAGTATTCTGCCTGTTATTGTCAAGTTAGATCTTTCTATCTTTGAGCTAGTCAAGGTTACATCTTGAGTTATAGGGATACCCCCCTTGGTGCGGCAGAACCAGAAGTGAAGGGGAGGCAGCTCACGCAACCTCCTGTATTTAGTTGGTTGAATCTGCCTGTGCATTAGAAGTGGCAAACCCTAATGCTGATTCAGAAGAAAAAACCAACAGACCCTAAGGAAAGTGCGCCCCTACTCAAGGAAGGATTCCTCCACACAAAGTTCCTTAACCCCCTGGAATTTGCGCCCAGGAAGAAAATCATTCCTGGTCGCAAAATCCTGTTCCAAGTGGAATTTGCGACCAGGACAAGTGGACTCTAGGACACCGTGGACTCTGCGACCAAGGAGTAGGACAGACAGGACAGTCCTATCCAGGAGTCCTAGATAGGTGGTGACCAGGATAGCTGGAAGTTTCCTTACACATTCTGACGTCCTAGACAAGTGGCAGTCTCCTACAGGAACATTCTGATGACCCCACCTGCTTTTCTAGGATTTGTAACCCAAGGCACATATTTCAAGGAAATTTGATTTCCTTTTTGCCCTAAGATATTTGTGTTTGCCTTTAAATAGGCTGAGGGGCCTCATTTGAAAGGGTCTTCTTCTTCTTTCTTCTTTCATTTCTTAGGCTCCTAGAACACCGTAGTTAGTTAGCTGTTCCTTTCTGTTGCACTCCATTTCTGGAGCAAAGGAACTTTGAAGATTCAGCAAGATTGTTGTAAGACATTCCCAAATCAATACATGGACATTGAAGATTGGTGTTCTTGATATTCTTTGGATTGTGGCATGATTTTCTGACTTCTTTGAAGCAAATCATAAGCTCCAGGATCTAAGCTATTTCATTTCTATTTTCTTTCACTATTTCATTAGTTAGAATGATGGAGATTATTACTGTTGAATGATTGAATCTGCTTGTTCATACCATTGGTGATATGTGGCTTGCAAATCACTGTGCATGGTTAGCCTGAACTAATTCCAAGTCTAACTTCGGCTGTTCTGCATGTTTCAGTTCCATGTCCCTTGCAGGAGCAGTCTAAAAATCCTTACTCCGCCTTAGAAGATTGCACCATCCCTGCCTAGTTGTTGTCTCATGGCGAAGCAGAGGACTGGTTCCAGTTTCATCTTCAACAGCACTCATTTCCATTGATTAGATTCCTAAACCCTTACCTCATCTTTTGCATTTTCTTTTAGATTTTCACTAGGATTAGTTTTCTAGAAGCTTCATTGCCAAATCATCCGCCTAAACCAGAGAGTGGAACCTAGGAATTCCAAGCTGTCCATTTGTGAAAGAGTTCCATTCGCCCACAAGTCCGAGTCCCAAGAGTGAATTCCATGTCTACGAAGGAGTAAGCCCACGTAAGTCCCCCTCGTGATTACCAGCAAATCACATCATTCCACTAAGTCTATCCCTATGCACGTCAAGACCTGACACAAAAGGAACCTTGGAGCAGTCTCATTCGATCACGTAGTTCAGCGTCTGAGAAGCTTTATTCAAGAGAGGATAGGATACCTAGTATTTTATTCTAATGTTGTTGTAGTCACAAAAACCTCATCAACAGGACTGAATCATCAAAGAGCTCCATGATAGCCCACTTGCCAGACACCAAGGCTATTACAAAACTTACAAGCAGGTTCGAGAAAGGTTTGCATGGAAAGGTTTAAAGAAGGATGTACACCAATATGTTCAAGAGTGTGTCATGTTAATGTTTGTTTTTCGACAAGTCAACAATAGAGTGAAATACAGAGTATCTAACTCTCTCTTGAGCAAAGCCTCTTGAATGCTGAACAAAGTGATGAAACAAGATGACTCCAAGTTTCCTTTTTTTATGATTTTGTAAGGGATAGCTCAGTGACTTAGTATGATTATGCTGGTAAACACAAAGGGACTTACATTAGATGCTTCTTCTTTCATTCAACTTATTCCTCCTTTTAGTGTGGATGACATATATACAAGGTTCCAATGAAAAAAAGGGAAAAAAGGTAGGGTTTAGGAAGTTAATCTAAGGTCAATGAAGCAATGTTGATGTATGAATAGCCAAACTCCTTGATTAACCTAACTCCACTTCGTCAAGGATGCCTACAACTACATGAAGTTGGTGCAATCTCCTAATGTTATGCGAATGGTTTTCAAATCATGAAGGCTTATACAAGCACCCATCAGATGGCGCAGCTCAAACAAGCATCCACAATAGAACTTAAGCAAATAATAAGGCTCAGACTAGCTTTACACAACACTTCACCGACGATGAATGTTAAAAGCATGAGCTAGGAGTTGATCAAATATTCAATACATACATACATCACATCAATGAGCTCTAATTTACTTCTAATCTACTTTGAAACATCTCTCCATTTCATCAAAGTACAAGAAATCATGTCATTCCACAAGACAAGACTTAAACACCAAGCAAACTCCAATGTCCTTGCATTAATCTTGAGAAATATTTACAACAACTTCAAGTCCTCTTAGAGAATTTTGAGAGTCTCTCCTATTCTACTCCTACAAAATCTATCAACTGAATATGTTACAAATGAGGCAACAAGGCCTTTATATAGTGGTCCAGGATTACAATGAATGGCTTAGATCAATTCAATAGCCAAGGGCTCAGATCATGCCACCTCAGTAGGTAGTTACAACAACTTTCTATTTTTAGTACAAAAGAGAGGCAATGAAGGCACACTTTCCAATGTGATAAGATAAGATGAAATCATTTAAAACATCTTCCACATAGGCGTCCCTTTGGCTTCTTTTATTAAGTGATACATTGAATGCAGTTGAAATGATGTGGCTACTTATGATTGTATGATGATGTGTACATGCCACCTAGGTGCCACTTCAAAATGCTCCCAAATTATATCCTCTAGTATGTGATGTCTTCGATGTGATTGCTCTTGAACTTGTATGCTTGGGATGTATCTTGTAGATCTTGCCTTGATCTTCTTCTTGTAAACTGGATGAATACATGTTACTTCACTTGCATGACTTCGTGATGTTTCTTCTTCTTGTAGGATACATGATGATCTTTTCTGGATGATCCTTCACGAAGGGTAATGTATATGATGATGCTGCCTCCTTCATCATGTAAGAGTAGATGATGATGATACTTGATTCATGATTAGAAGTAGAGTCTCTCTTGGACTTGAAGATTTGAAGAATCTTGAAATTAAATGGATGAAGTGCCTTGCTTGATGATATGATGAAAATGAAATAATGCACTTGGCATGTTGACCTTGAAGTGGCCCTTTGGAGTGTAGATGATAACACCTTCTTTGGATGTGGAGTAGATGACCTCTCAAGGAGACATTGAAACTTAATGAACCTTTGAAGATTGGGAGAACCTGACTTGAAGCTTGGATGGATGAATGTCTTCGAACATGATGCCATTGATGAAGTATACTTGAACTTGATGTGAGCCTCTTGGAATGATGCTTCCTCTACAACTAGAAGGTGATTCAAGCATTTGCTCTTGATGATCTTGATGTAGATGATGAAATGCTTCCTTGAAGATGATCCTTAGAGCAGCCACATGATGACTCTTCCTTGAAGGTGAGTCCTTAGCTCCATTAAAGGTCCTTGTTCCTACAAGACATAGACATGAATAAATAACTTTGAAACAAATCACTTCAGCCCCTATATCATTTGAAATCTGATTTTTCAGTGTTCTAAAAATGAAATTTCACAAGAAGATCATAATGATTGATTATCCTTCATACAAATTTCATTTATACTTAGACAATTTTTTGTTTAGAATTCAATGAACCTGCTGAAAATGAAGGAGAAATTAGAATTTTACCTTTAGATCAAACTTTCCAAAAGACTAATTTGGAGAGATACCTTAAAATCAGACTCAACTTGACTAAAATCAGACTTGACTTCCTAGGAAATTTCTTTGCTTTTTAGAAAATGCTGAAAGATAACAAGGGCGCAGTGGTTGAGACTCTTGATTTCCCCTTGCTCTGAGCGCACTAGATCAAGATATTGAGTCTTCATTTCTTGCTTAACCTTTCCCTCACTCTTGGCGCACTAGATCCAATGTTAAGGATCTTCTTTAAACATGATTTACCCCTTGGCGCATGGGATCAAGAGTTTAGGATCATCATCTTTAGTTGGCGCATGGGATCAAGAGTTCAGGATCATCATCTTTAGTTGGCGCATGGGATCAAGAGCGCGAAGTCATCTTCTTGTTGGCGCATGGGATCAAAGGTGCGAAGTCATCATCTTGTTGGCGCATTGGATCAAAGGTGCGAAGTCATCATCTTGTTGGCGCATTGGATCAAGATTTTGCGCTACTATTATCTTTGTTGCACTGGATGGGGAATTCGCGCCCTCTTAGTACTTAGTTATTTTTCAGGGTCCTTGAGGGTCAAGGTATATTGAAAAATATTTAAAGTATAAGTTGAAAGATTGAATTTCTTATACTTTAAATATTTTTCAATATACCTTTCAGGATGTTTGAGATAGGTCTCGAATCCACCGGATTTAACATGCAAATTATAGAATTTGGAGGATCCACCAGATTTCAGACTTAGTCAATTTTTTAGGATTTCAGGATTTCAGGCTACGAGACTTAGTCATTTTCAAGATCTCAAACATACTTCAGGATTGATCTCAGTGTTCATAAACTGGATGGAATTTGACCAAGACTCCTCATTACTACAAGTTCATGTTCCAAATGAGACCTCCAGTTATAAAGCAAAAACCTTCTACGAGAGAGACTCCTTGTTGGATTGGCAGAGGAAACAGACCTAAGACATCATCTAGAACATCATGCAAAGCATCAGAGTTAAAAAAAAAGGGGGTCCCCATTTGCAATGGGGCGATGTGTGATTTGGTCACAACATGTCACTTGCCAAAAGAACAAAATAGAACACACACATCCTGCCGGTTTATTACAACCCTTACCCATACCCGAGCAAACATGGAGTAGCATCTCCATGGACTTTATTACTGGGCTCCCTAAAGTACAAGGACGAGATTGCATTTATGTGGTAGTGGATAGACTTAACAAATATGCACATTTTATGGCCATATCATCTGATTATAAAGCACCCCAAGTGGCCGAGTTGTTCTGTAGAGAAATATTCAGGATCCATTGTTTACCCCAAAGTATAATTAGTGATCGGGACAGCAGATTCATGAGTCTCTTTTGGCAAGAACTATTCAAGTTGGCTGGTACCAAACTTACACCAAGCACAAGCTATCATCCACAAACCAATGGGCAAATGGAGATAGTAAACCAATGGCTTGAAGGTTACTTGAGAAATTATGTGACAGGGCAACAAAAGGCATGGATCAAATGGTTACATTTAGGTGAGTACTGCTACAATACCACTCATCACATGTCTATTGAGATGAGTCCATTCCAGGCCCTGTATGGGTATGACGCCATGTCATTTGGGAAGCTACTAAGTTACCAAATAGTAAGGTGCCCAAGGTGAGAGACTTCTTACAACAACATGAGGACATTATGAAAGTCCTTAAAGACAATTTACATCACGCTCAAAATCAACAAAAGATCTATGCAAATTGGAAGCGTGTGGAAAGATCCTTCAAAGTGGGAGATATGGTGTTCCTGAAATATTCCGAGCCAAATTTTTTTTGTTTTTTCAAATTACAAATTACAAACCAATGCACCCGTTAAGGTTAGCAGCTAAACCAAAACGTTGCTGAAGCAACTCTAACCAGAATGTACACCAGGATCCCGATGTGGGCAAGGTGTGAGCATTGGTCAGAGGATCTTAATCAAAATGCTTATGCAATAACTCTAACCAAGAATGGCACCAATGATGGCGAGCATATGGTCAGAGGGTCTTCTACACTAAGTACTGAAAGAGAACTCGACACCAAGTATGTGCTACCCAATCCAATATGGAGTTGAGGCAACCATATGGCGGAGTATTACAAATTACAATGCTTGAAAGAAATAACTGTAATGCTGAAAGTACTCAACACCCAGAATGTGCTTTCTATCCCGGAATGGGAAAGTAGCTACCATAGGGCGGAGGTAAAGTAAATACAAAAGCAAATACTGGAAGTAGAGTTGAACAAGATTGAGAATTACTGCCAGTACTACTGTCAGTTTACAAAATGAATCTCATTCGCCTTTAAATTAAAACCAGCAACCTATGAATTTACTCATATGCTCATATCTCCCTCATAACTCATCCAACTGACTTGAAACAAAATGCAATATTCCCTAAGAATGATGATGCTTAGGATAGAACACTGAAAACAGATCAAAATGCCATGTATTATTTATGCACAGATTCCAATGCACCAGCAGATGGTACGGCCTTCAAGAAAGGGTGATCTGCCTTTAAAAAATCACAGTTATCTCAAAAAAATCTGCAAACTGGAGGAAAGTGACGCCTTGACCAGACAATGAGAATAAAAGAATACCCAGAACAATATTTTTGTTGTTTTTTGACTTATGAATAAAACACAAATCTGCTATAGCTAAAAATGCAATGCTGGAAAAACTCTAATATGCAAAACTGAACTAAAGCCAAAAGCTGATTACAATGCACAAATCCCAATGTAAACTCACAAACTAGACTATTTCACCACTAGTCGCTATCTTTCAAGCAAGAAGCAATGCCAAGCTAGGAGGCATACATTCCTCGAAGCAATCCCAAGGCCAATCCGGTAGCATAACATTATCAAGATTTTGGATCCCCAAATGAGAGCACTCTTCCTCCTTTTATATTTTTCCAACTGGGAGTCTCTAAAATCCTCTTGCATATGGGATAAAACATGAGAGGGAAAATAATATAATCCTCTTCAATTCTTTTTCAACCTCACCCTTAAAGTCCCCTGTTTTAAAACAACATTAATATTAAATAATAATGTTTAATTTACGGACTTTAAAACGGAGGCCAAGATGATGTCAGAATTCAATGATCTATAGCTCGTTGGAAAGGTCTTGACAAGACGAATCCAACCCCACTCTCAAAATCCCATTCTGGTGCCAATCCTGAACTTACTAAAAATAGTCGTAACCAACAGGGACTAAGAAGAACAAACCCGGAAAGAAACCACCAACCAAACCACAATCCACAAACAAAAGCAACCACCAAAACATGAAACCCCAATTTCAACCCCCGAGTAGCCTACGGGTCTCCGGAATAGGCCAACGGTCAACTGTAAAAGATCAAACTAGAAAACAGAACATTACAGTCCGCCCTTCCCAAGATTGCTTGTCCTCAAGCAATTGCAAGCCTGGATGTTGCAGAATCTCATCATTCTCCCAAGTAGCATCCTCCATAGGCAAGTTCTTCCACTTCACCAAATACTCTCTGATAGTTCTTTTCCTCAAGGAACGCTCCCTGGAATCAAGAATCTCTTCTGGAATCAAAACTAACTGTCCTTCTTCATCCAAAGGTGGCAACTGTGATGAAGCAACAACATTGTGTCCAAGTGCCTTCTTGAGGCGAGACACATGGAATACATTGTGCACTCTGCTATCTGAAGGTAGCTCCAACTCATAAGCTACTACCCCCACCTTCCTAGTGACCTTGAATGGCCCATAGAAACGTGGTTTGAGCTTCTTAGCTCCACTTTTCTTGAGAGTGGATTGTCTATAAGGTTGTAGTCGAAGATAAACCATATCTCCAACTTTAAAAGAGCGCTCAACACACCGATGATTAGCGCACATCTTCTGCTGATTCTATGCAATCTGAAGACTGTTCTTCAATGAGTTCAAGATATCTTGACTCTGCTGCAACAAATCTTTGGCCTGAGGGGCTTTGCTATCACCAAACACCAAATTAGCAAAGCTAGGAGCCTCATAACCGTAAAGAGCCATGAAAGGTGACATCCTTATTGACATATGAAAAGTAGAGTTATAACAATACTCACCCATGTGAAGCCACTTCACCCAAGCTCTTTGCTGCTCCGAAACATAGTTTCTCAGGTAACCTTCCAACCACTTGTTCACTATATCTGTCTGTCCATCGGTTTGAGGGTGATAACGAGTGCTTGGAGTAAGCACTGTACCACTCATTCTAAAAACCTCTTGCCAAAAAGTGCTTAGGAACTTGCTGTCCCTATCACTCACAATGTTTTTTGGCAACCCATGTAATCTAAACACCTCATGAAAAAATAGATCTACAACTTGGGCTGCTGAAAAAGAGCTGGCAATGGCGAAGAAGTGAGCAAATTTTGTTAATCTGTCCACTACAACATAGATACAGTCTTTACCTTGAACCTTGGGCAACCCTGTGATGAAGTCCATTGATATGCTTTCCCATTTTTGATTGGGAATGGGAAGAGGTTGCAGAAGACCAGCTGGTAAAGTATGCTCATTTTTGTTCATCTGACAAGTGGGACACTCCTGAATGTAACGTTGAACCTCCCCTTTCAGCCCTTTCCAAGAAAATCTTTCCCTGATCTACCTATATGTCTTGAAGAACCCTTGATGACCAGCAAGTGGAATGTCATGAAAGGTCAACAAAATCTTCTTTTTGAGCTTAGAATCAGCCACCACAAAGATTCTACCCTTGTAGTGTATTAGCCCTTCGACCACTTTGTACCTTTCATCAAGAATAGTACCCTCAATGATGCTGGTTGCAAACTGATTTTTGGCATAATCAGCAAGCAACATGTCCCTCCAATCAGCTGTAAGCTCACACAATGAGCTTAAATGAGGTCTCCTAGATAGAGCATCAGCCACAATATTGTTTTTTCCTTTGACATATTCAATGTCAAAATCGTAAGCTTGAAGCTTACTCACCCACTTTTATTGCCTCTCGTTCAAATCTTTTTGATGCATGAAGTGCTTGAGGCTATTGTGATCAGTCTTGACCACGACTTGCTCCCCACCAAGTAATGTCTGAACTTAGCTAATGCATGCATAATGGAAAGCATCTCCTTGTCGTAGATGGAGTAGGTCCTTTCAACACCTCTTAATTTTCTGCTTTCAAACACAATGGGATGTTTGTCTTGCATCAAAACAGCCCCAACTCCTTCACCGGATGCATCACACTGTAGTTCGAATGGCTTGGAGAAGTCTGGGATAGCTAAAACCGGACAAGAGCTCATGATCCCCTTAAATTTATCAAAAGTAGTTTGAGCCTTTTCTGACCAACAAAAGGCACCCTTTTTCATGAGGTCAGTAAGAGGAGTAGCATTCTGAGAGTAGCCCTTCACAAATCTTCTGTAAAACCCACAAAGACCCAAAAATCCTTTCAGATGAGTCAAATTCTCAAGAGGTGGCCAATCAACAATTGCCTTGATCTTTTCAGGATCAACCTTCACTCCTTCAGCACTAATTATATGGCCAAGGTAAAGTAACTCCTTCATTCCAAATTCACATTTGGATTCTTTGGCAAACAAACTCTCTGATTCTAGGATGCTAAGCACTTCCTCCAAGTGCTTGAGATGTTCTTCCCATGTCTTGCTGTAGATCAGGATGTCATAAAAAAATATCAATACAAACTTCCTCAACTGCTTCTGAAAGATTTTGTTCATACATGACTGGAAGGTGGCAAGAGCATTAGTCAACCCAAATGGCATGACTAGAAACTCGAAGTGGCCATAGTGACATCTAAATGCTGTCTTCTCAACATCGGATCCTCTCATCTGAATCTAGTAATAACTCAATCTCAAATCGATCTTTGAAAAGAACTTGGCTCCATGTAGCTCATCAATGAGCTCATCTATCCTTGGGATGGGATATCAATTTTTGATGGTGCTTTGATTCAAAGCACGATAGTCCACACACATGCGGATGGTACCGTCCTTCTTCTTCACCAGGACAACTGCCGAAGCAAAGGGGCTCTTGCTTGGACAAATGAAGCCCATCTCCAAGAGTTCCTGAATGTTTTTCTCAATCTCATCCTTTTGCTTCTTAGGATACCGATAAGGAGTTGTAATAACTGGTTTAGCTCCTTCCTTGAGCTCTATGACATGCTCCGAACCCCGATCAGGAGGTGGTCCAGGAGGTAAATCAGCAAACACCTTGCTCTTCTTTGTGAGTAAAGACTGAATATCAGGAGGATAGTCTCTCTTTGTTTCAACCGGACTAGCAGGAAGAATCATACACTCTGCAGCCCACTCAACTTGATCATGACGAATCAGCCTCGCCATCCTCTTGAATGACACAATTCGAGGACCACCATTGGACATTCCTCTTATCACTACATTCTTCCCTTTGGATTGAAACTTGAGCTCCATGGTTTGCAGATTTAGAGTGATCTCCCCAAGTCAACGCAGCCATTGAATGCCTAGGACGGTATCCATATCTCCAATTTTGACTACATAGAAGTCGTCCTTGACCTCATAGTTTCCCACTTGCATGGACATGTTTGAGATCTTCTTGGTGCAGGTGATATGAAAGCCATCAGCAACCATAACCTTGAAGCCTTCAAACTCTTCTGTTTGCAGCCCCTTCTTTGTCACCACAGCTTCGTCAATGAAGTTATGCGTTGCTCCAGTGTCAATCAAAGCAACTATGCGTTGCCCCTTAATCATCCCTCGAACTTTGAAGGATTCATTCCTTTGAAAGCTTGAAAGTTGAGCCAAAGTGCCTCCACTTCCTTTTTCATCTTCAGACTCTTCTGGGACCCTTTCCACTTCACTGTCTTCAAAATCAGACTGATGGTCTGACAAATCAGAATTACTTTCTTCAGCTGAATAGTATTCAATTTGATGAAATTTGCCTCCTTTTGGGCAAACATGATCTTGGGACCATTTTTCTCTACACCAGAAACATAACCCTTTTCTTCTGAGTTCATTAAGTGTCTCGGGATCCAACCTTGTGACATGAGGTTGATGCTGTTTGAACTCCTTATGCTGAGGTCTTTTCCCTTTATCTCTTTTGTGAAATGATGGTTTGGGTTGAAACTTTGCTTTAGGGACAGCCCACTCCATGTTTCTTGCCTTCTTCATTGCCTCTTGTAGAGAGGGTGGATCAAAAGCTTTAATCCAACCCTTGGGTGGATCAAAAGCTTCAATCCTTCACTGAATAGGATCACCAAGCGCCTCTCAGTGACTCCTGTGACCATGACTGAAAGCCTCTGAAACTCAGCTATGTAGGCATCAACTGTACCATATTGCTTAAGTTGTGCCAATTCTCTGAAATGCACTTCTGGATCGTTTTTCTCAAATCTCTCTATGAGCTTATTGGTAAACTCATCATAGGTAGTGATAGACCGATGACCCAAGGTGACTAGACCATGGTACCACCACTCGTGCGCCACCCCATCCAAGTGTAGCGTAGCGAACTTAATCGCCTCCTCCTCCTCCATGGGTCTAAGAGTTAGACAGTTGTCTAACTTCTATATCCAAGCTCTGGCTGAACTATTGTCACTCCCATCAAAATGTGGAAGCATAACCTTGTTGATAGCTTGATGCAAACCCCCATGAACTATTGTCCTCCTTTGTTCATAAAGGTCTTGACAAGACGAATCCAACCCCACTCTCAAAATCCTGTTCTGGTGCCAATCCTGAACTTACTAAAAATAGCCGTAACCAACAGGGACTAAGAAGAACAAACCTAGAAAGAAACCGCCAACCAAACCACAATCCACGAACAAAAGCAACCACCAAAACATGAAACCCCAATTTCAACCCCCGAGTAGCCTACGGGTCTCCGGAATAGGCCAACGGTCAACTGTAAAAGATCAAGCTAGAAAACGGAACATTACAGTTCCTCTGACTACAACCCTACAAGCAAACTTCCATCAAGAGCAGTTGAGTGGAGAAACTCAAACCACAATTTTATGGACCATATAGAATATTGAGAAGAGTTGGTGAAGTTGCCTATGAGTTGGATCTTCCCGAGAATAACAAGATCCATAATGTCTTCCATGTCTCACGATTAAAGAACGTGCTTGGACAGAAGATCAGTCCTTGTGAAGAATTACCACCTCTCGATGATGAACGACAGCTAGTTCTTGAGTTTGAGAGGATCCTCAACACCAGAGAAAGAATACTAAGGCATAGAACCATTTCTGAGTACCTGATTAAGTGAAGAAATATGCCCGAGGAGGATGCTACATGGGAGGGAGATGAAATCCTTAGGCACCCCAACCTAAATATTGCTTGAGGACAAGCAATCTCAAGAGGGGAGGCCTGTCATAGCGCAATAATTTCCAATTAAAGATTGGAAATGCTTCATATTGATCATTCCATTCTAATCTTGACAAAACTTAAGAGATAGTCTATATATATTAGAAGAGAGAAGAAGACAAAACTATAAAATGACAAGTCATAGAAGACAAGGATGAGTTGGCAAAAAAGACAAAGGAGCACTAAAGACAAAAATCCAATAAGACAAGGGTGATCGCTGATTTCCTTAAGCATTAATAATTATTCATGAGGAGCGCCAATCATGTTAAGAGTAATCAACATTGTTTACATAAACTATTGATCATGAAGAGGTGCGTGGACTTCCAAATAAGGCAACTACTCATTATGCATCCCATCCGCGCCTTATATAAGCAGGTAAGTGACGAATAAAAGGCATCATCAGTAGTCTTCGATTTAGAAAGGAAAATAATTTATCAACCATCATAACACCAATAGCATTCGATCTGCCTTGAGAAGACAAGTTGGTCTGTAAAAGAAATTCAAGAGTTTGCTATTTCATCTAGAATTTAGAATATCCTCCAGCTCCATGATTTCCAGGTATGATGCATTGTTAGTCTAAATTACATGTTATCTCTGCATATAAAATCAACATATCATTTGTGTCAAAAATTTGATTAATATGACATCGTTGCATCTAGACTGTGCATATGATAAAAATAGATAAATATAGATGTTAATCACAAACGGCTCTATTGATACCATTGCATACATGTTTGAATCGATAAACTCAGAAAGTTGTCATGATTGTTATATATTAGTTATGAATATCTATGCATTGTAGATAGGAATCTGAAAATAATATAATATAGACTTAGCATATCATTATAACTGCTACCGATGATATATGGTTGCCTATGCATTTTCTTCAATGTATGAGTCTAACATATGTATAGTATGAAATTTATATTTTAACATGTATCTTTGCTGCATTATCACTGATCCAATAATATGATGAGCATTAAGAAGTGACATTCTCATAATCAAATGTTAGTTATTATATGAAGTAAAACATATTACTTGTTGAACCATGTGAGCAATTAGAATAATGGAATTAATCCATTAACTCCATATGAGAGGTGTGATCATGAGGATGAATGATTAGCCAACCATGGGTATGTTTTGGCCCTTGTCTCAGCTGGTGCAATGGCACCCCTCAAGGCAAGTGGATTTGGCCTTTGGTCACAGCTGGTGAAGAAGTCACCCCTCGTGCCAAAGGATTATTATATAGTGGCCTTGGTTACAACTGGTGAAGAAGTCACCCCTTATACCAAGGAATATCATAGTGGCCTTGACTCAGGTGGTGAGTATTCACCCCTCGAGCAAAGGATAAAATAGTGGACCCATGATGGTAAGTGGCATAAGGCATCCTATCACCTCCTCTCACATGGAATTAATGATTAATGCATGGATCCAAATATGATGGATAATGATGGGAAGAGTGAAATGCATAATGATGTGATCATAAGAGTAAAACCCTATAGGGGCAATGTGATTATGTAATTTGAATATTTCTTGCATATATTATAATAAGTGGAAATTCAAAGATAGACTAGTGTACTAATGTTCTCTTTTACAAGTTGAAATTGTTTGCAAGGTTGCGAAAATTTTGGCTTGCTAGAAGGGGACATTACAGAATCCTTGGAGTCAATTGATCCAGCAGGATAGTAGTATCAAGTGTCTAATTGAGCTTCCAAACGCTTTGATGAGCAATATACCATTTCTAGGGTGATTTTGGATGGTTCTTCCCATACTTACTATTTTTAGTTAAGTCAATGGCGGTTAGTGTTACTATTTTTAGGATTTCCAGTGGATGCCATTTTCAGTGTTGGTCTGATATTTGACATGGTTTAGTATATTGATTTTAAATAACGTAAAGAAATTAAAGTTAAACAAATATTTAACCTTACATTATTTATTTTATAAAGTGACTTTATAAAAGGACCATGGGGAGACAAAAGTTGTTTTAAAAGAGGGCCAAGTTTACCTCCTAGGGATGGGCACCCACTTAAGGAAACTTTAATAAACATTCAAATTAAAAGTTAAAGTGAAATTCCCTCAACTTGGGCGTGGGAAATGAAGGGAAGATAAAAATTAATGTGGAGCTCATTTTTGAGATTCACGTGCATTGGATTTTTGATATTCTTCTTGCTTGAAGGAGCTGGTTTCTTCCTAGGGTTTGTGATGACGAAAACCTTGCAGACTACATTACATTGGTGAGAGACCCAATCTGGTAGATTTCTTGGTGGTTCTATATAGGAATCACATTTGGATTTAATAGATGAAAGAACAACTCTTTTGGGAGCTTATTACATATACATTTGATGGGGTTTTGAATCCATTTTATATCAGTTTTTCTGAGTGTTATAACAGCAAGTGTTTAGAGGATTTGTGATCACATTTCACATGTGCTGTCCATACCAACTAAAGAGCAAGCCGTACACTTTTTTCAGCCGGTAAGTGTTATTTTTGAATGATAATCTTCTCCATCTTGGTGTGGTATATCTGAAGTATTGTTGTTGATATTACAGTGACTAAGGTATGCAGATTTCTATTGTTTTGTGTGAGATTTATTGCTGACATCACCCACAGCACAGGCCGTACAGTCTTGAAACTAGGCGTGAGCCTTTTCTGCCTAAAACACCTCATTTTTGGGTCATTTTCCTTTGGCATCCAGGGCGACTAGGGTTTGTAAAATGTTGTCTTACATCTGCTGAAAGGAGAAATGTATTTTGTTGATGCTGGGAGGTCATTTGTAGCTCTAGATTGTTGATTTTCTATATATTAGACCTGCATAATACAAATATGGAAATGGGTATGTTACCAAATTGATATTTGTGTCATTTTACCATCTGAGTCTTAGTAGTTTAAGCTATTTATATACTTTCTACATCTAGGTATTATTGTATGTTGCATATTTCTTTGTTATTCTTCAATATTGAATGTGAAAAATACCAACAAACAAACAAACAACGCATCAACAACAAAACGAAAAAATTTGGCATCTGAAAAAACCACAAATAGTGGTGCATATTATAGTGATATCAGAGCACAACTCTTCTTGCCATCTTGTGGGGTTGATTGGAAAAAACATGTGGTCTGTCAAGTGAGTGATGCAGCCCAACACACACCAGTATTACTTTGCAGGTGTTGACGGGGTTGAGGTAGAAATGGGTGACAGAGAGTAGGGTGAACCAAGTGTTAGGGATATATTAAATGACTTGGCTAGGGGATAGCATGAGTTGCAATAGAACATGAACCAAATTTGTGCCCTACTGGCTAGACAGATTGAGGCAAATAATAACAACAACAATAATAGGAATAGAAATGGTAATGAGGGCAATGGCAACAGGAGAAATGTTGATAACAGGGATGGATCAGTGAACAACAGGGTAGGAAATCAACATTCTATGGCTGTAATATCCCCCTATGGATATTTGTTCCAGTTTTTACCAAATGATCCACATAAATTTTAACAAACAATTTGCATGCAACTAATTTCAATTTATCCAACAAATTATATTAAAATCATATAATATCAAACTAAAATAGAGATTCTGAAATTAAATGTTGTATTTAAATCTTCAGTAGAACAACAACAACAATATCCAATCGTAATCAGAACTTACAGTCAGATCGGATAACCAAAAATATGAATTTGAAGCACAAGGTGAGACACCTGAGTGATATCTCCAATAGACAATGGGTTTCTGTCCACTGCCTCCAAGCTCAAGGGTTTCCATCCTCAAACATGTTGAAAGCCAAAGCTTCCCAGAATTCTCCAAGAGAAAACCATAACCAAGCATAATCCAAGCCTACTGAGAATGAGCTCCTGGAAGTCTTTTATAATGCCCACATAAGAGCTCACTCACTCAACTCGCTAATGTGGGATAAATTACATTACTCCCATTTGTGTTTTAAGTCTCCATGTAATAACAAATAAGAGGACCTTTTAATATTTTAATACTTCCCACTTAACTACAGTCCTCACATTAAAAAAGTTAAATTATTATATTTAACTTAAGAGCTTAACTTTATCAACGCATAAATAAATCATATCAATGATATTAACCTCCAGTCGATATTAAACATTTACCATCGACATGATACCGTCACTAATGATCTAGTCCTAGCCCAACTGACTTAATATAAATAGTAAGTATCCCAAATACACATCAAAACACCTCAGAAACACTTGCAGCTGAAACTGTCTGGGCCAAATATCCTCAAGATCCCTTAAATATCTCGGTTAGCCTATGAAACCCTGGAGAAATAGGCTAACGACAACATCATACTACATGTGCTAGAAAGGGGACATTGCAATGGCTAGGACAGCGCACACTAGACTCCACATGCCAACTTTTCCCCCACATGATAACCTACCAAAGGTTAATGAGCCTACACAACATGAGTTACAGGACCAGATTATGAGAGATTGGAGAGATTCAGGGGCTAAGTTCCGGGCAGAGATATCTTTTCGAGACTATATGGATTTGAGACTGAGGCATGGACCCAACAAGGGTGGTAGACAACATAATCATGAGTTGCAGAAAAAAGTGAGCAAATTGACCATTCCATATTTTGATGGATCAGGGAAGACAATAGCTAGAGCATGGGTACAGTGTTTAGATAGCTTCCTTCAGCTCAGTCCTATGCTGGAGGAGGCTATTACTTATGTTGCATTGCATCTCAATGGTAGTGCCCATGAGTGGTGGCACCATGGTATGGTCACTCTAGGCCATGACCAGATTACTTCATATGTGTAGTTCACTAAGAGACTGATAGACAGGTTCGATAAGAAAGACCCTGAGTTGTAGTTCAAAGAGTTAGCTCAATTGAAACAATGGGGTTCAGTGGACAACAATATCTCGAAATTCCAGAAGTTATCAGTGATGGTAACTAACATTTCGGAGCAGAGGTTGGCAGTTTTTTTCCTTGTTGGTCTTTCAGACCCATTGATGGGTTGGATTAAGGCACTTAATCTACTCTCATTACAAGATGCTATGAAAAAGGCGAGAGATATGGAGTCCTCTACTTCAAAAAGTAAATTTCAGTCTAAAGGGTTCCTACATAAGAAGGGCAAAGTGAAGAAATGTTTTCAGCGTGATTCTAATCAGCCAAAGAGGGAAATAAATCAGTTGAGTAACAATTAGCTCAATGAACTTCAAAGGAAGAAATTGTGCTTCCATTGTAGAGAGCCATGTGACCCATCTCATAAATGCATCAACAAAGCAAAGGCCAAACAAATAGAGTACTTTTCAGTTGATGAGACTAATTCAGAAAAATCATATCAGCATTTTGATATAGAGGACAGCAAAGAAGAAAATTCATCAAAGGAGGAAAGTGATAGTGAGGGAGTGATGGCACAACTCTCTAGTTTCCAGAAAATTGGGTCCTTTAGGGTTAGAGGAGTACTTTGTGGATAGTGGATAGTAACTCTCATTGATACAGGTGCTACACATAATTTTATTGATGAGGGTCTTGAAGCCAAAAGGGGACTCAAAACAAAAGAGTTTGAAGGGTTTAAGGTAATGGTTGCAGATGGATTCAAACTCACTTGTACTCAAAAGATTGCTGGCCTAAGTATACGGTTGGGTGAATACGATCTGAAAGATGATTTCTACATGGTTAGCATAGGTGACATGAATGTGGTTCTTGGTATGCATTGGATGAGGACCCTCGGGGAGTTCACTATAAATCTGCATAACATGGAAATGAAATTTGACTCTAATGGTAAAAAGATAATGCTTAGAGCTTTATCCGATGGTGGTCCTAGAGTTGTATCCCTGAAGAGGATGGAGAGGATGATTAGACATGACCAAGTGGAGTGGGCAGCAAAGTGCCTTATCATGCCTACAATTCCAGATCAGCAAAAGAACAACCATCATCCAGATATTTAGAAATTGCTATCAAAGCATAGCAAGGTGTTTAGGAGTATACCACCTGGAGTACCTCCCGATAGAGGGATAGAGCATGTTATAGAATTGGAGGATGGTGCAAAACCATTGATTACTACACCATATAGGCATCCTAAGAGGCTCAATGATGAGATAGAGAAAACTATCAAGGAGCTACTAGAAATGGGGCATATTAGACCTAGCAAGAGTCCATTCGCTTTAGCAGTTGTGTTGGTTACGAAGAAGGATGGGACCATACACATGTATATTGACTACCGTGCATTGAATAAAATGACAATAAAAAATAGATACCCCATTCCTAGGATTGACGAGTTGATAGATGAGATGCATGGAGCTTGGTATTTCTCTAAGATTGATTTGAGGTTAGGTTACCATCAGATCAGGATGAGGGAGGAGGACATAGAGAAAACATCTTTTAGGTGCCATTATGGTCACTTTGAGTTTTTGGTGATGTCGTTTAGATTAATTAATGCACTAGCTACTTTCCAGAGTTGCATGAATCAAATTTTCAAGAACTAGTTGAGGAAATTCATGTTGATATTCTTCGATGATATCCTAATTTTCAGTAGAACCTAAGAGGAACACATGAGGCATCTTGAGGAGGTTTTGAGCATACTGGAGAGTGAGTCCTATTATGCTAAGGAGTCCAAATGTGACTTTGGCATGACAGAACTTCTCTACTTAGGTCACATTATCAATGGAGAGGGAGTGAGAGTTGATCCTGAGAAGATCCGAGTTATTATTGAATGGCCTACGCCTACGAATCTCTCTCAGCTTAAGGGAGTCTTTGGTCTGTGTGGTTTTTAGAGGAGGTTCATTAAGGGATTCTCACAGACTGCAACTCCACTTACAGATTTGATGAAGAAGGGAGCTTTTTGTTTGGTCTGACTCATCTCAAAAGTGTTTTGAGCACTTTAAATAGTTGATCTCCTCATGCCCTGTGTTGGCAATTCCATATTTCTCCAAACCCTTTGAGTTGGAGTGTGATGCCTTTGGAGAGGGGATTGGAGCCATATTGATGCAGGAGAAACACCCAATAGCATTTGAGAGATGAAATCTCAGAGGTGTGGAGAGGAGTTACTCAGTTTATGATAGGGAGATGTTGGCCATTATGCATGCATTGGCCAAATTCAGGCCATACCTGGTTGGGGGTAAGTTCATTATCAAAATGGACCACAATAGCATTAAGTACTTCATGAACCAAAAGGACCTTAATGACAGACAACAGAAATGGGTGAGCAGGTTACAAGCATATGACTTTGACATTGAATATATCAAAAGGAAGAGGAGCATGGTAGTAGATGCACTTTCCAGGAGACCCCACTTGTGTTTGTTAGGGGAGATTTCTACTGATTGGGGGGAGTTGATTTCAGCAGAATATGCTAAGAATTCTTGGGTAGTAGGAGTCATAGGGGGCACAGTTCATGATGACAGGTACTCCGTGATTGATTATTTGATTATTTATAAGGAGAGTATTTTCTTGGTGCCTACTTCACAGCTTAAGGGTAAGATATTGAGGGCCTTTCATGATGCACCTATTGTTGGCCCATGATTACCGTTAAACCAAAAGGTTGACCTGTCAATTTCTGATACAAGTACCAGAGTTAATGAATCCATGGGAGGCGGTTAGTCCTGTTGATGATTGTTTTTAGACAAGTCAACAATAGAGTAAAACACTAGAGTATCTCACTCTCTCTTGAATAAAGTCTCTCGAATGCTAAACAAAGTGATCAATCGAGACAACCCCAAGGTTCCTTTTCTTATAATTCATATTGGATGAACTCAGTGATTACATGTGATCTTGCTAATTATCACAAAGGGACTTACGTTAGACTTCTTCATCTTTCATTCAATTTATTTCTCCCTTGAGTGTGGATGAAGTATGCACAATGCATCAATGATAAAAAAGAAAAAAAAGATAGGGTTTAGGGAGCTAATATAAGGTCAATGAAGAAATGATGACGCATGAATAGACAAACTCCTTGATTAACCTCACTCCACTTCGCCAAGGATGCCTACAACTACATGAAGTTGCTGCAATCTCCTAAGGTACATGAATGGTTTTCAAATCATGAAGGCTTATACAAGCACCCATCGGATGGCGCAACTCAAACAAGCATCCACAATCGAACTTAATCAAATGATGAAGCTCAAACTAGCTTTACACAACACTTCACCGGCAATGAATGTTAAAAACATGAGCTAGGAGTTGATCAAATATTCAACACATGCATACATTACATCAAAGAGCTTCTAATCTACTTATAATCTAATTTGAAACATCTCTCCACTTCATCAAGATACAAGAAACCATGTCATTTCACAAGACAACACATAACACCAAATAATGAACTCCAATGGTTTTGCATTAATCTTGAGAAATATTTACAACTTCAAGCACTCTTAGAGAATTTTGAGTCTCTTCTTACTCTACTCCTACAAAACTATTGACTACTGAACTATATAATCTCTAATGATTTACAAATGAGGAAACAAGGCCTTTATAGAGAAGTCCATATGTACAATGAATGGCCTAGATCATTCAGAGAGCCAAGGGATCAGATCATGCCACCTCAGTAGGTAGTTACAACTTGCTATTTTTAGAACATATGAGAGGCAACAAAGGCACGCTTTCCAAGAAGATAAGATAAGATGGAATCTTTTAGAGCTTCTTCCACATAGGCATCCTTTCTGTCTTCTTGCTTGTCGAATGATGTGGCGACTTGTGATTGGCTTGATGATGAATGTCTGCCATGTAGGTGCCACCTTAGCATATTCCCAAATTGCATCATCTTGTGATGTCTTTGATGTGATTGCCTTAACTTGAACATTTAGGTTTGGGAATGTATCTTGTAGATCTTTCCTTGTTCATCTTCTTGTAAACTAAATGAGTACATGTTGCTTCATTTGACTAACACCATTATTCTTTCTTCTTCTTGTAGGTAGGTTGATGTTGATCTTCTTTGGATGCATCTTGATAGAGAGTAATGTAGTAGGAGATATGATAATGAGTCTTCTTTCATAGCTTGAAGTAAGAGACTTCTTTTGGAGACTTGAAGATTGAAGAGTCTTGAAGCTTGATGGATAGGTATCTTGGAATGTTTGATGATGAAGTATAATCCCATGGATGGATGCCTTCTAGATGATGATGTATACTTGAACTTGATGTAGATGATGAAATGCTCCAACTTGAAAGGGCCCTTTGGAGTGTAGATATTGATGATAACACCTTCCCTATATGTGGAGTAGATGACTTCTCAAGAGGCTTGAATGTACCGGAGGAACTTGAAACTCTATAGATGTCTTTGGAATGCTTGATGTTGATGAAGATGAAGAGTGTAGGCATGTTGGACTTGAAGTGATCACTTAGAGTGGCTATCTTCTACATAAAAGCGGTTCAAGCTTTTGCTTCTTTGATAATTCCTTAGCTCAATCCTAGTTGATGCAACACAAACAAAGAAGCAACATTAATTCCTTAATAATACTTAATTTACAACATATAAGAATCACTTCATGAATTTCTAACTTAGGTGCATCAGATGGAAAATTGCTTCTTTATATGAAAGCAATCATAAAATTCAAACCAAGCATCACACTAAGAATGGAGCATTAGATCATGACTTCATTCCATCGCATAGAATTTGCACTTTAACAACCAAAATTAACTCCTCCAGCTTAGCGCAGCAGATCACAGTTTTAATCTTTCTCTTAGATCCTCATAAAATCTGCATATTGCTACTTAAAACCAGCCTTTCCACTTTGGCGCATTGGTTCAAGTTTTTGAATCCTCATGTCATGGTGCACTAGTTGATGATTTCATGCTTTGGTTAATTTTGGCGCATCACATCAAGATTTTGATCTATCTTGATCTTGGCACACTAGATGGCCATTTTGATCTCCCCTTGATATTGGTGTCTTAGATAAGTGTTTTAAATCTCCTTTTGATTTTCAAAGTGGCGCATGAGATCAACATGTTGAATGCTTCTTAAAAAGAGGCTTAAAACTTGCATTCGTCCTCACCCTAAGGTGGTCACATTGGTTAAGGGGCAAGAGATCCACATTTTGACCTTTCTCCCATCACCTCCTCAAAATCCATTCTATCTAGCTCTCCACAATGGCGCAATGGATATAGCACATTAGTTCCATGTTTCGAGGGCTTCTTATTTTCAAACTTTAAGACCAAATCTTCCTTCTCCTTTGGCACATCAGATGGGGAATTAGGATCTTCATAAAAAATTCACAAAACTTTCACTCTAAACCAACTTCCTCCAACTTGGGCACATTGATAAAGGCTCATTAGATGAAAATTTTGCTCTCCCCTTAGTCTTGTCGCATTGGTTCATGACCTTGTTCCCTTCTTAAAATATCATTCAGACTTTACCCTGCCTTCTTCAAAATGGCGCAGCAGATGAAACTTCTGATATCTCCTTGATAAACAATGTCATACTCAAATAAAACTCTTCTCTAAGGTTGGCGCATTAGTTGAAGGAATTGATCTTATCTTAAAACTTGTCTTGAAAATTTCCAAGGTTGGCGCATTAGATCAGCTTCTTGGATCTTCTTGAAACTTGTTTAAAAAAATCTTCATTGTTCATTCTTTAATTGGGCTGGCACATTGCTCAAGGCGCAACAGTTCATGATCTTGTATCCTCTTGAAGGTGCGTCAAAAACTTGAACTTACACCACCTTAACATGTGGCGCAATGGATAGGTCACATTAGATAAGGATTTTGAATCCTCCTTGAATGCTTTCCAACTTTGAATTTACCTTCTCTCATAAGGGCATTGTGGTTGAAGGTTTAGATTGCTCCTTGATCTTGGCCTAACTCTCATCAAATGAGCGCACTAGATAGGGTGCATTGGTTTCACATTTTGAATCCTCTTAAAATTACTTCAAAGACACTTCACAAAACTCATCAAAATTGGTGCACTAGATACGTCGCTTTGGTTGAGGATCTTAATTTCTTCCTAAAAGATGCCACAAAAAGTAAAATCACCTTTAAATGATGGCGCATTGGTTATGGCGCATTGCTTAAGGTGCATGGGATCATCATTTTGTGCTCCAGTTGATAGTGGCGCAATGGACCACGATTTTGTGCTCTTCTTCAGTACTTAGCCATTTTTTCAACTCTCTCAGGGTAAGGTATATTGAAAAATATGTTTAAGTATAAGTTGGAAGATTTTTCAATATACCTTTTAGGATGTTTGAGATAGGTCTCAAATCCACCGAATTTAACATGCAAAATCTAGAATTTGGAGGATCCACCAGATTTCAGACTTAGTCAATTTTCAGGATTTTCAGGATCTCAAACATACATCAAGATTGGTCTCGGAACGAAAGCAAATGACTCCTAAATAAAAACTAGACTAAGAACTTAACAACCACTAACTTCATCATGCAATAAACCTAAGACATCATCAAAAAACTTAAACGCAAAGCATCAGAGCTGAAAAAAAGGGGGTCCCCATTTGCAATGGGGCGATGTGTGATTAGGTCACAACAAGTCCATGTCACGAATCCCACGGGGAGCACTGACCATTTGCCAACAATCTCCCCCCAAGCATTACCTGGGGGGATTCAAACCCGTGACCTTTCACTTTGATACCAATTGTTGGCCCACGATTGTCGTTAAACCAAAAGATCGACCTGTCAATTTCTGATACAAGCGCCAGAGTTAATGAATCCACGAGAGGCGATTAGTCCATGTCACAAATCCCACGAGGAGCACTGACCATTTGCCAACACTTATGACTGGTCACCAGGGTTCTTTAAGACTTACAAGTGTATTTGGGAGCGTTTTACTTGGAAAGGACTCAAGAATGAAGTCATTATGTATGTCAGGGAGTGTCCTACTTGCCAACAAAATAAGAATGATCACACTTATCCAGCTGGTTTTCTTCAGCCATTACCCATTCCTAATTAGAAATGGGAATGTATCTCCATGGACTTCATTATTGGGCTACCTAAGGTATAGGGCAAGGATGGTATATTTGTTGTAGTTGACATATTAACTAAATTTACACATTTCTTTTCCATATCAGTGACATATATTGCAGCTTAGGTGGCTAATTTGTTCTTTAGGGAGATATTCAGATTGCATGGAATGCCCAGGAGTATTGTGAGCGATAGGGACAACAATTTCGTAAGTCTCTTCTAGTAGGAGCTTTTCAGATTAAGTGGCACTAAGATCACTCCTAGTACTAGCTACCACCCACAGACGGATGGGCAGATGGAGATAGTAAACAAATAGGTGGAAGGGTATCTCAGGAACTATGTGTCTGGATAGCAAAGAGCATGTATCAAATGGCTACACCTTGGGGAGTATTTCTATAATACTACCTATCACATGTCCATCAAGATGTCACCATTTATGGCTTTGTATGGATAGGAGGCTCCTAACTTCATGGATTTATTGCTTGGAGATAGTAGAGTGCCTAAGGTGAAGGATTTGTTACAGAAAAGTCAGGACATCATGAAATCACTTAAGGAAAATTTGCAACAGGCACAAAATCAACATAAGTTGTATGCTGATTAGCATCGAGTGGAACACAGTTTTGAGGTTGGGGACATGGTCTATTTGAGACTTCAGCCATACAAGCAGTCTACTCTCAAGAAGAGTGGAGTGGAGAAGCTTAAGCCCATATTTTATAGTCCATTTAAGGTGTCCAGGAGGGTTGGAGAGGTTGCCTATGAGCTTGAATTACCAGCTAGCAGTAGAGTGCATAATGTCTTTCACATATCCAAGCTCAAAAAGGCACTTGGACACAATGTAGTTCCCTCATCAGAGACGCCACCATTATATGAATAAGTGTACATGTGATTCACTTTGTAATGCATTGTGCACTCCGCTGAATAAGAATAGATGTGGTTGACTCAGCGACCTAATGCATGCATATTTGTGCCCTTGCATATAACACATTCTGTTGAATAAGCATGGTATGTGGTTGTCGTGGATGCCTAGTGTGTTTGTAAACATCTTGCATTGCATCCTCATTTAGTAGTGGTTTGATTAGAAAAGTGTGATCTTGTGCACTGTATGTTCTCACCTTGCCCATCACAGGATCTTAGTGATTAGAAAGTGTATTGGAGACTGCTTGTGCTTTGATTTCAATTAAAATTATTTGGAAAAAACTAGGGTGGTTATTACAAGGTCAGTGATGGTTGTACTTCACAACCGAACAATCTCCCACTTGAAGTCTAATCCATACTATGAATAGTCACACACAGAGATGTCACCCGCTCTTCCAAGCTCATTGTCATATGTTCACCAAACCAAAAGAAGCTCTGCAGAACTCCATGCAATATCCCACCCCTTCATGTTTTCTGACGTTTAGTTGATACCTGATGCGTTTTGGGTTTTTGCATTTTGGACATAGAAACATGGAAGTACATATTTTTGAAAAATACAACAAATAGAGATGCACAGATGCTTATATTTGATAGAAATGTATTATAAAGCATAAAGGAACAATATGCATATGATAAAATGTCAAAATAACTTGGGTTTCAACATACCCATTTTGCTGTCCCAAAAAATGCAAGTCTGAAAACACTATAACAGCAGCTTGGACATTTGATTCTTCTTTGATTCAATAAGAAACAAGCTACTACAAACTTGGGAATGTAGAACAGTAGTACACAAGAGAGTTTACACTCGTACAATGGCCACAGAGGGAATGGAAGAAGATAGGTGTTACAAACTAGAATACGCACATCCATCCTTGCAGCTGGTATAGCCTGTAGTAGATAATGACAACAATATAAAATGGATCCAAACCTCCAATCTTTGTTGTGAGTGCTTACACAAGTCTACTAATGTCTCACGTCCCCATAGAGAGAAATCTCACATTAATATTCATGCCAAACAACTAATACTTCCCCTATGTTGTACGGCTGGCCCTAGGACTGGTACGACCAGACTAGGGAGTGGAAAGCACCTCAAATCTCCTTCAAAATCTCTACCATAACCTAAAAATTACTCCTCAATCTATCCCAAATATTATAGATGCAAAATGGTGAAGATATGTCAATGTTATCATCTCCACGACAATGTTGGTAACTAGCAAATGAAGCTCAATAACAGCCCCTGAATGAGGCTATTCCACTAAACATCCTAGGAGTGTCTTCTAACCCTGTAGATGCTCTCAACAATGGAGGTTTGTGTCTCCAAGGTCGCTGGTTCGAAACCCTTTCTCCAAGAACAAGCTCAGACTTAGAAAATAAAATGCCAAGTGAATGAATGAAATGAAGTGCCTTTTCACTTTTATGTTTCTTCCTTTTTCCCCCAACACCTTCTTTTGGGAAATAATAATATTTTAACATTTCTTTTATTCCCCATGCTTTGGGCACCCAACACAAGGTGACTTTATTTAAATTAAATATTTCATAAAGTCCTATTATACAATAAAGTCACTTAAATAAAGTATATTAAGTTAAATCTTTAATTTTATTAATAAAATAAAATCCCAAACGGTCTTCTCTGGCCTCCGTAGTACCACTGAGCTGGCCAATGAAATGTCAACATGCTTTCAGACCGTTGCACCACCTCACTCGAAGTCCTGTGCCCCCCACTATAAATAGTAAGTTTGGCCAAATGGGCCAAACTCACTCCCGAAAAGGCTAGCTGGCAACTCCTCACCATGAGGAATCCATCTCATCACTCCAAAATGTTGTCTAAGCTAGGTTGAGCCACGTCAGCGTGGGTCCCCTAACCACACTCACTAGCCTACAAGAACTCATATAGTAGACTAGCCCGATGATCAAGTGCTGACTTAGGAAGGGGGCATTACAGTCTGCCCTCCCCAAAATTGCTTGCCCACAAGCAATTTCAACTCTGGATGCTATAGAATCTGCTCGTTCTCCCAAGTTGCATCCTCCACTGGCAAATTCTTCCACTTAACCAAATATTCCCTAATAACCCTCTTCCGCAATGTGCGTTCTCTAGTGTCTATGATAGCCTCAGGGATGAGAATCAACTTACCCTCCTCACCCAAAGGGGGTAACTCAGTGGAAGGTATCACATTGTGTCCCAATGCCTTTTTGAGGTAAGATACGTGGAACACATTATGCACTCTGCTACCTATCGGTAACTCCAACTCATAAGCCACTTCTCCTATTCTCTTGGATACCTTGAAAGGCCCATAATAACTTGTCTTGAGCTTCTCTACACCACTCTTCTTGAGAGTGGATTGTCTGTATGGCTGCAGCATCAGATAAACCATGTCACCTACCTCAAAAGCACTCTGAACTCTATGTTGATATGTAAATTACTTCTGCTGGTTCTATGCCTTTTGGATATTCTCCTTTAGGGACCTCATGATGTCCTGACTTTCCTACAATAAGTCCCTGGCCTTTGGTACTCTACTATCCCCAAAAAGCAAGTCCAGGAAATTGGGAGCCTCATACCCGTAAAGGGCCATGAAAGGTGACATCCGAATAGACATGTGGTAAGTGGTATTAAAGCAATACTCTCCCAGATGTAGCCACTTGACACATACCTTCTGCTGCCCTGCAATGTAGTTTAGGAGGTATCCTTCCACCCACTTGTTAACTATCTTTGTCTGCCCATCTGTTTGTGGATGGTAACTAGTGCTGAGAGTGAGCTTTGTCCTACTCAACCTGAATAGCTCCTGCCAAAAGTGACTCATGAACTTATTGTCTCTATCACTGACTATACTCTTGGGTAGGCCAAGCAGTCTGAATACCTCCCTAAAAAATAGATCTACGATCTATGTTGCTATGAATGTGATTGAAATTGCAAAGAAATGTACAAATTTCGTCAACCTATCAACCACCACAAAAATACAGTCCCTACCTTGGGCTTTGGGCAATCCCGTGATAAAATCCATAGAAATGCATTCCCATTTTTGGTTAGGAATGGGTAGGGGCTGCAATAAACCAACTGGAAAAGAATGTTCCTGTTTGTTCTGTTGGCAAGTGGGGCACTCACGGACATACTGCAATACATCTTATTTGAGCCCTTTCCATGTGAACCTCTCACAGATTTGCCTGTATGTCTTGAAATAACCCAGGTGACCAGCTGTAGATGCATCATGAAAGGTTCTCATTACCTTCCTCTTCATACTTGATCCTGGTACCAATAAGATTCTCCCCTTGTAAATGATCAAGTCATTTACAACTGTGTACTTGCTATCCTGAATGGTACCATCAATTATCCACGTGGCCCACATGTCCTTAGCATAATCTGTTGATATCCACTCTCTCCAATCAGTAGTAATCTCACCTAATGAACACAAGTGAGGTCTCCGTGAGAGTGCATCAACTACCACATTATTCTTCCCTTTGACATAAACTATGTCAAAGTCATAGGCTTACAATTTTCTCACCCACTTTTGCTATCTGTCATTGAGATCACGCTGATTCAGGAAATGTTTAAGGCTGTTGTGATCTATCTTAATGAATTTACTGCCCACTAGATATTGCCTAAATGTAGCCAAGGCATGCATTATGGCTAACATTTCCTTATCATATATGTTGTAACCCCACTCAGTACCTCAGAATTTCCTGCTCTCAAAAGCAATCTGGTGCTTGTCCTACATCCATACCGCTCCCATGCCTTCTCCTAAGGCATCACACTCAAGCTCAAATGGCTTAGTGAAATTTGGAATAGCCAAAACTGGGCAAGAACTCATGATCTGCTTAAACCTATCAAAACACTGTTGTGTCTCATCTGACCAAGCAAATGCCCCCTTCTTCGTCAAGTCTATTAGAGGTGCCGCACTCTGTGAAAAACCCTTGATGAACTGGAGGTAGAACCCACATAACCTGAAGAATCCCTTGAGTTGTGAGAGATTCATGGGTGGTGGCCAATCAACAATTGCCCTGATCTTCTCAGGGTCTACTCTGACACCTTCAGCACTGATGTCTCCCAAGTAGAGGAGCTCAATCATGCCAAATTCACACTTTGACTCTTTGGCATATAAAGACTCCCTCTCAAGAATGCTCAGCACCTCCTCAATGTGCTGGAGGTGCTCCTCCTATGTCCTGCTAAAAATTAATATATCATCAAAGAATATGAGGGCAAATTCCCTCAGCTGCTCTCTGAAGACCCTATTCATGCAGGACTAGAAAGTGGCAGGTACATTGGTTAAGCCGAAAGGCATAACCAGAAACTCAAAATGCCCATAGTGGCATCAGAAAGCTGTCTTCTCCACATCCTCCTCTCTCACCCAAATTTGATGGTAAACAACGTTGTGATGTAATCACACATCATCCCATTGCAAATGGGGACCCCCTCTTTTTTCCACTTTTCGCCTTCATTTCACTTTAGGGTTTAGGTTTTCTCTGAGCTTGTAGCTTTGGTAGTGTTGTTTTTCCCAAGTCTAGCCAAATTCTTACTAAAGAGGTCATATGTTCTCATCCTGATGCATGTCTTGAAGCCCTGAAGTTGACTAAGTCTGATGCCTCAAAGTTTGATATCTTGAAATCCTGAAAACTGACTAAGTCTGAAATCTGGTGGATCCTCAAAAATCTAGAATCTGCATGTTAAATATCATGGATCCAAGACCTATCTCAAACATCCTGAAAGTATATTTCAAAATATTTAAAGTATATTAAAAATATACTTAAATATATTTTGAAATATACTGGGTTTCAGATATTGAAAATTTGGCTAAGGAAAAATCAGAAATTCCAGGCTCATGAGGAAAATACGCCCTAGCAAAGCACAAATTCCTTGGATTTGTCAAATTTGCACCTAGGGAGATTTGGCATTCAGTCTTTCCAAATTTCAAAATTCTCCAAAAAACCCTAGCAAAACATAGAAAATCTTGAAAATCTTTTGAAAAAGTCTTGAGAAATTATTGAAGAACATTTGAGGGTAAAGCGAAAATTCCGTGTGTATGTGGAAAATGCGCCCAAGATAGTGGAAATTCCATGCACCCAAGGATGAGGGAAATTCACTCTACAGGTGGAATTTGCGCCCAAGACACTTGACATTCAATCTTTGTAAAAGTTTGAAAAATTCCATAAAATTGTTGAAGAAATCATTGCTAAGCCCTTAGGAAAATTCCCTGCACAAAGAGAGATTGCGCCCATTAGAGAGCTTGTAATGTTGGTCAAAAATGAGAAATTCAATCTTTTGTTTCAAACCTTTGAAAGTCATTTAAAAAGCTTTTGAAAGTTCATCCGAAATGACTTAGAAAAATCCTTGCCAAGGAGTAGGAGAAGATTGGAAAGGGAAAAATCAAGGCAAGGAAGAGCGCAAGGAAAAAGGTGGAAATTCCATGCTCAAAGGGAGAATGTGCCCAAGAATGAAGGAAATTCCACTCACATCAGGAAATCCCAACCATTTTGTGTTTGCAATTTTGATATAAAAAATGAAAATTCTACCTCCTTACTTGAAATCCATGCAAAATCATTTAAGGCACTTAGAAAATTCGCCAAGAAGGAGAAAAGTTGAACAGGGAAGATCAAGGTGGAAATTCGTCATAGAGGTGGAATATGTGCCCTAGACAGTGGAAATTCCACTCACCCATGGAAAATCCACCCAAAATGGGCGCACATTACAACCACTCAAGGAAAATCCACCCCTCATCTATCCTTGCACCTAGCAAAAACCTGCTCAGCTTAAGAGGAAGTTGGCCCTAGGGAGGAAAAATGAGTTTTAAACAAAGAAAAATCAGTGAAAAAGGCAGGCCGACATGCACTAAGCTGACCCAATGAGATGGGTAAGTTTTAACACTATAAAAGAGGATTTAAATCTTCATTTACCTCATCATTTCAAACTCAAAAATCAGAATTCCAAAGTCAAAAATTAGAGCAGATTGGAAGCGAAATCAGGGCAGGATTTAAGGAAAATTCCTCATAGGCATGAGGAATGTGCTCTCCTTGTAAAGAATTCCTCATAGGAAGTCCAAATGTGCTCACCTTGATCTATAATCCTCATTGACACTGAGAATGCATCGTTCCTCATTCCAGAATCCACATAAGTACCTAGAATGCGCCCATGAAGAGCAGGATTCAGGTCGGCCTTCTATGGCTAGAAAATCAATTTTTTAAAGGAAATAATTCATAACCCTTCAGGAAGCTAACCTAGATAGGGAACAAGGTGAAAATGTACAAAAGGAATATCAAAATCTCATTTCAAAACATAAATTTCAAAACCAAATTCAAGTGAAAGAGGCAAATTTTACAACATATTTTACTATTTTCAATTTTTAGAAGGCGTTGCTTCAAAATTCATTTAATTAATTGATTGAAAATCATGCAAGGTTTTTAATAAAGATTTTATTCTAACGTTGCATTGCATGAAGGATTTTCTCCACATTTAATTTTCAAGTTTTCCTTTCTTTTGGTAGGTGTGTGGAAAAATCCAAGAAGGCGAGGAGCGCTTTTCATGAGGACTTAACAACAATCCAAGCCATGCAAGGAAGAAGACTTCACTGAAGGAGATTCTGCGTGAAGGAGAAACAGTTCCAGAGGAAGAAGGATTTTCTAGAACATCACGGAGAGAATCCAATATCAAGATCATCACCACGCTTCCAAAGAAGAACTTCATCAAGTTCACTTCCAGGAATCCTGCACAATAGTCCAAGAACACAAGTCAACTACAACATCACAAGAGCAACAAGCTTCCTGAAGATCTAAAATTCACTCGAGGAATCCAAGCACAGGCATCATCTACTTCAACATCCAGAGCAAGAATCCTCCTACATGAGCATCACAAGAAAAGTTAGTCGAATGAGCATAAGTATCAAGGAAATCCACAAAATACATCCAGAAGTATAAGGAATGCAAAGACAACACGGAGATAAACAACAAGGACAAGTTCCCAAATTCCACGTTTGAGGAGAAATAGTTCCAAAAGTGAAAATTCAAGTTCAAGACTTTGCCAAGAAAGAAGATACAATTTGGGAATAGCATCAAGAAATTGGAAAAATGTTGAAAATCAAGCAAATTTGCTCAAGAAATGCTCAAGTGGCATTCATTCATCACCAACAAATCATTTATCGCCACTTCATCATGTCCATGTTCAACATATGTGCAACAAAGTTCAAGCAAAAGAGGATGCCTATCTAGAAGATTCCCAGAGATTCCATTTCATCTTTATCATCTTGGGAAGCGTGCCTTCATTGCCTTTGGGTTTTTATGTACAAATATTGTGTCAACTTTTACTTTTGCTAAAAATAGTTAGTTGTTGTAACTACCTTGTGTTGTCCAAATCTTGGCCATTGATTCCAAAATCAATCTGGGCCCTCCATTGTAATTCTTGAGCTCTATTAAAAGGCTCATTCACCTCATTTGTAATGATATAGATACATTAGAAGTAGGGAGAATAGTAAGTAGAGGCTAGAGTAGAGGAGACTCTTCGAAATCATTGAAGAGACATGCGAAATTGTTGTCAAAGAATTCCAAAATCAATACAAGCTCATTGTTGCTCTCATGGTGATTTTGTGTGATTATGGGATGTTAGCATAGTTTCTAATTTCTCGAATGTGATTAAGAAATGTTTCCAAGTAGCTTAGATAGTAGATTAGAAGTTCATTGATGTAATGAGTTTATGCAAAGATATTTGATGAATTCCTTCTTGGTTCATACTTTTTATGATTTGTCAATGATAAGTCATTTTGCAAAGTTAGTCTGAACCATGTTTGTTTTAGTTCGATTGTGAGTACTTGTTCAAGTTGCACCAGCTATGGGTGTTTGGATGAAGGTTTACAATTTGCATATTCTTGAATGACCTTAGAAGACTGCACTGACTCTGTGTAATTGTTGGTTCTCATGGTGAAGCGGAGTTTGGTTTCATGAGGAATTTGTCTATCTTGACATATTTCATTATCTCATTGACCTTAGAATAGATATCTCTTAACCCTCTCTCTTTTGCATTTTCTTTTAAGTTTGATTGAAGAAGTTCCATTCATTCACATCCAAGGAGTAAGGAATTTCATCCATGTTCGTGAAGGAGGAATTTAGCGTAAGTCCCTTTGTGATTACCGGCAAGATCACATCAAATCACTGAGTCTATCCATTGCAAATCACAAATAAGGAACCTTGAAGTTGTCTCACTGGATCACATAGCTTAGCCTTTGACAGACTTTATTCAAGAGAGGATAGATTACTTGGTGTTTTATTCTATTGTTGTTGTTGTCACAAAAACATCATGAACATAATTGGCTCTAGAAGGAGGGCTCAACAATGAATTACTCCATTTTCTGGGCATGAACAACAACTTACTCCATTCATTCCAAAGTTGAAAGAAGATATTGATCCATTCAAAGATATTGTGAGAAGGAATGTTGAATGAAGGATTGTGAATGTGGAATTGGAAAGTGAGCTTTCAAGGAATAATTCGAGATTTCAAGATCTCTCTTATGTCGAAAATCCAAAAAAAAAGTAGAAAAATCATAACTACAAAAAAAGTGAAAAATAGAAAAATAAAAACATAGACATGGATTTCTCAGGGTTTTCAAGGCAATTCAATGTGAATCATTCTCAAGATGATGTTCTTAAGCTCTGGTGGACTTTGAATGCACAGCTCTATCCTAAGAGTTTGGACGACTTTGTATCAAGGAAGGGATGTAGAACCCACAACACCAATGGACACGAGGAGCTGTATTGTCCAACGTTTTTGTCAAGAATGGAATTAACATTGCAAGGGAAAATTTATTTTTCACAGGTACATGAGCCAATTGTTTCTACAAAGGTGCTTCCCAAAGTTTTATTGGATGAAAGAGAATTCTTCATAAGTTTCAAGGAAATGATCAAGAAGAGATTGAGCATTGAGAAGGACTTGCCTGTCAAAGACATGTTGATTCCCGGTGGATGGTGTAGAATTCATAACACAACTCATTCGGAACTCACATGTTCATCTTGTCAGGAGGCTATTTATCAAGTGAAGGATCAATTAAGGTTGGAGGAAGAATCTAAGGTACAACTAAGACTAGACAAGTTGTGGAGAAAATGTCTTCAGGAAATCAATTCACCACCCAAAGGAGAAGAAGTTTCCATGTTATCCAATAGTGAAGATGGCACAAGGGAGCTTGATAATCAAGCAAAGAGCATATTTGCATATCTTCTTCCAAGTAAGAAAGAGCCTGCTGAAGAGGAAGTTGAAAAGGTAATAGAGGATGTTCAAATGAATGCAAGTGACGAACAAGATGTCAATTCCTCCATCAAAGAAGAAAGTGACTCAATTTCATTGCAAGAAGAAATCCTTGATGAACACTTATTCATGCTACACAGGGAGATCCTTGAAAATGAGTTGCACGAAGTACAAAAAAGTTGTTGGAAGATAATAAATTAGATGCATTACAAGAAGAACTTCAAGCCATCATCGAAGAGCCATTGAATGAAGAGCAATTCGGAGGGGTGCCAGACACTTCCATACAAGAAATACAAGAAAAATTAATGCCAAAATTATCACAAGATGAACAAGTTGCTACCATGGAATCTGGAATCAAATCGATGTTGAGCACATTACTAGTGAGTCAAAAGGAGCTTGAAATGTTGCATGTTTCAAATGCAAGTGGATTGATCCATCACCAATGGAGACCTCCCAATGCGTGTGTGAAATATGAGCAATATCCATTCGAAGACGAAGAACACCAGGTTGTCTCTTTCCCTGCTATTAATTGGAAAGATTTTGAATTTGATGATTACGAATTTCCAAATGATGAATATGAAGAATATGAGTTTGACTATGGAAGTTTAGGAAGAACAATTTGTATTTGGACTAATCATGGTCCTAATGAATTGCCACAATTGATAATCTTGTGTGAAATTTTGATGGAGTATGAGAAGTGTACCGTGCAAGATTTTTTCTCTGAATTCAAAAATAAATTTGCAAAACTTTGTACATTCACTTGCACATTGTTACTCCTATTCATTTTGAGAAATCATGCTAGGTTGTGTATATACTTAGGTCTTTTGAGTCTTGTCCACTCTTTGTACATAGTTAGATAGCTTTCTTTTCTTTTTACTTTAGTTTAGTTTAATATGTTCGCTTGCTTGCCTTAGTTTAGATTTTGCTTTTTGTAGAGTAGTGGTTGTTTAGCTGTAGGTTTTCTTTCATGGGTTTTCCCAATTTGAGAAGCAATGTTATCTTTTAAAGCACATTTAGCTTAATTCTTATCAAATGTTAGTTCATTTCTTTGATAAATATCCATGAAATTCTTTAGAATTCGAGGATGATTTTCTTTAACTTTATTAACAAGCTAGGATTTGTACTTCTGACTCGGAAAGGAATCCTATATTGTGTCTTGACACTAACATCTTGTGATTATCATGTTTAAAATGCCAAATCTTAATCTTATTATTAACCTCTTAGTTTTCCTTTGAGAAACTTGTATCAGATGGATAGATTCATTATGGACTCCATTGTTAGTGTTTGAATAGCATGTTACTTTTTCTTGGAAGATAAATCGGCTGTTTAGAATGACTTGAAGTATTTTGGGATCTTATACTTTACACACTTAAAAATCTAGAAGTACCTAAGTGAGTCTCTGTGATCTTACATTAAGTGAAAAATCTATGGTCCACCTTTGCCGCCATTGGAATTCCACACCCAGCTAGCTGAGTTATCAACGTAACTTATGCCGTCAAAAAACATGTGTTGCAAGGGTAGCGGTACTGCATAGTACTCTGCCAAATTCTAGCTTAGTTGAAAATCAAAAAAGAAAAGAAAAGAAAATCACAATCACACACTATAGCTCAGTTAGATGGATGATCAAGTAATCTCTAATGGGGCTACAGACGATCGTTGGCAGTAGGGCTCTGCTTGAGTGGAATTATGAGACAAACCCGTCGGGGCTATAGACGCTCACTGGCAGCGGGGCAATGTCTAGGTAGCTCACGAGGTGTGTACTAATCACGTAGCTTAATGTAAAGGAGCTTAGATGACCTTAGTTGCCAATGGATGGGAATGAATGCAAATGCACACACTTGGATTTTCAAGATATGAATGGTTGTGCTAAACTTTTGATTTTGATGCTCTGATCAAGTTTTCATATTTATTTGGCCTAATATGTGGGTGTACACAGGAATTTTGAAGTTGTGATTCTTGTTTATCTTTGGAACACTTGAGATTTTTTATTTTAATCATTGTTTTGGAAATGTTTAACTATGAAGTGTCTCGATCCAATCTATGATTTTTCTTCCCTTTCGAGTGCATTTCCTAGCAAGTTAATGACTTTAAAGGAATCGTTTCAAGTTTTTGGGTCTGGATTGTGTCTTTATTTTTGAAATGTTCGGGAACATTTATTCGAATTGGCACTAGATGTTGTGATGTAATCACACATCACCCCATTGCAAATGGGGACCCTCTCTTTTTTCTACTTTTCGCCTTCGTTTCGTTTTAGGGTTTAGGTTTTCTCTGAGCTTGTAGCTTTGGTAGTGTTGTTTTGCCCAGGTCTAGCCAAATTCTTGCTAAAGAGTCCGTATGTTCTCATCCTGATGCATGTCTTGAAGCCCTGAAGTTGACTAAGTCTGATGTCCTGAAGTCTGATATCCTGAAATCCTGAAAACTGACTAAGTCTGAAATCTGGTGGATCCTCAAAAATCTAGAATCTACATGTTAAATTCATGGATCCAAGACCTATCTCAAACATCCTGAAAGTATATTTCAAAATATTTAAATTATATTAAACATATACTTAAATATATTTTGAAATATACTAGGTTTCAGATATTGAAAATTTGGCTAAGGAAAAATCAGAAATTCCAGGCTCATGAGGAAAATGTGCCCTAGAAAAGCGCAAATTCCTTGGCTCTGTGGAATTTGCACCCAAGGAGATTTGGCATTCAGTCTTTCCAAATTTCAAAATTCTCCAAAAAACCCTAGCAAAACATGGAAAATCCTGAAAATCTTTTGAAAAAGTCTTGAGAAATTATTGAAGAACATTTGAAGGAAAAGCGAAAATTCCATGTGTATGTGGAAAATGCAACCAAGATAGTGGAAATTCCATGCACCCATGGAATTTGCGCCCAAGACACTTGACATTAAATCTTTGTAAAAGTTCAAAAAAATCCATAAAATTGTTGAAGAAATCATTGCTAAGCCCTTACGAAAATTCCTTGCACAAAGAGAGATTGCGCCCATTGGAGAGCTTGTAATGTTGGTCAAAAATGAGAAATTCAATCTTTTGTTTCAAACCTTTGAAAGTCATTTAAAAATCCTTTGAAAGTTCATCCAATATGACTTAGAAAAATCCTTGCCAAGGAGTAGGAGAAGATTGAAAAGGGAAAAATCAAGGCAAGGAAGAGCGCAAGGAAAAAGGTGGAAATTCCATGCTCAGAGGGAGAATGCGCCCAAGAATGAAGGAAATTCCACTCACATGAGGAAATCCTACCCATTTTGTGTTTGCAATTTTGATATAAAAAATGAAAATTCTACCTCCTTACTTGAAATTCATGCAAAATCATTTAAGGCACTTAGAAAATTCGCCAAGAAGGAGAAAAGTTGAACAGGGAAGCTCAAGGTGGAATTCCTCATACAAGTGGAATATGCACCCTAGACAGTGGAAATTCCACTCGCCCATGGAAAATCTGCCCAAAATGGGTGTACATTCCAGCCACTTAGGGAAAATCCGCCCCTCATCTATCCTTGCACCTAGCAAAAACCCGCTCAACTTAAGAGGAAGTCAGCCCTAGGGAGGAAAAATGAGTTTTAAACAAAGAAAAATCAGTGAAAAAGGCAGGCTGACCTACACTAGGCCGACCCAGTGAGATGGGTAAGTTTGAACGCTATAAAGGAGGATTTAAATCTTCATTTACCTCATCATTTCAAACTCAAAAATTAGAATTCCAAAGTAAAAAATTAGAGCAGATTGGGAGTGAAATCAGGGCAGAATTTAAGGAAAATTCCTCATAGGCATGAGGAATGCGCTCTCCTTGTAAATAATTCCTCATAGGAAGTCCAAATGCTCTCACCTTGATCTATAATCCTCATTGACACTGAGAATGCACCGTTCCTCATTCCAAAATCCACGTAAGTACCTAGAATGCGCCCATGAAGAGCAGGATTCAGGTCGGCCTTCTATGGCCAGAAATTTTTTTTTTTTTAAGGAAATAATTCATAATCCTTTAGGAAGCTGACCTAGACAGGGAACAAGGTGAAAATGTACAAAAGGAATATCAAAATCTCATTTCAAAATCATAAATTTCAAAACCAAAATCAAGTGAGAGGCAAATTTTACAACATATTTTACTATTTTCAATTTTTAGAAGGTGTTGCTTCAAAATTCATTTAATTAATTGATTGAAAATCATGCAAGGTTTTTAATAAAGATTTTATCCTAACGTTACATTGTATGAAGGATTTTCTCCACCTTTACTTTTCAAGTTTTTCTTTCTTTTGGTAGGTGTGTGGAAAAATCCAGGAAGGCGAGGAGCGCTTTTCATGAGGAGGACTTCACAACAATCTAAGACATGTAAGGAACAAGACTTCATTGAAGGAGATTCTGCATGAAGGAAAAATAGTGCCAGAGGAAGAAGGATTTTCCAGAACATCGCGGAGAGAATCCAATATCAAGATCATCACCACGCTTCCAAAGAAGAACTTCATCAAGTTCACTTCCAGGAATCCTGCACAAGAGTCCAAGAACACAAGTCAACTACCACATCACAAGAGCAATGAGCTTCCTGAAGATCTAAAATCCACTCCAGGAATCCAAGCATAGGCATCATCTACTTCAACGTCCAGAGAAAGAATCCTCCTACATGAGCATCACAAGAAAAGTTAGTCAAATGAGCATAAGTATCAAGGAAATTCACAAAATACATCCAGAAGTATAAGGAATGCAAAGATGACAACAAGGAGAAAAGCAACAAGGACAAGTTCCCAAAATCCACGTTTGAGGAGATGTCAAGACTTTGCCAAGAAAGAAGATACAATTTGAGAATAGCATCAAGAAATTGGAAAAATGTTGAAAATCAAGCAAATTGCTCAAGAAATGCTCAAGTGGCGTTCATTCATCATTAGCAAATCATTTATCACCACTTCATCACATCCATGTTCAACATATGTGCAACAAAGTTCAAGCAAAAGAGGACGCCCTATCTAGAAGAATCATAGAGATTCCATTTCATCTTTATCATCTTGGGAAGCGTGCCTTCATTGCCTTTGGGTTTTTATGTACACATATTGTGTCAACTTTTACTTTTGCTAAAAATAGTAAGTTGTAACTACCTTGTGTTGTCAAAATCTTGGCCATTGATTCCAAAATCAATCTGGGCGCTCCATTGTAATTCTTGAGCTCTATAAAAAGGCTCATTTGCCTCATTTGTAATGATATAGATACATTAGAACTAGGGAGAATAGTAAGTAGAGGCTAGAGTAGAGGAGACTCTTCGAAATCATTGAAGAGACATGTGAAATTGTTGTCAAAGAATTCCAAAATCAATACAAGCTCATTGTTGCTCTCATGGTGATTTTGTGTGATTATGGGATGTTAGCATAGTTTCTAATTTCTTGAATGTGATTGAGAAATGTTTCCAAGTAGCTTAGATAGTAGATTAGAAGTTCATTGATGTAATGAGTTTATGCAAAGATATTTGATGAATTCCTTCTTGGTTCATACTTTTTATGATTTGTCGATGATAAGTCATTTTGCAATGTTAGCCTGAACCACGTTTGCTTTAGTTCAATTGTGAGTACTTGTTCAAGCTGTGCCAGTTGTAGGTGTTTGGATGAAGGTTTACAATTTGAAAATCCTTGAATGACCTTAGAAGATTGCACTGACTTTGTGTAATTGTTGGTTCTCATGGTGAAGCGGATTTTGGTTTCATGAGGAATTTGTCTATCTTGACATATTTCATTATCTCATTGACCTTCGATTAGATATCTCTTAACCCTCTCTCTTTTGCATTTTCTTTTAAGTTTGATTGAAGAAGTTCCATTCATTCACATCCAAAGAGTAAGGAATTTCATCCATGTTCGTGAAGGAGGAATTTAGCGTAAGTCCCTTTGTGATTACTAGCAAGATCACATCAAATCACTGAGTCTATCCATTGCAAATCATGAATAAGGAACCTTGAAGTTGTCTCACTGGATCACATAACTTAGCCTTTGAGAGACTTTATTCAAGAGAGTATAGAGCACTTGGTGTTTTATTCTATTGTTGTTGTCACAAAAACATCATCAACAACCAGATCTCAAATTGATCTTGGAGAAGTATGCCCCATATAGCTCATTAATTAGCTCATCTATCTGTGGGATGGTGTGCCTGTTCTTAATAGTTTTCTTATTAAGAGCCCTGTAGTCTATGCACATTCTCAATGTGCCATCTTTCTTCTTCACCAGTACTGTTGATGTGTTTTTTATGCACATGCAAACTTAAAATAAAATACTATGTATTCTATCCTCTCTTGAATAAAGTCTCTCAAAGGCTATATGATGTGATCTGATGGGACAACTCCAAGGTTCACAACATGTTAGGTCTTGACTTGCAATGGATAGACTTAGTAGTTGATGTGAGAATGCTGGTAATCACAAAGGGACTTACATTGAATATACTCCTTACTCCATTCAAATATGTTATTCTCCTTGTTACGAAATGGAACTCACTCTAACTGTCTATGAAAGAAAAGGCAAAAGGGCAAGGGTTGAGAAAGCTAGGATAGACAAACTCCTCATGAAACCTGACTCCGCTTCACCATGAGAACCAACAACTACACGAAGCAGGTGCAATCTTCTAAGGTAACCCAATGATTTTCATATTGCAAACACAGATCCAAACACCCACAGCTGGCATAGCTTGAACAACTATTCACAATCGAACTAAAGCAAATGGAGGTTCAGGCTAACTTTGCGAAGTGAGTTGCCTTCGACAATCCACAAAAAGTATGAACCATTAAGGAATTCATCAAATATTTTTGCATATACTCATTACATCAATGAACTTCTAATCTAAACTACTTGGAAACATTTCTCCATCACATCCAAGAAATTAGAAATCATGCTAACATTCCAAAACCACAAGATCACCATGTGAACCAACAATGAGCTTGTATTAATTTTGAAGTGTGATTACAACAATTTCATGTCTCTTCAATGATTTCGAAGAGTCTCCTCTAATCTACTCCTATTTTGACAGCATCTACTCCTACTCTTCTATCTTCCCTCCTTTTACAAATGAGATAAATGGGCCTTATATAGGTTTCAAAATTACATAAACGGCCAGGATTGATCTACAAATCAATGGCTCAGATGAATACAACAAAGCATAACTGCCCCAAAGAGAGGCAATGAAGGCACACTTTCCAATGTGATAAGAATGAAATGGAATCTTTGAAGCATCTTCCACTTGGGCATCCTCTTTGACCTCTTGTCATCTTGCAAGTACATTGAACTTGGACGGGTGATGTGGCGAACTGTAATCGGATTGATGATGTGCCAAGGCCACCTCAGTGATTGAGCAAACTGGTTTGATTTTCTCTGTGTTCACACTACTCAGAATATTTTCCCAAATTTTTGGATTTTCACTTGTGGAACTTTGCTTCTTTTGAACTTGCAATTTTGGGAAATTTGAAACTCCTTGTTGTCTTGATGTAATTCATGGACTTTTGATGATCTAACTCATTTCTCTTGTGGTTCTTATGTTCTTGTTCTTGTGTAAGATGCAAGATTTCTTGGAGTAGACTTATGTATGGTGGAAGAAGTAGAAGATGTCTTTGTCCGTGACTTCTTGGAGTGGATTGCATTATGTTCTCTACCTCTACCTGGTGCATGAAATGAGTGACCTTGGACTTGAGTTCGTGGATGTACACCTTCTTGATGATGAAGTGATGAGTCTTGTAGTCGTGTAGTGGACCTCCTCAGATGATGACCTTGGATGCGGCTGTGAAGCTTTCGGTAGTATCTTCTCCTTCTTTGTGATCTTGAATAACACTCTTCCAAGATTTGAACATTCCCAGTGCAAGCTTTGCCATTCTCCCTTTTGGATCCTCCATCACCTACCACAAGGAAAACAATTGTCAATTTCAAAGATATTGATCATCAACAACCTTTCATTAGGATTCTTCTAACATTTCACTTTCAGATACCCTGCAAAGGTCTTGTGTTAGATCTTACTTGTTCTATACAACGAAGAACGTTTTGCTCTCATATTTTAAAACTTGCCATTTATACTAACTCCAAGCATCACCTCTACCAAGGTCAGCCTCCTCTAGCAGCTAGGGTCGACCTCATTAGGGAGCATTTGTCTGCCCTTTTTTTTAATTTTCTTTTGAATACTTTGATTTTCTCCAATCAAGGCCGACCTAACCCATACCTGAGCGCACTTCAAGTAAGGTGACGAAATTTTTCAAGGTTGAGCACATATGAGGTATGTCAAAGAAACTTCTTCAAGGCTAGGCTGATTTCACTAGGCATGAAGAAATTTCCTTCTGGCTGGTAGACTTCATGAGGTTTAAAGAAATTTTCTGAGACTGAGTGCATGTGAGAGGTGTTAGAGAAATTCCTCTAAGGCAGGGCACATTTGGGATAGGCTAAAGAAGTTTTCTTCTTGATGAGTGCATTTGGAGTAGGGTGAGGAAATTCTCTATGAGGTGCATATGAAGTGTTGGAGGAATTTCACCAATTAGGGCGAACTTGATGAAGTGAGGAAGAAATTCCTTGTGTTGGAGCGCAAATGATGAGGCGAGAAGAAATTTCTCCAAGGGCATTTTGAAACCTTTGCACCAAGTCCCAGAGGATGGAGAGCATGTACATGATGATTGCAAAATCCTCTTGAACTGGAGCGCATATGTTGGAAGTCGGGGAAATTCTCTAAGGAGGGCGCATGTCCTAGGTGTTGAGGAAATTTCTCAAAGGGGGGTGCATTTAGCCTAGGTTGGAGAAAGTTTCTTGAGGCAGGGCACATTTCTTGAGCACTAAATAAATTTCTCTTGTGAGGGCACATATGCCAGATGATGAAGTTTTCTTGAATTGGAGCGCATATAATGGAGGTTGAAGAAATTTCCTGAGCAAGGGCACATTCAATGGTGGGTGAAGAAATTTCCTAAGCAAGGGCACATTCCATAATGGGTGAAGAAATTTCCTAAGCAAGGGCGGATTCCACTCATGGAGAAGAAATTTTCCATACTTAGCCACTTTTCAGTGCGTGAAATTTGAAATATACTTTCAGGATGTTTGAGATAGGTCTCGAATCCATGAGATTTAACATGCAGATTCTAGATTTTTGAGGATCCACCAAATTTCAAACTTAGTCATTTTTCAGGATTTCAGGACATCAAACTTGGGACATTAGACTTAGTTGATTTTCAGTATCTCAAGGACATACTTAAGTATTCTCAATTGCACCTTGTTAAACTCACTTGATTCGTTTCACGCTGCTCTGGAGAGGCTCATTCTTCATTTCATGGAAGAGACTACATCTGACAACACTTCCTAAGGATCCTACAAGCTCAAAATTGCAAAAAAAAGGTGGGTCCCCATTTGCAATGGAGTGATGTGTGATTACATCACAAGTATCACTGTGGATGCGAATGGGCTCTTACTGGGACATATGTGCCCCATCTTGAGAAGCTCTTTGATTGTCTTCTTGATCTCATTCTTCATCCTTGTAGGATGTCTGTAAGGGGTGATAATAACAAGCTTGGCCCCCTCCTTTAGCTTGATCACATGGTCAATGCCTCTATCCAGAGGCCTCCTTGGGGGTATGCTGCTAAACACCTTGGTATGCTTAGTAATCAACTATCATGTCTTGATGTTTCCAATTAAAGATTGGAAGACTCTTCTTACATTTTTAGGAATTAGTCAAATTTTGTGCTAAGGAGAAGAAGACAAAATAAGAACAAAACAAATAAGGCTAAAGACAAATTATATAAGACAAATGAGACAAGACAAATTATATAAAACAAAATAAAAGAAGGGAGGATTTAAGAGACCCTCGATCCTCTATGAGTACCGATCTCTAAACAATGATTATGCATAACTAATAATCATCGAAGGGATGCAAGTAAAGACACCACCGTTGATATTTGAGGCCCTTCACTAAGTATTTAAGAGGCAGGTCTTTGAGGAGAAAGACATCAAATCATCCTCTCTCAATCAACATTCAATTATTCAATACATACATACTTCATACAGCCCCGGATCTAATCCAGACTCAGTGATTTATAGAGTAATAATAGTAATACTTATAGTAGAGGGTAGGGATATGATCCAAAGCCTTGGAGAGAAATTCAAATAAACAAATATATCTTATATCAATCAAATTGCCAACTGATCCAAATCGAGTCTCTTCGAGTTATACTTACATATTGATGCAATGGTATGAATCATATCACCTATTCTAGTTGTCATTAGTGCAATGTTAAATATGATAGAATCAGATATAAATATGATAGAATCAGATATAAGTAATGATAGAATTAGATATGAAATGATGAAATCATATATGCTAAACATGTATGCTTGGAAAGGATATATTGCTTCATGTGTTTAGACTTAGTATACGTATCATGTTATGACTTGCAATAATGATGAAAGGTAATGTTGTCTAATTGATGTTATAATCTATATATTCTTATGTTTATGATTGAAATGATATAAGCCATGAAATTAATATGTAAATGTGTGAACCAATCATTAATAAGAATCTTTATTTGATGAAAATCTGATTGAATTGATTAAGCAATACATGATTAGAACTAGATATGTTTCTATACATCATAATGATATGTCCATGACAAATGAACTATGATATTGGATTGTTATTATCAAAGGCATAAAAGGAATGTTATAGAAATGAGAATGAGGACAAATATGCTACCTATGAGGAATAACATGATCAATGGAAAGACAAGTTTATGATATGCTCAGAGTTGACTAGGACTCTACCATTAACCCCTCTATCACCTTTTTGGTAGGACGCAGTTAGGAGTAGTTGGAATGAGCCTAGGTGACCCTCAACTGGACGAGGTACTTTGGATGTGAGTGAAGTCCCTCGAGCCAAGTGATGAGGTACCCTAGGTGTGGATGAAATCCTTGGGCCTAGAAGTAACTTGCAAGGTTATTTTCTCTACGGAAGGTGACCCTCGTCTAGATGAGGTACTCCGGGTGTGAGTGAAATCCCACAAGCCAAATGGTGAGGTACTTCGGGTGTGAGTGAAACCTTTGGGCCTCTGTAAGAGATGGTTGGGCTATCTCCCTAATGAAGTCATACTCGGTGATCTAGAGCTGGTTGACGCTCGAGTCTACCTTAAGTCACTCCCGAGCCATATCATGAACGAGTGATGAAAATGAATAACATATATGTGAATATATAGGCATATGTTTATTATGTTAAGAGAAATGATATGATTATGATTATAAGGTTACAAGCCTTAATTGCAATTGTGGAAAGTATATGGATTTGATTATTGATCATTAACCCTAATAATGATATGAAAAGAAGAATTGAACACTAATGTTCTCTTTTGGTGAGTTGAAATTTTGTGTAAGGTTGTGAAAATTTTGGCTTACTAGAAGGGGACATTACATCAACTTCTGTATGTCTGGATAATAACTCTGCTTGGGCTGCTTTGTAGCTGTGGCATAACAACACACTTAGCTGCCCACTCTACCCGATCATGTCTAAGCAACCGCTCCATCCTCTTGAGTGATACAACTCTAAGACCCCCATTTGACATCCCCCTGAGCACATGCTTGCATCCATCTACCTCAAATTTCATCTCCATGGTCTACAGATTGAGGTAGAATTCTCCTATTGCATGAAGCCACTTCATGCCGAGGACTACATCCATGTCCCCCATACTGACCACATAGTATTTGGCCTAGAACTCGTAGTCACTTAACTTAATAGTTAAGTTTGGGATTCTACTCTTGCATGTAATGACAAAGCCATATGCAACTCTAACCATGAACCCCTCGAACTCCTTAGTCTTGAGTCCCCTCCGTGCCATAAGCCCCTCATCAATGAAGTTATGAGTGGCCCCTGTGTCAAGTAAAGTGGTCACCCTCTGTCCTTCCAAGACTCCCTGAATCCTGAAGGAACCTTCTTTCTGGATAGCAGAAAGATGAGTTGTAGGTATATCATCCTGTACATCCTACATCTCTTCTGTTGCACTCTCTATATCACTATCCTCCTGATCACTCTACTGATTTGATTTTTTTGATGTTGTTTCTTTGGCAGAATAGTACTCCAGTTGTTTCACTTGCCCTTTCATTAGGCACTTATGGTTGGGATCCCATGGCCCCTTGCATTTGAAGCACAACTTCTTCCTCCTATATTCATTCAAGGCATCATCATCAAGGCGAGGAGCTGGTTTCTTCTATGGAAAGGTGTCTCGATGATGTGAAGAGCTCTTATACTTCTTTGGAGGAAAGGATTTGGAGACAAACTTATTTTTTGGCATTACAAACTCCATGCTAGGAGCCTTCTTGATTGTCTCCTGTAGTGATGGTGGGTCGAATGCTTTAACCCATCCTTTGAGTGGTTCCATTAGTCCCTTAGTAAATAGGATGATGAGTCTCCTCTCTGATATACTAGGAACCATCACACTGAGTCTTTGGAACTCAAAAACGTAAGCCTCAAGTGACCCGTATTGTTTCAACTGTGCTAACTCTCTAAACTGTAGTTCTGGGTCCTTGGTGTCATCTCTCGATGAGTCAGTTTGTGAACTCGTCGTATGTGGTGACGAGATTGTGGCCTAAAGTGACCAACCCATGATACCACCACTCATGAGCTAACCCATCAAGGTGTATGGTGGTGAAGTTAAGAGCCTCGTCCTCCAACATAGGTTTAAGTGTCAAATAATTATCCAGCTTCTACACCCATGCTCTGGCTGAAATTTTGCCACTCCCATCAAAATGATCCATAGAGACTTTACTCAATGCATGCTCGTAGTCCCGGTTAGCTCTATGCTCTACCACCCATAGCTCCTCTCTGCCTCCTCTAGTTCATAAATTGCTCAAAAGTTAGCATATCTCTCATATCTAGAGGAAGCGTCATATACTCTGCGTGCTGTATCGTAATATCATCTGCCTCTGGGTCCTGATTAACTGGTGCCTCCTCTCGGCATGGAAAGGTAGGCTGGAGAGATCTAGGAACCGATCTTGGGGTAGTCTTGGTGCTATGTCCACTACCCTGGGCTACATGTCGGTGATTGTTAGCATTGGAACCGCTAGTCTCACCCTCCTACGCTATATGTGGTTGTGTCACTGGGGTACCCTGGTTCAATTTAGCTAACATTTGTGACATCATATCTATCATAATATCAAACTTCCTTTCCCTTCTTGAATCTGGACTATCTAACTGATCTGATCTTCTGTTTCTATCTGCCATATTACCTGTTATACTGTCACTGTCACTAGAAGAGTTCCTGTGCATACCCAAAATCCCTAATATTGTTTCACCCTCTAGTACCTGTGGTGGCTGCCACTGTGGAGTATCTCTGGTATAAACAATCTTCCACTCACTCATAAAACTGATCACATAGGCTGGCAAGATGCACCAGCTTTGATACCACTATAATATCCCACCCCTTTATGTTTTCTGATGTTTAGTTGATACCTGATGTGTTTTGGGTTTTTGCATTTTGGACATAGAAACATGCATGTACATATTTTCAAAATACAACAAATAGAGATGCCTAGATGCTTATATTTGATAGAAATGTATTATAAAGCATAAAGGAACAATACCCATATGATAAAATCAAAATGTCAAAATAACTAGAGTTTCAACATACCCATTTTACTGTCCTAGAAAATGCAAGTCTGAAAACACAATAATAGCAGCTTGGACATTCGATTCTTCTTTGATTCAATGAGAAACAAGCTGATACAAACTTGGGAATGCAAAACAGCAGTATACAAGAGTTTACGCTCATACAATGGCCACGGAGGGCATGGAAGAAGATAGGTGTTAAAACTAGAATACCCACATCCACCCTTACAGCTGGTACAGTCTGCAATAGATAATGACAACAATATAAAATGGATACAAATCTCCAATCTCTGTAGAGAGTGCTTACACAAGTCTATTGATGTCTCACGCCCCAATAGAGAGAAATCTCACATTAATTTTCTTGCCAAACAACTAATACTTCCCCTATGCTGCACGGCTGGCCATGGGACTAGTACAACTAGACTAGGGAGTGGAAAGCACCTCAAATCTCCTTCAAAATCTCTACCATAACCTGCAAATTACTCCTCAATCTGTCCCAAATATTATAGATGTAAAATGGTGAAGATATGTCAATGTTATCACCTCCACGACAATGTTGGTAACTAGCAAATGAAGCTCAATAACAACCCCTGAATGAGGCTATTCCAGTAAACATCCTAGGAGTGTCTTCCGACCCCGCAAATGCTCTCAACGATGGTGGTTTGCGTCTCCAAGTTTGATGGTTTGAAACCTTTGCTCCAAGAACAAGCTCAGACTTAGAAAATAAAATGCCAAGTGAATGAATGAAATAAAGTGCCTTTTCACTTTTATGTTTCTTCCTTTTTCCCCCAATGCCTTCTTTTGGGAAATAATAATATTTTAACATTTCTTTTATTGCCCATGCCTTGGGCGCCCAACACAAGGTGACTTTATTTAAATTAAATATTTCATAAAGTCCCATTATACAATAAAGTCACTTAGATAAAATATATTAAGTTAAATCTTTAATTTAACTTAAATATATATCTATTAATAAAATTAAATCTCAAACGATCTCCTCTGGCCTCCGTAGTACCGTTGAGTTGGCCAATGAAATATCAACATGCTTTCGGACCGTTGCACCAACTCGCTCGGAGTCCTGTGCCCCCTGCTACAAATAGTAAGCTTGGCCAAATGGCCCAAACTCATTCTGGAAAAGGCCAACTGGCAACTCCCTGCCACGAGGAATCCATCTCATCACTCCAAAATGTTGTATGAGCTGGGTTGAGCCATGTCACCATGGGTCCCCTAACCACACTCACTAGCCTATGGGAACCCATATAGTAGACTAGCCCAATGATTAAGTGTTGACTTAGGAAGGGGACATTACACTCCAGCTTCTCTTTTGGAACAACCTTAGTGAATATGCATCTGTAGGGTTCAAGTTCGTGTGCATTATCTCCAACTTCAGCTTACCTTGTTGAGGATACTTCGAATAAAGTTATATCGAAGTTCTATATGCTTTGTCTGTGTATGAAATGTTGCATTTATTGCCAAATGTATTGCGTTGTTGTAAAACACGAAGTCTTGTTGTCTGCTACCCAATTCAGACAATAATCGCTGCAACCACAACATCTCCTTAGCACCTTCAGTGATGGAGATATATTATGCTTCCATAGTGGAGAGAGCCACTACCTTCTGCAATCTAGAAACCCAACTGATCGTTGCCCTTGCAAAAGTGAACACATATCTGGTGGTAGAGCATCTTTTATCCAAATCACCAGCCATGTCAGAGTCAACATATACTTGCAACTATGCATCTTTTCCTCTAAATCTCAAAACATGATGTGATGTTCCCTTTAAGTATCTTAGAATCCACTTTACAACTTGCAAATGAATCTTACCTAGATTACTCTTATACCTGCTGACCACTCCCACTACATGAGCAATGTTGGGTCTTGTATAGACCATTGCATACATAAGACTCCCAACAACAGAGGAGTAAGGCACTCCTTCCATGTACTCTTTTTCTTCCTATGTCTTATGACACATCTCGAAGGATAACTTGAAGTGATCAGCAAGAGGTGTACTTACTACCTTAGCACTCTTCATGCTAAACCTATCCAAAACCTTCTCAATATACTTTTCTTGTGACAATTTCAATTCTCTTTTCTACCTGTCTCTAATGATTGCCATTCCAAGGGCTTTCTTGGAAGCCCCAAAATCCTTCATTGAAAATTTGTTAGCCAATTCTTGTTTCAACTTGCTAACAACAACCATGCTAGTTTCGGTCATTAGCATATCATCAACATACAATAATAGTAACACAAATTCACCATTTTCTAAAACCTTATAATACACACAAGGATCAGATTCACACCTGAAGAAATTTTGTTTAGCCATAAAAGAATCAAATTTGAGATACCATTGTCGTGGATCTTGTTTCAACCCATACAAACTTCAATTCAATCTGCAAACTAAATTTTCTTTACTTTCTTTTTCGAAACCTTCAGGTTGCTGCATATACCATTCTTCTTCCAAATCACCATGTAGGAACGCAGTCTTGACATCAACCTGCTCTAATTCAAGATCATAAAATGTCAGCTAATCCCAGCACTACCCTAATATAAGTCATCTTCACTACTGGTGAAAATATTTCAGTGAAATCAACACCCTTCTATTGATTATAACCTTTCACCACCAATCCAGACCTCTATCTTTTCTTCCCACCATCTTCTTCCTTGAACTTGTATACCCACCTATTTTTCAATGCTTTTCAGTTAGGGAAGAGAGACCAAATCCCATGTGTGATTTGCCATCAAGGAACCCATCTCATCATTCATAGCTTCCATCCAGTGTTTGCAATCTTTGTCTTGACACGCTTCTTCAAACGTGGCAGGTTCAACTTCATTGGAAAACAATAAATGTTGAATAAAATCATTGTATTTAGCAAGAGGCTTGCGCTCTCTGGTAGATCTCCTAATCTAAGGAATTAACTCCTGCAAATTACCCTCTTCACAGGTGCGAGCTTGAAGTTCCTGCCCTTCTGGCAATGTTTGAGATTGACCTGAACTTATATTCAGTGGCAAAGAATGTGTCTGCTCAAGATTTTGAGAAGTATGTTGAGGTTGACCCATGTTTATGTTAGGTGGCAGATTTTATGACTAAGGAAACAGATTTGGATGAAGAATGCCTTGTATGTATGGCTGCATATTTATGTTCTGTGTTCGTGAGTTCTCCTACCTGGGAGCCGGGTCCTGTACCACCCTGGAGCGGGTCCTGTAGTGGCGACGAGAGTGTACACGAACCCACAAGGAACCCGGGGCAGCAACATTGCTCCCTGCACGCTCCCAAAAGCTCCTGGGGTTCCCAGCGCCAAAACGAGCTTTTTTAACATTAAAAATTAAAAAATGTGATTCTAACATTAAAAATAAAAAACGTGATTCTTTATTGTTTTTAAAAAACAAAAACTAAACCCTAAAATGCTTTCAAAAGCAAAAATGCCCCTATTCCATTTCTCATTTCACAACAATAACTCCATTTCACAAGTGTTTTTCATATTTTCTTCATTTTTCCATTGTGGAAGGTTGCTGCTATTTTTTCAAAGGGAATCAATTGCAATGTCCCAAGGGTGGATTATAGCTTGCACAAAGGTCATCTATTGATATAAGGTAAGTAGTTTAACCTATTCTTTCTAGTTTTTTCTGAATTTTTTCAATTTTTTAATGGATTTTTTCAAGTTTTAAAAAAAAAATTCAATTTAAAAAAAAAAAAAAAAACAAGTTTCAACATTTTTTTAAACCTAATTTAGTGTTTATCTTGAACGTTGAAGTGTTTTATTAGTTTATATATTGTGTAGGGTTGCATTTTTTTAATTATATTTTAATTTAAACTTTGTAATTTCTTAAACAACAATCTATTTGAAATTGAAATGGCTACTAGTTCAAGTTTAGTGGGTCTTGAGAAGGATAAACAGTTTAAATATGATCAAGGATCTCCTCTTTAGAGACATGTCAACATGATTGAACAACTAGCAGGAGGTGGAGCTTTTGTTTGGGTTTGTAATGAGTGCAAGGTCATATTTAAGAGCTCATATAGTCAAGTGAAAGCTCACTTATGTGCCATAAGTGGAAAAGGAATTAAAATATGTGAAGGGCCAAATAAGAAAGGATTGCCAAAAGGAAAAATTATGGCATTCATTAAAGAACAAGAATAATCTGATGAAAAGAGTACAAGAGCAAAATCAAGAGCTCATCCATTAATAAAGAAAGCAACAATGAACCCAACTACAGAAGCTCTTTTTTCCGTGCCCCAACATCCTTTCTTGGAGACAACATCTATCCAAGATGAAGATCCCTCTCCTTCCCGCAAAAGAGGTACATTGGCTAAGGCATTTCAAAATGAAACAAGAGATATTGTAGATGAAAAAAATTGCACGTTGCATTTATGCCAATGGTCTTCCTTTCAACCTGGTGAGATAACCATATTGGTGGGATATGGTGGTAGCAATTAGTAATGCACCTTCTAGTTACGCAGGTCCTAGTTATGAAAAGGTGTGCACCACCTTATTGGCAAAAGAAAAAAATTATGTAGAGAAATCACTAAAACCAATTAGAAATTCATGGATTGAAACAAGAGTGTCCATTGTTTCTAATGGATGGAAAGAGTACAAAAACTGACATTTAATAAATGTTATTGTAGTGTCCCCCAAAGAGGCAATGTTTTTGAAGTCGGTTGATTGTGAGGGGCAAATCAAGGATGCGGAATTCATTTCCAAAATCCTCATTGAGTCCATAGAGATGGTGGGTGTTGATAATGTTGTCCAAGTCATTACAAACAATGCAAAAAATTCTAAGGAAGCAAGTGCTTTGGTTGAGGAAAGGTACTCACACATATTTTGGACACCATGTACCATACACTCCCTTAAATTGGTGATGCAAGAAATTGACACTCAAATAGATTGGGTGCAAACTACATACAATCAGGGTGAGGAGATTCAAATGTTTGTGACAAACCATCATATGTCATAAGGCATCTACAGGACTTTCTCGCATTTGGAGTTGTTGAAGGTAAATTTAATTTATTTTAATTTTAATTTATGCCATATTTTGATTTACTTACATGATTTAAATTAAATTTTAAATTTTAATGTGTTATTAACTTTTTTTTTTACATAACATTAGGTTGTTGAGACCCGATTTGCATCACACAGTCATTTTGAGATGAGTTGTGAAGGTGAAAGAGGCATTAGGTTCCATGTTCACTAGCCACCAATGGAGTATGTGGAAGACATCTAATTCAGAGAGGGCTCAAAAGGTGAAGTCATTGATCCTAGATGATGATTTCTGGGATCGTGTGCAATATCTTTTGAGTTTCACCAAGCCTATCATGAGTATGCTTACATTTACTGATACAGATCAGCCATGTTTGGGGGAAATCTATGATGGCATTGAATCCATGGTAGAAAAAATAAAGACCATAATAGCACAACAAGACAATGACCCCAATGAAACATTTTTCCTAAGTGTCAAAAAAATCATTCACAACCATTGGGACAAGATGAACACGCCCTTGCACCTCCTTCCATATGCCTTGTCTCCTAAATATTATAGCACTAAGATACTTTCTTTGTTGGGGAGAACCTCACCATATAGAGATAGTGAAGTTACTAATTGCTGCAAGATAGCATTCTGAAGAATTTACTCAGATCCAAAAGTGGTGGATAGTGTAAGGAAAGAGTTTGGCAGGTTCATACAAGGACGAGAGCATAGTTTGTGTGCCCTTGGAGACATGTACAAGGAAGATGCTCATACATGGTGGTACCTCCATGGGCAAGATTATGTTTTCCTCCAGCCTCTTGCAATCAAAATTTCATCACAAGCATGTTTTATTATTTAACATTCTTAGTACTTACCATTTTTTTGCATTTTAAAGTAATTTGAGATTTCAATAGGTGGTAAGTTCTTCTTTGGCTGAACAGAATTGGAGTACATACTCCTTTATCCACCCAGTGAAACGTAATCAATTGGCTACTTAAAAGTAGAAGACTTGGTCTATGTCCACTCCAACTTACATCTCCTATCACATAAGCAAGTTGAGTACAAGGACGTGGCAGTGAAGAATTGGGATATAGCTCCTGAGTATGCCAACTTGGATGCATCTATTGTAGAGCTTGCTACAACTAGTGTAGATGATGAGGAGAATTTTCTACATGATGTACCTAGTGGGAGTGGCACTCCATATGTTTGTGCTTCAAATGATTTGGAACCAATCGATGACTTAGATCTAGATCCATTTGATGAAGATTGAAGAGAGAAATATAGAATTTTGATTATAGTATTTTCAAATTTTGTAATACAGTAATTGTAATGATTTTCATTGTTCAATGGTCATCTAAATTATCAATTAACAATTATATATTTTTATTATGATTATCTTGAGACTTTAATTTTAAACTTCCAAAGTTTATTTGTTATGATTATCACTATCATTGATCAATGTTGAAGTATTGGAGGACACACTCTTTCAAATATATTAATGTATGATAATAATATAATTGAATCATTGATATATCAAATGTACAATTCTGTATATATTTTAATTTTATATATATATAGTACATCCGTACCCAACTATACCCAAAGAAAAAAAATCATCATATCGGCGTACCAGAACCTTGCTCCCATACCTGCTCCCGTACCAGAACCAACAACTTAGTTTATGTTGAGCAGCTGATGTAAAGTGTTGGGCATAGGAGTATGTGAGCTGGACCATAGGTTTACATTTGCATTGGGCAGCAAACTTTGTGAATTTAGTGCTAACTTTGTTTCAATATTCAACGGTAGAGAATGTAGTGTGTGGGGCTACAGTTGTTGCAGGGAAAAATTAGGCGCCAAACTTCCATTTACACTCTGCACCAAGCTTTGAGATGTATGTTGTGGCTGCTTGTAAACATGATTATGTGGAGTATGATGTGGCTGAGTTTGAGGTGCCATTTGATAAAACACATCATTGCCATCAGTGATGTCATCTAGTGGCACATATTTGTTTGCTTGTGTCCCCTATTTTGCCAAACAAGGCATTATTTTTTCATTGAAGATCGCGTCTCTGCTTCGTATGACCTATTTGGCAATTGGATCCTATAAGAAAATTTAGGCAGAGTTATAGAAGCCTACAAATTTTATGCACTTAATCATACTATGCTTCTATTCTACACCCCTCGTTCAATAATAGATTACATAGATATAGGATTTGTATTTCCTATATTATAGGAAACCTCCTATAACAACTCTAAATATATGAATTGTACTAACAACTCAACTAACAAACAATTTACAACCTATAATATTATTGTAGATAATATAATTCTACTCACATGATATTCTAACAAACCAATCCTAATGATGTAATATTTCTAACAAACCCACGTGAACACTAATTCCTAACACCCCCCCTTAGTGTGAATATGGAGAGAAAGTACATCACACAAATTGGAAACAAAATCGTATGCCTATGCATACTTTTAGGTCTGCATACTGTTATCTTGATCTTGCTGCACATGATCACCTACATATGAGAACTTATCTCGCTTTCACTTCCAGTGAACTCATCACCAGCCGACCACACTTACATGAAGTCTGACAGTCAGAGGATCTCTGTAGCCAGCTGCTCTCCTATACAATTGTTTACAATATCGATGATGTCCATATTCTCCTTTAAAACTTTAACTCTTTCAACTACAGTAAGCCCAACTCTTTTGGCTCGTGATCTTTATTCAAACAAAAGTCACCTCTCATCAACCTTTCATGGTTTCCACATAGGTTTACCACAAACTTAGACTCGAATAGGAATGCACTCATTTGTTCACCTCATATGGTTTTCTGGATCACCACTAATGTTTTCAAGATCCATGAACTACATTACACTAGTGCTTTTGTTCATTACAATATTTTACACTAGGAGGATACACTTGAATAGAAACACCTGTTGGCAAGAGACACTATATGGGTTCATGGTTGTTGTCATTGATGGCAACAAAGGTCATCCCACATATCCGCAAGTCATGGTGTGTCTCTACCGGAAGTCTGAATGAAGATTGTTGTGGTCCGGTGAACAAGAACAGAGCATGTGGCAAGGTCTGACAGATTGGTCCGGATCTCTCAGAGGAAGTGTCTTGGTGCAGTGTAGATTTGGGGAAGTCAAGAGGACTACCTTGAGTGGTATATTCCAAGGATTTAGCCTCCGGTGATGGACAAGGAAAAAGATATGAATAGTTGAGTACCAAATTCCTGAGTGACAGCGAGAACAGAGGAAGAACTGATTGACAGAACATCAGACTGTTTTCCGGATGTGTTACTGTTGATGGTAAAGGTTGTGAAGGCATGAATCATGTTTGGCCGACATGATTAATGATATCTACAAGTATATGCTTGATCCGCATTACTTGATGTGCAAGGATTTAGCCGACAGAACAGAGTTTGTGAAAATAGACTGTTCCGGATGCCGACTAGAAAGGTGATGAAATTACTTGTACGGATATATATATGCACGATGGATTTAGCTATGTGTAGTGTAGTAGTGTGATGGTGTATGCGAATAAGTGCAGAGCAGAGCAGGAGAAGTAAGAAAGATCTGGTATGTGAAAGGAAAGCAGAATAAAGAGCAGAGGAAAGATGAAGTGCAGCAGATCAGTGTACTGAGCCTAACCGGAACTGAACTCCAGCATATGTAGATGCTTCCAATCAGTTCAAGTATTGTATAACATTCTTTTGTAGACAGTGTGTCTCCTTGTAGGCAGTGTGCCTCTTTGTGAGCAGTGTGCTCGGGCAGTGAGCCCTAATTGGCAAGTGCCATTTTGTAATTCCTTATTCTTCTAACAGAGAATAATCTTTGGGTTAATCACCCCGTGGTTTTCTCCCTTAACAGGGTTTCCACATCAAAAATACTGTGTCATGTGTTTTTCATTTCATGGTAATGTTTGTTTGTTTGATTCAATGCTGCATTGATTAATAAGAAAGTTCAAAAGAAGAAATAATTAGGATAACTGATTCACCCCCCCTCTCAGTTATCAACAATTGGTATCAGAGCTAAGTTCCTCCTAATAGAGCCTAACAGCTTGAGGAAGATCTGGGAGTTCAAATGGATGCATATGGTTTAAGGGAGCAACTCAAGACTGCCCTTGAGGATCTTGAACAGTCAAACTCTGAAGTCAATGAATTAAAGGAAAGACTCAAACAGGCTGATGAATTCATGAGAGAACTAAAGGACAAATTAAGTCTCTCTATGAAAAAGAGAAAGGAGCTGCTCCAACAATTGGCAAGACAAAGTGAAGAAAGCAATACAAATGAAGAATTGACTGAGAAAACCAAGTTATGTGAAAAGTTATCAAAAGAAGTCATTATGTTAAGACATGAAATGGAATCAGGAGTTATAAAGTTTACTCAAGAGATTGAAGAGAAAAGAAAAGCTGAAGACAATCTAAGACAATCTCTTAAAGAGAAATCAGAAGAATACCACCAGATGGACAGGATTATCAGACATCTTGAATCTGATCTTGAAGATGCCAAAGATAATGAAGAAAAATTTGAGGATCAAATTGTCTCTCTCAAAAGAGATCTTCAAACAGCAAATGAATATAAAGAAAAATTCAAGATAAGTTCTGCCCAACTTGAAGTTCTTCTTGGAAGTCAAAAGAGGACAGATGACAAGTATGGTTTGGGATATGAGAAAGGAGAAAGCTCTGGATCCGGTCAAAAGAATTTTGGATCAAAAAATCCAAGGAATAGGCCTAGAAGACCTCCAGTAAGACAGCCCAATGCTCAAAGATATCCATCCTTCAATGGATACTGTCACAGCTGCAATCACTTTGGTCACAAAGCTAATCAGTGCAGAAAGAGAATGAATCAGACTAATTCATCCTTCTTCGGACAGTGCTTTAACTGCAAAAGGTATGGACACAAGTCTCATGAATGTAGAAATATGCAAATAAACAAATCATTCAATGGTAGATGCTTTGCATGCAATAGAGTAGGTCATATGGCTAATCAATGCAGATCAAGAGGTTATCAGTCAAATATGCAAGGAAATGTTATTTGCCAAATCTGTAATAGGTCCGGTCATAATGCAAAAGTCTGCAGAAGCAAGAATCAGGACAAAAGAGGTCCGGTATGTAATCAGAATCAAGACAAGGGTAAACAAAAGATGAATGCGGATGAAGTTAGGAATCAGATGAACAAGATTTGGGTGAAGAAAAGTTCAGAGAATGTAGAGGTTGGATCCGCACCAGACTCTGGTGCTGATATTCCTTCCAAAAATTAAAAGGTGAGCTTTGGCTCAGGGGGAGACTCAAAGAAAATCCTGTTCCCCTAGCCAATCAAGTGGTGCCGGATGTGGCACAAGATGCAGAGTAAAGGGTTTGAAGATATAAGTCTTGAGATGATCCAGATAAGATTTCAGAGGTCTGCATGAAGATGTGAAGAAGTTGTGATCGATCAAGTAAGACCTGTTCCGGGAGATGCTCTGGAATGACAGAGGATTACAAAAAGGTCAGGAGAGATCCGGAAGTGCATTGTCTTATTCTGCGGATTGGACAGAATGTTTGGGATGTCCTTGTGATGTGTCATCTTGATTTGTTCATGGTTGGAAGATCCGCATGATGTTCATAGATCAGGACTAATCCGGTACTCCAAGCTATCCGAATAAGGCAAACCGGAATAATGTAGGTCGAGCATTTATTGCCATCAGATATTAGGGTTTGCGGAGCAATATAAGGGATTTCTCATAAATCACTTGCTCATTTTGCACTCAAGAAGAAGCGAAAAGTGGAGCTCTGCAACAAGATTCATCAAGCTCACCAAAGATCTCCTGCCGAAGTCATTACATACAAAAATCAATCCAACCACTCTGTGTAACCGAAGGCGCATAAGGTATTTTCCGTTTTCGATATCTTACTACAAATCTTTTGAGAAATGGCTACTCCGAATATAGTAAAGATCTCAGATAGGCCCCGACCTGAATTTAAGAAACACCCATACAAGTCATTGGAGGTAGATCCCTTAGGAGCATTCTCTAGTGTTCCTCATGGCGTTTTACACACAGAAGACATTAGGGTTTACATACATGCAAGCATTGAGGAATTCAGGGAATTCAAATTGAGAGATTTCTATCACAAACAACTGATAGACAATACTTTTGAGCTTAAACCAGAGTATAAGGGTATCCAGAAGAAACAATTTGATCAATTCATTCATTTCCCCTACTTTGAAGAAGATGAATGGGTCCGGTATGTATTGAGCAGGATGCATGACAACTTCCTATGGCTGGATAGACCCTGCAAGATCACAAAAGAGGCAATTAGGGTAGTGACTGGTCTATACTCTTCCGGAGGGATACCTATCCTCAAATCTATCAAAAATAACATTGTAACTGAGGCCACCGGATCAAAATTTGATAAGAGGGCAATGACCATTGAAGATATTTCTGATCCGGATATTAAATATGCATCTATGATAATAGGATACAAGATTTATCACTCCAGTAGGGAAAATTCTATATCCGGAACTGCAGTATACACTGCCTATGAGATGCTGAGGAAGAATGCAGATTATGATCTCTGTGAACTTCTTTTAAGCCAATTAATGGAAAATATACAGAAGATCAAAAAGGACAAAAAGAATTCTTTTAAGTATGGTACTCTCATATTATGTCTATTTTTCTATTTCATGAATGAGCTGCCTGGATCAAGTGGATGGGTATGGCAGAATGACAAACCTGTAGCAGTCCAGATTAGAGATTACTTACATGGACTTGGGGATGCCAAAGCAAGAAATATAGCTCTGTGGGGATACTTCAAAAACTTCCAGAGTATGATGCAAGCAAGAGAAAGAATTCCCCAGTCTCTTGTTGAAAAATACAAAGACTCAGTTTGCTTTATGGTGGATACTGATCAGTGCCTAATGGAGGCAGTGGAGCCAAGGACAGTTTGGATCATGCCCATGGGGTATGAGGTTGATGAACAGATTATGGAACTGCATGTTCAACACATGCTTAGTCAGCCCAAAGATCCAAAGGTAGAAAGGTTTGGAACCTTTGAGGAGCTGAGTGTGAAGATCCATGTGGAACTCAGAGAACCTGAGATAAAGAGGAAGGTGAGAAAAGAAGTAGAGCATATTGCTCAAGGCCTAGGCATCCCAAAGGAGGCACTTGATGCCAACCAGGAAAAGAGGAGAAAGGCTGAGGAAGAAAAGAAAGAGGCAGAAAAGAAAAGCAAGAAAAGTGCTCCGGTGGAAACCTCAACCCGGACCAGATCATCAAAAGGATCTACACCTGTCAGAACCAAAAGCTCAAAAATATCTAAACCGGAAGGTCAGACATCCGATAAAGGAGAGAAAAGGTCTAAAATAAAAGCCACAAGGGCTTATACAAGTCAGAAAGATGAAGAGGAAATGGAATCAGATGAGGGGGTAAAAGAAATAAAGAAGCAGAAGAAGAAAGGATCCGGTAAACCCTCCACATGCCAAGACAAGGAAGAAATGGCAGAGGTATTTGTTGAAAAGCCCACCCTGTCTCTAGAGAGTGTAATCAAGTCAGTCACGGTGGATGGAAACCTTCAACCAATGACTGAATTCTATGATGACTACAATGAGGCTGACCAAAAGATTCTGCAGGAAGCCACAATCAAGTATCTGAACATATACAATAAGGCTTTCATTGAGATTATATCTCTAATTCCTAAAAGCCTAGAAAAGGAATTAGAAATAAGAAAGAACAATGCCCAAGCAAAAGATCTTGAGATTCGGGAGCAGATAGCTATTTAGCTATATCCTCAAATTGATCCCAAGACAATGAACATAATATTCAAAGACTGCAAAGATGAGTTCAGGAGTAAAGCAAGGATGAATCAACTCATGCTTGGTGAGACTGACAAGGTGGCCATAGAGACAGAAGAGATCCTCCGGAAGGCCTTCAAAAGGTTTAATCTTCCTATTGTAGAGGACTTGGGTACTGATCCCTCATCCACAAGTGCTGCAGAAGAAACTTCTGAGAAAGCAACAGAAGAGATGGGCCCTAAACAAACCAACATTTCTCCTCCGGTTTCCCATACAGTCTCCGGATCCCAAGAAGAAGAGAAATTACACGAGAAAGAAGCAGCGGTAAAAGAAAAAGAGGTTGACAGCACCAAGGGTGTAGAGGAAGAGAAGACTCCAATAGAGAAAACCACGGCTAATAGTGGTAAGAATGTGGAAATTCCAAAGGACAGTTCCAAGACTGCAGAAGAGAAGAAACATCTGTCTCCGGCAAGAGACACTGCACAAACTGTTCAAAAATTTCTGAGCCAAGAAACCATAGAGATTGATGAACCGAAGCTTCTAAAAGGTCCATTCAACTTTGATTCCCTCTCTCCGGTACAGACAATGAAGATAGCTTCATTTGCAAATGCTAAGGCAAATGAAAAACTCCTAAAGTCTCATATGGAAGACTGTGAGTTGATAGAGGCTGCTTCCAGAGTGCTTGAAAAGATTATGCCATCGGTCAAGATAGATCCGACAGCCTCCTCTTCCGGTAATCTCAAAACCTTAGTCAGCAGTGTTGGTACACATTTTGATTCTCTAGAAAAATCAGCTGAAGAAAAGGTCCGGAAGGAGTTTTTGGATAAGAGATTTTCAGAAGTACTAGGATTAATTTCTAATGATAGGAGAAATATGAGTATTGGAATAAAGAGCTTAGAAAGTGCTCTTAAGGATGGCGGTGACATTTACAAATTTTGGTCAAAGGCAACAGTAGAAATTGATAAGAAAATAAAAGAGGAACATGACAAACTACAAAGTTTGTCTCAAAGTTTTGATCCTCTCTCTTCCTCCATAGTAAATCAAGAATGTCAAACTATTGCAATCACAAATGCAATAAAGAACTTTGAGAAGGAAAGGAAGAATATAACTAACCGGATGGGAGAACTTAGAAGGATTATAATCCCTAAGTTAGAAACTATGCATGAGGCCATAAGTGATGCTCAGACTACCGCCCAAACCAGTGATGCGACAGATCTCAAGAGGGTAGAAGCTTTTGCATTTTTGTTGAGTGGTCACATTTGTTGAGTGGTCACATTTCAATTTTGGATAGAATGAAGCAAAGTTGGGCTACAGAACTGGTCCAATTGAAGACATCCTTTGCAGACATTCTTCAGTTTATGTGAGTATGTAATATGCGGCTAAGTATAGTAAATTTTTGAAAATTTTGGTGTACGGACCCTACCCTTTTCCATTGATGTCAAAGGGGGAGTGAGGAGCAGTGAAAAATGAGGAATCCAACTAAGGGGGAGTTCCAGAAATTGTATATAAAGATAGAGCATCAGCCAAGGGGGAGCATAGTGTAAACATTTAGTCATTTTTCACTAAGTGTTGCCATCAATGCCAAAGGGGGAGATTGTTGGCAAGAGACACTATATGGGTTCATGGTTGTTGTCATTGATGGCAACAAAGGTCATCCCACATATCCGCAAGTCATGGTGTGTCTCTACCGGAAGTCTGAATGAAGATTGTTGTGGTCCGGTGAACAAGAACAGAGCATGTGGCAAGGTCCGACAGATTGGTCCGGATCTCTCAGAGGAAGTGTCTTGGTGTAGTGCGGATTTGGGGAAGTCAAGAGGACTACCCTGAGTGGTATATTCCAAGGATTTAGCCTCCGGTGATGGACAAGGAAAAAGATATGAATAGTTGAGTACCGGATTCCTGAGTGACAGTGACAACAGAGGAAGAACCGATTGACAGAAAATCAGACTGTTTTCCGGATGTGTTACTGTTGATGGTAAAGGTTGTGAAGGCATGAATCATGTTTGGCCGACATGATTAATGATATCTACAAGTATATGCTTGATCCGCATTACTTGATGTGCAAGGATTCAGCCGACAGAACAGAGTTTGTGAGAAAATAGATTGTTCCAGATGCCAACTAGAAAGGTGATGAAATTACTTGTGCGGATATATATATGCATGATGGATTTAGCTATGTGTAGTGTAGTAGTGTGATGGTGTATGCGAATAAGTGTAGAGCAGAGCAGAAGAAGTAAGAAAGATCCGGTATGTGAAAGGAAAGCAGAATAAAGAGCAGAGGAAAGATGAAGTGCAGCAGATCAGTGTACTAAGCCTAACCGGAACTGAATTCCAGCATATGTAGATGCTTCCAATCAGTTCAAGTATTGTATAACATTCTTTTGTAGACAGTGTGTCTCCTTGTAGGCAGTGTGCCTCTTTGTGAGCAGTGTGCTCGGGCAGTGAGCCCTAATTGGCAAGTGCCATTTTGTAATTCCTTATTCTTCTAACAGAGAATAATCTTTGGGTTAATCACCCCGTGGTTTTCTCCCTTAACAGGGTTTCCACGTCAAAAATACTGTCATGTGTTTTTCATTTCATGGTAATGTTTGTTTGTTTGATTCAATGCTGCATTGATTAATAAGAAAGTTCAAAAGAAGAAATAATTAGGATAACTGATTCACCCCCCCTCTCAGTTATCAACAACACCCATTGTTGTTGATCGTGCCACTCAATCTCCAACAACATAGGGAATTGCCACTTCCACTGGAGATGGAATATTTCTGTTATATTCCCCCCATGATGTGATATTTCTAATTATTAGGAAAATAAAAGCACACACCACAATAGATCTCAACATGCCACCAAAGTTGATAAGCAGCCCTGTCGTTGGTGACTCACGAGAGGACGTTGATTGTCCTCCAACCTCCTGTGCCTCCATCCTCCAGTTACCTTGCTACTTAGCAAATTTGAGACTCGGTTTTAGAATGTCCCCCCCCCTCAATATGGACATTGTGTACAAGTGATAATGTGTCCATTTACAATTGAGGTAATTTTTTTTTAATAATTTTTTGACACTTTTTGCCTTTTGACATGACAATTAATGACCCTATTCTAAACAAAATAATACAACTTGACTTTTAGACTATAACACAAAATATCTCCTTATAAACTAAAAATACATTTTAAGATTCTAAACTGACAATAAATTATAATAACCATCGTTGCATCCTTACTCCCTTTAAATCAATCCTCAAGAAACTTGACCTCTCCTCCATCGATCTCCACCTGCAAGTCCTTGGAGTCATTGTGAAACACCACATTGTATGAATAAATAACTTGATGCCTTCTGAGTGCTCATCGATTGCTCCCTTACATGGAACTTGCAGACAAGTACTTCATATAGTCGTTGCTTTGACAAGGATTATAGTGTCCTACACTGTCACATTCACGATTTGAAAGCTGGTGCATTATTCTATTTCATCATCTTGCGAATTTGTTCCCCCAACTCTAATGATGTTTGTCATGTATAACAAAGCATACACCCATTGAGTGTCTTCACTACCCACTATATTTCACCACAAATTCGCACCAAACAAATATGGACAAATGAGAATTATACTGACTTTCAATGACATACCAATCGAATGTGAAGCGCAACTCATACAACCAACAATCAAGATCTCGATTTGAGGTGAAGGTCTTTCTATGCACACTCTCTACAATGAATTCATGCAAAGAGTTGGGGTTGATCTCATAACTAGCAACTTGCCTTTGCAATTTCTAGGGCATGCCACTTGCGTTGAAAATCTCAATGTTGAGCAGATCATGCAAGAGAAGCTTGAAATATTTCCCTTCAAAAAATTCTCAAAATAGATGAAACCCTTGGTTTCAATCATCTGCAATGCTCTTGAGCCATTTTGTAGCAACACCATTTACCTTCCACATTGCACGTTAATTTCTAATAGTGTCAAAAACTGTATTGCTTACTTTTACTGTACCATAGCGCTAGCCTATTTTATCCTCTATTTCTTCTACATCTACAAGAAACTGTGGATGAAACCAAAGAGAGATGTGCCGCCATGCTGATGTTTGTAGAGGTGGAGAAGAATATGGACCTCAACATGAAAACAGGTTTAAAAACTCTAAGAAGAATAAATATATGGGCGTGCAAGAAAATCGTGTGGCTCTAATACCATATAAGAAAATTTAGGTAGAGTTATAGAAGCCTACAAATTTTATGCACTCAATAATACTATGCTTCTATTCCACACCCCTCGTTCAATAATATATTACATATATATATAGGATTTGTATTTCCTATATTATAGGAAACCTCCTATAACAACTCCTCTAAATATATGAGTTGTTCTAACAACTCAACTAACAAACAATTTACAACCTATAATATTATCATAGATAATATAATTCTACTCACATGATATTCTAACAAACCAATCCTAATGATGTAATGTTTCTAACAAACCCACATGAACACTAATTCCTAACAGATCCCATAGCCTGTAGCCATATTTTTCCTCTCCGTATCCAATGACTATACACCATTTTGATTTCACATCAAGCTTCATTCTTTTTTCTTGTGGAATGTGAATGAAAGATTCACACCCAAATACCCACAAATGATTATAAGAAATTCTCTTTCCTAGCCACTTCTCCTCGGGAACTTCAAAATCCAAATGAGAGGATGGACCTCGGTTAATCAAATACACCACTGTATTTATAGCCTCTACCCAAAACTATTTTCCCAATCTGACATTTGAGAGCATGTTGCAAGCTCTTTCCAAAATGGTCGTGTTCAACCTCTCTACTGCAACATTTTTTTGTGGTGTAAGAGGAACAATTTTAATCCTTTGAATACCATTCTCTGCACAAAACTGATCAAATTCTATTGAACAAATTCATCACCGTTATTAGTTTTTAAGCACTTAATCTTATATCCAGTTTGGTTTTCTACAAGTGCTTTAAAAATTTTAAACATGCCAAAGACTTTAGACTTCCTTTTCAATATGTAAACCCAAACCTTCCTAGTACAATCATCTAAAAAAATAACAAAATAGTTTGACCCACCAATTGATGTTACCTTCATAGGGCCAAAGACATCCGAATGCACTAATTCCAACGGTCATGTCTTCTTGTCATGTTCCTTGGTAGAGAATCTGGTACTCTTTTGTTTGTCATATATGCAATGCTCACACAACTCTAAATCTACCAATTTAAGACCTGGAAGTTGATCCTTTTTGTGCAAAATCTCAAGACCTTTCTTGCTCATGTGACCAAGTCTTTTATGCCAAAACTCCGTACCACTGTCCGTAACTGCCATTGTAGCTCCCACTTTAGTCTGACTCTACAAGGTTTTGGATTTGCTTCCTCTAGCAATCACCAAGGCTCCTTTTGATACCTTCCACATACTTGACTCAAAAGTAATGTTGCAACCTTGAGCATCCAACTGCCCAATTGAAATCAAATTTCTTTTAAGAGTTGCAGGACATGTCTAACATCCCATAGCAACCAACCGTTACCATTTTTTAGTTTCAATAAAACATCTCCTTTGCCAATTATATCGCAGGGTTTGTCATCACCAAGGTAAAATTTGCCAAAGTTACCTTCTTGTTAAATCTTGAAATATTCCCCAAACGATGTGGCATGAAATGATGTTCCCAAGTCAAGCGCCTAAACATCTGTTGTAGCTTCTCTTATAGATAGAACAAGAGCACCTACATCTTCTTCATATGCTACATTTGCCTCATTTTCTTTTGACTGATTTTCAGCCTTCTTGAATAACCAGCAGTTTCTCTTCATGTGGCCTTCCTTACCACAATACCAACAACTAATATTTCTACCTCTAGATTTTGATCTCTTGCTGGACTTTGATCTCCCCTGCTGTCGGTTACCAAAGCGTCTCCTGATGGAGTACCTTGGTTTTTCCTTCTCATGTCCTCACTAAGAAGAATCCCAACAACATCACCAAAATTCAGCACGCTTCCTTTCTTACCAAATGCCGAGTTGCTAACAACCATAACAACTCCTTCCCAGCTATCAAATAGAGAACACAATAGCAAGATGGATTTGATTTCATCTTCCAATTTGATGTTAACAAAAATTAATTGACTGATCAATGTATTAAATTCATTCAAGTGATTTGATACATTACCGCCTTCTTTCATCATCAAATTGTACAATTTCTTCATTAGGAAAACCTAGTTTGATACAAAAGCCATCTCATACATGTTGGACAATCGATCCCATATTCCTTTCGTTGTCTCCTCTATTGCAACATTAAACAAAACATTACTAGATAGAGAGAGAATAATAGTTGGCACTGCCTTCTTATCCAATTTGTCTCAATCTTCATTGGACATTGCAGCAGGCTTTTTTTATTTTCTCTCTAGCGTGATTGAGAGATCTCTCTAAATTAACAGAGCTTCTAATTGCATGTAATGTTCCAAACTAAGATTTTATAATTTAAATCAGATCTGAAAATGATTTTAATAAACTCCAAAAATACATCAAATTCACTAAGACTAGCCAGCTCATCATACACAGAAACAAAACAAATTAAGATGTAAACTCCACAAATATATTTATTGGTTTTTCTGATATAAATAACATATAATCATGTTTGATACACTGATAATAACAACAGCAAACTTCTGCAACACAAATTACCAAAATCCATTGCAAACTACACAAACTATGCAAAACTACACTGCTGAAAATTGTTGAAAACAACACCAAATCAAACCCCAACTGATAAGAACAGCTCCTAGATGCTTGGAATGAATTCCAAGCGACCATGGAACATCAACACACTCCACAACACAACAAAAACACTGCACAACACACTGAAAATCACCAAAACTACACCAGGACAACCTGCAAACACAATACTGCAAAATTGCACAATCCTTTGAAGCCCAATGCAATCCCTAGATGGAATTACTCTCTATAACCAAAGGGTTTTCATCTTATGATCACTTGAGACTGATGGGTTTTCATCCACAAGCCTCCAACTCCAATGGGTTTTCGTCCACTGAAGAAAATCCAAGCACAAGTGCTCAAACAAGAAAATTGAGTTGTAAAATGATCAAAAAATCCTCCTAAAAGAAAATACTTGCATATTTATAATAGCTCCAAATCCAAATGCCCCTCTCTTGGAAAATAAATTAAAATAATTTAATTTCCAACAAACCCCCTCAAATGGTGCTTACTTGTTATAACCCATGCAAGATTCTTGGCCAAAAATAAAAAATAACTCCTCTTACAAGTTGTCATAAAATTAGCTATTTTTTAGGAACCTATCATAAAATTTGTCATACCATCATAAAATCTTCTAAATTCACTCTTGGGAGTTATAATTACACCTCATGAAAACCCATGCCCCCACTTGTGCAATTAAATAAAAATATTTAATATTTAATTGCTCCCGAAAATATTAAGTTTTTAATTTGCAGGATTACAATTAAAATATTAAATAAAATATTTTCCTTTTTGATTTACATTAGCCCATGGGAAAATAGAAATGGACTAATAATTTCACCAATTTAATTTTACTATAAACGGGACATGACAAATCGGATCTGAAAATGATTTTAATAAACTCCACCAAAAATACATCAAATTCACTAAGACTAGCCAGCTCGTCATACATAGAAACAACACAAATTAAGCTATAAACTCCACAAATATATTTATTAATTTTTTTGATATAAATAACATATAATCAAGTTTGATACACTGATAATAACAACAACAAACTTCTACAAAACAAATTACCAAAATCCACTACAAACTACACAAACTATGCAAAACTACACTGTTGAAAACTGCCAAAAACAACACCAAATCAAACCCCAACTGATAAGAACAGCTCCTAGATGTTTGGAATGGATTCCAAACAACCATGGAATAGTAACATGCTCCACAACACAACAGCAACACTGCACAACACTGAAAATCACCAAAACTACAACAGGACAACCTGCAAACACAATACTGCAAAATTGCTGAAACTGCACAATCTTTTGAAGCCTAATGCAATCCCTGGATGGAATTACTCTCTGCAACCAAAGGTTTTTTGTCTTCTGATCACTTGAAACTGATGGGTTTTCATCCACAAGCGTCCAACTCCAATGGGTTTTCATCCACTGAAGAAAATCCAAGCACAAGTGCTCAAACAAGAAAATTGAGTTGTAAAATGATCAAAAAGTGCTCCTGAAAGAAAATACTTGCATATTTATAATAGCTCCAAATCCAAACGCCCCTCTCTTGGAAAATAAATTAAAATAATTTAATTTCCAACAAACTCCCTCAAATGGTGCTTATTTTTCATAACCCATGCAAAATTCTTGGCCAAAAATAAGAAATAACTCCCCTCTTACAAGTTGTCATAAAATTAGCTATTTTTTAGGAACTTATCATAGAATCTGTCATACCTGTTAGACTTAGGGCTCACAACTGAGAGGGGGGGGGAATCAGTTGTGCAAAACTTTCTCCAATTACACACTTAAATCCTCTTAATGATTAGCAGTATATCAATCATAAAACATAATGCATTCAAATCAAAAGCAGAAACACTTCAGCACATAAGACACCAAGATTTTGACGTGGAAAACCCAGTTAAGGGAAAAACCACGGGGTGATTAACCCAAGATTGTATTCTCTGTTAGAATAATAGAAAGAACAAAATGGCACATGCCAATTAGGGCTCACTGCTCGAGCACACTGCTCACAAGAGGCTCACTACCTACAAAGAAATAAGAATCACATACATGAACTAGAGAATAGCATCTTCACCATGCTTGAATCAGTTCCATTTAAGCCCAATACTTCTGCTCTGCCCTTTTGCTCTCCTCCTCTCTTCCACGCACACATCACAACTTGACACCTTTGAAATGACTTCGCAATCCCTTATTTATACAAGACATCGACTTAGGAATGATCATCTAAGTCGGAAAACATCCGCAAGATGTATAACCGTCTCAGGAAGAACACCATCATCTGGAAGTTGTTCTTCAAATGCGAACTCCAACTTCAATGCAGACCACCAACAAGAACTGGACACGATCCAAAGACCATCACAAGCTTTTCTGAATCACCAAAAACATCCATACTTCATCTGCTTACTCAAATCCATCTCCTCTTCATTCGGAACCTTAAGAACACAGTCTGTCATTACTGTCACAAAGGAATAGGTGCTTGCAGATCTTCAAACCACGAACCAATCTAGTTGACACTCCATAGAGACTTCCTCAACACTCCCTCAAATCCGCAGAACAGGATAATGCAATTCCAGATCTCACCAGACTTATCTGTAACACTCTGTCACCACTGAACATCTGTCGGAACCAGTTTTACTTGAGTGGCCACAACTTCTTCCGATCTTCATGCGGACCTCTGAAATCTCTACTGGATCACCTTAAGACACATATCTACAAACCCTTTAATCTGCATCCTCTGATCCTCATCCTATCTTTGACTTTTACCTTACTGTCATCACTGTTCTTCGCTATTCTTGATTGAGACTAATTTTCTCAATATCCTCAGCACACAGCTCATCCAATCCTTATCATTAGTGCAACAGGAGTATGTTGACATCAATGACAATACTGATTAGGCCCATACTTGCAACAATACCATCATAAAATCTTCTAAATTCACTCTTGGGAGTTATAATTACACCTCATTAAAACCCATGCCCCCACTTGTGCAATTAAATAAAAATATTTAATATTTAATTGCTCCCGAAAATAATAAAATCCTTAATTTGCCGGATTACAATTAAAATATTAAATAAGATATTTTCCCTTTTGATTTACATTAGCCCATGGGAAAATAGGAATGGACTAATAATTTCACCAATTTAATTTTACTATAAAGGGGGACATGACATTACAGCTCCACATCCCAAAGTTTTGGCCTGAGAAATTTTCAATCCTCCGCTTATTTGCCTCCTCCATCTCTCAATTCTCCTCAACTCTGATACCAATTTAGCAGATAAAAGATTAAATTGACACCAAACAACAAATAAGAAAAATAAAGACAATAAGAAAATTAGACACAACAAATGTACATTGACACCAAGAATTACGTGGTTCACCAAAATTGGTTACATCCATGGGAAAAGCAGGATATTCATCTCTTTTATTAACAACAAATACATAGTGTTATCAATCAATAAATGTTGCATTCTCCAGCATATATACAAAGTCTTTAGGTAGACAAAGAGACAAGAAACAGGGGAGCTAGAAGGTCAGTGATGGTTGGACTTCACAACTGAACACAAACATGAATTAGTAGTGATTGGGCAAACCAAAAAGGAATGCATCAATCTTGTCTCCCTAAAACTGTACAACAATCTTTACTCGTCACAAACCAACCAATTAACACTATACGGTAAGTAAAATGTCTCTATAGGAAATGTTGTGATAAGAATTGTATTGTTATGATAGTCTCAATGAAGTTCAAGCTGCTGCAATACCTTTATTCCCATGTTGCAACTCCTTGTGACTAGTACAACACTCCAAATATCCTATACGATTCTTCAAATAATACCATCCAAAAGCTCAACAATAACAAATAGTGCAACAAGAATATTTAAATGGTACGACCAGTAATAAAATACATTATTTGATTCAAATCTAAATATTTAATATTCTGAGATCTCCTTGAACATACCACATAAACTAAAGATCATTGGCAAACCTTGACACCAAATTGCACATAACAAACTAAAAAATTGGAATTATTCAACACAATCCAAAATCAACTAAAACTAGAAATCCAAACAACAAACTCCAAACACTAAAGAAACTGGGACATTCGACACATTGGCAATCCTTGTATGAAATTGTTCAAATGGAGATGAGGGTTTTCGTCCCCAAATCCAAACCTTACAAAGCACAATAACCCTGATATGGAATTACTCAAATGGCTAGGAGGGTTTTCATTCTCAAAACCAACTTGCCAAAGGGTTTTCGTTTTATGGCAAATGAAGAACTCTCATTCATTCTGAGGAAAAAAAATTGATAATAAGCTGGGATCCTTCTTTTGTGCACAACTCCTCTTTATATAGGCACTTTTGAGGAAATAAAATATTATTTTCTATTTTCCCCTTTTTCCTCCAACTTAAATTAAAAAGTGTCTAGAAAGCTCCATTTTTGTACCTCAATCCTAGCAACACTTTATAACATAACTTTAAGCCTTCTTTTAAAATCACTTTATTACTTTGGACCCTTCTTTTAAAATAACTTTTTAATAATAAAACATACGTTGCCTTTTTAAAATATAACATAAAGTTACTTTTTGGACAACTTAAGTTATTTCCTTAGCTTGAAAAGGGGACATGACAAAGAATACAATATTAACTAGCATGCAAAATTTAGAAATTGGAGATTTTCTTGGTTTACTTATAGGCTAGCTTTGCTTGAATTATTCCATAAAAGCTTTTCATTGATGCATGATAATGGCATTGTAATTTGCCAAATTTTGAAGGGCAATTTTGGCTCATTATTCCCTTTCTATTCCCAAGAAATACTTGAGGCTATGATGATCTGAATTGTGTTATGAAACCACATAAATTATGCCCATATGGCTGAATTTGGGTTATGAATCTACCCTCATTATGCCCATGCATCTGAATTTGTGTTGTAAAGATATAGAAATTATATCCATAAGACCATTTGTTGTGGTGTGAAACTACTATTGTTAAGTCCACATGTCTGAATCTACATTATGAAACAACACAAGAAAAGTGAAAAACCATCTGACATCCTTTAAGTTGTTATTGCATTGTCACAGTGGTGCTATGATTAAATGGTCAAATAAGACTAGAATAACCACCATGAAGCTAAAGACAACTGCTTATGGTCAATTTCACAAAGCTAAATGAGGCCTTGTATGCTTTGTAGTTTATTGGCCTAGTATCAAATTTGAACAGTCCCCTCTATGCCATTCCCAAAATCACCAGACTTAAGGCCAAAAAAAATAGATCCAGTCATACCATTTTCCCTAATTGCACGAATTGTGGGAGCTACTTCAATTTTCTTTAGTTCATATCACTTGGCATCATGGAGGAGTAATAGCCTAACACAAGTTGCAATTAATTCACATGCCAAGCACAAGCTATTGGATGTGCTGAATGAACATTTTCTTAATCTTTTTCTGTTGTGACCGAATCACACATCACCCCATTAGGAATAGGGACCCCACTTTTTTTGAGCTCTGTGCTTTCAATGAGTTTTCAATGAGATTTTGGTGATGACCTGACTCATCTTCCTCTGCCGACCCGGTAATAATTTCCTTTCTATGATCATTGGTTCATGATTAAGAGGCAGATCAACTCGCAGTGATGAAGAATTGTGATCAAATCCCATCTAGATAATGAATGTTGAGATCAATCCTGAAGAATGTTTGGGACCCTGAAAAGACTAAGTCTGGAGCCTGAAATCCTGAAAATCCTGAAAAATGGCTAAGTCTGAAATCTGGTGAATCCTCCAAATTCTATATTTTGCATCTTAAATCCGGTGGATTCGGGACCTATCTCAAACATCCTGAAAGGTATATTGAAAAATATTTAAAGTATAAGCTTATACTTAAATATATTTTTCAATATACCTTTACCCTCGCGATCCTGAAAAACGACTGACTTTTCCAGAGGATTCAAAAAATTGATCTAGTGCGACGGGATGTCCAAGTGGCGTAAAATCTTGGCGCAAAATCACAAGGAAAAAGGCGCTTGAAGATGAGGATTCCCACTTGATGAACCAATGCGCCCATCTAAAACCTTGAAGTAATGCGAAAATGTTGAAAGATCTCAAGTTTTGAAGTGATTTTAGAAGATTTTTTATGCCTTTTGATGCGAATTCTAGAGGAATTTATACATGCTATCTAATGCGCAAGAGCATGAAGGTTTCAATGCCCTGATCTAATGCGAAAAAAGCATGAGGATTTCAATCACTCATCTAATGCGCCCAAACTAAAAGATTATTTTGAGGGAAAAGATGAGGATTTAAAACACTCAACTAATGCGAAAATGAAAAGACAAGTCTTGGAGCGAATCTTGGAGCGAATTAAAAGATGATAAGTGTTAGAGGATTTGAAAAGCTCAACCAATGCGCTAGGATGGATCCCGAAATCTAAAATTTTTGAAGAGAGACTAGAGGATTTGAAAAGCTTAACTGATGCGCCACCTAGAAGGAAGGAGAACTCTTAAGGTTTTTGACTTAAGAAGGATCTAGTTTGAAGAGGATTTCAAAAGCTTAACTGATGCGCCAAAACTTGAGGATTTTTATCCTTCATCTAATGCGCCGATGGACGACTCCCAAACATTCAACGCAAGTGCTAGAACCAATTCACCAATGTGAGACTAGAAGATTCAAGAAGCCTATCTAATGCGCCAAAACTTGAGGATTTCAATCCCTCATCTAATGCGCCTATCCAGTCAAGCATCCAAGGCGAAATCTAGAGGATCTTCAATGCCTCATCTAATGCGACCTCATGAGGGGAAACTCCAGAGATTCCAAAAAGCTGATCTAGTGCGCCAAAGTAGTTTCAATGTGAAGTTTGAAAGATCCTTATCTAAAGCGAAATCCAGAGGATTCTCCATCCTTGATCCAATGCGCCCTACAAGGAGGTTGGAAATTCTGAAATTGTTGTAAGAGCTCTCTGAGATTATAAAGGATTCATTGCTTTGGTGATTCTATTTATGTTTCCGAGTGTTGCATGGTTTCAATTTTCAAACAAATATTGAGTTATAAGTTTTCTTTAAGTTTAAGTTAGTTAATGAAAGGTTGCTTTATTGCTTTGTGGTGAAATCAGTAAGTTCATACCATTTGTAGTCTACGGCTTGTGGATTACAGTGCATGGTTAGTCTGAACACTTGAACGTCAATTTGATCTTTATGCTTGTTGAATCTTTCATGAGCATAATTGATTTAAACATCTTGTACACCTTTGAAGATTGCACCTATCTTGTGTAGTTATTTTATCTTGGCGAAATAGAATCTGGTTTGATTTCACTTCAAGTAGTAAACGTCCTTGCATTTAGGATTAGATTAGTGTTTCTAAACCCTATACCTTTTGCCTTTTTTTTTTTTATTTAGTTAGGATTAGGACCAAAGAACATCCATTGCTAAATCATACGCGTCAATTGCAGTACTTAGGCTCTCTAGTATTCACTTTCATAGTCCTTGAAACAACAAGTTACTCGAACAATTGTGTAAGTCCCTTTGTGTGTAAACAGCAAAATCATACTTAATCGCTGAGCTGTCTCTTACCGAAAACATTAGAAGGAACCTTGGAGTCATCTCGTTTGATCACCTAGTTCAGCATCCGAGAGGCTTTGCTCAAGAGAGAGTCAGATACTCAGTATTTTACTCTAATTGTTGACTTGTTGAAAAACAATCATCAACATTTTTGGCGCTAGAAGGAGGGTAGTTAACAAGTTGTTTCAGATTAAGGAAGAACATCCTGGAGCGAATTGGTTCGTTTTCGCCAGAAAGGCACCAAAGAATTCTAAGGTCTGCACCAGGAGCATCCAAGGAGTTTTCCGAGTTGGGCTTCCCTTCAAAGTCGAAGAAAGGAAAGAAAGGGACTTCATCGGGCCAAGGATCTCCAAGTGGGGGTGATATTTCAAATTTATTTCAAACTTCACCTCCGAAGAATCAAAATCAGGGAGTTGTTCAACCAAGCAACGTCCAAGTAACCATCATAGGCACTCCACTTCAGCAAGGAGCTACTCAAGCAGGTCTACGACAACCCAACGTTCCAATGGCAGCACCAGTACAAGCTTGGCCCCTGGGAAATGTCTCACCCCTTAGGACTTTTACAGACTACCACGATATGCCCAAAAATCCCGAACACTTCTGTTCGAAATTTCATGTCAACGATCCAAGCAGGACAGCTGAAGAGCACATTAAGATCTTCGAAGGTACTCTGGTCAATCGAAGGATCAACGATCAGGATGTAGCATGCCGATTATTTCCATACTCTCTCGAAGGAGATGCTACTTTTTGGTATGTCAACCTACCGGCTGGGTCTATTACTACCTGGGAACAGATGAAAATTGCTTTCCTGGAGAAGTTCAAGATTCCCATCACTCCTGCAGAACTCTATAAGCAATTCATCGAAGTCAGAAGACAGGAACATGAGCCTATTGCCTCTTTCAATCATAGGTTTCATAAAGCATATTCTAGACTACAAGCTCCATATGATATCACTCAAGAAATGGCGAAGGAGATTTATTATGCTGCATTGGATCGCCTTACTTCTATGTTCATGAAAAGAGCAACAGCCCCGCCTACCACTTTGACAGGAGCATATGCTGAAGCCGTTAAGGTGAACACAGATTTGGGTATGAACACTCACGGGCCACTTAATCACATAGGGCATGTGGCAATGCCAAATCAAATCCAAGGAATCAACCATGCATTGGCTCAACATACACCTGTAATGAATCCAGTTCCTGTTCCCACTCCTGCTAATCAATTAGTCCTGCATCCAGGAGTGCCGATTTCACAAGTTGCACCTGAAAAGCCAGTGTATCTGCAAGGATCATCATCTTCTGCAAAGGCTCAGGAGGAAAAAGATGAAATGAAAGAGCTGATTGATCAGGTGAAGAAACTGTCTACTGAAGTTACGCATTTGAGAAATCAGAACAACTATTTGCAGAAGAATTTCCAAGGCAATCAGGGTGGATACCAAGGAAACCAGGGCGGTAATCAAGGATACAACCCGGGATATAATCAGGGGTACAATCAAGGCTTTAGAGGAAATAATCAAGACTTTCAACGGCAGAATAGAACCTGGAACACTGCACCGAACAATGGAACTGTCCCTTCACCACTTGATAATCCACCAGCTTCTGACCCAAAACCAGCAGAGAAAGTCTTCTTAGCAGAAGCTGCATTGTCCACTTGGTGCAGATTGCATAACACCAATCAGCATTCAGAGCTTCAATGTCCCGAATTTAAGATAGCTGCTGACATCTTTCAGCAAGAGATGCATGGTACACAGGTACCAGAAAATCCTCCAGTCACCGGGTATGAAATTGTGCCCACGCAGAGGTATGATCAAGCCTTGATGATTGAAGCTTTTACTTTTCCACCTCCGATGGAATATGACATGACAGAATATAATGGAAGATTCCCACCAACCTCCGCAAATGGGTCCGTTGATGATACATACTATCCTCCGCCATTTGAGGGTAATTCCCAAACTCAAGAAGCAGATGAAGTTCAGGCCTTTCAGCAATCTATCGGCAACGCACCACAAAGGGTTTATCATCGGAATTACCGGGCACAAGATCCTATTACTACATCAACTCCTAATAACTTGCACACTCCGCCAAATCCTAATGCAAGTAACAATCCAAGCTATCCAAGGGATGCGCCCGAATACAGACAACGGAATCCAGCTCAGAACGTTGTCCCAGCACAAGAGGCTCAGCAGCAGAATGTTTCTTCAAGGATCGATCCAGCCAGAAAGGAAGTTCCTAAGGAGGATTTAAAGAGGATGAGTCAATGTGTTGTCGAAGAACTCAAGAAGATCAAGATCAACTTACCACTGACAGAATTGATTCGAGTACCTAAAATAAAGGAAGCCTTTTTAAGAGGTGTCGATGATACCATCGCAAAGGGTGGAAATCAAAATGTGCAAATTCCCACAGGATCATCAGGTCCATCCACTTCAAATGCACCAAGAGCATATGTGGGTCAAAATGCGAATCCAACTCAAATGAGGCCACCTCACCCACAAGGTCAGACGAATGCTATTTTCATTGCACAGGATTCATCCAATATGACAGAAGATAATAATGCACCAAAGATTCAAAGTTCACAAGTCAATTCAGATCCAGCAAATGACCGATATAGTGCCCCTAAGAAGAAATCTGTAGTCTTTTACCAAGGAAGGGATGAACAGCCCCCGTTCTTGATATTAGTTAGAATGTTTGGCAAACTGTTACATAATTGTCTAATGGATTCAGGAGCCTCAAGCAACGTGATGCCTTTGGGTATTTGTAAGAAACTTGGTCTCATCCCAAAGCAGACAAATAAGAAAGTTACTCAATTAGATAAGACCGAAGTTCCAGTTATTGGAGAGCTACACAATATTCACATGCAGTTGGCAGCTGATCCCCAGATTCAGCATTACATTGATATTTCAATAGTAGACATACCTGAAGGGTACGGGATGCTGTTAAGTAGAGATTGGTTGAAGAAACTCAATGGGTACGTCTCCACCGACTTTTCTCACATGTGGCTATCATGGAAAGGATTGCCGAATCAGATCAGGATAGATAGCACTCCACGTCTGAAATTGATGATTACTGAATATGGTGAAGATAATGAGATCCTTTTTGTACAGACAGACTTAGGTGTTTACAAGCCTAAGGTGGAAGAGATTTTAATGTTGCATAATTCAACGGAGGTCCTCGTAGAAAGTGATCACGGCACATCATCAGATGAAGAAGGGGAAGGCATGTTTGAAAACTTCCGGAACTTTGTGATGAAACATGTGAAGCAAGGTGTAGAATTGGGAAGTCATGCATCTGTTCACGATCTATTGCTACCTAATTGGTGCAGGATACACAATGCTTTCCATTCTGAGTTCTCCTGCTCTATGTGCGTAGTAGCCTTGGAACAAGTCAGGAAGAGGATTCCAGAGGCCATGGGCTTGGAAATTCCAAGTATGATGAAATTAAAAGAACCTGTTCGAAATACGGCTGTTACAGATGAAGCAAGCACTTCGGCATTAGCAACAGAACATACCCAAATTGAACCTGCAGAAGCAAATCAAGATATTGATGTGTCAAATCCAGGAGATAATCAGGTATGGACTTTAAGATTTGATGGGTCAAAATCCAAGCAAGGATCCAGAGCTGGCTTTGAACTGATCAGTCCGCTGGGAGAAGCTTATCTATCAGCCTTAAGATTACAGTTTCCGTGCACAAATAATGTTACTGAATATGAAGCTCTCGTGCATGGATTGCTCTTGGCCATAAAGAAGAAAGTTTAAATTTTGCATGTGTTTGGCGATTCAGAAATAGTTGTCAGACAGGTCAGGAAACAATATGTGTGCCATGACAAGAGGCTAAAGAAATACAGAAACCGGGTATGGGATTTGATTGAAGACTTCGATGCGTTTAACATCAAGTCAATATACAGGTCAACAAATCAAGTAGCTAATGCACTAGCACAAGCCGCAAGTTCTCTTGAGCCATTAGCTATGGAGGGATTAAAGAAGTTCACAGTGGAACTGACATCAGTACCATCAGTACCGGATAATATCACAAATTTTCAAGTGTTTGATGATGACAAACATATACTGGACTTCTTAACTAATTCAGGTATCTTCACCACCCAGGTCATTGACGAAAGTGAAGCAGAGGCTGAGTTTGATCCAGATGGGATCATGAATCTGAAGGACAATACCATCCCAAAGGGTATGATTGAGTTAGAGAGACTCTTCGATTCAAATAAGTTGGGCACTCCTCCCCACCACAGTGAAGATGGGAATAAGTGTGAAGCAGTCAATCTGGGAACCGATGAAGAGGTAAAAAATGTTTTCATAGGGAAAGTTTGCACACCAGAAGAAAGAGAAAACATCCTCAATAGCATGAGAGAATTTCACGATGTTATCGCTTGGGGATATGATGATTTGAAGACATATGACACATCCATCATCACACATACTATCCCTCTCAAGCCGGGAAGCAGACCTTTCAGACAGAGGCAGAGACCGGTTAATCCTTTACTAGAGCCACTTATTTATCAAGAAGTGAAGAAGCTGCTACAGGCAAAGATAATATTTCCAATAAGGCACTCGACGTGGGTCGCCAATCTGGTTCCAGTTAGAAAAAAGAATGGAGAAATAAGGTTGTGTGTTGATTTTAGGAATCTGAACAAAGCATCAGAAAAGGATAATTATCCTTTGCCTTCACTGGACGAAGTGCTTCAAATTGTAAATGGTTCGCAGATGATGTCTTTTCTGGATGGATATTCAGGGTATAACCAGGTCATGGTTGAAGAAGAGGATCGATTGAAGACCGCTTTCACTACCAAATGGGGTACATACGCATACAAAAGGATGCCTTTTGGCTTAATCAATGCAGGAGCCACTTTCCAGCAAGCTATGGATATTGCCTTCAGAGATATTATTGGGAAATGCATTATCATTTATATGGATGACCTTACGGTGTTCTCAAAAGTCAGAGCAGATCATGTAGAGCATTTAAGGAGAGTTTTTGAATCTTGCAGAACATATGGAATTTCCTTAAATCCAAAGAAGTGCATCTTCGGGGTGATAGAAGGAAAGCTCCTGGGCCACGTAATATCAGAACACGGCATCTCTATCGATCCAGATCGGGTAGAGGCCATTAAAAGAGTCAGTATGCCTGCCAGCAAGGAGTTGAAGTCTTTCTTCGGCAAGATTAACTTCGTCAGGAAGTTTATTACTGGATTCGCAGAAATTATTAAGCCGTTGAATGATATGTTGAAGAAGGATGCGAAAGTTGAATGGACTCCTCAAGCAAAGAGAGCATTTGAAGAAATCAAGCAAGCAATTGCTAGGGCTCCTGTCCTCATCAGTCCAAACTATTTGAAGCCATTCTATTTATATTCTTTTGCATCTGATCACACCTGTGCAGGAATTTTGACCCAGAGGATAGATGATAAAGATGAACACCCTGTTGCATTTATGAGTGCCCCTTTTAAGGATGCTGAGTTGAGATATCCCGTAGTGGAAAAACAGGCATATGCTCTAGTAAGGGCTATCAAGAAATTTCGGCACTATATCCTGCGGAGTAAAGTGTATGCTATAGTTTCAGATGCCGCAGTTAAGACACTACTGATGCAAAATGAACTAGGCGAACGAAGAGGCAAGTGGGTCGCCACTATCCAAGAATACGACATCGAAATTCAACCAATGAAGTTGGTTAGAGGACAAGCACTGACTCAGACTATAGCAGTCGAAGGACCTGGATTAGTTTAGCAGGCTTATGTACTTGAAGCAGTATCACCAGATGAGTGGTACGATGATATTGTCTATTACCTGTTATCTCAGAAATGTCCGGATCATATGAGCCCGACACAGAGGAGAGCATTGAGATACAGAAGCAAACGCTTCATGTTGCAAGGATCAGTCTTATTCAGGCAGAATCATGAAGGTATTTACCTAAGGTGTGTTGGTAGAAGCGAAGCCAAAAGCATTATGGAACAATTTCATGACAAGTTCGGAACTTGCCACGGTGGTGAGCTGGCAACGGCAAATCAGATATTAAGGGCAGGCTATTATTGGCCAAAACTGTTTCAAGATGCTCATCAGCACATCAAAACTTGCCATATTTGTCAGATAGCAGCTTCAAGAGAACGAAACCCAGCCATGCCTTTGCAGTCGGTTGTTGAATTCAGGCCTTTTGCCAAGTGGGGATTAGATTTTATTGGCATGATAAACCCACCGTCTTCTGCACAGCATAAATATATCTTGACTGCGACAGACTATTGCACTAGATGGACAGAAGCCCATGCTTTGAAGTTCTGCACCTCCGAAGTAGTGATCAAGTTTCTAGAGGAAAACATAATTACCAGATTTTGCTGTCCCAGCACCCTTGTATGCGACAATGGCCCTGCATTTTCATCACTCAGATTTTCTAATTGGGCCTTTGAATATGGAATAACCCTGAAATTTTCATCAAATTATTACCCGCAGGGTAACGGCCTGGCTGAATCCACAAATAAGAACCTTTTGAATGCAATCAAGAAATTACTGGACAAGAATCCAAGAGACTGGCATACACAGCTGAAGTTTGCTCTTTGGGCAGACAGAACCAGAGTCAAGTCCTCTCTGGGTACTTCTCCATATCACCTAGTTTATGGGCAGGATCCCATCTTCCCAATACAATTGAGGATTCCAACCTTGCAATTCATGCAAGAATATTTAGACGAAGATGAACAACTACAAACAAGATTATCACAGCTCCTGCATCTGGAAGAGAAGCGGGATATTGCCTTAGATAAGTTTATGAAGCATCAAGGAGTGGTCAAGCGTTGGTTTGATCGTCAGGCGAGAGTGAAAGCCTTCAGAATTTCTGATCTGGTTTTATATTGGGACAAGGCACATGAACGGCGAGGCGATCACGACAAGTTTGATTATCTCTGGAAGGGCCCATATCAGATTGCTGAGATCCTTGGAGAGAACGCTTTCAAGTTGAAGACTTTGACTGGAGAAGATGTTCCACTGCCTGTCAATGGGCAGTTCCTGAAGCACTATTTCCAGCCTTGAACTCCATAAGGGGCTGGTTTGTACATAGTTAGATAGGATTTTCTTTCAGTTGTTTGGTTTTCTTAGATTAGATTTGCTTGTCTTGATGTCATTTGACTCAAGAATTTCGTGCTTTTCATAGTTTAGTTGTTTTGTTTTTTGCTTTTGGTTTAGAGTAGTTGTTTTGAGGGTTTTTAATTCTTGACAAGGTGGTGTATATCTAAAAGACATTTGGTATACTTTCACTAGAGTATGTTAGCTCATTTCCTAAACATTTATTCATGAAACTCTTAGGATTGATAGATTATTGTTTTCAATTGTTGACAAAGCAAACTCTGAGCTTGACTGGGACACTAATCATATATTGTGTCTTGACACCATTATCTTCTGAACATAATATTTTAAAATGCCAAATCTAATTTTATGAGTTCTTTTGTGTTCCTTGGAGAAACTTAAGTCATGATTGATGGATTTCCCGTGGATTCCATCACTAGTATCAGATAGCGTGACTGCTTGTTCTTAGGAGATGAATCAGCTGTTCGGTATTGACTGAAGTATTTTGAGGTTTCTTACACATCTTAATGATCCCAAAGTTCCTAGGAAAGTCTTTGTAAACCTGGATCAAGTGAAAATCCCAAGGTAATTCATGATTTCAATTCCATTCCATAATAAGTATTTTGCATGCTTCCTTCTCCATCATCCTGCTTACCACATCTCACACTACAATAAAATCTTCCATCCATTTCATTTCAATGCAATAAAACCTCCATCCACATTGCATTTTTCTTCATCTAATAATGAATTTGAGTCTGGTGTCTGAATCATTTATATGGTCCTGTGTTCGTCGTACTCCAGAAGGATATAAGTTGAAATCCTTATGAATCATGGGAGTCTTTCCATGTCAATATCCTTTTCAAATGACCTTAGCCACTGTATACAGGTCAAAGTCAAGATGTTGGTATTCCTACTCCATTCCATCTAAAATCTATCGTTTTCCTATTCCATCTATTACATATATCCATTTCGCCTTCAAAATCTCAAGGCATGTAACTATCCATACCTTCCATCATCCATCCTATCTCCGCCTTTCTATCACATATATCCATTTCACCTTCAAAATCTCATAACTATCCATACCTTTATCCCTTTCGCCCATCTCCTAATCATGGTCAATGAATGTGAGTGTCATCTGAATTAGAAGCTTGCAATTCCTTCCGCCCATCCCCCATCTTTCCATAAAATAAATACTTGGATGCTTTTACCCATCAAGCAAAGAACTTCCTAAAAAGATTAAAGATCTCTATACCTCATGATACAAATGCCAGAAATCCTAAACCAGGCATGTTCAAAAGATATTTCATGTTGTACTTTCAAGTCAAGAAATGTTTGAGAATGAAGTTCTGGGTACTTGTAGCCTAATCCAAAGAGGCTACCGCATCCGATCCATCCAATCATTCCATTACTATTTCATCCCCAAATTACTTCATCCCGCGAACCAAAATCAAAAGGACATTCTAAGTTCATGAAGGTCATGAAGATGTCATTATTAATTTCCAAATCACCATTCCCGTTCCCCATTATATCTACCTTCCTTCCGCTTCGAAGTTTAGGTTGATACAAACAAACGTTGATCATGATTCCATTCCATTTCATTTTACTTATCCACCGTCCATGTTTATTTCCTGCTGTTCGGCATATCCCATCATTCCTTTAGTTTATGGTCGAATACGCTTTCATACATCCGTTTTATAATCCACTTCATAATTCACCATCATCCAATTCCGTTCCCTTCACCCCATCATGTCCTGCCAACATTTGTAAGTATAACAACTTGACATGATTTTATGTGTGGATCATCGCGTCATCCGCAGAATCAGACTCTGGAGTTCTTATCATTCGTTACCTCGGTGAAAACCTGGCAAACAGGCGCCGTGTGTAATGGTCATCATTCAAAAAAACAAAAAAATGAAAAATGAAAAAAAAAAAAGACAAATAGTAAAGAGAAAAATTTCGTTCATTGGTGAAAACCCGGCAAATGGGCGCCATGGATAAGTATCTTGGCGAAAACCTGGCAAACAGGTGTCATGATAGAGACACATTGTCTCACTGCATTTTCATTATCATTCCATCACCACTCCATTTGATATCATTTACTTGTCACTGCATATTATCATTCGCCCATTTCATCCGTGTATGTATCCATCCATCTGCTTTCATGAATTTACCTAGCTTGAGACAGGTCCGCTTAGATAATCCTGGTTTCTAAGGGATGGGAATGAACATAAGTGCTTGCACTTCAAATCTCAGATATGGATAGTCGCGCTGACAATTGGCTTTGATTCTTTGATCGAGTGGTTGTGTTCATTTGATCTAGTGTGTGGGTGTACATGGAAATGTTGAAACTTGACATTTGTTTATCTTTAGAACATTTGAGAAATTGTTTTAATCACAATCTATCTTTAAATCACACATCAGGAGATGTAGTGTCTTGATCCAATTTATGATTCCTTTCCCTTTTAAGCTCGTTTTTGCATCGTTTATGATTGAGGATGATGATTTAATATTCTTTGAGTGGGCTTTGCATCTGTGTTTTAGAAATGTTCAGGAACATTCCTCTAGTGGCGTCGCCAGATGTTGTGACCAAATCACACATCACCCCATTAGGAATAGGGACCCCCCTTTTTTTGAGCTCTGTGCTTTCAATGAGTTTTCAATGAGATTTTGGTGATGACCTGACTCATCTTCCTCTGCCGACCCGGTAATAATTTCCTTTCTATGATCATTGGTTCATGATTAAGAGGCAGATCAACTCGCAGTGATGAAGAATTGTGATCAAATCCCATCTAGATAATGAATGTTGAGATCAATCCTGAAGAATGTTTGAGACCCTGAAAAGACTAAGTCTGGAGCCTGAAATCCTGAAAATCCTGAAAAATGGCTAAGTCTGAAATCTGGTGAATCCTCCAAATTCTATATTTTGCATCTTAAATCCGGTGGATTCGGGACCTATCTCAAACATCCTGAAAGGTATATTGAAAAATATCTAAAGTATAAGAAATTCAATCTCTCAACTTATACTTAAATATATTTTTCAATATACCTTTACCCTCGCGATCCTGAAAAACGACTGACTTTTCCAGAGGATTCAAAAAGTTGATCTAGTGCGACGGGATGTCCAAGTGGTGCAAAATCTTGGCGCAAAATCACAAGGAAAAAGGCGCTTGAAGATGAGGATTCCCACTTGATGAACCAATGCGCCCATCTAAAACCTTGAAGTAATGCGAAAATGTTGAAAGATCTCAAGTTTTGAAGTGATTTTAGAAGATTTTTTATGCCTTTTGATGCGAATTCTAGAGGAATTTATACATGCTATCTAATGCGCAAGAGCATGAAGGTTTCAATGCCTTGATCTAATGCGAAAAAAGCATGAGGATTTCAATCACTCATCTAATGCGCCCAAACTAAAAGATTATTTTGAGGGAAAAGATGAGGATTTAAAACACTCAACTAATGCGAAAATGAAAAGACAAGTCTTGGAGCGAATCTTGGAGCGAATTAAAAGATGATAAGTGTTAGAGGATTTGAAAAGCTCAACCAATGCGCTAGGATGGATCCCGAAATCTAAAATTTTTGAAGAGAGACTAGAGGATTTGAAAAGCTTAACTGATGCGCCACCTAGAAGGAAGGAGAACTCTTAAGGTTTTTGACTTAAGAAGGATCTAGTTTGAAGAGGATTTCAAAAGCTTAACTGATGCGCCAAAACTTGAGGATTTTTATCCTTCATCTAATGCGCCAATGGACGACTCCCAAACATTCAACGCAAGTGCTAGAACCAATTCACCAATGTGAGACTAGAAGATTCAAGAAGCCTATCTAATGCGCCAAAACTTGAGGATTTCAATCCCTCATCTAATGTGCCTATCCAGTCAAGCATCCAAGGCGAAATCTAGAGGATCTTCAATGCCTCATCTAATGCGACCTCATGAGGGGAAACTCCAAAGATTCCAAAAAGCTGATCTAGTGCGCCAAAGTAGTTTCAATGTGAAGTTTGAAAGATCCTTATCTAAAGCGAAATCCAGAGGATTCTCCATCCTTGATCCAATGCGCCCTACAAGGAGGCTGGAAATTCTGAAATTGTTGTAAGAGCTCTCTGAGATTATAAAGGATTCATTGCTTTGGTGATTCTATTTATGTTTCCGAGTGTTGCATGGTTTCAATTTTCAAACAAATATTGAGTTATAAGTTTTCTTTAAGTTTAAGTTAGTTAATGAAAGGTTGCTTTATTGCTTTGTGGTGAAATCAGTAAGTTCATACCATTTGTAGTCTACGGCTTGTGGATTACAGTGCATGGTTAGTCTGAACACTTGAACGTCAATTTGATCTTTATGCTTGTTGAATCTTTCATGAGCATAATTGATTTAAACATCTTGTACACCTTTGAAGATTGCACCTATCTTGTGTAGTTGTTTTATCTTGGCGAAATAGGATCTGGTTCGATTTCACTTCAAGTAGTAAACGTCCTTGCATTTAGGATTAGATTAGTGTTTCTAAACCCTATACCTTTTGCCTTTTTTTTTTTAATTCAGTTAGGATTAGGACCAAAGAACATCCATTGCTAAATCATACGCGTCAATTGCAGTACTTAGGCTCTCTAGTATTCACTTTCATAGTCCTTAAAACAACAAGTTACTCGAACAATTGTGTAAGTCCCTTTGTGTGTAAACAGCAAAATCATACTCGCTGAGCTGTCTCTTACCGAAAACATTAGAAGGAACCTTGGAGTCATCTCGTTTGATCACCTAGTTCAGCATCCGAGAGGCTTTGCTCAAGAGAGAGTCAGATACTCAGTATTTTACTCTAATTGTTGACTTGTTGAAAAACAATCATCAACATTTTCGCAGCTCCCAATCAAGGTTTTCTTACTTCATTCCATGTGCAAGAGAGCATAGAAGCTTTAAAATTATGCTGCAACAATTACAACCATACTTTGCAATTTGGATTGTAAAAGTATTACACTATTATCATGTGTTTGAGTTTGTGCTATGAAACTAGACTAATTATGTCCATATGACTGAATTTGTGGTGTGAAACTACTAACACTGTACCCATATTTATAAATTTGTGTTGCCAAACTATAGTAACTATGCTCATAAGACTGAACTTGTGGTGTGAACTATTATCATTATACCCATGTGTTTGAACTTGTGTAATGAAGGTATAGAAATTTTGCCTATAGCACTACAATTATTGTGCTATGAAACTAGTACTTTATACCCATATCTGAATTGTGTTAGGAAGCTATAGAAATTATGCCGATATGGCTTAATTTGGGCTGTGAATCTACAATCTTATGCCATGTCTTTGAATGTGTGTTATAAAGCTACAAAAATTATGTCCATATAACCATTTGCTGTGGTGTGAAACTAGTATTGTTAAGTCCATATGTCTAAATCTGCATTATGAAACAACACAAGAAATGCAAAAACCCGCCTGACATCCTCTAAGTTGTGCACTCTAAAGTTCCAAAGCATTTGCATCAAGGCTCAAAATAGAGATTTAAGGGCAATTTATGCTGAATTGGAAGCTTCATTCAAAGATGTTCACATCTCTAGTGATGATTTGGCAGTGAAGACCAAACAATTTGCAGTGCATAGCATGGATATCACAAAACACGTTTATGCCACCAATGCTGTCCTTTCCACAGGAGGCATGAGCCTTGTGTTATCTGTTCTGGTCTCAATTATCTATCATGCTATTGGCATTTAAATTTCTTTCACTCACATCAAGAAGAAAAATGGTGGTCTCTATTATCATGCAAGGAAATGTTTGCAATATCAACGAGATAAGACAAACCAAATTCTCAAAGTAGCAGTGGTAATCATTAGCCATTTTACAACACTTGGCTTCATAAGCCCTACTATTCCATCATGCCAGAAACAAGAAAGATCAAAACAACAAAAAAGGTTGTGGCTGAAGCAAACCCACCCTTGCAGTCCTGGGAGGAACTTGGCCACCCTGCAACTCTTGTTTTGTAGGTCAATTCAAAAAAGATTCTCACAAGAATTGGTACAATTTGAAGAAAAAGTTAAAAGTTTTATCATAAATTTAAACTACTTAGTTTGGCATCCCTAGGATCCCCTTGTGATCCTAGATCACTTCCCTAATTGTAGCCTAATTTATTCAATCACTTTCTCTTTCTGATGCTGCCACAAATTACTTGTAGCGCCAAAATTTAGTCAAAACCACACTCACAGCTGTTGAAAGAAGGTTGTGTTGCTATAAGCAACTCACACAGCCTTTAGGGGGAGCAATAGACTAACTGCTAGAGATTCTCTTGCAACACTCATCTTACTTGTTGCAGGTAAATGACAACAGACATATATATTGGCAAATAATAATCCACACATGCAACAACAATTATATAGGACAGCTAATTTGTAGGCATGCCCAAACCACAAATTAAAACTGCGATTTCACACATACACAAGCACATCATAAGGAGCTGTGTCAAAATAAATTGTTCTTTTCATTAACTAAAGTAACCGCCATTTACATACATAGACTGATATTACAAAAATATGAGCAGAAATTAACTTCCACTATTTTTTTCCTGAGTTTGCAGACCTGCACTGAATAACAGAGCTCCTCCTTTAGGACAATGCCCCCCTACTCACCTCTCCTCTCACGTGAATTTTCTCACTTCTCCTCTCCAAATGAGGACACAACTCAGACTCTAAAAGAATCAACAACTTTCCTCTATTTATCCCATGCAGCCTTTGCAACTATTCCTTCTTTGCACACACACACACACAACTCCTTGTTGTTTGTTCTTTTTCTTTCTCTTTGGCTTGCTCTCTTCTCTCTATCCTCACCACTCTCTTCGATCAGAATCTCCCTCCAAATCTCTTTCAAAATCCTGCCAAAAATGTATGAGCACCAAAACTACAGCCATAAATGTTGAGCGCCTCTTGTCCAGCTCAATACTCCTACTCACATCCACCTACATTCACTGCTGCTCATAAATGCACTAACAGCCTTTTAAAACTAATGGGATGTAGAAATTTTCAAATATTCAAATTCGTAGGAAAAGAAATGAGCGCTAGCTTAGGTGGTAGGGCACAATGCCCTTGCATCAAACTACTCAGGTAACAAAATTTGTGAGCCCTGTCTCACTGCCAAAACTATAGGTTGCTACAAGTTGAACCCGAATTGTTCAATCTTTGGAGGGCTTAATTTGGTAACATCCTCTGCTAGTTTGTTCTTCTACTTTACCAAATATTCTTTATATTCTTTGCTCTAGTCTGCCAAACCACTAGGAAATCCAAAATGGTTTCAATCTCCTCTTGTTCTTTCTCAAGCAGCTGCATCATCCATCTTTCTGGAAATGCTTCATCTTCCTCTTGCCGCTACAATGTCTCTCCCTAATGATAGGTGTTCAAATTAGCTATGTTACCAGATCTATCTGTTTACAGGCCAGATTTGAGTCCAATTCGAACCAAATCCATGGTCTAGTCCAGTCCTCCTGCAAATTCTAGCAGTGAGCAACTAGACTATTCTAGGTTCATCCTAGGCAAACCCGGGGAGGATCCAAAAGACCCTTAACAAACTGGTAGCGAAGCCACAAATTTCTAAACTATTTTTTGTATTTTTATTATTTTCTCACCTTTGACTTTGACTAGGGCTTTGGAACAAAATTCGATCATTTACAAAAGGGATGATTTCTTCGATCGTATTGCTTTCACCGATTAGATCTTTTTTATGATTGAGAGCTTGGTAATATCTTCAAATGAACCAGTAAGAGAATTCATCCACAATGAAATGGTCATGGTGAAATGATTGATTATTTTGGGCTCTCAGACCAATTGAATGTGCAAAATCAAAACTTTATGTATTATTATATTTGTATTATTATATTTATATTATTATAATTTATTATTATATTCTTAATTATAATATTATATTTATATATTATAATATATATGTCAATGCGGTGGTCAAGTCACAATGTTGTTGTGGCGGCCACCAAGGTTCAAACCCTCACTAGGCCAAAGAGCTCGTAGGCCTTGTGCCTTCGTTTGGCTGATGTGCTTGTAGGAAATGTGCCTTTGTTGGGTTGTTGTGCTCACTGGTTGTGAGCCTTCGCTAGGCCAATGAACTCGCGGGTTTGAACAAGGTGATAATGCTTTAGGGAATGAGACCCCTGAAATAACCCAAAATGAACCCAACCATAACCAAGATCCAAACCAAAACTGACAACTTAGCTAATTAGAAAAATTGAAAAACAAAGAGATTTCTAGGCTTGTTGGCAACTCTATTTCATAGGCATTTGGTGAAAAATTCTTTATAATTCTACAAGGCCCAATTTTCCTCCATTTGAGCTTATTCTAGGTATGACTCAGAAATCTTTCCTTCTGGAGATGTGGAAGCATGATGTCTCCTACTTCGAAATTACTTTCTCTTCTTTTAGAATCCACTTGTTTGTATCGTTGGATGCTCCAGCTTAGCCTCTCCTTTACTTGTTGGTGCAAATCTTGTATATACTTGACAAACTCCTCACCTTCAACACTCCTCACATAACCATTAACATTTGCAAGTTCTCTTAATTCTAAAACACCTCTCAGACTGTACCCATAAATAATTTAGAAGGGAGTCTCACCTATACTTCTCTTTATGGATTGTAAGAAAATTATGCTTTAGGTAGTACCAAAACTCATGGCTTCTAGGCTTGTCACCAACCAAACACCTTAACAAATTTCCCAAGCTTCAGTTAACAACTTCGGTCCATCCATCTGTTTGAGGTGATATGCAAAACTAAAACTTAAATCTGTAGCTAATTACTTCCAAAGAGTCCTTCAAAAGTGTCCTACAAACTTGGTATCATGGTTGGAAACTATATCTTCATTAAAGCATGTAGCCTAACAACCTCCATAAAAAATAATTTTGCAACATGTGTGCCATCATTGGTCTTTTTGCAAGCTATAAAATGAGCCATTTTGAGAATCTATCAACAACCAAAAAGAATGAGTCCTTACCTCTTTACATTCCTAGCAACCCAAGCATAAAATCCATTCTAATGTCATCCCATAGTCTCTCCAATATGGCCAATGGCTAATATAGTTTTGTATTTTAACTCCCTCCTTTGGCATATTGACAAACTTTGTATCCTTGGACAAACTTTCTGACGCCACTCCTCATCTTTGGGCAATAGTACCTCTCATTAAGTTGTGCTAAAGTCTTATCAGCTTTGAAATGTCTAGCTAATCTATCACAACACTTTTCTTTGATTAAGTTCTCTCATTGATCCTTGAGGTATGCAAAGTTGTTTTTCTTTGAATAATTGTCCATCCATGGTGTTGTATCCATGCTGGTAGACTTAGTACATGTTTCCCATGCTTCCTTAAAATTTAAATCTTCCTCATATAGCTCCTTCATGGCATCAAAACCAACTACTTCAGACCTCAGCTTAGTCAATAAGGTTGCTCTCCTACTCAAGGCATCTACTACCTTATTGAAACTCCCACTCCGATGCTTGAGAACAAATGTATAACCTTGTAGGAACTCCACTTCATATTCTATTGATTAAGCTTGGTTTGGATATTAATAAATTGCAGGGCATGATGATCTGTGTAGAGCACAAACACCTTGGGAAGTAGATAATGTCATAACTTCTTTAATGCTTGCAATATAGCATAAAACTCTTGGAAAGAAACAAAATGCCTTTTTTTAGTCTCATTAAGCTTCTCACTGAAGTAAGCTATGGGTCTACTATCTTGACTGATAACCACTCCTATGGCTATCCCACTTGTGTCACAATCCACCTAAACTACTTTTGCAAAGTCTGGTAGGGCTAGAACCAGCTCCTTGATGACCTCCTTCTTTAGGATCTCAAAGCTCTTATTATTTGTTGTTGTCCAGTTAAACTCTTTCTTGTCCCTTTTCATGGTCTCATTGATGGATGCACAAATCCTATAGAAATCTCAAATAGACCTTTGGTAGAAACCTGCTAGACCATAGAAACTTTGGACCTCATGCACACTCCTAGGTATAGGCCATTCCACTATTACCCATACCTTTTCTAGATCCATTTGCAACCCCATAGGAGAAACAACAAACCCCAAATAGACCAATTCCTTCTTCATAAAACTGCATTTCTTCAAGTTAGTCGGCAATTTCTCCTCCTTGAGCCTTTGTAAAACCTCCCTAATATGCAATAAATGTTCTTCCTTGTTAAAAATTAGAATATCATGGAGGTAAACAATCACAAATCTACCCAAGAATGGTCTCAACACTTCATTCATTAGACGCATAAATGTGGTAGGTGCATTTGTCAATCCAAAAGGCATCAATAACCGCTATTACAACCCTTCCTTGATCTGAAAGGTTTTTCATTCATCACCTTCTCTTATTCTAATTTGGTGATATCTGCTTTTTAAATCAATTTTGCTAAAATATTTAGCTTTACCCTAGTAGTTCATGAGATCATCCATTCTAGGTAAAGAAAATCAATATATAATAGTTATCTTGTTGATCGCCTATGAATCTATGCACATCCTCCATTCACCATCCTTCTTGGGTGCCAACACGACTAGTACTGCACATGGGTTGAGGCGTTCTCTAATCAATCCTCTTTCCAATAGCTCATGTACTTGTTTGTTCACCTCATAATTTTTTGTAGGGATCAATCTATAAGCATCCTTGTTGGGTAAACTCACTCTTGGGATCAAATCAATGTGATGACTGATGCTCCTCATAGGTGGTAGTCCTTCTAGAAACTCCTTGGACATAATATCATCAAATTATCCCAGCAACTCCTTCACTTTTGAAGGTATCTCACTACAATTAGCAACTATCCCTACTTGCAGCACCTTAGGAACTACTACAAAACATAGATTCTCACATTTGAACTCCTTTAAGAACTACTTGTAGCATCCTTTGGCTATTCTCCACCTCTTCTTCCTTAGTTGTCAATGATGTAAGAACATGTTTTTGGCCATTCTTCTCCAAAGTATATTTGTCAAATTTCCACGGCCTTCTTAAGATTAAATGATACACATCCATAGGCATGATGTCACACCACACCTCATCCTCATTGGTGCCCATCTGAAAATTTACTAGGCATTGCTGATCAACCAAAATTTGGTGGCTTTTTTGTAGCCACAACACCTTATAAGGAGTTGGGTGAGCTGTCCTTTTCAATCGCAACTTATCCTCCATTTTAGTGGAAACTAAATTGTCCATACTGTTGAGCTATAGCTCATATGGACCAGCTAGGAATCAAACCAAGAACCTTCCATTTTCTTCTGGAGTGCTCTATCAACTAAGCTATCAGCCCCTTTGTGGCTAGTCCATCGTCAATTTAGATGTGGCTTATTTCCAACACCCCCCCTTAATCCACACTATAAGTGCTTGGGGATCCTAGCCTCGTTCTAATACCACATGTTGAGCTACAACTCATATGGACCAGCTAGGACTCGAACCTAGGACCTTCCATTTGCTGTTGGAGTGCTCTATCAACTGAGCTATTGGCCCCTTTGTGGCCAGTCCATCATTGGTCTGGGTGTGGCTTATTTCCAACACATAGTCTCACTATCTATTATGATCTTGTAGTATTTTTTGCTTTCTTTGCACACCATTCTGAACAAAATTTTTCATTTGAACAAGTTCATATTCTCTTTTTTTTGGCTTGAACAAAATTCTCTTCATCATAAGTGCTTCTCCCTTCTCAAGTTCATTTGGCTATATGATAGACCTTGTGGACTCCTCATTTCCTTTGGCTACTCATGCACTTGTAGTTTCATTCCACCTTGATCCTTCTCCTCTACATTGTTGGCATTCATAAAATTGGTGTCTAGACTATCCACATGTGAAACAAGTCCCCTGAAAATTTCTGCCTCGACCTCTTCTAGGTCCACCTCTACCTCTCAGGGGATAAGGTCTCCCTCTACCTTCATTGTTTTCCTTCTACCTATATAAAGTATTGGCCTCTTTACAATGGCTGTATTTTTTGTGCATTTATCCCCTTTCTCTACTAAATCCACCTCTACCTTTGGTTGTTTCCTACTACCTTCTTGCTAGTTTTTTTTCAGCTTTCAAAGCATATTGATAGGCCTCTTCAATAGTCCACAATCTCATCATACTGAGTTCATCTCGAATGTTAATCCGCAATCCATTAGGATATTGGGCCACCTTCTCATGATCTAGCTCATTGTGACTTGACCTAATGAAAATTTTATAAAGCTCTTCCTGGTTCCATAGAGGCCTTCACACTTAACTCCCTTTGCCCCAAGTTCTGCAATTTCTTGATTAGCTCAAGCTGATAGTCACCTAGTAGAAACTTGGCCTTCATCTTACTTATCACTTTTTCCCACTGAGTGATTATTTTTTTACCATATTTCCTTCTCTCAACTTGTACCTCCTTCCACCAAAATGTTGCATGTCCCTACTGTCATGTCCCCATATTAAGACATTGTTTAAATTAAATATTTAAAATGTCATGTTAAATGTCCCGGCCATAGTCCTTTAATAAATATATAATATTATATGATATTATCTATAAATATTTTAAATATTAACCGATATATTATATTTATAAATAACCAATACAAATATAAATATAAATATTAAAATAGCATATTATTATATAATAATAATAATAATATATGATAATAAATATAAATGTTAATATTAATATTAATTATTATTATGATTATAATATAATAAAAATGAATATAAATCATACATTATATAATATATTAGATTGCCTTTAAGACAATCCGTCAAGGTAGCAACAACTAATATATTTATAAAAAAAGGGCTAAAATACTAATAGCCTTGCAAACTATTGTAAATACAATTGGCAGCTAATTAAAATGAACAGCAATTATATTATAAAAAGACATGACCTTTGTGAAAAGGTATAGTCATTGACCATTTAGGAAAATATAAACGTAGAGAGTGGAGGAAGCAAAAAAAAAAACACAACAAAAAACAATGAAGCAAGCAGATATAAAATTAATAATTTATGAGTCTGAGTTATAGACATGATTGAATATTAATTGGTGGGAAAATAAGATAAGTATGCTACACCCATATTCCCAAAGAAAGAAATAAATTAATATCTATAAATTATTTCATTATTATTTTTATACGGAATGATATTAATTAAAGGGATTATAATATGAATGCTATTAAAATATAGATTTAAGTAATAAATTGAGTAATATAAGAAAGCAATATTATAAATAATATATTATTAACAAATATAAATATTAGTGATTAAATATTATTATAATTATAAATATAAATATATATAGATGATATGATAGTAGGTTATAGTTAAGGTGAGTGAATAACTAACATGATATAGATAGCTTAAACATCTATGAATAACATGATTATAAATGCTTAGAGAATCCATCATCATTAGGACTAAGCCCCAATAAAGAGTAATCATACTTGATTTATGTAATGAAGGCAAGGTCCTTACAAATAAACCCATGATATAAGATCATAGAACACATTAAGAGATTGGTGGTAGACTTGTTAGGAAGAAGCAGCATTAATACATCGAAAGGTAGATAAGACCGGCGGTGGAATGGACCATGTTACATCATACTTAGGCAATGGATAAGACCTGCGGTGGAATGGACTTTGCTACATCATACAAGGGCAATAAGTAAGACCTGCGGTGGAATGGGCATATGTTACATCATACAAAGGCACTTAGTAAGACCTAAGGTGGAATGGGCATGTGTTACATCATACAAAGGCACTACTGCAGAGGATGATTCATGCAACCTAACAAGAGATAGTACCCCATCTTCACTAGTGTTTGAAAATGAATAAAATTAACATGTAATAGACAAACCTAAGTATGAATCGACTTAAGGATTGAACAATTGAATTATTGATATATGTTGATATTATAAGAAGAATTGATTACTAATGTTCTCTTTTACAATTTGAAATTCTGTGCAAGGTTAAGAAAATTTTGACTTGTTAGAAGGGGACATTACACCTACCTGGCTCTAAACTTCTCAAGAAGCTTGGTAGCTCCATCCTCGTTCCTTCCCCGATGTTGGAGATAGCTCTTATTAGTCTCCTCTCTCTTGCATCCAATTTTGCATCTACATATTCACCTTCTTGTCTTATTGCATAAGCTCTTTCTTCACTCTCACTATCAGCTCTTTCATGAACTTTGCCTCTTCTCTTGCCACCTTCTAGGGCATCCATCCTCACATGCACTACCCTTATGGCTTCCATTACCTCATCCATCCTACTTGTAACTTTTATTGCAGCAACCTTTGCCACTCTTCTCCTTGAGGCATCTTGTTGCTCTATCTCTCTTTTTCATATCTCTACAACTTGCTAGTTGTAACCCACTTTGTTTCAAGGATACACACCAACAATCATTGCTTTGTTGGACTCCTTCCAATCCTAAACCACGAACAACAAATCCTTTCCTAGAGTTGTAACTTAGCTTTGATACCACATTGATGGTGCCACACACTGCTTGCAGTGCCAAAAATTAGTCAAATCCATGCTCGTTGTTGTCGAAGGAAGGCTGTGTTGATATAAGTAACTCACACAGCCTTCAGGGGGATCAATAGACTAATTGCTGGAGGTTGTCTTGCAACGGCTCAGTCCAATCACTAAGGACTCACACTCATCTTACCCGTTGTTGCAGGTAAATGGCAACACACATATATACTGGCAAATAATAATCCACACATCCAACAACAATTATACAGGGCATCTGATTTTGAAGGCCAGGCCAAACCACAAATTAAAACCCAGAAATCACACATACACAAGCATATCATAAGGAGCAGTGTCAAAACAAATGTTCTTCTTTTCATTAAATGAAATAACCATCATTTACATGCATAGACTGAGATTACAAAAACATGGGCAAAAATTAACTTCCCCTATTGTGCACTGAGCTTGTAGACCTGCACTGAATAACATAACTCCTCTTTTGGCACGATGGCCCACCACTTACCTCTCCTCTCACGTGAATTTTCTCACTTCTCTCCAAATGAGGACACAACTTGGACCCTAAACGAATTAGCAACTTTCGTCTGTTTATCCCATGCAGCCTTTGCAACTCTTCCTTCTTTGCACGCGCGCGCACACACAGCTCCTTGCTGTTCATTTCTTTTCTTTGTTTTTTTCTTTTTCTTGCTCTCTTTTCTCTATCCTCACCACTCTCTTCTGACCAAAATCTCTCTCCAAATCTCTTTGGAAATCTTGCTAAAAATGTATGAGCACCAAAACTGCAGCCATAAATGTTGAGTGCCTCTTCTCCAGCTCAAAATTCCTAGTCACATCCACCTGCACACACTTCTGCTCATAAATGCAGCTAAGAGTTAGTTGAATGGCCTTTTAAAACTAACGGGAGATAGAAATTTTCAAATTCGTGGGAAAAGAAATAAGTGCTGGCTTAGGTGGCAGGGCACGATGCACCTGCATCACTTGGACTATTAGATTGCAAAGAGTTGCAATAAAATCACCCAAATTTATTTGCCATAGAGCATATAACAAGAAATTAAGATTTAAAAAATCCTTCCCGGTTTCATACAATTTAATTTGTAAATATTGATTTCTTAATTGGTACGTGTTAATGCCATATCCAATGTTTTTATTGATTATAACATAAATTTTCAGTAAACATTGAGGTATTCCGTGTTTTATCTATTCAGTTCGCTCCTTTCAATGTGCAACTAGGAAATGTTTGAACTGCCATGTAATGAGAGATTTGCTTAATAAATAAGATTTGTAGCTTTCTCTTGTCAATGTAAGCACAGTTCTAGCATTTATTATGACACTCTTCTTCTTCTCAACAGTTGGAATAGTAGAACTTAGCATTAAATAAGTTGCTGAAAATGGAAAAAAATGAATATTGCTCATCTAGTGTCGTTGTTATTTGGGGCTTTGGTGGCATTGGGAAGACTAACTCTTGCACAAGCTGTTGTCTCCACAGTAGATACAGAGAGTTACAATTATGCCAGAATTGAATTAGATGAGGTTTTCGAAAAAATAAACTATGAACTTAAAGTAATGCAGCAGCAAATTTTGAAACAGGCCTTCCCAACTTTTAAAGGCCAAAGGAAAATAGAATTTGCAAGATTAGGGATAAGTTAACAGAGGCTTTTAAAAGTGAAACAAATAAGCCTGTGTTTCTGTTTATAGATAATGCTACACGTAAAAGACTTGGAGAAGATTCTGCCGGAAGACTTGCAAGGTCTTCTCCGGCGCAGAACACTTATTACAATTAGGATTTTGACACTCTACTTAAACATCATTCAGTTTAATGGCCAAATAGTCAATAGCAATTTTACACCTCATCCAGACCAAAAAGTGGTAAATATTTGTCCTATTTTTATTGGCCAAAATTAACCTTTGACTGTTGAACTGGTTGACGTTTAAGAATAGCCGGATCTTGAACATCATAGATATGCTTGAAGAATTTGGCCTTCAACACAAGCACTATCAAGTCAAAACTCTCTCTAGCAATCATGCAGTGGAAATTCTGTGCAATGACCCTGCAATTTGTGATAGTATCAAAGATGATCTAGAATAGATTGTCAAAGTTTGCAACAGGATTCCATTGGTTCTGGAAATTGTTGCTGCTTGTTTGTGCAATCAGAAATATAACACAGACCATTGTACACAGATACTTGGAGCTTTACAAAGAGGAGATAAGATCAAAGAAAAAGAGCTCAGCAAGCGGTTGTTTGATTTTATGTATAACGAGTTGGAGGAGTCTAACCAAGAAGCATTTTAGACATATGTTGCTTCTTTGATAAGGGTTTCCCTTGTCAAAGTGCAAAGTACATTGTGGGGACTGAGGAAGTCACATTCCTTCAAGAGGCAGCATTGATCACAACAGTGATGGGAAAATCACTATTTTCTCAGGGGAGGAGAAATCACTAGGTTTTTGGTGGGAGGAGTTTTTGTCTGTTCATGATATTATTCAATCAATAGAGTGCAGTTGGTCAAAGTCAAGTAGAATTATGGATTTAAACTCCTGGCGTGAAATGAGGCATATTTCTCCTTTAACTATACTTTGGATCAAAGTTTAAACAACTATTTACTTTCATTGTTAAATAAAACTTGCTGACACCAAAGTCTTGTAGGCCAAGCTCAGAGGAATTGAAGGAGTTTCACTAGATAAAGGTTGTATGCTTCAGAAAAGACACCTTAATTCGATGAGGGACACCTTAAGGATTTTTAATTGGGGTGATAGTATAGATGTTACCGCTACAGACAACATGACATTACCAGATGTAAGATATATTCCAACATGTGGCCATGATTCTTGACTGAATGTGGAAGCATTTGCTAAATTGGCTGTGTTGAACTGTAAGAAGCTTCCCACTAAGCAGAGAAATCCTCTCTGGGGAAGTTGTGAATCCATTAACATACATACTTCCATTTCATTTCTGCACATTACAATATGGTTTTAACTAATGATTTTCTATTTTGTTATGTTTGTCATGCTTAGTTAAAGTTCTGACAAAGAAATAGTAACTGTGCATGAAGTTACCAGAAAGTTTAAGGGAGATATCAGCCTTGAAACAGCCAACTGAAGCATGGGACTTATATAAGACAGTGCCAAATTCTGCCTTGGAAGAATTATGTCTATATTTTTCAGGAACAAGTGAGTCCTTTAATGAAGAAAAAAGGCAACAAAAAAGCATTTAATAGGTTTCTTCAGGGATTAAATAAGTTGAAGATTTTGAGAGTAGAGGACTGTGATTCTATATGCGAGCTTCCTCAGCAAGTGCGTAGGTTACCGCAGTTGATTAGACTTGGTACAAAGAGCTGTAGTAACATGGAGCATCTGCCAAAATTATTTGCGCAGCTGGAAACTCTAAAACATTTGGACTTCTCATATTGCAAGAGTTTGAAAGAATTGTCTTCCACTTTTGGCCAACTTGAAGCTCTGCAGCACTTGATATTACATCTTTTTTCAATCCTTGAGAAATTGCCTTGTGGGTTTGAACAACTGAGATCTTTGCCATATCTAGATCTGAGTTGCTGTGGATGTTTGAAAGATTTGCCAGAATTGTTTGGGCAGCTGAAAACTCTTAACCCATTTGAACCTGTCAGATTGCAAAAGTTTGAAAGAATTGCCTTCCACCTTTGGCCAACTTGAAGCTCTGCAGAAGTTAATATTACCTTTTTGTTTAAGGCTTGAGAATTTGTCTTGTGAAATTGGACAACCGAGATCTTCGTAATATCTATACCTGGAAGACTGTATATGTTTGAAAGAATTGCCCGAATTGTTTGTGCAGCTGAAAACTCTATCAGATTTGTATATGAAAGGTTGCAAAAGTTTGAAAGAATTGCCTTCCACCTTTGGTGAACTTGAAGCTCTGCAGAAGTTAATATTAGATTCTTGTTCAAGCCTTGAGAAATTGTCTCGTGGGTTTGAACCATAGTTCCGAGACTCGCCCGAACTCGCCAGAACTCGGCGAGTCGCGAGCCGAGCAAGGTCTGGCGAGTCCTGGAGACTCGGACTCAGACTCGGCCTTGAAACTCGCCTAAACTCGCCATTTCCTGAAACTCGCCCAAACTCGGCCCAAACTCGCGAGTCCCGATGGTGAAACTCGGCCGGCGCAGCATGAGTGAAGAGTTGAAAAAAAAACATAAAAAACTCAAGTCAAAGTTGATTTTTTTTGGACTTATATTGCCTCTATTACACTTAAAGTAACTTCATTTCATTTTCTTGGCAAAATAGGAGGAGAAGAGAGAGTTGTGAGAAAAAATAAGAGTGTGCATTGTAGGGCAAATAGCAAGGAGGTAGAACCGTAGAACGAAAAATCCGTCATTAAATCGCATTGGAGTAGCTTCATACTTAGAGTTGGTGCACTGAGAGCTCTCTACCGGCGATTGGAAGGAGTTTGCAACTTTGCATTTCATTTCAAGGTTGGTTTTTTTTGTGTTTTTTAGCAAAAATTGCATTGTTTTGTAAAATTTCAAATTTTATTTTGAACAAAGTTACAAACCCTACTTATTTTGTTTGAACTTTGAAGTTTGAAACTTTGAACATTCAACAAATTAAAAAACCCTACCTTTTGTTTGAAGTTTGAAGTTTGAACATTCAACAAATTAAAAAACCCTACATTCAAGTTTTCAACAATCAACAAACCCTACATATTTTTGAAAGTTTGAAACAAACCCTACCTTTTGTTTTTGAAAATTGGAACAATCAACAAACCCTACCTATTTTTGAAACAAACCCTACTTTTTTTTTGCATTAGTTTAATAAATTAATAATTATAAATGAATTAACAAATGTTCATTTTTTTTGTGTTTATGTGTTATTGCAGAAGCCTTGATTTCAAGTGCAAATTGTATTTTGCACAATGTCTAACTCTTCACACCCAAATCGAAAAGACCCAGCTTGGAAACACGCTGAAAATTTTCCAGGGCAAAAAAAAGGACAAACAAAATGTTTCTATTGCAAAACAATTTTTCATGGAGGCATTAATAGATTGAAATACCATCTTGCACGCATAGCCGTCCATGATGCTTTGGGAAGCAATGATGCACCTATTGAGGTTGTTCGTGAGGTGCAAATACAATTAGAAACATTTGAAATGAAAAAAGCGCTGAAAAAGAGGCAAAGGGAGGAGTTAGCGTGCATTGGTGGTGTTGGAGAGGCTTCTTCCAAGCCTCCATTTCATCCTAGTGCTAGTGCTTGTGCTAGTACTTCTGCTACTGTTGGTGCCCGTGCTACTGCTAGTGCTGCCGCTACTGCTAGTGCTACCACTGCCGCTACTGGTAGTGGTACTGGTAGTATTAGCATTGGTCCTAGAATTCGTAAATCTAGGATTCATTTTTTGTGCCACGCACTACTCCTAGTGCCCAACCGTCGCTTGAGAGCACGGGTTGGAACAAGGAGGCACATGACGCAGCTAGACGAGCAATTGGCGACTTTTGGTACTATTGCACCATTCCATTCCATGCAGCCAGGTAATTCTTTTTGTTTGATTGTTTTAAAATTTATATTATTATAGTTTGATTCTTTGTCTCATGAATTTTTATATTTAAATTTTAGATGTATGTTGAATTCAAATTTAAAGTTAAACTCTCCTTTTTACATGTGCTAGGTCTCCTTATTGGCAAAATATGCTTGATGCCATAACTGTTTGTGGGGCGGGGTTGCCATAACTGTTTGTGGGGCGGGGTTCAAAGGCCCTACTGAAGATGACTTAAGGGGCCCACTTTTGACACAAAAGGTGGCTGATGTAAAAGCTGAAATAGAGGAGCAGCGCTTGGTATGGAGCAAGAAGAAGGGTTGCACCATCATGACCGATGGTTAGACTGACAGAAAAAATAGGACGCTGCTGAATTTTCTTGTTTCCTCTTCAAGTAATTGTACTTCCCTCAATGCATTGAATAATTTGAATTTTAAATTTGATTTAACGATTAATATTTTTAATTTATGTTTTATTGAACCATTGATTTTGCTTCTTTTTTCAGGTGGCACCGTGTTCATCAAGTCAATTGATGCTTCAACACATGTAAAAAATGCCACATACCTTTGTGAGGCTATAGAGGAAGTCCTATTTGAGGTGGGTGAGGAGAATGTGGTTCAAGTAGTGACCGATAATGTAGCAAATTATGTTGCTGCAGGTAGACTACTGATGGAGAGGCACCCAACAGTATTTTGGACTCCATGTACCGCACATTGCCTTGACCTCATATTGGAGGATTTAGGCAAGCTTCCATGGATCAAAACATGTGTGGATATTGCGAAAAATATTTGCAAATTTATATACAATCACACATGGGTCCTTAGCCTAATGAGGCAATACACGGGGTTAAAGGAGTTGGCTCGTCCTGGCATCACCAGATTTGCTACAAATTTCATCACACTACAATCCTTGATTCAGTCAAAGGGACTTTTGAGACGTATGTTTGTTGCTGAGGAGTGGACTTCCTCATCCTATGGTACTTCCACCGCAGGGATTGAAGTGGCAAATTACATTTTTGATGAGCCAGGCTTTTGGACACCTGCTGCAGAGATTGTGAAGGTAACCGTAAAATTCAATTCTAGTATTCTTTAATTTTTATTCATATTTTTCTCTTATTTGTTTAACTTTATTTTATTCACACTTAAGTTAATGTTTCACAATATTTGCAGTTCACCGAGCCCTTGGTAGTTCTCCTACAAGTTGCTGATGGGGAGAAGCCCGCAATGGGCTACACATATGAGGGCATGGATAGGGCCAAGGAGGCCATTAGATCAATCTATGGGGGAGTTGAGGGTAAGTATCATCCCATTTGGGAGATCATTGATAGGAGATGGCAGCACCAGCTTCACAAGCCCCTCCATGCAGTAGCTTATTTCCTAAATCCGGCATTCCAATTCTGCCCTGATTTCAAGGCGGATGATGAGGTTCTTGGTGGGCTCTACTCAATGATAGAGCGGATGGCGCCTGCAGTTACTAGACCGATAGTCCATGAGATAGAGGCCTTTACTAGTGCACAAGGAGAGCTCTTTTCTCGTCTAATGTGCAAAGAGAGTAGGACAACATTGCAGCCAGGTAAAAATATATATAAGGGCATAATTTTCCTCTTTTTATATTATTATTAAATGTTGAAACTTGAAACTTGAGACTTAAAATTGGAAATGAGATTGATTTTTTTTTCTTTTTCTCATTTCAGATGTATGGTGGCAAATGTTTGGTGCTAAAACACCAAACCTTCAGAGGATTGCCATTCGCATATTGAGCCAGCCATGCAATGCTTCAGGTTGTGAGTGTAATTGGAGAATGTTTGAGCACATACACTCCAAGAGGCGCAATAGATTGTCCGTGGAGAGGTTGAATGACCTAGTGTATGTTCATTACAACCTTCGACTTAGACACAAACAGGTTTTTGACCATGACTCCACCCCAATCAGGCTAGAGGAGGTCGATCCACAATCTGAGTGGATCACTGAGGCTACAGATCCTATCTTTAGTGATGAGGACTTTGATTGGGTTGACCAGGCAGATAGAGAGGCTGAGGCTGTAGCCATGGCAGAGGAGGTGGATAGAGCACGAGCAGACACAGGCACATCTGATGTTGGTGAGGGTGGCATGGAGTCACAGGCAACGATTATGGCTGCTGCATCATTGAAGACCTACCATTTACGCCTTCGTAGGAAGGCGAAGGATGCAGGCTCCTCTGAGCCATAGACTTCTAGTTATTGTTTTGATACTTCATATTTGCTTGGAACATTTGATCATTTTGATGTCATGGATTTCATATTCCATGAGTTTTGTATACATTTGACTATATTTATATATCTAAGTGTGTTATTTCCTTCAGCAGCTCAGCTACAATTTGCATTTATACTTATGTGATCGATGTATACTTGTGTATGTGATCCAATTAGCTTCTATTTGATGATGTTATTGTGTCTTTAAGGTTTGTTTAATAAAGGGTGCATGAAACAAGTTTTAAATCCTTAAAAATCTCTAAATTTCTTGGGTTTTTCACTTTGCCGAGTTTTTGCCGAGTCTGCGCCGAGTCTAGGCGCCGAGTCCCGAGTCCCGAGCCAAGTCGACCTCGCCGAGTCTGCGCCGAGTCCAAGTCTCGGAACTATGGTTTGAACAACTGAGACCTTTGGAATATTTAGATCTAGAATCATGTGAAAGTTTGAAAGAATTACCAGAATTGTTTGGGCAAGTGAAAACTCTTATCACATTTGTCTTTGAAAGGTTGCAAAAGTGTGAAAGAATTGCCTTCCACTTTTGGCCAACTTCAAGCTCTGCAGTGTTTACCGCAATATGGTGTGTTTTACAGAATATGAAGTAAACAGAAATAATGAAGTAGTAGTATAGTGCATTACATGAACAGAACAGAATTAATCAGAATGGACCATTGTATTCATTCATTGATTCACAGGAAACATTACCATGTTCATGACAGCAGCATGTATCATAACTCCAATATCTCCATGTATCAACTATCATCAAAGTACACACATTTTTGACTACAATGCATTGACACTTTAAATACTTATGCCCAAGGTTGGTTGTGATGCCAACCATTGGTACCGACTCCAAACTACCCGACCCGTCGGTTGGTACCGACAACTAATTACATCATCTATTTACTTAACTAATTTGCTGTCTACATGCAGTACTTACGATTAAGTTCTTGTTAAGTCTTGAGAAATTTCCTAGTGGGTTTGAACAACTGAGATCTTTGCAATATCTATATCTATGTGATTGTGGCAAGTTAAAGTAAGACATTTGCCTAATGGATGATGACAACAAAATTGTACAGAAAAATGAGCATTTCTGTACCAACTGTCAGAAGGACAAAAATTTGAACATTTACAGATAAACGATGGTGGTGTGGGTTGTGTTGCAGGAGCAATATTGTACACAGGACAGAAGGGGTAAAAATTTACGATTGTTACAATATGTAAATAGCTTTTTGATTAGTATCCATCTTATTGACATCAAATTAAGATAGATACTAATCAAAAAGCTATTTATTTTTGTAACAATCCAAAGTAATATAAGGTAAATGTAGTTTTTAAGTTACCATTAAAATAAATATTACATTAGGGTAAGAGAATTTTGTAGTATAAGCACGCAATGAGTAAAGATAGGTGACATCGTGTAGTTGTAGTAAGTATGTAAAATAATAGATATGAAATAAGCATGTAAGTACATAAAAATAAGGGGATGAGATGCCCCCAAGGTTACCGCCAATGATAAGTCAACACTAGCAATAATCAATAAGGACAATCCATGTGAGCACAATGAAATATGTCATGTATGATGTAAATATTGTGAATAGTAACATATAGAATTGTCCTAAAGATGTATTTCAACCAAATATTTGAGTGTGAAGGAATGTGGAGTAATCAAGAAATAGGGTCATCTAAAGTGACAAATGTAGCAATGCATAACCAATGTAGCAAAGTTAAAAGTGGGTGAAGGATTTTGATATTGTGAAATTTTCCCTTTTCAAAAGAATATGTGAATGTAATGTTCCACATGGTTACATAATCCATAAATATCTTGCTCATAAAAATGATTAGTGTAATAAATACATTATCATATAATTTGTCAATAATGTGTCCATGTGTGAAATTTCTATGAAAGGATAAATGCCTTTAAGGGGCAGGGTAGAGATTACATATTTGAGTTTTTATTACGCACCCCTAACAACTAAATTTTTTGAATCCGACAAGCCGATCAGTTATATATGCTGGTGAGAATGTTCCCTTATTTCTAACCAAATTTGTTTCTAAATAGAAGCAAAGAGCATAGAAGCTGCAAATGGAAGGCACGGTTATATATTTCGGCTGTAGAGTGAAAAGAGGAAAAGAAAAAGAAGCGTAGAACTCGGTAGAGGTGTTGCAAAAGCATACTAAAACTTGATTTAAATTAGGCAATGTTTTTGGTACATACTAAATTGTAATTATTACATATATTTTATCATGGAAGTAGTTTAATTTCAATTTCATCTTTATTGAAATGGAAATTTTGTATATATTTCCCAATTCACCACTCCATGCAAACATTAAAACTAGCACTTGCACCCATAGGAGGTTCAACGAATACGCCGATAGGAACAACCGAGGAGTTTAGAGAATTTTCTGGTGTGGATTTTTTTTAAGGCATGAGACAATTTTCCGAGCACTATAATGCTCACATATAAAAGCCTATTGGCTCAAAATGGTGTAATTTCACTACTAAAACTTTAGATTTATCAATGTAAAATGTAAATATGGTATCTTGTTTCAAATGATTACTTGACAACACAACATGCCCTCAATAAATGATGTTGTATCTATGGTCATCTTTGTGACACATCGGTGATTATCTATTTCCTTACTGGCATTTACCAAATTCCTTACTGGAAGTAACAAGGGTAGATTGGACGACTCTTAGGTTTCTTCTAGGCCTTTCTTATTAATTACAAATTAAATAAAACAGGTTTTTCATACTTTGGTTATGGTTATTTGTTTGTATTTTTATCCTAAATAATGTTACCTATTTTATGTAAACAAAACTTGATGCAGAGTGTTACAACAATAACAAGAAACAAGTGTTTTCAGACTCTGTGGACTCTCCTAAAAGTGTTTCAAACCTACCTTTGCAAGATTTCTACAAGTTCTCACACTAGGCTCAAAACCTCATGGAAGCTCTAATTGAGGTGCTATTGAATCCACACTCACTCCTATGCTTTTTTTAGGCTTCTCAACCTTCAATGCACTCCTGAGGATCCCATCAAACTCTCACAATGCTATGGTGAGTTCAAGAAATGTGTTTTCCATTAAACCCTCAAGGAACCTAGGGTTTTGACAGTTTTAAAGACAATGCACACAAACAGACCTGCACAATTCACTCATACGATTGAATTAGGACTTCTCCTTTGGTGGGCACCTGGGCAGCAACCTAAGGAAGGGTTTCACCAAGTTTCATCAATTTTCAACAGTCAAAACAAAAGATATGAATTTATTTCACCCACTGGAAACCCTAGTTCAGTAATAGGGCTGCTAGTAGTAATTATTGTGTAAATCATGTATCTATTAAATTAACATTATGTTACACTAGAGCAAGAGCTCGATATATAGAGTTACATCATCTAAAAATAGATGAAAAGCAAAAAACTAAATAGCTAACAAAGCAAAATAAAACTAAAGCATAAAAGCAGAAGAATGACCATTATCTTATCTTAATACCCTCCCATAATGGTCAATCAATCAACGACACCAAGAAGCCCCCTAAATTTGACAAACTTATCCAGGCTCAGAGACTTGGTGAGAATATCAGCAGTCTGAATCTCTATAGGAACATACTGCAAAACAACAAATCTGTCTTCGACAAGCTGGCGAATGAAGTGACAATGCATATCAACATGTTTTGTCCGTTCATGAAAGACAGGATTTTTATCAAGTTTGAGCACCCCTTGATTGTCACAATACAAGGGAGAAGGCCCGGCTGGAGACATGTGTATGTCTGAAAGCATCCGTCGAAGCCATACTGCCTCATAGGCGGCTTTAACAGCGCCCCAGTATTCAGCTTCTGTTGAAGAAAGAGCCACTGCTTGCTGCTTCTTACTGGTCCAAGTGACTACTACTATGCCTAAACTGAAAACATACCCTGAGGTAGACTTTCGGTCATCAACAAAACCTGCCCAATCTGAGTTTGTAAAGCTGATCAGCTGAGGATCTGTGTACCAGCCATACAAGATGCCAAAGTTAGGAGTTCCTTGTATGTATCTCAACACACGCTTTGTGACAACCTAGTGTTCAGCTTTAGGGGCTGTCATAAAGCGAGAGATGTAGCTAACAACAAAACTAAGATCAGGGCGAGTGGCAGTAAGATAGATGAGACTGCCCACTAATTGCCTGAATGTGGATTCATTCTCTATAGGAGAGTCTGAATTAGCTGAGAGTTTCAGCCCTTTTTCCATAGGAGTAGGAGCAGATTTGCAGTCTGTCATTCTAAATTTGTCGAATAGACCTCGAGCATACTTTGACTGAGAGATAAAGATGCTGTCAGATTGCTAATCTCAATACCTAAACAATAATGCAAGAGACCCAAGTCTGTCATATCAAATGTGTGACTGAGATCATGTTTAAGGTTGTGAATCAATGACTCGGAGTTGCCAGTAATTATCAGATCATCTACATAGACAACGAGGAGATGATCATCAGCATATTGGTGAACATACAAACTGGAATCAGAAGGACTCCGCTGAAAACCATGATTGATGAGATATTTATCAATCTTTATGTACCAAGCCCGTGGAGCCTGTTTTAGGCCATAGAGCTTTCACCAGTTTGCACACTTGATGTTCTTTCCCAGCAACCTTGAAGCCTGGAGGCTGTGTCAGGTAAACTTCTTCTTGCAAATCTCCGTTGAGGAAGGCACTCTTAACGTCCATTTGATGGACTTTACACCCAAACTAGGCTGCCATAGTAAGAACAAGCCGGATGGTATTCATTTTGGCAGTAGGAGCAAAAGTCTCTTCATAGTCAACACCTTTTTATGAGAACCCTTTTGCTACCAACCGAGCCTTATATTTGTCAAGAGTCCCATCATCCTTATACTTGACTTTGTACACCCATTTGCATCCAATGGGCTTCTTCCCAAGTGGAAGATCAGAGAGGACCCAAGTATTGTTTTTTAGAGGACTATGGTGCTCAACTTCCATAGCCTTTTTCCATATAGCCTTTTTCCATTCAGGTATGCCCTTAGCCTCAGAATAGGTTTGAGGCTCTGAGATGCTATGAAGATTAGCGATGAGAGCAAAATTGACAGTATTTTGTTGCTTGCTCTTCTTCCGAGCAGATCTACCCTCTGAGAGTTCATTTGTTGTTATATGGAGCCTAATCAGACTCAGAGATTAAATTTACCACACTTTTATCAGCGTGATTTCCCCCCAAATTCCTATGGGGTCAAGGGGCAATGCCCCTTGTGGGGGTTTGGGGGCAGTGCCCCCAAGACGGGGTCAAGGGGCAGCGCTCCCTATTGCGATACAAGGTGGGGTCGAGGGGTAGCGCCCTCGCAGGGGCTCGGGGGCAGCACCCCCGAAACCTCACACGGTTTTTTATTATTTTATTAAGGCATCGGGAGTTATTTTTTCATTGGCCGACATATAAATATAAAACAATTAAAAAAAAACCCTATTTTGTAACCGACAAAAGTTGTGATAAAAACAGCTAAGGGTTTCCGTTGATATTGTATTGTAGCATTTTGCAGCAGTATTGAGTTGCAGGGATTGCTAGTTGTAATCAGTTTGATTTACTGGATAATAATATTGGACTCTCTGTTGGTGGATGTAGTCCAAGTTTGGGTGAACCATGTTAAAACTTGTCTCTCGCTGTTATTATTTCTGTGTATTTTCTTCCCTCTGTTTAATCTTTATTTGCATTTAATTGATATCTTCTGCCAGCTAACCCTAACATCATTATCATGAAGATCACCAATTGTTTTGGCCCACCATTTAGGCCGAAGAGTAGATGGACCACCATCTGAAACAGATGCATCATCAGTGCCATGAGGGGCAGGAACAAGTTTAGGAGGATCCAGAGTATTCTGAGGAGGGGCGGGTGTTGTAACAACAGGTTGAGTTGCTTGGACAACTGCAGAATCCCTCCCATTAGGTGGAGCTAGGGGTAGGTGAACATCCACATCTGAATCCTTTAAAGGCTGATCCTCAGAGATAACAGAGGGAGTAGACAGAAGGAATGGCCCAGTAGTGTTGTGATGTTATCACATCGCCCCATTGCAAATGGGGACCTGTTGATGATTGTTTTTAGACAAGTCAATAATAGAGTAAAATACTGAGTATCCAACTCTCTCTTGAATAAAGTCTCTCGAATGCTAAACGATGTGATCAATCAAGACAACTCCAAGGTTCCTTTTCTTATAATTCATAGTGGATGAACTCAGTGATTGCATGTGATCTTGCTGATAATCACAAAGGGACTTACACTAACTTCTTCTCACTTCATTCAGCTTATTTCTCCTTTTAGTGTGGATGATGTATATACAATGTCTTAATGATAAAGAAAAGGCAAAAGATAAAGGTTTAGGAAGCTAATCTAAGGTCAATGAAGCAATGATGATGTAAGAATAGACAAACTCCTGAATTAACCTAACTCCACTTCGCCAAGGATGCCTACAACTACATGGAGTTGGTGCGATCTCCTAAGGATAGCGAATGGTTTTCAAATCATGAAAACTTATACAAGCACCCATTAGACGGCGCAGCTCAAACAAGCATCCACAATCGAACTTAAGCAAATGATAAGGCTCAGATTAGATTTACACAACACTTCACCGGCAATGAATGTTAAAAGCATGAGCTAGGAGTTGATCAAATATTCAACACATACATGCATACATAACATCAATGAGCTTCTAATCTACTTTGAAACACCTCTCCACTTCATCGAAATACAAGAAACCATGTCACTTCACAAGATAACACTTAACACCAAACGAGTTCCAATGTCTTTGCATTAATCTTGAGAAATATGTACAACTTCAAGTACTTTTAGAGAATTTCGAGAGCCTCTTCTATTCTACTCTACTTGCCTACCACCTAATATCTATATCTTTTACAAATGAGGCAACAAGGCCTTTATATAGAAGTCCAGAAATACAATGAATGGCTTAGATCAATCCAGATAGCCAAGGGCTAGGATCATGCCACCTCAGCAAGTAGTTACAACAAATTGCTATTTTTAGTACATGAGAGAGGCAATGAAGGCACGTTTTTTAAGAAGATAAGGGTAAAATAGAATCTTTTGAGCATCTTCCACATGGACGTCCTCTTTGGCTTCTTGCTTATTGAATGATATATTGAATGTAGTCAGGCGATGTGGCAACATTTGATTGGCTTGATAATAGATACATGCCACATACGTGCCACCTCAACAAGCTTATGGATTTCAACTGTTTATTCACTTTGCTCTGTGGGCATATTCCCAAATTGTATTATCTATGTGATGTCTTCGATGTGATTGCTTGAATGAACTTGTATGCTTGGGAATGCATCTTCAATGATCTTTCCTTTGTTCATCTTCTTGCAAACTGGATATGTATGATGCATGTTGCTCATTTGACTAACTCTGTGTACTTTCTTCTCTGCAGGATACATGAAGCTCTTCTTTGTATCTTCTTCATGGAGAGTAGTAGGAAAGATGATGATAATACTTCCTTCATGTAAGAGTAGATGATGATGATGTATACATTGATAATGGAGTAAGAGACTTTATGAGACTTGAAGTTGAAAGAACTTGAAGCTTGACAAATGGATGAATGTCTTCGAACATGATGCCATTGATAATGAAGTGTTGCGGCATGATGATGGTGAAAGGCTCCTTTGGAACAGCTACATGATGACTCTTCCTTGAAGGTGACCTTCTTGACTACCTTGAATGAAGGTGACTCTGGGTGCTAACTCCTTAAGTTGTTTCTCAGCCTTGCTGATATACCTGCAACACAAGAGAAAACCACATATTAAACTTTTGTCAAAACATGTTAAAACATATACCAAATCAGATCTGATGCTCAAATGCTGCTGTCAATTAAGGCACTGATTTGAAGTCTTTTGATGCATGAAAGGTACCTTGCCTTATTGTAATATTCATTTCTAATTTTGATGATCTTTAAGACTTGTATTTAACTTTTGCCAACTTGCATCACTCTCATAGCTTTAGGATTGGCAATTTCAACATGATTCCTTCCTAGGCGCATGTTTGAGGTTATACAGATTTATATCAGCGCCTAAAATTGAATGTAATCCTCTTCAAGACTAGGCGCATATTTAGGGTAAAATAGACTGAAAATTGTGCCTAAGGTCCTTACTTGATGTTTGTTACTTCAATTTATGTCTTTTAACCATGCCTTTCAGTGATTCTTAGCTTGCATACTTGATTTCAAGACTATCTACTCTTAAGGCGCCAAAATGGAGTCATATGAGTGTAAAGTGGAGCCTTGAATGGGATGAGTGCCTTCTTCAACCTAGGCGCAGATCTGAGTTAGGAATAGTTGAAAATGGCGCCTTATCTCCTTAGTAGTTTCTTTTGGCACTTTGAAACCTCTAACACTTGTTTAAACTTTCAAGAGAACACTTCAACATTAAGCACCAATTATGATGATTTCAAACCCTTTACCTTGAAGCCACTCATATAATGTTCCATTTTATGCAATTTCTTCAACCTAGGCGCTGATTTGGATGAAAATGGACTAGATATGTGCTTAGGATCTTTACTTAGTCTCTTGACTGTCCTAACTCCTTGAATGACTTGTCTAACTTTGTAGGGGTTTCTTTCATTTTCTACATGCTATGTTTCAATGTTTGAAAGCTTTTACTCTTAAGCGCCCAAAATGTATGGTGGAAACAAGCAAATGCGCCCTACTTAAATATGATATTTTACTTCCAATTTTCATGATTTCAAACTCTATTATGAAGTGTATGTTGTTTCAAATTACTTGATGAATACCCTTTTGATGCTAGGCGCTGATCTAGATCTCTGCAATCAATTTACTTCCTAGGCACTGAAAGTGGTGAAAACCACAAGAATTTGTGCCTAACTCAAGGAGATGATCATCCTCACCTCTAGGCGCAATATTGGGTTGTTACAAGTGTGAAATGGCGCCTAGATCTTCCTTGACGCGAAGTTTAGTCATTTGGAGGCTTCTAACATTTGTTTACATCCTCAAAGTACCATTTCATCCTTAGGCGCAAGTTTGAGGGTCTACAAATGCAAATCGGCACTTTAATTCCTTAAGGTAATCATACTCCTACTCTAGGCGCAATTTGAGGTTAGTCTAGGTAGGAATTGGCGCCTAGATATGTTTTCTTCATCTTCCATCAATCAAAATCCCTTCATAAGTCCCAGGAGAAACCTTAACACTCAATCATCATGAAATCAAGGGTATTTTGTCTTAGGCACCAAAACGGATAGTTTAGATAAGAAAAGGTGCCTCATCATTATAGTCTCATGCCCCTTATCTAGGCGCACATTGGTGATGGTTTGAACATGAAATGGAGCCTAAACTCATAATGTGTTTTCCTTGTCAAATTTTCAATGCTTAAGGCCTTTTATATCAATTCCATTCAAGGCGCCATAACTTGGGATGGTTAAAGGTTTGTTTTCTTCTTGTTGATGTATAAAATTGCACAGGTTCCAACACCAACATGGGAAGTTTCAAGAATGTAGGACTTGCAACTTGAAACAACCTCCAAATTTTAAAAAGAAGCTGGCTCTTCTCTATCTTAGATGGGTTTTGAGGAAAAGGGTAAGAGGCTAACAGGATTACAGATACAATTAAAGCAAAAACTATCTATGGCGATGCACCTGAATAAAAGTGTTTCTCTCAAATTAAGCACAGTGAAACTATCCTCAAGATTCAGTTACATTAAAGAGCAGATACTACATGATTAACATAAACAGATGAAATGAATAAAATCAAAGGCTCACAATTAGACACTTTGCAATGACACAGGAAATATCAACCAAGGCACAGAACTTAGTTCTTCTCATTGATTTTCCAACAATATAAGAGGCATAGATACATGCACAGATACATCAACTTTCTAATCAAGAATAATAAAATAAAGGCAAATGATATTAACTGGTCACAGCAGAAGTCTCCAACTTCTCTTAAATATCTGACAGAAAAATGTCTCTATCTGCCTAAAACTGTATGGATCAATCTATATCTTCCACCTTGATCTATTACAAATGTTACGTATTTATAGCCTAAGATCTAACTCAAGATTGTCTGCAACAATCGAATCCCAACGGCCCAACGGAACTGAAGATAACTGGAAGTCTCTGACAGTTAAGATCTTTCAAATCTGCAACAGTTTCTCTTTTCCGCAAGTTCATTGGCTGGAACTAAATATGTGTGGCGCAACTCCTTCTATAAGGGACAAACACTTAGCAGCTTCCGCACACTTGAAACTGAAAAGAGTGTAATAGATGGCAGCGTCTGCACGCATAACTTAAAACTCCTTCATTTCTCAGGAAAGAACAGGAAACCGACACTTGGCGCATTCCACAGCATGCTGAACTATCTACGTGTCTTTATCTGCAACACTTCACAAAACTGTGTCTTAATATTCAAGTGACCTCCGCAGGTGACAACTGTCGCAACCCGCAGCATTTGAAACATGAGACACATTAATAGCAGGACCCACAACCTTAGCGCTCGCTAGCTTTCAAAAGGAGAAAACAGGGACAAGTGGCATCTTCCGCAGCAAGCAATAGCTGATACGTGGCGACTTCCGCAGCACTTCTTGAAACATTAGAAACCTTTTGAAACTTCCGCGGAAGTTGACACTTGTTGGGTTCCGCGTTACTTAGAAACTTTTAGTTATCGCCGGAGAAGGGTCATAAGCAAAATTAACTCCTTTTCCGCATCCAGCACATGGCACTCTCTGCGCACTCAAACTGAAACAGACTGTGGCCCACCATCTTCTTTTCAAACAATAACATGATGCGAAAAGCAACACGTGGCAACCTCTGCATTACTCAAAAAGGGACACATGGCACGTTGCGCACAAAACTTGAGACTTTAGGGGCTACCTTCGCGCATGACACTTGGCAATCTCCGCAGCTTTGAAACTTAAACATTAGAAACATTACCGCTACGTGGCACGATCCGCACAAAAGTTATAGCTAGAAACAAAACCGCAGCTTTTAACTAAGGTTCGACACTTGGCGGCTTTCGTATTACTTACGAAACCCGCGCAGCAAAATTTGAAACATTATAGAAACAGTACTTAGGAAACCCGCGCAACAAGATTGCGACTGATACAAAAATGTAGAGTTTTTACACACTACAGTTCTTGGCGACCAATAGGACTTCTGAGCCTGCTAGGAAAAGAACTCAAAACTTGGCAAAATATATGTATTAAAATACAACTTAGAGTCACAAATTCTGTAATTCCATCTAGTAAACAGATCATTCTGAATCAGAGAGTCCCTGTCTACTCTGTAAATCTTGAAAAGCAAAATCAAGATTAATTATATCTTTGTGAGAAAAATTCTGCAAAATTTGGACCACGGCTTTTAACTGAAACTCCAGCTGGGCCATAGGTAACAATACAGCTTCTACTTCCTTAACTGATGAAGAATCACTTAAACCCTAGAAAACTGTTTCATCTGTTTGCCTGGTTAAAAGCAGGGCCTTAATGTCATCAATCATTAGCACTGTATTATTATCTGGAAATGGTGAAGGAAGACCCAGTTGCACCAAATCTTCAATATGCTTCTTCATATTTTTTACTCCTTCCTTTACTATATCCAGTAGCTCTTGACAATTTGTAGCTGCAGAGTTGCAACTTAGAACCTCATTTACCTTTTTGGTAGCGACCATTCTATCATTTATTCCTATTGCTAACAGAGTTTCATCTGTTGTATCATATAGTTTCTTTAACAAAAGTTGAGAGTCTGAAACCCTCAAAGAAACAGTTGACAAGGTGGCTTGCACCGAAGTTTCAACCTTCTCACACAACTGCTGTGCATTTAACAGAAATGTTAAGGATGGCCTTAGCTGAATAATCTCCTTAGAGATTCTTTCTCAAACTGAAACATAAAGCTCTTTTACCAGATTCAAAACTCTAGCATTCTGTGGCCTATTAGCTAACTTAATTGTTAGTTGTTTTGTTGTTTGTTGCTCTGCCAGGAGTTGTGCCTGAATTGCACTATTAGCATTCTGTTCACTCATCAACTTTTGCTGAAATTGTGTGGCTTTCTGCAACTATTCTTGATACTTCTTTTCCAAGGTGGCTTTCTCTTGTCTCAGAACATTCACTACAGCTTTTTCTTGAACTAGCTCAATCTTAAGAGAAGCATTTTGGGCCTGTGCAGCCTGATGTATCTGGCAAGAAACAGTATTTTGCAACTGTTTGTTCAGACTCTCAATTTCATTCTTCTTAGATTGAACCTCTCCAGCAAGGTTACTACTGTTCAGCTTCTCTTGAGCTAAATCATTCTCAACTTTCTGCAACCTCCTAGACACTTTCAAATAATTAGTTGCAAAAGCAGATGTAGTCTCATTGAGTAGCTCAACCCTATCTTGTGGCCTAAAAATAGACATGTCCATAGCTACAGCATTCATTGAATAGTCTTGGGGCTGCATCTGCTCATTAGGTTTCACCACATTTGGAGACAAATGTGTGACTATCAACTGTTGTTGGATGGGGTCAAAAAGCGACCTCATGTGTGGCACAGTAGGGCTTTTGTTTTCCTTTTTTCTCTTCTTGTCCATCCTAGCTTCCCTAGCTCTTTTTGCTGTGTCTGCTTGGGCTTGGAATGTAGGAGGTGAAGCAATGTATCCTCCAACCAAAGGATGACCTTGAGGTAGGCCATAGGGAATAGCCATTACTTGTTAGCTAGGGGAAACTTGAGGAGGGGCTCTTTTTGGAACAGAGGGGCAAAAGGGTGGTAATGCAATGGCATGTGAAGACATGGCCTGTGAAGTGACAATTGGGGCTTGGGTTGATGAAAGCACAACAGAAGTGGCAGGGGGTACAAATGTTTGGCTAACTGGGATTGCCACTCCTAAAGTAGAAGGAGATAGAGGAGGAAAGGGAGGTAATGAAATACTTACTTGAGCTACAGAAGATGTGACTGGCAATTGTTGTAGCAGTGGCTCTGTCTCTTCCTCCTCTTCCTTTTCCAGGTGCAATCACCTATGTTTCCTGGGTCTCTGAGTTGTTTCCTCTTCTAACTCCTTTTCTTCAATATTTACCACCATTGGTGGTTGCAAAAGAACTACCCTGGAACTCCCTGATGCCAAAGCTATTTGAGTTCCTAAGGTCGCTGATGATACTACACCCTTTTGTTTTTCTAAAGTGTTGAGAGATTGGGGCCAGGAAGATACAGGAGTAGCAGAGGCATGTCCTGTTTCTTGCATTGTGTGGGGTGACTCTGCTTCCTCTTCTAATTCCTCACCCTTCTTCTGAATTTTACTTGTGTCAGGGCTAGAGACTGGGGAGGGATGCCACTCGTCCCAGATTGACTCCCATTTCTCATCTGTGTCAATATTCCCAAAAGAATGTGTCAACTCTAAAATCTCCTGCCTATACTTCCAGTAGGCTTCAATCTTCTCTAGCTTCCAGTCTTGGTCTTTCAAAGTTTTCTTTAAACTAGTAGACATTCTTATCTTAGGGTCATAGACCTTTTCTTTAACATAAAAATTCTCCCATGGCCTAGGTTCTTCACAAGGCAAGTCAGCTAGTTCTACATATAGGTCTGGGTTGTCCTCTTTCAGATTTATCCTATCCTCCTAGAAAGACCGACCCTCATGTACTATTTTAACACAGACCTTATTGTTTCTAATCCAGGAGTCCATAAAACTGTCTGGGTCATACTTCCATTTGTCTTCAATGATAAAGAATCCAAGGGCAGCTAGCTTTCTTAGCAAAAGGTGTTCAGCATCTCTAACTTCTAGTGCCATATTTCTTTTAACCATTGATCCACGGGGACACGTCCCCCCCGAAAAAGGTGCCGTTTCGGAGACGGGGGGACGTCAGGGAAACGTCCCCCCCCCGGTCCCCCCGCCACCCTGTCATCCCCCCTGCCGCATCAGAAGATGTTTCTCATTGGGGGGACGTCTGGATGTCCCCGAGTCTTCCAGGCGTCCCCCCTCGATACATGAAATTTGTTTTTTTTTGTTTAAAATCGAAGATTAAACTCGCGTTAGGTTTTACTTTTCATTGTTTTCAATGTTCATTCACTTCACCGGCGTTCAACAAGTCTTCAACTGCGTTTGAACTTTGAAGTTTTTCTGCCTGCAGTTGCACCGTCGAATCACAGGTGAGGCCCGAGGGTTTCATTTTGGGTCGTGATTCGTGGGATGAATGCTGAATGCCTCAAAGAGATGGCATCGCGTGGAATATCCCACGCAATGCCATCTCTTTGAGGCATTCTTTTTGATCTTTTTTTATGCTGAATGCTGAATGCCTCAAAGAGATGGCATCGCGTGGGATATCCCACGCGATGCCATCTCTTTGAGGCATTCTTTTTGATCTTAACATGTAAATTTAAGGCTAATACGGTATACCTTACAGTCAAATGTTTGTAGTTTAACGTTTACCTCTGAAGAACAGAAAATGAATGCCTCAAAGAGATGGCATCGCGTGGGATATCCCACGCGATGCCATCTCTTTGAGGCATTCAGCATACAAAAATTTTAAAACGTTTTTAATTTCGGATTTCCATTTCCTAAACTTCTAGCTCTAAAACCTTTTTGACAAATCCATTTTGTGCATATCCTGCAATCGTTGCAGTCCATACTGTCTGCGTCTCCCTACCTGCGTCAAAATGGGAGCTTTGGTTTTTATTTTTAAATTTTTTTGATAAAGGATAGAGGAATTTTGTCAGATGTTGTGGTTGCAAGTGCAACTGCACTGTTAGACTGTAGAGTGTAGACATGTATGCACATTGCAAACTCAAAGTGGAAGCAACAAGCACAGACAAGGCATGTGAACTGTTTGACAGAATGCCTCAAAGAAATGTGGAAGCTCTGAAGCATAGACAAGGCACGTGAACTATTTGACAGAATGCCTCAAAGAAATGTGGTCTCCCTCAAAGAAATGTGGTCTCTGCATAGACAAGGCACGTGAACTGTTTGACAGAATACCTCAAAGAAATGTGGAAGGCTGGAAGCATAGACAAGGCACGTGAACTGTTTGACAGAATGCCTCATTCTGTCAAGGTGTGAACACTGAAAGCATAGACAAGGCACGTGAACTATTTGACAGAATGCCTCATTCTGTCAAACAGTTCACGTGCCTTCTCTATCACAGTCTATGCTTCCACTGTTCCACATTTCTTTGAGGCATTTTGTCAAACAGTTCATGTGCCTTGTCTATGCAGACTGCAGAGACCACATTTCTTTGAGGCATTCTGTCAAAGACTCAAACAGTTCACATGCCTTGTCTATGCTTCCACATTTCTTTGAGGCATTCTGTCAAACAGTTCACGTGCCTTGTCTATGCTTCCACTTTGCAAGTTTGCATACACGTCTAACAGGGCAGTTGCAACTACAACATCTGACAAGTCACAAAATTGAAAATTCCTCTATCCTTTATGTTTTAGATGGATGTCCAACTCCATACCCTATTCCAAAGCTCCCATTTTGACACAGGCAGGGAGGATGCTGGGCTGGCAAAGGTTGTGGAATTTGGCTTTGCACCAGCCAATTGCATTTGCTTTAACAAATCCTACAATCATTTTGTGCATATCCTGGAATCATTGCAGTCCATGAGACCACATTTTGATTTTTGAATTTTTCCGATTTTCATTTTTAAAAAATTTTTCTTAACAATGAAGTTGTACATTGTTTTAACTTTTTTCAATTTTAATTTTTGATTTTCTTTTGCAGGCTGCAGCATCATCATCATAATGAGTTCACAGTCACACAGCATAAGTGACAATGAGGATAGAGAGGTTGAATTTCACAGTGAAAATGACTCATCTCAATCTGATGATCGAGATCCTGATTTTGATTTAGAAGGGGAGGGTGAACATGCCTCAAATACTCGATCTCACTCTCAAACTGACACAAGTTCCGTTGGGAGTAAAGCTCGTGATAAGTGCCCTTCACAATTCCTTCAAAAAATGGGCCAAGGGCCCCTTTGATCCAAAATCACCTTTAAAACAATTTGCATCTAAGATAGAAGCAAACCCTGCAGCAAAGGGGGGGGCACTAGAAAATGGAAGTGCAACATATGTAAGCTTACATGGTTTGGAAGCATTACAAGAACTAATGCTCACCTTCTTCTTGTCCGAGGCAAAGGTGTAGATGTATGCAAAGTTGTGGATGGTAACTTGAAGTTCAAGGCTGAAATGTTAAAATTATGGGGTTGTAAAGAGGATGAAGCATCACCTTCTGTTATGTTGCCACAAAGGAGTAGGGGTGATCAAATTTCTAGTGCTACTTTGCAGACTCAAAGGCCACCAAATCCATCCAGTTCAAGTGCAACACAGCCTAAGGGGAAACGTAAGATGGCATCTTCACAACCATTGGCAGATTTATTCAATGTGCAAGCAAAGGATGAGGCAGATGATGCCATTGGCAAATTCTTCTTTGCTAATGGCATTCCATTCCATGTGGCTCTGCTTATTATAAGGAAGCTGTGTCAAAGATAATAAGGGCAGGACAATCATATGTGCCACCAGGGGAGACTAAATTGAGGACAACAATCTTGGATCAACACTATTCCAAGATTAATATTTTGATGGAGAAGATGAAGAGAACCTGGATCACAAGTGGATGCAGCATAGTCATGGATGGGTGGATGGACATTAGGCACCGTCCACTCATCAACATCATCGTTACATCTACAGCGGGCCCGTATTTCCTTAGGGCTATTGATTGTTCTGGGCATAGCAAGGATGCCCATTATCAGTTCCAGATCCTCAAGGATGCTATAGAGGAGGTTGGGCCACAAAATGTGGTGCAGGTAGTGACAGATGCGGCCCATGTGTGCAGAGCTGCAGGGAAGTTGATTGAGGCGGCCTATAGACATATTTGGTGGACTCCTTGTTGTGTGCATGCTATGAATAATGCACTTAAGGACATGGGTAAAATCAGTTGGATCAAATTAATTGTCAGTGATGCTAGAGATGTGCAGATGTTTATCTGCAATCACCATACTTCACATGCACTTTTCAGGTCCTTCTCCAAGAAGGAATTCCTGAAGCCTATAGAGACTCGGTATGCATCATATTTTATTCTCTTGGAGAGGATGCTTGAGTTGCAAGAGCCATTGCAACTAATGGTAATGACAGCAGAATGGAACCGATGGCCTGAGTCAAAGACACAGAAGGGATTGAGGGTTAAGGAGGTGGTGACGAATGATGTCTTTTGGGCTGATGCCAAATATATTGTCTCCATCATTCAGCCAGTCTTCACAGTTATTAGATTTGGGGATTCTAATGCACCTTCCCTTGGAGAGGTATATGAGTGCATTGATTCCATGCTTGATCAAATGAAGACTATTGTGCGAGAGAAGGACCCCACAATGCAATTCTACACCGAGCATATTCATCCAATCATTCAACGTAGATGGGAGAAGCTCAACACTCCCTTACACATGGTTGCCTATGCATTGAACCCAAAGTGGTACATACCTAGGCCTGGTAGAATCACACCTATACAGGATGCTGAGGTGAAGGAAGGGTTCATGAAGGCCATTGACAAAATGTATGATTCTACAGAGGCCAGCTTGCTTTGTACTGAGTGGTCAAAATTTGCCATTCTTTGGGGATATTCAGAGGCAGCCCAAATAGATTTGGAGACTATGTCACAGGAGGACCCCAAGTTGTGGTGGACTATGCATGGGCCTAGATCTTTGATTACTACTCTAGCCATTCGTTTGCTGTCCCAGGTTTCTAGTTCTTCTGCTGCTGAGAGGAACTGGTCTACTTATAGCTTCATCCACTCTGTTAAGAGGAACAGGCTTACTTCTAGGAGGGCAGAGAAGCTTGTGGCTGTACATAGTTCCTTGCGTCTCATTGACCGCACCACAACTACATATAGGGAGAGTCCAGCAGCCAGATGGGATGTAGAGCCAGAAGAGCCATCACAGATAGATGAGGATGCTACACAGACAGGGCTGGTTGGTATTGGTTTAGATGAGCTTGAGCATTTGGGGTCCAACAGTTCCAGTGATGACGAGATCGACATGGAGCTTGGGGATGATTAGATCATTGGTGGCACCAAGCCATTAACCATTTTGGCATTACTATTTAGTATTTAGTATTTAGTATTTCAATATTTTGAACATTGTTGAAACTTGATTGTAATTATGAACAATGATTATGAAATTCAAATTATGAAACATCTAGTTCTCATTCCAATGTCTCACATTGTTTCAATGTTCACTAGTTCAATGAAATCATGGCAATGTGTTTAAACTCTAAACTTTACTTATTCCTTAGGCTTCTACAATTATACATCTTTTTATAACTAATTTTTCAAGTATTATATGTATTTCAGCGCGCCGCTCCCCCGCCGTCGTCCCCCTGCCGTCCCCAAATTTAGGCCCCCCCCGTCCCCGAACCTGAAACGCGTCCCCTGCCGTCCCCCGTCCCCGAAACTCCGTGGAACTATGCTTTTAACCCATGGGATGTCATACATCTTCTTTTTCTTTTTCTTGGTGCCAAATTCATTATCAACCACTGACACCTGCCGAGTCACTTCTAGGAATGCTACCCTAGGGGTTAATATTTTAGATAGCAACATGGGCTCCTCATTGAAACCATGGACTTTGATGATAGTATTGTGTGCCCCAAAGAAATAATCACAGGGGATTGGGCAATTGGTCATGAAACCCCTAATACTATGTGTCAATCTATGTTCTACAGGCTCTGGGCTTAATTGGCAAAAGGCAGGGGCTACAAAAAGTTCCCAAAACTCATAAGGGTCTGAAGACTCAGATAACACATGTGTCCATGTAGACACAGGGATAGTTCTGTTTTGGCCAAAATCTGGATCATACATGTTTAAATGCATATATGGTGCAAAAAGACTATGGTTCTGATATAGCATTAGATGGAATAGATAAGCAGAATACCTAAAAACTCCCTTGGACTTGAAATTCACGAGCTGATCGACCATGGAGTAAGCAATTTGCTCCGAGAAATCCAGCCGGTATTCTTGTGACTTGTCTACAGTCTTTAATCTAAAAATGATAGCAATTTGCCAGTCGTGGATTGTATTGTCTTCCTTCATCCCAAAAATAAAAGCAATCATTGACAGTGCCTCTTGAGTACTTTGGCTGAATTGTGCCCTCCCTATAGGTAGTATGGGCATCTGGGTGTTCTCATCTCCCAACTGCATCTCTGAATTAAGGAACCTAACCTTGTTGTTGACAATTGCCCATGTCTTTTGCATTTTGGCCACAGTTGGGAATGTGGTTGTTCTGTCATGCTGTAGGGCCAGCATATCTCTTATGGCTTTGGGCGTGATATGTACTATAAAAGGGCCCTGTTGTATGGTATTCGATGGCGCATGAAAAAGCTCTGCGAATAATTCAATTAGCTCGGGACACAGGTGTACACTCAGAACCAGGAACTGTGACAACTGCGTGGTCCATATTCTCATTCCAAAAGTTTCAGACTGCCCGCTGCTTGCTCGGAGAATACACCTTTGATGCGTCCCTTCCCTGAGAGTCCTTGTGTTCTTTTGTAGGGTCGTGTCATAAATGTCATCCACGTAATCCTTCACCTTTGTTGAGTCAACAGAATACCCAACCTCAGGGACCCTTGTTCTTGGGTAGGTCTTCCTTGGTTGCGCGGGCGCTGATGCATATGATTTGATGTTTAATAGCTTATCAATTTCCTCGTAAATTCCCATCCCCTCCTGAGAAGACTATGTTTCAGACATAGCTGTATCTGCGGGGAAAATAGGGGAAATCTTGGCACATGAAAGGATGAAACTGCTTAATAAGAATGACACAGCTAAAAGACACTGGTGAGGGTCAGAAATTGGAAGCAACAGTGATTCAAAGCAGAGAGATAGGAAACAAATGAGGGCCACACTTAGGATTTAATCACTAACTTATTGGGGCTTTAATGACACGTCTTATCTCATAAATGGCATTAATGCTGAGAACAGTTAGTGTATCTTTTCAAAATCCGCATGGAACGGAGTGTCAGATATGTTACAGGAGCGGCTATCTTTTGCTGAAAAGTGTGTACTTCCAGGGATTTTGGGGATTGCAGAATAACCTTAATAAAAGCGAGATCAAAAAGAGAAGGGGCTTTGTGCTGTTAACACGTGTTCACAGAACACTTATTGAAAGGGAAAGCAGGAAAAGAAAGCGGAAAAACAAAAGCAAGAAAAAGGAAACTAACTATGATACATAAGAGCCCCTGCTTAATTGAAATGCTTCAGATAGATCCCATTTACAGGAATCTCCTTAGGTTCACCATCCATAGTCTCGAGCTCAAATGAATTTTGTTGCCTACAGGAACGAATTTTGTAAGGGCCAGTCCACAATGATTCAAACTTGCTGTGTTGACCTGGCTTAGTAGCTCTTTCATCCCATTTCAAACTAGTGAGCCAACCTCAAAAATGGGATTTGAAGTTCTCTTATCAAAACAGTCTTTAACTATTTTCTGATGTTTCATCAGTGACTCATGTGCCTTTTCTCCTTTCTCTTGTACTTCCAGTAGTTCAGCAAGTCTAACTTGCATGGGGCCATTCTCTTCAATCTCTATCTGTTTCAATAATTGCAAAGCAGGGATTTCTAAGCTTAGTGGCATTACTGCTGGTTTACCATAAACTAATTCATATGGAGACATCTTAGTCACTTGCTTTGGTGTGATCCTATCAGCCCACAGTGCCGTATTAAGTAGTTTATGCCACTCTCTGTGATAATTGGTCCCTATCCTTTTAATGAGTCTAATCAGGTTCTTGTTAGTGGATTCTGCTAGGCCATTACCTTGAGGGTAATAATTTGAAGAAGTCTTCAAATAAATTCCGTTCCTTAATGCAAACTCAGATATCTTTGTTCCCAAAAATGCTTCAGAATTATCTGATATAATGGTACGAGGAAGACCAAACCGAGCAGTAATGCCTTCTAGAAAGTCTAATATTACCTTTTCTGTTGCCTCTTTGAGTGGAACTGCTTCACTCCATCTGATAAAGTAATCTGTGGCTATGAGGATCCATTTGTGTCCCATACTTGACACTGGATTGATCATTCCAATAAAATCTAGACCCCATTGAGCAAAAGGTTCATCCACAATTATGGGGCTTAGAGGCATTCCTGCATTTCTCCTTTTCCCTGTATAAAACTGACAAGATTGACATTCTTTAACCAGTTGATAGCAATCTCTAAACAGAGTGGGCCAAAAATATCCTGCTTGGGTTATTTTGATTGCAGTGGTCCTTGTTGAAAAGTGTCCTCCTGAGGCTCCATGATGTAATTCATGCAGTATTCTTTGGGCTTCATCTTTCTCTATACATCTCAAAAGTATACCATCAGCATTTCTTCTAAATAGAATATGGTCAATTAGTACAAAATAGGCCCCTTGCTGCCTATAGTATCTTCTCTTATCATGGGAGAGCTCATTTGGGAAAATCCCATGCTTCATAAACTGTATTCTGTTTTTGACCCAGGAGTCTTGGTCAATCTCTTGGATTTTAAATACATTCTCACTTTATGTTTCTTCAGTCATTATTCTCTCCATGTCTTGAGTCATATATTGGCACAATCCTTTGCCTCTGACCAACTTGGTGGGTCTCACTTCTACATCATACTCCAGAATCTTTGTGATCCAGTTGGCTCTTTTCTCAGTGATCTCACCCTCCATAATATATTCTCTTACACTAGGATGAGCCACTAATATTAGGATCTTATTTCCTATTACTGTTACCTATATTTCACTACTAGCTCAATTAGGTAGAGCTTTCCAGTTTGAAAAGAGAAAAAGATACAGATGCAATTATGTTTCCATTTGATTTATCAGTTACGTTATGAGTGGAGGAAATGTGGCTCCCACGAGGGTTGAGCCCAGCTCATAAACCTTTACAGAAATTCAGAAGCAAGGAACAAATTGCAAAAAAGTACAACTCTAGGAGCGCATTCAGAAGGTAGATACTGGGTAGGACAGCAAAGAATCAGTAAAGTCCAAGCACTAAAGGATAGCCAACAGTCAGAACAGGACAGCAAGGCACAACAGCAGCAAAGTATAATAGAGCAGCAATACACAAAAAAGAAGATGATGCAGATGTGAATCATATCATTTTTCCTTTACGACATTTAATCAAAACACCTAAAATCATGCAAAAATCAGGGATTTAGATTAAATGTCATAAATATCAGTATTTTCTACATAGGGTTGCGAAATTATAAATTGTAAAACATTTACTAAGGTGGTGCAATTATAAGCCTCTTAGTTAAATGTTATTTAATGCAGAAAAGGTGTCATTATGGTATTTTTAATGCTGCAAAAGATGATGACATATGCCAGGAGCACTAAATGATATTTTATCATATTTTTAAAGTGCCTTTATGATAGTGGAGCTAGTGGAGTTGGTGGAAGTTGATCTTTTTTGAGTGGAGCACTAAATGATATTTTATCATATTTTTAAAGTGCCTTTATGATAAGTAGAGCTAGTGGAGTTGGTGGAAGTTGATCTTTTTTGAGTGGAGCACTAAATGATATTTTATCATATTTTTAAAGTGCCTTTATGATAGTGGAGCTAGTGGAGTTGGTGGAAGTTGATCTTTTTTGAGTGGAGCACTAAATGATATTTTATCATATTTTTAAAGTGCCTTTATGATAGTGGAGCTAGTGGAGTTGGTGGAAGTTGATCTTTTTTGAGTGGAGCATGAGCTGTTTACAGCTGTTTGAGCTGTATATATTCCTCTTCCTTGTTTAGTTTTAAAGAGGTTCTGGCTGTTCACATCTTTGCATATTGTAATTTTTTGAGTTCTTTTGCAGAAGTGAAGAGTTTTGTAACCCATTTTCAGAGATATGCAGCATTGTAACACCTTTTTGGCAGTAATAAGCAGTCTAGACCTTCCCATTTTCTCCTGATATTGTGTGTTTTTCTGTGTTAGTACAAGCCTTTGTGATATTTTTCTGTCCTTTGAGTTGTACTACATGTTGATGCCTTTATATAGGAGTTACATTATTTTTGCAGGTTGTGAGCTGTGCAAGTGATAACAATCAGTTTTGGATAGTGAGAAATTCTATTTCTCCTAAACAAGACTGCTATTATTTAAGCCTCCTCACAAAGTGATCATGCAAAGATTGTGATTTGTTGGGTTGTGTAGAGGATCCTGATTATTACTGGTTCTGTAGTGTGTCGTTTTTCTGTGTATTTTCTGATGATCGTTTGGTGCATCACCTTAGACAATAGGTTTCATTTTATGCAATCCTTCTTACCCTTTTCTCTGCAAAGTCTTAGTATAGGTAGTTTAGGTGGAGTACCAAGAGGAAGCCGGCCTTCTCCGGAGGTTCTTTCCGTCATAGGCCACCCACAGACCTAGGAAAGATCCCATGTTTCTCCAGATTGCCCAGTTTCACGACTCGGCGAGGGTGTAAATCTGAGAGCTAACAGTTTTTGGCACGCCCGGTGGGACTATGAAGTCCATTTTACACATTTTGTTACTGCTGTTTGGTGTGTGCAGCAGTAGTTGCAGCCTTTTAGAGGTATTGTTTACACATCTGGCGACTCTGGCGACTCAAGATCATCTACTGGTTTCAGCAGTTCAAGTGCTGGTATGTTTTAAATGTTAATCAAGAAAATGTATGCTATTCTGATTTTCCAGCTTTTTGCTTGATAGACATGTCTATGTTTTGTGTGAATATGCCTTATCATCCTCCATTTCATGAGAATGATGCTTATGCCACTACTTATCAGCCATACCAAGCAGCATATGCTGCTGGTTTTGTCCCAAATAACTTACCAATGGCAGATTATCAGCATAATCCTCATGCTTGCCACCCTCCCACCCCTGCTCAGCTTTCCTGGCAACCTATCCATGCCTATAGCCATTTGCAAGAAGCTCATTTTGCTCAAGACCAGTTTAACTACCCCCTGAATCAACCTCAAAATGTTAACATCAGTGTCAGGGAGTTATCTTTAAACTTGCAAAGCGAATTTGACGCTGTCACAGCAGACCAGGAGTATAGTATGCAGCAGGAAGAGCTTGCTTATCAAGCTCATATTCATCAGAGAGAGGTGGAGGCACAAATGTATAAGGAGGAATGTTTGAGTAGGCAGATTGCTGCCAAGGAAGAGCAAATGAGGCAATTAATAGCTCAGGTTAGACAGCCTAAGGTCCAAAGCCCTTCTCTTCCTAATCTCGTGCAAATCCGCACTATAGATCAAGCTGAGCCTACCAAGGAACCTTCTCTAAAGTTTGAAATTCTGAGTTTTAGGCAGCCTTCTAAATTTAAGATTCCAAGTTGGAAAGGGCCGTCTTTTTCACCCTGTGGAGACCCTCCACCAAACACCCAAACAGAACCATGCTCTAGCGTCCAGCTAGCAGATGAGCAAAAGAGTGTTTTGTTGGCTCCTTTTCAAAAGTTGGAAACTCACTCAGCTGTTTATTTTCCGAATCCATTCTTTGAAGAAGTTTTCGAGTTCAGAATACCAAGTTTCAAGCAAGGTGAGTCTCCTAAATCTCCTAAATTGGATATTCCAAGTTTTAGGGGGTCTCATCCACTGAAAGAACCTATAGAACAGCCTGTATGTCTGCAAGAGACCAAGCCAATTCCTCCGTTTTCCTTGTCGGATCAGCCTTCCTGTCCTACTATTCGTCTTTGTCCAGGTGGACCTATTGTCTATCAAGATAGTTGGTTTGGTGGACAACAAAATGAGTTTCCTGAGAAAATAGAAGAACCTATTGTTCATGAACCTATTTGTGTTAAAAATGAACATGAACAGTCAGGGCAACTAGTCGAGGAGCTTAAAAAGGGTATCAAAAGCAATGATTTCATGCTTTTACTTGATGAGCTCCCTTCTTTTATCGAGCTGAATGAACAGGAGACGGTTAAACAATTTGATGAGTTGCTAACAGAAGACAATCAAGTCTTGGAGCAGCTGAAAGATGAAAATGAACATGAGGAAAAGATGGTTTATGAGCAGAATGACAAAGCTCATCTAGATTTAATGCAAATTCATGCGTTAGATGAGGATATGTTTTCAGGGATCATTGAGGTTTTTTGTTCTAACATCAATGATAAGCTAGTATCTGATGAACCAGCAGCATACAATCAGCCTATTCAGTTCAAAGAGTTAGGCATTCCTCCATCTCATTCAGGTGAAACCATTCTTCCACATCAGATTGAGTTTGAGATGGAAGGTGAAACAGTAGTTTTGGAGGAAAGAAATCTGACACTGCAAATGGAGCATTTCACTCAAAAAGATGAGGAATCAGCAATACATGAGCTAGAAGCCAGCAAAGAGAGAGTGGCGTTCATCAGTTCGAACGGATGTCCTATCAGACATCTTGCTCAAGTCAAGCCAAACAAGGTGTTATCAGTCATGTTTGCACCTGAGGAGAAGATTGAAACTAAGGAACAACTTGTTCAATCTGCCTATATGCCTCAGAATAGCAGCAAGCATGATCAGATTTATAAGATAGGTGGACTTGTTTTCCTTCTCCAAAGCTCATTTCAGCAGTTGATCAGACTTTTGTCAATTATTCACCTCCTGGAGGTTGTTTATGAGCATGTGAGATATTGTAAGTTGTTGAGAATGGATAGCTATTTCAAAGAACCAGTGAATGGTCATGTTTAAGCAGCGCCTCTCCTGGTTAGACATAGGATAGGTTAAGTTTTAGTTGTTGAATAAGTGTTGCTGCACACTAGATTAGAGGTAGTTTTCATTTCCCTAAGTGTGTTTCTACACAAGTTGTTAGTTTTTCCTAGGTCAGGTTGTGCAAGGTTTGAAAACTGCTGTAATGTATGACAGCTGTATAGAAAAGACAGCCATCATATGAAACAGTGAATACCTTTACTCACTGTTGCACATCACGCCTATCTCCCTCATAGAGCTGTCATAAATTGCAGCAGTTTGCTAAGAAGGTGTTCCTATTGGTTATCCCCTCTAACTCATCAAGTAAATGCATATCCTCAGTAACAGTGTTTTATTCACCATCACTGACCATACCCATGCACTTAATGATTTAGAAGAGTTGGCAGTTTTGAGGTTAGTTGCAGAAAGAAAGGAAGTGTTTTCAAGTTTTTGTCAAGCACGTATGACTCTAGGCCCAATGGATATGCTTCAGGCAACTGGTCTGATGTTTAGCAGGCAAACATATAGCAGATATCGCCAAAGATGTTACCTATATTTCACTACTAGCTCAATCAGGTAGAGCTTTCCAGTTTGAAAAGAGAAAAAGATACAGATGCAATTATGTTTCCGTTTGATTTATTAGTTACGTTATGAGTGGAGGAAATGTGGCTCCCACGAGGGTTGAGCCCAGCTCATAAACCTTTACAGAAATTCAGAAGCAAGGAACAAATTGCAAAAAAGCACAACTCTAGGAGCGCATTCAGAAGGTAGATACTGGGTAGGACAGCAAAGAATCAGTAAAGTCCAAGCACTAAAGGACAGCCAATAGTCAGAACAGGACAGCAAGGCACAACAGCAGCAAAGTATAATAGAGCAGCAATACACAAAAAGAAGATGATGCAGATGTGAATCATATCATTTTTCCTTTACGACATTTAATCAAAACACCTAAAATCATGCAAAAATCAGGGATTTAGATTAAATGTCATAAATATCAGTATTTTCTGCATAGGGTTATGAAATTATAAATTGTAAAATATTTACTAAGGTGGTGCAATTATAAGCCTCTTAGTTAAATGTTATTTAATGCAGAAAAGATGTCATTATGGTATTTTTAATGCTGCAAAAGATGATGACATATGCCAGGAGCACTAAATGATATTTTATCATATTTTTAAAGTGCCTTTATGATAGTGGAGCTAGTGGAGTTGGTGAAAGTTGATCTTTTTTGAGTGGAGCACTAAATGATATTTTATCATATTTTTAAAGTGTCTTTATGATAAGTGGAGCTAGTGGAGTTGGTGGAAGTTGATCTTTTTTGAGTGGAGCACTAAATGATATTTTATCATATTTTTAAAGTGCCTTTATGATAGTGGAGTTAGTGGAGTTGGTGGAAGTTGATCTTTTTTGAGTGGAGCACTAAATGATATTTTATCATATTTTTAAAGTACCTTTATGATAGTGGAGCTAGTGGAGTTGGTGGAAGTTGATCTTTTTTGAGTGGAGCATGAGCTGTTTACAGCTGTTTGAGCTGTATATATTCCTCTTCCTTGTTCAGTTTTAAAGAGGTTCTGGCTGTTCACATCTCTGCATATTGTAATTTTTTGAGTTCTTTTGCAGAAGTGAAGAGGTTTGTAACCCATTTTCAGAGATATACAGCATTGTAACACCTCTTTGGCAGTAATAAGTAGTCTAGACCTTCCCATTTTCTCCTGATATTGTGTGTTTTTCTGTGTTAGTACAAGCCTTTGTGATATTTTTTTGTCCTTTGAGTTGTACTGCATGTTGATGCCTTTATATAGGAGTTACATTATTTTTGCAGGTTGTAAGCTGTGCAAGTGATAACAATCAGTTTTAGATAGTGAGAAAATCTATTTCTCCTAAACAAGACTGCTGTTATTTAAGCCTCCTCACAAAGTGATCATGCAAAGATTGTGATTTGTTGGGTTGTGTAGAGGATCCTGATTATTACTGGTTCTGTAGTGTGTCGTTTTTCTGTGTATTTTCTGATGATCGTTTGGTGCATCACCTTAGACAGTAGGTTTCATTTTATGCAATCCTTCTTACCCTTTTCTCTGCAAAGTCTTAGTATAGGTAGTTTAGGTGGAGTACCAAGAGGAAGCCGACCTTCTCCGGAGGTTCTTTCCGTCACAGGCCACCCACGGACCTAGGAAAGATCCCATGTTTCTCCAGATTGCCTAGTTTCATGACTCGGCGAGGGTGCAAATCTGAGAGCTAACAGTTACCATATGTCTAAATTTTTTAAGGGCTTTAACCATGGCATATGCTTGCTTCTCCACAAAATTATATCTAACCTCATATTCTCTAAGAGTTCTGGAGAAAAAGGCTATTGGGTGCTCTCCTTCTTGCTGATCATCTTTCTGGGTTAAAACAGCAGCAACATTGAATTCTCCCCCATACACATACATTATGAAAGATTTAGAAAAGTCTGGGTTTCTGAGTACTAGGGCTGTTGAAATAGCTTTCTTAACTTCTTCAAAAGCCTGCCTTCCTTCTACAGTCCATTTGAAAACCAGATCCTTTTTAAGTAATAGTGTCATTGGTCTAATTAGACCTGCAAAATCAGATATGAACCGGCTAACAAAGTTGATCTTCCCTAGAAAGGATTGAACTGCTTTCTTATTAACTGGCAGAGATAAGTTCATTATGGCAGTGACTCTCTCTGGATCAATATAGACTCCTTCCTTTGACACTATATGCCCTAACAGTTTACCCTAAGGTACTGCAAAGATACAGTTCTTGGGATTCAGGGATATTCCAAACTCTTGGCATTTCTTAAAAACAACCTCTAAATGGTCAAAATGATTTACAACATTTTTAGAGAAAATGGTGAGGTCATCTAGATAAATCAGGATGATTTTGTTTATAAGCTCCCCAAATGCTACATCCATTGCTCGCTGAAAAGTAACTCCAGCATTTGAAAGGCCAAAAAGCATCTTAGCATATGCAAAGGTTCCCCACTTTGTAGTGAATGCAGTCTTATGTTGGTCTTCATCAGCCAACCAAATCTGATTGTATCCAGAGAAACCATCCAACAAGGAAAACCTCTCTGATCCAGCCACAGTCTATAAAATTTGTTCCATAGAGGGCAGGGGATAATGATCCTTCAAAGAAGGTCTATTCAGATCCCTAAAATCTACATAGAGCCTTATGTCACCATTCTTTTTTCTTACAGGCACTAAATTTGATACCCAGGTTGAATGCTTAATTGGAAAAATTATCTTTGATTCCAGGAGCTTTTGCAGCTCATCCACTATTAAAGGTTCAATTCTAGGATTCACTGGCCTTTGTTTTTATCTAACTGGTTTAGATCCTTCAGTAAGCTCTATGGTGTGCTGGATGATATCTCTATTATAGCCATGGAGGTCTTCATAGGTCCAAGCAATCACCCTATCATATTTTTCGCACAAATCAATCAACCTTTCCTTTTCTTCTTGGGTTGTAGAATTGCCAACCTTCAATTTTCTTCCTTCACTAACTTGAATCTCAGAATAATCCTCCCTATTTGCTTGAAACCTCTTCTTCTCTAGGCTTACATCTTCTGGGTCAAACAAGTTTTCTAAGGTAATCAGTCCTTTAGGGAGCTTATTTGACTTCAGTTGAATAATTTGGTCACCATATGCTTCTTCAATTTTAGGGTGCAATTGATCAGCAAATTCTCCTGATTGTTGCAAGAATGGGAGTACTTGGAAATCAATATCAAAAACTTGCCAATTTTGGTCATTGTCTAGAATAGTTGGTCTCACTATAACTTTGACTAACTCATTGTTGACTAGTAGATCAGTTGCTGGATCATACTGTGAACCAATCTGTGTCATTCTATCTGCCTCAGAATTTTAGGCTCTAGGAACTACTTCAATATTAAAAGCCTCAAAACCATCTATGAGGTCCCAAATTCTGTGCCTATAGGATCTCATTCTCACATTTTTTGCTATTGCCTTTTCTCTGATTTGTTTCACTACAAGTTCAGAATCTTCTTTTACTATCAGAATCCTTACTCCCTTTTTCTTTGCCAACATGAGTCCATGCACCAAGGATTCGTACTCAACATCATTATTGGTACAGGCAAACTTAAAGCAAATGACTCTTAAAATTTTCTCACCATTAGGGGCAGTAAGGCAAATTCCTGCTCCAACTCCATTTTTACTTCTAGCCCCATCAAAATTTAGGGTCCAGATTTCTGAGTTTCTTTTAGACTCTTGACTCTGTGATACTTCTTTTCTTAAAACATTAGGGATCTCTTGGTCTTCTTCAAATATAACATAAGTGCCTAGGCCTGTAGAGTCATAATTTCCATAGGGATCACTTTGCATCATAGTTAATAACTGATTATTCTCTTCTTCTTGCTGGTCATGCTCAGTCCAATTACCCAACTCTTCAACAAAGATTCTTTCCTCCTTATTCAGCATAGCATGGGATGCTTCTAAATTTGGGGTTGGTTCACTTGTGATATGGTCTTTGGATAATGGTTCTGACAGTATTTTCATCTTTGTGCCATATTTGGTTCTCAAGATGAGGTGTGACCAATCAAGTGACATGTAACCTCCTATCTTGGCTGTGAAATCTCTGGATAAGCATAAACTAAATACAAGGGGTATATCTATGACTACAACATCCTGATTGACAATTATATTGGGGCAAGTGTACAATTGCAAGGGAAGTTGTTTGATTTTCCCTATTGTTTGCACAGATTTCCCATCCAACTGCATGACCCCTCTTGTAAGTGGCTCATATTTTATCTTCAAAGCATCAACTATTTGCTTTGGCGTTACTATAGTACTAGCCCTAGAGTCTATCATTGCATTATGCAGTAATTTCTTCCCAACTATTAGAGTCAAATAAAAGGGATCTGGTTTAGATTTACCTACCTCTGATTCTTTGTTTATCAAAGCTGTTGTTTGTAGAGGTATAGTATCTTTGAGCTGTAGCTTCCCTTTATCAGTAGTTCCTCCTTTGGCACAATATGTTTAGGGACTTCTTGGCCTTGCAGAGCTTCTTGCAACAGTGTCTTCTGCTCAGGAATAGCTAACATATCCCAGATTGATACATGTGCTGGAGTTCTTTTCAGTTGTTCCACCACGTTCACAGGTCCTAATGCTTGGGCCTTTGAGTAATAAGGGTACCTTGACTTTTCTAGAACTTGTCCTGAGGCTACTTGATTCTGCACAGGCTGAGGCATTTCTTGTCTAGAGACTGTGTTCTGATAACCTTGAAATGGAGGTGCTCCCATGATCTCATTATTAGTGACTTCAGGCTGCTCCATCATTCTCCTCTTTGATCTGGTATAGTAATTTGATTGCACCAATGGCTTCTTGGAAGTAGATGCTTCATTCAAGAACACTGAATCTTTTTCTTCAATCGATGAAAATAAAGCATGCTCAGGGGCTATTTCCTCCTCCTGTTGTAAAGACATCCCTTGCATCTGGGCCACCATGACTGCATTTTGTACACCAGGAGATTGATATGGTGGAGCATTAGAAGTTGAAAATTTTCCTTCTAATCCTCTCTGTTATGCTATCTTTTGCTGCAAATTTCCTCTGGGACAGTCTCTGGGCATATGGGCATTGTTGCAGGGGAAGCACCAAGCATTTGTGCCATCTACAAAATTATTTTGCCCTGGAACGATTTCCCTGTTGGGAATAGGAGGAACAGTTTGTAAAGGTGTAGGGACTGAAACCAGTTGGTTTGAAGGCTGAGGATTAGCTTGCCTTTGAGGGCCTTGATATTGGTTTGGCTAAAAGGGAGGTCTATTTTCTTGATAACCCTGATAAGGGAGCTTTGGATAGGGATTTTGTTCTCTTTAGATTAATTATCTCATTTGAGAAGGTTCTTCAAATGTTCTTGACATCATCCATCTCAAATGGTTGGATAGAGGTGGTTGCCTTAGCAGGTTGTTGAGGAAATGAATACATAGACACAAGTGGGACTGTATGATTAGGAGTTTCTTGAGGCAAAGGCAAGGTAATTTCTGGGAACATGTGCATAGGAGGCCTTGGGGGCAATTTTCCAGCATCTATTAAGTTATTTTCAGCCTTGACTGCCAACTCATATGCTTCTGGTTGTGTCTGACCTCCAAGAGACTAAATCATCACTGATATATCTAAGTTTAAAGCTTTAAGGTAAAACACAATAGCCATACCATGGTAATGGTCTTGCTGTAGCAGGAATTCTCTCCCAAGTCTTTTGAAATCTTGAGTCAGTCATGGCTTCTTGTGGTGCCCTCTTGATAGTGATCAATTGTTGCAGCAAAGAAAATTTATCACCCTTTTCTTTAAATCTTTCAAAGAAAGCATCACCAAGTTGATCCCATGTAAATATAGTGTTTGGAGTCAGAGATCTATACCAATCCAGAGCCTTTCCTTTGAAAGAGGCTGCTAACAGTCTTATGGCCACATTCTGTTGAGTGATAACATGTACTGCACATACATCAGATACATCTTGCAGATGCTCTTCAGGTGTCTTGAAAACTTCCCCACTGAACTTAGGCAGGGCCTTGAGAGTATTGGCTAGAATAGCATCCCAAGTCGCTGGTGGTACTAGGAGAATTAGAGGACTGCCAATGTTCCAATTTGCATAATTTCTTGGGGCTATAGGTGCTCCCATATTTACACTTTGTGCTACTGCAGGCTGATTCACTCTTCTCCTTGAATTAGCTACTAGTGGTGGCAAAAGAATGCCTGGATTATTAGCAGATTGAGCTCTTGTTACAGACCCACAGCTCCGGCTCCCTATGGCTCTATGGCTCATACAATCTTGAAAAGAACTTCAAGAATAGTCCCACTGGGCGTGCCAAAAACTGTTGATGTATAAAATTGCGCAGGTTCCAACACCAACATGGAAAGTTTCAAGAATATAGGACTTGCAACTTGAAACAACCTCCAGATTTTAAAGAAGCTGGCTCTTCTCTATCTTAGATGGGTTTTGAGGAAAAGGGTAAGAGGCTAACAAGATTACAGATACAATTAAAGCAAAAACTATCTATAGCGATGCGCCTGAATAAAAGTGTTTCTCTCAAATTAAGCACAGTGAAACTATCCTCAAGATTCAGTTACATTAAAGAGCAGATACTACATGATTAACATAAATAGATGAAATGAATAAAATCAAAGGCTCACAATCAGACACTTTGCAATGACACAAGAAATATCAACCAAGGCACAGAACTCAGTTCTTCTCATTAATTTTCCAGCAATATAAGAGGCATAGACACATCAACTTTCTAATCAAGAATAACAAAATAAAGGCAAATGATATTAACTGGTCACAGCAAAAGTCTCCAACTTCTCTTAAATCTCTGACAGAAAAATGTCTCTATCTGCCTAAAACTGTATGGATCAATCTATATCTTCCACCTTGATCTATTACAAATGTTACGTATTTATAGCCTAAGATCTAACTCAAGATTGTCTGCAACAATCGAATCCCAATGGCCCAACGGAACTGAAGATAACTGGAAGTCTCTGACAGTTAAGATCTTTCAAATCTGCAACAGTTTCTCTTTTCCGCAAGTTCATTGGCTGGAACTAAATATGTGTGGCGCAACTCCTATAAGGGACAGACACTTGGCGGCTTCTGCACACTTGAAACTGAAAAGAGTGTGACAGATGGCAGCGTCCGCGCGCATAACTTGAAACTCCTTCGTTTCTCAGGAAAGAATAGGAAACTGACACTTGGCGCGTTCTGCAGCATGCTGAACTATCTACGTGTCTTTATCCACAACACTTCACAAAACTGTGTCTTTATATTCAAGTGGCCTCCGCAGGTGACAACTATCGCAACTTGCAGCATTTGAAACATGAGACACATTAATAGCGGGACCCACAACCTTAGCGCTCGCTAGCTTTCAAAAGGAGAAAACAGGGCTAGGTGGCATCTTCCGTAGCAAGCAATAATTGATACGTGGCGACTTCCGCAGCACTTCTTGAAACATTAGAAACCTTTTGAAACTTCTACGGAAGCTGACACTTGTCGGGTTCCGCGTTACTTAGAAACTTTTAGTTATCGCCGGAGAAGGGTCATAAACAAAAGTAACTTCTTTTTTGCATCCAGCACATGGCACTCTCCGCGCACTCAAACTGAAACAGACTGTGGCCCACCATCTTCTTTTCAAACAATAACATGATGCAAAAAGCAACACACGGCAACCTCCGCATTACTCAAAAAGGGACACATGGCGCGCTGCGCACAAACTTGAGACTTTAGGGGCTGCCTCTACGCATGACACTTGGTGATCTCCACAGCTTTGAAACTTAAACATTAGAAACATAACCGCTATGTGGCACGATCCACATAAAAAGTTATAGCTAGAAACAAAACCGCGGCTTTTAACTGAGGCTCGACACTTGGTGGCTTCCGCATTACTTAGGAAACCCACGCAACAAAATTTGAATCATTATAGAAACAGTACTTAGGAAACTTGCGCAGCAAGATTGCGACTGATACAAAAATGTAGAGTTTTTACACTCTACACTTCTCTAGGCACACATTTGGGTTTCTACCTTTAGGCTCACAATTGGGTTTGCAGAGGTCAGAAATGCGCCTAATTACCTAGAGTCAATTTGCGCCTAGAAGTGGAAGTCCCAGAGGGTAAGGTATATTAAAAAATATAAATTTCTTATACTTCAATTATTTTTCAATATACCTTTCAGGATGTTTGAGATAGGTGTCAAATCCACCAGATTTAACATGCAGATTCTAGATTTTTGAGGATCCACCAGATTTCAGACTTAGCCAATTTTTAGAATTTCAGAACATACATCAGGATATCAGACTTAGTCATTTTTCAAAATCTCAGAACATACATCACGATATCAGACTTAGTCATTTTTCAGAATCTCAAAACATACATCAGGATATCAGGACATCAGGGGACTATGGGACTCAACACTATTGACTTCATCATGAAATAGCTCTAAGACATCATCCAAGACTTAAGCAATGCACTGGAGCTAAAAAAAGGGGGGTCCCCATTTGCAATGGGGCGATGTGTGATTAGGTCACAACAGGACCCCCTTTTTGAGCTTTGATGTTTTGCCTTGAGTTTTGGATGATGTCTTATGATGAAGTTTGGCGGTGATCTGGAAGGAGGTTTCTATCATGGCAAGCTCAATGCAACATGAAGCCTTGGCGCCCTAATAGAAGTTGATATCTTGATCCACAAAGTGACTTGAACTTAGGAAATATTGCAAGAAAAGGCTATAAGAACCCAAGGTGCCAGTATGCACTTGTAGACACCCAAATGTGCGCCTCCATTAGAACTAGGCTCAAATCATCTAAAACCCAGGTGCTGGTGTTGGAGCACTAGGAGGCTCAATAAGATCTTTGTTTTGTTTTTCATGTTTGATGATGTAATAAGGTCCATTGGACCATTTCAAGTTGTTTTCATGTTGATCTCATGTTGAGTGACAATGATACATGACCTCGGCATCAATGGTTGTAAGTAACAAGTCTGATGAATGGCCTTCATAGGTGTAGAAGCAGGAGTCTCATGTTTTTGTAGCAATCATGGCATATAAGAAGCATATTAAGGAGTTTGAATACCTTGTCAAAGGCTTATCAATCTTGTAAAAGGAGTTTGAATACTTTGTAAAAGGATTGTCAGCCTTGTAAACAAAATGTAGTTGCAGATAGTGACAAAACAAGGCAGTTTGGTGGTTGCAGGGCAGTTTGGCCTCCCACCGATCCAAAAATGCCTTCCAATCAGTTAGTAAGGTCGAGTGTAGTTCTAAAGGCCATGGTCATGTTCATTTGTGTAGTGGATGTTGATTTGAAAGAGAAATAATAAAAGCAATCTCAGTTTCCTGTCTTTTCTGCGTTTATCTTCCTGTTCCAGCCGTGCTCTGCTCCTATACGGAACAGTTGTAGAATCTCTTAATGTGGATTGATGGAGGTATGAGTTAGGATTCCATTGCATCTTGTTTGAGGTTTTGAAACAACTCCATAACAAAGTTCTAGGCATTTTTCTGAAATCTGGTAGTTAAACCCTACCTTAGGGTTTTGACAGAAAATCATGTATTTTTACACTATTCCACTGGTTTAATTTCCTTTGGATCAGTGGAATGGACTTGTTTGTGTTTGTTTTAGTATGTTGTGAGGGATTTCAGGGCAGGGAACTGAGTTTGATGGAGATTATTTGAAGAAACCTAACAAACCCATGTGTTAGGTGCAGCCAAGAGGAACAACATAGGTGAATTTCACTACAGCCGATTGTGGGATCAAATAAACCTTGAAATCTGTGTTCTTGCCTTGAGTTTAAGGTGTTCAAATGGTTCAAAAGATTCTGTGACTCCATTGAAGGGTAGTTGCTTTGTATTTTAGGGCTAATTGGGGCTCTCTCTAGTATGTCTGTTATAAAGAAAGTGATAGATGTTCTTAAGCAACCCCTTGCAAGTTTTTGGTATGTTGTCAAGCTTTGAAAAGGGTATTCCAAACCATGCTTGTCTGTCCTTGAAAGTGTCCTGGTTGGGAGAAACCTTCTGTCAGACCTAGAAATAGGGCTACAAGGAGTTGGATCAATTTGTGAAGGAAGTACCATGTGTGCAGGCATGAGACTTTAGTAGATGGTTTGGTCAGGTCCCTCATGATGTCAAAAAACCCTCTACATGTCTGTCTTCAAGGAATTGGAAGTTTGATGCCAAATCACATGTGAACCATTGGTGTAGGACTTGTCAAACATAGTGAAGGTTGCCTTGTCTTCCCCTATCCTCTACATCAGGCGCCCTGCTAGGAAATGATGTTTTAACTCTCAACATGCCTTAAACATCGAAAACCTTGTAAGAAAATGGTCTAAGAATGCTAGGCGCAAATCTCCACCTGGATAGCCCTAAAAGTGCGCCTAAGATTGATGAGGACAAGACATCACCCAGAGGTCCAATATTGCGCCTAAGGATGAGAGATGAAGTGCTTGACTTAGAAAATCTTGAAAATCACCCAGAGAATCAAGGCGCCAGTTTCCACTTGTTGAGACCCAAAGGTGTGCCTAGAGTTGGAGTCTAATTGCTTCAAGGAGTCAAGGCGCATTTTATCATCTGAAGAACCCCAAACTTGCGCCTTGGAGAGAATGATGTTAGAAGTTGCCAAGAAAATGGGCGCCTTGAAGAGTTAGACTTCCCAAACACACCTACATTTGCCTAAGTCAAAAAATTCATTCACCTAAGCTAGGCGCACTTTTACATCAGTAGGAGTCATCTTATGCGCCTAAGTCAAAACATGCTTGATCTCATGAGTTTTGAGTACTAAGACTTTTGCTTGAGTTTATGAATTGTTTGGATTGATGAAAGTTGAGTGAACACTCACCCATATCAAGGCGCAAATTCACACCTAGAGGATCACAAATGTGCGCCTAGGCAAAAGGAGGTCTGGAATCATGAAATTTGATGTCACCTTGAAGTAGTAAATCATCTAAACACTTATGCACTGAGTTGAAATCATCAGAACAAGCCAAGTATGCTAGGCGCATTTTTCCACTTGTTCAACCTCAAATATGTGCCTCAAGTTCAAGAGTAGGAATCAATGATGAGGGGTATGTACTTTGTCAAACGAAGTGCCTTTAAACATTGACATTAGTTTGAAGTCATGAAATTGCACTAAGTGATCTTAGGTGCACTTTCACCTCTCTGTAAACCCGAATCAGTGCCTCAAGGAAAACTCATGAATGCATGTCATTAAATGTGTGCCTTGAAGAAGAGAAGCATTCCAAGTCATTTCCAACTATTTGAAATCATGAAAATGGCAATACATGGCCAGTTTGATGGAGGCGCACTTTTGCATCTCCATAGACCCAGATTGGTGCCTCAAATAAGATGCATAAATTCACATCATTGATTGAACGCTTGAGAGGGAGAATCCTTATAAGACATGTTCAATTGTTTGAAATCATAAAAATAGCAAATATAAGGCTGACTATGTTAGGTGCACTTTCACCTCTGTACACACCTAAATGTGCGCCTAGGCTTGGAAAGGCTATTGAATGTTTAAAAATGATTTCTTGGTCTTTATCAATAGTTTAATATGTTTCTTTGTTTGTGTTGCAGGAGAATTGATCGAGCTAAGGAGTAATCCAAGGAGCAGGATGCTTGGAACCACCTTCAAGCAATGAAGGGAGTCAAGAGGCAGTCACTCCAAGAGAGTACTTCAAGTTCATCATGCCGGAACACTTCCAACATTTGCACCATAGAAGACATTCATCTGCCAAACTTCAAGTTCTTCCTCAATCTTCAAGTCTCTGAGAAGTCTCCTGCTCCAAGTCATGAAGGAAGCATCATCATCTCTACACTACTCTCCATGAAGAAGCAAAGAAGATCAACATACATCCTGCAAGAGAAGAAATACACAGAGTTAGGCAAGTGAGTAACATGTATCATACACATCCAACTTACAAAGAACAAGGCAAGATCAGCAAGGATACATTCCCAAACATTCAAGTTTACCAAAGCAATCACATTCGAAGACATCACACAGATGATGCAATTTGGGAATATGCCAAAAGCAAATTGAATAAACTGTTGAAATCCATAAGAGTTGCAAAGGTGGCACCTACGTGGCATGTACATTATCCTCACCAATCAAATGTTGCCACGTCATCCTTGTCAAAGTATATTGTATTTGCATGCACAAACAAGAGGATAAGGGCGTTCCAAGGAGAAGACTTCCAACTCATCATCTTTATCACCTTGGGAAGCATGCCGTCATTCCTTCTTTTCTATGTACAAAATGCTAAAAATAGGCATAATTGCCTTGTTGTAAAGATCTGGGCCGTCCATTCACAGATCAATCTTGGCCGTCAGTTGTATTCTTGAAAACTATATAAAGGCCTTGTTGCCTCATTTATAAGGTTCATGAGTATATAGTAGAGTAGAATCATTAGAGTAGAGTAGGAAGAGACTCTCAAAATTCTCTGAGAATACTTGAAGTGGTAAATATTTCTCAAGATTAATGCAATGACATTGGAGCATTGGAGCTTGGTGCTAAGTGTTGTCTTGTGAAATAACATGGTTTCTTGTATCTTAATGAAATGGAGAGATGTTTCTAAGTAGATTAGAAGTAGAGTAGTAACTCATTGATGTAATGCATGTATGTATTGAATATTTGATTAACTCCTAGCTCATGCTTTTGACATCCATTGCTGGTGGAGTGTTGTGTAAAGCTAGTCTGAGCTTCATCATAAGTTGCTTAAGTTCGGTTGTGGATGCTCGTTTAAAATGCATCAACTGTGGGTGTTTGGATGAAAATTCATAACATGAGAACCATTCGCTAACCTTAGGAGATTGCACATACTCCATGTAGTTGTAGGCATTCTTGGCGAAGTGAAGTTAGGTTCATTAAGGAGTTTGTCTATTCATGCATCATCATTGCTTCATTGACCTTAGATAAGTTTCTTTGAACCCTTATTCTTTTCCCTTTTTTTTGTACATCATGCATACTTCATCCACATTGAAAGGAGAAATAAGCTGAGTGAAGCAAGAAGAAGTCTGCGTAAGTCCCTTTGAGAAAACAGCAAAATCACATCACACTAACTGAGTCTATCCTATGAGCAAGGTCAAAACCAACATACAGGAACCTTGGAGATAACCCACTGGATCACATTGTTTAGCTTTTGGGTATCTTTTTTCAAGAGAGGATAGATTACCTTAGTAATTTATTTTGAGTTGCATGTACATAAAAACCACATCAACAAGTAGTTTCATCAATCACGACATCATGACTAAATATGAGACAATCAGTGTTGAGATCAATTAGTCTGTATGCCTTATGATTTTCACTATAACCAGTGAACATGAGTTTCTGGCTTTTGGAGTCTAGCTTGGTGCGCTTGGCAGCTAGAATCCAAACATGAGCAGTGGAGCCAAAAACTTTCAGATGATTGACTTGAGGCTTACATCCAGACCAGGCTTCTTCAGGAGTCATCTTCCTGACAGCATAGGTAGGGGACCGATTCAAAAGATAGATAGTAGTGTAGACTACTTCAGCCCAGAACTTCTTAGGAACACTTCGATGCTCCAGCATAGAACATGCCATCTCAGTAATGGTGTGATTTCTACGCTGAACAACACCATTCTGCTGAGGTGTGTAAGGTGTGGTAAGTTGGCGTTTGATGCCATGATCAACACAGAAACGAGAGAATGTGGAAGAGCAAAACTCCCCCCCATTATCAGTCTGGAGAGTGATTATTGAACAACTTGACTCTTTTTCAACCAAAGCTTTGAACTGCTAAAATGTACCAAATACATCAGATTTGTTTTTCAGGAAATACACCCACATCTTTCTGCTGAATTCATCAACAAAAAGTGGAAAGTATCTACACCCAGTGACATAGGGAGTATTCATTGGTCCACATACATCAGCATGAACTAACTGCAGAACCTTGGATGCTCTCCATTTGTCTCCATCCAAAAAGGGAGTCCTATGTTGTTTGCCAGCCTGACAGGCATCGCAAATACCAGAAAAAAATAAATCTGTAAATGAAGTCGAAGTAATATCTACCGCCAAGATATCCACAGAAAAGGCACCTAAAAAAAGACGTGGCTTTTGCTAAATGTGAGTAGAAATATTCACCATAATTAGGAACTCACAAACCGTGGCCAGACGGAAAACTTAGAGTTTGCGACTTTGTCGTACGGAAGTACGGACAGGCGCAGAAGGGGAATGGCTCTGATACCATATTGTGTAAATCATGTATCTATTAAATTAACATTATGTTGCAATAGAGTAAGAGCTCAATATATAGAGTTACATCATCTAAAAATAGATGAAAAGCAAAAAATTAAACAGCTAACAAAGCAGAATAAAACTAAAGCATAAAAGCAGAAGAATGACCATTATCTTATCTTAATAGTAATTTTGCTATAGCTTGCTCAAAACGTTATGGAATTTAATGAAACCAAAAGCATTTGAACCTGCAAACACAACACTATCATTCCATGCACTCTCAGACCTGTAGTTGTTCTGTACAGGGTCGTACAAGGCTGTTTTCAGACTGTAATTGCAGAAAATTGACCAGAACAAATAGGGTATTTCAACCATAACTCCTTTCCAGCTTCTTGGAGCATGTATTCGCATTCATTCAAGGTGAATTAACATTACAAAAATAGTTGCCATCAAAATTACATGCTTTTCCTTCAAAAACCTAAATGTAACCTAATGTTTTATACCTTAAACTTGCAACATATGCACTTTTACAACCTAGGAATTAAACAAAAATATGTAAAAAGACCCTACATGGTCTTTCATGGTCTTCTAAGACCTTATTGAACTCAGCCAACCCAAAACTACAACTGAGGAAAAAACTCCAACCTTTTACAAGCCAAAAAGCACCTAGAAAATTCAAATTTGCATTTTGGCATGAAAAGCAAAATTTGAATTCCTAAGCCTATTTACACAACTTAGACTATTGAAAATGATCCTAATGGATCCCCTAAGACCTCTAGACACACAATTGGACCTCATAACATCAAAATTGATTCTAAAAACATCAAGGAGTGATGCTCCTACATCAAAACTACAAAGCTTTAACATTGACAGTTGGCATAGAACTCTGCATCTGTAGGCATACAGTTGTAACGTGTCCATGGGTTTGTGAGGCCTACACGTTCTTTTCTGACAGCAGCACGATATATGCTAAAGCTCTTTCAAGTTGAAGGGCCAACCCATAACATTGTTTCTACTCCCAGTTTCCTCTTACAATGGAGCACAAATATAGTCAAGATCCAAGTATAAATGTTGAGCTACAACAGCAGCTATTGGAGATGGGACACCGACAGTTCAGAAAAATCTAGAGTTGGACGGGACAAATTCCTCCTACCGTTGATTTTTGGATGAGAGCAAAAATTAGGCCTTTTAATGCCTAATTCCCATAAAAATTATTGTTTTAGTGCCTAGAAAATGGATGCATAGCTAGAAAGCTTCTGAAACTTTTCTATAGAATTAGTCAATTTAATTAGAAAAAAAATATAAAGCAATAGAAATTTAGTGGAAACTTTACTACTTGTGTGAGAGTCTTTTGAAATCAACTGTGGGGCTTTTTTCCTGGCTTCAAACGTATCCCTGATAATGGTTCCTTAACAGAGACCCATAAAGTTGGACAAACTAATCCTTGATGAAGTGTCCTGTAGAGAAACCTAGAAACTTAGATAATAAAAAACCCACCCAGTTGATTACAGAGGACTCTCGCATGGTTACATGCTGCAAACAATCACTCAAATGCTTCCTCTTTTTTCTAATTTTACTAACTTGTTTTCTAATTTTAACTTCTGGATAGACACTCTTTTGTTTCCCAATCTTCTTTTTCCTTTTGCCCTCTTTTCCTTTCTTTCTATTTCTCTTTGCAATGGGGAGAAATGGGTTCAAAGTTTTGTCACAACCAGAATACCTAACCGACATTATTAGCTTCTCTAGTTTTCTGCTCTATCCAATACCATTTCTAAGGGTTTTCAAAAGTTCCTGTTTTGTTGAAAGAGTTTCTATATTTTGCTATTCATTTTTGAGACATTTCCGGTTGTTTCTCTGTTTCATGTTGTTTGTTTAACAAGTCTACCCCAAATTCTCTATTGTTTCCCGACATACCTGTCCTTGCTTCCATTACTTGCTTTTGTGATGTTTTTATGTCCCATTTCTGATTCCTGGTGGAACATAAATATTAACATGACATTCCTTTTCCTCTAAGGTATGTCTTAATGCAATGCTAATTGTTCAAATAATTGAGTGTTGTATTAATTGTTTCACAATAGCAGCAAATAAGATGTTCAAACCCTTGAGAAACTTAGATGTTATTCCATGTTAATTTTAGATGTTATTCCATGTTAATTTCAGTTGTTATTCCATGTTATTTTCATATCTGCATAGAACCTAGCCTTGTTTAGTTCTTATATTTCTGATCCATAAGAATAGAATGAAGATGGCCTGCTCATCTGTGAACATAGTTCACAGTCTCCAGTGGTTGGCTTGTGTTTTTGGAGTCTCTGTCTTTATCATTTTTTCTTGTACCAGCTTCTTCAATCTTTGAAGTACATACATACAGGTGAAATTTATTTCTGGTGTGGATATTGCCCAATTATTCTAGTTAATGATTGAAAAACTGCAAAAGCAATGTGTACATGCAGACTGTGTTCACTAGATTATAGATGTAAAGCTTTTTTATGCTAATTGTGAGTGTATAGCCACTCTTTTGCTCTGGAAGCTGTAGTTCTTAATGCAATTTATTGTATCTACGGTTGTGTGATTAACGATTATCATATGATCGGTTATTCTTTGCATTGCAGAGTTTGTGGTCTCAGCCTGAAGTGTTCTAAGAGCTTATCAGTTATTGTTGGTTGAAGTGTATGCAAATCTACCCTCTACGACTCAACTGGCAGATTAGGAATTTGCTATTTCTAAACACTCAGCAGTGCCGCAGGGACTTATGGTATATGCCCATTCTTTCTTGTCTTCATTTGTACTAAGCCATTTTCACTCTTTTGTATCTAGAGATGCTTTTCAATTCATTTTATGTGAAAAATATTATGTATTAGTCAAATACATTCTTCTTGCTTGTATATTGCTTACTGTTACTTGTAACATTCAAAGTAAACAACTGTTCTAGTCTTTTTGTTATTAAACTATGCTGACCAGAGATCACAGTACCAGTGAATTTAAGTTATGTCTATGCAGTTAGAAGTGACTAGTTTCATCGGTTTTGTTGTAGGTAACAGAGGTTGGCCATTGAATGGCAAATGGAAAAGACATTGATAATGATATTTCTTAAGGTCGTTTGACTGTGAATACTGGGTATAATTCAGACTAGGTGTGTGAATTTTCTATGAAGGACAAATGCGCTTAGGGGGCAGGGCTGAGACTGCAGATTTGAGGTTTTTCTTACGCATCCCTAACAATTAAATTTACCAAAGGAAGTGAAGAGCACTGGGCTGTAGAGTGAAAACAGGAAAAGAAAATGTGAAAAAAAAATCTTGGAAAAGGGAGTGAAAGAAGGGTATAACTTGGTAGAGGTGTTGCAAAATAAGTTGGTAGGCTCCAACGAAGCCTTAACTCTACTTCTCCATGTCATTGACTTGTGCAGTGCTGAAAGATTTGCCATCCTTCCGCCTAGTTTTTTTTTCTTCTAAAAAGGTCAAGCGTTGGCGTAAAATATGGTATGTTTGTATTAATTGCAATTCAGAACATACTTTTGAGGTTTTTAATGTGTATTTCATTTTGTTTTCGTCAGTCCTGCAAGAAAGACAGAAGAGCTGATGAGAATACAGAACTAGCATTTTGTTAGTGTTGAATGTGAAACCCAACAGTCACTTGGTTTTTTCCCTCCAATGACTCTTGGCTCTTCACATTCTGAATAATGCTTGCTTATATAAAGCATGCTGCTATGTATTGTAATGTATCTGAGATAGTGATTTATAATATTGCCCTGCTTGAGAGTGGACGTAGCCTTTATGGTGAACCACTGTAAATTATGTTGTGTTGTGTTCTTATTTTCTGAATCTCTGTTTTATTTTTCTGCCATTTATTGTTTAACAATTGGTATCAGAGCTGGTTGTGCTCGATCGTGTGGCAAGAGAGATTCGAGTTTGAGTGGGAGCAATGTCGATTGAAGAAGGAAAGATTGAAAGGTTCAATGTCCATGATTCGTCATTGTGTGAGATTTGGATTGCCGAGCAAAGGTTTTTGGATCAATTAGATGCTGAAACTGATTCTGTTATTAATGAATTTCTTAATATGTTTGACAGTGAAAGTTTTGGGGATCAGTTAGATGATGGTGAGCAAGTTGATGCCAAAGAACTTGGGGCAGATGGAATTAATGGCTATGAAAGTGAAAATTTGAAGGTGAATGAAGATGAGACTATTTGTAAGAAGACTGCTGTCAAAGTTGGCAGTGAATTTGTTGTTGGAATTGCAGGTGGAATAGGCTTTGTATTTGGTGCTGATCCAAATTTGGATCCAGATTTGGCAGAGACTTTTGTTGTTTTTGATGGGAATGGTGATGGCCTGATAACTGCGGAGGAGTTGCAGTTTGTTATATGTTCGCTTGGTTTGCAGGAAGGACAGACAGCTGCAGGTTGCTGGAATATGATTCACCAGGTTGATATGGAAGGCGATGGAATGGTTAATTACGTTGAGTTTAAGGAGATGAAGGAATTGTTTAATGGTGGGTCCAAGAATTTGAGTATCTTGAAGTTGTTTAGATGTTTAGTGGATTGGGATAAGTTGCTTGAGGTTATTATCAATCATGTCAACAGGTGTATGGAGGTTGAGAAGGATGCAAAGGAAGCAGATTCGTTTGGTTTGGATCAGACAAAGGTGAAGAAAGGGAAGAAAGCAATGGGCAAAATTTTACAAAAGGAAGGTGTTGTGATTGATTGGCAAGCTTGGAAAAGTCTTATACGGACTGTCCTTGAACAGAGGTTAAAGCCTTGCAATGTGGGCTTGTTTTCAAAGTAAGGATAGGAATGGAAATGCAGGGGATATCATTGTTCGTAGCAGTAGCTGTTGGGTTTCAAGTGGGAGATTGTTGAATGTGAAACCCAACAGTCTCTTGGTTTTTTCCCTCCAATGACTCTTTGACTCTTCACATTCTGGATAGTGCTTGCTTATATAAAGCATGCTGCTATGTACTGTAATGTATGTGAAATAGTGAATAATAATATTGCCCTGCTTGAGAGTGGACGTAGCCTTTATGGTGAACCACTGTAAATTTGTGTTGTGTTGTGTTCTTATTTTCTGAATCTCTGTTTTATTTTTCTGCCATTTATTGTTTAACAGTTAGCTGCCTCCCTAACCTCTTTTTAATAATCAAATTTTGTTTCTACTTAAATAGATGCAAAGTTACCGAAAACCAATTAGTGCAAAAGTTGCAAAGCCTGAAATCCAAAGGATGAAAGAGCTTCAGAAGCTCAAAAAAGAAAAAACTTCCGCAAGTGCCATCACAACAAAATGCATTAATACATGTTGATCTAATAACATTACCATAGGTTAGAAATGGGCATTTAGAAAGCAACTTTGATCTACTTTATAAGATATAACTGTAACTAGAAATTCCATACCTTATACTTGCAGCGATTCAGTTAACCCTGCAAATCTTTGTGGAGCTCGCCTTTCAAATTCTATAACAATGGTGCTAATTCCAAAGATAAGAAATTAAAAAGACCAAATAAACTTGACCAAACAGTAATAGACATAAATCAAACTTTATTTAGAATAAATACAGACAAGACTAAAGTTGTCTCAATCAATAGTACTAGACATAAATCAATCAAATTTTTTTTCCTATAAATACAGCTAAGACTTTGGTATCACAATTGGCACCCAAGATAAATACAAGGATTTGATGTTAATGCTTCAATGACATGTGTAACTTCAGCATTCTTTGCTTATTTTTTCAAATAATCTTTCAAATCAAAATATTTTGACCATATCTTCCTACACTGCAGGGTGGAAGGGTCAAGATCCGTTCTTTGGGTACAATGCACTGAATATTTGTAAATCATTGACTCAACAATAGTCGATGAATTAAATGTATTGATTGTATTTGTTGAAATTCATTTTAAATGAATGGAATGTATTTATTATTGTATTTTTTGCAATGTAAATAAAGTATATTTTTAGTTCTTACAGTAGGTATTATTATTGCACTTATTGGATTCAATTTCTACTATCCATTTGACCAATCAGCATTAAGTATTAAATTTATTTTACAAACATGCTATAGTTGATAATTAATTTTTTTTTCATAATTTGATAAATGTCATTTATCTGCTTTTCTATTGGCTAATCCTATGAACAGTAAGAATGAAAAATAGAATTATTGTTTAAATTTTATTGCATTTTAAACATTTAATAGGTACATACAGACATATATAAATATCAAAATGACACAGCACGCAATGAAGCGACAGGAGACGTACAGCAAGTATTTGAGTTTGAGTAAGGACAATACAATAAGAGTGCTTTTCAATGAGCCTGCGGACCAAACGGCTTGGGAAACTTTGATCCGTCAGTCCAAACAACAGTGGCAGGTACCACATAAGTTTAGAGGCGACAGAAAAATTTACGAGGTTGGGATAACACAGTCGGGCCCTATGTTCCAAGCTTTGTTCACACATAGTTAAAGTTGCCTACTACCAAATACAACTCAATAACTGATTAGTGGATCTTTTGAGGACAAGCATTGATTGTGATTAGTATTTATACTTTTTATTAAGTATATTAAATATGTTTTTATAAATTTTTCTACAACAATAAAAGTAATATCTTAATTTTTTTTTTTTTTTATCAACTTGATGTCCTTTTCAATACATTGTGAATTTCCCACCAAAGGCTAAATTAACCTTTTCAAATTAAACCATACAATTAAATCTTTGTAGTTTGCATTTTTTAGTTCCAAGGAATATTTATGTATCCATGTGATGCAATTTTTTTATCCATTAATCAATCAACATTGAGTATTAAATTCATTTTACAAATATGTTATAGTTCATAATTAATTTTCTTATTTAAAAATTTGGTAGATGCTATTTATCTATTTTCTTATTGGTTAATTCTGTAAATAGTGAGTGTGAAAAATAGAATTATTATTTAAATTTTATTATATTTTAAAACATTCAATGCCAAGTACCAACTTGAATTTAGCTCCCAACTCTGTAGATTTCTTTTCACCAGCACAAGTGTTTATTTCATGTTTCGTGTGGATGACGTGATTTGCCCAAGTGCCATAAACTTATTGCCTTGTCAACGAGTTTATGGACTTTCAACGTCAACTCTATTCGGCGAAAATCTTCTATCACTTCTTTAATGGCTCTGTGAAACACTTTGTCACGACTTAGGTTCGAGTCGAGGCGCACATGGTAGAGTGAGGTTGTCTCGGACAGTGTTGGACGGATACCTCGTCATAAGGTTGCCGCAATGCCGGGCTGTGTGGTAGATTTCCATGCCGGGTTGCGATGTATTTGCTGAGGCCGGGAAGTGAGTTGATTGTTGGATATTTGCTCATCCTTCCGCCGTGCCGCGTTCAGACTTATGACTACTATATAGGGTAGTGTGTGAAGCTTCGAGTGATATCGGATCAAACACGGGTCCACCCCTTAGAGACGAAGAAGAGTAGTCTCGACGCTCATGCACTGGACTAGTCGTCCTGGGCTGGATGAGTGTGCTACATGGAATCTTAGAGGTGAATAAGAGTAACCTCGCCATACTGTTAAAAAGTGTGGTTACGTCACATGGACGGGGGTCGCTACCTATTTGATGCCATTCTGGATAGATCGGGTATACTCTTTGTCTATGCCGACGGGATTTCCGGGTGAGCAGCTAGGTGACAGAATGGTAGTTCTCCTAGTGTTGTCTTGAAGGTGTATGCCGATGAGGGAAGCAGTCTCTCGAGTCCTCTTGTTAGGGCGATGTGACTTAGTGGAGTGGTATCCCGGTGTATCCGTTAGAATGATGTCTATTGGGATCCAGGAAGCTGAAGAGTCATGAGGCGAGCTGGATGGATAACGTGGTGCAGAGGTCTAGTGAAGATGGTCTCGAGGCAAGGCTCAGCAGAGCATTGCCGAGTTGGAAGTGTGAGTCCAGCTTTCCAAGCGAGTAGACTGGATGGACGATCGATTGGGTTTGGACAACTCAATGTGACTAGCACGGTTGAGTTGTTGGGTTCATGTTTGTTGATGTCTGGACAAGTGTCTACTTGGGATGTTGATATGAACGCAGCAGAGTTGGATGCAAGTCGGTGTGGTCTTGGATCTGGGTGCTTGTAGAGAAGTCCGAGCAGGATGAGTCTAGGGTGCAGGTTTGGTTCAAGGTTGCATGGTGAGGACTTGGCAGTCCGTGGTTAAAGGAGTAAGTGCCGAGCTACATGGTCAAGAGATCTGGAATGCGGGAGATCATGACAAAGCTCATGAGAGGCGAGTGATGTAGATGAGTGGACGGCAATTTGAGTAGGTGTTGTCGAGAGCTGTGACGGGAGGTCAAATACATGTAGTCTTGGTTTGGATGTATGTTCGAATATTGGAGGCTGATGAAGGTAGATGGAATGTTGGGTTGAGGCATTGGTGCCCATCTAGTTGGATGGCGAAGGCATGTTGAACAGTAGTGCGATGTCAGAGACTTGTCGAGGGCTTGTAGGATGGCAACCCCGAATTAGGGTTGTGTCATGAGGGGCTGAGTGACTGGAGGTCAAGGACATAGAAGTGGATCGGTATGGCGGCAGGTCGAGGAGAGCTGAGCCATACGGAGGTGTTGAGTGGTTGGCAGCATGTTGCGAGTCCGAGTGGAACAGTGCAGTGTTGTGGCACAAAGACGAGCAGTCAGGGTGACAACCAGTGTTGTAGGTTTCAGAGGGCAGTGCAATGTAATGCTATGGCACAAGTTCAGGATGAAGAGCGTAGACATGGATTCAGTGTGAAGACATGGCGTACGCGAAGAGTGTTGTTGAGTCTGAGGAGTTATGGGGTCCTCAGTGCTCGTGGTCTACATCGGTGTGTTTGTAGGTCTGTCTCTTGAGAAGTGAGAGAAGTGATCGGAGTTGGTTTACTTCGGTGTAGTGTGTTAGTGCACGACCCAGTGAGCTGGGGCAATGCATGTGTATTCCGCCGGGTGCATTGTGGTGGTCGAGTTGCATATAGCATGGACTTGACTAGAAGAGTGAAGGCGTAGTCCGAAGTTCGTGGAGAGTTCTGTTCCCAGTGGAAGGACTTGAAGGGAATTAGCGGTGCCGCGCGTGGTCGGTTTTGTGGGTGTTTTGGGCCGTGAACCTGACCCCATGACAGGTGGTATCAAAGCCAAGTTGGCTGGGTTGATACCTTTTGTTTTGGTATTGGAGTTTCAGTCTAGTTGTTTGACTGTGCTCTGATACCGTGACAGGTGGTATCAGAGCCATTATCTGGCTTGTATTGGGTGTCCTTCAACGTTGTTTGCGCTGGATGGCGCTCTGATACCGTGACAGTTGGTATCAGAGCCTTATAGGCTGTGTTGATACTTTTGTTATGATATTGGAGTATTACTCTAGTTGAGTGACTGTGCTATGATACCGTGACAGTTGGTATCAGAGCCTTTGATACCTTGTTTTGTGTTTTCGGTGTTTCAATCTGGTTGTGCGATTGTGCCCGGATACTGTAACAGTTGGGTGTCTGAACCTGTTTTGCTTCTGGGTTGGCCATTGGTTGCTATTGGAGTATTCTCAGCGAGTTTGGGGATGCTTGCTGCTTTAGCAGTTTGGCTTCAGAGGTTGGTTTGGCTTGTTGTGCATCCGTCGATGTTGATTGCGTTGGTTGGCGCTCTGACACTATGGCAGGTTGCATCAGAGCTGTCAGAGCTAGTTTCAATGCTGATTGAAGTCAGTGTCGACCTTGGGATTCTGCGTTTGAAGTTTATTGAGCGAGAGTTCAGTTTCTGATGTGTCCGCTTGTTGGAAGGTAGACTAGTACCTTGTTGGTTGTCATCGGACACCGTTTGTTGCGAGTTGACGAAGATATGTTGTGAGACCGGGCAGGGATGTCACTAGCTTGGTGTGAGGCTTGGACGAGTTGTCCTGGTAAGGCGAACACCTTGTGACATGTTCTTCTGCAGGACTCAATGGATGAGGTCGACACGCTGAGGTGTTGGATGAGTACTTTGGGGAAAGTTGTATTTTGGTTCGGTATCGAAGTTTGTTTGGCTTCTGTGGTGTGCGTCCATTTGGCGACATGATACCGTGGCCGATGTTGGTTGTTACCTAGATTCTGGTATGTGGAATGATGTCCAAGGGGTTGGTCTAGACATCTTATCAGTGGGTATTGGATCCTGTCTTGGATCTTCTTTGTGATGCTGGATTTTGGAAAGCCACAAGGGCTCGTTTCCAGATTTAGTGTTGCGGCGTTGGAAAGTTGTTCTAATGCAGCGATAGTTGGTGTTGGAGTGATACTTGGAGCTATCGTGTTGGAAAAGTGTTCTGCTTGCATCAGTCTGGTGTCAGGTAGGAATGTGGTTCCTTGGCTTGTATAGTTTGAAGGAGCAGAAAATGGGCAGAGAATGTCAAGACTTTGCAGGCTTGGTTATGCACCTAGAAGGCCGGTGTTTTGGAGTCGAAGTGATTCAACAGTGTTCCTTAGTAGCCGAAGTGGATGTTGTTGGATTGAGCACTGTCTTGGTTGGATCTATTTCATGTGTTCCATCTTGGGGCAGTGGTAGATTTCTGGAGCTGAGGTCTCTTTGCTGTTGTTACCCCGTTTGGCTAGAATTGGGTAGAGATTAGGTGTTGGTGATGGAATGTCACGGAAGTAAAATCTGGTTGCAACTAGAGTAAGTCTTGTTGACAAATTGGACAGTCTGTTCGAGTAGGCATACTTGACGGACAAGCAAGTCTGCGGATTTGTTAATGATCTTATGCAAAAAGAAGGCTGGAGAGATAAGTTGTGTTTCTAGTTCAATGAGACAGAGTTGTGTTGGAACTAGGCTTGGTCGAAAACCTGGAGGCCGAGATTCTGATTGTTGAGTTGAGTTATGCTAGGATCAGATGAAAGTGTGAAGATGCAGTTGTCCTCATGTGGATTGGATTCTTATCTTGGTTGACAGTAGTGTGGTCCATCGGTTTGGTGGCTCACGAAAGTCAAGAGTTAGTTTAATCTTGCAAAGTCAGAGGAGGAGCACAAGGCTCTCGAATCTGTGAAGTCGGGAGGAAGGTTGTTCTCTCGCAAGGCCGGCTTGGCTCATTTTGGAGGCCTGGAAGTTGGTAGTGTTGCTGAAGGAAATCTTCAGTAGTTGATCCATCAGTTTGGTGGTTCTGGAAGTCAAGAACAGTTGGTCCGTTGGTTCAGTTGGTTCTTGCAGCAGTTTGGTTGGAGCCGCGTGCTCTCATACCTGAGAAGTCGAAAGCAGTTTCTTTCGCAGGCTAACTTGGTCGAAGAACCTGGATGTTAGTAGCACTAGTGGAGGAGAAGCTTCTGTCAGTTGGCATGAAGTTAGAGTTGTGCTTTGTGTTGTGAAATCTCCTTGGAGGAAGGAGCCGCTTGATGTTGGGTGACCTTGGGCTTAATGGAAAGGCGCCGAGGGCGTCGCCTGATTCAAGTGGGGGAGTTTGTCATGACTCAAGTTCGAGTTGAGGCGCACATGGTAGAGTGAGGTTGTCTCGGACAGTGTTGGACGGATACCTCGTCATAAGGTTGCCACAATGCTGGGCTGTGTGGTAGATTTCCATGCCAGGTTGCGATGTATTTGCTGAGGCCGGGAAGTGAGTTGATTGTTGGATATCTGCTCATCCTTCCATCGTGCCGCGTTCAGACTTATGACCACTATGTAGGGGAGTGTTTGAAGCTTCGAGTGATATCGGATCAAACACGGGTCCACCCCTTAGAGACGAAGAAGAGTAGTCTCGACACTCATGCACTGGACTAGTCGTCCTGGGCTGGATGAGTGTGCTACATGGAATCTTAGAGGTGAATAAGAGTAACCTCGCCATACTGTTAAAAAGTGTGGTTACGTCACATGGACGGGGGTCGCTACCTGTTCGATGCCATTCTGAATAGATCGGGTATACTCTTTGTCTATGTCGGCGGGATTTTCGGGTGAGCAGCTAGGTGACAGAATGGTAGTTCGCCTAGTGTTGTCTTGAAGGTGTATGCCGATGAGGGAAGCAGTATCCCGAGTCCTCTTGTTAGGGCGATGTGACTTAGTGGAGTGGTATCCCGGTGCAGCCGTTAGAATGATGTCTGTTGGGATCCAGGACGCTGAAGAGTCATGAGGCGAGTAGACTGGATGGACGATCGATTGGGTTTGGACAACTCAATGTGACTAGCACGGTTGAGTTGTTGGGTTCATGTTTGTTGTATAAATATTAAAAAAATTGAGTAACATGCTTTGGGTTGTGACATATAGTTGACTAAACATCAATGAAGTGATAGATTGATGACAATTGGATTAGTGACAGACATGTGGCAGGATATAAGATTTTGGATCTGTGACGTAGGAGGGCTCAACAAATAGTAAAAACATCCGTGGAAATCCACATATCAATTTTTAACAATTGTATATTCAACATTGTACGAGCAAGGGACATATGAATCCTTGTCCAACTATCTATTTCTTCTCTTACACAAACCTGGGTAGTCAAAATAAGGGATGTAAATTATAGCAATATTAAATTAATTTTAATATTAAATTATTTATGAGTAACTTATTAAATACTATTAAATTTATTAGTAAATAAATAAATATATATACTAATATACATGGTTTATAATATAACAATATAATAATTAATTATATCCCAAATAATAATATAATATTAATATAAATTATTTCTAAGATTAATTTTAATTTGTTGTTTTGTAATTAAATATAAATTAATATTATAACTATATTATTATGTTTAATCATAGATTATTTTAATACTATTTAATATTTAGTTAGCTATAGTATATACATATAATATTAATATGTAATATTAACCTAATACTTTGTTTAAATTCCTTTCTCATATTATACTAAAACAATCTATTGGCACCACCACCAAGTGTAAATGTCATATGGGTATGCATGTCAGTGGTTTTGCAGAAGCATAATTTGGAGGACATCATTTTTTTCATTGGCTTGTTCAGGTATTACAAGGATTAACAAATTAAAATCAATCTTTACATTAATCAGTTACAATGTCATTCATTTTATTCAACATTACAATGGCAAGACCCTGACACAATGTGTCTCTTATTATTTATGCCTCTGACTGTTCATAACCTGAACCAATAGGAAAGTAAATAAATAACATTTTTTAAATTATTGGATGACAAAATTAATTATACACTTTAGCAATGTTGCTCAAAAAAATTAATTCTTTATGATGATTGGTTACATAGGAAAAAAAATTGCACCCAATGGAGGCTATTCTTAAATATCACCCACTTCAATAGTCAAAGGTTAATTTTGGCCAATAAAAGTAGGACAAATATTTAGCACTTTTTATTATGAATGAGGTGTAAAATCGTTATTGATTGTTTGACCATTGAAGTGGATGATATTTAAGTAGAGTGCCCAACGGATGCATAAATATACCTGCCTATTGCAAGAACTAAAAATATTACATTAGGGTAAGAGAATTTGATATTTTTTCATTTGTCAAAAACTAATCTATTGTTATTTTTTATTTGGCCGATAGGCCATTCTATATGTGCACACATCTTGTAACTGCCAAAAATTTGGTAGTTCGTCATCCAAATATTTTTAAAAAATAAAAAATTAGTGGTCTGAGAAAAATTCGTCATCCAAAAATAAATTGTAAATGACTTAAAACCCATGCTAAAACATTTGTAACGGACTCAAAAGATATGGAACGTCTCTGCATGTTTTTTCGATGCCCTTACATGTAGCTGCTGAATATGTACAAAGCTCATGCTGGAACAGAAGGGTCTAGAGGATTCTAGGGCTTCAATCTTGGCGGACTTAAAATCAAAATCAAATGTGGTGATGGTTTCTAAAGATATCAGGGGATGGCTTGCTGGTATTGTCCTCCATTCCAAGGATATGGATATACCAATGGTGGTTGTGGCAGGTTTTGAAGATGCAGAACCATTGGTTCGTGCTGATGAGATGCAGGTGGGTTTGATGCTTCAGCTAGCTAAAATGCCCTCGTGAAGCCTTCAGCCCCTTAATTGAAAAATGACTCGAAGGTTCTGTAGTTGGAGGTTCAATCTCTGCAGGATGATTTTCAAACCATGATATTATTTTGCCTTGATCTTCATATGGTTGTGAAGACCCTGCTTGTTTCTTACAAGAATGGCGCTTTAAAGGTGTGCCACTTTTACACTTCCTAATCTAGCAAGGGATGTTCTGGTGCATATCAAGAAGCATCAAGAGATCATCCACAGGGTGTCTTTTGAATTTCTGGCACATTCTGGTAGTACTGGCAACTCATCTCTAAAGCAGGTTGTGTTCGCAACAAAGGTTGGAATGTAATATTGGGGGTTCTTGAAGCATCGCCTAATGGCTAGGTGGGATAAGAGGTTGGGTACTCTTGTTTTTAAGGTCTCGTGCTATATTTTTATTATTATTTTTGTGTTGTTTACTGATCTGGTATCTATGTTTTCGCTGATTCTGGGCCCTTGTTCATTTGGGTTGTTTTGTATTAGATTTATTGGGGTAGTGTGCTTGTGGGTTTTTGCTTTGGTCTTTTCTTCTCTTCCAGTACATGGATGCTCAAACTTTTCATTTTCATTCAATGGCAGCAATTCTGGGGAATTTAGCGAATTCCAGCTAGTTTGGCAGAAGTCCATTCCTTACTGGAGTAGTGGCAAAAGGACTGGCGACAGCTTCATGTTTATACCAGAAATGACCGTCAAATATATCTACAATTTCAGCTTTGTGAACCCCAACTCATCTGACGGGTATTTTACTTACACAGTTTTGCCCCAATCTAATAATGTAATGTCTAGGTTTGCAGTAAATATGTTTGGTGAAATTAAGCAGTATACTTGGACTAATCAGGCAAATACTTGGAACATGTTTTGGCAAGAGCCCAAGGGGAATTGTAAGGTTTATGGGCCTTGTGGGCCTAATGGGGTTTGTGATGACAGTGAAAATGTCAATAATTTTGACTTTTGTAAGTGTCTTGAGGGTTTTGAACCTGGGTTTCCACAGGCTTGGGATTCTCAGGATTGGTCCGGGGGTTGTGTTAGGAGTAGCTCCTTACAGTGTAAAACTGATACGTTTTATGAGTTTGATAATGCCGATCTTGTTAGGAATAATATTAGTAGCGTTTTGATTAGTGGCGTTGTTTCTGTGGATTCTTGTAGGGGGTTATGTTTGGATAATTGCTCTTGTATTGGGTATGCATATAGAGTGGGTTTCAATGAATGTAGAATGCTGTGGGGTGATCTATGGAATCTGAGAAATTGATCGGCTAATGATGTAGGATTACTAGTGATAGTACTTGTACTAGGAATAGTGCTCTAGTGTATGTTCGTATTTCTGCCTGTGATTTGCCAAAGAAGGATTTTCCCAAGAGGAAAGTGAGTCCTGGTGTGTTAATTGGTGCACTGTCTGGTTTTGCTGCATTCTCTATAATTGTGGTTCTGAATTTTCTGTGTTGGAAACGATGGAAAGGTGAAGGATACTGTGGAGAGTTTCCATGGAACTACTCTGACCATGTTTACCTACAAGGATCTCCAGATTGCCATGAGAAATTTTTCTAAGAAGCTGGGATCTGGTGGGTTTGGGTCTGTTTACAAGGGTGTCCTTTCTGGTTCAATCCCTATTGCAGTCAAGAAATTGGAGAGGCCAGAAGGTGGAGAGAAGCAGTTTAGGATGGAGGTCAGCACCATTGGTACCATTCAGCATGTGAATCTTGTTCGGCTTAGAGGCTTTTGCTCTGAGGGTGACAGGAGATTGTTGGTCTATGATTATATGCCCAATGGGTTTTTGAATACATTCTTGTTTAAAGAAAAGCAGAATATTCTGGGCTGGGATACACGCTATCATATTGTGCTAGGGACAGCACGGGTATTAGCATATTTGCATGAAGAATGCAGGGATTGTATCATCCATTGTGATATCAAGCCAGAGAATATTCTCCTTAATGCAGATTTGAATGCCAAAGTTTCAAATTTTGGGCTAGCAAAACTTGTTGGCAGGGATTTCAGTCGGGTTCTGACAACAATGTGTGGTACCAGAGGCTATCTTGCTCCAGAATGGATATCTGGACTTCCAATTACAGCCAAGGCTGATGTCTACAGCTTTGGAATGACATTGTTGGAGATTATAGGTGGTCACAGAAATATGAAACAAGCAATGTGGAATCAGAAAATTGGTTTTTTCCACCCTGGGCAGCCAAGCAAGTCAGTCTGGGAAACATTCTGGAGATTGTAGATAATCACTTGGCTATGGGCATTGATGAAGAAGAGGTTAGACGAGCAGCAATGGTGGCTATCTGGTGCATTCAGGATGATGAGGAGTCGAGACCCACAATGGGCACTACTGTGAAGATGTTAGGAGGAATTGCTGATGTTTCGACTCCTCCAGTTCCCAGAACTCTACAAGCTCTCATGGATGGAAATTGTGTGTCTCAAACAATGATCGTGCATTCTGAAATGGATTCACTGATTTCTTCACCTTCTTTAGTTGTTGCTGTCAATGCTTCCAAAGATTTGGGAAACAGTTCAATTGCTTCGAAGGATTAAACTGTTTGCAGAGGAGTTTGATGTTTTGTTCGAGGAGAACTCCATGGAGAAAACCTCATACTCCGGTTGCATACCCCTGCAATGTAATTTTCTACCTGTTGTAATATAATGTATTTCAAAATTTGAACTGTTAAGAATGAATTAATGACAACTATTTCATTGCAGGAGCAAATTGCAGTAAATTCAGATGAGAAAATGGTATGAGGTTTGATATGTTCATGTAGGAAATGTTTTCCTCACATTTGGTCAAAAACATGATCATTTACTGTTCTGTTGGCAAATCTATTTACAAAGTTTTAGTGCACGTAAAAAAGGTATGGATAACCCTGCTGATCTTTGAAAGGCATCTCAAATTGGCAATCATTGGCTATGTAAAATTGTTTTCAGACAATCACTGCAATATGCATTGTGAATAACAAATCTTCAAGTCAGTCTGCAAGCATATTGCTGATGATGGTTGATTTTTTTTGGAATCATAACACTGAATAAGCTCTTTTGGGAAGAAAACCCCCATTTAATGGATGGCATGTTCTCTAGAATTGTGGAAGCATTAGGAAAAAAATTTCACACAGTTAAATCCTGAAACTTTCTGATATAATAGGAAATCTGATGTCTATTGGAAAAAAATTTCACACAGTTAAATCCACTCCAGATTGCCATTCAAAACAAATGATCTACATTCTACGTTGATCTCTACTGATTATTTTTAGTGTACAAAGTAGGATAATGACATTTATCACACAGATCTGACTCACAAACATCAGAACTGACTCATACCCAGAATCAAAAGATCCCACTAGCACTATGCTATGATAATTGGCTGCCATGAACATCCTTTATGCCAAATTTGTCTGTACACATCTGGCCAGAATGTAAATCTGTGGATCTACATTTCCACTGAAAAAAATTAACAGCAAAAGTAGGACTAACATTGGTTACATTGTGTAGTGGGTACACTGAAGAAGTGGCCTCTGTAGCCCCTGGGTTACTGTAAGCACTGAGCAGAGAGAGTGATTGACTATAAGTGTGGATGACAGATGAATATGATTAGGCATCCAAAATAAACAGGAGGCTGAGAGTGACTGGCATGAAAACAACAAAGTCCACAAATAAAAGGATCCCGACTCTCAACAACCTGCTTATTGCGCTTAACTTCAAATAAAAATATATACGACAATCCTTGTCACATTAACTTTTAAGTAAGCTTTCGGCCACCGATAGACACTTGTAATTGCCATGGAAATTAATGCAAGTTAGAAATTTTGCTTCACAATCTTACAAAGTTACTCTAATTAATCAGGGAAATGAAGATTTACACGATGATTAATGGAGCTGTCAATGCTTTTGAAACTTGGCTGTGTCTGTTGAGCAACATGCCCAGCTAAGATCGTGCTGGATTCTTTTGGATTTGTCCTCATTTTTATTCATCTTGAAGTGCACATGAATCGTGTTCTCGATGTGAATATCTGTACCCTCTACCAACTAATCCTAACTGAACACAAGTTTCTGGTTGCAGCCAATCTTTCATTACATATGTTCAACCTATAAGATTTTGGCACGTCAATGGTCCAGCTTTTGCACAACGGGTCCCTGGAGACCTGAACCCCTATAATTTAAGGCCAAGTTTAATAGGTTCCTAATATACTATAGAAAAGATCGGTGGGGTACAGATTACTCTATGATGGTGTGGTCGGGGAATTGTTTCCTCATAGGATATATTAGAGAGGGGGAAGGGTTCTCCTCCCTCCAGACCTATAGATGGTAGGGAGGGCCACTTCATTATTGAGCTAGTCCTTTCTGTCCTATGAGTTAAGGAAGATTGGGAAGAAATAACTTGGATTTTTTTTGGTGGTTTAAATTGAATGACACTTCATCATAAAGTGTACAACTTATGAGGGTAACCATATGTAATATGAAAACAATTTGAAGGTGGGTAGTCTAAACAAGTTATTTGAGGAGGCAATGCTTCACAAACGACTGGTTTCTTGGTCAAGAAACGATTGGTTTCTTGGTCAAGATTCATAGTAGAAGATCTGACATCGAAATGAAATTGAAAATGTCTTAGGGCTGCGACTCTTAGTCCCTTAGATTGTTTGGTCTCGTGGATGTCATTAAAAATCTTTCATTTCATTTCCCGAAAGTGGTCATGTGTTTGGCTACCTAAATGGTGAGAGACCCCGTCAAATATGGGGTTAGAGTTTATAGTTTAGTAAAAATTTTGGTTTCTTATCAAACACGGTGTTCATGTTTGTAGACTCATAAGTCTTTTAGCTTTTATCTAATGAGAGTGTAGAGTTCTCCTCAAATATGGGGTTTAAGTCTCCAAAGGTATAAAACCCTTGGCTTTTGTAATTAAACTTTGATGGGGTTTATGTCTAGAGAGGCTATACAATAGTATTCTAGAGCCTCATCAAACATAAAATAGACATTGTAACAATGCAACCATAATACCAATGTACTATGCCATTGATGACAATTATTGTTTAACATTGTTACTCGAAACAAAAGTTATAATTTTGGGTAGAGAATAAAGAAATACATAAATGCTACTGTGGTAGGTTAGAAGGCTTTCAAGGTCATACTCTCATCATTAGCTCATAGAAGATTCTTTTAAAACATATTCTTTTATAAACATCATGATCAAGAAAGTCTCTTCTAACTCAAGACAATTGAATGGAACTCTTTCCTTACTTTAATACCAATTGCTACTCCAATCATGTTGTAAAAAACATAAAAAAAATCTTGAATTATTAAACTAATTTAAAACAAATTTAAATAAATTAAATTTTTTTGTGACCAGTAATTAAAAAATTAAATAATATAGAAAATACTTACTATTTTTAATTAAAAACAAGATGATTCATAAATTGTTTTTTTTAATAAAATAAGAAATGGGTTAAATTTTTTAATATATGAATTTTGTTAGAAGGCATCATAATTGTGTATGTAATATTAGTTTGTTAATGTTGTTTCTTTTGCATTATGAGTAGGACTGATATACAGTGCTTTCAACGATGGCAAAAGGTTCTGAACCCCAAAGCACAAACACACACTTCATACAAACAATAAATGTAAAAAAAATGAATTGAATTTTAAACATACAAAGTGAAACAAATATAAGTCAATGCCAAAGTTCAAATCCATACTTCACATAAATAATAAGTATATCAAATTAAAGAATACCAAAGTTGCACTCCACACAAATAATAAATAGATTTCAAAGTGAAACACACTAAATAAAAATGTATAAAATACAACTTACAAATAGTATAACACTAATTATGACAATATTAATAGATTGCATCGTGGTTGAATGGGAGGCCATAGCTCTGAGGGTTTCTTTATGAATTAGTTTTCTAATGGCACATTCACAATTTAGTTCATATGGTTATTCATTTAATACCGTTCCATTATTTTTATTACAAAAAAAAAAAAAAAAAAATCTTATAGAATAAATAGCCTTGTCTACCAACTATTACATGTAATGAATTTCGAGTAAAAATATACATATAAACTATCTAGCAATAGGCCTATAAATATTGGTGCCTATCGGCCATTTGATAGCACCTTTGGTGCTTTTACTAGTATAATAGTGGTTTTTAGTCGGTTTAGAGTTTCATTTACCACAAACTAATTTATTTTAAAATGTGTTGGTTCCTGGGGGTCTATTAGGAATTGTTGAAAAGTTTTGGGCTGCTATTATCAAGCAAAGTTAGAGCGTTTATCTAACTGCGCAATGTTCACTTCACTAGAAGCATTTTCATGACCGCATTCCTTTCTCTTAAGTTAAACCGCAACATTCTTGCTAGCTGCAAATTGCCACAGTAAATAGGGGAGAGGACCCAGTAGTGGTGCACCCTAACTTCATGCCTCTCAAAATCATACGTGACAATTTCGAATCACTCCAAAATTTTTACAGTAGCTTACTTGGCAATGCCCCTACTTATAACTAAGGTTTCAGGGCCACATCATTAAATATGATGCCACATCAGCATGCTTTTTGTTGAGGTGTCAAATAGTTCCCCCCAAAAAAGGGTGGACCAATAGGTGTGCATTAAGATCTCCTTTGATGGTGCGCTGATTTGGCATCACATGATTGGTTGCTTTTTAAATCTAAAGGGCACATTTCATTCAATTATTAGTACTTATAGTAACACTAACAACCTTAAAATCACAACTACTAGTACTAAACTTCAAAAAAAATTGGGCCTTAAATGCACATATACTATCTCAACCATTGGAACTATCTCACGTATTGGGTATTTTCCCCTATAACTATATTCTATTTACTTCAAACAAAGGCAATTCATCCAGCTTTCATTTCCTCTGCAAGAGAGTGCTTTGTAGGGCTTTACCACAATGATTAGACAGTCATTTTTTTAACTACATTTGCTTCAGTTAAGTTAACATCATGAGAACATGGTATTATGTATATTTTAAGCCTCACATTATATCCTTGTTTTACATCAGATTGAAACCCTAGCCATCGTTGACCTCTGAAGGATACTTGTCAAGGTCAGGTCTCACTAAATTTTTTATTATTATAGGTATTTTTTCACTTATAGATTAAGTAACATTTTTTTTATGAATATTTTTATTTAACTTAATATTAAAGGTTTAATAATACAATATTCACAAAAAAAGGTTAGGGAGGTAAAATGACACAAAGTCTAATTGAACCAAGTCCAAAACAAAGACGATAAGCAAGTAGGGCCAATCCCAAAAAACACTAAGCAACTAAAGCAACACCAGTGGAGGGTAGATCTTGAGATCATTAGGTTTTCCCCACATATCTCCCAAGGTTGTCATTAACTGGCTCCCAACCAATGAGAGCACCTTCTTATTCAAGAGTATCCTCCATGGGCTATTGGGCACGAACCAAAGCTATGGCAAGTTGCAGGCAAGGAAACTTACCCAAGTCAGGCCAACCAACACCCCCATGCCCATGAGGAGACGCAGAGAGTGGCCTAGAAGGTTGTGACCAAACACCATGGGTAGCATTATCTTTGGAACCATGAGGTTGGGGGCCACAAGAGCGGGATCCTCCATCATGTTTGGAAAATTAGTTGCGTCCATGTCGACAACCTCTTGGAGGAGAGGTAGAGTTAGTCAACACCCTAGCAATAGTGCAAGGGGCATTTCCCCAGTGATCCAACAGCCTCTGAAGATGAGCAACCTCAAGTGCAACTTTACCAGCTTGTACCTGGATCTACATAAGTATATTAAAGCATATAACAACTTTAGTGTATTAAAAAAGTGAACATATGTAGTACAATTGTAAAAGAGAGTTGCATTTCTATCTTTCCAAATATTGAAAAGAATTTCCACCCTAAAAGCATGCCAAATCTGGGTATATTTAAGTGGGAGGCAAGGCCAATCTCCAAGCAAAACCATGTGCTAAGAAAAGGGAGTGGGCCAAAAGGGCCTAAAGAAATCATGAATCCAATTCTAATCTTCCTGAGCATGGGGATAGAACCAAAGAGATGTTTGAGTTTCTTAGTAAGATGAGCACCCAACGAAAGGCCTTGATAGAAAATGCACCAGGCCAAATGAGCCAACTTGGGTTCTAGCATAGTTGACCAAAATGCATTGGAACTGATGGTGCCAAGTCCCGAGAGAAGATTGAACTTGCCAGCGAAGGTTAAGCTGGTCCACCATAGGAAGATGTGGAGATAACCAAAGATAACCTTTGCAAGCCCAGTAATTCTAAAAAGGGGTGTCTGGGTACTTTCCAATCTTTCCACCATGGCTTGAGAGACCGAACCCCTATCTTGTGCAACATCTGAGGAATAGTGTCAATAACAACCTAGAAGGTCTCCTAGTCATGATTTGAAAGCTTAAATTTAAGCTTAAAATTAGGCCAATAAAGAAAATTCTTGGTGGCTTTATGAATAAAATTAGGCAAAACACAAACTCGTTTGAAGAATTTCAAAGCATGAATCTAGGGCAATTTAGTTAGGGGTCTTTCTTAAAAGATGAGAATAGGGGACAACTAGATATATTGGTGATTAATGAATAAGCCATTGTGAAAGTCATTCCTTGCCCATTGAAGCCAAGGTTTGATGACTTCCCACACTTTCAAAATACTTTTAATAACAAAAGTACCTCGGATAGTGACTAGCTCCTGCATAGTGAGAAGGGTGCCCAAATCTAAACCTTTCTAAGCAAGTTGTCTTGAAGGGACACCGACACCAATACAATGCTTGACAAGAATATTCCAGGTCTCATTGCCCTCAAGGGCCCTAATATTCCATTTGGCATAGAGGACAATGTCTTCTCTGTAGATAGAAAGTAAGCCAAGTCCTCTGCCTTCACGAGGAAGGCAACAAAACTCTTAGGCAACATGATAAGCCTTGATGCCCATCACTGGATGCTCAGATATAATCTTTGAGAAGCTTTTAAATTTTCAAGTAGGAAGCCTTAGAAGGGACCTAACAAGAAGAATAGTAAACGTGCATGGCAGCCAAGATTTTAGAGCATATCTAAACCTACCAGCCAAAGAAAGGGGCTTGGTTATCCAGTAGTGAATCTTTTTCTCAATTCTATCTATCACTGCCTCCCATAACATGGAAGGAGAAGCTTGGAAAGCAAAGGGGATCCCTAAAAATAAAAAAATTCCCATGATCAAATCCATTTCCATCCAAAAGAATCAAGCCATCTTGGTTTGGGAAGGAAGGATTGTATATAGCACTAGGTTTTTTTCCATTGTATGCTCGAACCAAAAGCCTAACAAAAGATGTCCAAGAATTGAAGGGCTTGTTTGGAATTATTCTCCTCCTCAATAAGCATGAGGAAGGAATCATCGAAAAAATGCCATTAACCAACTACTAGCAAGAATTGGAGAGAGAAATCCCCTTAACACAGGATTGGGAGACCGCTTGAGCCAAAAGATAGCCAAAACCTTCAACAACCAAAACATACAATGCCGAGGCAAGAGGACATCCTTGACAGAATGGATCTGTGAAGTTCGAAAGAATTGGATTGTTGACCTGCAATGGTGATGTAAGAAAAAGCATCCGCAAACAACATTTGAACCATTTGGATGAAACAAAGGCCAAATCCAAGTGCCTACAACATGGCTAGGATGAAAGGTCATTCAATACAATTATAGGCCTTAGCAAAGTTGATTTTAAGGAATAGGGATAGCTACTAAGAGCGGCGAGCCCATTACGTTCCTTCCCACACAACAATGATGTTATCCAGAATAAATATGGATTCAATGAACCATGTTTTCTCAGGTCGAATAATGAGAGGGAGCATGGATCGAAGCTTGACGGCTAGAGCCTTGGCAATGATTTTGTAGGAGACGTTCAATAGCATGATAGTTATTGATTTTTTGGGATCACTAGTCTTAGGTATGAATTTTATGTTGCCTTTGTTAATTAGGTTTCCCAAAGAACTAGATTGCATGGCTTTAAGATAAACCTTGTGTAGGTCATTGCCCACAGTGTCCCAAAATGTTTTGTAGAATTCATAGGGGAAGTCATCTAAGATAGGGGATTTATCATTGGCCATTCAAGAAACAACCTCCTTAAGATCCTCTTAAGCGAGAAGCTGATCACAAAAGATGCATTGGGCATTGGAGGCTTGGCAAGGAACTACAATAAGAAATTGTTGAAAAATAGTCTTCCTAGCCAAAGTGTAACCTTAAGTTGAGAAAATTTTCTCATCATGCCAAACAAAGGCCTAAATAATGTTTGGCAACTTCAGCAAGAGTTGATATCCCTCCTGAATTTTCTTGATAGATTAGGAAGTATAGAGGGCACGCAAGGCCTGCAAAAATTCTTTCATCACTTTATCTCCAATCTTGAGCCAATAGAGCCATGCTTTGATTTGGGCTCCACAAGCTATATGGGCATCTACAACTTGCTTCTAGTGGCACAACTGAGCCACATGGAGCTGAGCAATAGTATCAAATGGCTAAGCCTCCAAAGTGGTGGTGGCTTGGCAGAGCTCAAGAGTGGTGATCTCATAAGAGCGGTGGTAGAAATAGGCCAATTGTCACCCATAAATGTAGAGGAATCACAAGGTATGGGTTATGACATCATTCCTCCATGCTATCCAATTGGTCCCATGTATGGGTTGTGGATCAAAATTATAGACACATTGAATATGAGCCAATGTGGCTTTGTGATTGACAAATGACATGTTGAGAAAAACTAAGTCTTCATGACTTTGGGCTTGGAAACTTGCCATTCAATAAGGAAACATATTGAGAAGTGGTCAGAAAGGACAAGGCCTGCCAACGGTTCTACTAGCAAAGAATAATAGCTGGCAAAGGTGAACAAGGATTGGGATGACATCATGGCCCAATCTAGCCACTTTAAGACCTTGTTAGGGCCAACTCTTAAGTTGCTCTAAGTGTACCAAGTCATATGATTTTGGCAGTGGCCAACATTGGGATCAAAAATACCCAATTTATTGTGCATAACAAACCAAGCCTCCCTTTCACCAACTATCCAACACATAGGTAAGGTTCTACATTTATCATAAGCCAACTATATATCATATTAAAGTCCTCACATAGAACTCAAATGGCAGCAAGCATTGAATTAGAAATCCATTACCAAAAGGAAGATCACTCCATGACATCATTGGGTGCATAAACATTAATAATACCAAAGGAATTATTATTAACATTGAAAAGAGCCCATAATACATGATTGGTGGGGTCATGCATCCATGATCAACCAAAAGATGATGCCATGTAGGAGAGAGAAAGGTGACAACACCTCCGCAACCGGCTTCATGGTTACTATAGAGAAAATGGCTTGAAGGCCAAATAACACAATAAGTAGCAAAAAGGAAAAAACCAAACACTTTAACCTCTTGAAGGCAAAGAATGTCTAAACCTAGATATTGAAGCTGAGCATCATGAACAAAGTATTTTGTGGGAGGTCTATTAGACCTCTAATAATCTAGGAAATACAATTCATAAATGAGTGTTGAGAGTCATCTCCTCATTATGTAGCTCATCTAGAGATGATTAACTACTCTATAATAGGACATTAGTTTTCTCAAAACTTCCAATCTGGAAGTTGAGATAGTCTAGTTTTTGTTTCTTTGGCACATTCTCCATCTTCTAATCGCATACAAGACCTCCTTTGTCTAGTAGGAGGAGGTGAAGCATGTCAAGTAGTGACGGTTGGTGACTGAGCTAATGTTAAGGCTACTAGCAAAGATTTAGTGAATTTTGCCTCACCAGACATCTCACCAAGAAAGGAGACAACAATTTTACCTACATTGGGGGTTTTGAAACATTCTTCAAAGATTGAGCCCCATAACCAATAGGTTTGGTGGAGGGCTTGGAGTTACTAGTATTCTTGGTTTTGCGATTAACCAATATAGACCAACCTTCTTCTTTTGCAGGAGGTGGCAACCTTGAAGAGGGTTATGTAGAAGGCTTTGGTCGAGGGGATGCCAAGGGCAATCTTGAATCTTATGTTTAAAAGACTGGTACTGATAGAAAGTGTTCAGAAGGTTGATATACTGGACACACTATGTGTATTTGGTTTGGCCAAATTGAATTTCAATTAACTCTTTGAGGTCCTTGGAAAGGTCCACCTCCACACAGACTTGCCGCTAAGGATGAGTCAAGTCAAACCATTTAGGTTTAATATAAACCAGAGCCTAAAGAGGAGGCTATCTAGCTCAATAAATTCTAGTAAGGAAAGGGTAACCTAGAAAATTCAACCCAAACAGGGCCTTGGAAAGAATTTTCATCAGAGACGACAAAGTCTTGAGTCTAGGTTTTGAACATGTAAGCAGGGAGGAGATGACAAGCCAGGGGCCCCAACTGAGAAAAGCCTCATTGTGGTTGGCTTCAACAAAATAAAATAGAAAAAACCTTGTGGTGAAGTTTTACATGGCGTTAAGGTGAATCCCATGTGGGGTCGAGGCCCTACTAAGCCAGTCTCTCAGCATGCTTTCAGGGGAGACCCTACCAACAAAATATCCTATTAATGTGAAATTTTCTAGTCATTTGCATGCATTGTTAAATTCTAGAATTGGAAGAACATCTAATGGTTTTTCAAGGCATGTACCTCATGGAACACCTTAGGTATGAATTTCTGAGGGCATTTGAGCAAGGGAACTATTGGATATTCTATTAAGTAACTTTTTTAACTTCTCTATCCATTGACATGATCAAACCACTTGTATTCTAGCCATATTGATAGCAGATGGTGTTGTATTTTTTAAAAAGATCTAGTCATTCTAAAATTTGTTTTGTAATTCTAAATTGGAGTGAAAGCCCTAATATCATCTATACAAGTCATTTATTTATTGAATTAATGAATGAAATAAAGTTCTAATATATTATTATTTTTATCATTGTTTTAAAATCTCAATGTACATTAATATTGTATTTGGTTGGATGTGTTGAGCAATGATAATTCTCTAATATTTTATATTTTTAATGATGCAAAAAAAATAATCATCTCCTTTTCAATAGGCATCCATTACTTATTTTTGTGTCTAAAATTTTTATGTCTTGCAATAATCATAAAAAATATGATTATGTTTTGTATTCTAGTATAATTCACCTATATGAAAAATGTTTTGTAATATATAACATATATTCTATAAGAAAATTGTTTTATAGAAGAGCTTGTAAAAAACAATTAAAAATGGAGTCTCTCTTTGAAGTTGAAATATATTAGTTAGGTTTGAAAAATGTAGGGGAATGCTTAGTATAATCTAGCAAATTATGTGTGTGTGTATGCGTGCATGTGTGCGTGTGTGTTGATGGCTTTTTGTGTTCACACTTGGGATCTATCCCAGATACGAACAAGACACTATAGTATGGGAAATCTTGTGGTTGTGGGACTCTTTTGCTAATCACAGGATAACCCTCGAGATTTTAGAAGTCGGCTCTTCTTAAGATTCTCATTAATTCTTTTGAAAAGTAGGGGGAAGAAAAGAGAAGAGAGAAACTTAAATCAAAAACCTATTCTAAGGTGATGCACTAGAAGATAGGACTTAAGTTGATGCAAAAAATGACGTAATGTTTTCTTGTTTAACTCACAATATTGATCAATGGCTGCCAAGAGCTCAAAAGGGCATGATTTCAGACCATTTATTAATATCACTCATTGAAACTAAAACAAAGGCATAACATCAATGCATGGAACTTGAAAGAAGAATCAATAAACACATAATAGGCACAAGATGTCACTCTTCTTCATTGATGAACTAAGAATGGGTTACAAAAGGCTCAAAGGCACAATTACAAAGCATTCATTTAGCTCTTGAAGAGCATACACAAAGGCTATAATGTCTATCGATTCTTCCCTAAATCTCAAAATTGGCTCAGCGTATACACACTTCCCAACCCTTACTACATCAGATCAACCACTATATATAGCAATCTAGATACTTCAAAATGAGGTACTAGGTGGGAAACATCTATCACATCTACTTTCGGTACTCTAGCTTTGAATCACCCTGACCTTGTCGTCCTCCTCTTCTACTTCACCTTAATAGGATCTATCTAGGGAATTGAAGATTCACCAAGAAACTGCAAGAGTTCCAACCACCTCTTTGATGTTTTCTTGTACTACTGCACCACCTAGGGAAGCTTCATGTTACATTTGTGTCCTCGCAAGCTTTAAAGGCCCGCCAACTCATCTATATAAGTTGATGGTACATTGCACCCCTTTGTCGGCTTTGAAAGGTCCTTCATAAATTCTAGACCATTAGATCCCATGATCCACGATTGACTTTTCCACAAGCCTCTTCTACCTTTGCCAATCTAGTGGGTCCCATTGCCATGCAATAGCATGACACTTTCCCTTGATGTTGTTAGTCCTGCCTTGTTGAAACTATGCTTGGATGCGCCAAGTGTCTTGCCTTTGCTTGCTTCTCTCTCTTGAAAACCCTTTGCCCACTTTGTGTTTAATCACACCACTTGGCATCACAACACATTATTTCGAGTGTGTCAAAACTATCTCATCACAGGGAAGTGCAGATGTGCCAAGTGGCAGTAGTGGAGGTTGTCTTTACATTTCCCTTAGCTTTCTTTATGAACTCTTCCTTTTGAAGCAACTAGGCCCTGCTATAGGTTGCATCACGACACTTGGAGCCCTGGCGCAACCAAAAGATGCCTTCATACCTTCTAAGGATCAAAGGTACAAGGCTTTGCCACTTTGCAACAATGAAGGCTTTGACACTTGAACTTGCTTTAGGAGTAGGGGGACCTGCCACAGTTTGGCTCAATGACACTTGGTGCACTAACACAATGTGAAGGGGCTATTTAACCTATCAAGGCTAAGACTTGTGCCATGACGCCAAGTGGCGACATCTGTCGCCTCCATTACCTTCACTGAAACTGTTCAAGACTCAAGCCCACCAAAAGTGACTCGAGACACTTGGTAGCAAGGAACATCTTTTCAAAGTGTCATAGCTAGTTACTCCTTATGGCTGTGAGAAACCTCATGTGGCAAGCGAATGCCTCAAATTTAATAGCCTGTCATAGCTTAATTAAAACTTGATAAAGGCTCAAAATGATGCCACCTGATTTTGCTCCAAAAGAAGATGATACAGATACATCAAATCAGCTGATGCTGAGGTGTCTCCAACCTAAACAAAATGTAGAGAAAATGCTCTATAGTTCTTGGCAACTTTTAAGGAAGTGTGCTCATGTACGTCGAACACCAGTCTCCAAAAAATTATGAAAACAAAACTTCAAAATTGGAAAGGAAGTTACTGACCTTTTAGAGACTTTCCAAGTCAGTTTACAAAGATGCCCACTCATCCTGTGAAGGTTGGCTCTTCCTCTTTAGTGCCTCAAAAGATTTGTCCAGCTCTTGATAATCTCCTTGTGGGAGATACTTTTTAACTTCTCTATGACAACTTTCAACCGATGCTCCAATTGAACCAATGGCTAAAGGACTACTTCTACCTCTGTGATGCTTGGTGTTTGTACCCAGCCCTGAAAAGATGTTTGGTCCACCATCTTTTTCATGAACATCACCTTGTATTCTTCTTCATGTTATGTCATAAAATGTCCCCCCTAGGACTTTTACCTCCTAAGTTTAGCTCCCAAGTCCCTTGTTTTTAATCATGCATGTTAGAAATGAATGCCAAGACAAAATGCTTTGAAACCTGTGTCAAAATGGACTTAGGGGACATCACAGAGCTTAATGCTGACCCAAAATAGGTCCCAAGACAAGGGCGCTAGTGCCTGCGCCCTGCTCTATTTTGGCGGGGTCCCAAATTTTAATGTTGGCAAAGTTATCGTTAAGGATGTTCCTTGTCAGCATCTTGAGTTTGAATTATAGTGGTAATGCATATATAAGCATGTTTAGGACTTCATTTGCAAACTAGAAGATGATTTTGATTTCAAGGCGAACTTATGATCATAGAGCATTCAAGGCATTCATTGTGTTGCAGAGTAGAATTGTGTTGTATTTGTTATTGTAGATTTGGCTTCATCTTCTCATGGCGTGAAAGATCTTCATCTCCTTGAGAGCTACACCTCTGAGATGATATCTATTTGTGATTTGATTTATCTATCTTATCATTGTTTTTGCCTCTACCCTGCAAGGACACTCACTCTCTATCTAACAACAGTGTTGGAAGGCTTGAATGCCATTTTGGGGCTTGACCGAGGCAAGCTCCTAAACACCACAATCCCCAACCCTCTTCTTGTGATTTTAGGTGACAAGTGTTGGATCTTGCGGAGAGGAGTTGTAGAGGACCATTGTAGAGTGTGAGGAATCAGGATCTGAAGAAAAATGTTGGAAATAGCTCAAGAAGGGATTGGGCACCCGCTCTTTTGACCCTCAGTTTTGTGACATTGAGAATATCTGAAGTGGTTGCAGTCGGTAGCAGAAAAGATCTTGAATCCCTAAGAAACAGTAGCACCCTAGGCTTGGGTGCCTGCTCTTTCACTCCTGACTTTTTCATATTCCAAAACTCAAAATCTGGTATGTATCTAATCCATATTTAGTTTATCTGTGTGTGAGCATTTTCCAAGTTTCGTCCGTTTGTTTATGATTTTGCATAATTATGGTTTTAAGCATAATCAGGATAAATCAACACATTAATTCACAAATTCCAAATTTCCTAATCATTCCAAGTGACAGCCAACCTGATAGTTGATCCTCTTGCAAAAGTTATGATTCAACTCAGTTAAATGTCCTTAAATGTATTGAGTGAAAGGAGGACCTAATCAAGCTATCCATCGAAAACAATCAACACTCTTTTCATCCTCTACACTTCATTCATCACCACATCATTGTCTTAGAAAGGAGAGGTGAGCCCCTATTGGACCAATGAGTCGATATGCCCCCTCATTTCCATCACGACCTACTCCAGAGTAACCAATTGAGTTATGCACTTCAAGATGGCCTTATTTCTACTCTTGACCTCATTTACCTTGGCCAAAATAGTATATCGGTTGTCAACCCTAGTTGACAGTAGAGTCTCTTCAGGAAGACTGTAAAACTTCTCTAGCATGACTTGAGCTTGAGACACCTTAGTAGAGACGACTTGAAGGGTTTGATTGACCTCTATTTTTACCTATGCAATGAGCCTTTGGGCCATCGATATGAACTCAAGTGCCTCCTTAAGTTCTGTTACGTCATTAGTGATCTTGGCCCAGTGAGATGCATATAGGTCCTTTACTAGCTAAATAATTTCAGGCGTGTGACCTACGGTTTGCATCTCTATCTTCTATTGCTCTATTTGTAGCTCTTTTGTGGTGAGTTGGGACTTGAGGGATTCATTTGTAGCTCCCAGATTAGTCACAACATTGTGGATCTATGTCAATTCTTCTATTCTCCTCTTCTCCAATTCCTTCAACTTCTTGATTTTCTACCTATAGCTATCTAGTGTTATTTTTGTTTTGATAAGCTCAGATTGTAGAGCCACCTTTTAAGACTGCAAGGCTGCATGGGTCTCTTGTGTGACTCACATTTGCAAATCCAAGGTCATATTTTGTACCTCCTACTCCTGAGCCCTTACCTCCTGGTGCAACTAGCCCACTATTTCTTTGATCCAAGCTAACTCTAGCTCCCACTTCTCCAACTATTAGCTCACTTTGATGAAATCTGTTATGACAAATTTTTGATTCTCTTGCATCAATTCAATCTGATCCTATGGGCAAGCATGAGCGAGACTCATTTCAACTGCTTGAATTCAATAGTCCTCAGTACACATATGTTCCCATGTCTTGTCAAAAATGGGAGTCATGTGGGCAATTATCAGTGATTGTTGCATTGGGTCATATAATGACCTCATATGGGGTTGAGTAGGGGCCTTCCCCTCCTTCCTCCTTGCTTCAAATTTCACCTTCTACACTTGACGTGTATTTTGCATTTGTTGGTGGTAAGTGGTTGGGGACTATATGACTCCTCCAGCAAAGGTGAATCCTTATGGAATCCCATATGGGAAGTTGACTTGCTATTGATGAGGAACCATGAATGCCCCAGAGGTAGTGGAGATGACACTATGAGTGTGGATGGGGAGAATGAAGGGAGGCTTTGGATATGAGGGGTGGATGGAAAAGTGGTAAATGCAGGGGAAAAAGGGATTTGAGGCATCGAAAAGGTTGCATGAAAGGTAATGAGGTGGGGGGAGTTGAAGGGGTGGATACCAAGGTTGGGTGAATAGATTCCAAAGGTGTGGATAGAGTCATAGTAGGAATGTAATGAGTTATAGGAGGAGGGGGAGAGATACTTACCTATGTGACTGTAGGGGCTGCTAAATCCATCTATGTTATAGTTGGCAATGTAAGAAATGCCTCCTCTTCTTCCACTAAGTCCCTTTAAAGCATTAGTTTCCTTCTCTTCTTTTCTAGCTACTCTCTTGGGGACAAGCTAACCTCCTCTATTGTTAGAACTTGTGTCGACACACCGCTTGCCAATAGTGTCTCCACGATGGTGGGAGGGGTCGCCTGTACTATAGATTTTTGTGGAACTTGCTCCATTGGTTCCTTCCCCTTCTAACTCTCTTGTTGATATGTTTGTTACATAGATTGAATAACATGTGTAAGCTCTGCACTAAGGTCCCCAGATGTAATAGCTATCTGGATTGAATGTGTAGAAATTTATGAACTCTATCCCTCCACCTGATATAGTGGAGCGAGCCATTTCCTATGGCTTGTTTCAAACGGAGGCCTAGACAGTACTTTGAGAGAATCATTGCCTCCTTCTGACTCATAAGCCACCTCATCATATTCTTCTTCTACAGATGCCCCGACCATCACTCCTAGAGGTATGTTGAGCTTATATCATAGGAGGAGGTAGGTGAGTCATGCTTGTCATCCCATAGCTCCTCCCAGGTTTCATTGATTTCTATGTCCCCAAACGATTTCTCAGGTTCGATAATTTCCTACCTATATTTCGAGTACGCCTTGATCTTTTCGTCACTCCAGTCCTTTTTTAGGCTCTTCCTGAGGTCACGAGTCATTATTTTTGAGGGGTCATAGTCATGTGTTGGATTATAAAATGTCTCATAGGAAGGGCACAGCTTGGCAGGGATTTCATGTAGCTCAACATACATATCCGATGAATCATCCTTCGGTGATTTCTTGGCCTTAATGGTTGGGTGGCTCTAGTAAATAAAAGTTTCTTTAGTCTTGAGCTTCACAACCCAAGACACTATAAACCCTATAGGATCATAGGGGTAGCAATCTTCTATGATGTCCAGTCCAAGCTCCACTAGTTTTATTGTCACTAGACACTCCATGCCTCTTTTGTTCACTGTTATCCCTCCTTTCGAGATGGCAATATTGTAGATTGCATTCTTTTTCTTCTAGATCCATATAGTGAGTCTAGGATATCCAACTAGCAAACAAAATCAAGCACTAGGATTCAGTCCGTGAGGATCTTGGGCACCCTAAAAAATTCTTCCTTAAAACCATGCACCCTAATCATCATGTAGTTGGTGTCAGAGAACCAGTCACAAGGAATCTGACTATTAGTCATAAGACCCTTTTGTGTCTCACTCAATCAAAAGGTGATATCTTCCTAGTTGAGGTTGGTGAGGACTGGTACAAGGAAACACTCGGTGAACTCATAGAAGTTAGAGGTCTTTGAAAGAATATGGGTCCATGCCAAGATAGGGATGACTCTTTGAGTGTCTATTGATTCGTCGCATGTATTGAGGTGCATATATGACTAGAAGAAGAGAGGATTCTAAAACAAAATCAAATGCAGTAGAAAGGAGAAATACTTGAAAGTCTGCTGATTATGGAAGTTGGCCAATTAGAAGTTGAGCGCATTGGTTATTACTTTTGAAAAATCAAGGTTAAAAGATTAGCTTTTGGTAACAGTCTTGAGTTTGAAAAGGGATCCCAGATGGTATTCATGGACACTGTGATCATTATCCAGGCTGAAAATAAAGGTCATCGTAGAGTAGGGATCTTGATCATCCTATGTGAATAGAGGCAACACTATGGGAAGGGGTGGTAGTTCCATGTTGTCTTTGTCACAACAGAGCTCTGTGTTCAAGAAGTTGAGCTAATTTTTCCTTGTCTCCCAAATGTTTCACAACTTAGAATAGTTGTAGAAAAGAGCCATGGGGTCATATTAGATTCTTAACATTTTCCTCATGGCATTAGCAGAGACCTCTACTTGTAGTTTTTCCCCTTGAATCACCCCTGTCTTTGAGTCATAGCACCTGGCACAAGCTTCCATGATTCCATAGTAGGAGTGAACGGTCAGAACCATGTATTAGGCCAAGGTTAAGCTCCAGACTTAGTTTCTGAAAGTTTCAACTTGCCTCACCCTTACCTTTTGGCACATTTGAGTGTGGGCACAAGTCTTAGCAGGCTTGGAGAGCATTGTGTCAAAGATATTATCTGCTAGGTCGAAGATGAGGGACGAATCTCTGTGGGTTCCTCTATTTAGTCTCTTTACCCAAGGGAGTTTCTATTTTGGCTACACTGGAGTATCTGCATGGGGTTTACTTTCCAATATGATCCATGGAGGGTCCTACCTTCTTAGAGAAGTTCTTTTCTTTAGTGGAGTCTCGCTATATGATGCATCTTTTGTCAAATCCATGCTTTTCTTCAATGCTTTCATCTCTTCACTGGTAGTATCTTTTTGAAATGAACGAGTAATCTATTGCATAGAAGCAATTGAGGATCTCTTTCTTCAAGACTGGGCTCTAATAGATTCTTAATAAACTTCTTCAATGGGCTTGGTTTTGAATTTATAGAGGAGGGCCATGGATGCATTCATTTCTCTGTCAGACTCATTTATGTCAGAATTCTTAAGTGCCGCCTTGCACACTCGAAGGTGTCATTCTGTATGCTTGAAATGTTTCATCTCCTCCACCAATCAATTTTGGAATTGTTGTGCCTTGCACACACGCCCCATTTTTCCAAATAGAGACCCCCTCTTTTTCTTTGGCTTGGAGTATCAACCTTTCTGCCTTATGATGATGAAAAGGTGAAATTGTGCTTAGAATGCAAGATTTGCTTCAGATTTGAGTACTTTGCATGTTTGGAGTGATTTGATGTCTTTCATGATTGATTTGGAAGTGTCTTGAGTGGTCTTGTGCTTAAAAAAAGTCATTTGTTACCTTCTGCATTGGAATTGGGTGTTACTGCACTTTGCTCAAAAATCTTATGTCACTAGATATTGGCCTTGAAATTGCTACTGCAGGATGTTTCATGTTGAAATTCCTAGTTTCCAGGTCTTAGAGTTGTAAAATTGTGTCAAATTCCATTAGATTTCACTAAGGGGTTCATGTACTTTCATTCTGTCACATGGTCCTAAAGCCCTGATTTGGTTAAGTCTAAAACCCTGAAAACCTTGAAAATGGCGAAGTCTGAAATCTGGTGGAACCACAAAATTCTAGAATCTGCATATGAAATCCTATGGATCTGGAACCTATTTCAAACATCTTGAAAGTATATTTAAAAATATTTAAAGTATTAAACTTTCATGTTGAAATTTCTACTACAGGATGTTTCATGTTGACATTCCTAGTTTCCAGGTCTTAGAGTTGCAAAATTGTGTCAAATTCCATTAGATTTCTCTAAGGGGTTCATGTACTTTCATTCTGTCACATGGTCCTGAAGCCCTGATTTGGCTAAGTCTGAAACCCTGAAAACCTTGAAAATGGCGAAGTCTAAAATCTGGTGGAACCACAAAATTCTAGAATCTGCATATGAAATCCTATGGATCTTGAACCTATTTCAAACATCCTGAAAGCATATTTAAAAATATTTAAAGTATTAAACTTATACTTAAATATATTTTTAAATATACTTTCACCCTAGGCATTTCCAAATCTAGCGCTAAAAATGACCCCAACTGCAAAAAGCGCTAAAAACAGCCTCTACCGACCTTTGCACTAAAAATGCCTTCTACCAACCTTTGCGCTAAATTGCCTCCCACCGACCTCCCTCCAAGCTACCGCTAATTCAGTCGGAACAAAAATCCCCGTCGAGACAATTTCAAAGAAAAGTGCTAAAATTGCCCTCTACCAACTTGCGCTGAAATGGTCTTCCATCGACTTAAGTTGCGCAGGTCGGTCACTTTGAAAAACCCCGCCAAACAAACTTTGCGCTAAAAATAGACCCAACGGACCTGTGCTAAAAATTGAACCGACTGACCTCATGAAGCATCATTTTAGTCGGTCGGACCCAAAATCTACGCTAAGGTCGGACGGACCCAAAATTTGCGCTAAGGTCAGATGAACCCAAAATTCGCGCTAAGTTCGGACACCCCCCAAAAATCCCCTTTTTTGCAGAAAATGCTAGAAAAACATGAAATAAAAGTTTGTAAATGGATTCTATTGACACCAAAAACTTCCCTAATCATCATATTGGCCAAATGGGTGCTTGAAAATGCTAAAAAATCTAGAAAATCATGTGAAAATCACTAGATTTAAGAGGTTGTTTATAAGGTGGCATTGACAATGAGCTATTTTTGACTAATCCATGACTGCAAATGGACATGTTTTGATCCAAATTGATGAAAAATGACTTGTTAAGATGAAATTGATGCTTTGCATTGTGAATTACAGGTCTTGGAGAGCATAAGAGCTTGTTGAAGCCATCTTGGAAGGATGTACACACAGATATGCAATGCTGACCTAGAAATGCAGAAACTTCATTCTATCAACCAAATTGCTGTTGCACATGCAAAAGGAAGTCAGTACAATGTCCAAGATGATAAAGATGAGTCTTAGGAGCTGAAAGACATAGAAGATCATGCCAAATCACTGTTGTTCCTGCAGATCCAGTCCAATGTCTTAGTGAAACTAGCAATCACACCTACATTGTTGAGTGCTAAAACCACCATCAATAGAATTGGCGCTAGAAGGAGGGTTGGACAAAGATTTTTATGTAGGCCATCAGTTTTGTTGGTGTTCATTACACATGCTAAAATGAAATGAATGTACATAAAATTTTGATCTAATGGGTACAGATAAGGGTTTCAGTCATGAAATCCCTTCATTCTTCAGAGGACTGTCTAAGCTGTCATATCATGAAGAGAACTTCCAAGTTGATATCCCACTTTTCAAAGAAGTGTTAGATAGCCAAATAAGAGTGAAGTATCCTCCACTAACACTGCTCAATTTTAGTTCACCTCAGGTTTGCACTGTACATCCTGGAGAACTACATGACAAAATTAACTGTTTGACTTTTCTCCAAAGATTAGATTTGCATTTAAAGGGATTGCTTCCTATTTTTGAAGTTTATAAGCCTGAAGCAGGATATGGATATGACAGACATATATAGAGCAAGACCTTGCAAGGAGTCGCAAATCTTCCATTCATAAATGATCGTGGTCAACAAGGCAATCTGCACATTGGAGAAATTGAAGTCCCTCAAGTTGTTCATCAAAATACATGTCGAGATGATGAGAGCAGGCAATGCATGTGGTCTGCAGGTCACCCAACTAATGAAGATTGGGTCCCTACCTAGATAAAGCTTAGTTTTCAACCACTAGATCTAGACTATTCAGTCATAGAATATGCTGTCCCAGCATGGCAAAAATCTGATTTTCAGTCACAAGACAATGAATAGAACAATGTACAGGGTCAATTTACTACTGCTAAGGAAGTGGATGAGGTAGATGATAAATCAGATTGGATATACAGTCATATTAAAAATACGGATCAACGATCAAATACTTCCTAGATAACAAATTATGAACTTGAATTTGCTACAGCAGAGATGCAGAACAACGGTTCATTTCAGACCGCCAATAATTCTAAGTTAGAACAAAGGTTAAATCAGTTTGAACAACAGCAACAGCAAGGAGAAATCTATCATTCAGGTAAAGAATATTCATGGATAGCAATGCAGGAGGTTGTTTTAGGTGACATATCAGAGCTACAATCAGATTATCCAAAGGAGATTGATCAGACTTTTGATTGTATCAGCCCAATAAATCATCATGATCAACCATATCAGGTTGATATAATTGCTGTAGAAGGGTCTCAAGCTGAGTCAAATGAAGAAAAGAAGGAAAATGCACCACTCCAAGACAACATTGACATCATAAATCCAAGAATGCAAGAAGAAAGAGACCTTGTTGCTGCTGCAGACAGTGAATTGCCAACCCAATGCCAACCCTTAATTCAAACAAGAAGATTGCTGATTAATACAAAAGAAGTTTTATCAGAGCATGCGACTGATTTTGATGAAGTAGATTCAAGTATAACACAAGTTCCCAATGATGCTCCTGTTTTCACATGCAATGAAGAAGATCTCCACATGGTTGATGCTGATCCAGTGATAAGAAATGAAAGTATAAGTCTACAATCTAAGAATAAAAATCAAACTATCTTGCAGAGTGATGGCTTGGAAGCATTTTCATGCCAGTCACTTGATCACATCATTGAGTTGATATCAACAATGAGAAAGGATATGTTATTGCATGGAAATTCACTACACATGTTAGACTTTGCTTCGACTGATTCATGCAGACTTCATCCAGATGATCCACATTCTAAAGGAGGTTGTCCAGACTTCCTGTTTGCTTGGGAGATTGTTGTAGCATTCAGTGATCCAGAGGTACCTGATGCACAAGACATGATCCACCACGAGCTGAGTCCCCCTGAAGATGAGAAGGTATTTGGTGTAATGCAAGAAGGTGTTGAACTCACATCTCTGATCATCAGTACTGCAAATCAGGTTGTATCTTCCCTTTCTCCACTTAGTTCCAATTATCAATTTAATTATGGTGATTTGGGTAAGGCAACTTGCATTTGGATTGATCATGGCCCTAATAAATTGCCCCAATTGCTGATCTTATGTGACTGGCACCTTGAACATGAGCCTAGCTTGTCCATACCCTACTTTTCATAGTACAAGGATGAATTTGCCAGACTTAGGACACTGACCCGCACCTTGTTACTTCTACATGTCCTGAGAAATAAGTCAAGTGGTAGTATAAATACCTGCTATCCGAGATCTTTGTACCTAGTCTTGCTTGTTTCTAGTTAGGTTTTAGTTAGTTTCTTGTTTAGTTTAGTTTTTGCTTTCTGCTTTTCCTTAGTTGTTAGTTATTGCTTTCTGCATGTTTTGCTTTGGTTAGAGTAGTTTGCTTTTACTTTTCGCTTCTGCACTTGCTTTGCCTGGGTTCTCTATTTATCGAATGTGGTGGTAGTTGTGTAGACCTGCAAGTGCTTCTTTGTTGGGTAAGTAATTTAGAATATTTCTTTGAGAAGCCAATGTTTCTGCTTAGGTCTTCCTATGGGTTCCACTGTTATACCAAGAAGTATGATGTATGTTCATTGGAAAGAAGTCATTAGTTGGTGCACCTAAAGTATTTTCTAACCATATATCTCTCACACTTTAAATGATCCTAAAGTAGCTAGGCGAGTCTTAGTGATCTTGTGTCAAGTGAAAGGGTTGACTCCTTCTACCACATGCACTATCAATCAAGAAAGAAGGCAGGTGACACTAAGTGTTGCTAGCCTATATTGGGTGAAAATAAAAGGTGTTTTTCGACACCAGACCCGTTATAGTGCAATTACAAGAGACTACCAATTGAAAATTCTCACAGAAGGTACTGTCCAGAAATAATTACCATCAAAAGCCATCGTGCCAAAAAACATTATCTATCATTTGTTCTTCTCAAAGCTCATCACATTCCAAAATTTGAGCATTTCTTGGTGGTAGAATGATCTCATCTTCCTAATTTGTCGCAAGAGATCTTGGATGAACATAGTTGCCGAAGGATGGGAATGAACACAATTGCACACACTCAGGTTTTCAAGATACAGATGGTTGCACTGGTTAGTGGTCTTTGATTCTTTGATAGGGTATCATGCTTTCTCGTCTAATGTGTGTGAAACATAGAGATTCTAGGTTTGAACTAACGTTTATCTTAGAAATGCTCTGAAGCATTTCCCAGTAGAGTCGTCATTTGTTGTGCCTTGCACACATGCCCCATTTTGCCAAATGGAGACCCCCTCTTTTGCTTTGGCTTGGAGTATCAACCTTTCTGCCTTATGATGATGAGAAGGTGAAATTGCACTTAGAATGCAAGATTTGCTTTAGATTTGAGTACTTTGCATGTTTGGAGTGATTTGATGTATTTCATGATTGATTTGGAAGTGTCTTGAGTGGTCTTGTGCTTAAAAAATAGTCATTTGTTACCTTCTGCATTGGAATTGGGTGTTACTACACTTTGCTCAAAAATCCTGTCACTGGATATTGGCCTTGAAATTGCTACTGCAGGATGTTTCATGTTGAAATTCCTAGTTTCCAGGTCTTAGAGTTGCAAAATCATGTCAAATTCCATTAGATTTCACTAAGGGGTTCATGTACTTTCATTCTGTCACATGGTTTTAAAGCCTTGATTTGGCTAAGTCTGAAACCCTGGAAACCCTAAAAATGGCTAAGTCTAAAAACTGGTGGAACCACAAAATTCTAGAATCTGCATATGAAATCCTATGGATCTAGAACCTATCTCAAACATCCTAAAAGTATATTTAAAAATATTTAAAGTATAAGAAATTCCATATCTAAACTTATACTTTAATATATTTTTAAATATACTTTCACCCTAGGCATTTCCAAATCTAGCGCTAAAAATGACCCCAATTGCAAAAGCACTAAAAACAGCCTCTACCGACCTTTGCGCTAAAAATGCCTCCTACCGACCTTTGCGCTAAATTGCCTCCCATCGGCCTCCCTCCAAGCTACCGCTAAGTCAGTCGGAACAAAAATCCCTGCTGAGACAATTTCGAAGAAAAGTGCTAAAATTGCCCTCTACCGACTTGTGCTGAAATGGTCTTCCACCGACTTAAGTCGCGCAGGTCGGTCGGTGCTAAAACTCGCACAGGTCGGTCACTTTGAAAAACCTTGCCAAACAAACTTTGCGCTAAAAATAGACCCAACGGACCTGCGCTAAAAATGGAACCGACTGACCTCATGAAGCATCATTTTAGTTGGTCGGACCCAAAATCCGCGCTAAGGTTGGATGGACCCAAAATCTGCGCTAAGGTCGGTCAGACCCAAAATCCGCGCTAAGGTGGGATGGACCCAAAATCCATGCTAAGGTCGAATGAACCCAAAATCCGCGCTAAGGTCGAACACCCCTAAAAATCTTGCTTTTTGCAGAAAATGCTAGAAAAACATGAAATAAAAATTTGTAAATGGATTCTATTGACACCAAAAACTTCCCTAATCATCATATTGGCCAAATGGGTGCTTGAAAATGGTAAAAAATGCAAAAAATCATATGAAAATCACTAGATTTAAGAGGTTGTTTATAAGAAGGTGGCATTGACAATGAGCTATTTTTGACTGATCCATGACTGCAAATGGACATGTTTTGATCAAAATTGATGAAAAATGACTTGTTAAGATGAAGTTGATGCTTTGCATTATGGATTGCAGGTCTTGGAGAGCATAGGAGCTTGTTGAAGCCATCTTGGAAGGATGTACACACGGATATGCAGTGCTAACCTAGAAATGCAGAAACTTCATTCTATCAACCAAATTGCTGTTGTACATGCAAAAGGAAGTCAATACAATGTCCAAGATGATAAATATGAGTCTCAGGAGTTGAAAGACATAGAAGATTATGCCAAATCACTGTTTTTCCTGTAGATCCAGTCCAATGTCCTAGTGAAACTAGCAATCACACCTACGTTGTTGAGTGCTAAAACCACCATCAACAGGAATGATGGCTATATCTGCAGTGATTATGTGGCATTTAATATCCAATCTACGGGTAGTTGCATGGTCATTCTAGATATTTGATTAGGATTTGAATGGGTACCTACTATTTTGAGGCATCAACACTTGGCATTTTATGAGACTTCATTATTTAAATACAAAATTGTATCAAACGGTCATGCACCTAGCACGCTTATTTGAAAAAGGGGCAAGAAAATACACTCATCCATCAAAATAGAAGGAAATAACCTACTCTAACTATATACAGGGTGGGTTCACCTCTAGTTGTGATGCTTCAAGTAGATTCCATTAGGAAGAATCTCTAGAAACTCACCCGTATCATTTTCTAACTCAAAGTTAGTATGCTACTTATAGGCAATGATCTTGTAGGGGCTGCTCCATAGGGAATCAAATTTGACATGTTTTCCTGGTTTTGAGGCTTGCTCATTCCACTTCAAAACTGAGTCACCCACCTTGAAGTTAGGATATGATGATCTCTTATCAAACCAAAGATTGACCACCCATTGGTGATTGGCCATAGTATCTAGTGCCAATTCTCTCCTTTCCTGAAGTTTGACTAACTCTATGATTTTGATCTCCATAGCACCGGCTTCTTGGATCTCACACTATTTGATCAATTGAAGTGTGGGGATCTCTGCTAATATTGGCATTACAACATTCTTCCCATACACCAAACTATAGGGAGAAGTTCCTATAATTTTCTTCAGGGTGATCTTTTCAGCCCATAATGTCATCTTGAGAATCTTGTGTCATTCTCTCTAGTTCTGTGAGCCTATTCACTCGATTAATCTAATTAGGTTTTTGTTTGTTGATTCGACTAGACTCTTTCCCCTAGGGGTAGTAATTGGAGGAAGTCTTCAATAAGATGTTGTTTCACAGTGCAAACTTAGAAATCCTACATGTATGGAACACCTTTGTGTTTTCTAATATCATTGTGTGAGGAGGGAAAAACCAAGTGACAATGTTTTCAAGAAAATCTATTACAACCTTCTTCGTGGCCTCCTTTAGTGGCACTACTTTGGTCCACCTTGTGAAATAATTTTTTGCTATTAGGATCCATTTGTGGCCTACACTTGAGATGGAATTTATCATTTTGATAAAATCTAACCCCCACCAGGCAAATGACTCCTCTACTAGGATTGGTTTTTTATGAAGAGCAACGTTTCTCTTTTTGCCTATGTAGAATTGGCATTGTTGACATCTTTTGATCAATTGGTGGCAATCGAAAAACATCGTCAACCAATAGTATCCTATGCAAATTATTTTTTTCACCGTGACCTTTGTTGAGAAATATCCTCCAGACATGCCGAATGGAATTTAGATAAAAAACTAACAGCTCTTCCTTCTCCATGAATCTCAAATATATACCATTGAAATTTCTCTTGAAGAGTATGCAGTTGATTATAGAGAAATTAATTCCTTGTAGTCTATATAATCTTATTTTAAAAGAGGTTAGCTGACTTAGGTACCTTCCCATCTCCATGAAGCACATTCTATCTCTCATCCATGAATTGGGCTCGTCTTCCTCATTGACCAGGATTTCCCTGGTCTTTTTTTCCTCTTCTTCTATGGAATCTTGGCTTCAAGCTAGATGTTCACACAACACCCTTCCTCTAATCATCTTGGTTGGCCCTACCTTGATGTCATAATTTAGGATTTTAGTGATCTAGTTGGCTCTTACCTCAATGATTTCCCCTTCCATTATGTACTCTTGGACCCTTGGATGAGCCACATAGATGATAAATTTATTCCCTAACACCAAATGCTTGAACTTCTTGAGTCCTTTGACTAGAGTGTAAGCTTGCGTTTTGATAAAAGTTATACCTTGTCTCATGATCCTTTATGGTTTGGGAATTAAAGGCCATGGGGTACTCTCATTTTCATGAATCATCCTTTTATGTTAGCATAGATGCTACACTATGGTCCCCCCCATACGCATACATTATTTAATCCTTTGAGAAATCAGGGTTAATCAAGATAGGAGCATATGATATTGCTTGCTTGATTCTTTTGAATGCTTGCCTCCCTTTGGGGGTCCATTTAAAACCTTGTCCTTCCGAAGCATCAAAGTGATAGGGTGAACCAATCCAGAAAAAATGAAATTATTCTATTGACAAAGTAAATCTTCTTTGAGAAAGATTGGACTGCCTTCTTGTTTACAGATAGAGGTATCTCTACAATAGTCTTGACCCTATCAAGATCAATGGAGATTCCTTCTTTGGAGACTACATGCCCTAGGAGTTTACCTTGGGGTACCCCAAAAATGTATTTATTTGGGTTAGAGATATTCCAAATTCCTAGCACCTCTGGAAAACCTTTTCAAGATGATCAAAATGATTATCCTTTGATCTGGAGAACACTGTAAGGTCATCTAGATATACTCGGATGATTTTCTTGATCAACTCTCTAAAAGTGATGTCCATGGAACACTGAAATGTTCTCTTGTGTTTGAAAGGCCAAATGTCATCTTTGCATAAGACAATGTGCCCCATTTTGTTGTGAAGTTAGTCTTGTATTGATCCTCCTCCTTGAGCCAAATTTGGTTGTAGCCGGTGAAACCACAAAGTAGAGAAAATCTCTCTAAACCTGAAATTGTTTGAGGTATTTTCTCCATTGAAGGGAGCAGATAGTGGTCCTTGAGGGATTCCCTATTAAGATCTCTAAAGTTGACAGAGAGCCTTATTTCTCTATTTTTCTTCCTTACTGGGACTAGGTTAGACATCCATATTGAATGTTTGATTGGGAAGTTGATTTTTGAATCAATCACTTACTCAGCTCTTGCTTCATGAGAGGTTCTATCTTTGGATTAACTAGTCTCTGCATTTGCCAAATTGGCTTTGACTCAGGCATCAACTCAATGGTGTGTTGGACAATTTCTTTGTCATAGCCTTTAAGGTCTTTGTAGTTCCAAGCCATGACCCTATCATACTTGTTACAAAAGGATACGAGCCTATCCCTTTCGGCCTGGGTGGTGACCTTTTTGACTTTCACCTTCCTTCCAGGACTGAATTCAATTTCAGCGTAGTCTCCCTTGTCAGCGAAGATCTTTATTTTATCACCTTTTACATCATCTAAGTCAAATAGAATCTCTAGTGTTATGAGGTCTTTGGGAAGCTTGTTTGAATTTAATTGCATGATCTAGTCCTCATAAAATTCCTCAATCCTTGGTTGCAATTGATCCACAAATTCTCCTGAATTTTGAAGGAATAGGACGATCTGAGCATCGCTCTAGTGATTTGGATTATTTGGGATTGCAGGTTTGACGACCAATTTAATCGCCTCTTCATTCTTGAGAAGATCTTTTATTGCATCAATCTGGGATCCTACCTAAGCCATCCTATCGACCTTCTTATTTTGAATTCTTGGGACTACCATAATGTTTAGTGCCTCAAATCTCTCTAGCAGATCCCATACCCTATGATGGTATGACCTCATTCTCATGTTCTTGGCCACAACTATCCCTCTCACCTATTTGATGACTAATTTTGAGTTGCTGAACACTTGTAGTTGTTTGATTTTCAATTTCTCTACTAGAAGGAGACCATGTATCAATGCCTCATATTTAGCCTCATTATTTGTGCAGTTGAACTAAAAATAGAAGGATTTAAGGATCATCTTTCCTCAAGGGAGAGGAGACACACACTTTCTTTGAAACCATTTTTTCACCTTGCACCATCAAAATACAACTTCCATAACTATGTGCGCTCATCAGAATCATGCACTAAGTCTTGAGGAATGCTTTGTATTATGGTATCACTTGATCCTCATCATAGATCACATATGTTCTTAGCCCTATGGAATCAAAGTTTCGATAGGGTTGGTCTACATGGCCTCAAACAAGAGTGCCTATTCTTCAGCAGTTTGATTGCTTCCTCCAACTTCTTGATCAAGGAACTCCACATTGTACCTTTCCTCTTTTGAAAGCATGACATAAGATAGTTCAAAATTTATCATCACTTCATGAGTGACATGTTTCTTTTGGAGGGGTTCCAATTGGATTTTCATCTTAGAGTAATACTTGGTCCTGACAATCAAGTGAGACCAATCAATTGAGATATATCCTCCAATTTTGGTAGTGAAATCCCTAGAGAGGCATAGTCTAGAGATTGGTGGAATATCAATGATTACCACCTCTTTTTGCACTATGATATTTGGGAAAGAATATAGTGTAAGAGACAATTCTCTGATGACCCCTACTATCTGCATCTTCTTTTCATCCAATTGCATGACTCCTTTCTTCATATGCTCTTATTTTAGTTGAATAGCATCCATTATTTGTTTAGGCATCACCATGGTGCTAGCACTGGAGTCTATCATGGAATTGTGCAACAATTTCTTGCCCACTATCACTGTTAAATAGAAAGGAGTAGGGTTAACTTTACTCACCTTTATTTTTTCATTTGTGAGGAAAGTAGAGTGCAGATCTTGAGTCACCCTTTGAGGCTGTGTTGCCTTCTCTCCTGCACTGATAGTCACTTGGTCTATAATAGGCATGCTCTTCACTTCAAGGGCCTTTTGAAGAACATCTTCTGCTATGGAATGGACAAGACTTCCCATAAGGAGATGTTATATGGTTCTTTCTTTTAAGTTTCTACCACATTTAGTGATCCAACTATATGAGGCTTGGGGGGATATCCTAAGTATTTCAGTTTGTCAGCTTGGGTATTCAAAATTCTATAACTCTATGTTGACACCCCCCAGTTTTGGATTGGTATTCCATAATTACATGCTTGGATCACATTAGCATACAAACTCCTTTGAGGTATCACTTTGGGGTGAACAACCATTTCCAGATCACCTACCATCCACCTCTTGTAATGGGTGAAGTAATCAGACTACACCTACGGGGTCTTAGAAGCAGATGGATCATTCACAAACACCATTTCCTCTTCTTCTATTGAAGAGAAAAACATGTTCTAAGGAACAATCTCTTCCTTTTGTTGCATGGACATCCATTGCATTTGATCCACTCATATGACATTTTAAACGCATGGAAACTGATATGAGGATGGTCTAGCCTGAATCGCCCCTTGAAAACCCTATTGCCTCTGTTCCGCTACCCTTTGTTGTAGGTTCCCTCGTGGGCAAGATTTGGGGATGAACATAATTATAAGGGAAACACCATGCATTTTAATCATCTACAATATTGTTTTGCCCTAGGATAAGGACTAAATCATAATAGTTGTACTTGAATTAAAATCTTTGAGATAAAAGACAATAACCATATTAGGAGGTGGTAGTGTCGTCACTGGAATCCTTTGCCAGATTTTGTGGAACCTAGTATTGAAGTTGGTGACTGCCACTTGTGGTTCTCAATTGATGGTTATCAACTGCTATAAAAATGAGGATCTGTCTCCCTTCTCACTGAATATTTTAAAGAATAGATCTCCTACATGGTCCCATGATCCTATGGAATTCAATTGGAGAGACCTATACCAATCGAGAGCCTTGCCTTTAAATGATGTTGCGAGCAGTCTTGAGGCAACATTTTTCTCTGTCACATAATGGACTGTACAAATATCTACCACATCTTGGAGGTGTTTTGTGGGAGTCTTTGAATCTTTGCCCATGTACTTTGGTAGAGATTTAAGAGCATTAGTTGGTATTGGGTCCCATGTAGCCAGCGGTATAGGTGAATTAGTGGACTGCCACTATTCTAGTTTACAAAATTTCTATGAGCCCCTGGTACAACCATTTGAATAGGTGGTGGATTTGGGTGAACTAATATTTTGGTGGGTACAATCACTAATGGAGTTAGAAGACCTGGATTTGATGCTGAAATGGATCTAGTTATAAGCCTTTTACTCATACACTCTTACTTCTAATCAGGGGATTATGGATTTGAGTCCCACTGAGCGTGCCAGAAAAATTGTTGATGGCTTTTTGTGTTCACATTTAGGATCTCTCCTAGATATGAACAAGACACTACAATATGGGAAATCCTATGACTGTGGGACTCTTTTGTGAATGACAAGATAACCTCCATAATTTTAGAAGCCTGCTCTTCTTAATATTCTCATTAATTCTTTTGAAAAGTGGGGGGACCTATTTTAAGGCAATGTGCCAGAATATAGGACTTAAGTTGATGCAACAATGACATAGTGTTTTCCTATTTAACTCACAATATTGATCCATTGCTACTAAGAGCTCAAAAATGGCATGATTTCAGACCATTTATCAATATCACTCATTGAAACTAAAATAAAGGTATAACATCAAATCATGGAACTTGAAAGAAAAATCAATAAACATATAATAGGCATCAGATGTCACTCTTCTTCATTTATGAACTAAGAATAGGTTAAAAAAGGCTCAAAAGCATAGTTAGAAAGCATTCACACAACTCTTAAAGAGCATACATAAAGGCTAGAATGCCTATTGATTCTTCCCTAAATCCCAAAATTAGCTTAACATATAAACATTGCCCAACCCTAATTACATCAACTCAACCACTATATATAGCAATCTAGATACTTTAATATGAGACATTGGATGGGAAACATCTATCGCATCTAATTTTTGGTACTCCAACATTGAATCACCCTGACTTTGTCATCCTCCTCTGCCGCTTCACCTTGATGGCATCCATTCAGGGAATTAAAGATTCACCAAGAAATTGTAGGAGGCCTAACCACCTCTTTGATGTTTCATTGTACTGGTGCACCACCTATGGCAGCTTTGGGTTGCATTTGTGTCCTCTTCACAAGCCTTAGAGGCCCGTTGACTCATCTATACCTGTAAGCACTAAAAATGCACATGATCTTGGACGAGGACCCTATGATGATGTATAATCCTAATCATGTACATGAAAGTGTGATTGTAATTCCCTCTCAGCAGTGCTTCTCTTGGTGACATGTTGACATCAATTTCTTGCTCCATCGATTCTTCTCAATCCTAACTTTTCTTTACTTTTGCACTTGTCGACCTTTCTTCTTCTACATTCTTGACCTTTCCTACCTAGCCAATTTTCACCTTAGTGAGCTAATTTTGCTTTTCCCATGTTCATTTCATCTCACTCCACCCTTTAGAGGCCTTAAAATGACCTCCTAGACCAAATCCAGTGTTTAGAATTGACTTAACTTTTGTCGATTCTGGATCCCCACTGGGTGACCCTATTAGTGAAAGGGGGGATCCTATTTAACTTGTTTGTTAGGCTTAGCTCTAGTGACATATTGCATTCTTATCCCTCTAGGACCATTCTCCAACTTCTAATTTTTACCCAAACCCATTCCTCTGTGGGTCACCGATGGATCCCCACTGGGTGACCCAGGGTCGTCCTCAGGTGACCTGACCTGGTGAAATGGGTGACCCATGGGCGACCCTATCATGATTTCATCTACAGATTATTTTTCAATTTATACCCTAAAAACTTCATTTTTGCTCTAGTTTGCATGAGGATTTAACCTAAACATAGAGTAAACCATTCTTATCTCATCTACCACCTTTAATCATGCATAATTAGCTCATATGATCTATACTTGTCACCTCTCTAACTCATACGAACTCCATTTTTGCAGTCTGTGATAAGCTATCATAGCTTCATCACTCCTCTTTTAGCCCAATCTTCTCTACAATCTAATTAGTTAACTCTCCAATCAAAGGAGTTAACTCCCCAATCACCCCCACTCTTAATGTGCTCTTCTAAGCTATAAATACTCCCTCCCTCAAGTAATAAGGGAGGCAAATGAATTGTTTGTTATAATCTTGAAAAAGAATAATTACTCAGAATCAAATTGAAAGAGTTAGAATCAATAAACTATAATGTAAAAAGAAATGAATAGCATAACAGTACTATGAGAGAATAATGTAAATGCTCAAATGGCATAATAGCATTAGAGAGAACTATAGCTCCAACATTACAAAAAAGAAGATATATGCCTTTCTTATAAAGGCAAGGTTGAGAGATAAGAAGTTATAGTCATGTGACAAGTGTCATATTCCTATTACATGTGACAACTAGAGGGCAAGATGCCAACTAGTTGATAAAGACACATGTGTAGGATAAGTCAACTAAAAGACAACTAGAAACATCTAGAAGGCTCACTAAGTCAACTTAACATGTGAGTATGTGTGTGAATATTATTTAACTAATAAATAGTTAAATAATATGAATTATTCACACAATAAGGGGAAACTAGCTAGGAAATATCCCTATTCACACTAACACCCCCGCTTAAGTGCAACTTAGGGAGAAGCTGACTAATGCAAGGATGCCAAATGCAAGAATGGGTCTTAGCAACAAGGCCATGATAGGTACCCACGTACAAAAAAATTTCTTACAAATGGAGAAAAGGAGAAAACCTAGTGGGACAAAACTCCTCCCCAAAAGAGAGAAAAGACAACCCCCAAAATAGAGAGAGTAAAGAGAAGGACTGAAAAAACCCTCTAAAGTGGACACCTACCGTACCCCCAACAAAGCTCATAATTAAAGGAACTTGCTCTCAATGAAGGGTTTGGTGAAGATGTCAACGATCTGCTCTGATGTTAAATAATACCAGAGATTAATGATCTACTCATGAATTAGCTCCCGAATGAAGTACATGTGAATCTCAATGTGTTTGGTTTGCTGATGATGGACTGAATTGTGAGAGATTTGAATCGCACTCTAGTCAAGTCACAAAAGATGATTGTAGGCTTTCGGAAGGAAATACCAAACTCAGTGAGTATTGTTACCTAATTTCACTACTAGCTCAATCAGGTAGAGCTTTTTAGTTTTGAAGAAGAGAAAGGTACATTTTATTTCTGCTGTATCATTTCCATGTGCATATATTATATAAATTAAGATTATAGTGCAATGTTGCATTTTAGATGCATTTCATATTTAAGAGATTGTACTGATCTTTTAAAAGGAATAGTAATCTTAATTGAAAAAATAAATGTATAAGGTCTCACACAAGCCGTGAGACTAACTGTTTCATTGCAAATGAAAAGAGAAATTATACATTTATAGAAAACTAAACAGATAAATATGCATACGAGATAGGGTGACTCGTCATTGCTTAAATGATGAGTCTTGGTCATGTTTGTCTTGTCTTGTGTCATCCTGCATTGTCCACTTGTCATGCACTCAGCTGCTGTCTCCTTGCTGCCCCTAGTTACCTGCATAAAATTTTTGAAAACTGATGTTAGAGCAATGACGAGGCATCATACATCATATGATATACATCCACAAATATATAGTTTGAATTTCAGATGCAGTAAACCAGTTAATATCACGTCGACCTTCGAGAAAGCAACAAGATAATCAAGAATATCAATCACATTCCCATGTTTTTCCTAACATGTTTGTTTCATGTGTAGATACATGTGTCATTTAACACTCATTTCATTTTAGCATGTTGAGAAAATGTGGCTCCCACGAGGGTTGAGCCTAACATGTCTAATTGAGAACTATTAATGCTTTCAAATAGTATAAAAGAAAGAGATACAATTGCAAAAAATTAAGTACAAAAGTTATCCTGTAGCTGCTCATGACAAACCTAATCTACAGATACAAGATCTGATAAGAGCAACATGATTTTATTACCAGAGACAGTCACATGAAGATTTTGAACTTCCATGTATTTGTAAACTGTCATCAAAGACAACATTGGAATGATAAGTGATGCTTTTGACTGAGAGAGCAGTCAACAAAACAGTCATCAAACAAAGAAAACAATGTAACAGTCATATTGGTACAACAAGTCTGCTAGAAAGAGGCTGAAATGAAGAGTTTTTATCAAATGATAGAGAATGCATGATGGTTATAGTCTTGAAGGAGCAATGTTTAGTTTTAAAACTTTGTGGAACAATGGAAAACCTGTGGGAATCTTATACATGGCATCACCAACCACATGGAGTACCAGTCATGAAAGAAATCAGATAGTTTTTCTGCCATTATCACAATGAGAAAGCATGGTTGATTGAAGTCTGCATTTTATGATAGTCATTGAAGGTTGAATGCAATAGTGATACATGAACAAGGAGTTATGAAGATAACATGAAGGAGACTGTCCTTAAAGTCATGGACATCAGACATTTAAGGATCTGTCAGAGATATTGAACTCATTATCACCTACACAAGGTTATGCATGAGGTTAAGAATATTGATGTAGTCTAAAGATTGCCATAACAGTCATTAGGGGCAGTCATAGCTACAATAACATCCATGTTCACTTACAAAATTTGAAAACAACAAAGATCTATTTTAGGATAATTTGAAGGAGCAACATTGATAGCATGCTACAGATGATAGTGAACAATCAATGAAGAACAATAGTATTTTGAGTGCTATAAGGAGCAGAGCTACAATGACTGTCACGGTCATACCAGGAGTACAGAGATCATCACAAAAGAAGTGCCAAACCTTTACAAAAATTCTTACAAAGACAACATCAATCACCATTGCCCAAAATATGCCAAAGTATACAGATATAAGTGGTGCAGTTGATGTAAGAATAACTGATGCAAATACACAGAGATGGAGCTACAATAGTGTATACACAGAAAGAGTTGCTTGAGTACACAGTGAGGGTTTATTTCTTTAAAACCCTAAGACAAATCAGGAAAGGCAACAGTGTTTTCTTTTTACTATCATTAAAGGGAGTTCAACTTACAGTCTGTCTTCATTTTTTCTAAGCAACAATATCTGTGCTTTCATCATTGAACTTACTGGAAAGAAGACTAGGGTTTTTCTATGAAATCCTATTGAAGACAAATTGTAAACTGAAGCAAAAAAGCCAACTGTGTGATAATAGCATATCATTTACAGAGAAGCTACACAATGTAGAAATGACGAGTTTTTCTTTTCTGTAGCTATTTCCTTTCAAAATGCAGCTTGTTCAACTATGAAATACTGGTGATATGGTCGTACAATGAGAGAAAATGAGATATTCATCATATATAGTGCAGAATAATAGCAGAAATGACATAGATTTTTAGTTTTGCTTTAGAAAAATAGGCTTACTGAACTCACCTATGGCTCTTTGAGGCCATTCATCAGAAAATGCAGTCTAAAATCCTTTGAAACCATAGGAAAGTTTCCATAGAGCAAGCTACAGAGAGTTCCCATGGTGGCGCAACAAGAATGCAAATGTGTAAAATGAAAAGTGAAAAGTTGTTTTCTTGCTTTAGGGTTTCAACCCTAAAAGAGCGTGATGGCTTTTTGCATTTTTTTTAAACCTGTGGTCCAAGACTTAGGTCTTAGATTGTTTGCATTACTTTACCCCTTTACACATTAGGGTCAGCACTTGGGTGCTCTTTTTTTCCCTTTGTTTTATTTCCTTTGCATGAAGTTAAAAATATAGAATGTAAAACATTTAAACTTTAATGATGGAGTTATAAATCATTTAAAGTTTATTGTTATCATTAAATGCAAAAGAGGTTGTAAAGACATATGCAAAATGTTGAGTGATCTTGTCATGCCTTGATAAATGCCAAGGATGTGGAGTTGTTGGATGACATTGGCAAACACATGCCAAGAGTATAGCATTTTGTTTTTATCTTGAGTTGAATATTAGACTAAGTCATGAGGGTATTTAAGTGGTGTAGTTGAATGTTTTGAGAGCATCTAGGAGGTGTTTTATTGCCTTTAGAGTCTTTTAGGAGTGGTTTTCATGTGTCATCATGTTAGACTAAGTCTTGAAAGACTTCTTCCCTCATTCTGACCTTTTTTGGAGGTGATTTAGGTGCTAGATTTTGGGTATTTCTATTTTATCCGACCCAAGGTGGTTTCTAGCTCCTTGTTTGGTGGAATCACTTGGATACTGATGGATATAGTCACTTTTGTGACTCTTTTGTAGACAATTCTAATTATGCAACTTTTGGAGAGTTAGTGATTTTGATAATTCTTTCTCAGATTTGAGCATCTTTTGTAACTCATTTTACTTGATATGAAATACAGTGAAGGCCTTGAGTATCATTGATTTGGATTTCTACCTACTTGTTCTTTGCATTATTGTGCTTACCAACTGATTGATCAAGTTATTTATGAGGTAATACTTTTTTCCTTATAGCTTTGTCTCAGATTTTAGAGCCTTTATGTAGAAATTATACCAATGCAGGTTGCAAATTGTGTCAAAAGGTGTGAATTGCTTTTAAATGTGAAGATATTTTTCCTTTTGAAAGTCTGAACACCAAGACCTGTTTGTGAAATATTTATGCAAAAGTATACAGTAGCAAGTTGTGCAAACATGTTTTCTGTCATTATAGCAAGTGCATGTATCTGAGTTTCATATTCCTTTTAACCAGGTGTATCGCCCTTAGAATTTTAGTTTTAGTTTTAATACATGTATTTCTTACCCTTTTCCTCATCAAAGCCATAGAGTAGTCAGTCATAGGTGATACAAAGTTTAGGAAGCCAACCTTCTCCGGAGATTCACTCCAGTTTCTAAGTGACCCAAGTCATAGGAGTGTTACCATGTTCCTCTAGAGTACCAATTTTCTACAAATTGGTAGGGTGTAACTTTAAGAGATAATAGTTTTTGGCATGCCCGGTGGGAGTAATTGGACTATCATAGTCCACATGTCCTCTATTCATTGTTGATATTTGGTGTGTATGTTAACAACATCAACCTTTGGAGGCAATATTCACATACCTGGCAACTCTGCAAGTGAAGAATCAGTTGGTTTTAGCAGTCCAGGTACATGCAACTAATGAGGTTGGTGCTACTTGTTAGTTTTCTACCATTTGAAAGTATTTTCCTAGCACTTGGTGACTCTATTTGGTGTTATAATTCACATCCTAATGTTTCAAGACCCTATCGACTTTATTCATTTCAAATTTGTTATCTAGACTTGCCTATGTTTCATGTTTTACTCTTGCAATGTCTAGTTATCAGCAGTGTGATGGTTTTTCACCTCCATTCCATGAAAATCATGCATATGTGCCCTCTCACCAACCATATCACACATAACAGCTTGCTGGTTTTATTCCAAATGATCTTGTAACAATAGATTACCAGTAGTCCTATCATGTTTTCCACCCTCCCATCCCTGCTCAATCTCAATACCAGCTGATATATGATCAAATTCAACCCCAAGAAGAGGTTTTTGATGCCAACCAGCATGATTATTCACATAATCAACCTCAAGAGCACCCTTACCAGAATGTGTTGAATCTGATCCAAAAGTTTGACTGTGTTTTGTGAGTTTTGAGCCAAAAGCTTAAACATATGAAGATTAGTGACGTTAGTAAGGAGTTCTCACACATGTATTGGATGTTGGTTGACATAGAGAAGTAGAAAAATATTATATTGCAGCAACAAGAGTTGGCTGAGCAATCCTTTTTTTATGATCAAGGGTGGGTGACAAAAAGAATATAGTTTGAAAGAAGTCTTGAAGGAGAGATAGCTGCCAAAAAGGAGAAGATGAAGCTTTTGTCTACCTAGGTACAAAGTAGTCGAGCTTACTTAGATTATGAATGCCAAAAAAGGTGTGAATCCCAAACAACTCTTTTCATTCTTAGTTTCAACTCAATTCTTCCTGTAAAGTTGAATCATCCCATGAATGAAGAAGGTGTGAGTTTTTCCACTCTAACAGCAATTTCAGAACAACAAAATGACATCAAAGAATCTAAGGAGTTGCTAATTAACAATAATCAATATGAATGTGGAGCCTTGGACCATGAAGAAGAGCATAAATTTGAACCTGACACCATTTTTCAAGTTATGAGCTTTGATATATTCGAGCATGTTATGCATGAGAAAGCTAATGTTAAGCTTTTTCGAGAGATGTGCACAGGTATAATTGAATAGTTTTGTTCAATGTTGGATGACAAGGAGTCAAACATTTTCAGAGAAGTTGACGATCATGATGAACTAGAATAGCAAGTTCACAAGCTTGAACAAGTGCTGCAGCAATAGGAGGGATATGGTCCTGATAGAGAGGAGTTCATTCTCTCAAGTCAAGAAACTTCTCATGAATCTAATTTGCAAGGTCTTAGCTGGTTGGAGGAGCTTCCTTTCTACTGTACTGAAGAGTTTGAGGCTGATATATCAATTAAAAGTTTGCATCAAGATGAGGCTACTTCAATGTTTGAGTTTTTGCCTTCCTTCATTGAAGAAGAAAGTCTTGGTTTGAAGTGTACCTCCTTGAGTGATAATGAGGATTTTGAGTTTGAACCAGTTGTCGCTAAGAGCCTCCCAAGAGTTGATAGCTTTGAAGAGTTGTTAGACACCTTAGTGGAAGAAGATTGTCCATTGACCAATTGAAAAGGAATCAACATGGCAATTTATTATGCAAGGTGTAGATAATGCTATTTTTTCTAAGCATCCAGATTATTCTCTTTATAGTCAAAACTTAGCCATGAAGCAAGACAACCATGAAAAGCAGGAAGAATGTGAAGTAGCCAACAATGGGAGTCCAAGTTTTATCCATTCTAGGGGTTGTCCAATCAGATATTTGTCTAGTATGGAGCCCATTGAAGTACCAGAGATCATGCTTTTACCCAAGTATGAGGATGCAGTTGAAGAAGAAACTGATTTTGGAGTTGCAGCTGAAAGCGATCAAATTCAACTCACTTGTCCAATTCAGGACAGCAATAGGCATGATCAAAATCAAGGTGTAAGTGAGTTTATTTGCACCTTTAATGAAACATTGCAACAGTCTATTGAATATTTGCATATGTTTCATGTTCTTTTAGGAATTTATAATCACATAATGCAACAGTTGTTGATTAGAAAGGGGTGTTATTTTGTAAACCCAGTCGATGGTTTTGTTTGACCCGCTTCTTTGCTGGTTAGGGTAGGTTAGAATAGGTTTCCAGATACTATTTTCAATTCCCTAAGTGTTGTTTAGCACAGTTAGATAGTTTTCCCTCTGAAGTTTTGGTAGTGTTTAAATAAGTTTCCAGGTATCATGTACTTGCTCTGCTGAGTTGTAGAAGTTAGAAATCTGTTTGTCCAAGTGTTGTAGAAGTCTTTGAGTGACCCATTACCTAATGGATAAGCTTCAGGCAACTGGTTTGATGTTTAGCAAGCAAACATATAGCAGATGTCACCAAAAATGTTACCTAATTTCACTACTAGCTCAATCAGGTAGAGCTTTTCAATTTTGAAGAGGAGAAAAGTACATTTTATTTCTGTTGTATCATTTCCATGTGCATATATTATATAAATTAAGATTACAGTGCAATGTTGCATTTTAGATGCATTTCAGATTTAAGAGATTGTACTGATCTTTTAAAAGGAATAGTAATCTTTATTGAAAAAATTAATGTATAAGGTCTCACACAAGCTATGAGACTAACTGTTTCATTGCAAATGAAAAAAGAAACTATACATTTATAGAAAACTAAAGAGAAAAATATGCATATGAGATATGGTGACTCATCATTGCCTAAATGATGAGTCTTGGTCCTATTTGTCATGTCTTGTGTCATCCCGCGTTGTCCACTTATCATGCACTTAGCTGCTGTCTCCTTGCCGCCCCTAGTTACTTGCATAAAATTGTTTGAAAACTAATGTTAGAGCAATAATGAGGCATCATACATCATATGATATACATCTACAAATATACAGTTTGACTTTTAGATGCAGTAAACCAATTAATATCACGTGGACCTTTGAGAAAGCAACAAGATAATCAATAATATCAATCACATGCCCATGTTTTTCCTAACATGTTTGTTTCATGTGCAGATAAAGGTGTCATTTAACACTCATTTCATTTTAGCATGTGGAGAAAATGTGGCTCCCACGAGGGTTGAGCCTAGCATGTCTAATTGAGAACTATTAATGCTTTCAAATAGTATAAGAAAGAGATACAATTTCAGAAAATGAAGTGCAAAAGTTATCCTGTAGCTGCTTATGACAAACCTAATCTACAGATACAAGATCTGATAAGAGCAACATGATTTTATTGCCAGAGACAGTTACATGAACATTTTCAAGTGCCATGTATTTGTAAACTGTCATCAAGGACAACATTGGAATGACAAGTGATACTTTTGACTAAGAGAGAAGTCATCAAAACAATCATCAAACAAAGAAAATAATGTAACAGTCATATTGGTACAACAGGTCTACTAGAAAGAGGGTGAAATGAAGAGTTTTTATCAAATGATAGAGAATGCATGATGGTTACAGTCTTGAAGGAGAAATGTTTAGTTTTAAACATTTGTGGAACAATGATAAACCTGTGGGAATCTTATACATGGCAACACCAACCTCATGGAGTAGCAGTCATGAAAGAAATCAGATAATTTTTGTGACATTATCACAATGAGAAATCATGGTTGATTAAAGTCTGCATTTTATGACAGTCATCAAAGGTTGAATGCAACAGTGATGCATGAACAAAGAGTTATGAAGATAACATGAAGGAGACTATCCTCAAAGTCATGGTCATGAGACATTTAAGGATCTATCAGAGATATTAAACTCATTATCACCTACACAAGGTTATGCATGAGGTTAAGAATATTGATGCAGTCTGAAGACTGCCATAACAGTCATTAGGGGTAGTCATAGCTACAATAACATCCATATTCACTTACAAAATTTGAAAAAAACAAAGATCTATTTTAGGATGATTTGAAGGAGCAATATTGATAGCATGCTACAGATGACAGTGAACAATCAATAAAGAACAAAAGTATTTTGAGTGATATAAGGAGCAGAGCTACAATGATTGTCACAGTCATACTAGGAGTACATAGATCATCACAAAAGAAGTGCCAAACCTTTACAAAAATTCTTACAGAGACAACATCAGTCACCATTGCCCAAAATATGCCAAAGTATACAGATATAATTGGTCCAGTTGATGTAAGACTAACTAATGCAAATGCACAGAGATGGAGCTACAATAGTGTATACATAGAAAGAGTTGCTTGAGTACAGAGTGAGGGTTTATTTCTTTAAAACCCTAAGACAAATCAAGAAATGCAATAGTGTTTTCTTTTTACTGTCAATAAAGGAAGTTCATCTTACAGTCTCTCTTCATTTTTTCTAAGCAACAATATCTATGCTTTCATCATTGAACTTACTGGAAGGAAGACTAGAGTTTTTCTATTAAATCGTATTGAAGACAAATTGTAAACTAAAGCAAAAAGGCCAACTGTGTGATAATAGCATATCATTTATAGAGAAGCTACACAATGCAGAAATGATGAGTTTTTCTTTTCTGTAGCTATTTCTTTTAAAATGCAGCTTGTTCAACTATGAAATACTGGTGATATGGTCGCACAATGAGAGAAAATGAGATATTCATCATATATAGTGTAGAATAATAGCATAAATGACATAGATTTTTAGTTTTGCTTTAGAAAAACAAGCTTACTGAACTCCCCTGTGGTTCTTTGAGGCCATTCATCAAAAAATGTAGTCTAAAATCCTTCAAAACAATAGGAAAGTTTCCACAGAGCAAGCTACAGAGAGTTCCCATGGTGGTGCAGTAAGAATGCACATGTGCAAAATAAAAAGTGAAAAGTTGTTTTCTTGCTTTAGGGTTTCAACCCTAAAAGCCCGATGGCTTTTTGCATTTTTTTTAACTTGTGGTCCAAGACTTAGGTCTTAGATTTTTTGCATTACTTTACCCCTTTACACATTAGGGTCAGCACTTGGGTGCTCTTTTTTTCCCTTTGTTTTATTTCCTTTAAATGAAGTTGAAAATAAAGAATGTAAAACATTTAAACTTTAATGATGGAGTTATAAATCATTTAAAGTTTAATGTTATCATTAAATGCAAAAGAGGTTGTAAAGACATATGCAAAATGTTGAGTGATCTTGTCATGCCTTGATAAATGCCAAGGATGTAGCGGTGTTGGAGGACATTTGCAAACACATGCCAAGAGTACAGAATTTTGTTTTGCTCTTGAGTTGAATATTAGACTAAGTCATGAGGGTATTTAAGTGGTGTAGATGAATGTTTTGAGAGCATCTAGGAGGCATTTTATTGCCTTTGGAGTCTTTTAGGAGTGGTTTTCATGTGTCATCATGTTAGACTAAGTCTTGAAAGACTTTTTCCCTCATTCTGACCTTTTTTGGACGTGATTTAGGTGCTAGATTTGGGGTATTTCTATTGTATCCGACCCAAGGTGGTTTCTAGCTCCTTGTTTGGTGGAATCACTTGGATAGTGATGGATATAGTCACTTTTGTGACTCTTTTGTAGATAGTTCTGATTATGCAACTTTTGGAGAGTTAGTGATTTTGACAATCCTTTCTTAGATTTGAGCATCTTTTGTAACTCATTTTACTTGATATGAAATACAGTGAAGGCCTTGAATATCATTGACTTGGATTTCTACCTACTTGTTCTTTGCATTATTATGCTTACCAACTGATTGATCAAGTTATCTGTGAGGTAATAATTTTTTCCTTGTAGCTTTCTCTCAGATTTTAGAGCCTTTATGTAGAAATTATACCAATGCAGGTTGCAAATTGTGTCAAAAGGTGTGAATTGCTTTTAATTGTGAAGATATTTTTCCTTTTGAAAGTCTGAACACCAAGACCTGTTTGTGAAATATTTATTCAAAAGTATACAGTAGCAAGTTGAGAAAACATGTTTTCTATCATTATAGCAAGCACATGTATCTGAGTTTCATATTCCTTTTAACCAGGTGTATCACCCTTAGAATTTTAGTTTCAGTTTTAATACATGTATTTCTTACCCTTTTCCTCATCAAAGCCATAGAGTAGTCAGTCATAGGTGATACAAAGTTTAGGAAGCCAACCTTCTCTGGAGATTCACTCCAGTTTCTAGGTGACCCACAGCCATAGGAGTATTTCCATGTTCCTCTAGGAAAATTGGTAGTCTACAACTTTCAGGGATAACAATTTTTGGCACACTCACTAGGACTAATTGGACTATCATAGTCCACAAGTCCTCTATTCATTGTTGATATTTGGTGTGTATGTCAACAACATCAGCCTTTGGATGCAATATTCACACACCTGGTAACTCTACAAGTGAAGAATCAGTTGGTTTTAGCAGTCCAACTACATGCAACTAACGAGGTTGGTGCTACTTAGTTTTCTACCATTTGAAAGTATTTTTCTAGTACCTTGTGACTCTATTTGGTGTTATAACTCACATCCTAGTGTTTCAAGACCGTATCAACTTTATTCACTTCAAATTTGTTATCTAGACTTGCCTATGTTTCATGTTTTACTCTTGCAATGTCTAGTTATCAGCACTGTGATGGTTTTTCACCTCAATTCCTTGAAAATCGTGCATATGTACCCTCTTACCAACCATATCACATAGAACAACTTGCTGGTTTTATTACAAATGATTCTATAACAACAAATTACCAGTGGTCTTATCATGTTTTTCACCCTCCCATCCCTGCTCAATCTCAATACTAGCTGATATATGATCAAATTCAACCCTAAGAAAAGGTTTTTGATGCCAACTAGCATGATTATTCACATAATCAACCTCAAGAGCACCCTTGCCAGAATGTGTTGGATTTGATCCAAAAGTTTGACTTTGTTTTGTGGGTTTTGAGCCAAAAGCTTGAACATATGAAGATTAGTGGCATTAGTAAGGAGTTCTCACACATGTATTGGATGTTGGTTAACATCGAGAAGAAAAATATTATCTTGCAGCAGCAAGAGTTGGCTGAGCAATCCTTTGTTTATGATCAATAGTGGGTTACAAAAAGAATACAATTTGAAAGAAGTCTTGAAGGAGAGATAGCTGCTAAAAAGGAGAAAATGAAACTTTTGTCTGCTTAGGTGTAAAGTAGTCGAGCTTACTCAGATTATCAATGCCCAAAAAGGTGTGAAGCCCAGATAGCCCTTTCTATTCCTAGTTTCAGCTCAACTCTTCCTGTGAAGTTGAATCATCCTATGAATGAAGAAGGTGTGAGTTTTTCCACTCTAACAGTAGTTTCAGGACAGCAAAAGGACATCAATCAATCTAAGTCGCTGACTGACAATAATCAGTATGAACATGGAGCCTTGGACCATGGAGAAGAGCATAAATCTTAACTTGACACCATTTTCCAAGTTATGAGCTTTGATATATTCGAGCATGTTATTCATGAGAAAGCTAATGTTGAGATTTTTGGAGAGATGTGCACAAGTATAATTGAACAATGTTTCTCAGTGTTGGATGACAAGGAGTCAGACCTTTTAGGAGAAGTTGATGACCATGATGAACTAGAATAGCAAGTTCACAAGCTTGAACAAGTGCTGAAGCAACAGGAGGGATATGGTCCTGATAGAGAGGAGTTCATTCTCTCAAGTCAAGAAACTTCTCATGAATCTGATTTGCAAGGTCTTAGCTAGTTGGAGGAGCTTCCTTTCTGCTGTACTGAAGAGTTTGAGGCTGATATATCAATTAAAAGTTTGCATCAAGATGAGGCTACTTCAATGTTTGAGTTTTTGATTTCCTTCATTGAAGAAGAAAGTCTTGGTTTGAAGTGTACCTCCTTGAGTGATAATGAGGATTTTGAGCTTGAACCAGTTGCCCTAAGAGCCTCCCAAGAGTTGATAGCTTTGAAGAGTTGTTAGACACCTTAGTGGAAGAAGATTCTCCATTGACCATGGAGGAGGAATCAACATGGCAACTTATTATGCAAGGTGAAGATAATGTTGTTTTTTCTAAGTATCTAGATTATTCTCTTTGTAGTCCAAACTTAGCTAGGAAGCAAGACAACAATGAAAAGTAGGAAGAATGTGAAGCAACCAACAATGGGAGTCCAAGTTTTACCCATTCTAGGGGCTGTCCAATTAGATATTTGGCTAGTATGGAGGCCATTGAAGTACCAGAGGTCATGCTTGCACCCAAGTATGAGGATGCAGTTGAAGAAGAAACTGATTTTGGAGTTGCAGCTGAAAGTGATCAAATTCAACTCACTTGTCCAGTTCAGGACAGCAATAGGCATGATAAAAATCAAGGTGTAAATGAGTTTATTTGCACCTTTCATGAAACATTGCAACAGTCTATTGAATATTTGCATGTGTTTCATGTTCTTTCAGCAATACATAATCACATAATGCATCAGTTGTTGATTAGAAAGGGGTGTTATTTTGTAAACCCAGTCGATGGTTTTGTTTGACCCAATTTTTTGTTGGTTAGGGTAGGTTAGAATAGGTTTCCAGATATTGTTTTCAATTCCCTAAGTGTTGTTCGGCACAGTTAGATAGTTTTCCCTCTGAAGTTATGGTAGTGTTTGAATAAGTTTCCAGGTATCATGTAGTTGCTCTGTTGAGTTGCAGAAGTTAGAAATCTATTTGTCCAAGTGTTTTAGAAGTCCCTGAATGACCCCATGCCCAATGGATGAGCTTTAGGCAACTGGTCTGATGTTTAGTAGGCAAACATATAGCTGATGTCACCAAAAATGTTACCTAATTTCACTACTAGCTCAATCAGGTAGAGCTTTTGAGTTTTGAAGAGGAGAAATGTACAATTTATTTCTGCTGTATCATTTCCATGTACATATATTATATAAATTAAGCTTATAGTGCAATGTTGCATTTTAGATTTAAGAGATTGTACTGATCTTTTAAAAGGAATAGTAATCTTTATTGAAAAAATTAATGTATAAGGTCTCACACAAGCCGCGAGACTAACTATTTCATTGCAAATGAAAAGAGAATCTATACATTTCTAGAAAACTAAAGAGATAAATATGCATATGAGATAGGGTGACTCGTCATTGCTTGAATGATGAGTCTTGGTCCTGTTTGTTGTGTCTTGTGTCATCCTGCATTATCCACTTGTCATGCACTCAACTGCTGTGTCCTTGCTGCCCCTAGTTACCCGCATAAATTTTTTGAAAACTAATGTTAGAGCAATGACGAGGCATCATACATCATATGATATACATGTACAAATATACAGTTTGACTTTCAAATATAGTAAACCAGTTAATATCACCTAGACCTTTGAGAAAGCAACAAGATAATCAAGAATATCAATCACATGCCCATGTTTTTCTTAATATGTTTGTTTCATGTGCAGATATAGGTGTCATTTAACACTCATTTCATTTTAGCATGTGGAGAAAATGTGGCTCCCACGAGGGTTGAGCCCAGCATGTTTAACTCAGAACTATTAATACTTTCAAACAGTATAAAAGAAAGAGATACAATTGTAGAAAATGAAGTGCAAAAGTTATCCTATAGCTGCTCATGACAAACCTAATCTACAGATACAAGATCTGTTAAGAGCAACATGATTTTATTGCTAGAGACAATCACATGAACATTATGAAGTGCCATGTATTTGTAAACTGTCATCAAGGACAGCATTGGAATGATAAGAGATGCTTTTGACTGAGAGAGCAGTCATAAAAACAGTCATCAAACAAAGAAAACAATGTAACAGTCATATTGGTACAACAAGTCTGCTAGAAAGAGGGTGAAATAAAGAGCTTTTATCAAATGATAGAGAATGCATGATGGTTACAGTCTTGAAGGAGTAATGTTTAGTTTTAAACCTTTGTGGAACAGTGATAAACCTGTGGGAATCTTATACATGGCAACACCAACCTCATGGAGTAGCAGTCATTAAAGAAATTAGATAGTTTTTGTGCCATTATCACAATGAGAAAGCATGGCTGATTGAAGTCTGCATTTTATGACAATCATCAAAGGTTGAATGCAATAGTGATACATGAACAAAGAGTTATGAAGATAACAAGAAGGAGACTGTCCTCAAAGTCATGGTCATGAGACATTTAAGGATCTGTCAGAGATATTGAACTCATTATCACCTGCACAAGGTTATGCATGAGGTTAAGAATATTGATGAGTTTGAAGACTGCCATAATAGTCATTAGGGGCAGTCATAGCTACAATAACATCCATGTTCACTTACAAAATTTGAAAAAAGCAAAGATCTATTTTAGGATGATTTGAAGGAGCAACATTGATAGCATGCTACAGATGACAGTGAACAATCAATGAAGAACAATAGTATTTTAAGTGCTATAAGGAGCAGAGCTACAATGGCTGTCACAGTCATACTAGGAGTACAGAGATCATCACAAAAGAAGTGCCAAACCTTTACAAAAATTCTTATAAAGACAATATCAGTCACCATTGCCCAAAATATGCCAAAGTATATAGATATAACTGGTGTAGTTGATGTAAGAATAACTGATGAAAATGTACAATGATGGAGCTACAATAGTGTATACAAAGAAAGAGTTGCTTGAGTACACGGTGAGGTTTTATTTCTTTAAAACCCTAAGACAAATCAGGAAAAGCAACAATGTTTTCTTTTTACTGTCAATAAAGGGAGTTCAACTTACAGTCTGTCTTCATTTTTTCTAAGCAACAATATCTATGCTTTCATCATTGAACTTACTAGAAAGAAGACTAGGGTTTTTCTGTGAAATCCTATTGAAGACAAATTGTAAACTGAAGCAAAAAAGCCAACTGTATGATAATAGAATATCATTTACAAAGAAGCTACACTATGCATAAATGACTAGTTTTTCTTTCATGTAGCTATTTCCTTTCAAAATGCAGCTTGTTCAACTATGAAATACTAGTGATATGGTCACACAATGAGAGAAAATGAGATATTCATCATATATAGTGCAGAATAATAGCAGAAATGATGGATTTTCAGTTTTGCTTCAGAAAAACAAGCTTATTGAACTCACCTGTGGCTCTTTGAGGCTATTCATTAGAAAATGCAATCTAAAATCCTTCAAAACACCAGGAAAGTTTCCACAGAGAAAGCTACAGAGAGTTCCCATGGTGGCATAGCAAGAATGCAAATGTGCAAAATAAAAAGTGAAAAGTTGTTTTCTTGCTTTACGGTTTCAACCCTAAAAGAGCCTGATGGATTTTTGCATTTTTTTTAACCTATGGTCCAAGACTTAGGTCTTAGATTTTTTGCATTACTTTACCCCTTTACACATTATAAATCCTTTAAAGTTTATTGTTATCATTAAATGCAAAAGAGTTTGTAAAGACATGCAAAATGTTGAGTGATCTTGTCATGCCTTGATAAATGCCAAGGATGTGGGGGTGTTGGAGGACATTGGCAAACACATGCCAAGAGTATAGCATTTTGTTTTGCTCTTGAGTTGAATATTAGACTAAGTCATGAGGGTATTTAAGTGGTGTAGTTGAATGTTTTGAGAGCATCTAGGAGGTGTTGTATTGCCTTTGGAGTCTTTTAGGAGTGGTTTTCATGTGTCATCATGTTAGACTAAAAGTCTTGAAAGACTTTTTCCCTCATTTTGACCTTTTTTGGAGGTGATTTAGGTGCTAGATTTGGGGTATTTCTGTTGTATCTGACCCAAGGTGGTTTCTAGCTCCTTATTTGATGGAATCACTTGGATAGTGATGGATATAGTCACTTTTGTGACTCTTTTGTAGACAGTTCTGATTATGCAACTTTTGGAGAGTTTGTGGTTTTGAAAATCCTTTCTCAGATTTGAGAATATTTGTAACTCATTTTACTTGATATGAAATATAGTGAAGGCCTTGAGTATCATTGACTTGGATTTTTGCCTACTTGTTCTTTGCATTATTGTGCTTACCAACTGATTGATCAAGTTATATGTGAGGTAATAATTTTTTCCTTAGAGCTTTGTCTCAGATTTTAGAGCCTTTATGCATAAATTATACCAATGGAGGTTGCAAATTGTGTCAAAATGTGTGAATTGCTTTTAAATGTGAAGATATTTTTCCTTTTGAAAGTTTGAACACCAAGACCTGTTTGTGAAATATTTATGCAAAAGTATACAGTAGTAAGTTGTGCAAACATGTTTTCTGTCATTATAGCAAGTGCATGTATCTGAGTTTCATATTCCTTTTAACCAGGTGTATCACCCTTAAAATTTTAGTTTCAGTTTTAATACATGTATTTCTTACCCTTTTCCTCGTCAATGCCATAGAGTAGTCAGTCATAGGCGATACAAAGTTTAGGAAGCTCTCCTTCTCCGAAGATTCACTCCAATTTCTACGTGACTCATAGCCATAGGAGTGTTTCCATGTTCCTCTAGAGTACCAATTTTCTACAAATTGGTAGGATGCAACTTTTAGAGATAACAGTTTTGGGCACGCCCAGTGGGACCAATTGGACTATCATAGTCCACAAGTCCTCTATTCATTGTTGATATTTGGTGTGTATGTCAACAACATCAGCCTTTGGAGGCAATATTTGCACACTTGGCAACTCTACAAGTGAAGAATCAGCTAGTTTTAGCAGTCCAGGTACATCCAACTAATGAGGTTGGTGCTACTTGTTAGATTTCTACCATTTGAAAGTATTTTCCTAGCACCTAGTGACTCTATTTGGTGTTATAACTCACATCCTAGTGTTTCAAGACCCTATCGACTTTATTCATTTCAAATTTGTTATCTAGACTTGCCTATGTTTCATGTTTTACTCTTGTAATGTCTAGTTATCAACACTGTGATGGTTTTTCACCTCCATTCCATGAAAATCATGCATATGTGCCCTCTTACCAACCATATCACAGAAGAACAACTTGCTTGTTTTATTCCAAATGATCCTGTAACAACAGATTACCAGTAGTCCTATCATGTTTTCCACCCTCCCATCCCTGCTCAATCTCAATACCAACTGATATATGATCAAATTCAAGCCCAAGAAGAGGTTTTTGATGCCAACCAACATGATTATTCACATAATCAACCTCAAGAGCACCCTTACCAGAATGTGTTGGATTTGATCCAAAAGTTTGACTGTGTTTTGTGGGTTTTGAGCCAAAAGCTTGAACATATGAAGATTAGTGATGTTAGTAAGGAGTTCTCACACATGTATTGGATGTTGGTTGACATTGAGAAGCAGAAAAAGATTATCTTGCAGTAGCAAGAGTTGGCTGAGCAATCCTTTGTTTATGATCAAGAGTGGGTGACAAAAAGAATACAGTTTGAAAGAAGTCTTGTAGCTGATAAAAAGGAGAAAATGAAGCTTTTGTTTGCCTAGGTGCAAAGTAGTCGAGCTTACTTAGATTATCAATGCCAAAAAAGTTGTGAAGCCAAGGCAACCCTTTTCATTCCTAGTTTTATCTCAACTCTTCCTGTAAAGTTGAATCATCCTGTGAATGAAGAAGGTGTGAGTTTTTCCACTCTAACAATAGTTTTAGAACAACAAAAGGACATCAAACAATCTAAGGAGTTGCTCATTGACAATAATCAGTATGAACATGGAGCCTTGGACAATGAAAAAAAGCATAAATCTGAACCTGACACCATTTTCCAAGTTATGAGCTTTGATATATTCGAGCATGTTATGCATGAGAAAGCTAATGTTGAGCTTTTTGGAGAGATGTGCACAGGTATAATTGAACAATTTTGTTCAATGTTGGATGACAAGGGGTCAGACCTTTTAGGAGAAGTTGATGATCATGATGAACTAGAACAACAAGTTCACAAGCTTGAACAAGTGTTGAAGCAATAGGAGGGATATGGTCCTGATAGAGAGGAGTTCATTCTCTCAAGTCAAGAAACTTCTCATGAATCTGATTTGTAAGGTCTTAGCTGGTTGGAGGAGCTTCCTTTCTGCCGTATTGAAGAGTTAGAGGCTAATATATCAATTAAAAGTTTGCATCAAGGTGAGGCTACTTCAATGTTTGAGTTTTTGCCTTCCTTCATTGAAGAAGAAAGTCCTGGTTTGAAGTGTACCTCCTTGAGTGATAATGAGGATTTTGAGTTTGAACGAGTTGTCCCTAAGAGCCTCCCAAGAGTTGATAGCTTTGAAGAGTTGTTAGACACCTTAGTGGAAGAAGATTCTCCATTGACCATGGAGGAGGAATCAACATGGCAACTTATTATGCAAGGTGAAGATAATGCTATTTTTTCTAAGCATCTGGATTATTCTCTTTATAGTCCAAACTTAGCTAGGAAGCAAGACAACCATGAAAAGTAGAAAGAATGTGAAGCAGCCAATAATTGGAGTCCAAGTTTTATCCGTTCTTGGGGCTATCCAATCAAATATTTGGCTAGTATGGAGGCCACTGAAGTACTAGGGGTCATGCTTGCACCCCAGTATGAGGATGTAGTCGAAGAAGAAACAAATTTTGGAGTTGCAGCTGAAAGTGATCAAATTCAGCTCACTTGTCCAGTTCAGGACAGCAATAGGCATGATCAAAATCAAACTATATGTGAGTTTATTTGCACCTTTCATGAAACATTGCAACTATCTATTGAATATTTGCATGTGTTTCATGTTCTTTCAGCAGTATATAATCACGTAATGCATTATTTGTTGATTAGAAAGGGGTGTTATTTTGCAAACCCAGTCAATGGTTTTGTTTGACCCACTTCTTTGCTGGTTAGGGTAGGCTAGAATAGGTTTCCAGATACTATTTTCAATTCCCTAAGTGTTGTTCAACAAAGTTAGATAGTTTTCCCTCTAAAGTTTTGGTAGTGTTTGAATAAGTTTCCATGTATCATGTAGTTGTTTTGCTGAGTTGCAGAAGTCAGAAATCTATTTTTCCAAGTGTTTAAGAAGTCTCTGAGTGACCCCATGCCCAATGGATAAGATTTAGGCAACTGGTCTGATGTTTAGGAGGCAAACATATAGCAGATGTCACCAAAAATGTTACCTAATTTCACTACTAGCTCAATCAGGTAGAACTTTTTAGTTTTGAAGAGGAAAAAGGTACATTTTATTTCAGCTGTATCATTTCCATGTGCTTATATTATATAAATCAAGATTACAGTGCAATGTTGCATTTCAGATGCATTTTAGATTTAAGAGATTGTACTGATCTTTTAAAAGGAATAGTAATCTTTATTGAAAAAATAAATGTATAAGGTCTCACACAAGTCGTGAGACTAACTGTTTCATTGCAAATGAAAAGAGAAACTATACATTTATAGAAAACTAAAGAGATAAATATGCATATGAGATAGGGTGACTCATCATTGCCTGAATGACGAGTCTTGGTCTTGTTTGTTGTGTCTTGTGTCATCCCATCATTGTCCACTTGTCATGCACTCAGCTGATGTCTCCTTGCTGTCCCTAGTTACCTGCATAAAATTTTTAAAAACTGATGTTAGGGAAATGACGAGGAATAATACATCATATGATATACATCTACAAATATACAGTTTGAATTTCATATGCAGTAAACTGGTTAATATCAAGTGGACCTTTGAGAAAGCAACAAGATAATCAATAATATCAATCACATGCCCATATTTTTCCTAACATATTTGTTTCATTTACAGATATAGGTGTCATTTAACACTTATTTCATTTTAGCATGTGGAGAAAATGTGGCTCCCATGAGGGTTGAGCCCAGCATGTCTAATTGAGAACTATTAATGCTTTCAAACAGCATAAAAGAAAGAGATACAATTTCAGAAAATGAAGTGCAAAAGTTATCCTGTAGCTGCTCATGACAAAACTAATCTACAGATACAAGATCTGATAAGAGCAACATGATTTTATTGCCAGAGATAGTCACATGAACATTTTGAAGTGCCATGTTTTTGTAAACTGTCATCAAGGACAACATTGGAATGATAAGTGATGTTTTGACTGAGAGAGTAGTCATCAAAACAGTCAGCAAACAGAGAAAATAATGTAATAGTCATATTGGTGCAATAGGTCTGCTAGAAAGAGGGTGAAATGAAGAGTTTTTATCAAATGATAGAGAATGTGTTGGTGCCTGCATGAGCAGTCAAGTTTTCAAGCATATAAACATGTAGGCACCTTCCCAAAAAATCCAAAAAAGGTTCTAAGTCTTTCGGCCTCCTCAGCATTTTTCAACATCAGCATCATATTTTCTTCGAGGAGGAGGTCATCATCATCATGTTTCCAGTCATCACCTTATTATTTCTCATGGGGGGTCATCATCATCATATTTTTTGCCTACATGATCTTTCGCAGGGGTGATATTTTCACATCGGGTGATCTTAGTTAAGATCATCCTAATGATGTTGCTACAAGGTTCTAAGTATGACCCGATATTCATTGGGGTAATCATATTTGAACATCGGGTGATCTTAGTTAAGATCATCCTGATGTTATTTTATCACTTCATGTTGTTTTATCACCCTAATGATGCTGACATCATTCTTATGTCAGGGTGATATCCGCTTTTCTGCCTGTCTGCATCATGATAATTCCGAGTGGGGGGTGATCATTTCAAATATCCGTCATATTCATATATCACCCCGATCTTATAGTGGAGCTACAGTGCAGCATGATATTTGTGCATCAGGGTGATATTTCAAATATCTGGTTATCTTCCGAATATCATCCTGATGCCAACATGGTGGTGACATCATCAAGGTTCGGGGGGTCATATTTTAACATCAGTCATTTTATGGAGATCCCCCGATGTTGCGAATATGACGATGATGTCATCCAGATATGAGGAGGTGCATGATGGGAAGATATGTTGGTGACGTCAGCAGGATGTGACGATGACATCATCAGGGTGATGTGAATTATCAGGGTGAGCTCATGCAGATGATGATGCTGACGTCAGGGTGATATTTCGAGTATCAGGATATCATGCTGGAGGATGATGATGATGAAGGTCTTATACTAGGTGTTGTCGGGAGAAAAATCACCGACATCATATATGCTCACGACCTAGTATATATGGTGATAAGGAGGTTGCCGTGGGGTGCATGTGGGATAATTAGACCCTGCATGATTTCAAATATCAGGATGATACATTTTGGCGGGAAAGGTTTGCGATGCACAGTATGATGTTTTTCCCAAGGCCGCGGGTTGGTATGCCATTAATGGTGGTTGTTGCAGAGGTGTGGGTGATGGTGTGACTGATCTAGTACCGATTGATGATGTGAATCCCTAGGCAGCGGCGTAGGGCTCAAGATCTCTTCCTGTCTTCTCTCCCACCTGCTGCATTAAATGTTTGAGTGCCAATTTCTCATGACGCGCTGCATCTGGCAACTTTTGATGTGCCATTATACTGAATGATGGGTACACCTTCCTGCTATATAATGCAGACTGTGTTACCCATGGTTGGTTGTTGAAGACCTGGGGCATTTTTGTGTAAATAATGAAGAACAGGGCATGATCTTGGTTGTTTTATCCCATTTTGGAGTTTATGTGTTGCAGCATGAGTGTATTTTGCACATATTTTCAGTTTCATGTTGATATAAATGAAAAATGCTATACTGCATGTGTTTATCTGTCTGTCTCCTTTATTGCATGCCTTTCCTTCTTTTTAATCTGGTTGCTAAGGGTTTCATAGATTCTAGGATACAGGGTTCTGTATCACATGCCTGATCTCTAACTTCCATTCAAGGAGTGGATTAAACTATTTTAGGTCAATGCATGGAGAAGGTTGCATGTCAGCAGGGATTTCTGTAAGTAGAGGCAGTTAGATACCCATTCTTGGGTGATGCTTGTAAGGTAGGTATCAGTCCAACCCCCTGAAACTTGAGTGAAAGTTGCAAACCATCTGTTGTATATGTCTAGTTGACTCCTTGCCCAATGGATAGGCACCAGTCTGCTCTTGGGTCAGTAGTTGTGAGCCAAAACCCCTTGTCTTGCATCCAGGACATTATGTCCACCCATTTCATCACTTCAACCTATTAGTTGTAGGAGTAGGATTAGGAACCACCTGCATACTCTCATACCCACCAGACACATATGTCCAAGAATGTTGCCAACCTTGTGATCTGTCATACTGATCTTGGTCCATACATGAGAGTATTCTGCCTGTTGTTGTCAAGTTAGATCTTTCTATCATTGAGCTAGTCAAGGTTACATATTTAGCTATAGGGATACCCCCCTTGGTGCAGCAGAACCAGAAGTGAAGGGGAGGAGCTCACGCAACCTCCTGTATTAGTTGGCTGAATCTGCCTGTGCATTAGAACTGGCAAACCCTAATGCTAATTCAAAAGAAAAACCAACAAAATGGTGACTCTGCTGGGGAAGGATTGATGAAAAAAGAATGTATTTGTGGCCCATCCGAGTCACCAACAAAATGGTGACTCTGCTGGGGAGAATTTAAAAAAAAAAGAGAGAATAGATTTGTGGCCCATCCGAGTCACCAACAAATTGGTGACTCTACTGGGGACTGAATAGAAAAAGGGATATCTTACAGCCTCTGGTGAAGTTTTGCCTGGCTCTGCTGGTGGAATGAACCTGGAAAAGTAGCTTTCAAGCTGTTGAAAATTTTATCCTCTCTGGAGAGGTGGCGACTCTGCAAAAAGATTCTAGTGCACATGAAAGATAGATGTATGTTGTGTGATAAAAGATGTTCAGATTTCTGCATTTGGATGAGAAAAGGTACTTAGCTTCTTCCCCTATATTTGTTGTTCTACTGCATAAGTTAGATGCTAGGGGAGGTCATAGGTCTTAGGCAGCCAAATGATGTCTAATATGGAAAATTTTATGAATCCAAACATGTATTCACCCATACTCAGTCAAAAGGGGGATGATATGTTGACAAAAAGAATAGACGAGATAAAAAATAAGTTGATATTCTTAGAGGCTAGGCAGGCCCAGTTAAATAGTGAGAATCCTATTGTGTCTGCCAGTCAGAAAGCTAAACCTCTTGTCAGCCCTTTTGATCCTTTGTATGACCAATTGGATCTGTCATGGGTTGATTATAAAGTTGAAAGTATGCCTGCTAGGATGTACAGTCAGATGCCTAGATTTAGTGGTCACAGTGTGTTTGATGGGAGTGCACATATCCAAAATTTCCATGAGTTCATGGATACACATTCATTCAGAGATGAGGATATGTGGATGATATTTTTTGTTAGATCCTTTGATGCAAAAGCTAGAGATTGGTATTTGAGCTTTCCAAAGAGATCCTTTGCCTATTGGGATGAGCTTGCTGACTATTTCAAAGAAGAATTTGCAAAAGAACCTGCTAATCTTGTTGCAGAATTAATGAAAATCAGAAAACAAGATGAAGAGCCTTGTATTGATTTCAGTCATAGATTTGTAGTAGCCCTTTCACAAATCCCTGAAAGTTTCAGACTTGATATTTTAGCCTGTGTTGGCATATTTTTTGAAGCTTTTGAGGATGGCTCTAGTGCACTACTAAGGGATTTCAAGGTGACAAGTATGTAGATGGCATACAAATTTTTAGAAAATGTAGAAGAAATGAGAAATGAGCACCTGCGGAAATCCCTGTCCCCAGGCTTTGGTGTGAATAATGGTTGTGAAGCTGCAAATGACCAAGTGATCATGGCATCATGTGAAGATGAAAAGGTATATGTTAAGGATGCCAGTGAAAGGATCAGTGAGGACTCCCATTGCAATGTTGAGGCATCTGGCCATGAAAATAATGATGTGGTTGTGGACAGCAATGAGCATCTTTTTGAATGGATTTGTGGAGATGATTGTGAGCATTGCACTCAAGATAGAGAAGAAATAAGAAGACAGGCTGATACTCCTCCACAATGTGAATCCATTGATGATGAAGATGCATGCTCTGCTGCCCATGAACCAATGGCATACCATGATGAGGCTGAGACACCTGGATCACCCATTTATGACACATGTGGTGATGAGGATCTATCTGAGTATGGTGAGGATCTAGACATTGTTTTTGACTTGGATTCTGTTTCTCATCCTGATAAAGGAGAAACCCACATACATCAGGTAAGTGATTGTAAAGATGTGCCTGATTGTAGAGAGGTGCCAGAGCCTGAGCTTTTCCAATTTGGTGCTGCTGATGGTTGTGTGCATGATGTGCACAACTATGATTTTGAAATCTTTTCTTTTGATGTGCCAGCATATGATACAATGAGCCCTGATCTTCCTAGCTGTGTGGTGGACTCTGAGTGTTTCCTGTTTTCAGTCCAGCTAGGGGATCACTTTGCAATGCATACTACTGATGCAGATGATGATAAGTGTTACATACCATTTGAGTATGCATTACTTGAACACTACATTCACTTGTTGTTGGATGCTGAAGGTTGTCTGCATAGGGGTAACAGTGACAAGCTAAATCAGAGGGTTGAATATGCAGATGACAAGGTTTGTTTGTGGGTAGGTCCTGACAGTATCTCCAGGCTTGATCCAGTGCATGCAAATGAAAATAGGATATTTGACAAGGGGAGATACAGGTATTTCTTTTCTTGGTGGCCTTAGGCCATCAAGTGTGTTTGGTGATGCAGATCATTGTAACTTTTTGACTCTGTGCCCAATGGATAGGGGACTGGTCTGCATCCCAGAGATCTGTGGTTCTCGCCATGCCTGCAAGAGGCATGCGTCCCCAGACAGAGCCACTGTTGGTGCTTGCATGAGTAGTCAAGTTTTCAAGCATAGAAACATGCAGGCACCTTCCCAAAAAATCCAAAAAAGGTTCTAAGTCTTACAGCCTCCTCAGCATTTTTCAACATCAGCATCATATTTTCTTCGAGGAGGAGGTCATCATCATCATGTTTCCAGTCATCACCCTATTGTTTCTCGCGGGGGGTCATCATCATCATATTTTCTGCCTGCACGATCTTTCGCCAGTGTGATATTTTCACATCGGGTGATCTTAGTTAAGATCATCCTGATGATGTTGCTGTAAGGTTCTACGTATGACCCGATATTCATCGGGGTCATCATATTTGAACATCAGGTGATCTTAGTTAAGATCATCCTGATGTTATTTTATCACTTCATGTTGTTTTATCACCCTGATGATGCTGACGTCATTCTTATGTCAGGGTGATATCTGCTTTTCTGCCTGTCTGCATCATGATATTTTTGAGTGGGGGGTGATCATTTCAAATATCCGTCATATTCATATATCACCCCGATCTTATAGTGGAGCTACAGTGTAGCATGATATTTGTGCATCAGGTGATGTTTCAAATATTTGGTTATCTTCCGAATATCATCCTGATGCCAACATGGTGGTGACATCATCAAGGTCTGGGGGGTCATATTTTAACATTAGTCATTTTATGGAGATCCCCAGATGGTGCGAATATGACGATGACATCATTCAGATATGAGGAGGTGCGCGATGGGCAGATATGTTGATGACGTCAGCAGGATGTGATGATGATGTCATTAGGGTGATGTGAATTATTAGGGTGAGCTCATGCAGATGATGATGCTGATATCAGGGTGATATTTCAAGTATCAGGATATCATGCCGGAGGATGATGATGATGAAGGTCTTATACTAGGTGCCGTCGGGAGCAAAATCAACGACATCATATATGCTCACAACCTAGTATATATGGTGATGAGGAGGTTGCTGCGGGGTGCATGTGGGATAATTAGATCCTGCATGATTTGAAATAGCAGGATGATATATTTTGGCGGGAAAGGTTTGCGATGCACAGTATGATGTTTTTCCAAAGGCCGCGGGTTGGTACGCCATTAATGGTGGTTGTTGCAGAGGTGTGGGCGATGGCGTGATTGATCTAGTACCTGATTGATGATGTGAATCCCTAGGCGGTGGTGTAGGGCTTGAGATCTCTTCCTGTCTTCTCTCCCACCTTCTGCATTGAATGTTTGAGTGCCAATTTCTCATGACGTACTGCATCTAGCAACTTTTGATGTGCCATTGTACTGAATGATGGGTACACCTTCCTGCTATATAATGCAGACTGTGTTACCCATGGTTGGTTGTTGAAGACCTGGGGCATTTTTGTGTAAATAATGAAGAACAGGGCATGATCTTGGATGTTTTATCCCATTTTGGAGTTTATGTGTTGCAGCATGAGTGTATTTTGCACAAATTTTCAGTTTCATGTTGATATAAATGAAAAATGCTATACTGCATGTGTTTATCTGTCTGTCTCCTTTGTTGCATGCCTTTCCTTCTTTTTAACCTAGTTGCTAAGGGTTTCATAGATTCTAGGATATGGGGTTCTATATCACATGCCTAATCTCTAACTTCCATTCAAGGAGTGGATTAAACTATTTTAGGTCAATGCATGGAGAAGGTTGCATGTCAGCAGGGATATCTATAAGTAGAGGCAGTTAGATACCCATTCTTGGGTGATGCTTGTAAGATAGGTATCAGTCCAACCCCCTGAAACTTTAGTGAAAGTTGCAAACCATCTGTTGTATACGTCTAGTTGACTCCTTGCCCAATGGATAGGCACCAGTCTGCTCCTAGGTCAGTAGTTGTGAGCCAAAACTCCTTCTCTTGCATCCAGGACATTATGTCCACCCATTTCATCACTTCAACCTATTAGTTGTAGGAGTAGGATTAGGAAACCCTTGCATACTCTCATACCCACCAGACACATATGTCCAAGAATGTTGCCAACCTTGTAATCTGTCATGCAGATCTTGGTCCATACATGAGAGTATTCTACCTGTTGTTGTCAAGTTAGATCTTTCTATCATTGAGCTAGTCAAGGTTACATATTTAGCTATAGGGATACCCCCTTGGTGCGGTAGAATCAGAAGTGAAGGGGAGGAGCTCACGCAACCTCCTGTATTAGTTGGTTGAATCTACCTGTGCATTAGAACTAGCAAACCCTAATGCTGATTCAGAAGAAAAACCAACAGAATGCATGATGGTTACAGTCTTGAAGGAGAAATGTTTAGTTTTAAACCTTTGTGGAATAGTGATAAACTTGTGGGAATCTTATACATGGCAACACCTACCTCATGGAGTAGCAGTCATGAAAGAAATTAGATAGTTTTTGTGCCATTATCACAATGAGAAAGCATGGTTGATTGAAGTCTGCATTTTATGACAGTCATCAAAGGTTGAATGCAATAGTGATACATGAACAAAGAGTTATGAAGATAACATGAAGGAGACTATCCTCAAAGTCATGGTCATGAGACATTTAAGGATTTGTTAGAGATATTGAACTCATTGTCACCTGCACAAGGTTATGCATGAGGTTAAGAATATTGATGTAGTCTGAAGACTGCCATAACAGTCATTAGGGGCAGTCATAGCTACAGTAACATCCATGTTCACTTACAAAATTTGAAAAAAATAAAGATCTATTTTAGGATGATTTAAAGGAGCAACATTGATAGCATGCTACAGATGATAGTGAGCAATCAATGAAGAACAATAATATTTTTAGTGCTATAAGGAGCAGAGCTACAATGACTGTCACAGTCATACCAGGAGTACAGAGATCATCACAAAAGAAGTGCCAAACATTTACAAAAATTCTTACAGAGACAACATCATTCACCATTTCCTAAAATATGCCAAAGTATACAGATATAACTGGTGCAGTTGATTTAAGAATAACTGATGCAAATGCACAGAGATGGAGCTACAATAGTGTATACAAAGAAAGAGTTTCTTGAGTACAGAGTGAGGGTTTATTTCTTTAAAACCCTAAGACAAATCAGGAAAGGCAATAGTGTTTTCTTTTTATTGTCAATAAAGGGAGTTCAACTTACAGTCTATCTTCATTTTTCTAAGTAACAATATCTATGCTTTCATCATTGAACTTACTAGAAAGAAGACTAGGGTTTTTTTGTGAAATCCTATTGAAGACAAATTGTAAATTGAATCCAAAAAGCCAACTATGTGATAATAGCATATCATTTATAGAGAAGCTACACTATGTAGAAATGATGAGTTTTTATTTTCTATAGTTGTTTCCTTTTAAAATGTAGGTTGTTCAACTATGAAATATTGGTGATATGGTTCCACAATGAGAGAAAATGAGATATTCATCATATATATTGCAGAATAATAGCAGAAATGACATAGATTTTCAATTTTGCTTCAAAAAAATAAGCTTACTAAACTTGCCTATGGCTCTTTGAGGCCATTCGTCAGAAAATGCAGTCTAAAATCCTTCGAAACAACAGGAAAGTTTCCACAGAGCAAGCTATAGAGATTTCCCATGGCAGCGCAACAAGAATGCAAATGTGCAAAATGAAAAGTGAAAAGTTGTTTTCTTGCTTTAGGGTTTCAACCCCAAAAGATCTCGATGGCTTTTTGCATTTTTTTTTGACCTATGGTCCAAGACTTAGGTCTTAGATTTTTTGCATTACTTTACCCCTTTACACATTAGGTTCAACACTTTGGTGCTCTTTTTTTCCCTTTGTTTTATTTCCTTTGCATGAAGTTGAAGATATAGAATGTAAAACATTTAAACTTTGATGATGGAGTTATAAATTATTTAAAGTTTATTGTTATCATTAAATGCAAAAGAGATTGTAAAGACATGCAAAATGTTGGGTGATCATGTTGTGCCTTGATAAATGCCAAGGATGTAGGGGTGTTAGAGGACATTGGAAAACACATGCCAAGAGTATAACATTTTGTTTTGCTCTTGAGTTGAATATTAGACTAAGTCATGAGGGTATTTAAGTGGTGTAGTTGAATGTTTTGAGAGCATCTAGGAGGTGTTTTATTGCCTTTGGAGTCTTTTAGGAGTGGTTTTCATGTGTCATCATGTTAGACTAAGTCTTGAAAGACTTTTTCCCTCATTCTGACCTTTTTTGGAGGTGATTTAGGTGCTAGATTTGGGGTATTTCTGTTGTATCCGACCCAAGGTGGTTTCTAGCTCCTTGTTTGGTGGAATCACTTGGATAGTGATGAATATAGTCACTTTTGTGACTCTTTTGTAGATAGTTCTGATTATGTAACTTTTGGAGAGTTAGTGATTTTGACAATCCTTTCTCAGATTTGAGCATCTTTTGTAACTCATTTTACTTGATATGAAGTACAGGCCTTGAGTATCATTGACTTGGATTTCTGCCTACTTGTTCTTTGCATTATTGTGCTTACCAACTGATTGATCAAGTTATTTGTAAGGTAATACTTTTTTCCTTGTAGCTTTCTCTCAAATTTTAGAGCCTTTATGCAGAAATTATACCAGTGCAGGTTGCAAATTGTGTCAAAAGGTGTGAATTGCTTTTAAATGTGAAGATATTTTTCCTTTTGAAAGTCTAAACACCAAGACCTATTTGTGAAATATTTATGCAAAAGTATACAGTAGCAAGTTGTGCAAACATGTTTTCTATCATTATAGCAAGTGCATGTATCTGAGTTTCATATTCCTTTTAACCAGGTGTATCACCCTTAAAATTTTAGTTTCAGTGTCAATACATGTATTTCTTACCCTTTTCCTCATCAAAGCCATAAAGTAGTCAGTCATAGGTGATACAAAGTTTAGGAAGCCAACCTTCTTCAGAGATTCACTCTAGTTTCTAGGTGACCCACAGCCGTAGGAGTGTTTCCATGTTCCTCTAGAGTACCAATTTTCTGCAAATTGGTAGGGTGTAACTTTCAGAGATAACAATTATATTTTGAAGCCAAATAGCCTCAATAGTAGCATTAACTACTTCTCGATACTCAACCTCTATAGATGAAAGAGAAATAGCAGACTACTTCTTACTTGACCAAGAAACTGGACCGAAACCAAGAGAGAAGCAATACCCTGAAGTAGAATTGTGATCCTAAGAATCACCTGCCCAATCTAAATCTGTGTGTCCCACTAAGTTAGTATCCATTCCTGCTGCATAGTGAATCCCATAATTGTAAGTACCCTATACATAGTGAAGAATCTGCTTGGTTACTTTCCAATGCATCTCATGTGGCTCCTACATGAACCAAGAGACCATGCCCATGTCATATGAAATGTCAGGCCTTGTATGAGTTAAATAGATGAGACTCCCAACAAGCTGTCGATATAAAGTGCCATTCACCAAAGGTTAAGAACACTTCACCTCAAGTTTGACTCCTGACAAAAATAGAGTTGGTACTGGATTACAATTAGCCATGCAAAATCTAGAGAGCCTGTCAGTGCATACTTGGGTTGTGAAAGGAAGATACCTTAAGATTGAGTGATCTCAATCCCTAAGAATTAATGTAAAAGTCCCAAGTTTGACATCAAAAACTTATCATGAAGGGATGTTTTCACTACCTTGATGGTGGATGAGGAACTCCTTGTAATCAACAAGTCATCAACATAGAGAATGTAAGGAACATGAGAGTATCATCTTGCTCTAGAATATACACATTTGGGTCAAAATGACACCGTGAAAACCCAATTGATAGAAGGAAGGAGTCCATCTTGGCATACCAAGCCCTAGGGGTCTATTTGAGGCCATAGAGAGACTTTCAAAGATGACAAACAAGTGAAAGATCCTGAATGAACCCCTATGGCTACTCCATGTATATCTCCTCCTGAAGGTCTCTGTGAGGAAAGACACTCTTCACATCCATCTGATGAATTTCCCAATGATGGGATGTAATAATGGCAAGAACAAGTCAGATGGAATTCATCTTGGCACCTAGCACAAAAGTCTCAGAGTAGTCAATCCCAAGAACATGGAAGAATCCTTTCGCAACCCGACGAACCTTATGCTTATCAACTGACCCATTTGTAGTAAATTTTGTTTGATAAATCCACTTGCATCGAACAAGTTTCCTTCCATCAGGAAGGAGGACTAAATCCCAAGTGTGGTTCCTCTCCAAGGAACTAAACTCTTCCTACATAGCAACATCCCACTTGGGGACACCAGAAGCTTCCTAAAAGAACTGTGGATCGAAAGTTGTTGCAATGAAGAGATGTGGAGCCTACTCGAACTATGACCTTGTTCTTCTATCATCTAAAGGATCACCAACCTAATCACCTGTTGACTCCACTTTCTGATGAACCCAAAGAGGCCTGGTAGGAGAGTCTGGAAGAGAATCATCAACCTCTGAATGATGACTAGACGGAGAGGATAAATCCTTATCATCATTATCGCCATCTAAAGAAGAGGCAGAAGACTTCTCATCAAGATCAGGAGGGTTAGGAACCTTAGAAGAACTATCATCATGTTGCAATGACTCCAAATCGATAGTGGATGGAGAAGTGATAGGAGGAGAATTAGAAACATCCTCCTCAAACTTAACACTCCTCTTGATGAATAGCTCATGAGTAGTGGGATGAAGAAGAATGTAGCCTTTGACACCCTCTACATACCCAACAAATATACAAGGCCTTCTCTACACATCCATAGCCTTGCATTTCTTTGCTAGAATGTGTGCCCATGCAAGAGAACCAAACACCTGAAAGTTCTTAATTGTGGGTTTTTGACTGGTCTAAGCTTGAAAAGGAGTAACCCCCTTTATAGCTCGGTGAGGTACTTAGTTTTGGACATAACACACACAGTTGATGGCCTCTGCTCAATACTAAGGTGCTAATGACTTGGAGTGAATCATACAATTGGCCATCTCTTTCAAGGACTTGTTCTTTCACTCTGTGACACCATTCTATTGTGAAGTATAAGGAATTGTGTGCTGAAGATCAATACCCTCTGAGGCACAAAACTGCACAAACCTATTGTTGACATATTCCCCCCATTATCTGTATGCAAACTTTTGATGGCCTTCCCTAACCTTTTCTTTGTAAAAGCTTTGAATTGCTAAAAAGACTCAAAGACCTTAGTCTTGTATTTGAGAAAATAAACCCATGTGTATCTGGAAAGGTCATCAATGAAAGTCAGATCATATCCCACCTTGCTGAAAGAAGGATGTAGAAATGGACCTGCCAAGTCACTATTTACCAACTCCAAAAGATGTGTGGCCCTTCATGCTTTGCCTTTATCAAAATTTTCTTTAGGATGATTACTAATAATGCAACCTTGGCCAAGTCCATTAGAAAATTGAATAGAAGGCAACCATATGACCATGTCCTATTGACTGAGCTTCTTCAAGTTGTAGTAGTTCAAGTGGCCAAAGCATTGATGCCACAAATAACTCACCTCATCTGAGTGAGTGAGAAAATTAATTGAAGGAGAATCTGGAACAAAGTGAGAAAAGTGATATAGGCTAGACTGATGATTAGTCTTCCCCATGAAAGCTGAAGACCCACTGTGCCTCTCAATGATTACCACTGTATCTAGAGTGAACTCAACCTGCTTCCCAGAGCCAGTATGAGTGATCTGATAGACCGATAGGAGATTATTTGACAATGATGGAACACACAGAACATCCTAAAATGTTCCTTCATCCACATCAATAGACCCTATCCCATGCACCTTAGTAGGTGAGTCATCACCCAATAGTATAGATGGCATAGTACATGGCTCCAAGGAGACAAAACTGTCTTATGATGAGGCCATGTGATGTGAAGCACTTAATTCAATGATCCAAGAATCTGGCTACAAAGCAACAACAACAAGGGCCTTGCCCTTTCCTTTCCCCTTACTTTTTTCTATCCTTTGAGGATTCCTATGATGAACTCTGTTTGACTGAATTAGGTACCTTAAGATTGTTCTTTTCAAGAATATGTGTTAGGTGATCAATCTATTTCTTCAAACATTTATATTCATCATGACCTATTTTCTTACAATAGGAACACTTGATCTTCTCCTTCTTAAACTTATCACCTTTTGAATAAGAGGTCTCAGTAGCTGCTTTAGAAACAACTTTATTCTAATCTTGTTTCTTCTCTCCTTAATTTTGTTATTTCTTATTTTCTTTGACACTCCCCTTCTGATCTTTAGTGCCATAATTTGTAGCCAAGGCATGAGACTTAGCAGGTTTCATTGTACCCATTTGATCAACTCATCTTGCTCCCTTGTGAGGTCATTTGCAAAATCATCAAGAGAAGGCATTGTATAATTTGTTCCTAAGGAACTTTTAGTGGCATGAAACGTAGAAACAAACACAGAATATTTTAGACCTATCTTGGAAAGAAAACTTAAGATCAATTGTGAGTCTTTCTTCTCAATCCCACAGTATTTCAACTGCAATCTTATGGCCGTAAGTTTTGGGAAGAAGTCCTGCATAGTGTCAAAACTGGTAGGACTTAACCCTATGATCTCATTCTCTAGTAGATGTCCCCTCATTTCATCCTATTTACCAAAGAGTTTTTCCAAAGTGGTCCATACTTCATTTGGTATAGAAAGAGATTCAATATGAAAAAGCAAATCTAGAGATATAGACATACACAAGGTTCCAAAAGCTTCATCCTATTGAAGGCACAAGACAACTGAGAGGCGGGGGGGGGGGGGTTAATCAGTTGTATCAAAAACTTCAAGTCCTCATAAATATAATCACATCAACATCAGTTCACTTAAACCCTTAATCTGTTATGAAGATTAAACATTAAAAGCATGTAACATAAACTTGAACTCATCAACACCATGCACAAGAGAACACTAGATTTTTACGTGGAAAACCCTAAAAAGGAAAAACCACGGTGAGGATTATCTCACAATATAATGTAGTAGCAATACCAAATAACAAGAGGCTCACTGTCTAGGGCTCATTACCCAAAAGAATAGGCTCACTGCCAAAGGGGCTCAATATCATACTTGAAACATTCACCAAAGTCAGAAACATACTCTACAACATTTGAAATAATCTCCAAGGTTGACAAACATACACAATTCAAATTAGGTCTGGACCTAAACAATTCTGTGGAACAAAGGACTGAAAGTAGATTATTTCATGGCTTAGCTTGGACATAAACACATCTTCTGCTTCATTACACTTTCTTAATCCACAAAGCACATCCACAAAGAGTGTAAACAACCAGGTCGGCCAAAACTAGTGTTGACACTGGAACCTTTAAGGCACATGCTTCAATGAGATCAAAAGACAACTTGCAAAGTAAAAAACAAGCATGAACATGATCAAGGAACACCCACAAGCACTTTGAAACCAACAAAACCTTCTGCAACAACTTCAACAACTTTTCACTTAAAGAATCTTCACACTGGAACACTTGAACTGCACTGACAGCAATTGGAACTTAAGAAAGATAGATTGCGGAGTACCAAACCATGAACCACCTAGACTAAAGGAAGATATATGCATTATAACCTAAATCTAGAACCATGAACCAAGAAACACAACTGCGGAGGAATGTAGAGTAAAACAAGTTCTCCCAGTCATCTCTGCACAACTCAGAAGCACTATCCATACTTTGGTGAAGACAAATTTCTCTGTATAGAGAATCAACACCTCAAACTTGAATCATAACAAATTTCAACATGCCTAAACATCACCTCCAAACCACACAAGCATATCTTCAACAATGGAGAAATGTGGAGAAAAATGCTAGCACTGTTCTGTAAGCTAGAACAACTCTACAACACACTATTTCCTTCTGAGAACAAATTTTCTCAAAAGCACTTGGAAACCCAGCACCAAGAGCAATATACTAATAGCATCAACACTTTTGTAAGCCACTCAGATCATTTTGACACAACAAATCAATCAACTAAGAACAACAAACATTAGAAGATACGATTGACACTAATGACAACACCGATTAGCACATACTTGCAACAATATCCCCCTTTGTCATTGATGGCAACATGATGTGAAAAAACATCATGACATAGTTCTGTACTAATCTCATTCTCCCCCTTTCTTTCATTCATCTTTCCCTCCTTTTGTTTTTCACATGAATTCTCTCCCCCTTTGACATCAATGGAAACAGGTGACACACCTTTTTCAATCTTTCTTCCCTAAATAAGATATTGCACATACTTGCACTGATCTCAACTACTCTAAACCATCTTGTACCAACTCTTACTCCCCTTGACTGTAACAATATTCAATGCCTCTACCTACTTCCCTTGAGAGGTAGCCTTCATTATTAGTCCATAAAAGAATGAATCCTAAATCACACTAGACTGATGCACTTCCTAACGCATCTAGTTCAAAAAAGAAGGGGCAATAACCCCTAACTTTTCCCAGAGATACTCAAATGTGTCCTTAGGAAGAGCCTTGGTAGATATGTCAGCAACCTGATCTTTTGTAGGTACATACTCAAGATTCACTTCTTTCTCTGCAACCTTCTCTCTTAGAAAGTGATACATGATATAAATATGCTTTGTCCTTGAATGCATCACTGGGTTCTTTGAAATGTTAATGGCACTTGTATTATCATAGAAAATAGGAATTGGATCATCATACTCAACTTTGATATCCTTCAGAATTTGTCTCATCCATAGAACCTGTGTACAACATGATGCTGCTACAATGTACTCTGTCTCTGCAGTAGATAGGGATAATAAATCCTTCTTCTTTCTTTTCCATGACACAACTCTATCTCCAAGAAAGAACACACCACCACATGTACTTTTTCTATCATCTACACATCTGGCCCAATCTGCATCTATGTAGGCACTTAGGGTAAAGTCATTGTTCTTAGGATACCACAAACCATGGTCTGGAGTGCCCTTCAAATACCTAAATATCCTCTTTACTACCATAACATGTGACTCTCTAGGATCAACTTGAAATTTGGCCACAAGATAGACTACATGCACGATATCTGGTCTGGTAGCAGTTAGGTATAGCATTCCTCCAATCATTGATCTATATTTTCTCTGATCAACCTTAGGGGATTCATCATTTTTGCTCAACTTACAACTAGTTGTCATGGGAGAACAAACTGGTTTAGATTCTTCCATTCCAAACTTCTTCAACGACTCCTTGACATACTTTGATTGTGAAATTAAAATGCCCTTATCTGTCTGATTAATTTGCAGCCCAAGAAAGGAATTCATCTCACCACACATTGACATCTCAAATTCTTTTTGCATTTAATTAGCAAAGTTCTTACACACACCTTCATTTCCACTGAAGATTATATCATCCACATAGACTTCAATAATCAGGATTTGATCTTTTCTTACCTTGATGTACAAGTTACTGTCTGTGGACCCTTTACTGAATCCCTGCTACAACCAATACTTGTCTAGCCTAGCATACCAAGCTCTGGGAGCTTGCTTTAGCCCATACAATGCCTTCATCAATATGCATACCATGTTTGGTTTGTCTAATAACTGAAATCCATCTGGTTGCTCTATATATACTTCTTCCAACTCACCATTCATAAAAGCAGACTTTACATCCATTTGATATACTTTGAAATCTTTATGTGCTGCATAATCTAAAAATAATCTAATAGCCTCCATTATTGTCACCAGAGCATAGCAATCTTCATAGTCTATTCCTTCCAATTGTGAGTACCCTTTACACATAAGTCTTGGCTTGTTCCTTACCACTTCTCCATTCTCATTCAACTTATTTTTGAAGACCCACTTTGTTCTAATCACATTCTTATCTGCAGGCCTGGGGACAAGTTCCCAAGTCTTGTTCTTTTCAATTTGCATCAATTCTTCTTCCAGTGCCTTGACCCAATGTTCATCTTTACATGCTTCAGTAATTGTCTTAGGTTCGACCTTTGAAAGTAAACAGAGATTTACTTGTTCTTCTGCAATTCTTCTTCTTGTCAAGACTCCTTTGTTTTTATCACCAATGATTTTATCCTTTGAGTGATTCTTTTGCACATACTCGGGGGTTTTAGGAACTCTTTCCTGAGCTTCTTCTTCATTAGTCTAAACTTTCTTGTCTTTATCTTCTTCAACTGTATTAGTAGACTCATATGATTCATATCTATTAGGCTCTGAGATTCTCTAAATATCTTCATCTACCTTCACATTTGCACTTTCAATAATCTTTCTCAACCTTTTATTGTAGCATCGGTAAGCTTTTCTTTTAGTAGAGTACCCAAGGAATATGTCTTCATCACATCTAGCATCAAACTTTCCTAATTCTTCATCTCTTCTGATACAACATTTACTTCAAAAAACATTGAAATACTTGATAGTGGGAGTTTTTCCATACCACATCTCATAAGGTGTCTTCGTTCCATTTGTTTTGACTTGCACTCTATTCTAAATGTAGACAACAGTGTGAATTGTTTCTTTTTAGTACACTTCCGGCAGGTTTACTTCCTTGATCATTGTTCTAGCAGCTTCCTGAACTGTTTTATTCTTTCTTTCAACTACTCCATTTTGCTGAGGAGTTCAAGGGAAGACAATTGTCTATTTATCCCATGTTCTTCACAAAAAGAATTGAATTTATTTGAAGTAAACTCACCACCTCTGTCAGACCTCAAACACTTGATTCTCAAATCCATTTCATTCTCAACCATTGCTTTAAATGCCTTGAACTTGTCTAGGGCTTCTAATTTTTCTTTAAGAAAAGTAACCCAAGTCATTCTTGAATAATCATCAATAAGTAACATGAAATACATGTCTCCTTGTAGACTTCTTGTTCTTGTGGGACCACATAGGTCTGTATGCACTAACTCCAATAGACTGTTAGAGTTTTGTTCTTTGCTCTTGAAACTAATCCTTGTTTGCTTCCCAAATTGACATTCTTTGCAAATAGCATTAGCAGGCTTCACAATCTTAGGCAGGTCTCTTACAACTTGTAATGAGCTTATTTTCACCAAATTATCAAAGTTAATATGGCACATTCTCCTATGCCATTACCAACTTTCATTTGTTTGAGCCAAAAAACAACAATTATCAGTACCTTCCAAATGATAAACATTACCACGAGTCTTCTTACCAGTTACAATTATTGTTTTGGAACCTTCTCTTATCTCACATCCATTGTCCTTAAACATCAGTTTGTATCCTTTGGCACACATCTATCCAACACTCAGAAGATTATGCTTTAAGCTTTTGACATAAAGAACATCATCTATGTTATGCTTGCAATCAAAAGTGATTGACCCTTTTCTACAAATTTTACCAACTGCATCATCACCAAATCTAACCAATCCTCCATCATACCTTTCCAATTTAACAAATTTACTCTTATCTCCTGTCATGTGATTTGAATATCCACTATTAATGACCCATTCATCCCTTTCCTTTTTAGTATGAAATGTAGACATCACTTTTTCTTCTTCCAGACTTCCTTCACATAGCTTGTAGGGTTAGTAGAAATAGGTTCTTCTTTAAGGGAAATAAACAAGCATTCACTAGTATTACCATCCTTAAAATTAGATTCATCATCAGTTACACCATCATCATCTCTAACATAGTAACTTTTCTTTATCATCTTACCTTTACCTTCCTTGTTTTTGATCTTCAAATCTCTATTAGGACATCTTGAAGCATAGTGACCAATCTTACTACAACTAAAACAGTTGAAAGGTAACTTACTTTTGAACTTTCTAGTTCCTTTTTTCATTCTACTTACAAATTTTGCCTCAATCTCATCAAAGTCTTCTTCATCTAACTCCATCGCATAGTTATCTGATTCGACAGTATTATCTGATTTGGCCTTAAAAGCAGTCTCAACTTTCACAGGACCATTAGTAGTACCAAATTCTCTCATCTCAAAAGTAGTCAGTTTACTAAGCAATTGATCTCTTGAAAGCTTGCCATATCTACAAATTCTTCAATGGCAGACACTTTATGACTATAAGATTTGGGAAATGTTCTGAGTATCTTATTTAAAACTTCAATATCACCTATCTCTCCACCAAGACCTTTGATGTCGTTGACAACTTCATCAATCTTCTGCATATAGCTTGTTATGTTCTCATCTTCAGACATCCGCATAGTTTCATATTTAAACTTCAAATTTTTCAACTTGGCTTTCTTGACAGATTTACCACCTTCATAGATACTCTTCAATTTTTCCTAGATGTCATGTGCAATTTCCAGATTTAAAACTTTTTCCATTTTAGTGTTAGATAGAGCACTTAGTTGGGCATTTCTAGCTTTACCATTAGTCTCATAAGCCCTAATCTCTATCACAGTCTCTGAACCATTTTTAGGTATAGTGTATTCCTTTTCAACCATTCTCCACACATTATAACCAAGAGAAATAAGATAACTTTGCATTCTTACCTTCCAGAAGGTATAGTCAGATTCATCAAACTGAGGAATGTCTTTGTGTGCCATCCCAGATCTACCTTAAGCTATTAGGCTTTTTTCCAAGGAACCCTCGCTCTGATACCAATTGTTGAAGGCACAAGACAACTAAGATGGGGGGTGAATCAGTTGTATCAAAAACTTCAATTCCTCATAAATATAATCACATCGACATCATGTCACTTAAACCCTTAATCTATTATGAAGATTAAACATGAAAAGCATGTAACATAAACTTAAACTCATCAACACCATGCACAAGAGAACATTATATTTTTATGTGGAAAACTCTAAAAGGGAAAAACCATGGTGAGGATTAGCTCACAATATAATGTAGTAGCAATATTGAATAACAAGAGGCTCACTGCCCAAGGCCCACTGCCTAAAAGAATAGGCTCACTATCAATGGGGCTCACTACCTAGAAGAAGAAGAAAGAAGAAAAGAGATGGCTCACTGCCTTAGACTGATATAATAGCATCTACCACATGCCTAAGTTTAGTTTCTTTGAAACAAAAAACATCACCTTCGCAGTCTTTCTGAAAGATTGTAGGTCACGTTTGCTCATTGCATTAGCATTTCTACCACATGAAAGTCCTTGCTGCCTCTAATTCAAATTCACAACACAAACATCACATCCTCGCTCATCCATAATCAACACACGAATCCTTCACACTTATTTATATCAATATCATCCTTGAAACATTCACCAAAGTCAGTAACATACTCTACAACATTTGAAACAATCTCCAAGGTTGGTAAACATACACAATTCAAATTAGGTCTAGACCTAAATAATTAGATGGAGCTAAGGAATGAAAGTAGATTATTTCATGGCTTAGCTCAAACCTAAACACATCTTCACACACTTCAACATGCTTTCTCAATCCATGAAGCACATCTGCAAAGAGTGTAAACAACCAAGTCAGCCAAAACTGGTGTTGACATTAGAACCTTTAAGGCACATGCTTCAATGAGATCAAAAGACAACTTGTGGAGCAAATACCAAGCACGGACATGATCAAGGAACACCCACAAGCACTTTTAAACCAGCAAAACCTTCTATAATAACTTCAACAACTTTTCACTTAAAGAATCTTCACACTGGAACACTTGAACTGCACTGCCAACAACTACAACTTAAGAAAGATAGCTTGCAGAGCACCAAACCATGAACCAACTAGACAGAAGGAAGATATATGCATTATAAACCTAAATCCAAAACCATGAACTAAGAAACACAATTGCGGAGGAATGCAGAGGAAAACAAGTTCTCCCAGTCATCTCTGCACAACTCAAAAGCACTGTCCATACTCTGGTGAACACAACTTTCTCTGTATAGCGAATCAACACCTCAAACTTGAATCATAACAAATTTCAACATCCCTAAACATCACCTCCAAACTGTATAAGCATATCTTCAACAACGGAGAAATGCGGAGCAAAATGCTAGCACTATTTTGCAAGCCAAAATAATTCTGCAACACATTGTTTCCTTCTAAGAACAAATTTTCTCAAAAGAAGTTGGAAACCTAGCACTAGGAGCAATATACTAATAGCATTAGCATTTTTGTAAGCCATTCAGATCATTTTGACACAACAACTCAATCAACTAGCAACAACAAACATTAGAAGATATGGTTGACACAAATGACAACACAAGCATGTTGACATCAATGACAACATTGTTTAGCACATACTTAGAACACATCCAACTTATTAAACCATTTAGCCTTTTTTGCATCTATAGTAGGTTCTAGTTCAAGCCCCATTATTACTCTATACAACCCATTCCTCTTTAGATAGAGTGACATTTTAGATTACTAATCAAAGTAGTTGTATGGTGTGAGTATTGGAATTGTATTTAGATCCATTTTAGTGTAGAAAAGAGTTTGAGAATGCAGGAACTCAAAGAAGGTACACACAAGACACCCCCCCTTTTACTCAATCAAGGAACCCCCTAAAGAAAATATGATTTGGCACTTTATATTTAGTGCGTGTACAATTGCCACTAGCAAGAAACAATTAGTGGACTTGATCTCAATGCTTTACAATTTCTCAATCAAATGATGCTCAAAGTATAATCTTGGAATCAAACCAAGTGTGGAAAGAAAAACTACTACAAAGTACTCAAAAAACCATTCACTTTCAAAAAAAGAATCACCTCAATCCGAGGTTGTATGCAAAAGTTATGAGTCTTTTAAGTTCCCCAAATGAGAACTATGGAGTGTCACTGTGAGAATCTGTAATTTCTGGAAAAACTAGACACCAAAACCAAAATCCAATTGCACCATGTTGAAGAGCATGAAAAATTAGCTCAAATAAAAAATTTGCTCTAAAAAAGGAGTTGATATGAGAAATTTACAAGACTTTGAAATCTACCTTCAAAGTCATGCTTGAGAGGGGTAGCAAAATGCAAAATTTTTTTACCCACCAAAGTTGGTGGAACTATCACCAAATTTAGTAGTACTTCTAAGTTTACAACACCGCTTGGTAAATCTAGACCTCTGCCAAGTTTGGAGGCTCTCCCAAGTGTGCTGCCAAATATGAAGAAGTCTGCCAATGTAGTTGTAGATTGCTAAATCTGAGATTGGCACGCATGCCGAAGCAAATATTGCAAGTTTTAAAGAAAATTTGGCACACAGGCCAAATGAAAGTTACAGATCTAAAAATATTTTTTAAAAAATATAAATTTGTTTATGTGGAGAGGGTTTTAACCCCCCCACACCTCTCTTTAGAAAGGGTGGGGCCCAAAGTGGCTGCACCTTTCCATAGCTTAAAGCCGTGGACAAGTGCAATACCCTGTGGTATCCCCCTATAGACTAAGGTGGGGCTTGAGGGCTTGCATCCTTGCCATAGTAGAATTGTGGCAGGCGCAGGTACTCTCGGGTACCCTGCGCCCTACAGGGAGGGGGCGAGGTATATACCCATGTGCCCCCTTAAATTTCTATATTTTTTTCTCTTGCAATGAATTTTTACAAAAGTGCTAGGCACTTATAATTTTTTTTTTTAAAATGAACTTGGAATTTTGTACACCTACGCAGGGGTCGTACGACTCCTCCAGGCAAAAACATTTTGCCTGACAGAAAAATAGGGCAAATTTTATCTGGAAATAGGGGGTTTTGGGCCTTTTGGACTCAATGGTGAGGTCCTTTTGGCCTGAGAAATGCTCCAGAAAAAAATGTATGCTACATCTAAGCTTGAAACCCTTGTTCACAACTTCACTTCCAGATCTCTTATTTGGGCAAAACAAAAGCCATATCTGACTTTTTTGATCGTTATAGGCACAATGGAACAACTAAAAACACTACTAGGATAGAAAGAAAGCTGTAGCCTATTGAAAGGCACAAGACAACTGAGAGGGGGGTGAATTAGTTGTATCAAAAACCTTAACCTCTTTAAACAAAATCACATTCACATTTACTTGCTTTAACTCCTTGAACTGTTATAAAGATTACACATGAATTGTAGATTCAAAAACATAAACACATCAACACCATACACACATGAACACCTTATTTTTATGTAGAAAACCCTAAAAAGGGAAAAACCACGGTGAGTGTTAGCTCACAATATAATGTAGTAAGAATACCGAATAACAAAGAGGCTCACTGCCTAGGGCTCACCGCCCAAATGAATGCTCACTACAAGGGGTGGCTCACTGGCAAGGGGTGGCTCACTACTGAGGGTTGGCTCACTGCTAGGATGGGTGGCTCACTACCATGAAATGATATAGTAGCATCTACAACATGCCTGAGTTCAGTTCCATTAAAGTGCAATATATCTCTCCTTTGCTGCCTTTACAACACACACTCTATCTTTGCATCTTTTTACTTCACACTTCACTCACAAATTAATTACATATATTTATACCAATCATCAACCTTGGAATGGACATCAAGGTTGGCATTACAATCTACAACTATCGGAACTATCTCCAAGGTTAGCATACACACAAAAATTAAATTAGGACTGGAACTAAACAAACTTGCAGAAGATATGAATGAAAGAGGAACACCTCATGACTTAGCTCAGACCCAAATACATCTTGACATGCTACAACATGCTTCTACAATCCAGGAAACACATCCACAAAGAATGTTAACACCCAAGTCGGCCAAACTGGTGCAATCATCAAGAATGCTTAGACACACACTTCCAAGATCTTCATCATAGCTTGCAGATCAAGCACACACCTTCAATACATTCTAGAGACATCTATGAACAACATAAAATCATTTTGAAGCCAACAAATCCAACCGCAACAAATCTCGCTTGAGGAAAACAAATATCACTTGAAGATAGATCACAGACTGCTCTCAACAAACACTGTCAAACTCTTCTAATCAAAAACTTGCTTTCTGGAGTACCAAATCACAAATTCTTTGGAATGAAGATAGCTAAGGACCTTATAAGAATATGTCCAAGACTACAAGACCAAAAACCAAACTGTGGAGAAATGCAGAGCAACATGCTTTCTTCCTGTCACACTGTAAACACTGTCAGGCACAATCTTCAAACTGGTGAATAGAATTTTTGTCTGTACAATGATCTGGACCACCAAATTCTAGATTTAGCATCTTCAAACACTTCTCTAAAACATATCAAAATCTCTTACTCCAGTCTTCAACATAGAGAAAATGCAGAGCAAAATACTCAGACAGTGTCCTTATCATGACAACTCAATCTCTCAACAAACAACAATATTAGAAGACACAGTAGACACTAATGACAACACAAACATGTTGACATCAATGACAACACCAGTTAGCACATAATTGCAACAATCTCCCCCTTTGTCATTGATGGCAACGTTGATGTAAAAAACCATCAAGACAATATTTTGCATTAATCACCTTCTACTCCTTTCTCTTTACATATCTGAACTCTTTCTGCCCCTGAGTTTTTCACATGATCTCTCTCCCCCTTTGATATAAATGGCAAAGGGAATAACATCTCTTCTACTACACATACTTGCACACTACTGCTCTGATCAATTTGAAATCATTCTTTACTCCCACTGACTACAACAATCATCTTAGATCACTCCCTACTCCCCTGAGGGGTAGCCTCCAACATCAATCCAAACAGAAATGTACTTTGAGGCACACTGGACTGATACATCTATTTATGCATCTAGTTCAAGGAAGGAGGGGCAATGACCCTAACTTTTCTCGGAGATACTCAAATGTGTCTTTTGGAAGAGCCTTAGTGAATATATCAGCAACTTGATCTTTTGTAGGCACATACTCCAGCTTCACCTCATTATCTACAACTTTTTCTCTCAAAAAGTGATACTTAATTGAAATGTGCTTTGTCTTTGAATGTGTCATTGGATTCTTTGAAATATTTATGGCAATTGTGTTATCACAAAGAATAGGAATTGGCTCATCATACTCAACTTTGATATCCTTCAAGGTCTATTTCATCCATAGCACCTAAGTGCAGCATGATACTGTAGCAATATATTCTACCTTTGCAGTAGAAAAGGAGATTGATTCTTGTTTCTTGGTATGCCAGGACACTGCCCTATCTCCAAGGAAGAATGCACCTCCACTTGTGCTTTTCCTATCATCAACACATCTGGCCTAATCTGCATCTATATAGGCACTTAGGGAAAAGTCATTATTCTTAGGATACCGCAAACCATGATTCAGAGTGTCCTTCAAGTACTTGAATATCCTTTTTACTGCTGTAGACACCCAACTGCCATCACATGTGATTCTCTAGGATATGATTGAAATCTAGCCACAAGATAGACTGAATGCATGATATCTGGTCTGGTAGCAGTCAGGTAAAGCAGTCCTCCAATCATTGATCTGTACTTGCTCTAATTAGCCTTAGGAGATTCATCATTCTTGCTCAATTTACATCCAGTAACCATAGGAGTGCATACTAGTTTAGAGTCCTCCATTCCAAACTTCTTTAACAATTCCTTGACATACTTTGATTGAGAAATGAAAATGCCTTTATCAGTCTGATTGATTTGCAGTCCAAGAAAGAAGTTCATCTCACCACACATAGACATATCAAACTCCTTTTGCATTTCATCTACAAAATTCTTGCACATCTCTTCATTTCCACCAAATATGATATCATCCACATAGACCTCAATAATTAGGATTTGATATTTGCTTGCCTTAATATACAAATTCCTATCTGCGGACCCTTTACTGAAACCTTGCTGCAACATATACTTGTCTAGTCTTGCATACCAAGCTCTAGGAGCTTGCTTCAATCCATACAAAGCCTTCTTAAACTTGCGTACCATGTCTAGTTTGTCTGATAGCTGGAACCCATCTAGTTTCTCTATGTAGACCTCTTCTTCTAGCTCGCCATTCAGGAAAGCAGATTTCACATCCATCTGATAGACCTTGAAACTTTTATGTGCTACAAATGCCAAAAATAGTCTGATAGCTTCCATTCTTGCCACCAGAGCATAGGTATCTTCATGGTCAATTCCTTCCACTTGTGAGTAGCCTTTACACACAAGTCTTGCCTTTTTCTCACAACTTCTCCAACTTCATTTAGTTTGTTCCAAAAAACCCACTTTGTTCTAATCACATTCTTGTTTGTAGGTCTAGGGACAAGTTCCCAAGTCTTGTTCTTCTCAATCTCCATTAATTCTTCTTCCATTGCCTTAATCCAATGTTCATCATTGCATGCTTCATTTACTATTTTAGGTTCTACTTTTGAAAGTAGATAGAGATTTACTTGTTCTTCTATAGTCCTGCTTCTTGTCAACACACTTTTCCTTTTGTCACCAATAATCTAATCTTCAGAATGATCTCTTTGCACATACCTAGGAGTTTTAGGAATTCTTTCCAGAGCTTTAGCTTGAACTTCTTCTTCTTCTTCTGGAGCAGCTTGCACTTCAGTCTGAACTTCCTTTTCTTTGTCTTTTTCAACCTTTTATGTATCAACAGATCCATCTGACTCATATCCATCTGGTTGACTATCTTCTTTTACCCTCACATTTGCACTTTCAATGATCTTTCTCAGTCTTTTGTTATAGCACCGCTAAGCCTTCCTCTTAGTAGAGTACCTAAGGAATATGCCTTCATCACATCTAGCATCAAGCTTTCCTAATTCTTCATCTCTTTTGATGTAACATTTGCTTCCAAAAACTTTGAAGTATTTGACAGTAGGAGTTCTACCATACCACAACTCATAAGGTGTCTTTGTTTCTTTTGCTCTGATTTGCAGTCTGTTTTGAATGTTGACAATAGTGTGTATTGCTTCTTTCCAATATACTTTTGGTAGGTTTGCTTCCTTGATCATTGTTCTAGCAACTTCCTGAATAGTTCTATTCTTCCTTTCAACTACTCCATTTTGTTGAGGAGTCCGGGGGCAGACAAGTGTCTCTTTATTCCATGTTCTTCACAAAAATAATTGAACTCACTTGAAGTAAAATTACCACCTCTGTTAGACCTTAAGCACTTGATTCTCAAATCTAACTCATTTTTTACCATAGCTTTGAATGCCTTGAACTTATCTAGTGCTTTTGATTTTTCTCTAAGAAAAGTAACCCAAGTCATTCTTGAAAAATCATCAATAAGAAGCATGAAATATCTTTCACCTTGTAGACTTCTTGTTCTTGTAGGACCACACAGGTCTGTATGTACCAACTCTAGCAAATTGGTAGAGGATTATTCTGTGCTCTTGAAAGTAGTCTTTGTCATCTTCCCAAACTGACATTCTTTGCACATAGCATTGGCAGGCTTCACAATCTTAGGCAGGTCTCTTACAACTTGAACAATGCTTATTCTTACCATATTATCAAAGTTAATGTGACACATTCTCCTATGCCATAGCCAACTTTCATCTATCTTAGCCAACACACAACAATTTTTAGTACCTTTCAAATGATAAATGTTACCATGAGTCTTCTTACCAGCAGCAATTATGGTTCCATAGATTTTTCTTATCTGACACCCATTGTCCTTAAACACAAGATTATACCCTTTGTCACACATTTGTCCAACACTTAGAAGATTATGCTTTAAGCCCTTGACATAAAGAACATCATTTGTGTTATGCTTGCCATCAAAGTAATAGATCCTTTTCCACAAATCTTACTAGTTGCATCATCACCAAACCTAACAAGTCCTCCATCATACTTTTCAAACTTAACAAACTTACTCTTATCTCTTGTCATGTGATTTGTGTTGAACTGCATCAAACAACTGAGAGGGGGGTGAATCAGTTGTCCTAAAACTTTTAACCAAATATGATCATCAACTTATCAATTAGTTATATTCAGATATAACCATGAAAGCATTAAATGAGAAGCTTAACACAAAAGTATAAACAACACATGAGACACTAGATTTTTACGTGGAAAACCCTAGAAGGGAAAAACCATGGTGGGTGTTAGCCCATAAAAATATATATGTTATATCAATACCAAAAAATAGAGGCTCACTGCCCAAATTGCTCACTGCAAAGAAAGGCTCACTGCGTATAGATGGCTCACTACCAAAGGGTTGAACTAAGATAACAACATCTACTTCATGCCAAGGTTTAGTTCCATTGAAGCACAAACACCTCTGCTCTGCTCTGCTACTTTACTTCACTTTATCTTCGCATCTTTGCTCATGGGATACATTTTCATGATTTAATTACAAGTATTTATACACTACATCAACCTTGGAATGATCATCAAGGTCGACATTACAATCATCAACCATTGGAACAATCTCCAAGGTTAGCATTACAAACATACATAAATATAGGTCTGGACCTAATACAAATTTAGCTAAGGAAAAGATGTAAGAATGTATGTGGATCATGCCACGCCTTAGCTGGGACTCAAACACAATCTTCCATGCTACAACATGCTATCACAATCTTTGATGCATCTTCGCAAGTGATGAATTCAACTAGGTCGGCCAAGACTGATGTTAACACAAGTATTCTCAAGAACATGCTTCATGCACAATTTGAATTACACCTTGCGGACCAATCTAAATGTAGGATCATTATCAAGAGACATCCACAAGCACATTAAAAACACCAGGAACAACCACATGATTTCTAAGAACTCTATCAACAAGATTCTTCAAATGGGAGCACAAGAACAACAGTGCCAGCCACTGCCGTGAGTAAAAGATAGCTTGCGGACCACCAAATCATGAACCATTACACTTGAAGACCTTAATCATCATCACAAACTTACTTCCAAAACTGTAGACCAAAATACTTCAATGTGGAGGAATGTGGAGCAAAACACTTTCTCCTTGTCACCATCAAACACACAGAAAAAGCTATTTTCACTTTGGTGAACATATCTCACTCAATTCTCCATAACAGAGGCTCAAACTTGGAATATAACATCTTTAGACAAGATTCTAAGTAACTTCGAGTCCATAGGTAAAGATATTCATTCTTCAAGAAATGTGGAGCATTCTTCTAGACTATTCTTCTGCATGTGATGCAAAGTTTCTATTGCAACACATTGTTATCACCGGAGGGGCTAATTTTCTCAATATCCTCAACAAAGTAAGAGCACAATTGACACCAATGGAAACATAGATATGTTGACATCAATGGCAACACTGATTAGGCACATACTTTCAACAATTTGAACATCCTTTGTCAATGATCCATTCATCTTCCTTTTCAGCATGAAAGGCTGACAACCCTCCTAGACTTTCTTCCTTCACACAACTTGCAAGATTAGCAGAAACATGCTCTTCTTTAAGTGCAATAAACAAGCATTCCCTACCATTTCCATCATCAAAATCAGGTTCATCATCAGTTACACCAATTCATCATCAGTTACACCATTATCATCTCTAACATAGTAACTCTTTCTTACCATCTTTCCTTTTCTTTCGTTGTTTTTGAACTTCAAAGCTCTGTCAGGACATCTTGAAGCATAGTGACCAATTTTACCACAATTAAAACATTTGAAAGGTAACTTACCTTTGAACTTTCCTCTGCTGCCTCTTTTAATTCTACTTGCAAAGTTTGCCTCAAGCTCTTCAAAATCTTCTTCATCTGATTCCACAGCATATTTATCTGATATAGCAGTCTTTTCTTCCTTGGCCTTAAAAGTAGTCTCAGTTTTCACAGGGCCATTAGTAGTACCAAACTCTCTCATCTCGAAAGCAGTCAGTTTACCTAGCAATTGATCTTTTGTAAGCTTACCCATATCAAACAATTCTTCAATGGTTGATACCTTGTGACTATAAGATTTAGGAAGAGTTCTGAGTATCTTATCTACAACATCCACATCCTCTAACTTTCCACCAAGACCCTTGATGCTGCTAACAACATCATCAATCTTCTATATGTAATTTGTTATGTTCTCATCCTCAGCCATTTGCATGGTTTCATATGTGGTCTTCAAGTTCTGCAATTTAGCCTTCTTGACAGAATCATCACCTTCATAGATGTTTTTCAATTTGACCCAGATGTCATGAGCAATTTCTAGATCCACAACTTTCGCCATTTCAGTGTTAGACAAAGCATTTAATAGAGCATTTTTAGCTTTGTGATTAGTCTCATAATCCTTAATCTCTTCATCAGTCTTAGGACCACCTTTAGGTATTGTGTATTTATCCATAGCCATCAATCAGACATTATAACCAATAGAAATAAGATAACTTTGCATTCATACCTTCTAGTAGGCATAGTCAGATCCATCAAATTGACAAATATCTTTCTTGTGTGCCATCCCAGATCTACCTTAAGCTGTTAGGCTTTCTTCCAAGGAACCTCACTCTGATACCAATTGTTAAAAGGCACAAGACAACTGAGAGGGGGTGGGGGTGAATCAATTGCATCAAAAACCTTAACCTCTTTAAACAAAATCACATTCACATTTACTTTCTTTAACTCCTTGAACTGTTATGAAGATTAAACATGAATTACAAAATCAAAAACATAAACACATTGACACCATACACACATGAACACCATATTTTTACGTGGAAACCCTAAAAAGGGAAAACCAAGGTGAGTGTTAGCTCACAATATAATGTATTAACAATACTGAATAACAAAGAGGCTCACTACCCAGGTCTCACTACCCAAATGGATGCTCACTGCAAGTGGTGGCTCACTGTCGAGGGTTGGCTCACTGCCAGGATGGGTGGGTCACTACCATGAACTGATATAGTAGCATCTACAACATGCCTGAGTTCAGTTCCATTGAAGTGTAATATATCTCTCCTTCACTGCCTTTACAACACGCACACTCTATCTTCGCATCTTTTTACTTCACACTTCACTCAAGAATTCATTACATACATTTATACCAATCATCAACCTTGCATTGTACATCAAGGTTGGCATTACAATCTACAACTATTAGAACTATCTCCAAGGTTGCCATACATACATAAATCAAATTAGGACTGGACCTAAACAAACTTGTGGAAGATATGAATGAAAGAGGAACACTTCTCAGCTTAGCTCGGACCCAAATACATCTTCACATGCTACAACATGCTTCTACAATCCAAAAAATACATCTGCAAAGAATGCTAACACCCAAGTCGGCCAAACTAGTGCAATCATCAAGAATACTTAGACACACACTTCCAAGAGCTTCATCATAGCTTGTGGATCAAGCACATGCCTTCAATACATTCTAGAGACATCTATGAACAACATAAAATTATTTGGAAACCAACAAATCAAACCGCAATAGATCTCACTTGAGGACAACAAATATCACTTGAAGATAGATCACAGACTGCTCTCAACAAATGCTGTTGAACTATGCTAATAAAAAACCTGCTTTTCACAACACCAAATTAGAAATTCTTTGGAATGAAGATAGCTAAGGACCTTATAAGCATATGTCCAAGACTGCAAGACCAAAAATGAAATTGTTGAGAAATGCGGAGCAACATTCTTTCTCCCTGTCACACTGTAAACACTGCCAAGCACAATATTCAAACTAGTGAATAGAAATTTTGTTTCACAATGATCTAGATGACCAAATTCTAGATTTAGCATCTTCAAACACTTCTCTAAAACATATCCAAATCTCATATTATGGTCTTCAACATGAAGAAAATGCGGATAAAAATACTTAGACAGTGTCCCTATCATGACAATTCAATCTCTCAACAAACAACAATATCAGAAGACATAGTAGGCACTAATGACAACACAAACATGTTGACATCAATGACAACACTAGTTAGCACATACTTGCAACACAACCAACTAGATTTAGAAGATATAAGTAATGAACCCCAAGGTTAAAAATAAAATTTCAGTCAAACATTTTTGATTCTCAAGATCATCCAAAGATGCAAGAGAAGAGCATACTAGGTTTTTATGAAACCTAAAAGCAAAGCTTAGTAGCCCCCAAAATCTCTCAAAATATGAATCTAATCTTCCAAAACATGCTCTGATACCGTGTTAGAATCTTGAAAAATAATAATAACCCATAATCAAATTGAAAGAGTTAGAATCAATAAACTGTAATGCAAAAAGAAATGAACAACATAATAGTACTATGAGAGAATAATGTAATGCTCAAATGACATAATAACATTAAGAGAGAACTATAGCTCCAACATTACAAAATGAAGAGACATGCCTTGCTTATAAAGGCAAGGTTGAGAGATATAGTTCTGTCCAGGACTACCATGAGCTCTAATGTTTGAAATCTTGAAGTAGGTGGAGTTAAATTTCATTTGAATCTAATTAGAAGGCTTGTCATTGAATTTGAAGCATTTTATAGTTGATTTTCTCAAATGGGTCTAAAACCCTAAGATTTGGAGGGTTTTAGGCAAGCGATGGGTTTTTGACCCATTCCACCTTTGTCATCTGTAAAAATGGATGGAATGGCTCTAGGTAGGTTGTGTTTCTTTGTTTATTTCATTGCAGGAGCAGGGGGCTGGAATGGAGTGTCAGATGGAGTCATTTATGCCTAATATCCTCATGTGTTAGGCCCTCAAGCAAAGTTAGATTAGTCATTTGGTGAAATGGTGACTTGGGATAAGTCAAGATCCCTGAAACTGACATATTTAGTCTTTTTTCAGCCCCATTGATGCCCTAGAGTAGGATTTAGGAGTTTGGATCAAGTTTATCATACCTTTGCTTTGTAAAAGAGGCCTAATTAGGCCTAGGACATTAGGTACAATCAGTTTTTGAGGCACATGTTCCAAAACAACCCCATTGGATTTATAGATATGCTATGTAGGAGCCTAATGGGTATCTAGAATGTTAATTTGTTTGTGGGTTTGCCAAGTATTCTGCAAGTTATGTCTGAAAAACCCTATTCCAAGGGCTACAAGCAATTAGGGCTGGTTGCAAGGGAATGGTGAGAAGGATCTATGATAAAGTTTCTTGGTGAGTTTCATTAGTGGTAATCTATCATACAAATGGGGCCTTAGGTGCCCTTAAGGATTGGCAAGTGGTCCATGCATGCAAACCAAGTTAGGACACCTATCCTTACCATTGAAGCCATGAGAGATGTCAAATCCAAGCATGATCATTGAAAGGGTCATTGAAGTTTGTTAAGAACCTACCCCTACTCTACATCAAGTGGTATCAAAGCATAGGTTCTAATTGGTAAATTGGGAAGAGTTGAGTTTACATAAACAAGATGCCTCTAAAGAGCAATCCAGTGGCTAAGGAAGTCAGAGAATTGAAAGAACAACATGCAAAGGAGTTGAGACAAGTGAAGGAGTCTCATGAAGCTGCCCTAGCTAGAATTACAACATTAGAATCCAACCTAAAGAGGCATACGGTCAATGGGGATCAGAGTGACCCAGAGGAAGAGGGTGAGAATGTAGACCCTCAAATAGTATTTCAAGATGAGGAAGAAGACTTGGACTTTGGTGAAGAGAGGTTGCTTAAAATGCTGAAGGCTGTCAAGGGGGAAATGACTCCCAAATTGAAAGTGGAAGTACCCATGTATGGTGGGAAGATGGAAAGTGAAGAAGTATTGGGCTAGATAGATACTCTTGATAATTTCTTTGAGTTTGAGGAGGTAGAAAACAATAAAAAGGTGAAGTATGCAAAGACCAAGTTGAAGGGCCCTGCCCTAACATGGTGGAACTACATTCAAGAGGAGAGAGTAAAGAAAGGCAAGGCAAAGATCCATTCATGGGATAGAATGGTAGCCAAGGTAAAAGGACAATTCCTTCCTATAGGTTATGAAATTCAGACCTTTAGGAAGTTACAAAGTCTAAAACAAAAGGAGTTGGATGTTATGGCATACACTGAGGAGTTCCATAAGTTGAGCATCAGAACATGACATGTTGAGGATGAAAGAGAAAAGGTGGCAAGGTACCTAAATGGCCTAAGGTACAACATTCAAGATGAGATCAGCCTATCTACACCAAGGATAGTGGAAGACTGTTTCCAATTGGCTGCCAAGGTAGAAGAAAGGATAAAGAAGAGGCAAGAGCAACATGGAAGAGGTAGAGGAAAGAATTTTAGAGGTAGAGGCAACTTTGGTGCAAGCGGACAATGACAAAAGTAGCAAGGAGAATCAAGTGGCCAGTAGGAACAAGGTGGTGAGTCAAGTGGCAGAGGTAACTTCAGGGGAAGAAGATCCAATAATAGAGGAAGGTTTGGTGGCCAAGGAAGAGGGTCAAACACCTTCTCAGGTAAATGTTACAATTGCAATAAGTTTGGACATCCAACATTCAAGTGCCTGGACAAACACGCATCAAGTTCCCATGGAGGTGAGCATAGAAACCAAATTGTGCATGAGGAGGACATTGAAAGTGTTAATTCACCATCTTAGCCTACTGCTCTTGAGGTAGGTGAGTCATTGATGATAAGGAGGACACTCATCAAGGTGCCAACAACCAGGGAGCCTTCACAAAGGAAATCATTGCACATGGAAAGGTATGCAAAGTAGTTGTTGATTCTGGTTCTATTGATAATATGGTTTCTTTAGAAATGGTAGAGAAGTTGAACATGAAAAGAATTCCTCACCCCACACCCTACAAAGTGTCATGGTTAAACAAAGGGAAACAAGTCTTTGTAAATGAGCAGTCATGGGCAGAGTTTAACATTGGGGGTTATAGAGATAAGATCCTTTGTGAAATTATTCCTATGGATGTTTGTCACTTGCAACTAGGAAGACCTTGGAAATATGATAGAAAGGCCAAGCATGATGGTCAGAAAAACATTTATGTGATAGAAAAGGATGGAGTCTAATTCTCATTGACACCCCTTCAAGAGGAAGAATCTGATAAACAAGTTGGGTCTAGCATTATGGTAGTAGGAGAGAAAGAGTTTTTGCAAACAATGAAGGAAGAAGGTGGACAGGTATTTGCAGTAGTAATCAAACCTAAGACCAAGTCTGTTTTAGCAACAAATAAGGTGGAAGACATACCTAGTGAAGTTCAGTCTTTGTTGAACAAGTACAAAGATATTGTGGTAGATGATTTGCCAAGTTCCTTACCTCCCATGAGAGATATCAGTGATCACATAGACTTGACAAGGCTACATACAAACTGACCCCACAACAGAATGAAGAAATCAAGGCACAAGTCCAAGAATTGTTTGATAAGGGTCTCATTAGAGAAAGCTTAAGTCCATGTGTTGTCCCTATTGTTTTAGCACCCAAGAAAGGTGGAGAGTGGAGGATGTGTACTAACTCAAGGGCAATAAACAAAATCACAATCATATATAGGTTTCCCATACCTAGAATAGAGGACCTAATGGACTATTTAGGAGGTGCATTCTATTTCTCAAAGATTGATCTCAAAAGTGGATATCACGAAATTAGGATAAGGGAAGGAGATGAATGGAAAACTACATTTAAAACCAATGAAGGACTGTATGAATGGATAGTAATTCACTTTGGACCATCAAATGCTCCTAGTACATTTATGAGGTTAATGAATGAGGGTTTGAAGCCTTTTATTGGGAAATTTGTTGTTGTTTATTTAGATGATATTCTTGTGTTTGGCAAGACAAAGGAAGAGCACTTGTAACATCTAAAACATGGTTTTGCAGAGATTGGATGAGAAGTTGATAATAAACCTCAAAAAGTGTGAGTTTATGAAAGAAGAACTAGTATATCTTGGCTTTGTAATCTCCAAGGGCTCATTGAAGATGGATTCCAATAAAGTAGAGGCAATACTTAGTTGGCCTACTCCAAAATTAGTAGGAGAGGTAAGAAGCTTTCATGGTTTAGCTGCTTTCTATAGGAAATTCATTAAAAATTTTAGTCATATCTGCTCTCCCATCCTTGACACCATCAAAGGAGACAAGAAGAGGAAGTTTTAGTGGATTGATGAGGCAGGTAAGAGCTTTGAATATCTAAAAAATAGAGTGGCACAGCAGCCCATCCTTGTTTTACCTGACTTCAACAAGATCTTCACAGTGGAGTGTGATGCTAGTCAATTTGCAGTGGGTGTAGTCTTGAGCCAAGAAGGTAGACCAGTGGCTTTCTTCAGTGAAAATCTCAATGAATACAAAAGAAAGTATTCTTCATATGACCTAGAACTCTATGCATTAGTGCAGTCCCTAAGGAAGTGGAGACATTACCTCTTGGCCAAGGAATTTATAGTCTTCACGGATAACCATGCTCTAACTTTTTTGAACAGTCAAGACAAGTTGAGTCATAGGCATGTAAAGTGGGTTGAGTACTTGTAGAGTTACACATTCACCATTAAGAACAAGAAAGGCCAAGCTAACAAGGTAGTGGATGCCATAAGCAGGAGATCAGTGCTAGTGCATGAAATACAACTCCAAAGTGTGGGACTAGAAGCATTGAAAGACATGTATGCTGATGATGTAGACTTTAAAGAGGTATACTCTCTTTGCCAGTAGTTTCAAGGTACTTTCCATGATCAATTTCCTAATTTTTTATTGCAAGATGGACTGCTATTCAAGGGTGCTTAGTTATGCATCCCTAAGTGCTCTACGAGGACATTTTGGGATTGACAAGACACTAGATCAGGTAAGAAGATTCTATTTTTGGCCTAAGATGCAAGTAGATATCAGAAAGTTTGTTGAAACCTGTGGAGTTTTTCAAAGAGCCAAGGGCTCTAGTTCAAATGCAGGACTATATTAGCCTCTCCTAATCCCTAGCAGACCTTGGGAACATCTCAATATGGACTTTGTATTAGTCTTACCCAAAACTCAAAGGGGGGTGGACAATGTGTTTGTAGTTGTTGACAGATTTAGTAAAATGACACATTTTGTTCCTTGCATATGTACAAGTGATACCTCAAACATTGCAAACTTATTCTTCAAGGAGAGTTAGAATTCATGGACTGCCCCTCACTATAGTTTCAGACAGAGACTCTAATTTTATAGTTCACTTTCGGAGGACCTTATGGAGGAAATTAGGAACCAAATTGACTTTCAGCACTGCCTATCACCCACAAATAGATGGGTAGACTGAAGTAGTTAATAGATCATTGGGAAACTTGCTTAGGTGTCTCATAAAAGAACATGGACAATAATGCGATCTTGTTCTCCCATAGGCAGGATATGCTTATAATGACTCCATTAATAGGAGCATAGTGAAGAGTCCTTTTGAAGTAGTGTATGGATTGAACCTAAGAGGTATACTTAAACTCAGAGATTTGAGAGGGTTAGAGAAGAGAAGTGATGAAGGAGAGGAGTTTACAATGGCCATGAAAGATATACATGATCAAATTAGAGAGCACCTCAAGAAGAGTGTGGAGACTTATAAGAAGCACGTAGATTTGAAGAGGAGGAATGTTTAGTTCAAAGTTGGGGATTTAGTGTTTGCACATCTATGAAGAGAGAGGTTACCTAAGGGTAGATACACTAAGTTGCTGATGAAAAAGATTGGGCCATGCAAGGTGGTCCATAAGTTTGGTGAAAATGCATATGAGATAGAACTCCCTCCTAGAGTTGCTATCTCACCAATATTTAACATTGCTAACTTATATCCTTTCAAGGGATCTTTGGATGCAGGTACAGGTACTAATGAAGGTATTACTGATGATGATTGGGTTAGAGATCTTCCTCCTACTGAACCAGTCAAGATTGAAGCCATCTTAGACACCAAGGAGGTCAAAATAACAAGACATAAGGTCTAAAATGAATATCTTGTGAAGTGGCAAGGTCCCCCTCATGAAGATGCCACATGGATGATAGCTGAAGACATTGCAAAACATGGAACCACAGTCCCTAATTTGATCTCAGGTGGAGCCTAAGATCCTTTCTCCTTGGGTGTATGGTGCAGGGGCACCATGTTAAATTTTGATTTTTTTGGTCTCAATAAGAGCCTAGGTGGAAGGTTTTATTCATAACTAATATAATAAAGTCTATTAAAGACATTTTTGATGTAGTGGAGGCTAGAGCCTTGAATATTGCATAAGATTAGGACAATCTATTTTTAGGAGTTTAGTAGACTATTTTGAGCCTTCTTTTTGGCATGTCAGTGACTGTGGGAGTTATGAAACATGGGAGTTTCATTGAAAACACAATTTTTATGCCTCTCACACTTTGAGGTAGGTCAAAGAAGAAATAATAGAGATTTTTCTAATTTTTTGCATATTTTTTATTTTTCCTACTGCTCCAACGCCTAGTACGGTTCCGTACAGGACTGTCATGAGCTCTAATGTCTGAAATCTTGAAGTAGGTGGAGTTAAATTTCATTTGAATCTAATTAGAAGGCTTGTAATTGAATTTGAAGCATTTTATTGTTGATTTTCTCAAACGGGTCTAAAACCCTAGGATTTGGAGGGTTTTAGACAAGCGATGGGTTTTTAACCCATTCCACCTTTGTCATGTGTAAAAATGGGTGGAATGGCTCTAGGTAGGTTGTGTTTCTTTGTTTATTTCATTGTAGGAGAAGGGGGCTGGAATGGACTGTCAAATGGAGTCATTTATGCCTAATATCCTCATGTATTAGGCCCTCAAGCAAAGTTAGATTAGTCATTTGGTGAAATGGTGACTTGGGATGAGTCAAGATCCATGAAACTAACATATTCAGTCCTTTTACAACCCCATTGATGCCATGGAGTAGGATTTAGGAGTTTGGGTCAAGTTTATCATACCTTTGCTTTGTAAAAGAGGCCTAATTAGGCCTAGGACAATACGTACAGTCAGTTTTTGAGGAACACGTTCTAAAACAACCCCATTAAATTTCTAGATATGTTGTGTAGGAGCCTAATGGGTATCTAGAATATTGATTTGTTTGTGGGTTTGCCAAGTATTATGCAAGTTATGTCTGAAAAACCCTATTCTAAGGGCTACAAGCAATTAGGGCTGGTTGCAAGGGAACGGTGAGAAGGATCTATGATCAAGTTTCTTGGTGAGTTTCATTAGTGGTAATCTATCATACAAATGGGGTCTTAGGTGTCCTTGAGGATTGGCAAGTGGTCCATGCATGCAAACCAAGTTAGGGCACCTATCCTTACCATTGAAGCCATGAGAGATGTCAAATCCAAGCATGATCATTGAAAGGGTCATTGAAGTTTGTTAAGAACCTACCCCTGCTCTACATCAATTTGTGAATTCCTTACCATGAAACAAGAACCAAATGAATTGATGGTACATTTCGTCACTTAGTGGAGACAAGTGCTCTACTCATCCACAAGTACCCTAAATATGGATCACAGGGAATTGTACGACCTTTTCTTGCATGCCCTTAATAGGGACACTCTAGAGGAAGTCTAAAAAATTCACTATAAATCATACAAAGAAGCTGTAGAAAGTGCCCTGCGAATAGAACAAGATGCCATTAATAGTAGACAGAAAGTTTATGACGCTAATGGAAAACGCAAAACTTACAAAGACTCCAAAAACGAGCCCTGTGAAAGGTCCAATAGAAAAATACGTTAATGCCATCAGGAACTAACCAAGCAAAGAAAAACCACATCAAAAATTCCAAAATGGATATCAGGGACCAAGTCGCTCCCCTTATGATCTTGACACATATTGCCTAGTCCATGGAGCAAAAGGTCATGACACAAAAACCTGTTATGGATAAAACAAGTCCATTTCAAAACTCAATATCAAACAACAACAAAAGTTCATGGTTTTCTTACAATCCCAACGAAATTGTTACACCCTGTTTGTAAGAAAAATTACTTCATCATTTTATTTCAGAAACTACTAACTTTAAAAAGAGAAATTAATATGTTGATGTGAAGTTATGCTAGCCCAGAAAATGAGTTTATTTTACATTGTTAAATATGCAATGAAATGTTATATGAAATGCTATTATTGCACTCAATGTATTTATTAGATGGACTAACTACTTGTCATGTGAATGAGGTGAATGCATCTAGAACAATGTTTTTCCCCTCCCAGATGAGGAGGGAGAGAATCACTAGGGAGAGGGTAATAGATCGTGAGAGATAAGAGATCGATGTGCCATCAGGGAAGTCACACACTCACTTAGAGTCTATGTCAATTTTGGTATGCTTCTTGGTCTTTACGTTTCCCCAGTCATATGAATGATGCCTAGTCAACTTGAGTAGTTGACCTATCAAGTCTATTCTTGTAGTAAGATCTAAGTTGTGTAAGTTAGTCTTAAAGGGTATCACCATTTATGCTTTACCCATTGGATGCATATTTAAACATTTACTTAAGAGCATATTATAAACAAGTTAATTCAAGCCCGCCTTTCTTTTTTTTGAGGTGATTTTAAAGGTTTTAGAAAATTAACCACAACCGTGCCTCTGTAGATTTGAGGAGTGGAGGAGAGGCAGAAAGATCCACGATGCCTAAATGTAGGCATGTCCATAAGGGGGAGCTGTGTGTAGTTATTAAGAGGAATTGTTTAAAGAAAGAAAGGACTCTCACTTAGCTGGAGATAGGCATATGGTTTTGGATTGAACTGTTCTTGTTTACTTGCATATATGGTACAAGCTTTAAACTATAAAACATATCTTTGTTTTTGGCTGAGATACAAGTAAAACTATTAAACATATCTTTGCTTTTGGCTGCAATACAAGATTTAAACTATTAAAAATATCTTTGTATTTGGCTGGGATACAAGTTTAAAACTATTAAACATATCCTCATATGGGTCGAGTGCAATAATATGTAGTCATAACCATAGAACTGTAGGCAAATTGATAGGAGATCACATTACCATTGTAAGAAAACTATTTAACATGGATACAAGTGCACCTCTATGTATACAAGTTTGCATGTGCTATTGTACACCAATATCCAATCAGTGCTATCAAAACATTACTTCTATTTTATTTCATTTATAATGACCGACTCTTTTCACTCAGGTAGAGATAGTGATGAAGCTCATAGACAATATTGAGTGAATGCTTTTTGGAAGTCATATCCATTTTTACCTTTTTTTATTAAGGGTGTGTAAACTGCAATAGCAATCCTATTAAGTTACTTTTAGTTGAAATTTTGAACAAGTTTTCATTTCAATCTAGTTATAATAAGGTCTCTAGTATCAACAGTCACTCCAGAGAGGACACGTAGGCCATAATAGAGGTTGTATCTTATTAGCAATACTTTTTTCGTATGTTAATGAGTGGTTCATTTTTTATGAGATATGGCTAATAGACATATATTTATATCATTGTAATGGTTGTGATATGGCAAATAGACATGTACTCATATCTTTGTAATGGTTGGGACATGATTGATATATATACATTTACCTTGTGTGGCTGTAATATAGCCAATAGTTATATATAGTTGGACAGTTGAGAAGTCCAAAGTAGGCCTATTTATGAGTATATAAAAGTGATACAGGTAGATGTACACATTAATACTCATAAATACGTTTACCTTTAAATGAGAATTCTTATTGTCTTAGAAAATCTCCCTTTGACACAAAACTCTAATTTAGAGTATACTTCAAATGAAATACAAGGATAAGTTTTTAGTTGAAATATGTTTTGTAAGATCATTCAAGTTCATAGATTGGAATAACCTTAACAAAAAGGTAGTTTGCTCTTTGGTTTAAAAGATAATGAGACCTTGGTTGCTATGTTTAAATGTATGATTAAACTTGCATTATAGATCCCTCTAGTTCTCAAGGTAAATGTAATATATATGATCTACGTAATTGTGTATCCAAACTTTAGGGAGAAGTTACGAATACTCAAGAGAGTCTAAACTAACACTCTATGATGTAAATGTTATCTTACATCAAAACATCTTGACTAATTTCTGAGCATTAAACTAGGGTTAACTAAAAATTGAGTAGTTGACGGTTGTCAAAGAACCAAGATTGTGAGGATGCAACGAGGGGCTCAATGCATGATTTTAAGTCAACAGAATTTATATCCTATAACAGTGTAGTTTACCTTTAGTAGAAATAATACTGGTGATGTCTATTAGATAGTTATAGGGTAATAATCATTAATCTATGTATAATTGATAAGAATAGAAGAATGTTTGTCTCCAAGTTGAGAAAGAGGTGTGTGAATAGTTGAATCATTTATTTTGAAACTTTGGCCAAAGTAATATAGAATTCACTACTTGCATTGTCGATTCATCATGTCCTTGTTTGCATGAATAGTCAGATTGGTTGTACATAGCTATAGGTAGACTAGAAGTTGTATAAACAATTGTTTTTTCTGGGACAACACACTAGTTCTCAGATGTCACATCAAATCTTTCTAATTCTTACTATCTATACCCTCACGAAGGGTATGACCACTTCCAGTAGGAAGGTGAGTAGGGGACCGCTGGTCTGTGGTTGGAGGTAAAGTGCTCGAGTGATGCTCTCCCTCCTATAGTTGAATTGCCAAAGAGTTGTGATATAGAAGACATTACTTCATTTATACATGTAACTGTTATAAAGTTGTAAGTTGCAAGTAATCTGGCCTTCAGATATTATACTAGATAATCATTATGTAATCATAAATGCACTTGCTTTACTTCTTGTGATAAAAAAATAGTAAATTTGTCAATTATTTGCAATTATTTTTCAAATGTTATTTGTTACATTCAGATTAGGATATTACATATGGTATCAGAGCTACCAGATTCAACTCTTGGACCTAGGAGCTCATTGTAAGTTTTCATAGATTAGCAGATAAGCTAACATTGAAATGTTGTTCTTGTGCCAGAATGGCAGGGAAAAGCACATGAAAGTGAGCAAGGAAAAAAATTAAGAACTTGCCTACAATTATTGTAAAGAAAGAACCTTCACCTGAAATGAAAAATGCAGACCTAGTGAGTTATACTGGATGGGCTTGGCTTACTGACTCTGAGACACTTGCTGATATGTTTAAGTGCATCTGCTTAGAAAAGAAGTGTATGGAGTCAACAGAGAAGTCAATAACCCCCACTTTTGTTAAAATCATTAAACCATCTACTCATTGTGACATGCCCTTCGGGTGTGGTCATGAGGCTTCTGCTATAGGAAAAGAGGTGATGGTAGAATACCTGTGAGTACATCCACCCTCCAAGTTTGTTTTAGTGGACTTTGATGGGGAAGTGGAACCTTCAAATAAATTCCTCTGTCTAACAGTGGCATGTAGTCACGTATATAAAAGAAAATTTGTACCTCAATAAGGATGTATAAATCCACTCTTGTAAATAGAGAAAATTTTGGGTTTCTGTGTAATATCTGTATTTGTGAAACATTTATGAGTTTCTATATCTTGAGCATGAAGTTTTAACTTAGCATTTAATGTTCATTCTTAATGAATTTCTATATGATTGATAGGTGTGGACAAGTGCCATTATGGTACACACAAGAATCAATCTAGGAGGGATCTAGGATGGTTCAAGTCCTATAGAGAATCCAATGGCCAAACCAGATTAGATCTTGTTTGTTTTAAATGAAACTAAGGAAAGGTTGGAAATCCTAGAACAGGAAGTGAGAGGGGTAGGAGACCAAGAAAATAACAAAGAACCCCCAGTCCTAAAAAAGGAGAAAATACTACTCAAGAGAATAGTTTCCATAGTGAACCAAAGGAAAGTAACCAGGACTCTTGAGTTCAAAGTGAGATGAGGTCTTGTCTCACCAACGAGTTGGCAAGAGACATGAAAAAGATCATGCCTCCTAAGTTCAATGGAACCGTGAGTGGTGATGCAGCTGAAGCATGGCTAACTGAAATGGAAAAGTACTTTGAGATACAAAATTGTTTAGAGATCACCAAGACAGGCTATGGAGCCTACCAGCTAGTAGGGGAAGCATCCATATGGTGGATGAACAAGAACATGGAACTGGGGTGAAGTTCCCTAAGTTTGACATGGGATCAATTTGTGGGTATTTTTCAGGAAAATATGGTTACCCCAACTATACTTTGATCAGAAATTGAATAATTTCTAGAATCTTCATCAAGGGCACATGTCAATCATAGAATATTGGGAGAAATTCTCCAGGTTACTTAAATATGTGCCTCAATACTAAAAAGATGAAAAATTCAAAATAAGGAAATTTATTATGGGTTTAATTGCACAAATTGGGGGAGAAATGGATGTCCATGGAACCACAACCATGGACCAAGTTTATGAGAAATCTATAAAGCAAGAATAAAAACTTAAATCTAGTTCAACTTATTAGGATAAATCTTGTAACAAGTTCAACTAGAATCGTTCATCAACATCTTTCAAGAAGAAAAATGGAAACTAGGAGACTAAAGGAAAGAACCATGGAAGAGGTTTCAAAAATAACAAGAGTGAATCTAAGGATGAGAAAAAGGATAACAATTCTAAAAAGAATGGTAATAACTCCAATGAAAGGACCCCCCGAAGGATGTTTCACATGTGGAGGTGACCACTACACCAATCAGTGTCCTAATAGGAACCAAGGGAACCTATATCGTGGCAACCCTTTTCCATCTCAACAAAATGCTTTCCAATGAAGGATTCATGCTGCCCTGGATAATCACATGGCAGAATATAAGATCATCCCCATTGAGACTATAGGTATTTTATTTGGTTTTTCAATTTCCATTCTTATAGAGACAGGTGCCATTGAAAATTTCATAACTCCTAGGATACTCTATAAAATTCCTAGACAAGTTGGTTTCATGGCTAAGCCATGGTCAGTGAAATATGCAAATTAGACAAGAGCTCAGGTAGAGCAATGCCTATTTGAAGCCAGATTGAACCTACCAACTTTCACAACAAAAGTTAAATTGTATGTAGCCCCTTTAGGATCGTACAATGTTATCCTAGGGATGAACTGGTTGTGGTAGCATAGAGAGAAAGTTGATTATTTTCCAAGACAATAGAATGTCTAGATGATGTTGGAAACACAGTCTTAATCCAAGGAGTCCAACATAAAATGAAAATTAGTCAAATTTCTACCATGCAACTGAAAAGAACCAAACATAAGGGTTGTCAAATGTTTGCAGTCAAGATGGAAGAGTTGAATGAGAATGGTGAGGCACTGGGAAAATCAAAGGAACCTTTAATGGAAGAATACCCTTACCTTTGTGATTATTAGGACGTATTTCCTGAAGACCTCCTAGGTCTGCCCCCAAAAAGGGCTTTTGAATTTTCAATTGATATCATTCTTGGTTCTGAACTAGTGTCTAAAGCACCATATCAGATGACCACTATTGGGATGATGGAACTGAAAGCTCAGCTCAAAGAATTGTTACAAAAGATTGATTAGACCCAGTGTTTCACCATGGTGAGCATTGATGATTTTTGTCAATAAGAAAGATGATACCCTATGTTTATGTATCGATTATCATATGCTTAATAAGGCAACAATAAAGAATAAATATCCTCTACCTCACATAGATGATCTCTTCGATCAAATGTATGACGCAGATATGTTCTCAAATATTGACTTAAGGTTAGGATACCACCAACTAAGGTTGAAGGATGAGGACATCCACAAAACTACCTTTAGAACAAGGTATGGACACTCTAAAGGATTTATGGTTTTACCTTTTGAGTTAACCAATTCCCTAGTAGCTTTCATGAATCTACTAAATAGTGTCTTTAGGCATTATCTAGATATAGTTTTGTTGGTTTTCCTAGATGATATCCTGATTATTCTAGAATTGAGGAAGAACACTTCTAGCATTTGCAGATAGTTCTACAACACCTAAGAGAGCACAAATTATATGGTAAACTATCCAAATGTACCTTCCTCTAGAAATAAGTATAGTACCTAGGCCATATTATCTCCACAAAAAGAATTGTAGTATATCCCTCTAAAATAAAGGCTCTTCTAGAATGGCTTGCACAAAAAAACATGTATGAAGTATGTAGTTTTATGGTTTTGGCATGATATTACAAAAAGTTTGTATTGAACTTTTCAAAAATTTCCCACCCCATCACTTCTTTGCAAAGGAAGGGGAAACATTTTGATTGGTCAGAAAAATGTGAGGAGGCCTTCAATATCCTTAAAGAGAAGTTGACTTCGACAGCAATCCTCAGAGTTTCAGATTTGGAAGGTATTTTTGTTGTTGTAACTGCTGATTTGGGAGAAGGGTTAGGTGGCGTGCTTATGTAGGAAGGTTAGGTTGTGGCCTATGAATCCAAGAATTTGAGGTCATATGAGAAGAATTGTGCTCTAAATGATTTAGAACTAGCAACAATTGTTCATGCTCTCTAGGTATGGAGGCATTATTTACTAGGTAAATGGTTTGAACTTAAATCTGACAATCAGGGTCTGAAATATATTCTCACCCAACCAAAGCTCAATGCTAGACAAAGAAGATGGTTGGAACTTATATCTAACTATGATTTTAAAATCAATTATATTAAAGGCAAGAAAAATTGAGTTGCAGATGCCTTAAGCCATAGAAGGCATATTGTTGCAATGGTGTCAGTTCACTCTAATTTATGAGATTGAGTATTGAAAATTTTTGCAGGAGATAAATATTATGAACAAGTTCTGAAAGCTCTATCTAAGAATTCTCAGGATGCAAGATATGATGGGTTCTATTTTGAGTATGATGGACTTCTGAGGTACAAAAACAAAATGTATGTTCCAAATCAGAAAGATTTGAGAAACCTTGTGTGTAAAGAAGCACATTTTGCACCTTATTTAGGTCACCCAAGAGTGACAAAACACTTGGCAGATGTGAAGCCACTGTATTTCTGGAAAGGAATGAAGAATGATGCTACAAGATTCACATGGAAGGATGTCTTGAATGTCACCAAGTTAAGGCCGAACATCAACAACCGACAAGACTTTTGTATCCACATGACATTCCTAAATGAAAGTGGCAAGTGATCAGCATGGATTTTGTTCAAGGTTTTCCTATGTCATGATGCAGACATGATGCAATCCTTGTGGTGGTATAAAAAATATCTAAGGTAGCTCATTTTATTCTTGGATACCTTACAGATGGAGTACCTATAATTGACAAGAAATATATTCAAGAGGTCTTTAGATTGCATGGAGTACCTAAAAAGATTATCTCAGACAGAGATGCACAAATGACATCAAGGTTTTGGCAAAGCTTGTTCTCAACGATGGGAACCCAACTAAACATAAGCTCATACTAACACCCAAAAATGGATGGTTAGATAGAGAGTAAATCAAGTACTGGAAGATTTGTTAAGGATGTACTGCATGGATCAACAATATAAATGCCAAGAGGAGTACCTTCCATTAGTTGAATTTGCATATAATAATTCTTATCATTTTGTAATAAAAATGGCTCCTTTCAAAGCATTATATGGTAGAAAGTATCAAAATCTTATAAGATGGGATAAGCTAGAAGATAGGATTTGCCTTGGACCAGAAATGCTGTCAGAAATGGAAGAGCAAATTAGACTAATCAAGAAAATATTAGTAGAAGCAAATGATAGACAAAAGAGTTATGCTGATGCCAAGCATACTCCACAACTATTCTTAGTAGGAGATAAAGTTCTCTTAAGAGTCAGACCGCATAAAATCCCCATTAAGTTTGGAAAGTCTTCCAAACTAGCACCTAGATTTGTGGGACCTTTTGAAGTTCTGGAAGTAATCAATCTAGTTGCCTATAGAATAGCTCTACCTCCAGCTCTTTCTTGAATGCATGATGTCTTTCATATTTCTTATTTAAAAAAATATGTATCTAGTTTTAATCACATACTTGATTGGAATACTCTTCAGGTACATGATTCAGGGGTGGTCATGATCAAGCCTCTCAAAGTGCTCAAAGTTCACAAGCTCCACTTGCATAATAGAAAATTTAGACAGTGTAAGGTCTAGTGGGACCAATACTCTGAAGATAGTACCACATGGGAAGATTATAATGATTTCTATAAAAAATTTCCACACTTATTTATGCAAAGGGTAAGTGCAGGAAGATGGGGGGCCAAAAAGGGTCTTAAGTGGCTACTTTTTTTTTGAAATCAGGAAATACTGGCCTTGAATGAGAAATTGAGCATAGTTACACTCAAAATTTGGAGATGCAACCAAAACAATGTTTGTAGTGCTTCGAGTCTACTTTCTAAACTACTTTTTTTTTAAAAATGGCATAGATTAAGGGGTTCAAAAGAGGGAGCCATAGAAATTGGTGTTGTTTCTGTCAAAAAAACATAACATAGCATGTTTTGTGGCTCCCTCAAAAGGTCAACTTTTTTTTGGTATTTTTAAAATCACTTCAGTGAGAAATTAGCTAATAGCATGTAGTTTATGCCTGATTTTTCTGATAATTTTTTGATGAATATTTAATTTTTTACTAATTTTCAAAGTGGACACATCCTAAAAAACAAAATTTTAGCCGTGCTATCCCTATAAATTTTGAAAACTAATGGAAAATCATTTTTTTTCTTTTCTTAATATTTGTAGAATGGAGTCTAGTTTCTAATTATGTAAATTTTTTGAAATTTGAATGAATAGTTAATTTACAATGAAAAAAAGACCAAACAATGGTTTTTGCCCAAAAAGGGACACACAAACAAAAGAAATTAAAGATGAAAGGCTTAACATTATTAAAATGTGCAAAAAATCACATCGTCAAATAGCTAAGAGAAAGCCTAACATTACCTAGGTGTTCAATTTGTTTGACCTTGAAACACGTGTAAATCTAAGGGTTAGCACGAATGAAATTATGTGAAATCTTGAAGAATATGGAAAAACACGTCTGTGACTGTTCATAAGGCACTCCAAGCCTTTGGGTTGGAAATCCAAAGCAAATCCAAAGCCCAAGGCTTGGGATTCCCAAAGCAAGACATAACGTGAGTGCGTTATAATGTGCTCGCGTTATGTTTTACTTTGCATTTTTCCTTTCCCGCAAGTCTGTTGTTTGTCATGTTTGACATAACGCGAGCGCGTTATAACGTGCTCGCATTATCTTCCCCTTAAATTTTTTTATGTTCAAGGCTATTAATCATGAGGGTTAAGGGATAAGGGATAGGGTTGTAGGGTTTAGGGATAAGGGATTAGGGTTTAAGGTATAGTATCGAGCCCGTTGAGGGTCTAGGAATAGGGATAGTGTTTAGGGTTTAGGGATGAGGGATTAGAGTTGAGGGATGACGGATTAGGGTTGAGGGATTAGGGTTTAGGGATGAGGGCTTAGAGTTGAGGAATGATGGATTAGGGTTTAGGGATGAGGGATTAGAGTTGAGGGATGACAGATTAGGGTTGAGGGATTAGGGTTTAGGGATAAGGTTTAGGGTTAGGGTTGAGGGATTAGGGTTTAAGGTATAGTGTTGAGGGTTTAAGGGTAGGGTTTAGGGTTGAGGGATTAGAGTGAAGGGTTGAGGGATTAGGATTTGATGTTAAGGGTTGAGGGTTGAGGGTTTAGGGTTTAGGGTTTAGGGATAGGGTTGAGGGTCGAGGGATCATAGTTAAGGGTTGAGGGATTAGGGTTTGACATTGAGGGTTGAGGGTTGAGGTTCAAGGGTCAAGGGTTTAGGGATAGGGTTGAGGGTCGAGGGATTAGGGTTAAAGTAGAGTGTGGAGGGTGTAAGGATTAGGGATAGGGTTGGAGGGTTTAGGGATAAGGGATTAGGGTTTAAGGTATAGTATCGAGTCTGTTGAGGGTTTAGGAATAGGGATAGCATTTAGGGTTTAGGGATGAGGGATTAGAGTTGAGGGATGATGGATTAGGGTTGAGGGTTGAGGGATTAGGGTTTAGGGATAAGGTTTAGGATTGAGGGTTGAGGGATTAGGGTTTAAGGTATAGTGTTGAGGGTTGAGGGTTTAGGGATAGGGTTTAGGGTTGACAGATTAGGGTTTAGGGTTGACGGATTAGCATTTACTGTCGAGGTTAGGGTTAGAGTGTTGAGGGTAGAGGGATTAGGGATAGGGTTTAGGGTTGAATGTTTAAGGATTGAGGGTTGAGGCTTTAGGGATGAGGGTTTAAGGCTTAAGATATAGTGTCAAGT